>CM036597.1:20059132-21364676 GCA_020745705.1 Hemiprocne comata | reverse complement strand
GGGCCCTTTTACCTGCCCTGTCCTGTCTTAAGACTCCTCACACTTTCAGCCATAAAAAATGGAGTTTTCTAACTCTCAACGGAACAATCACCAGATGGGATGCTGGAAAATAAAAAACACAAGAGAAGATTATTATAAAGATGGGCTAAGCCTCTTCTCTGCATTCCATGTTTTCCAGAGTCATAAGTGCAGATATTGAACTCTCCCATCAAAGGTGGATTACATCTGACAGCCCTTGAGAACATCAGAGCTGTCGCAAACCAGCTCCACATACTCACTGCAGCAGAGCAAAGCTGACTCCTTGGCAGCAGACGGGCAGAGGTCCTGCGCCTCACAGCACCCTCAGCCAGCACAAACCAGGGAAAGGAAATGCATTTCAACTGGGGGTGATTTCTAGGAAAGATGGAGTGGCTTTGCTCAGGGGAGTCTGTCTTAATTTTAAGCTGTCCTTTCCTTTTTTGTACAGTTCTCCATGCCCAGGGACAGCTCCTGCACTTCTGCCACTTCCTGGGCATCTCCCTGGCTGCCCTGCTGGGCAATGGCCTCATCATCACCACCATCACCTGGGACCATCAGCTCCACACCCCCATGTACTTCTTCCTTCTCAACCTGGGCTGCATCTCCACCACTCCCCCCAAAGTCATGGCCAATTCTCTCTGGAACACCAGGGCCATCTCCCACACAGGATGTGCTGCCTAGGTCTTGTACTTTCTTGTATTGTCTTCTCACCATCATGGCCTATGACCACTACGTGGCCATCTGCAGACCCCTGCACTACGGGACCCTCCTGGGCAGCAGGGCTTGTGTCCACATGGCAGCAGCTGCCTGGGGCACTGGGTTTCTCAATGCTCTGCTGCACATGGCCAATAGATTTTCACTGCCTCTCTGCCAGGGCAATGCCCTGGACCAGTTCTTCTGTGAAATCCCCCAGATCTTCAAGCTCTCCTGTTCACACTCCTACCTCACAGAAGTTGCACTTCTTGCTTTTAGTGCTTTTCCACTTTTGGGATGTTTTGTTTTCGTGGTGGTGTCCTGTGTGCAGATCTTCAGGGCTGAGCTGAGGATCCTCTCAGAGCAGGGACGGCACAAACCCTTTTCAATGTGCCTCCCTCACCTGGCCATGGTCTTCCTGTTATCAGCAGTGGCACATTTGACTACCTGAAGCCCCCCTCCATCTCCTCCCCATCCCTGGACCTGTTGCTGGCTGTTGTGTACCCTTTGGTAACTCCAGCAGTGAACTCCCTTATCTACAGCATGAGGAACCAGGAGCTCAAGGGCACTCTTAGGAGACTGATGATGTTTTTCAGCAGCCACAGACTGCCTGCTTTCCTCTGCAACTCGCTCCCAGCGTAAGTCATGGCAGGCCAAACCTGTCTTTCCTTTTTTACATTTTTTTTCCCTTTTTACACTTGTGATGTTGTTCTCTTCAAAGGAATGTCATTATTCATCCCATCCTGAATTGTCCACCCATCTTGTGTGGCCCAGAAACTTTGTGTAAATCGGGAGTCTCTTGTATTTAAGTTAAATAAATGAACCTGCAGCAACTTTTTTATCCGAGATGCATCCTGAGCATAGCAGGACTGAATGGCAAATGAAAACAGCTTCCTGGCCGCACCAGCTTTGGGAAGGCTGCTCTGTGCCTGGAGCAGTCTGAGCTCTTGAGGAGCACAAGGGCCAGGGCTTTTGTGCTGGCCTGGGGAGAGGGGATGGCATGGAGGGGCTACAGACCTCTCCAGATCTCCTGGAGAGGAGAGCAGGGGACACTGGGTGCCTCTTGTTCCTTTTGCCATGCATGTTCACCCATCTGTGAGGCTGACCCCTCTCTGCCCCCCGCAGGGAGCTGCTGTGCCCTTCAGAGGGACTGAGGCTGTGGGGTGAATGCCCAGAGCACCCTGGGATGGGCGCTGCTGTGGGGCCAGCCCCAACTGGGCTGTGCTGGGCAGAGAGGTGGAGAGAGGGTGGGGGAGGTGGGAGATCTTGGAGGGAGCTGGGAAGGGCCACAAGGATGATCAGAGGACTGGAGAACCTGCCATATGAGGAGAAGCTGAGAAAAGTGGGTTTGTTCAGCCTTGAGAAAATAAGGCTTCGGGAAGACCTTATTACCATGTTCCAGTACTTAAAGGGTGGCTACCAAGAAGATGGAGACTCCCTTTTTACAGGGAGTCACATGGGAAAGACAAGGGGTCATGGGCACAAGTTGCTCCTGAGGACATTACGGTTGGACACAAGGTAAATTTTTCACCATGAGGACAGTCCAACTTTGGAATAGTCTCCCAAGGGAAGTGGTAGATTCCCCCACATTGGACAGTTCTAAGTCTCAGCTTGGCAGGGTGCTGAGCCATCTCATATAACTTAGAAAGGTTGGACCAGATGATCCTTGAGGTGCCTTCCAACCTGGCATTCTATGATTCTATGAAGAAATGTATGTGCATGGCCTGTGCTGTGGAGGGGTGAGTTTGGGAAAGGCAAAGCTCACCTGTGGCTGCAAGAAGAGTCAAGAGCAAAGAGAAGAGCTTCAATGGCTGTGTTAGAAACCAAGGCTGAGCAAGGGATGTGCAGGGCTGCTACTGAATGGGGAGGGGAATCTAGAAACAGCAGAGACAGGTGGGGCTGAGGGACTTGGTAGGCGCCTTCTGTGCCTGCCTCTTTCTTGAAAAGTGTCCAGGCCTCTATGCCCAATGAAGGGCTTCAAGGAGGAGGAAAGCACATGAAATTCCAGAAGGACAAACACCGTTTTCTGCCACTTTAGGGGATCACCCTGGCCATGGCACAGACAGGGGCTGCCTGGCTGGGAGCAGCCCCTTGGAAAAGGTCTTGGTGGGCAGGGACCTGGGCAGGAGGAGCTGCGTGTCCTGGCAGTAAGGGAGGCCACCAGCAGCCTGGGCTGTGGGACTAGAAGCATGGCCAGGAGACCAAGGGAAGGTATTCCCTGGAATACTCCATCCATATTTCAGATCACCAGTTCAGGAAAGATATTGTCAAGCTGGAGTGGGTTTAGCAAAGGGCCCTGAGGACAGCCAGAGGCTGGAGCACTTTGTCTATGAGGAGAGGCTGAGGGAGCTGGGCTTGTCCCGCTTGGAGAAGAGGAGGCTGGGGAGGAATTAATCCCAGCCTGTCAGTACCGATGGTCATGGAGAATACAGAGCTAGTCTCTTCCCATGGTGCATGGTGAGAGGACAAAAACAATGGGAGGAAGGTGAGAGAGGAGAGGTTCTGCCAGGACCTAAGGAAAATTTTTTTTCCCAGGACCTCAGCCAAGTGCTGGAACGGGTCACCCAGAGTGGCTGTGCAGTCTCTGTCCTTGGGGGTTTTCTAATAGACTGACTCAAGCTTTGAACAGTCAAGCCTTGGTCTGATCCTGTTTCTGACAGGTTGGCCTGCAGACTTCCTGAAGTCCCTTCAACTTCCCTTCTCTTAGGATCCTATGAGGATGTTGTGCCCTATTCCTAAGCGGAGCAGAGCAGAGGTTCATGTGGCGTGAATCCTCCTGTGCTGTAAGTGACTATCTAAACCAATATCTAAACCAGTGAGGGGAGGTTGAGACCTCAGTGTGACTCGCTCTGGGCAAAGACTGGGGAGGGAAAGTTTTGGGACCATGGGGCTCCGTTCAAGACGCTCCCTGGTCTTGTTATCTGGGGGGGGTATCTACTTTTTAAAAAATAGACAAGCACATTCACCTCAGCTGAATCACTGGAGTACTTTTAAGAGGTTGCAGTGTTTTCCCACCATGAGAGAATGGGAATTTCCAGGCAGTGTCCTAATGGCAGGAGAAAGAATGTTGATCTTCCCCTGTACTTGTATGACCACTACTCTATTATTGCCTCTCCCTCATCATTCAGGTGTTTCCACCTGTGAGAGACGGACTCCATGATGGCCTTTAATCCAGCGACATCTACTGACCAGTCCTGGTAATGCACTCCCCGGCACAAGAAGAGAAGAGGCCAGAGGTACCAGGCGCATGCGCACAGGCCCACAGACTACAGCTCCCAGGAGGCACGGCGGGGCCGGAACCCGAAGGGGAGACAAAGGCGCGCTCTGTGAACACTCACTACGGATACAGCCGCCGCTGTGAGTGTATCGCTGTGGAGGCTGCCGTGAAGCTATAGAGCGCCTTTTCCTGTGGTTGTTGGCGTGTGGACGTACCGAACGGACTGTTTGCCCGGAGTCTCAGGGGAAAGGACGAGGATCCCGATCAGGGATTGGCTTCGGTCGTACCCCCCGGTGGTGAGACTTGCGAACTACATTCTGACACTTCTTACTAACATTCATACATATTATACACACATATCATACACTCACTTCTCTTTCCCTTTTTTTTTCGCTTTTTCTCTATTTCCCAAAGGCTCTCTCCAGACTTTCCCTCTTATCCCTGTCTGGGAACGGGAGCAGGGGGAAGGGAGGGGGGGGGGTGTTTATCTATTGTTTTTTTTGTGTGTGTGTTGTTGTTGGTATATAGATACATATAGATATATTGGTACATAGATACATAGATAGTCTTTTTGTGTGTTGTTTGTATATATAACATTTGATATCGGACTTGCCAAACCCTCAGTGCCTTTAATAAATCTCTTGATTCCTAAGCGTTGTGTGTGAGTGTGACGGGGAGCGGTCCTCAGCCCTCGATCCCCTGAGTTGGGGATGTGGGTTGCGGCTTTACCCATCTCGGTCCGTGACACCACCTCTCCTGATTCCATGGCCATGCCTAAGGACATCTTTCCAGCAGACTATCTGGATGAACAAAAAGAGTTTATTCAAATATATCAGCAGTAAAAGAAGAATAGGGAAAATGTGAGCCCACTGCTGAATGATGAGGGAGTCCTGGTAACAGAGGATGCAGAGAAGGCAGAGTTGCTGAATTCCTTCTTTGCTTCAGTCTTTACTAAGACCAGCCCTTGTGAATTTCAGACCCTGGATATAGGAGAAGAAGCCTGGAGGAAGGATGACTCTCCACTAGTCAATGTAGAGTGGGTCAGAGATCAGTTATGTAAATTGAATGTGCACAAGTCCATGGGCCCTGATGGGATGCACCCAAGAGTATTGAGAGAGCTGGCTGATGTTATCACCCTACCACTCTCCATCATTTTCAAAAAATCATGCCAAACAGGAGAGGTGCTTGAGGGCTGGAGGAAAGCCAATGTCACCCCAGTCTTCAAAAAGGGCAAGAAGGAAGATCCAGGTAATTATAGACATATCAGCCTCACCTCCATTCCTGGAAAAATGATGGAGCAGCTCATCTTGGAGGTCATCTCTAAGCACATGGAAGAGCAGAAGGTTATCAGGAGTAGTCAGCATGGATTTACCAAGGGGAAGTCATGCTTGACTAATCTGATAGCCTTCTATGATGTTGTCACTAAATGGATAGATGAAGGGAGACCAGTGGATGTAGTCTACCTTGACCTTACCAAGGCTTTTGACACAGTCTCCCATAACAGCCTCATGAGCAAGCTCAGGATATGTGGGATAAAAGAATGGACAGCGAGATGGATTAAGAACTGGCTACACAATAGAGCCCTAAGAGTGGTGATCAATGGTGCAGAGTCCAGCTGGAGACCTGTAACTAGCGGAGTCCCTCAGGGATCAGTGCTGGGCCCAGTCCTGTTCAACACCTTTATCAATGACCTTGATCTTGGGACAGTGTCTTCTCAGCAAGTTTGCTGATGACACAAAGCTGGGAGGACTGGCTGATTCACCTGAAGGTTGTGCAGCCATCCAGCAAGATCTGGACAGGCTGGAAAGCTGGGCAAAGAGGAATTTAATGAGGTTCAGTAACACCAAATGCAGAGTCCTGCACCTGGGAAGAAACAACAACATGCACCAGTACAGGTTGGGAGGTGATCTGCTGGAGAGCAGCTCTGTTGAGAAGGACCTTGGAGTCCTGGTAGACAACAAGTTCTCCATGGGACAACAATGTGCCCTTGTGACCAAGAAGGCCAATGGTATCTTGGGGTGCATTAAGAGGAGTGTCTCCAGCAGATCACGGGAAGTTCTCCTCCCCCTCTACTCGACACTGGTGAGACCCCATTTGGAGTACTGTGTCAAGTTCTGGGCTCCCCAGTTCAAGAGGGACAGGGATTTACTGGAGAGAGTCCAACAGAGGCTACGAGCATGATTAAGGGACTGGAACACCTGCCTGATGAGGAAAGGTTGAGAGACCTGGGGCTGTTTAGTCTAGAGAAGAGAAGACTGAGAGGGGATCTAATTAATGTCTATAAATACATGAGGGCTGGGTGTCAAGAAGGCAGAGGTGACCTCTTTTCTCTTGTGCCCTGTGATAGGACGAGGGGCAATGGATTCAAACTCAAACACAGGAAGTTTCATCTCAACATGAGGAAGAACTTCTTTACTGTGAGGGTTACAGAGGTTGTGGAGTCTCCTTCTTTGGAGACTTTCAAGACCCGTCTGGGTGCCTTTCTGAGTGATCTGCCCTAGTTTGTGATCCGCTTGTTTCTGTGTTGTGTGTGGTGGTGGTGGTTTTTTTTTTGGTTGGTTGTTTTTTTGTGGTGGTGTGGTTTTTTTTTTGTCTCAGTCCTGCTCTGGCAGGGGGGTTGGACTCAATGATCTTCAGAGGTCCCTTCCAGCCCTAACATACTGTGATTCTGTGTGCCCTTCCCATGGCTCCCAGGTTCCCTCCTCCACTTGCTCTTTGGTCATTCAGAAGCTTCTCAACTGTCTGGTTTCTACTTCGATCTTCAGGGAGTCAGAATCTTGCCCCATCTTTCAGAACCTCACTAACACTTTAGTCAACACCTTAATTGTGTTTATCCTTTCTTATCTCTCTGTCTTGTACACAAATCCTTTGTGAAAGGTGGACCATGTAAGATGCTGTTTGGACATAGCATGCAGCTGAGGAAAGAGTTTTCATGTTTACTGAATTATGCCGTGTTTAACTTTTGTTTGTTGACACTGAAGAGAAACCATCCTGTGCCTGTGTGCAGCCCAGGTCTCTCAGGAGAGCAAGTGGGAGCTGGTACAAAGGAGCTGTAACATCCAGCTGCAGACCTCTGATGTGAGGAGAGGTGATCCAAGTCCCAGGTGTCGGAGGCGACGCATGGACTTCACACAACTCTATAAGAGTTATAACTGAAGACCTTTATTGTTACAAATGGCGGCAATTTATACCCTTCTGACTCCAGATGTTCCACCCCAGTACAGACCTCGTTGGTTACATACATACACAATTCATATATGATTGGCTACGTGTCTTGTCACTTGCTGTCCGTGTCACGATGACCCAAGGTGTCTTGCTTCCCAGACGGTGCCTCTCAGTTCTTGCTACAACATTCTTTTCCCAGTACTTCTCAAGATAACAACCGTGAGATAGGACACCTGCTGTTTGCTGGTCCCGTGAGGTACCAGGCTGTGAGACATCCACTTGTTTACTGATCCCACTGCTTCAGGGTACAATTTGGTCAGCAGTACCTGCAACACTGCTGTTTTAATTCAGGCCTGTTAATTTTCCATAAATCCCATATTAATTTTCCATAAATCCCAGCACCAGGTGGCAGATGTGGGAACTGCCAGGCTTGGGGAGGTGAGAAGCAAGGTTGTCCATACAGACCTCAAGGGGCGGCTTTTCCTTCCTTGCCAGACCTCCTTAGGAGACAGTCTGGATCAATATCCATTGGATCATGCTGCTCTCCCTTCTTCAGCAGACTGAAAAATTAAAAAAAAAAATACAGAAAAGGAGGCAATGAGGCTCCAGTGGCATGAGGACAATGTATCTCCTCACAGGCCCTGGTGGCAG
Source organism: Hemiprocne comata (assembly GCA_020745705.1). Lineage (NCBI taxonomy): Eukaryota > Metazoa > Chordata > Aves > Apodiformes > Apodidae > Hemiprocne > Hemiprocne comata. The sequence continues at coordinate 21,356,932 of CM036597.1, read as the reverse complement.
AGACACCTTAGCTGCCATAGCCAAGGGCAGCAAGGCCTCAGTTCTCTCAGGGACATGTAGACAAGGACAGGATAGATCCCTTCCAGCCAGCAAGTTGTGCCTGTCCTCTCCACAAGAGACAGATGAGCCACTTCTCAGGTCCGAGGCCAAATGCCCAATCACGCACTGCTCATCTCACAGTCCTCTGCACAGGTCCTGCCAAGAAAGTTCAAACAAAGCATAACACAAGTTCTGTTTTGCCACATCGTATAAGGCCATAATGATCAATCCATCAATTGGAGATTGCTGACATCACATAGTGTGGAAACAGGAAAAAAAGAAAATGGGATAAAAAATACTAATATTGCAGTATGGTAATAAAATATTTTCACTTTGGGTGCACTCTGAAAGCTCTCCACTTAACCACATAACATTTGAAGACTTAAATTACTCCCAGAGACTTGGCTCATTAGGGCATTCTGAATGTTAATGAGCTCTCTGGTACTGAATTCCTGACCAGAAGATAATGAAAGGTCGAAAAACCTCTGGAGAAGTGAAATTCAGCAGCAAACCTCCAAGCCCCATGGCGGAGCACATGCTGAAGATGGTGGAACACTGTCCCAGGTTTCCCAGAGAGGTGGTAGGAACCCCAGCCTTGGAAACATTCAAGGTCAGGTTGGACAGAGCTCTGAGCAATTTGATTTAGTGCAACTTCAGGCCATTTCCTCTGGTCCTGTCATTGTTCACTTGAGAGAAGAGCTCAACTCCCACCTCCCTACAACCTCCTTTCAGGCAGTTGTAGAGAGCAATGAGGTCTCCCCTCAGCCTCCTCTTCTCCAAACTAAACAATCCCAGTTCCCTCAGCCTCTCCACATAGGACTTATTCTCCAGACCGTTCACCAGCTTGGTAGCTCTTACCTTGACACGCTCCAGCAAAAATTAATTGTTCTCTGCTCACAAGGACTTTCAGTCTGTTTGGTTCACCGTGTTGAAGTGTCATGCTGCTCACCAGCAGCCTGGGGACGCTAAGACAAAACTCTGTTTCAGGGCTCGTCTGCTTCCCAGCCGTTCCAGCAGCCGAGCACGCACAGGAAGAGCCTCCGGCCCCCAGAAGCGGACAAAGAAGCCACGCAGGTTCGTTCCCCCGCGGGTCCCAGCCCCGCGCCGGCTGCCCGGACCCCGCCCCGCCGTGCTCAGTGCTGCCCCCTGGCGGTCGGGGCCGCCGCTGCTCCCGCGCACGGCTCACGGCACCGGGCGCACCCGAGCTGTGCGGTCTGTCCTGATAGAGCGGCGAGAACCAGCTGGGTGCGCGGCCGCACCGGCGTGTGAGCGGCGCGAAGGAGCTACGAGAAACCAATTCGCGTCCCCATGACAACCGAGACTAACAAGAGCCGAGACAGCTTTGTAAGCCCCGGGAAGGGGTGGCGAGAACGGCCAGTTCCGTTACCCGCTACCGGAACAGGAGGGCAGCGGCGACAAGCGGCGCCCTGCCGTGTCCCAGCACGGGGGGCACCGGGGACATTGACGGCGGCGGCCGGGCGCGGCACGGCGGCTCCGTCGCTGTCGGCTCTCCCAGATCCATGCCGCCCTTTCGAAACTCTCCTGAGTCTCGATGGCTTCTCGGTGACCGGTAGGACACGGCGTGGTGCTGGTGGCCGGGCCCGGGCCCGGTGATGAATACCCCGCGGGAGGGCGGAGCAGCGTGGGCGCGGACCCCCTCCTCGTCTGTCCCGACGACGGAACCACAGCGCGGGCCGGGGGCGTCTCACGGCCGGAGCCGGGACCCTACCCAGGGTGCGCAGGGATCGGCCCAGCAGCGCGCCGGTACGGCTCTGCTCCTGTCAGCCGGCGAACGGCAGTGGTGAGGTTCAATCCAAACACTTCCAGGGAACTTGTCATTCAGCCCCGGGTTTATACCGCCTGATGCTCCTCCCATGGTACCCTGGAGCTCTGCTCTCCCTTACTGCCCAGTCCTGGGCTACAGCTTTTAATGAACTCTGAATTCTGTGGGTTGTGTGTGGGGTTTTTTTCTAGGTGTAAGAATCTACAAGTGACCCTCTTGACACATGACATGGAACAAACATTTATTAAAAAGGGTTGTACAGACAAATAAAACAGGTACACTGTTACTCCTACTGGGCACAGGAGTAAAATATTTAAAACACAGAAGCCAGTGAAAATGCCAGCTATTGCTAAACTACCTAAATGCTAAAATGAAAACCTATGTCAGAGGAATTAGAAAACTGTAAAATAAAGAGAAGCACTTTTTATTCATTTAAAGTGCTCATAAAGTCTTAATTTCTTGAATAGTCTGCTATTCAGAATAATGCATCAGTGGCTATTCTTTCAAAATTAGAGTCTGTAACTTAAAGCCACTGGCAGGTTCCAGTTCCAGTCAGTGTCTTCTTTAAAAAGCTGAATTCAGAAAGTGTAAGTCTTAAAATTTGGCTTGTATTTTCTCTATAGTTAATGTAGTCCTTGGCACTAAAGTCTGAGCGACTGATCCTCCTCATCTTGGGTACAAAAATTTCTGTAGCATGGCCTTTAGACACAGTAGGGTGTTCCCATCCTGTTAGCATTTTAAAGATTGCAAAGAGGCAAGGGGAGATGTTTGTGATTTTTTGCCATTTGGTTGAAGAACGGGACTGCCCTTTGGGGCAAGTAAGGAACCAGGAAAAGACCCATCTATCACAAATGAATCCAGTTATTTCGTTGCCGCTCAACTACCCATTGAAAAGGGAATGACAAAGCCAGGGCTAAAGCAGACTTTAGTCACACACAAGCCTTGTAAGCATTGAGAAGGGTCATAGGTGTTGGAAGGGACCTCAGAAGATCATCAAGTCCAACCTGCTGCAGCAGGAACACCTAGAGCAGATCACACAGGAACATGTCCAGACAGGTCTTGAAGGTCTCCAGAGAAGGAGACTCCACAACCTCTCTGGGCAGCCTGTCCCAGGGCTCTGTCACCCTCACAGTAAAGAAGCTTTTCCTCATGTTGAGGTGGAAACCCATTCTATTCTTGACATCCACCTTTCAGACACTTACAGACATTAATAAGGTCCCCTCTCAGTCTTCTCTAGACTAAACAGTCCCAGGTCTCTCAGCCTTTCCTCGTATGACAGATGTTCCAGTCCTTTAATCATCCTTGTAGCCTCCGTTGGACTCTTTCCAGTATATCCCTGTCCCTCTGGAACTGGGGAGCCCAGAACTGGACACAATACTCCAGATCTGGTCTTACTAGGACAGAGCAGAGGGGGAGAAGAACCTCCCTTAACCTGCTGGCCACGCTGTTCTTAATACATCCCAAGATACTATTGGCTCTCTTGGCCACAAGGGCACATTGCCCCATGGATAACTTGTTGTCCACCAGGACCTCAAGGTCCTTCTCCATTTAATACTTGAGATCAATTTAGACAACAAAGACAGTGACAAAACTGGGATTAGAAATGAGTAAGTTTTAAGCCCCAGTTCAGTAGTTGGGTTGCTGCCATCCTCCCCAGTGGAGGAACTTGTTCCATGAGGTGAAACAAAGGGAAGACACAGATACAGGGAGTAGTCTAAAGGATCCTTTAGTCAGGGTTCTTTTGGCACACACACAGAGCAGGAAAAAAACCTGGGCTGAAATAAAGTTTACTTGAAAATGATCTAGTAGAAGATACAAAAATAGGAAGTTTTGCTTGAAGGGGGGATGATGACCCCAAAGCCAGGCAGTTCTGGTGAAATACATCGTTTCTAGTTGACACTGCTCCTGGTGCATGTTACCAAACTTCCCTGTGCTCCAGTGGAGGATATGTCTGCCAAGGGAGATTCTGGCTGTAGGGACCAGGAATAGAAGACATGCAGAATGCCTGATGTTGCAGTCTGTGTGCATAGAGATTTGGGATATTTCATGCAAGTTTCTTAGAGAACCACAGTGAGCTGGTTGGCCACAGGGCCTAGGAGGACCACTAATACAGTTTGTTTGAGCCTTGTACTTAAGTCCATCTCTCTTCTGACTGCTGAAAATAATATCCTATTAAGATGTCAAAGCATCACAAATTACATCATTTTTAGAAATTAATACACAGCCAACAACTTGATCCCCCTTCCAATTTTTAAGTCAACTTTGAGGGAATGGTACAATCCAATGCCAGTAAATCAAAACCCACGTGTGTCCTTAATGCAGTGATTTCCTGTATAACCAATTTATTTTTCCCCTGAATATTTCCTGTATAAAAAGAGCTCTACTGGATATCCCGAACTATGCAGTCTTACTAGCTTGGAAAACAAACTTGTTCAGTGAAACAAACAGTCTGCTATTTCAGCACTTCAGATAGTCTTCTGTTATAAGGAGAAAACAGAATAATATTTTAGTAACATCTCTTTTTAAAAAGAGAATATAAAAGCATTTGTGGTAATCACATTAGGAATAGCCTGGCATTTAGGATACTTGCAGAAGAATTCTACTTTGTTTAGGAGTCTAAAAGGTGGAATGATTTAAATGTTAAACTGTAGCACCAATAATACTTACTTTCCTAAAACCAAATCCTCAGGACTGGAAGGAAATTAAGACAGAATAGGAACATTGTGCTTACACTGTATTAAATAGAAAACAACGGGTCAGTCATACTTGAGTCTGCACTTCAGTAAAGCCTGGCCACATTTGCAGTTCTACTGGGAGAGTACTGGGACAGGTCACATGTTGGCTTGTCCATCTTCTGGGCTTCATTCATCCTGTTTCCTCTTGGGCTTTTTGGGATTCCGAGATCGGCTCTTTGCTTTGCAGAGTGGACATATGGGCGCGTTCCGATGAATTTGTTGGTGACAGGATAAACAAGCCTGGAATGTGACATATGGAAGCCTCTTGTTACAAAGTGGCACCGTTAATGAGTATCATAGTCCAAGTTACAGTACAGAAAAAAATACCTGAGGCTTCTTGCCTTCAAAGGCAAACCAGGGCTATGCTTTATACAATCCAGGTCTCTGCACTGAACAGTAAGTTCAGGCCAACTGAAAAACTAGAGCATCCCATTGAACTGAAACTACAGTTCAGCAGACACACGGTTCAGGCATTTATCAAGAATTTTAACATACATTCTATTTTGTGTTAAATGTTCCATATCTTTTAAAGATGTTTACTTGCATAATAGCTCACTGAGGGTTACAATGAAGGCCAACTGCGATGTCACAGAATTCAAGACAGAAGCAGGTGCTTAGATGAATTACACATATTTAACACAAGACACAGAACTCTGCCCTTTTGCTCCACACTAAGCCCTTTAACTTCCATTTGACTGAAGTGTATTACTTTCAGAAAGGCTTTTCAATGGCCCAACTCCAGAGAGCAAGTACATAACTATGGAGTGTACCTATGTCAACTGGGCTCCTTAGTGACTCCTCTCTCTCATAAAGTATGTACATTGCTTCTAATATTAATCCATTTGGGATTAACTCCCAGCTATTAGTTTTTCTTTCACCCAGCATTTTTATTACATGCTTTTCTCCCACAAGAAACACTAGAGGAGTGGGAATTGCCTACATCTCTGCTGTTGGAGACTCCAGTCATAAAGGAGTCAAATAATACAGAGCCTTCTCCTTAACCTTTGATGACTGGGGCTACTACTTTAGGTCTGCTGGGATTGCTCTTGATTTGAACTACTGCAAGAAAAATCAGAATCAGGTCATATAATTTTTCCTTTTTGTAAATATTAATCAACTTAATACATTCCAATGACAAAAAAGAATCATAGAATCATAGAATATGCTGAGTTGGAAGGGACCCATCAGGATCGCTGAGTCCAACTCCTGTCCCTGTGTAGGGCACCCCAAGAATCACCCCATGACGGTGTGGTGGTGTTGGTGATGGTGTGGTGGTGTTGGTCATAGGCTGAACTTGATGATCTTAAAGGTCTTTTCCAGCCTTGGTGATTCTGTGATTCTGTGATGTGCCTGAGAGCATCATCCAAACGCTTCTTGAACTCAGGCCGGCTTGGTGCTGGGACCAATTCCCTGGGGAGCTTGTTCCAGTGCTCAACCACCCTCTGGGTGACAAACCTTTTCCTGATATCCAACCTAAACCTGCCCTGATTCAGCTTCCTGCCATTTCCCCAAGTCCTGTCATTGGTCACAGGAGTGAAGAAAACCCAGCACATTCCATCTCCTGACCTTCATTGGAGGTGGCTGCTGTCTGAAAGTTGCTGTCTGTCTGGTATCTTGTTTCCTGGCCACTTGCAGCTGCTGGGCAGCTGCTGCAGCTGCAGCCAAAGACTCTGGGATGGGAGGCTCCTGTGGTTCTGTCTGCCATTCTGCTTTCTGCTTTTCAAAGTAGCTAGACAAGAGAAAAACAAATTAAAAAATATAACCATATTCTGGAGTATTCCATTAGTTTGGAAGGGATACTTTGTGTTAAAATATAATGGATCCCATTTCCCTGTCATTTTCCTCCACTACAGTCAAATCACCTACACTTGGAAACCACTGCCACTTGGACTGGCTCATACATAGAATGGGTGGTATTTTCCTCTGCATTTGTACACTTCAGCCAGATTCCAGATTGTCAGCTCCTAAGGTGTCTTGATGTACAACTGGATATAAATCTACTAGGATGGAAAACAGACAACATATATATTGAATCTCTAACAGCTCTAGATGCACCTCAGACAAACTTATTTAAACTATTTGTTTTCTATTTTGTTAAAATGAATACATTTTGTATGCAATAGATTAATACATTCTTTGTAGTATCAAGGTGCTTGCAAGGGAAAACAGCATTTCTGAAGAAATGCAAAAGAAATCTTGAAAACTGTGTGTCTGTAAAAATGATGCCAAATGTGCTGGGCATAAAGAGAAATTTAAGTTTCTTAAAACATCCTTTGCATTTAAAACTGATCTGTTAAACAAAGGACACTGTTCTTTGAATAGCAGATGATTTTGTCACCCTCCCCCACCTAGGTAATACCTAAAAATGAAATTCTAATTAATTATCCAGATCCACATCTAGGGTAAACTTACTTGTTGACAGTCACAGGCATGCAGCTAAATGCCACTGCTGTGTGCATGCAGCAACAACTAAAATTCTGACTAGCAGTAGCATTAACCAACTGAAGAACACTTGTTTTGTATCCCTTTCTTGCATTGCCTCCTTCCTCTGCTTGCTAAACAAGCAAGTAATAAATATTTTCAGGAAAAAAAAAAAAAGTCTTTCTAGAAAAAGCAGCATACAGTACAAAAATCTGTAGAACCAACCACCCTTGAATTTTTGCATGTCTTATGTAGAGTCTGCAGCTTGGAATAATCTAAATTTAACTTTGAACAAATTCAGACTGAACGCTGTCAAGGACATGTGCTCCCACATCCCTTTTTTGTTAACTTCTGTTTTTCATGCTTACCTCTTAAGTTCTTTTTTCCACCTACCAACAAAACTAAAATGACAAAATAACCATTAGGATCGAGAGAAGATACAAAGCCAGATAATGTTTGCTTTGGAGACTTACTCAAGGGACAGCTTCTCTTCCTCCTCACACAGATCTGGCAGCCTCTGCAATCCCAGAGTCATCCGCAAAGCATCTACGTGCTCCTTCAAGGGTTTGTACTCCTCATGCAGGCGACGAGTAGATTCCAAGAGCTTGTTGAGGTCGTTCTCAGACTGCTTGATAGTATTCTCCATCTGAAACAGGAGAATGGGCCTGCTTTTAAAGAACTGTTCCTTTAATAGCTCTTTGACTGAGCAAGAAAATGTGTCAGAGGAGATCTTTCTTACTCAAGTTGCAAGAGATTAGAGAAAATGCAATAGTAAAATGGAGTTAAGATACTGGGAGGATGAAAACTGGGCAAAGAAGCAGCAACTGAAAGTGACACACAAATGTATTTCCATTTGAAAAAGGTGAACTCAACCTACCTGGGGAACAGAAAAAGCAGGTAGATAGGCTACAGGTAAGTTATCAAGTGAAGAGCTATGGAAAACTCTCAAGGGACAATAGAAAATAAATTAACATAGAATAGACTAATTTTCTGTGTTACTAAGATACCTGAGCACTGATGACTAAAAGTTAACGAACAAGCTAAGGAAAGGTTCCTAGGTTCTTGCTTCTCTTACTGCAGTAAATGGGAAAAGCAGCAGAGAAAAAGACAATCTGACAGGAAAAAGGGGAGGTTGAAACAGAGACTGAGTTTATGCAGCTGAGTAGGGGAACAGACATTTCAAGTAATAAAAAATGCAGTCTGGACATCCAGTACATAGCTTCTACTTGCTGACAGTGTGGGAGCTTTTTCCTTCTTGTGCAAAGCACAGATACCTTCAGAGCTAGAAACCACTGTACAGTCACATCAGTGCCCTAACATGACATAAAACTGCAGGTTTAAGAACATATTCCCCATTTAATTCCTCTAATAGGCTAATCTTCGTTGTTTATAAACTGTTTTTCTCTTATGTGTATTAATACGCTTCAGGCTGGTGGTTCTTATTGTTTGGTGGTTCCACTCAGTGATGAAGGTCAGCTCTTACTAAGAACTTAACAAATACCATGTATTTTCCCAAAATCTCTTTTTGTCCAAAAACCTCCAGTCAGAAGTCCCACGTAGCTGCTGAAGTTTCTCTATTTCCAGGTGCTAAATGAGAAAACACTAACAGGAAGAACAGTTTTCTATGGGACTGGCAGAGTGATGCTACTGTGGCTACTGGTGAAGTTGTAGCCACCATGGACTTGATTATCTATCCTCTTGGTGCAAATGCTTACTATGCCAACATGACAAAGTATCCTGCCCAACACAGACAGGAAAAAAACATCTGTACTGAGGTAAATTTTCTTTGCAGTCTTTGTAAGATCCTAAGAAGGTGTACAGTCCATATTATTGCACCAGTGGGAGTTCACTGATGTGCACAACTCAACAACCTGTGGAGTGACTCCTACACCACTGTGTCTTAGTCAGGCTGTTTGCAGCTGGACTGTTACATACCACATTAATATCAGCATGGATCAGCCGCAGCTCCTCCACGTGGGCCATCTTCTCCTGAAGCAGCAGGTCCATCTCCTGTTTGTATTCTTTCAGGTGCCTCTCCTCAGACTCCAAGGCTTCAAATTCTGCTTTCAGTCGTGCCTTTATTTTTTCCATCTGCAAAGTCTTATTCCTGGATGCCGGTGATAATTAAAATATAAAGAGACAACAGTAAGTCACTGCAACATATTTTTGCAGTATATATATTTTAAAAAAAAATATTTGATTAGCTGGAAGAAGGTAATAGCAGTAATAGACAAGGGTGAGACTTAAACGTGTCTGAGAAAGGATGAGGTGCAATGAGAGAACTGATCCCAGCTCTTTTGCTGAGCTTTTCAGTGCTATAAGAATACTTATACTGAATTATGAAATGAATAGAACATGCTCAGACATTAAAAGTTACTGCAGATCCAGAGAATTTGTACCAAGAGAGTTCCACCACATCATTTAACTTGGATTAATCCCTATTTTCAAACTAGAGAAATCCAGAAAATCTGGGAAGTTTAGCACAGGATTCTGAGAAATATAAAATTAATTGGAGGTGATTCTAAGTGTCATCTACACTGACTAAAACTATGTAGAGAGTAATTTGAACTGCTAAAACCCTACCTTCAACATGAGGTTGAAAGTTCCAGAGCAATGATGTATCAGAAGAGTAAAAACTCAAGTGGCCATTAACACTGGCCATTAACATCCCACTTGTAATTAACCCTGTATTCTTTTGGTTCTTTGCTAAGATCCAGTACCCATCACATACTTACAAAGATTTCACACAGGATCACACAGAATTACCCTGGTTGGAAAAGACCTTAAAGATCACCATGTCCAACCATCAACCTAACAGTGACAAGTCCTTAACTAAACCATATCCTGAAGTACTACATCTATATGACTCTTAAATCCCTCCAAGGATGGGGACTCCACCATTGCCCTGGGCAGCCTGTTCCAATGCCTGGCAACCCTTCCAGGGAGGAAATTCTTCCTAACATCCAGTCTAAACCTCCCCTGGCACAACTTGAGACCATTACCTCTTGTCCTACCTCTTGTAACTTCATTGAGCAGACCAATCCCCACCTCTTTCCAGCCTCCTCTCAGGCAGTTGTAGAGAGTGAGAAGGTCTCCCCTCAGCTTCTTTTTCTTTAGGCTAAACAACCCCAGCTCCCTCAGCCACTCCCTGTAAGATATCTGCTCCAAACCCTCACCAGTTTCGTTGCCCTTCTTTGGACATGCTCTAGTAGCTCAATGTCCTTTCTGTAGTGAGGGGCTCAGAAATGCATCCAGTGCTCAAGGACCGGCCTCACCAGTGCCCAGCACCTCCCTGGTCCTGCTGGTCACACTATTCCTGATGCAGGCCAGGACGGTGGTGGCCTTCTTGGCCACCTGGGCACACTGCTGGCTCCTGTTCAGCTGCTGTCAGTCAGCACCCCCAGGTCACTCTCTGCTGGGCAGCTCTCCAGCCACTCCTCCCCAAGCCTGTAGTGCTGCCGGGGGTTGTTGTGGCCCAAGTGCAGGACCCGACATTTGGCCTTATTGAACCTCCTGCCATTGGCCTCAGCCCATCAATCAAGCCTGTCTAGATCCCTCTGCAGAGCCTCCTGCCCTCAAGCAGATCAACACTCTCACACCAACTTAGTGTCATCTGCAAACTCACTGAGGGTGCCCTCTGTCCCCTCATCCAAATCATCAATGTTGAACAGGAGCAGCCCCAGCACTGAGCCCTGGGGACACCCCTCGTGACTGGCCCCAAACTGGATTTAACTCCATTGAATACAACTCTGGACCTGGCCATCCAACCAGTTTTTTATCCAGGAGGATGTGTGCATATCCAAGCCATGAGCAGCCAGCTTCTCTAGGAGAATGCTGTGGGAAACCTTGTCAAAGGCCTTGCTAAAGTCAAGGTAGACAACATCCACAGCCCTTCCCTCGTCCAATAGGCAGGTCACCCTGTCATAGAAGGACATGATGTTAGTCAAACAGGACCTGCCTTTCATAAAACCATGCTGACTGGGCCTGATCACCTGGGTATCCTGCATATGCTGCATAAAGGCACTCAAGATGATCCGCTCTAAAACCTTCCCTGGCACCGAGGTCAGACTGACAGGCCTGTAGTTCCCTGGATCCTCCTTTGGCCCTTCTTGTAGATGGGGGGTCACATTTGCCAATTTCCAGTCAACTGGGACCTCCCCAGTTACCCAGGACTATTGGTAAATGATGGAAAGTGGCTTGGTGAGCACTTCTGCCAGCTCCCTCAGTACCCTTGAGTGTATCCCATCTGGCCCTGTATCATAGAATCGTAGAATCATAGAATGGTGAAGGTTGGAAGGGACCTGAAAGATCATCAGTTTCCAACCTCCCTGCCATGAGCTGCTATGAGGCTGCACAAGCCTCATCCAACCTGGCCTTGAACATCTCCAGGGAGGGGGCTTCCACACCCTCCCTGGGCAACCTATTCCAGTGCCTTCCTACCCTCAGGGGGAAGAATTCCTTCCTGATGTCTAACCTCAATCTCCCCTCTTTCAGTTTAAAACCATCACCCCTTGTCCTGTCACTGCCCTCTCTGGTGAAAAGCCCCTCCCCAGTTTTCCTGGAGCCCCTTCAGGCATTGAAAGGTGCTCTAAGGTCTTCCCCAGAGCCTTCTCTTCTCCAGGCTGAACACCTCCAACTCCCTCAGCCTGTCTTCATAGCAGAGCTGCTCCAGCCTTTGGGTCATCCTCATGGTCCTTCCATGGACCCTCTCCAGCATCTCCATGTCTCTCCTGTGCTGAGGGCTCCACAGCTGGACACAGCACTCCAGGTGGGGTCTCACCAGAGCAGAGCAGAGGGGCAGAATCCCCTCCCTGGTCCTGCTGGCCACACTTCTTTTGATGCAGCCCAGGACACAACTGCCCTTCTGGGGTTCAGTGCTCACTGGTGGCTCATGTCCAGCTTCTCAACTCTTCCCACCCCCAAGTCCTTCTCCCCAGGGCTGCTCTCCAGCCATTCTCCCCCCAGCCTGGATTTGTCCCTGGGGTTGCACCGACCCAGGTGCAGGACCTTGCACTTGACCTTGTTGAACTTCATGAGGTTGGCACTGGCCCACCTCCCCAGCCTGTCAAGGTCCTTCTGGATGGCGTCCCTTCCCTCTAGGGTGTCAACTACTCCACAAACTTGCTGAGGAGACACTCCATCCCACTGTCCATGTCTCCAACACAAGTGTTGAACAGCACTGGTCCCAATACTGACCCCTGAGGAACACCATTTGTCACTTGCCTCCACTGGGAAACTGAACCATTGACCACAACTTTCTGGGTGGGGCCATCCACTGATCCACTGAGTGGTCCATCTGTCAAATCCATGTCTTGTCAGTTTGGAGACCAGGATGTCGTGTGGGACAGTGTCAAATGCCTTGCACAAATCCAGGTAGATGACATCAGTTGCTCTGCCACTATCCACCATCTCTGTAGCCTTGTCTTAGAAGGCCATGCCATTGGTCAGGTATGATTTGCCCTTAGTGAGGCCATGTTGGCTGTCACCAACCACCTCCTTCTTTTCCATGTGCCTTAGCAGATTTTTCAGGAGGATCTGCTCCATGATTGTGCTGGGCATAGAGGTGAGACTGACCAGCCCGTAGTTCCTGCATTCTCATTTTTTTTTTCATTTGTGCCAATCCATAATTGTGCAGCAAAATGTTTAGATAATCAGTCTTTGTCTCTCTCTTCAAAGCTAGTAGTCGGAGTCTGAGTTTCAGCCATCAGACCTTTCTAAGCAGCAGAACAGCCTGCTGCTGTTACGATTCAACACTTGTCCAAACTGTTGAACAGAATAAAGTGTTCTTGTTACTGTGATTTATCTACTGAAGAGGCCTTAGTCAGTTTTCCTGTGCTGGAAGTCAGAATGTGGTACTGGGTACTCAAGATGTTAACAACAGAAGTTTCTAATGAGAGGCTGCAATGTGACATTTCAGGCATGTAAGCAAGAGTTCCAGGACTCCTTGCTCTACTTTGTGTGAAACACAAGCATGCAGCATTCCTTCTCAGTCACCTAAGGCCTGGTAAAAGTAGATCCATATTGGTTTCCAAGGGCACTACTGAACAACACAGTAGACCTCTTGCAGGCATGACGTAGGAGGGGGCTGGGGAAGGGAGGTTTGCATTCCTAGTTAAATATCCTATTCCTATCACAGTGCAAAGAGGGGTGAGTTTGATTCAAACTCAGAAAGCTGGCTAGAGAATGCAGTCTCTGTCAATTACAGGAAGCTGCCTATCAGATTAACACTGAAATCCCAGAATGCGGATTTCACCCCAATCCTAGAGCAGGGTGTGTGACTTCCCTATCCACTAGGCCCAGACTTGCTCCCATTGATGCAAGTGTCAGAGGTCTGAAGCTTTTAATGGAAGCAGAAGGCACCAAGTCCCCCAGAGGGAGCTGGTCTATCACCTATTTCTAGGAAAGCGGATTCTTAAAACCTCTGGGGGGATTCTGTTCCCTTTACAAACTGTTTCCACACCCAGTCCCAAAGGGCTCTTTCTGAAACTGCTCCCACAGCACTAAGGAATGGATGGTTTATCTAAGTGTTATTCTATATCACACTTCTCAGAACAGGAGAATATATATATCCTGGGCTTTAACAGAGGTACTGTAGGAGATACGGATTACTGTTCCCAGTGATAGCAACCCATGATTGTCAGGGGTCCCTCAGAGACATTTAAAGGTATTGTGGAATGCATATTTAAAACAAAATTTGATAAAATTCACTTGGTATTATTATTGTGTGTGTAGTGTAGCTCACCATAGATTTCACCTTGTTTCATATAGTATGTTTATTATAGAAAATACAAATTGTATACCTGTGAGCATACATTTACTTTAAAAGGTATGCAGACATTCCAGTTCTGAAGTCTCTCACCTTTAGAATAAAAAGCAGTTGATGGAATAGTAAGTCAACTAGTAAAATTTTATGAAGTGCAGAAGAAGCCTGGCTGTAGACAGAATCCAAGTACGTAGCTACAACACTGTCATCTTTAATGTCCTTGGAGGTGTTCTGTTGTTTACTATACAATGGCATACGCTAGTCTGAATGTAAATATTGGACTTAAACCAGCAAAAGAGATAATCTCTGCCTTCCATTTAAACCATGGTAATACCCCTAAAAAGTACCATCCAACCATCTACTCCTGTTTTCATCAAATCTCATTTTTCCCATTTGCTTAAAAAATTTCCTTAGTAATGACAGCTATGATTACTGAAATTGAGATTGTTTGCCCCCAGTTTCCTCCCTGTTTCCTCTCTTGTACTTACGGCATGTGTGCAGGTGAGACAATGGAAACAGATCAGCTTCCTCACTGTTACTGGCCACTGGCTGCCATGCCCTGCCAACCTGCTACAACAAATGAGTTGCAGGGGATTGTTTCAGTTCAGATCATTAGGTTTGCTATTAGGAAGGAAAAAGTGCACACGAATTATAACTCTTCCTGTTAGCATCAGACAACACACAGTAATGCTTTAAAGCAGGAACTGTGTGCATGCCTTCTAGACTGCCTAATGAATTCTGCCCTCTTATTCTTTTTCTTTACAAGCTCTTCCACTGCCTAAATGACAGTAGTGACTAAGTGCATTCCAATAGGGCATTAAACAGTGAAACTAGCATCTTTTATCAGTAAGACCACTGTCCTTCTCTTTTATCCCCTTCCCAGTCAGAACACTGAGGTCCAGTCTTTAGGTATTCTCTTAATTTTATTACTGGGGATATTCCTGTGGAACTACTTAATGCATATAAATAACCATGTGCAGGTATGTTTGGATTGTGGGCATATACATACACTGACAGCAGTATCCCATTGACTACAAATTATATGTATTATCTATAGATATGGATATAGATACAGGTCTTCAAAGTCAGATTCCAGAATCCCTTCAAAAACCCAGAAGAGCTGCCCTTAATAAGTAATAGAGATCAACTATAGGAATGGGAAATTTCTTTTATTGTGATTGTGAGGGCTTTTTTCCTCCCTGCCTGTAGATTAATACAGGAAACGCAGATTAAAATAAAGCCTGTCAAATCTATCAGAGGTGTGCCTCTAAACATAATAAATTCTGACATTTATTTTGGAGGAAATTCTTCACAGAATGCAAGCTCCTTTTAAAAGATCCAGGGATGAAAAAATCGGTTTATTTGATCGTTTTTTGTTAAAGGTGACTCAAAATTGACATCAATGTTGCAAGCAGGATTGACTTTTTGGCGCTGATTTTTTTAAATTCAAAATGCATTCGAGCAGCTTTCTTGGTACTTCATTGTACACTAAAGCTAGTAACATCCCCTTTACAGTACCTTAAGCCACAAACTAATAGCAAAAATGTCTTAATTACAGTTTATATATTACCTTTGAATATATTAGCAGAGACCTGAATGCACCATAAATTTCCAAATACAGGCTGCCCCTCTCTTGGAACAAGATAACTTGATGAGATGTTGAAATTAAGTGTTATAATAATTGGACCACAAACTGTAGGAGGCTGTAGTTAGATCTGTATTTTAAAGCAGAGCCTGCCCAACAGTTCAGCAGAAAATTGCTGTTTTTCCTCTGCAAGGCATGTATTGTCCCATTTCTTTCTACAAACTGTCCTGGGATGCGAGACAGACAAATATTTTATCTTGATCTTTGTTCACCTTGGTGGTGCGGTGTGAAGAACGCCGAGGCCCATGCACTGCTGCCTAATTCACCTTTTCCATGGGCAAAACGTGCTTCGGGGAGGTGCTGTTGGCCGCCAGAAGCCTCCGTCCGGGACGGGTGAGAGCGCCTTGTCCCCTGCCCTCTCCCAGAACACTGCTCAGCGCTCCGGGGCCCGCCTGGCACCTCCCGGCTACCCGCAAAACCACTGCCCCCGCAGTCATGGTAAGCTGTTTTGGCTCTTGGGCGCCCGAATCCCTGCTGGATTGGGCGCTCAGCCCCAGGCCTCACGCCGCCGCTCGCCCGCCCCCTCGAGGCTGCGGACCCCGGCCCCGCGGCCCGAGCCCCCCCAGCGCAGCCGGGCGGGGGTCTTCGAAACCAACATCCAGCCCCTGCCCCGCGGCGGGGACAGGCTCCTGCCGCCCAGGCCCCCGCCCTCGGCCTTCTGCTCCCCGTGCCATCCCTTTCCTTTCCTGGCCCGTCAGGGCTCCTGCCGGGCAGGGAGTGGGGCAAAATGACAGATTTACGCGAGAGCCTCAGGAACAAGGAATGAAAAGGAAAGGGCTTTGGAAACCCCACCGCGGCTGCCCCCGCTCCCCAGCGACTTGGGGCTGCCGCCTCCCCCCCCCCCCCCCCCCCCCCCCCCCGCTCCTCCTCCTCCTGGTACCGCTCGGGGCCACTTCTTTGGGAATGCACAGCCCTTCCCTGCGTATTCCAGCAGCAGACGCTCCTTCCCTAGTTAGAAAAATGTATTTTCGGTTCTGACCATAAAGCCCAGCGGGGGTTTTCTTCCCCTCAGCAGCACAATAGCGACTTTCAGATCCATGGAACTCCTCGGCTCCCCCGAGGAAAAAGCTGCTTCGCGGAACTGATGTGGCACAAAGCAAACAAACGTACCTGATCTCCTTGATGCTCTCGAGTTTGCACATAATTTCTTGCTCATCTGCCATGCTTTTCACTTCCGATTTAAACCTCTCGTGAAATGTACAAAATGCCCAGGGAAACAACGACAAAAAAAAAGAGAACTCATACAATAGACAGCAGGCAGGCCCCCAGCCCCTCACAGCCGGCCCCTCAGCCTGTGCGGCAGCTCCTGCGGGAACTCTGGGACTGGCAGTCCGACTCCCCACGGCTGCCGGGGCAGGCAGGCAGCAGGGAGACTACAACACCCACAAGGCAGAGCACAGCTCGCCTACCCTTCTTCCTGCAACTACACTCCGGAGCCATTTGTCACACCTCACTATGTGAAAGGTTGTTAGGAGCGCAGAAAGAGTAGACGGCTTCCTTGTGAGAGCTGTGCTTAGCGTTTCATTACAATTACCGAGTTTGCATTGAACGAGTTCAAGATTTTGATGAACAACTTTTTTTTTTTGACACAAAGGCAGGCTGTAGCCATTATTACTACCATATTGTTTTCTACCAGGTGCTCTGTGTGCTGCTGATAGCTTAAAATCCGGTGGCTGAAAGAACCCTCTAACACTTGAGTTTAGTTTTGGAAGGCTGGCCTTCTTTATTGCAGTGCTGGACATACAGGGGATTGTTCCACCTAAGGTGCATGCCACAAGTGACAACAGGCAATGCTTATATTATCCTACTAGATACATATGCATGGAAATTCCTTGAATAATGATAGTATTTGCATTCTTATTATGCATGGGCTTTAACCCTCTTAGGTGTGGGTCTTTGGTGGTCTTCAGGGAGTCGATCCCTTTGGTTGAACCCTTCCCCGAGGTACGTGCAGTACTGGGTGACAAGCCCGGCTATCATCTTCTTCCCCTCCTGCTGGTCTCGGCCAATTCCCAACTGCACGGCCCCCAGTTCCTTGAGCTTGTTCTCTATTTACATACAAAAGGCCTGGAGACCGCTCAGGTAAACACCAATCAACATGACCATGAAAGAGATGATGGAAAGTTGCCTGTTGTTTAAGGTATCAGCCTATTGTTTAAGGTATGATGACTGTGTCTGGAGTTCAGAAAATATGTATTTGGTTCTTTATGTTTTTCTTTTTTATTTCTGCTACTATATGCAGCACTTGTAACTAAGGAAAAGAAAAACAGAATGCAAATAAAATTGTTGAATTGAGGAAAGTGACTGTTTGTCTTTCTATGATCATTATAGCCAAGAATATCACAGCATGATACAGAAACTAATGAAGAGACTCTCAAGTCTTTCCTCAGCCAGGTAATGTACTAAGGACTGTGTTTTAAGTATAAAGATAACAGTAGTACCTCAACACTTTGGAAGGTCTCTTCCAGGATCTGTCCTAAGGGATCCCCTGTGGAAATTCATGATCCTTCACCTCTATGCCCTAAGCATTTATCCCAGGGTTTGCCAGCTCTGATGACCACACCGGGCTGAAGGGTCAGCACATGAGAATGAATGTTAAGCTCCAGGTCTAGACAGTCTGTAAAAATAAACTTCTGTGTGCTACAAATGCACAAGCAGCAGTACCATAGTCTTAGTGAATGCTGCAGGCCACTCACCAGTCAGTAGTGAGAGGCTCATGAGAACAGCACAATTATTCTGGAATACATTACAGAAATGTTCTAAGAAAGGCACTGGCAGTACTCAACCTCTGCCTGGACTGACCAAACTTGCCGTTGTTTGGTCTGGGGCTCTGAAAAGGAGGTGAAAAATAAAACTGTCAGAATGCAGATGAAAGCAATGAAAAATATAAGAGTTTTGGGGAGCATGAAAGACTGCTGAATGCAAGAGAGTGTGGCCATATTTACATGGTGTGTGACAGATCTGCCTGAGTTGGGGTTTATGGTCACAGAACTGAATGCCTTCAGCCAGTTGCCTCTACAGTTGCAGACTCCCCTCGTGTATGAGTATCTGTGCCTGGAAAACTGGCAAACTGGAGTATGAGATAATAAACAGACCGTGGGGGTCATCGGGGTGTTGTGCTCCAGCTTCAGCACTACACAAATAGGATGGTACAGAGGTAGCTCATAATCATAATAGTCTTTCAGTGTGAAAAAGGTGATAGAAGAGCCATCACAGCAAATAATCCACTAGGTCAGCTGAGAGAGAAATCTAACAAGTTACCTATTTTAGGACAGTTTAGGACAGATTTCAGTAAAATGTCTGACTACAGTGCTTCACTAAGAAAGACCATCTAGGAGGTGGAGGAGTCTCTTTCTTGCTTTTAAGAATTACTTAGATAAAGGTGTCTCCACACTAATCCAAGTGCTATAGGTCCTTGCTTTGAGGTAGGCGTTTTGTCCTGATCAGGACTGAGTTACCTTTACAAATGCAGCATCCAGCCTGCCCCCTGCACCTGCTTCTGTGTTGACCTCTCAACATGGCCTGGGCACTAGATGAGACATCACACTTGAGCATGGATTTAAGTGTCTGCATTAGGTTCTCAAGTCAGAAAGTGCACTTTTGAAAGGGCTGAAAAATGAAAGAACATGTCCTGGCAGAGGAGGACCTCTCACCAGGAGTCACTGAGAATGAAAAGGGTAGGCAGCCAGGAAGATTTGTCTGGAGAAGGGATGGGGTCTGAGACTGGAGTGGCAGCTGGGAGGATGGCAGGCAAATAAATCTAGAAGTAAAGCTCATTTTGAATTTCTGTCTACCCAAAGTTTCAAAGGGTTGACTCCTAACTACCTGTGAATATTTCTACTGCTGCTTATTTCTTTTAGAGAAACTGAGGTGTGTTCTCATTCAGTTGCTGCTGCATTTATATAAAATATTGTTCAGAACTTTCCCATTTATTAAGTGTTGTGATAAGGAATCACAGAGTCTTCTCTTATGCACTCAGCTGAGCTAAAACTAAAACTACAATAAAAATATCACTTGCTACCTTTGGAAATTACATATGTAGTCTGAAACACATACAGAAAACCTACTGAGAAACCAGGTGCAAAAATGAAAGCAAACAAGACAGATGGAAAATGTTCTGTGTAACAAGAAATTTAGGCCTGTAGAAGGGAATGTGACAGGCTAACATTCCCTCTACCTTGAGTTTTTGTCAAGAGGGAAGAAAAGGCTTAAATTCCTGAATTCAGATACCAGGCCAGTCTCCAGAGAACTTTTCCTAGTGTATACCTTCCCTGCTCTGTCCTGCTTGCCTGATGATAATGTTTAACCAAACCTTTTGTAACTGAGGCAGCGAATGTGTAACAGTGGGATCTTCTTTTTCCTACACAAATTACACTGAGTAATCCATGTAGCAGAATGTGGATCAGACCCTGCCCCAGTAAGAGAAGCTGAAACTCCCCTATGCAGTTTGGCCCTTTTTTTCCTGCTTTCACTGATCAGTGAAAATGAAAGATCCAGGAAATCAAGTCAGCTGTAAGAACTCTTCAGCACTCAAGGATGACATCACAACCAGGGCCCTGCTCATTTTTCCCTGATAATAATAGCTTTAGTAATGTTTTAAAATGCTTTTAATTCCTAATGAAGTAAATGGGAATTTGGAATGAATGCAGATTCCAGGATCAGACCCCATTTATTTTAAAAATTGGGTATTTTAATAGCAAGAATGATTTGTTTGGTTTCTTTCCCCTTTGGTTTACCTGTGCTTTCCAACCTACTCTCTTGCTCTCTGTGGCAGTCTGTTTTCTTGAAGTGCTTTTGCTGCGCTTCTGTTCACCACTGCTGTCCCTTGTGCTGCTTTGGAGCAGGGACCCCATTTTTCTATACACCTGGAAAGCAATACAGATATGCATGAAGTTATGAAGCCAACATAAACCTCAGAACCATCATGTATGACTGCAGTACTTGGTAACTGAACTCACATAGTCTAGGCAAAATAGCTGATTCTCAGCTAAAAACTGGTCTTGGAAACTCTTCACATGCCACAGTCCCCAGCATTTCACATGGAAGATTTTTGCAGTATAATGGACTTGAGGTGTTGGAAATCACTCTTACCAATTTTCTACCTTTTTTTTCTTTTTCCCAAGGAAGTTGTAAACTGAAGCTGTCGAGAGGCTTGTATGAGGGTGCTGGAGTTGGCAGAAACTCCCAAGAATGATCCCTAATCACCCTGGCTAGAGCAATCAATTCTACAAGGCTGGGTGTAATGATGAAAATGTTTCTTTCTTCTCTCAGTATATGCTTGATAGCACATGTTAATGTATATTCTTTTCCTTTTTAATTTATTCAGTATTTTCTTTAAAAAAATAATCCTGAATACAGAAGAAATGACCCTAACAAAAGTATACTGCTGTTTAATTTGGATTTAATTTGGACACACACTATAGAGAGCGCCCTGATAGAACAACATTTATTTAAAATGAGTATGACAGATTAATTTATATAACAAGAATGACATATATAGTAACATTCTCTATTTTGTCAACTTCTGCATTTTTTTCACCAGAGTATCTGAAACATCTTTACAAATAGCAGTGAGTTAAAGCAGCCAACCTGCATAATTTCTTTCTTGTAGATGATAAAACTCAGACACTTTGCATTTTGTAAGATTGCCCAGCTGGAAACTTGGAGACATGAGGACAGGTGAAAATTCATAAGGATTGAAATTAAAATACCTGGAGAACTGTGTGCAGTTCTGGGCCCCACAATTTGGAAAGGACGTTAAGGGGCTTGAACACATACAGAGAGGACAACCAAGCTGGTGAGGGGCTGGAAGACATGTCCTGTGAGGAGCACCTGAGGACTCTGGGCTTACCTGGTCTGCAGCAAAGGAGGTAGAGAGGTGACCTCATGGCTCTCTGCAGCTTCCTGAGGAAGTGACGTGGAGACGGAGTGGCTGAACTCTTCTCCCTAGGATCCAGGGACAGGATGCACGGGAACAGCTCAAAGTTGTGCCAGGGGAGAACCAGACTGGACACTAGGAAACATTTCTTTAGCGAGAGGGTGTCAAACCCTGGAACGGGGTTTCTGGAGGGGTGGTGGATGCCCCAAGCCTGTCACCGTTTAAGAGGCATTTGGACAACGCCCTTAACAACACGCTTTAACTTTTGATCAGTCCTGAAGTGGTCAGGAAGTTGGACTAGACTATCACTTTATGTTCTTTCTAATTGAACTGATCTATTATTAAAAAATGTGTGCAACATGTTTTATGAAACAAACAGCATTTAAATAAATATTAGAAAATAAAGATTGCTTTATTAGAGGAGAGACCCCAGTAAAACATACAACTGAACTGAACTTTGAGGGGTGTACTGCTGGGTTAGGTACAAGTCACCCTGAGGGTGCCAATGCTGTCCAACCCAAACATCAGGAAATGGATGAGTCAAAATGGTGCATCATAAATTGTGAAATTTGCTTTCAATTCCTGAGTTTTTAAAATGGAAACGGATTCCTTCTGTACCTCATTGGGCTTTTGAGCCTTCAAAACATACTCAAGTCCCATTTGAAAGGTTTTTCCCACAGCTGGGCCACGCCAGTTGTACTGGCCTGGCTGCATGTTGTAAGCTGATCCTGGTTTCAGGATGCTCTGGGAAGCCACAGGCTTCCAGCAACACAGGCACTGACAGGCAGCAAATACAAGCTCACCCTGAGATCTTAAGAGCATCTAGTCCTTAAACGTCACATTAATGCAAAGCCTGAAGTGTCTGCAAATTTCTTTGGTTACTCCTTCAATAGGTCCCATGGGTTAGGTGCCGCTGGCGTCCCGGGGAGCTGAGGGTTGAAGTAGCTACGTGTGTTACCCCTGGTCCGATCCCAGGGTGGCCCGAAATACTTCGGGATTCAGCCACGTCCCGGATTTCATCCGCCATTCCCGTGACGGGCAAAACTGGGATAACACCGCCTTGTCACCAGCGCTGCTTAACAGCGCTCGGCCCGTGCCGTTCCTCCCCGCCGTGCCTGCAGGTCGGATGATGTCCCCGGGGGCCGGGCGAAGGGATCCCCTCTCCCTTTGTCCTCCCGCCCGCAGCACACCGGCCCCCCTCCCGGCCTGCCCGCGGACCCGCTTCTCTCCAGCGCTTCGGCGCCGTGTACGAGCGACCGCACCGCTCACGGTGACATCACACGTGGCGGTGACCTCCCCCTTCACAATGACCTCACGCGTCACGGTGACCTCACCCGTCACGGTGACATCACACGTCGCCGTGACCTCACGCGCACGGTGCCCTCCCCCCGCGCCGTTGGCACCGCCCCGCCCCGCGCGCCGGCAAGTTCCGCACGTGCGCACGCTCGCGGCCCAGGCGCGGCGCGGCTCCGCCCCCGGCACGCGCCCGGCACCGCCCGCCCCGGGCGCGAGGGGGAAGGCAGGCGCGTGCCGCCGCGTGCGGGCTGCGCGTGCGCTGCCTTCGGGGGCGCGCACGGGGCACCGCGAGGAGCCGGGCGGGCCGCAGCAGCGGGGGGCTGAGCGCGGTTGCCAGGCGACGGGCCCGGGCAGCGGCGTGGGCCCGGCTGAGCCGCAGGCAGCGATGAGGCGCAGGCAGCGACCCCCGGGATCCCGCCGGCGCTGAGCCCCGCTCCCACACCTCTCCCCCTCCTGCCTCATCCTGCCCCGCCCTGGCTGTGCTCCACCGCCCTCCCATCCCCGCCCCTCCTCCTCCTCTCCCCTCGCTCCGGCCTGCCCTTCCCCCTCATGCGGCGGGAGCGCCCGGAGTGGGGCCCGTGCCGCGGCCGCGCCGAGTCCCGCCGTCTTTCACCTCTACGCCGCCAGATCCCGCAGGGCAGCCGCGGGCGGTCTCTGCAGCGACAACAGCGGGTGAGGCCCCGGCGGGGGGAGGGGAGCGGTGAGGGAGGGCGAGGGGTGGCCCGAGGGAGGCCGGCGCAGCGCCCCGGCGGTGGCAAAACCCCCCTCCTACCGGCAGCAGGCGGCGGAGGTCTGCCTGCCTGGAGGGCGCCCCCTGCCGTCCCGGTGCCGCCCAGGCCTGGCCCCGCGGGGAGCCGCCGGCTGTGCCCCGGGGCTGCCCCTGCCGCACGGGGAGGGGCGGCTGGCCGGCCTGGCCCCCGGCCTGAGTCTGGCCCCTGGCCGCGGCCTGCCCCGGCCTCGCTGCCGGCCTTGCCGTCGGCCTTGCCGTGCCGCGGCCCGCCCCGCACGAGGTGCTGCCTGGGCGAGGGGCACGGGGCCTGCTCGGGGCCCTGGCGTTGTTCTCCCGGGTGGCTGCAGGAGGGCTGTTTGGGCCCAGGAGGCTGCTGTTGCAGGGCGGGTGAAGTGGCCAGGCAGTTGGTACGGGATCAGGAAATTCGCCTGGATTCGTTTAATTATAAGTGCCAAGGGTGGATGGCGAAGGCTGCATTAGCGGCGTGTGTATGAAGGTGTTCAGTGTCTGAACATAAAGAAGGGTAGCAAGGAACTTGAATTAACGAGAGCGATGTGGTGACATACCGAGATCAGTTTTGTAGAGTGTACCAAATGATCGCTACTTTGCTATAGTGGTCATCGAGTCATCCTTCCGTTTTGCTTTATAGTGCAAATGTGAATAAGGATCTGGTCACTGCAGTTTACATGAGGTTTGAGGTACTTTTTCTAACCAGTTAATTTTAAATTCTATTTTTCGTAGCTGTCTGCTTTTCTAACTGTCATTTAATCCTTTGGAGATTATAGTTCAAAAGAGCTGTGTATTTCCATCGCAAGTTAGCAAACAGTAAACTTGAATCAAAAGCTGTATAGTGTCATCTTAAGTTGTTAAATGTGGATCTAAATTAATTTGGGTTTATTGAGAGACATTATATTATTTTAATTATTTATTTATTTTTAATCTTGCTTTGTGTTTCAGTGATCAGCATATATTGCCATAAGTGGGAAGCAGGAATAGAAAGAAAATTAAAATAGTGGTCATTTATGAATGTCTATAATGCATATCAGTAGTTCTGAGTGCCTGGAGTGTGCAGCGTTCCAGATCCATCTGATTTCTTATGCTTGGTATGTTTCTTTATTGAAATGGATGTGTCTGTCAGTAGCCAGGTCTGTACAGGAGAGCATCCTTTGTTGATGAGGTGCAGCTTTTGCTTGCCAGATGTTATAAATGGACTGTGGTATGGAGAACTGAAAGGTGTATTTCACAAGTGTAGCTTGTGTCACCTATAAAATTATCTTTGCTTCCTGCTGGAAAAATGTGTTAGGGGGAATGTCAAGGTCATCCTCAAATTTAGAACAGTTTAACTGTCTTTGGAATATGTCTTGTCTTCCTCACTGTTAAATGATCCTGTGGCTGTTGACATTTTCTGGACCTCTGATCTGTGTGTCTTCTAAAATGATCTAAAGCTTAGCAAGTTTGAATAGAAGTAATCTGTAAAGCTCCCTAAGTAATTTTTATCTGAATTACCTCTTTTAAGTTGTATTTTTTTAAAAAAGAAAATCTAATGGCATCCAAACTCACTATTCAGAAAGGATGGAAACAAAAGATGTTAAGAGAGTGAAGAGATACCCATGACACTTTATGTGCAGACGAGCTAGTAAGAAAGTAATTTCTTCCTGTCAACTGCTGTGAATGAGGTAAATTCTAGGTTTCTGTTCTTTGATCTTTCTGGATGCCTTTTCCAATGCAAATTATTTGAGACATCTACAATGATTTGAGACATCTACATACAGGTTTTGACTTTCTTAGCCACTTTACAGTTTACATCTAAAATGTCATTTTGTTAAACACTTACAATTCTACTATAGATCTGTGAAAAATAGAATCTGCTAGACATAAAGAGCTTTGAAGACCTATGAGTGCCTGGATGGACATATATATATAAAAATATATATATATGAAAAATATAAATATAAACCTCTGTTTTTGTAAGTTTATTATAAAAGGCTATTTTTTGCTAGGCATTATAAATGAAAAGCATGCTTGAGTAATAATACTGGTATTTTAAACATTCTTTACATCTATTAAGGTGGTTTTTTTTAATTTCCTGTAAATTGTCCCTGCTTGTTGATAATTTATATTTTATATAAAATACTCATGCTAACACAGAGAATTCATCTGGAACTAAGAACACTATGACTACCCTTACAGATCTAGGCTTTCTGATGCTGTGATGTGTAGTGTTGCATTTGATACATTTCAGATTTTGGAAGCATCCTCGGAAGTGCAGAGCTGAGCAGGATGGCATCTCCTAAGATGTAGTTTTATTGTTTTGAGATGAACAGTTTAGTCGTGAGAGTGACCATAATAAGGAAGACTCTTCATTAGCTGACAGTCTAGTTTAATATATATACATTCTTTCTCTATTTAAGCAAGTACTTCAGCTTAGTGTCCTTTGAGTTTTAAAGGTAGCTATTGTATTTAATTTTCTGACATGAGCTGTTTTTCACATTGCTTGCCAGGTTGAGTCACCATGTCAAAATAAAACATGGGCTTTACATGGCTTGTTGTGGGCCTCTTCTACAGTTGCATTAGGGTGTCATGGTACAGGATGACTCAAGCCTTTTACACATCCCAGCATAGGCCAAGGTTGGTTACACAGTTGAAATGGAAGAGCCCCTTTTCCACATTGAGTCCATCTGGAGAGAGTTCCCCCCCATCAAGATTAATATCTGTTCTGATTATCTGAGTCAAGTTCTGTTTCAATTGTCTGCAGAGGAATGTTGTAACAGGGACAGAGTATCAACCTTAGGCTAAAGCCAAAAATTTAGACTCTACTTTTAGTAGGGTCATCCACAGGAAATTTAACATATATGCTTCTTCAATGAACCCACAGACACCTCAGCCAAATCATATAAAGTCAAAACTGAGTCTGAGAATTTTAAACTAAAACCCACGTGTGATTGCCCCCTCTGACCCCCCTGCCTTTTTAAAATTTCTTAAAGATCAAGCAGTAATTTTGGACTCTTTGCCAAGTGTTTCCCATTTCTGATTTCTAGGTTGTCCTGATTGAAAAAGTGAACCAAAAAAATACCCCCTGAAGTAAAATAACCCACCACACACAAAACATTTCCTCTCTAAGGCCTAGTCCATAAATAGATCCCTCTTCAGAAAGGGAGAAATGGAGGTGCTGGAGCACAGGGGTTTGATGTTTTCATTTTTGAAAGCAAAGTAGTAGGCTTTTTCTCTAGTTGTCTTGAAGATGACTTACCAGCTTCTTCACCTTGGAAATGAGCAGTGTTGCCGTGACAAGAATGAATGAATCTTAGAATAAAAGAATACTTAGTTTGAATTGAACTTCAGGAGGTCATTGTAGTCCAACAGCTTGCTCAAAGCAGACCTAATTAGTGACAGACTGTTTTTGCAAAAGCAAGGTGACTGGTGTGAGAAACTAAAGAGACAAGGTGCCTATAAGCTCCTCTTGTTGCTCTCCATGAAGGTGCTGTTTGATGCTTACTGAGCGAGGTCTCAGTTTCTGCTTCAGGCATGTTTTTTGGTAATTTCTCAAGCAGTTGTTTCAGTTACCAGAAAGCATGTGTCCCAACAGCTGAGGACATCCTGCTCTTGTGGAGAGGCGTAGCATCTGAGGGTCCACACAGTATATTGAGACCTTTAGAAACAGAATGCCCTTTGTTTTTCAGGTTTCTCACACAGAAACTGCTTGTGGATGAGGCTTCTGGTTAAAGGAACATTTGGTTTACTCTATCGAAGTATTTTTGGTTTCTCTGTTCATCGAAATGACAGTGTTGAAACTTCCCATTAACATGTTGAGACTGACATTGCTTAGTAAGGTAAGAAAAAAAATTCATTGAACTGAATCAAAATGCTGTCACTTATATGGCACTAATTATCAAGGGACTGAAAACTCTGATCTGCCATTTTAACACTTCTGTTAAAAATGCTGTTTGACTTAGTGCATATGAATAAATCATAGAATATGCTGAGTTGGAAGGACCCATCAGGACCATCGAGTCCAACTCCTGTCCCTGTGTAGGGCACCCCAGGAATCACCCCATGTGCCTGAGAGCATCATCCAAATGCTTCTTGAACTCAGGCAGGCTTGGTGCTGTGACCACTTCCCTGGGGAGCTTGTTCCAGTGCTCAACCACCCTCTGGGTGACAAACCTTTTCCTGATATCCAACCTAAACCTCCCCTGATTCAGCTTCCTGCCATTTCCCCCAGTCCTGCCATTGGTCACAGGAGCGCAGCAGATCTGTGCTCAGGTCTTTGGTGTAGACCATCTCTTCTAGAGTGGGGAAATGAGTTCATTTGATTGATTGGATTGGAAGTACAAAAAATATTAGAACGTGTTCATTTTAAGTGTCTTAAAATAAGTATTCCATGTACATAAGGAAGATTCTTCACTCCTCATTGAGCCAAGTACCGTAAGTGATGTTAATGCCAGATGTTTGCATCACAAGCCAGCTGCTTTTACCTTGGTTAAAGCCTGATATACTTGTTTTCCTTCACTGAGTGACTTGTATGTATCTTGGACTTTTTATGGAAACTATATCAGAATATATATGGTACATGTCTGTCAATGATTTGATGCTTATGTGAGTGTTGTTTGCTGAGTACAAAAGTTCTCAGGACAGTCTCAATAAAACTATGTAAAATAAAGTTTTAAAAGGAATAAAAGATTTAATTTCTGTAGCAGGACCTGGAATAAAGAATTCTGAGTGCTTGGTCATATGATCTTGTTGATATTACTGAGAGGTGCACTTGAAACTGTGATTACAAATTATGAATATTGTATTTTTGCAAAAGCATCACATTTTGGAGTCACTTCGATTTCAAAATGGCCAACTTAGATAGAAGAATTGTCTACAAAGCTGATTTTATCCAGTTTTGCTACAGTCTTGCAAGACCTGGCACAGTAAATGAAAATTAAACATGCTAAGCTACATTTGTTACATGCTGAAAGTAATTCCTTCTAAGGATCAAAAAATAAATTAGTGAAAGTGATTAATTCCTATTGAATTACAACATACATATTATTATGGTCTCCATGTGTAAACTGTAATGTATTCCTGTAACCTCTGTTTAAAATGATGACAAATATGGGAATCTAGTGGTACAAGATGTATAAACACACAGACAAAACACTACAAATCACCAGCCCTTTTTATTAAGGACAAAACAGAATTGCACGTAATGTCACACTGCTCAAATCTTCCAATTTTTTTTATCCATTGCAAGATACCCAAGTGCTAATTTTAGAATATTTTCTGCTTTTCTTCAGTTCTGAATCTGTCCCAGCAGACGTGTACCACCTAAGTGTATAATTAGAATGAGAAAAAGCTACCATTTTATTTGTGACTCATCCTTTGTCAGCTTTTGGCTCTTCTGCTCAGTAGGTAAAGTATTTCATTGCCTCAGAAAATACTCAAAGCAGCAAGCAGTAATGTGTAGTATCTGTGCTGCTTCTGAAGTAAAAATGCAACAAGAAGGTTCTTTGATGCCATGGGAAGACCAGTGTTGACTTGTGTCACTTTTTTCATGAGCACTGTGGAAATGTGGTTTTCAAAATCAAGGACTATTCCCCCAGTCCAGTGCTATCTGCACAGCTTGAGCTGTTCTTTGTGTCCTCTGACAATAACTACTGCCTAAGACATACTGTCTTGTCACATTCCTGAAGACGTGTGAAACGTATTTCAGGTCGCTGCGTTTTTTTTTGTGTTGCAGGCCCGAATTGCAATGTCTTTAAAATAGCGATTAGTCATGTGTTGGGGAAGTCTTTAAAGGTCACAAAAACGAATGCCAAGAACGTGTCTGTAGAGTAACCACTAGTCTGTGCTGTAGCACGCTGCGATGTTGAAGATCCTGGTGGATGTAGTGGTTTAAAGACTTTTCTTTCTTTCTGTCTCTACTCATATTGTTTCCGTGGTTTTGGGCTGAAACTTCACCATAATCGGTATGTGTGTGTAATGAAAGTTCCCAGCTTTTGTGTCAGGAGGTTATGCGCTGTCTGCTCTGTCATCATGGGGTGTAGTTGTTGTATAGTGTACCAGCCCTGCCTGTGGTTTAGTTGTGAGGGTGACAGAGCATGGGTTTCCCTCATTCCTGTGCTGCAGGAAGGTAACCTGGAGTCATGCTAGGTTTACACAGACCCTGTTGTTACGATTTGGTTGCTCTGAGTGCCTGAGCTAGCTACATGAAACTTAGTTTGGGTATATGAGTTTGTGTACTTCAGCCAGCTTCTGATGATGCAGAAATAGCCACAGTAGTCGAAGACTTGGCTATTATTTAGATCAGCCTTCTTCCAGAAAGGTGCTTTTTCCTCTGTGCCTGCCTTACAGAGAAGAATCCACACGGAGGAGCACGCTAATGGTAAGTTAGTGAAATGAAGAATAAAGAGAGATACTGAGACAATAAAGATGACGCTGAAGCTGTGGACAGAATAACTCAATTTTCTTCATAAAAAACATGCCAGGTTTTTTAACTCTTGTGAAGGTGATTATTTGACAGTTTAAGAAGTACAAAAGGAGGAATCTGCAAATATTTCTTCACTATGCATGTGGAACTTCCCTAGATGTGACTCTGTCATGTGTTAATATTCACTTAGATTATTTTTTTCCTTGAAGTATTATTAAAAAAAAAAATCACTTATTAACTACATGTATCTCAGAAACATACAAGGGAAAACAATTCTCCCTGTCCTTAAAATAAATACGTTTAGAATCGTTGTCATATGTATTTATTAACCAGGTGAGAGAGACATTAAAGAAAATACTTGGGTTGGGAATTTTATTGGCGTTTTGTTTTTTATTTGTGGGTTTTTGTAATGACAGAAAACAAGTAAAGCTGCTTAAAAGTTGATGAAGAATTGTTGAAAGGAGTTAATTAATAAAATAATTTTCATTTAAAGGTTGTTCCTCCTAATCAATGTGTGCAGGGTATAATTGCTGCTTTGAAGGGCATGGCTCAGAGCACACTGAGATGGTGGAAAGAAACTGTCATAAGGGACCAGACATTCAGTCCTTTCTTTTATTCTGTCTTCTCTGATTCTGTTGGTTCTGCTGAAATAAAGAGGCTTTGAATAGAGGATTTGTAGCATCAGCTCTTTAATAGTAATTGTCATTTGAATAGTAATTGTTAAATAATTATAAATTTTTTTCGTAAATATTACAGTACTTTATTAATGAGCATTTTCCTTTTGTTTTAATACCAGCAGAATTAAATAAATGCTTTCAGTTTGACCCTTTATGAAGAAAATGTAGAAAATTTTGCCTCACTCTCGTCTCCAAATCACATTATCAGTTCTACTAGTCAGTCGTGACTGTGCTGAAAGAGGTGTTTAGTAAGAAAACTTGGTTGCTTAGCAGTGAACATCGTGAGAATTAAAATTTTAAAGCTGCAGTATATATATTTCTGAGTTATTGTGTCTTCAAATCAGAAATTGGTAATAGCTTTCTTTTCTTAAAGAAATATGTGTTCATATTAGGCTGTCTTTGGAGAGAATGTAACTCATACTAAACACTTAACATTTCAGCCATAGAATGGTATTGTTTATGATCTGTGAGATGAGCTTTTATTTCATCTTGGAGAAAATTTGGAGGCACTTTGACTCATTTCTGAATTTTGTTGTTATCAGCAAAATCAAGCTCTATTTTATGTTTTTCAGTGTTCTGCTTTTCCTTGTAAGTGGACTTCATCTCTAACTACTTTTGTGGGTGAAGGGCTCTCTTGGGACCTGTGTGTCTGTGGTGCAGGCAAGCGGAGGATGTGCATTTTGGTGCATGATCACTAACAAATGTCACGCTGAACTAGTTGACAAGAAGTTTTTGTGGTGTCTGATCTCATCAGCACTTAAATATCTACAGGGGGTGGCAGGAGGAGATGTCCGCTCTCTTTTCCACAGTGTCCAGTGACAGGACAAGGGGTAATGGGCACGAGGTGGAGCACAGGAGGTTCAGGTTAAACATAAGGAAAAAATTATTCACTGTGAGAGTAACAGAGCCTGGGACAGGCTGCCCAGAGAGGCTGTGGAGTCTTCTTCTCAAGAGGCATTCCAAACACCTCTGGATGTGTTCCTGTGGGATCTGCTATAGGTGATACTGCTCTGGCAGGGGGTGGACTAGATGATCTTAAGAGGTCCCTTCCAGAACTGACTACTTTATGACTGTGGCTCTGTGACTAGGAAGCCACATGTATCTCTGTGTGTAACTCCAGAATGAGATGACTGGAAGGGTTGTCTACTAGAGGGACCGGCAGGTCCAGGCCAACTGCTGGAGAGCCTGTAGGGTCTTGGAGTCACATGAGAGTCCTAGTTTTGGGGATTTGTGTATCTGTGAAAGGTGAGAGAGGGGAGACTGAGGGAGACAGAGGCACCACCAGCACCACTGGTGGGCTCAGCTTTGGCCAGTGCAGGGTCCATGGTGGAGCTGGCTGAAACTAGCTCTGTCCCACATGAAGGCAGCTCTTGATCTCTCCTCACAGAAGCCACCCCTGCAGCCCTCCTGCTACCAAAATCTTGCTATGGAAACCAAATACATACATACGTGTGTGTGTGTGTGTGTGTGTGTAACCTGGGCTCACAGCTCAGCCTTGCTAACAGCTGGAACCAGCAGTTTGCAGCTCCTCAGGGTTTCCTGAGCAGCAACCCTAGGTAGTTACTCAGAACAGTATGGCTGGGATTCGACGAGTTGTACTTAAGAGTTGATAAGCAGCGTGGGAAGCAGGCAACAATGCTAGCAACTAGAAATGTGTTTTAAAATTCTTTATTAGGTTGGGCTTCGATGGCAACAGATAAACAGTGAAACAAGGACCTCATGTTAGTTGAAGAGGTAATGAGGGGAAAGCAAGACAAGCTACTTATGCACAGCTTAATTAAATAAATAAAACACTTGCTCAGAAATGTATTAGAAATTGTAAAAAAAGTAAAAGATGGAGGACTTGGATTTGAATTAATGTAAAAATAAAATGTTAATCTTGTATCTACTTAACACCATTCCACCTTTCCTGTGGTGCAGTGTCACCCCCCTGGATGCAGTCCTGTGGAATGTGCTCCAGGCGATCCTGCTCTAGCAGGGGGTTGGACTAGATGATCTCTAGAGGTCCCTTCCAACCTCGACAATCTGTGATTCTGTGAGAAGATGTAAAGAGCAGTGGCCACAACTCTTCCCTGGGCCCTTCTTCTATTTGAGGAATTAAGATAGAATCTGGTCAGTATCTCATTTGTTCTTTACTTCCTGGCAGCATCAAGCTTCTTTTGAAAGAATTTCTGAAGTTCCTACTTACAGTTTTTAATCAGCAATTCATTTAGTTTGTCTGTTGCAAAGGAAACAGTTGTACAGTTGAGATAGGTGGTGAATTCAAGTCACTAAATTTAAATGCTCTGAACTAATTTCCCAGATATGCCTACATAATAGATGTGACTTTTATTTGAAGGAGAACTATGTGGTCCACTAAGAAGGGGTAATGTACTGAATGCTTGCCACACTGTAGGTGGAGAGGTAATAATAGGAACTAGAGGTACTTAAATGGGACTCAGAAATAAAAGAAGACCAAATATAGTTTCTGACATAGAGTGGTACAGAGCAGAGACCTTGGCTCTCCAGGAATAGGGCATCTGGGCCTCTCCAAGGTGGTGGTACTGATAATGTCTGGATTGCTGGCATTGAGGAAGGCAGTGACTGACCAGCTGGTTAGATCAAAACACTGACTGACTGAAAGGAGATGATATCTGTAGCGCTCCTGGGCTCCAGAATGGGATGGCACTTTTAGTTAAGAAAAACACAACTGCAGTCTGAGGACAAGTAGTAATCGGCTTCTGTACTTAGGCCTTTGCTCACTGTTGGGAGCTGGCTTGCTCAGGGACAAGGATCCGAGTTGTAGTCTGTGAACACACATAACACATCTGTAGGGGTAACTGTGGGCTTACAGCTAGCTTCAGGGATTGCAGTAGGGTCTAGATTGGACTGTCCAGGGCTGTGAAGAAATGAGGGAGAGACCATAGGGCTGTTTTTGTAGCTGAATGGCAGTATTACAAGTCTGATTTCTAATCCCGAGGGTGTGAAGGTGCTGTATTAAGTAGTGATAGTTGCTGCTGCTTTCTCATGCTCAGTTCTTCCTTCCACTGTGTTTGCTAGCTTAGAAGCAACACAGCACTTCTTCCTTTCCAGGTGCCCCCTCTCAGTGGTCAGTGGGAAAACTTGATCCTATGCTGTCTTGTTGTTGTTGTTTTTTGTTGTTGGATTATTTGTTAGTTATAGTGCTCCTGACCCACCAATGAGATGACCCTCATTAATGATTTGAGAATCTGAACCTTATGCACGTGAGAACAAATCCAGCAATGCCCCACAGCTGTGGGTGCAGTGGAACAGTTAATTTGCACAGATGGAGCTAAGGGTGGAGGGGCTTGGGTGCAAGCTGGCTTGGTTCCTAGGAGCTCTTTGCACACAAGCTCACAGGGTGCAGAGGTGTTTTCTGGAGACTGCCTGCCTCGGTTTTGGTCAACAGCAGCTGATGCTAAAACAGGCTAAACTATTTGCCAAAAGTTGCTTGAGGTCCTGGGTGTTGAAAGAAAACAGGGGAAAACATACTTTTTAAGAAGTTACAATGTCTAATGTCCTGGGTTGAGCCAGGATTAAGCTAATTTTCCTTTTACAGATTTTTTTTTTCCTTCAGTCATCTTTCTTTTAACTAGCAGCAAGTGCTCCAGCTGAGTCAAACCGTGACAACAATCTGTTGTATCTTCTTTCTTTTTGGATGATCTGCAGTGTGTCTCCTTACGAATTACTGCAGTTATTACTGACAGGACCTTTTGATTTTGAGTGCTTCTCTCACAAGATCCTAGATGGATATGAAGAGGAGATTTCTACAAATACTGTGATTTAGTTTTTAAATAGTTTGAAGATAGCAAGAGATTTATTTCTTTTTTAGTGGATTTTAAATTCCCATCTCAAATATTTGCTCACAGACCGGATGTGTTCCTCTGCTATGCAAGAGATGGATGAGACAGCTAAAATTCCCCTAGTTAGTGGCCTCCAATCAAAGGCTGACATGACTGAAAAAACAGGCAAGAAACTCTAAGATGAGCCACAGAAGTGGGAGTTTCCATAGAGTGAGTTACCATAACAGATCCACCAATCTATCACTAGCAACCAAAGAACAGTAAACCCCAGCATGGGACTGGTGGGGAGAGGTCCTTCTAGATAGGCAGAATTGCTTCCTGACACAGGTTGTACCTGAGCTGCTTTCTTCCTGAGTGCAACAGAAGTGAGTATGCCAGCAGCAGTGATAGAAGTTTCCTAGTTTACATTTTAAATAATTTTGGAATTCAGGATTATTTAGATCTAGCTGTGATCAAGCTATCTTCTTGTTAAGAACTTGCTTTCAGGAAAGGATAAATGAAATTTATGATAAACTGCTTATGTGATGCCAAATGATGTAAAACTAGAAATGTATATGTGGAATTGGGACAAGGCAGCAAAATGGTGAAATCAGTTTGTATTAAGATATGTTATATTATTTTCCAGCTAAGAAAGAGGGGGAAAATTATATTGTAGTCATTTGTGAAAAATAAATAAATAAATACATACACACATACTCTAAAGGTGGAAATAATAGTGATAGTGGTGCCCAGATTGTTTTATTACTATTTTTAAAAAATCATAGTTTCTTTGAGTGTGTCCGGTTGATTTAATTTCTAGTTGGGAAGGAACATATTTTGCTTGTAGTTTAAATTATTATCTGTTTATAAGAGAATGTGAATTTGGTCCTTTAAAATTGGTTTAAATGGAAAGTTGTTGTAAAACCAATGGAGAAGTTAACAGTAAATTTGAAAACCTAAACAACCTCCTTTCTTTTCATGACGCTTTCAAGGCTCTTTCCAGAATTAAAAGCCTTTGGCTGATTCTTCATAGAAGATTTCCACAGGCAAAGGAGTTAGGATTATTTACTAGAGGTGAAAAAACAGGCATGGTAAGTTTAAAAAATAGCCAAAATACTCTTGTGCCATTACACTTAAAGAAATGATGACAACTTGGGAAAAAAATTGAGATGTTTAAACCTGAGCCAGCAGAATGACTCTGCTCTTTGTCCAGGGCCCAAGTGGTACAGTGTCAGAAATTTGGAAAAAAAAAAAAGGAGCTGAGGGTGCAGTGTGTTGATAACCTGTTTTTTCAATCTTTTCTAATCACCTTTACACACCTAGCAGCCAGCTTGCAGTGAGCTTAACTTGTTGGTTCTGATAGTAAACCCGTTCTGAAAGAGACTGGAGTGGGTTGTGTTGAATTTTGTGCAGGCTGGAACTCTGCACAGCTGTTCCTGCTGTAGACAGGCTGTTCCTGCAGTGAAAGGCTGTAAAGACAGGTTTCTAGTGAAAGTGGTGGGT
The DNA here is from genome assembly GCA_020745705.1 of Hemiprocne comata. NCBI lineage: Eukaryota > Metazoa > Chordata > Aves > Apodiformes > Apodidae > Hemiprocne > Hemiprocne comata. The sequence goes on along the minus strand of CM036597.1, from coordinate 21,321,265 downwards.
CACCCTTTTCTGTTTTATTATCTTAAAATATTACTGAAATACTCCATTAATTCCAGCTATAAGTTTATTGTGTAGGAAGTGTAATTTTTTTTGGTACGTAGAATAACTGGGGGAGGGAAAGAGAGTTTCGTTTGTGATTAAAGAGACAACATAATTAAATGCTTTATTATGATCAGTTTTTACACAGGACTGTGAATGACTGGGGACCTCTGCTGACTTGTAAACAAAATCCTGTAGTTGAGTATTTTACAGTTTGTCAGAAGCTTTTTTTTTTTTTTAAGGAACTTCATGTTGGTGATGTTTGTGCCAGAACACAGTAAACAAGGCAAATTAACTCCAGCCTCTTGTAAACTTCTAATTGGCCAACACAATGCAATTGAGTATGAATTCCTGGTGGCTTTGGAGATGAAAGAGGACTGAGCTCTCTGGCTGGAAGCTGAACGTGATGACGGCCTGGTCTATGGTAGGGAAGTTAAAAATGGAGAAGAGGCACTCCAGAGAAGACAGAAATGTGGAACAAGATGCTGGGGAATGCAGTGCTGAATCTGAGGAATGGACGAGCTCAGAAAGTGAACCTGAGCAACCATACTTCAGAACCAGCTGTAGCCACACTCAGTGGAGAGAAAAGGAGGTTTCCACCAAACCACATCGGCCGCTCTGTCGGTCCCCTTGTTTGGATCGCCCAAGTTTTTCACAGAGCAGTATCACACAAGACTTGAAGCTAGACGAATGCAAAACTAATTTGGACAAAGAATACCAAGCTAAAATGGATTTTGCTTTAAAGCTTGGGTATGCAGGAGATCAGATCCAGGCTGTACTGAATAAACTGGGAGCAGATGCGCTCATCAATGATGTTCTGGCAGAGCTGGTGAGACTTGGCAACAAGAGTGAATCCGAGGGACAGAGCAGTGCCAGCAGTACCACTAGCACTCTAGTGCCAAGAGGCCCTTGCCCAAAGGAAATAGCAAGCCCTGAATTGTCACTTGAAGATGAAGTTGTGGATAACAGTGATAACTTGAGGCCAATTGTCATTGATGGAAGCAATGTGGCTATGAGGTGGGTCTCCCTGTCATAACATATGAAAAGAATAAATCACTAAAGTATTCATGAGAAAAATCAGTATTGATGGCAAAGTCATTTTAAGTTGTGTAGTATATTTACACTGTTAATACATCTTTTTATGGACTCTCTAGTTCAATCTTTAATTATGCTGTTACTCCTTTATATGTAATCTGTATTACAATTCCCCTCCTCCCCTTTTCAAACCAGGTTCTTCCCTCAAGTCTTTTGTTCTAGCAATCTAGCTGTAATTTACTTTGGTGTGGATAAGTTTAATTTTTTTAAGTCCTTGAACAACGTTGAAAAATATTTAATGTCCAGAGACAACCAAATACGTGAGGAAAACCTGATTCTTTCTGAAATGACATGCAGTGTATGCTGATGATATGCAGGGGACCGCAGGGTATATGAGCTCCTGCTGATCAAGCCTGCTCAGAATCCAAAGCAATTTGATGTCAAAAGCTGTGTCACTGCAGGGATGTGCATGTGCCAAACATGCTGGCTCACACAGCTGTGGTGCTTGTAGCTTCAGACATGTGTACACATGTGCATTTGGCTGCCGGGTCAACACTAACTCAAGAGATCCCTGTCCCATGCCACTTCTGAGCATGTCTGCAGAGTACACAGTTCAGCTACCCAATTATTTATCACTGGGAAAGCCTGATTTTCTCTGGGGGAGTTCTTTAAACAGCCTGTTTAGTGATACCACAGTTTCTTCAGGTAGTGTTTGCACAATAGGTTTCCTTTGCTATCAGCTTTCTGCTCTCAAAAAATTTGTGGTCTGAATTTTTTTCCAGTGTAGTAAGAAAATTTGGATTTTTATAGGTATATTGAGTACTCTGAAATATGTAGACCCCCCAGATCCTATAAAGCGTATTTAGTATACAGGATTTTCCAGTGCCAAGTTGTGGTTACATCAATCCAGAAGATGTTTCTGTAAAGCAGTATCTCCAATACTGGATTTTGCTTTTTTCTTTCTGTTTTTCTATCCCTGTTGAATTTGCAGTCTCTATACTGCTTGGGTTCCTTCTGAGCATAATGTGGCAGCAACTGGAGAAAAGTGTGTGTGTGCTGTTACTATTGCCTATCTTTGAACTGACTATGTTCATAGAATCATAGAATATCTCAGTTTGGAAGGGACCCATAAGGACCATAGAGTCCCCCTCATAACAAAATGCATATGCATCTGAAAATTTAAAAGAATAGTATTCAATTTTTTTTTTTAATTATTAAATTTTGCAAAATCTGAAATGTACAAAAATCTCAAGAAAAATGCAGTGGCACCATTGCAGCTTCTGTATTAATTATTTAAGTTGCAATTATTTGGACTATGCTAGTGACTACTTTGGATACTTGTCTTTCTCCAATTATGTAAGCTGGTCTAATCAAAAGGTTTATGTATGTTTACAGATTTTGTTTCCCTTATATCCTTAGACCATGGCAGCTTCAGAAGAAAACAAAACAAAACCACCACAACAACAAAAAACAAAGCCAAATGTAACTTTTGTCCTTGCTGTTTCTAAAACTTTTGCATGTTCTTCAGCCATGGGAATAAAGAAGGATTTTCCTGCCGGGGAATTCAGCTAGCTGTTGATTGGTTTCTGGAAAAAGGACACAAAGATATCACTGTGTTTGTACCTGCGTGGAGAAAAGAACAGTCTCGACCTGATGCACCAATTACAGGTGGGAGATCAAGACTTCTTGTTAAACTTTTTAAAGTATTGCACACAACCATCTTTGTGGTGGGCTGTGGATGTGGTGCTGCAGGGTGATGTTGCACTCAATGGTCATTTGCAAACACAACAATTTCACTGGTGAGGAAACAAAACATTGAAGTATCTGCACCTGTAAAGAATGCTGTTTTTTTTGTAACATTACTGGATAATTTCAACACTTTCAAGCAGTGGAAGTAATACTTTTCCCATTAGCAAACATTGAGCATATAGGAACTGCTTCTTTGTTGCTGAGTGAGTATAAAATATGTAGTATCAGACTAGGGACTCATTTAGTGGAATTATCTTGAACACTGGAGAGGCAGCGTGTGTGTTCATGCACAGAAAGTACTTGGGTTTCACTGCAGGTGAACAAGAAGGCTGTTGTAGTACAGTAACAACTGAGTTCTTGCCATGTTCAAGAAGATTGAGTAAAAGTAGGTGGTTGTTTACAGAGGAGTAGAGTGGTTATGAAGCTTAAATACTGAGCATTTACCCACTTCTTCGAAACCTCAGAAATAAAATGGCACTCTGCATCTAGGTATTTTTTAATGATCATGGGGACAGTATATGAACATAATTACAGAATGCTTTGTCAGAAAAGAGGGCTAGAAGTTTCATATCTCAAAGACTGCATTTCTCTCTTCTAAGACTTTTCTAAAAGCTACTCAACTAAAATTATTTTACAGATCAAGAAATCTTACGTAAATTGGAGAAAGAAAAAATTCTTGTTTTCACTCCATCTCGAAGAGTTCAGGGAAGGAGAGTGGTTTGCTATGATGATCGATTCATAGTAAAACTTGCATTTGACTCAGATGGCATCATCGTATCCAATGACAACTACCGAGATCTTCAGAATGAAAAACCAGAGTGGAAGAAGTTTATCGAGGAGCGGCTGCTCATGTATTCTTTTGTGAATGACAAGTATGGGTTTTTCTTTGGAAGTAAGAGAGTTTGCTAATGCAGAGTCCTCCGTAAAAGCTGAAATTCACATTTCGCTTCTTTCTCCTTAGGTTTATGCCTCCTGATGATCCTTTAGGACGCCATGGTCCAAGCCTTGAAAATTTCTTAAGGAAAAGGCCAGTTATTCCTGAACATAAGAAACAACCGTGTCCTTATGGTAAGTGCCTAAGTCAGACTGATTTGTTGTTTTCACAGGTAGGTGAAGCAAGAAATTAATGAACATCTTGTCATTACTGAAAAAAACCAAAACCAAACCATTTTTCATGTTGCTGTTCAATCACTCTATGCATTTTGATACCCTTCATACACATATTAATAAAAACAATGTAGCAGAAGTTTAAGGATTAGCAGATACACTTGTGGGTACAAGCAGATACACCTTGTGGATATCAGCTTTTTGCTCTTCTGGTTTGTATTCAGGGCAGGAGATTCATAACTGCACAAACTGTGTTAGAGCTTTTGGTTTCAATAGCACGGAGAGTGTTGTCAGTATTGAAATCATGAGCCAGTGGGAATAAAAGTGCTGTGTCTTGCTCTTGATGCAGTGACATGCAGGGATACAAGCAGCAGTCTGTGACTGCGTGTATATGCAGTATATATAATTATTCCTTAGAGGGTTAACATAGATATATTGTTATTGGGAAGTGGTGAAAGAAAAAAAAAACATAGCAACTGGTGGTGTTGATTAGTTTTTTGGTGTATTTAACCTGAAAACACTTTTCTTCCAGGTAAAAAGTGCACCTATGGGCACAAATGTAAATATTACCACCCAGAACGGGCAAACCAGCCTCAAAGGTCAGTAGCGGATGAGCTTCGAATAAGTGCCAAATTATCTGCTGTGAAAACTATGAGTGAGGGAGCCTTGGCCAAATGTGGCACAGGGCCATCCAGCTCCAAAGGAGAAATCAGTTCTGAAGTGAAACGCATTGCCCCAAAACGTCAGTCAGATCCAAGCATTAGATCAGTAGCTGTGGAGCCTGAGGAAAAGTTATCAGTAGCCCGGAAGTTCGAGGCCAGCTCAGTCCCGTCGCTGGTTTCTGCGTTAAGTGTTCCAACGCTCCCGCCACCAAAAAGCCATGCAGCTGGGGCATTAAATACTCGTTCTGCAAGCAGCCCGGTGCCAGGTTCCTCACAGTTCATGCATCAGAAATCTTCACTGGAGCATATGTCCAGTGTGCAATATCCTCCTATACTAGTCACCAATAGCCATGGCACCTCAGTTAGCTATACTGACCAGTATCCCAAATACGAGTCCTTGGGGGACCATGGCTATTATTCTTTACTCAGTGATTTCTCCAACTTGAGCATAAGTAGTATCCGTAACACAGATTATTACGGGGCTGATGTGGACCAGGGCATATATTCTAGAAACTCAAGCCCCTGTCCTGACAATTGCTTAAGCCATACAAGTAATGATTCTTATTCCTCTTACAATGACTTGTACCTGGGTGTAGCAGATGCCAGTCCAGAAGACAATGTGAAGATCCACAGACTGCCACCGCAAAATCGTCTGCAGCCTTTTTCCCATGGTTACCATGAAGCCTTAAGTAGAGTTCAGAGTTACGGAGCTGAGGAGCCTAAGCAAGCCCTTCGCAAACAGTCAGTTTCCCACTTAGGCCTGCATGCCCAGCATCCAGTTGTTGCAGCACGGTCCAGCTGTCCAGCAGAATACCCTGTGCCTCAGAATGTTCACCCATCGACTTCCCAGCCAAGCCGTGCCTTGGTGATGACAAGAATGGACAGCATTTCTGACTCGAGGCTTTATGAAAGTAACCCTACGAGGCAGAGGAGGCCACCGCTCTGCCGAGAGCAGCACGCCAGCTGGGATCCGTTGCCATGTGCATCAGACTCCTACACTTACCACTCGTATCCACTAAGTAACAACCTCATGCAGCCATGTTACGAACCTGTCATGGTAAGAAGCATGCCTGAGAAGATGGAGCAGCTCTGGAGGAATCCCTGGATCGGGATATGTGGTGAGCCACAGGAACCACATATCATCCCAGAACATCAGTATCAAACATACAAGAACCTTTGCAATATTTTCCCTTCAAGCATTGTCCTTTCCGTGATGGAAAAGAATCCCCACATGACAGATGCACAACAGCTGGCAGCTATGATTGTTGCCAAATTAAGAACCGGGCGTTAAAGCGTTACAGCCTCTTTTGCATAAATGAAGCGTACAGGACCTGGGGGAAAGCTGAAATGAAGAAGGAAGGAGCCAATCTATTGTAAATATTTTCTACTAAGATGGTATAAAATTCTGTACACAGTAGCAATTAATATACTTCATATACTTCCATTCACTACAGAAGAATTGACCATATTGTAAATTTAAAGATTTTAAATATAGGGATTTTTAATAGTATTTTATAGGAAATGCATACCTTGCTGCATGGATAGCTCATTAAGAATTACAATGTCACATTCAGTGTCTCAAAGCTGTTACTACAAAATTATTGTTAGCAATTATATTGCATGTATGAGTGTACACTTCCAATTTGCTTATAAATACCTAATGGGCCTTTAACAGTATGCTCTGTACACACCCAGCTGACTCCTGGGGTTTCAGCTTTGCCATTGACACTGCCTGCTGGCGTATTAAATATTGAAGAAAAAGTAAACATGACAAAAATGAAAATCCTCGATTTGCAAAAGGAAAAGCTGATTTCAGCTTTTGAATGTCAATATTGTTGTTGGGACTTAAATTTCAAAACTGTTCCCAAGAGTTTGAGTATTATGTTGTCCAATCCATTGGCTCAATCCATCAGAAGCCAAACACTTTATTAAATTAGGATCAAAACCTTAAGGAGTGTAAAGCAACAATAAACCAAAAGAAGCTTAACTGTAGCTTCTCTCTTCAGAGTCACCTCTCCACTGTGCAGGAAGCAGCTGCTGGCCCAGATGACTAGACAAGCTGAAAGTAAATTGTCAGGTTTGTGTAAATTGGATTACTCGACCTGAAGCGGCAGAAACTGAACGTTAACGTGAAGTCCGTCAGTAACCACAGCCCTTCCTCTGGGGCGAGGATGGTGTCTGAGCGAGCCTGACATCCACGATGGCTGCACAAGAACAGTTGGAGGAGGAGGTGGAGGCTGCTTCTTGAAAAGAGATGCTACAGTTTGGGTTTGTGGCAAAGCTGGCCTGGTTCTTGCTCTTCAGACCCACACAAAGATGTGCATTTGCCTCAGGAAGGCTTTCAGAGTTCCTGTTTCAACAGGTGAGATAATTTGGTGTGGCATTGTTTGCGCAACTGGGACCTTGCTCAGGGTGGGAACCTTTGTAGCTAAATGTCTCCAAAAGAGGCGTTTATTGTTTTTTAAGCTGCACTGACTGGACGCCCTTTTTTGAATCCATTGTATATTTCAACATTTCGAACCATTACTAACTCGATACGTCTCGAGCTAGGACTTGACTTCTACTGTAGTTTTTTTTCATGAAAGTCGAGAAGGCCTGGTTTCTGGCCTTTTGTTTCTTCATGAGAAGGTGTGACACTGCCTAAATGTTTCTTACTGTGAAACACACGGAACGTGAGGCTGCAGTCAGGGTTGTTTCTGGTGTTTTGATAATGGCTTGCACGCTGCTTTCCAGTTACCTGTTTGTCTGAGGAACAAAGCTGTATCATTTCCTCCATTTGTGTTACTGTAATGGTTGGTTTGATTCAAAATACCTTGGGGGCTCTTTATCATATGCAAAATATGTTCCTGTCACATTAAAAAAAAACACAAACCCAAACCAACGACAAACCGCAGTTACAGGTGCAACTACAGTTTATTTACTGATGTTTGGTAACTATCATTTCACACAGGATAAATATTCCTGTGTTGCTGCAGGTAACATACATGATGACCATGTCAGTATGGATTTGAAATAAGTTACCTTGAAGGTGACTCTGTATGGACACTTGGTGTTTAAAATTAGCTTAAGGTTTAATGAGTTGGTTATTGTCTCTGTTAATGGAGGAAAAAAAAAAAATCTCCAGACATTTAACATAATTGGGGAAAACAGGTTTGCCTCGTGACTGGTTTTCAAAAACATTTCTCACTAACCATTTTATATTTTTAATTTGCAATTCTTATTCTCTTCTCTTGCATGGTATAAGCAGCTGAGAGCAATGCCTCAAATAACCAGAAATGACCTTTTGTTTGTTGATACAAATTGTATCTCTTTTTTCTTGATTGTATAAAAACTGTATAAAAAAAAATAATTCTCTAGATTAACTTCAGTATTACATTTTCACCCCAATGTTTGTGACACCATGTGTCACAGGGAAGTAGCCCATGAGTAATTATTTAAACTTATTTAAAATGGGCACTTGTTTATAGACAAACAAGGACAGCTTTTCAGAACCCGTTTATTATGTGCACAGATACTGTGTGTACACCTCAAAGCATTACATAGTTCTCTTTAGTCTATTTATTAAGCAGATACATTCTTGCACTAAACTTTATGTAAAAATGTTGCTGTTAACTCATCTGCATGTGTTTAAAATGTACCAATATAATTGGACTCTGCTTTACTCTTAATGGGTTAATTTATAAATTATTTAGGTATAAAGTGAAGTTTATTGTGCACTCACGTTTTCCATCTTGCATGGAATTAAATATTTGTATGTAGAAAAATGTTTGCTCCCTTTTTCTCCAATTACAAAGATAAGCTATTTTAGGAGAGGTTTAGTAGGTGTTTTTGATGTTTTCCAATGTGGAAAACTGAGCAGAAATTTCTGTTGGAAGTGTTGGGTGGTTTATGGAGATACTCATTTTTGCAGGATTTGTCTGGTCGTTTTAATTTTCACTAACTTTTGTCTTATGGATAGAATAATTCCTTTTTAACAATGGGAATGCTGTGCCAATCCCAACCCAGCAGACTATTTCACTAAGGCACTTTGAAGGCAAATTGTCCTTTCCTGTGAAGTTGTTAGCACTGTGATGGGTGGTTACAGACAGGGCAGTGCAGCCTTGCGGAAATAATCTGCAAATTTTGTGCTTGTTTAGTCCTCAGAAGTAATGCAACTTTTGTATGTGATGTTGTCTTTCCTCATCGACTACTTTAAGTGGTAATTCTATCATCCACATCTGTTTTCAGATACATTTACAAGCCTGTTCAAAACACTGACACATCCATTAATCTTAAGGGCATAAGCTTAGATTTCTTCTAAGAGTTGATCTTATTAACACCTGATCACACCTGTCTATATTGTAAATATAAGACTTTGTATAAATGCTCTTTTTTGAGAGCATGGTATTTAAATGTTTTTAAAACTGAAAGAACAGTCCTAGAAATGATATTTTAATAAAATCCATGGATTAGAGTTCTAGATAAGAAAAAAAAAATCAAGTGGGAAGGTAAAATCCTGGGCTCCTGCAGCAGCAAGAGCTAAGGAGTGGACTTCAGTGCTTCACTGGGGCCAGAGTGTGCTCTGGGAGTTCTGGTTTACTGGTCTTTCATCTTTAGCTACATTACTTTCACACCATTTGTAACTTAAAAGTGTGTAACCTTCAATTCATGAATCAAAAATCAAACGCTTTATAGGACATCAGTCAAAGTTATTTTTTTTTTCTAAGAATTACATGTCAGTAATATATTAGATTGTACTTACAGATTATTTCACTACTTAGTCCTGTTGTTGTATTGAGCTGCAGTAGTTGGCTTTATTTATTTGTAGAATTAAACATTACTGTTTAATTGTTGTAAAATTTTATAAATCTCTTTGGGTTTTTTTGGTTGACCCAAATATAATGTAAGTCTTGAAGACAAAATGAGTGAATATGGCTGTGAAACCAGTATGTGGCATTTGTAAGTCTCTGTAGTAATGAGTGTGCACTGTGGTTGCTGCTGCATGTAATCCATGCCCTAGCACCAGTCTTGTAGCTTCTGTAAAAGTGCTTGGACTGTAAACGGAAATACAGGAGGTGTGGGTATGGCTGCTTAGAAAAAGCAGGAAGATCCTCATTTAAAAAAAAAAAAAAAAAACAAACAAAAATATCACCAAAACATATCTAGGAGAGTTCTTCCCTACATCCTTTTAATGCCAGTTTGCCTCAAATAATTAATTTTGGCATTTTGAAATTCTTCATGATAAAGTCAGAGCATGCAAAGGGTCTGCTCCAATAATTCAGCTAAAAAAGTCCTAGGTGACCTCTGCATGTGTACCTGTGCTGGACACCAAACCCCAGGCAGGAACCTTTCAAGGAACACTTTTTTGACTCCAGTAGTTTCTAGAACCCCATGCCTAAGAGAAGGAACATGCATTGTTTATTGTGGGACTCTTCTCCACAGAGCTGAAATACAATTTTATCTTGACTTGCCAAAAGTTCACCTGAAGCATTAGTACTACAGTACTCAGCAGTCAGCTGATCAGATCTATTCAATCTAAGGTGAGAGTTCAGCTTTAATAGTTCTCTTACGTACCCAGAACTTGTCTGTGTGACAGAGTCCTTATTAACTCTATTTCCTGCCATATTTCCACTGGAAAAATACAGGTGCACTATCACTTAAATTTTTCTCATTGCCAGTGATCAGCCAGCCTTTGGAGAGCCATTACACAGGATCTATGGTATTTAAAGCTTGTATATGTATTTTAAAAAATTGAGAGAAGAATCTAAAAGAAATGCAGGCTACAACCTGTGTGTGTCCATGTTTCCCCTGGTGTAAAAGGTTTGCACAATTATTTAATAATATTAAACATGTTATACTTTATATATAGAGAAAGAAATGCTTATTTAATAAAACTGAGAGCCACCGGATTGTTTGTTTATAGCTTTTTATTTTGTAACCCTCTCCGGGTGAGATCCCCAAAAACTACAGCTGTTGTAATCTGTCCAAATGATTTCTCAATATTTTAGCTGATTTACTGAAAGATACCTAGGTTCTGAAGTTACACATAATGCTTAAGTTTTCCACCTGTGCTTCAATCTATGAGGGAACAGGACAAGACTTTTTTTATAAAAGCAGAGGAAAACTTACTATTTTGGTCCTGCCATCTTGTCAGAATAACAGCCTTTGTCAGCCTCTGCATTACACAAATTTTCTTTTGCTATCTGAACACTTAATCATTCCCCTCACTGTGGGCACTGTGATGCTGTGTCATTTATTACCATTGCTTTGACTCAAAGTGCTTCTAACTTGTTGGGGGGTTGGGGTGAAGCTAAGGAAAGGAGAACTGTGTACAAAGATCATCTCTACCTGGATTGGCCTGAAGCTCTTCCCATCACCGTATCTGCTCTCACAATGGACAGAAACCTGGTGATTCAGAAGACAGCACAAAAACCAAGCTAACCCAATAAAACATGTGCACTACTAAGTTGCTTTTTTCCTAATCCCAGACTCTTTGTGCTTGATTTACATCCTCAAGTATTCCACTCCTGAAAACAAGCACTAATGAGATTCCACAGGCTATTCTTCCTGCTTCTCCCCAAAACTAACCCCTGGGTAGAGCTGAAGTCCTTGTCAGAATAGCTGCCTTTGGGCATGAGGAAACAGACTGTTTAAGACCTGAATAGCAAGGAACAAATTATCCTAACAAGGTTCCACTATTCTGTCCAATTACTTACATTAAAAATAAATTGAAAAAGTGGAAAAAGCCAAAAGGGGGGGTCACAGGCCACAAAAGCAATGGATCCTGGCCTTAACGTCCTCAGCAATTCCTATTTGCATGATTTATTCCATACAGTCTCAGCTTCTGTCTCCCATACTTTCTATAGCTTCTCTTTGGAGATGCTTTTTCAGACAGTAAGAATCTGTCTGGAGAGCTGTATTTACAGGGAGAAGGTATCCACAAGTCCTGGCTAATGCAAAGGAAAAATCCAGTTAATTTAGGAATAAATCAACATTGCCTTTCCTATCCCTACCCAGAATATTATTCTAGCAAAGAAAGTAATTTGCATGTTTTTTTACCAAGTAAACTTAACAAAGGGGGAAAAAATTGTATGTAGCAGAGTATTCTAACAGCATCACCCTTTCCTTTTTGAACTGTTTTGCACTGACAGACCTCAGAGGTGCCAGACACAGTAACTGTTTCCTTCCATGCTTCTGAAGTCACTTGAACTGGTGGGGTTTAACCATGCAGGTCACCAGGAACACTCTGCCACTCAGGAACCTCGTGGCCCAGGTACTTGGGAAAGTAGCTGCAAAATTGTTCCTCCTATGAATTAATGAGCTTCAACACCCAGTTTCACATTCCTGAACAAAGCAATGCATCATTGTCTAGGTTTGACACTTCTGTTATTTCACTAGAAGCCCCTTCTTCACTTTTAAAAAATTGAAACATTTGCTTCTTTTCTTCAGCCATTCCCAACTTTTTTTAATTGTTTCCTTTGTTCCAAGCCTGCTGCCCCCCTTCCCTGTGAGTAATATTTTGTTTAAAATGCATACCACTTCTATGGCTTCTCAAGTCTTCATATTATTTTTTTAAAGTGTCTGGCAGTTCTGTGCTCTTTTGCAAGTCATCCACATTTCACTATTTTATGTGACTCTGCAATTAGATGAAAGGCCAAGATTTTTATTCCATAATTCACCAGGTGGGGTAATGGCAGATACACCAGGTAGTTATTACAGCTGAGGAAGAAACTACAGTAGCACCTGATTTTCCCTGGTAAACCTTTTCCAAAAGGGAAAAAGGCTCCATGCAGCACAGGACTGGCCAGCATCACACTTTCCTTTTTGAACTGTTATGCTTGATTGCATTGACAGGCCTAAGAAGTACCAAATACAATCATTTAATTAATTTGATACTTTACCAAATGCAACTGTAAAAGAAATCCTCTTCACTCAAAATTTCCTAGATAAGCTTAAGGAACTGCTGGGTAAACGGAGACATTTCTAAAAAATACCAGAAAGGAGAAGGGCTTACATGAAAAACCCATTGTAACAGGGTTGTTTTCTTTTGCAGTAGCACTGCTTGTTTTTAGAGAAGGAAACATACAACTTGTCTTCCATTTTAAACAACTTCTGGCTGGCTGGTCAACAGTAACTGCAGTAGAACAGCATGACAAAAAAACAGAAATACTACTTACATGATGGACGTTTAGCTAAGCCAGCCCAAAGTAACCATGAAGTTGCTGTTCTAAAGCTGCAATTCAGCCCCACCCAGCGTGCTGCTGAAGCTCCATGTCCATTGTCGCATCTGTCCCTACAAACTGCCAGCAGGGGCTCCACAGAACAAGGATTCCCTGTCACGGCGCTGCACTGACACCTGCCTGCTCAGCCTGTCCCTGCTGCACAGCTCGGCTGGCAGAAGGGCTCTGTTGTGCCCCCCAGCAGATACACCAACAAATTCTTACTGAGACGTCCTGCAATAAATACACGATTAAACTCCTAGTTTTTGACAGGTAATGGAAGCCTCCAACAATCAGGTAGATAAAACTGAGTTTAGGAAAAAATAGCTGCAAGTCCTTTTACTCAACAGCTTTCCAGCAAAGGTCCTCCAAGTCCATTTCTTCAGTCATCAAGCAAAGGCCACAGTCTTGGTGATCAACCTCTGCAAAATCATTAATAGAAACTGCATCAAGGAGGAAACTAATTAAAAAGAGACAGTAGTGGCCTAGAGACTATGACTTGAAAAAAATTGTGAGGAAAAACCATTTTCAAGGGTGTTTATGCCCTACAGTGCATTCAGCCATGCTCTTAACTGGGCTCGATCCATGCAATTCCACGTGAAATCCTGGCTAGATGGAAACTGTAGCACAATCTTATCCTGGCAAAACCATGCAACTCATACAGGACAGTATTAATGGCACTGAAAGCAGAAGGGCTTAATAGCCTGGCTATTGAGGACCAGGGGACACTTCCCAGAATACCTGAGTGAAAAAGGAAAAAGAGGATCCAGAAAGAAAGTTTGCCTTCAGCTGGTTGTATTTGTTAGCCATGAAAAAAACTCAGGAACACTGAGGGACTCTGAAGTACTCTAACTATATTTGGCAAACATCGACTAGAGTTAAAAGTTCATGACAGTGATAAACAAGACAATGGTTACTACACATGGAACTTAAACCAGAACACCTTTATAAAATACTGATTTTACATGGTAAAAAAACCAGTCAAACTCATAGGAAAAAAGAAAAAAAATATATATATAGCCTGGAGTGGCTATTTCCTCATCACCATTACTAATTCTTCCATGTCACTTTATCTTGTTCAATACTGAAAACTGCAGAGCACTCTGCTGTCTTAGAAAAGTTGAAGGCCACTTTTAATTTTATGGAAGTCATTCTGGGTCCATAGTAATCCTCCTGTCACAGAAATATTCAATTCTGCAGAGCTGTGAGAGGAAGAGAAAAATAGCACATAAGCACTGAGCTGATTTCAAAGCTCACATCAGCAAAGTAATTTTGACACCACATTAGACGAGTTTTATTTCCAAAACAAAACGTCATTTCTCATTTTTAGCTCTGAACATTTAGCTGATGGAATGTCCTTAGTTTTTTACCAGTTTATTCAAGACAGGCAACAGTCCTGAGGTGCCATAGGTACCAAAGCACCAAACAAGATAGCTACTAACATTGGTGAGGGAGACACGACTTCAGAAATAACCACACAACGGTTTTCACCTGAACCTTCACTGGTCCTTTGCAGCAAGTGCATCAGGTGAAATGCTAACATTTGTGGTCAACCTGAGAACAGCCTGTCAGCAGTTAGCAGTGTCACACTGCCTGCACATTCTGCACAGGGACACCAGCCCTCCTCTGGCTTTACAAAGAAGTCGCAGAAACCAGCACATTTACAGGGACTTCAACAGAAGTTGTTGTCTGGGGACATCCACAGCATGCCAAGTCATTTCTTGTTTTAGAAATTGGCTCATGTAGCAGGCATACCTACCTCTCAAAACTCTTGCCTACTACCCTTACAAGCCCCCCAAATCCAAAGAATTAGATCACTTTTATTATGATACCAAGTCAGGGACAGACTTGGAAGCTCTATCAAGTCACCATTTAACCATAACACAACTTGGCTGTAAAGCTGCCGAGACCTGAACTGCTTCACTTGGCTCCTTGCAACAACTGAGTATCCCAAAAGCAACCGCGAGCATGGAAGTTTGGTAAGAAGGAGAAAGGGACCCAACACTGAAGGTACAATAAGACCATGTGCACCCAGTGGTTGCTTGCTTCATGGTTCTGCTTTCTGTGATGGAACTGTATACACAGAGGACTTCTTGTTGAAACATAACCAAAATGTAATGAACACTTTAATTGCAAGGCCACAGTTCTTCCCATTAAAGTTATTCATCCTGGTGTATCCCCAGACAGGTTCTGCAGCACCTCTCAGCAGCTTGTTTTAAAAATTCTGCACTTCCAGACTAGTCACTCCAAGGGCACAGCAGACTGTATCTCACAGACAGCATCAGACAGCACTGAACGTTGCCAGCACAGCCTTAAGGGCACGTTGTTGTTGTTGTTATCACAAAGGCCCTGCCAAACACACACACTTGAAAAAGCTATGAGAAGTGCAGTTAGTAGATGTTAGAGTTAGCAGCTGATATTTGGGTCAAAATATTTAGTGAAACAGAAGTAAAATGGAAATCTCATCCTTAATTTTTCACATCATATACTACAAGCCACAGAGAGACAAATGCATGTCATGGTTCAAGAGCAAAGTCCTGCCCACAGTGCTACTCACTTTGTATTGGGAGACTTCCACTCATCTCTCACTGGCTGATCAAGCAGGGACATCATGGAATAATTATCCAACATGAGACCATCGGGGTCATCCGTCTGACCGGGGAGTTTCCCAAGGGGAAAATCTTTCCATTGTACTTCATCTGGGTAAAAAAAGCACATAAACAGTAAGCCTGAGCTCCCCAAAGAGATTTTCAAAAAGCAAGATGGGTGTCTGCCTAACACAACTCAGCCATTCAGCACCAGGAACAATCTCAGGTGCTCAGCAAAAACAAGTCTGGACTACAGCTCTGACTTCTTTTGTTTCTAACCTTGCAACCTCTTCCAAAGAAGGTCACTGCAGTGAGACAACAGGAACACATCTGCTGCCATCTAACATCACAAAGTCTACACAGTGCAGCTTGTCCAAACCTCTGTGAGACAGTGTTCATTGGAAGAAACCCCTCGGTATTCTAGAGCAACCCTTCACTTACCTTCCTCTTTTAAACATACTTTCATTTGAAACACACACTTCCACTTAAGAGATTTTAATTTTAAAAAATTCCTCTGCCTACTTTTGTAAATGGAAAGAGCCATTTGCACACCTATGAAGATAAAGAATGCCACTTTTGCACCCAGGAGCTCATTCCCCAGTGAGTTGTTTACCCACAAACAATTATATAAACAGAATCTTTCCTAAAATCAGGTGGTTCAGGACACAATGCATGTTCCTTCAGTGAAAGCTTTGCTTAATCTGAATTAAAGTCACTGAAACAGAGGACAATTCTGCTTCTGTTATCAGAATGTCCAGCTCTAACAAGCTGTTCACACCAGTGTTACCAAGCCAAGCTGCTTATGCAGGTCTCTTTTTCCTGACTTGGGAAAATTTCCCCATGAGTGGGGTACAAGAGTTCATTGCCTTCTAATGGATGCTTTCTTCTTCTTCCTTTAAATACTACTTTGCCTCCAGCCGCTCTCCACCAACCTCCTCCTCTTCCTGTCTTCAAGTCCCTCCAGAAATCACTCATCCAAAAATCTTCTTAGCTACAAAACCCTCCACAGCTACCATAAGAAAGCTAACAAAGCACTGGATATGCTGTTATTCCCTCTAAAAACTCTCCTAGCTCCTTTCCTCAGCCTGCCACCTTGTCTTAACAGCAATTTTCCTGGAGCATGAAACTCAAGAGCTTCGGACCACTGCTTTCCAGCCCAGCCTAACTGTGCTTTCAAACAGCCCCAACTCTGACAAACACAAGTCCAAGAAACATTCATCTTTTCTTTGCCATTCTCACCTGGCACAGATACTGCCTCATGAAGTGGATACATTGAAATTTTAACCAGTTTGGAAAAGCCTGGTACAAAATTTGATGAGGCAGTAACAACATGCTCTGGGAAAAAACCCTCAGACTATTTGAGGAGTTGAGGAGCTGAGACTCCTGCACGCTTTGATTCTGACCAGGCCCAGAGAGGCACGAATTGTATTTCAATTAACATTTGCCAGTGATGAAGATTGTCTAAGCCTTATAAAGTCATTTTTTACCTGCAGTGATCTGCCAGGCAGACCCTTGCAGTGCTGCCTTCTTCTCAGCAATAGCCACTGTGTTACCAGGATGAGCAAGTCCTTCCGAAGCAGATGCTTCAGTTACCATCTCTTCTTCCCCCTCCTCCACCTCTTCTACACCATCATCTCTCTCCAGCACATCATCTTGTTTCACTACAGTCTGCCCTTGATTTTTAACCTGATTTTCTTGCCTGGCCCTCCACTGCAAGCTCTCTATAGTGTAAATTGGCTGTTCACTGCAGTCTGAAGAGAGGCCTGGACTGGGCAAAGGGCCAGCTCCTTCTGTGTAAATGGAAGCAAGATAGAGAAGGTTCTTCTGTGAAGAACGTGACAGGCGAGGTCTCATGATTGTAAAGATCCTGGAAGGGAAAGAGCAATGTGAAAGTCTTAAAAAGCAAAAAATATTCCAAATGAAGGTTTATCAAGCTGAGCAGCCTTTTAAGCATGAGTTTCCTCCAGGACAGCTCACTCATATATCTTCTCTAACAGACAAATTTGATTATTCCCTGGTGGGTGAATGCTGGAATACCCTGCTTGCAATTAAAATAAAGGACTTGGGATACTTCTAAGTGAATTCCTGCTTTGCTGTTTTCACATGAGGAAGTTACCACCTGCACAATATTCCTATCACCTGTATAAGCAGTTACATCTCTGCTGCCAAGGTACTTTTCCTCTGACCAGATTGCATCTTTAATACCTCCCCACATAACCTCCACTTTCATTTAGAAGGTGAAATCCTTTTAAATTCTCCTCCTCTCTGTAGAAGCAACAGGGAGATAAGCAGCAACAAACAAGGCTTTCTATGCACCTGCCACAATTCCTACTAGATGCAGAGGAGGGGAAGGCAGCTGTAATGCAGCACATTACAGGGGAGCTGGCCAAGGCTGTTGGAAAGCACCATTTGCTGTCCCTTTTCCAGGTCACAGGATCAAACTTACTGCTGAAGAAGGTGGGGGGTTGCCCAGCAGGGAGCTTCCAAGCAATTCTCAGTCAGTCTTATCCACTGCAAAGGAGTTTTATGGAGGAACAGCTCCTTCACAGATGTCTGTTTGTTACAGTGTTGTCTTCTCTTCCCTTCAAAGAAGGTAACGAAAACAAGGTGCTCAAAACTCATTGAAAAAATATGCCCTTCATCCCTTTGCATTTTTACTGGAACATTCCTCCTCAAAGAAACTGGCATTCTAATCCAAATCCAAATCCAATTGTACTGACCCAATAGATCAAGGTTGTGACACAGGACTTGCCAATGTACTGACAGCTGGGTCAGCTCCAACAGACGTGACCACAGTGACGTGCAGACCGTCCCAAGCTGGTTCTGTGTATTCCGTCCCAGTCAGGAAAGACACAAGATGTGTTTGTACAGGATTGTCCCAAAGAAATGGAGTGTACTGCTCCTGGGACCTGGGATCACTCAAGACAGCACTGCCACGAACAGACCTAACAGGTGGGAACTGCTGCCCTTCAGGGATCTTGGCACACAACAGACACGCTCAGCGCTGACTGAAAGCATCAAACATGAACCCCTGACTGACACAGATCCTGGCAAAATGTTGGTGCAGACTGAGCCAGACTGGGAGGGGACAGGAGAGGTGGCAAAACTAACCAGCTGGAAACCTCCTCAGGGATACACTATATTGCAGTTTAAGAGTCCTGGTAACAGAATTCCTGTGATATGCTTTGAATAATTAAATCTCTTCTGTGCTCATCTCTGGAGTGAAACACAGTTTGCCAATTTAAAAAGTTCTAAGGAGTTAGGAACAGAAAACAAAGTATTAATTATTACTTTTGTGTAAGTTTAAAAGGCATGAAAACCCTGTCATAGGATTAGAAAAGGACAGTAAGACAACGTGAGTGTCTTGTAAAGGAAGGCTTCTGCTAAGTGAGGAATGAACTGGGAACAGGGAACTCATAACAAATTGCATGTAACACCTTTATCTCTTATCTACTACTGTGATATCCTACAAGTACTAATACCTGGAAAAAACAGGGCCTTATCTTTCATGGGAGAAAATGGCTTTTCCTCTCTTGAGGAGGCTGCAGCAAAGTCGCCAGTAACAATTTCAAAGTTTTGCTACAAAATGTATGACATTCATAAGCTGCAGGTTGAAAAGTGTAAGAAATGCAACAGTAAGACCTCTACATCCACATGGCAAAATGCAATCACCGGGTTCTTGCACGTCCCATCTAAAGGATATAAAGAAGGCAGAGGTGCTGAACACCTTCTTTGCCTCTATCTTTACTCCTGCAGGATTTCCCCATGAGCTCCAGACTCATATAGCCACAGAAGTAGTCAAGATAGATGAGGAGTTTGACATAGTAGATGAGGATTGGGTTAGGGATCAGTTGAGTAATCTGGACATCCATAAATCGATGGGTCCAGATGGAATGCATCCAAGGGTGCTGAGGGAGCTGGCGGAGGTCATTGCTAGGCCACTCTCCATCATCTTCGGTAAGTCATGGGTAACAGGAGAGGTGCCTGAGGACTGGAGGACAGCAAATGTCACACCAGTCTACAAGAAGGGCAAGAAGGAGGACCCGGGTAACTATAGACCGGTCAGCCTCACCTCCATCCCTGGAAAGGTGATGGAACAACTTGTTCTTGTCTCTATCTCTAGGCATATCAAGGACATGGGGGTCATCAAGAGCAGTCAGCATGGTTTTATCAAGGGTAGATCATGTTTGACTAACCTCATAGCCTTCTATGAGGAAATTACTAGGTGGATAGATGATGGTAGAGCGGTAGATGTGGTTTATCTTGATTTCAGTAAGGCATTTGACACCGTCTCCCACAGCATCCTTGTAGACAAGTTGATCAGGTATGGGTTTGGTGATCAGGTAGTGAGGTGGATCAGGAACTGGTTGATGGGAAGGAGTCAGAGAGTTGTAGTCAATGGGGCAGAATCTGGTTGGAAGTGTGTGACTAGTGGAGTCCCTCAGGGGTCGGTACTGGGACCGATGTTGTTCAACATCTTCATCAACGACCTGGATGAGGGTATAGAATGTACCCTCAGCAAGTTTGCTGATGACACTAAGCTGGGAGGAGTGGCTGACACACCAGAAGGCTGTGCTGCCATTCAGAGAGACTTAGACAGGCTGGAGAGTTGGGCGGGGAGAAACATGATGAAATTCAACAAGGGGAAGTGTAGAGTTTTGCATTTGGGGAAGAACAACACGATGTCCCAGTATAGGTTGGGGGCTGACCTGCTGGAGAGTAGTGTAGGTGAAAGAGACCTGGGGGTCCTGGTAGACAGGAGGATGACCATGAGCCAGCAATGTGCCCTTGTGGCCAAGAAGGCCAATGGCATCCTGGGGTGCATTAGAAAGGGTGTGGTTAGTAGGTCAAGAGAGGTTCTCCTCCCCCTCTATTCTGCATTGGTGAGGCCGCATCTGGAGTATTGTGTTCAGTTCTGGGCCCCTCAGTTCAAGAAGGACAGGGAACTGCTTGAAAGAGTCCAGTGCAGAGCCACAAAGATGATTAAGGGAGTGGAACATCTCCCTTATGAGGAAAGGCTGAGGGAGCTGAGTCTCTTTAGCTTGGAAAAAATGAGGCTGAGGGGTGACCTCATCAATGTTTACAAATATGTAAGGGGTGAGTGTCAGGGAGATGGAGTTAGGCTCTTCTCAGTGATGACCAGTGATAGGACAAGGGGTAATGGGTGTAAATTGGAGCATAGGAGGTTCAAGGTGAATATCAGAAAAAACTTCTTTACTGTAAGAGTGACAGAGCACTGGAACAGGCTGCCCAGGGAGGTTGTGGAGTCTCCTTCACTGGAGACATTCAAAACCCACCTGGATGCGTTCCTATGTGATGTGCTCTAGGTGACCCTGCTCTGGCAGGGGGGGTTGGACTAGATGATCTTTCGAGGTCCCTTCCAACCCCTAGGATTCTATGATTCTATGATTCTATGAAAGGTCGCACTACTCTCCCACTTTTCCCAGTAGTACAGAAGAGACTCCTACATTTTTTTACACACAGAAATTCCAGACATACTCACCAGCATTGACTTTGGCAATGCCTGTCAGCATCTCAGAAATCCAGTTGATCAAGAACTGAGGCCGGAGTTCTGAAGAGTCAGAACATTCCTTCAGCTCCATAAACATCTTCTCCATTAGGATCTGGGTAAAACTTCGGGACTGGAGGCTTGTCAGCAAAGGCTGCCAAAAGCAGTAAAATGTCTGAGGAATTTTGAACTGCCAGACCTCTCTATTTGCTGCAGTAAGAGAAAAGAAAAAAACAGATAAGCCAAAAATCACTGTTTTGTTATTTTTTGTGAACCACAGGTGTGACACTTGTTCCAAACTAAAAGTAGCTTGTTCTGAGATCACTGGTTCCAGGGTATTTCCTGGGATCCTCACTGAACCTGGAACTATTATCTTCTTATGTTAGGGAAGTAAAAAAAAGCAGCAAATTGATAGTTAATACAACAGCTCAATGAAAGTAAAAAATACAATGCCTGATCTAATCACGTGTAAATGTGATCAACCACAGGAAAAATGACCCGTTTTGCTGATCCCTTCCCATTTTCATCTTATTTCACACATAATGAAGAGCTATTCTATCTAAAAAAGTACTGCAAAGAGAAGGCACATTGAGCAAAGCAACACAGAATCAAAAAGCTCCTAAGTTTTTACTGCTATAATACAGTCACAGAAATTTGAGGATCTTTCTTGGAAAGGTCTTTGGCTGGTGTTTCCAAGAGGTCCCAGGGGAACAGACAAATTATTAGTTTTCTAGGTACCTAATTCTCTAGCAGAAAATTGATGTGACTCCACACGTTATGGGCAGCAGCACAGAACCAAGATGTAACTGGTGAATGAGGCTCAAAAGAACAAGCAACATTTAGATTTGCTTCAAACCATCAGTGCAGAGAAGAAACTAGTGGAAGTTCATTAAATCAGTAACTTGCAGAGACACAAGCTTTGAAAGACATTTTGGCCAGGTAGCTTACAGTGCTGAAGAGCTGCCCTTACATAGTAAGAGATTTATGCAAGAGCAATAGCTAAGAATGGCCACAAAGGGGTCTGGAGAACAGGTCAAAGATGTCTAGGGACCCAGATACACTAAAAACATGCAGAGAATTACAGATTTCGATATAATGAGGTGAAAAGAACAGACCTGCACATAACACTGGCTGTGCTCTTTTTACTTCCATGATGCCCAAAACACTAACCTTCATACTTGATATTTAGCATCTTCAGACAATCCACCTTTGGGATAAGAAACCCATCGCTGAGAAGAGCTTCAGCCACTGTCTCCCTAGGGCAATCAGAGAGTCTTATTAATGCCTCTTGCTCCTTTACACATCAGAACATCACTGGCCCCAGTTCTGAAACAAGTTCGAGATGATCTTTAAGGTCCCTTCCAACCCAAACTGTTCTGTGATTCTACGAAAACTCCTCTCAGAAGAGTGAGCATGCAAAGCAGTCAAATGCCACTGCAAAGTCTCTGCAGAGCCTCACGACCGGAGGGTTGGGCTCTTCCCTAGTTTTGCAAGCTGTGAGTAGAGTAACATTCCCCATCCCTGGCTGCTGGGAGCAGGGGATTTCCCTGCATACCAGAGCAGCTATTTTAATGAAGCTGCCTCATCATTAAGAGTCACTCAGGAAGCCCATGAAACAGCTAACGGAAAAAATACACTTTTACAGTCATAGAAACCACCTTCCTCCTCTCTGTTCTGTCTTACTTGAAGCCTGTGCTTAAGGCAACCATCAAAAAGCCTTCTTCAATGTAGCAAAATTCTTACGAAAGCAAAACTGCCAACTTTGGTTACTTCAGATACCCTACAGATACCACCCCATCAGACTATTTTGTTGGAACAAAGGATCCAGTGATGGTGTTTTTTCACAGATTCTTGCCCCATCTTTGAAGTTTCTTTAGGCCACACGTGGAATCTGAGTTTCAAACCCTCACCTAAGTTACTGTGCTGGAATCCAAACAAAGGGGGTGTGGGTCGCGGCTTTACCCATCTCAGTCCACGACAAGCTATCAGAAAACTGACAGTGAAAGCTGGAAATGACACCAGGCTTCTGAGATGTACCACCTAGTTCTAGGACAAACTTCTAAAACTGCTTTAATTTTGGAAGCAGCATCTCCTAAGCACACCAATTCATTGCTGCCCTGTGATCCACACTATCATATACACCTGAAGAAGGCTGAAAAACAATTCTATCCCACCATTGCTTTACCTTCTAAAGAAAAGACTGCAAAGCAGTGAAATTCCCAACATATTGTGCAGGAATTAAACTTTTCATTTATAATCTACAGCTATCCTAAAATATTTCCACACACAGGTCTTTTTGAAAGACAGGAAAAGTCTAACCCTTCTGATTGACTTACCAAGATATAAGGACACAAGACTACATGTTGCAGTAACAGCACTGAAACATCTTAACGACACATCCCCAGCAACAGCTTTTCAGAAGAGAAGATTAACACAGGCACTTTTGGACTGTTTAACAGAGCTTGATAATTGCACGGATTCCCTCCAAGCTAGAGGTGGTGCTGCAGGCAGGATAGTTACTTTTCAAATCTTCTCAGAGATATTGAGAGTATCAACCAATTGCTTTCTCCATGATCAGCTGAGTAACACAGTGTCTACAGGCCAAGCTCTACACTGTCCCTTTCACCTCAGTTCCTTCTCAGAGATGTACCTGTTCTCTTGCATCAGGTCTTTAATCTGAGCCAAAATCCAGTCCACTTCTGAAGAGGAATCGGACCACATTTCTTGAGACTTTGAAACAGACTGCAGAGTCTGCAAAACCTGAGTGAAGGGAAAATCCCAACATTAACAGAGAATACACTCCAATGGAACAGAAAGACATGGCTATGAAGAGGAGATGGACGGGCCATCTGTACTGCAGCAGCACATCAAAAAACTCACAGAAGTTCCCCTTCCTAGAAATTAATTAATATTAGAAAAATTAGAAAAAATTAATTAATATTAGAAATTAATATAAGCCATGTCAAACTTGGAAAAGACCTAAATGAAAAAGGCAGCAGCACCAAGGAGTCACGGCCACTGGGCCACTCTAAGAATATACAAGGGATGATAGAAAACGTGGGCTAATGACTTCCAAAGAACAGGTCTCGACTTCCAGAGACACCAGGATGAATGGAAACAAACTGAGCACCATCCACCTGGACAAGGAAGACCTGGGATCTCCAACAGTACATCTCTCATTTACAAACATGAGCAAAGTGCTGGCATTAGGAGCCACCACAGCTCAAATCACTTGTTCTCTGCAGTGAAGCTTTACCTTGGCAAGCCAGGCATGACACCACCAGGAGGGAGCTCTGGACAAGGACCTAACCAAGCCTCTCTCAGCAGTCACAGGTCCCCTCTGGGCTACATGCTAGACAGCAGCACTTCTTCAGGCAGGAGCAGACAACCTGGCAGGCGTTAGCAGCACTGGGGACACTGGTGTACTGCCACCTGTGCAGCACTGACACAAACATCAGTTCTGTGACACCAGCACTTCTGGACAGATTCTGACTGTTTGAGTACGCTACAGGAAGAAGAAGGAACCCCTGCAGTTACAGGAGATAAACTCCTGGCACAGCAACTTAGTTGTGCCAGCACTCAGGTATTGTAAATGGGGCCTGGCCAAGAGCAACAGCTCTTCAGTTCAGGCAAGAATGAAAAGAAGACTTCATTGCCCCAAGCAGGAAATTGGAAGAACCAAAAGTGCTGATGATCAGATTGCACTTACCCGAAACTGCTCATTCTTGTAGGACATCAGCACATCTCTGACTTTTTCTAGAAATAAACATAAATTTATAGTTTAAACAGGGGACGGATCAACTATATAAGGGAATTGTGTATCTGGCCAAGCTGCCTAGTTCTGCTGAATATACACTCAAGGAAGACATCAGTCAAATGCAGTCATAAATTCTGATTCAGACAATACTCTGAAGACTCCTACAGCTCCCAGAATTTTCCAGCAACATCCATTTTATCAAGTGGTATTGAACCAGGAGTTCAGTATTTTGTCCCTAAAAGTGGCCAAAGACAGGCAAGTTGGATAAATCCAGACAGCTCAAAAAAAAAAAAAATAAAAATCACTAAATAGATCAGTTCAGGAAGAAATTGTTCCCATAGGCAGTTCATGTTCTGATGCATCTTTGTATTCCTTATACTTGCCTTTTAAATCTACTGCAACATCACTGTGGCTATTCACAAATCAAGCATTTCCTTATTGGACTTCATTAAACTTCAATTTACCACCTATGTGAAATGTCCTTTCTCTATCTGTGGCCCAGTTTTATTGTACCTGAAGCAGCACCATCTTTCAAAATACTTCACCAGTCAGGTGTTGTTGTCACCTGCTATCAGGGTGCCCACCACCAGTGTCACCTAGATGAAACTCCAGATGCTTTCGACCTGTACAGCTGACATACCATTGCCAGTCTGTTACTCTGGACATGTCAATCACAGGATCTACTGTTTCATTCTGTAGTTCTCTCTTTTGGCATCTGGGGGTGGGGTGTTCTTTTTTTGGTTTTTATTTTTTAAGACTAGCCAGGGAAAGGAGGAAATAGCACCTCACCCAACATCAAGTCAGACAGAAATCCAGACATACACTGACAAGAAAAGGGTTAAGTGCTGCTGCATCCCAAAGTTTAGTGCTGCCACTAGGTTTGGATTGTTCTAATGAATTCTGCATTAAACTCAAAGTGCATGACAAATTAGCTAATATTTTCTGGATGACAGCTATTCTATCTACGTATGAGTCTGTTATAAAGCAATCTAGAAAAGACTTTGCAACAAATCCATAGACCCTAAAGCCAGAAAGATTGTTACAGTCACCTGGTGTAACCTAGGGAGTAATAATGGTCACTCTAGCATTTCTGCACACCCCCTGCACCTTGGGTTGCTGTCATCTGTTGGGTGAGCTACTCCCCATAAGCATGCCATGTTTGGTCAGGAAAAAATTATAACTACTTAGTTTTACTGTTTGAGGTACTGTTTGTTACCTCACATACCTTGAACTTGCAGACCATTTAATCTGAACTCCTGCTTCCTCTGGCAAGTCATTCAAACTAGAAACCTACTTTGAGAAAAGCTCATTTTGGCTTCAAATGCTTCTGGTGGCGCAAAAGCAACCACTGGAACAGTTTACCCAAGTCTTCCTGTTGTTTTGTGCTTTGTATCTTTGATTATGTCCAGGTTGAGATTCCTATGATTTTTTTGGTTTTATATACTATTGTCAGGACTAGAAGATGACACTTTTAAACTGCTCTCTCTAGCATGGGACATACCGAACCCTTGTATCGGCCATGGTTCTAAGGACACCTACCATGAAATTCCTTGTGTTTCTGACAGCCCTCATGCCGTGGGGTTTGAATCTCCCATCCACCATTGTTCAGCTCTGCATTCGCTTCCATCCCTTCCTGCTCCTCATCCTCATCCTCACTTTCTTCACACAAGTTATTCCCCAGCTGACGGCTCCAATACGTCTTTCGTAGCCAGTCCAGCACAACATCACAACCTAAGGAAGAACACAAAACATTCTTTTCCCCATGAGGTTTTCTTCGTTACTGAAAGAAAATAATACAAGTGGCACACTGCTAACTTGCATTGTGAGAAGAAATGCTGTTAACAAGTCGCAAACCCTGCAGTCATGTACAACCCCATTAATGAAAAGGTGAACTAGTTAGTTTTTAAAAACAAAAAACAAAAAACAAACAACAAAAAATCCAACAAAGCCCCCTACAACCCAGTATCACAGGCCTGGTTTACACTCAGCATCTTTTTGGCAACAAAAAAGATTGGACACTGCTATAGCATGCACCTCGCTCAAGCCAGGCCAAATTTAAGCAGAAACTAAATCCCAGCACTAGAGTTCTGATGAGAAAATGAGCCAGATCTTCAGTATCACAGGGATCAACATAGGGTCTGTAGCAATAACTTTTTTTGTGCAGAGACCACACTAGGCATACATTAGATATACTGGAAGGAAAACCCTTTTCTCCCATCACTATTTCACTACCCAACTCAATCTAAGGACTGGCTCGTCAGTGCTTAGCACAGACGTCCCAGGAATCCCTTCCAACACCATGACCTGGTCACTCCTTCAGGCTTGCAGTACCTACTGCATTTCTCCCTAAATGGGATTTTTTTTTGAAGAGTCTTGGTACCTCTAAACCACCAGGAAAAGCATTTACCCCTCTCCTGAGATGAAATTCCTGCGCTCTGAAGAAGGAAGATGGTTGAACTATTGTTGCCAGGGGAACAATTGTTTATCCAGGGGAATGAGAAAGTCTCTGAACACCTGCCCTGTGATGCACCACAGCCTGGAGCCACCCGACAGAGCTCAGCTACCCGCCCAGGGCAGACACCCTCCCCATGTGTCAGCCCACAGCTCTCCCTGCTAGGACGAGCTCACTGCCTGCCCTGCAGCGCCCGAAAACGGCGGGGAGGGGCGTGGTCCCGCCAGGGCCCATGGCACTCACCCTTGCGGCACAGAGCCAGCCGCGGTAGCTTCCCGTGGGTCAGCTCGTGACGCAGATCCACCACCCAGATGGGGAGATCCACCTGGAAGAATGGCCAAGGGTGTTACCCCACAGTCCCCACTGCATGATCCCACAACTGCCCGCAGCCCTGCAAGGCTGCAGAGAAGCCCCTCACCTGGGTAGGAACGGCCTCCTCCAGGCCGCTCCTGCACCACAGCCCCCCAGCTTCCCACCTCAAGGGTGGGCTGAGATCTCCTTCTCTCTGATCCCACCCCTTCTGTGGCCTAGGGTCCATACAAACTTGGGAATTTACAGTTGAAATTCTTACCCATTACTTGCAAGAACAGATGGTGTTTTAGACCGAGGTGCTACGTGTGATACAGTGAAATACTGCAAAGCAATTATTCTGGATGACAGTTTGTGTATCAAATACACAAATCATATCATATATAATACTCAAATCATACACGCTCTAAGTAGCATCTAATTTTTTGCCACTTTCCTAAAGACAACTAACTTTAACGATGCAAGACCTCTTATTTTTAAGCTTGACCAGTTTTAAAAGGTGAGAAGCAGCACCTTTCTTAAAAGCCAAGCAAAAAAAAAATATGAATTAATCATTCTCACAGAGGGGCCCAGACAAGGCTGCATACGTAGGAGAGTCTCAAATACTGCCTATTCTTTACTTCTAAAACTTGCTGTTTGGACCCAGATACAATGCTCAGTGCAGCTGGCAGTGAAAGGACTCAAGTTAGTCCTGCTACTACAATTACACCCTCTTCCACACAGAAGCAGACAAGCTCACCTCAAGCTAGAGATATGAGAACAAAATGCCTGCAAATGGGATTAAGTGCTTTTTATGTATAACCTTGCTTGTCAAAGACTAGAACTTATAAACCACAGATTTAGCTTTTTTCCTGTATCTCTGTAGTGAAGCAACAAAAATGTGTGGTGTATATGTCAAGTGGGCCTATTTACATGTAAATCAAGACATTTGATCACACGTGATTGAAAAATGCTTTAATCACCAACGGCCTTTGTTACTCCTAATCTGACTTCAAAGAACAAAGTTTTAGATCTAGTTACATCAAGCCTCTTCAAAACTTTGCAGTTGGAAAGAACTGGTATCTTTATCCGTTATTTTGATTACAAAAGAATGACCCGCTGCAACTCCCTCCACCCAGTATTCTTTGATAGGCAATGCATATGTTGTCTGAATGGACACAAATTAATATTTACCTCTCTGGCTAATTGTCTCAGAGGAACGCTGACCATTTTCTGTTTCCTTTCTGTGATCAAGTTGACAAACCTGCATGCAGGTTACAGAAAAGACAAACAACCATCAAGAGCTGCAGAGAAACTTGGAACCCCAGAAACGAATTCCCTCACGGGCTGTACAACACGGTGGTCCCAGAGATGCAAAGGAAATAAACCACTGAATAACACTCTCTGTCCAGGTCTCTCCCTCTCACAGCACACAGGCCTTCAGCACCTACCTTACTAGAGCCAGCCCATAAGACAGGATGAGCTCATGTGACTTTAATCTGCCAGATGAATCCAGGACCTTGCAACGAATCAGTTCAGCGGTGCAATCCACTGCAAGAGGCATTTTGGGACCATATCTAGTGGTAAAGGAAAAAGAGCTGAACGGCCTCACAAAAATACATTCCTTTTGCAGAAAGCATGGCTTTCTGGCCACCTTTGGTGCCTTTCTGGTACACAACAGACGGTATGCAGAAAGACAGAGCCAAAGGCTCTTTCCAGAAGGCTTTTCTTTGGAACAGAAGGATTATATGGCTACTCCGAAGCCTATGTTAAGTGCGTACTTACTGCTAAGCACATACACAAGGCAAGATGCCATACCTAGACTGCTCTTGTGTACGGATGCAGCAGGGGCAACACAGAGTAAGGTGATCTGGGGCCTTGGATGTGCTCACTGCAGATTCCGCCTTGAAAAACCCGCCTGTGAGGCTGCGGGCTCGCAGGGCTTCTGCCTCCCTTGCTGCTCACACGGAGCCCGCTCCTAGCAGGAGCCCCACGCCCGAAGCCTGCCGCATGAAGCGGGCGCCCTGCATGACGCAGCTGCCCGCCCGGCAGCACCGGCGGTCTGCACACACAGCCCCGCCACGGAGAAGCACCGGGAGCTCAGGGCCCGAGGAGGCGGCCTGGAAGGCAGCGCCGGTCCCGCCGGCCCGCAGCGCGCTCCCCGCCCGCGGCGTGCAGCCCATACCGACTCTTCCAGGCCGAGACCCGGTCCAGCGCTTCCTGCTGCAGCCGGCTGTCGCCGCAATACAGCCCCACCATCACCTGGTCCCACTCCGCCCGGCCCCTCCATGCCACCACCGTCCGCAGCGCCTTCAGCCGCTTGCGAGCCGGGGACAAGCACCGCGAGCCGCTGCCCCACGCCCGCTCCTCGCCACCCGCCATTCCGCGGCCTGGCCCGGCCGCGCCGAGCCGAGCTCCCGCCCTAGGGCGGGGCGCGGGGCCGCTTCCGGGGCGGGCGGTGGCAGCCTGGGGGCTGCGAGGGCTGTGCTGTGGCCGAGCGGGGCCGAATGGTGGGCGCCTCTTTTGCAGGGGGCCGCTGCTGGGCCGGTGGTCCGCGGCAGGAGGGGTTGGGTGCGGTGAGGCCGGTGCAGAACAGACGGGTCCTCCCCTGAGGTAGCTGAGGTGGCTGAGGCACAGTGAGATGGGGTCAGGGTGAAGGGAGGGTGGCCAGAGGGCCTCAGGGCCTGTGTGACACGGTCCCCGTGCAGGGACGGGACGGGGCCGGGCTTCCCGCCCTGCCCGCCGGACTCTGCTGAGCTGGGCCGGGCCGCCATGGGCCTGAGGGGAGCGGGGGGAGCAGCGCTCCTGGCTCAGGCAGCGCCTGCCCTGACGAGGCCTTCGGGGTCCCTGCCGTGCCAGCCTTGGCTCAGTGCATCTGCACTCGCAGAAGACCCAACTGCTCTTCTTTCCAGCTGCAACATTTTACAGGTTTTTGCAGTAGGCCGAATCAATAAACGATCACATTATTTTGGGAGGCTTTTAAAAAAAAACGAACAAAACTTCTCTGTATTCTGGTCAGAGTGGAGGTAGAACTGAAATACGGGATGGGAAAAAAAAGCCCTGAAGGTGGCAGTCCACAGGAACTACTTACACTGGTTTTGCTAGTAGAAAAGCGTGTAGGTTCTGGTGCCATCTCCAGCACCCAAAGGGTAGCTTGGTCTTTCCTCGAGGCTGCTAGGACTTTAGGATAGCTGAAGCTTTTTTGTTCCATATTCTGAAGGAAGATTTTGGTTGAAAAACTGTTACTCATCCTCACCAGCTTTTTAAGTACATTATCTGGAGAAATGCTTATAGTGGAAAGCTAAAACTCCTCTTATATTTTGGGACAAATGCAGTTAACAAAGCCCCCCTAATTTACACTAACATGAGTATGCCTGAGTGCATAGTTGAGACCATGTGCATATGAATACGAGTGAACGGGAATAAATTCTATAAATTCTGCCCTGTACAAAATGTTTATGATGTTAAATACCAAATATTATGGGAAAGAAATGCTGAATGAGTTCTGGTAAAATACTGTCGTGGAAAAATGCCTCAGTTCATTACAGCTTCTATCTCCTTCCCACTGCCTCCCCCCAAGAAAGTCTGCCTTGTTCTTTGCTGTTTATAAATGTAAGCCAAATTGAAACGAGTTTCATTACTCAAAAGAAGTGTAAGGTTGAGAGAACAGATTTTACATTTGTTGCCAGACTCCCGCAGCGCCTCCTGCAGTGAACTGAATTTTCAGAAGATATGAGGCAGGGAGAAACCTTGGAATAAGGCCCTGTCTGGAAATGAAGTTGCACTTTTCCTCTGCTTAAAAAATGGTCTGAAAGAACAAACTGTTTACTGCATTCAAAGGGTCTTATTCAGAGGATAGGAACACCCTGTGTCATTTTGCTTGCCAGATTATTTCTGGGTTTCAGAAATCGACTGCAGTGCAAAGGTTGTAAAAGGCAACCACTGCAGTGCTGTGGAACAGCTAGGATACGTCAAACTTGATGAGATCGCCTGCTTCCAGAACCTCAGAGACACATCAGAAATTAAATCAAAATGAGCATTTTTCATATTCTCTGTGGAGAGGGAGAAAGATGTGAAGGGTTTGGTATTAGAGATGGAAGGGATAGAGGACTGAACCAGCATTGGTTTCACATGCTTCATGTGCTTTCAGAGTCCAGATCTATGGAGAATTGTACTTGTGCTGATGCTCTGCTTGTGATGTCTGGCTACAGGCTTACTCAGTACAGAATAGGAAGGTAATGGGCAAAGATGGCTTGTTGCCCAGAATGTCTCACACAAGACTGGCAGCAGTTTGCCATTCTAGTTTCTGCAGCCTGGCTGTGGTGGTGGCTGAGAGAAGAAGCCAGGATGTCTGTGGGGTCCCTGCAGTACTTTGGGAATCTGGGTGGCTAGAGTGCGTGCAGCTATTTGTACCTGCAGGTGAAGGAGCAAAGAACCAGACTGCTATCTAGGTTGAAGGCCTAAATGGAAAACTTATTTTTTAAAAGAAAAGGTATTTCAGTGTGTCAGGGTAATGTAGGTAGTGGATTAAAATGAAAAATCCAGCAGGTGAACTATGATAATACAACCTTTCAAGAGATGTGAATCTGCTTTTCATTTGTATTTGAAAAGGAAGCCACTCGAGCCTTCCCTTGCTGGGAATAAGGAAATTCCTTTTCCTACTTTCTTTCCACAATTTCAAGTAAGCAGAGGTGATACCTAGAAACAGCCTTGGAATGTAATCTGAAAGGAAATTTCATACGTGGCATGCCTGTCTTGATTAAAAACTGTGCCAACCTTCTTCCAGGAGCAATGAATGACATTTATAATCAGTAGGTGCAAAAGATTAAGCTTTGGGTCATGCAGGAATGAAGAAAAACCCTTTTGAACCAAGGAAGGAGAGAGTGTGACAATATGGGAGGTCATGTGGCTTTTTAGTTAGTTTATTCCTGTTGTTTTCTATATTATTTTTTAATTCAAACTTGAATAAGGCACAGCCAAGAAAGAACCTTTCTGTGGAGTGATAGTTTAATTGTTTCTAAGACATTTGAGCTCCATGTATTCCCCAAACCCCATGGTCCTTTGAGATTGTTAGCAGAGCAGTGGGTGGCAGAATAGTCAGAGTGTATCTGGCCTGGCAGTTGTTGCCTTCTTGTTTGACTTACTCCCTGGAGTGGGGAGAGCAACTGCTGATAGGGCGGAGAACAAGGGAGAGAGAGGGGCCTCTGCATCTTTTCTGTGCTATTGGCTGGTTTTGTTTTCTGGCTTCCAAGAGACTTGGGCTTTGGAGACTAGCCATTCAACATCCTGTTTTCACGGAATTTGTTGCTGGTAGTCCCAGTCTCTTCTCCTTTCTTCTGGCTGCATAGTTGCTGCAATAGCACCAAGGTAAGAATATGAAATGGCACTTCTTGGCTCATTTCTCACATGGGGATTGTTATGTTTGAGCAAGAGGTATCTGGCATTCTAGGCAGATAAAGGCAACTTTAGCTGGGATCTCAAAAATCACTGTGCTCTTTAGAGAGCTAGACAACAGAGGCCAATATTGTAACTCCAGATTTGCTGAGTGCTGAAGTAATCTAACCTGTTGAGGATCACACTGCCTGGATTCTTGTGCAGCATGTACGAATGCCTGCCCACTTTTAGTCCTTATGCTCAATCCTGCTCTTGTTGAAGTTAGTGGTAGTTTTAGGGTGAAGCTGCATCAAGCTTCACATATATTTGCATTGTCAAGGACAGCAGCTGGGCAGTAATTCTCTGTGCCATGAGTGTGTGACCAAGCTGCAGCCTCCAGTCTTTTCTGATGGAGCTGAATGAGGTGCTTGTGTGTAGTTCTTTACTTCTGGGAGTCTCCTCTGGTGCAGGATTTGTCTCCCTGCTGATCCTGGAGGGAAAGGTTTGTTGCAGAAGTGTCCTGTGGCTCACGTGCTCAGCACCTTTCTGCAAAAATAGGGAGGAGGGACAACTGGAATTTTTGTGTTCATGGTCTCAGCATACTGACCAGCTATCTCTGAGTAAGAGTCCAAGCAGGAAAGATAAACAGGCTTGCTCTGTTTGGAGAAGGGTCAGAACTAGAAATGCAGAGCATAAGAGAGGGTTGGATGGAAATGTGTAGGTATGGAGAGGTACAGACAGTCAGAAGGAGATACATGTGGGTGAAAAACAGCCTTTGTCACTTTCCCAAGAACATCTTGCCCCTGTTCTGCACCTCTCCTACATGCTCCTGAGGCTACAGAGATCCTTGTTTTCCCTCCCCTCTTAGAATAACGCGGAGCTCGAGTTTTTTCCAGGTATGTTGGATTTTGAGGAGCAAAGCAGGGGATGTATTGCAGGAAATAAGCAGCTGAACCTGCTTTCCAATGCCAGAGGCCTTGGCAGCAGGTTCTGGTGCTATTCTGAGATGTCAGCCAGCCCTGAAGGAGGAGGCAGTATGTT
Organism: Hemiprocne comata; assembly: GCA_020745705.1. Lineage (NCBI taxonomy): Eukaryota > Metazoa > Chordata > Aves > Apodiformes > Apodidae > Hemiprocne > Hemiprocne comata. The sequence goes on along the minus strand of CM036597.1, from coordinate 21,287,467 downwards.
GTTCTGTATTTCTGTCTAATCCTGGACTTCTGCATATAGATTTCAGGTAAGGAGCAGCTTCTTGCAGAGGGAAAAGTGATTTGGTTCAGTGGGAGGTACAGGGTTTGGTACAGGGAAGACTCAATGAAGAAGCCATCAGGCAGCAGGGTCTCTTGTGAAATGTGTTATGCCAGCCTCAACAGAGGAGGTTATATTTAAAGACTTGTTTGGAGAATAAGCTGTTGATGACTGTTACACCTCTTTGGCACATGGAGGTCTCTGCAAGAAACTGCTTACGGAGAAAGAGACTCGGGACAGAGATGGAAGAACTAGATGAGGGGGAGAGAGAGTGGAAGGAACGTCTGGGAATGAGAACTTTACCTCAGTGATTTTGTTGCAGTGATTATCTACAGTATATGAACAAATTTGGTGAAATAGACTCTGGACTGTGTGCTCTGTCCCCATGGGGAGAAGCTGAGAGAGGACAGAGAGTGCAATGCAAACCAGATGTTTCTCATTTGGTTTATGCATCCTCTGAAAAGTGCTCAGACAATATGGCCATGGAGCAGAGTCTTAGGAACAGGCACAGAACATGATTTGGAATGGCAGAGGTGCCTTCCTCCCTAAAGGATATGGAGGCTTCAGGCTGAAAATTTGCTTTAAAAGCACTGGAATTAAGTACCCTGGAAAACCTTCCTTCTCCAAAACTTTATTTACTTCTAATTTGTGTTTTTCTCTTTTTGACTGAAGATAAACAAGAGCCTATGAGGACTTGCACCTCCCTTCTCCCTCACAGATGGAAGGCTCCAAGGAAAAAATCATCCTGAATATTGGGGGAGTCAGATATGAGACATACAGCAGCACCCTCCAGACCTTCCCAGGGACCAAGCTGTGCAGCCTAACAGAGCCCCATGCCCCAAGCATCTACGACTATGATCCCACCACCAAAGAGTTCTTTTTTGATAGGAGTGCTGAGGTCTTCAGCTATGTGTTGAACTACTATAGGACCAAACATTTCCACTGCCCTGTTAATACCTGTAGGTCAGTCTTAGAAGAAGAGCTGGCTTTCTGGGAAATAAAGGAGACACAGCTATCATCCTGCTGCTGGCTGAAGCTGAATAACAGAGAGGTGCAGCCAGAGGAGTTTAACATTTGGGATGAAAATGAGCTTACTGATGACCAGTGCCTCATAGTCCAGACAGAAAGAAGCAATTCCAGCTGGCGAACCAGGTGGCAACCAAAGATTTGGTCTATATTTGAAAAACCTTTTTCCTCTCTGAGTGCTAAGGTAAATACTGTATGTGGGGATAGACACAGCCTGTGTCCTTTGGGATTTCTGTAATGGGTCCGTGAAAAATGCTAATGCATTCATAGCTTTGATAAGTATGCTTTGAGTCCCCAAACTAAAAAAGAAAAAAAACACCAAACAAACCTCTCTTCTCATTAGCAGACACCTCCATCTTCTCTCCTCCTCTTGTCCCTGTTTCCTGTACGAAATGCATGCCCTCTGCCCCTTTAAAATGTCAGGCATGCAGAACAACAAACACGAGTCAGAGGCTGCAGGGGATGTTTTCTGTGCTGCTGGTATTTCTGGAGAAAACGTTTAGTGCTGAAGAGGCCCTCAGAGTGTGTGTCCATATTGCTCCAGCTGGGAGACATTTTCCCTTCCTTACAAACTCTGATGTAGGAGTTCAGATGTTTTTTTCTTTGACTCCAATCTTCTCTTATTATTTTTCAAGTCTGGAGGGAGAAAACGCACCCCATATTGTTGTGGTTTAGGTCCAACACGACAACAAAGAACCAGCCCCGTGGCCGCCCACTCAGCTCCCCCCACACACACACACTGTGGGATGAGGAGGACAAACCCAACTAGAAGCTCATGGGTCCAGACAAAGGACAAGGAGGGTTCTTCACCGATTAAGGTCCCAGGCAAAACAGACTCCACTTGGGGAAAAATAACAATTGAATTTCACACTAATCAGCTGCACACAGGACACAGACACCACACAGAGCAGGGCTCACATACGTTACCCCCCCCCCCCTTCTTCCCGGGCCCAAATCACTTTGTTCCCCATTTCTCTCCCTCCTTCCCCCCAGCGGCACAGGGGGATGGGGACGGGGTTTAGAGGCAGTTCACAGGCTGGTGGTTCCTGCTGCTCCCTCCTCCTCAGGAAGAAGGATTCCTCACAGCCCTCCCCTGCTTCCCCACGGGTCCCTCCCATGGCAGAGAGGCCTCCACGAACCTCTCCTCCATGAGTCCTTCCCACGAGGTCCGGAGTAGCTGCTCCAGCGCGGGCTGCCCACAGAGTCAGGGGCTGCTCCGGGAACAGGCACCTCCCCTGGCGCGGGGGCTTCCACAGCTGCATCAGCCGAGTCCACTGCCAGCAAATCCGAGTCCACTGGCCAAGTTCTCCCCTCCTGGCGCCCCCAGGGAATATTCCACCACGTTCCTCCATGGATGCAGGGGGACAACCTGCCATCTCGTCATGGGTTGCAGGGAAACTTGAGCTTGGGCACCTTTTTCCCCTTCTTCCTCACCAACCACCCGGGATCTATTGTCCCACCACTGCCTTTCATCTCTCCAGCTCAGCTCTTCTTTCTTTTCTACCTACTAAGTGCTCTCTCTGCTCAGCTCTTCTCTCAGTTCTTTCGTATGTTAATAGCAGAGGCGCATCCATTGTCCCTCTAATGGCTCCTGGCTGCTTTTGGAGCAGGGGAAGCTTCTCAGCTTCTTACCGGAGCCACCCCTGAGGCCCTTCACCCCACTACCAAAAATCCAGCCAAACCAAACCAGCACACATATGAGCAAAACCGTGGTGATTTGAGAAAGATTAGTCTGGGATTGTACTGTGCCTGTGGATGGGGTCCTGGGGTTGTGGTGGGGCAGTGAGGTGGTGGGGCAGAGAGGTTATGTGTCACTTGTTTGTTGGACTAATGGTATGTGTGCCCTTTCCTCCCTCTGCAGTGCTTGGCTTTTGTTTCTCTGCTGTTTATCGTGGGAATCGTCATCATATTCTGTGAGGAGACCAAGGCACAGTTTGAGTTCTTTACTGCGAACTTCACCTATGTTGGGTCTTCTGAGGTCTCCCATGACAACCATGAACCCTTTTACCACCAGGCTGCATACTTGCTTCATCTGGAGCTTTTCTGTGTCCTCTGGTTTACTTTTGAGTTCTCTGTGCGGTTTTGTTTCTGCCCAGACAAGAAGTTGTTCTTCCAAAATCCCCTCAATGTGGTTGACTTCCTCTCCCTCTTCCCAGTTTATATTGAGCTCTTCGTGGCTCAGCAGATTCAGAGAATGCCAAGCCTGGGGCTTTGGTTGGGTTTTGTTCGCATTGTCTATCTCCTCAAACTCCTGAAGTTATCCAAGCTGATAGAAACACCACTGATCCTCAGGGTTCTGTGCTACACCCTCAAGTCTATCCTTAGAGAGATTTGCATCCTGCTGATGATTCTGGCCTTTGAGACCCTCTTCTTTGGCTCTCTCTTTTTCTATGGGGAGTTGCTGGGTATCCATCCCTCCTTCACAGGGGAGCTGCACTTCACTGACATTCTTGTGTGCTTCTGGTGGGCTTTGATCACACTCACTACAGTGGGCTATGGAGACATTGTCCCTGTCACCACAGTTGGCCAAGTGATGGCAGCCTTAGCTGCAGTATTTGGCATGTTAACTATCATCATCCCAATACCCATTTTCCTGGTGAAATTTAAAAGCTTTTATGACATTGCTATCTTCAAGCAGAAGGTTAAAAGGAGCAAGAAACATTAACACTTCAGAACCTCTGTTCCCCTCTGCCTTTAGCAATAAACCTTCAGCATGGTTTCTTTCCTTTGGTGGGAAGGGAATGTAAATAGTTCTTGCTGCATTAACTTGCTGCCTCATCCTATTTCAAACCATTGGTGAGGCCTTAGGTTGCGGTACTTGATACACAACTGATCAGACCTGTTGAATCCCATGGATCTTTCCCCTACTGTATTTCATCCCATACTCTTTGACATACCACAGTTGCTTGTCCTGCTGTTCAGAGACAGGCTGTGGTGCTGCATTATAGCCTGAATGTGCAGAAATAGCCTGTAGCCCAGTCCCATGCCCTGGAGCACAGCTTGTCCTCTCAGCTGCCATACAACCCATGATGCCCTCCATCGCCTGACTTACCGCAGTCTCACATTGTCTGCCGGGAGAGGTTTGTGCATGGTTCTGCTCTGACAGCAAGGAGGAGGCATGGGTATTTCATTTTTTTAACAATGTTTGTTTCCTTATTTTACCTAAACAAACCAAGGCAGCTGATTTGCCTACGCTGACACGTAGATGTGAAGAGGGGAGCAGGCTGAAGTGGGTACCTGTGGTCCCGAGAGCCAGCACTGTTTGTTTTGAACCTGCACTGCAGGCTCACAGGATTTGCTGTGGCATTCCGGTAGCAGCAAGGGAGCCCTGCAACAGCAAATCCTTTTTGGCTCTGCTGAAGCCAATGGCAAGCTTTCCTTGTCCTCAGTGAGATCAGATTTTCATTGGACACTTTCACTGGATCAACACGTTTCAACGGTTCTTGATTTTTACGTAACAAAGTCGCTGAGCTATTAGCCAAAATATCTATATGGATTTACTGTTTGAAAGAAAGAACATAATCTACATTACTCAATATAATTTTAATGTAATTTACTTTCTTAAAGCATAGCTATAAACTAGTAATATTTATCTTTTAACTGGATAGTCTTGTTACCTATGTTTAATTATGAAATAACAAATATTGCTGAGGTATGAAAAAACCCACATCCCATTGTTTATACAGCAGGATAGTGTGCTAAGATTTTGTTTAGTAAGTAAAAAGTTATGTAAACAATAACATTTATGTATACAATTTCATTAAAACTGTTTTAATTACGATTTTGAGTAAGTGTTGTCTTTCACTATGATTTTCCCATTCAGGATAGCATTTTAAGGCTGCTTTATTTTTATCGAAACACCAGGTAATTCCCTCTATTCCAATGAATTAGTTTTTGTCTAAAGAGAGAAAAAATACTGCAAATGTTTCAGACGCAAAGCATGAGAAGCTGGAGACACCCTGGCAGTGGAAAGAAGGTCTAGGAGTTCTCCTGCACACACTTTTGCTGTGCACAGGGTGGAGGGGGTAAGCAGGGTAGAGCTACATGTGCTGGGGCATAGGAATTTTTCTTCATTTGATCAAAGTTGTGCTATATTTTCTGTGGACATATATAGTCTTATTGGAAATTCTTATTAATTGCAATAGTTTTAACAGAGATTTACCAGGCCTGTCCTCAAGTTTTCCCCAGTCTGAGAAAGGGTCCACAATATAATCATAGTCCATGACCCTGCTTTAGGAATCCAAGTCGAATCCACTGGAACAGTTACATCTTTCTCTATTTGTGGAACTCCCCTGGTAGTCAAAACTAAGGCATCTGCTCTTCAATCCAGGCATCTTTTGTCCTTCAGGCATCCTCAGTAAGGATCTCTGAAGGTTTCCCAGTCTATGTGGTCACTAAAACATGGGTCTAGCTTGCTCTCAAGGCCACCTTGTGGGTTTGTGCCTGAGAAGTCACCCCTTCGCCCATGCCCTAGAGGGGAATAAACAGGGGCAGCCTGCGCAGTCACAGCATCCCAGCCAAGCTCTGCTGCCTGTGCAGCGCAGGCAGCTGGGACACACTTTGCCACGTTGCTCATTGCTGTTGCTACAGCTAAGCACACTGCAGGCATTGGATGGGGCTCTGCAGCCTGTCTGGGATGGGCTGAGGTGTCCCTCCCATGGGCTACCCCCGGCCAGCAGCCAGCTGCCCATGCAGCTGCTTCCCCACTTCCCTCCACAGCAGGATGGGGAGAGAAAATAAAATGGAAAAGCATGTTGGTTGAGATAAAGACAATTATCATCACAGGCAATACAGACTCGACTTGGGGAAAATTAAATTACTCCTAATTAAAATAGATTTGGATGGTGAGAAACAAAACCAGAAATTAACCCAACACTTAACCCAACACTTCTCCCCATTTTTTCTGGGCTCAACCTCACTCCTTCACCCCTGACTCCATCCCCCCAGCCCGGCTGACAGGCTCAGCTGCACTGAGGCAGGTCACTAGAGCCAGCTGGAACCATCTGGAGCTGGTTGGCAGGGGCTGTGCCTGGCACGGGGCATTCCCAGCTCCTCTCACAGAGCCGTTGTGGTGAGTGTGGGAGCTGGAATCACAGGGGAGGTGCTTCCTCAGCACTGGCTGTTCTGTCAGCCTGGCTGCTGTGCTGTCACTGTGCTTGTAGCTGGGCCATGGACACACAACCCTTGCAGAGACCTTCCTGGAAAAAGGGGAGAGGATATGAGCCTTGACAGCAGACTATGAAAAAGCCTGGTGCAGCTTTTGCAATTAAGAAGGCTGAGATTCACAGCAGAGAGCAAGAGAAACTGGTGGCATTTTACACGAGCGCACAGCCCCCACCCAAACCTTCAACTTGCCAGTCACCAGAGCACTGGATGTGACAAGATGTTCTTTGCTACAGCACTAGCTACCCAGGTGGGATTCAGGTAAGAATCCTTCCTGTGCAGTGAAAGTGGACTTTGTGAGGATTCCTATCCCACATGGCATCCCAGTGCTCTTATTTTGAATGACAATAAAAGGTCAAAAACTGTCTATCTCCTAACAATCAGATTGTCAGGATGCAGTAGAGGCCAGCAGCTCCTGAAGGATCATGGAGTGAGGAGTCAAGCACAAAACCACAACGGCCAGGGCAGGGTCCTTGTCAGCCAGGACCCAGTTACAGAGTACTGAGTGAGGTGAGGTAAACAGGGCATACCCCAAGGTGACAGCCAGATTCAGCCAAGACTCCTCATCGTGGGGAAGATTTGTGGTCATAAGAAGGTAATCTGCAGACCAGGGTTGGGATCATGTCCAGTGACCTTTACTGGAGCCACTCAATTGCATTAGAAGTGAAATGAGAAAACATCTGTATGTGTTTAACATGCAAACACAATGAGGTGTTAATACAGATGTAATGTCCAAAATAAGAAAGCTGTAAAGAGGCATTTTTACCTCATCAAATCCTTCCATTTTTATTGGTCAAAAAGTAAAGAAATAACCACTTTTCATAGAATCATAGAATATCTCAAGTTGCAAAGGACCCGTAAGGATTGAGTCCAACTCCCTGCTCCTCGCGGGGCTACCTAAACCTAAATCATATCACACAGAGCACTTTTGACTTCTACAAAACAGTTTAGGATTTTCCAGCGGAGAATTCCCTTGCCCAGGCTGAGGAGCGCTGCCCACTTGTGCTGACCTCTGATAGGAATGGAGGGGAATGCAGCTCCCCCCCTGCCGTGCTCCTAGTGCTCCCCGGTGTGGAAGGACGAGGAATTGCTTGTCGCTGGGAGACACCAACGCAGCTTCACACAGTGCAAAAGCGGTTGGGAAAAGAGGCCTGTTCTTGGCCATCAGGCGTTGCCAAAGCAGGCGGGAGACCCCTCCCCTCCCTAAACCACGCTTCTCTCTCTCGTGGAGCCTTTTAGCTGCAGATTTTCCAAGCAAGAGGAGCACTGCGAGGAGCTGAGCTTTAGTGTGTGATAATGGAAAGTGTTGCTGCCTGCTGGTGATATCCACCATAAGAGCAGTTTGTTGGACAATTCCCTGATGACTCCAGCACAGCCCAACAAAAGCTTATCCACGCGTGTGATCTGCTGCTCCCTTGGCTGTGGTGGGGAGCTGATAACTGGAGCCTCTGATCAGCTTTCAATCTCTTTTGCAGTGCCTGAATGGGAACAGGGAGTGAGGTCTCAGGCCACAGGTGATCTAGGAGTACATGAGAGCGATGGCATGGGGATGGATTGTCTTGGACTCCCAGACATGACTTTTAGGTGGATGGTTTCCTTATCCAGCCATGCCATGCACTTTGTGCTTAGAAATCACTGTCTTCTTTTGTTGCTACATTCACCCCCAATGCTTGTTTTCCTACCCAATTCCAAAACTCCTTCCTCTTTCATTTGAAAACAAAGTATGTAACACCAGTTGAGGACCAAGCTGTTTCTGATGCCCTGCATGATAAATAAATGTGTGGTCAGGAGGTCTCTGCTAGACCCCCACACCCTTTGGCACTATCATGGGACCTTGGTTTCCATGTGAGGTTTCAAAAGAAGTATGTTTTGTAGCTGCTTCCCATCTCAGCCAAGCACTAGTGTTGTCCCACTCATCAGGAGCAGCAGAGAGAGGAAGAATAAAGCCTGCAGCAAGACAAAATGAGCCATACTGATGATCAGTTTTCTCACTTGAATGAGATTTTGAGGTGTAATTGCACAAAGTGAGGTTCTTTGCAGCTGCTACAGAAGTGGGAGCCTGACCAAAGTGACCAAGTGTGCTGTGCCCCAACACTCTTTTCTCCCCTTGATTTTGAAGCCAGTTTCAAGCTCCATCTCTCTACCCCTTTTGCCAAAGAGTGGCAGCAAATTAGCTGATGGAATTGGATCTTGTGTCCACTGAAACAGTTGCAGAGCTTGTGAGGTGAGCAGCATTCAGGCTGAGGTGCAGGACTGCTCAACAGTGGCTATTCATCACTGTTAGATAACGTTAACTCCCACTTGCTTCCCAGCCAGCGTCAGCCTGAAGCAGTTCAAAGGTCAGTACTCCTGTCCCTCTATTCTAAGACTGTTTTCTTAATATTGTATACACTCGATGGGCCGAATTTCCAGTGATCTTAGCCACATTAACTCCATAGCATCCCCAAATATGCCATAGCATGTGCCTGCTGCTGTGTTTCTTGGGGTTGTGAAAACTCTATGCTCCCTGTGCTTTGAACACGGTGCAGTTATTGGACCCAGCCTGGGGGAGATGGGATGGAGAAACCATAGGCCCCTTGCAAGAAATCTCTTGGTCAAGTGTTTCATTGTGGGAAGGGCCAAACCCCATCCACTGCTTCTCTCTTCTCCTGCAAAGGCTATTACAGAGACAGGTACTGTTCACAGAAGGGATGGGATGTCAGAGTTACTGTACGCATGAAGTAGATGAGGGAAGCCACTGACACAGCTCAGGACACTTTCAGAAAAACAAGCCATGTTCTCAGCTACCCTGAATACTGCCAGCACCATTACTAGTGAAAGCTTGTTGTGCCAGTGAGGGCAGCTACTTTCCTGGGCCCTCAAGGTGTGGAAAATTTAGGGGCTGGTGCAGCACACACTCCCACAATCGTTCAGCCTGCATCTGCACAGGGCATCTGCACAGCCTGTCTGTGGGCAGTGACTCAGCAGCAAAGGGGAATTCAAGTGTGGATGGTGAAGTCAGAGCCCAGTGAAGCCCCAGGTTCTGACTCACAGAAAGCAAATGCATTTGACCTATGTGGGAAGTGAATGAAAGTTCCCAAACCTGGATGTTTCTCAGGACTCAAGAACAAGCACCCTCAAGAGTGACACTGACTCTCAGATAGATGGTCTTGCTGTTCGATTTCAGCTCACAGAAGTGCAAGCAGTGCCCTTTCTAGATACTTTTGCCTTGCTGTATTTCTGTGCAATTGCAGCACTGCTGTCCTGGACATACGTAGATTTGATGTTGTTGCACAAAAAGGTTTCCATTTAGATGCCAAAAAGTTTGCAAAGAAGTGATGGAAGATACTTTGGTGACTGAATGATGGGAGAGTGTGTGTGTTTTGGGGTGGGGTCTGTCCATTGCTGTGGCCAGGCAGCTTGTAACCACCCTGATGCACCATAGCTTGAACAAACCTGTTTTCAGCCTAAATGTTGTGCCTGGAAAGACATCTGCCTGCAGTATGGCTAAATCCTTCCTACCTAACACTCTGAGTATCCTTCTTTCAGCCTGCAGAGGAGCATTGGAGGAAAACTGGTTAGGAGTTACACTCTCATGATTCCCCACCAAAGTCAGCCACTTTCCCTGCTGGCAGCCAAACTGCAGAAGTCATTCTTCAGTGAGGCTGCCTTTGCCACTATTTAAGTAAAGACATGGATGATGTAGTGAGGTTGACTTTAACCTACTGCTTACTTGGTTTTTTTTTAAACAAATCTCTATCCCACCATTTATTTGGGAGCAAAATATGAAGATAATATCCTTCCCTCACCTCAGCCTTCCATGGAGTTGACCCTCTGTGTTAGCAGTGGGAAGAATCATACCCCTATTTGTTCACATGGCTCTTGGCAGCCAGTGCAGTTTCATAGCATAGATCAGGTTGTAGTGTTAGGCTGGCTTTTTTGGTCTTGTGACAGAGTGTGCAATTCTCTCCTTCTATATTGCTGCCTTGGAGGTATATTTAATAATAATTAGAGTACGCAGGGTTTTTCTTCTTTAAGGTGCTTCCTAGAAATGAGCTAATTAGTCCACATAAATTACCAGTGGGTAAACCCTTACAATTTGTCATTGGGATTATTAAAGAGAGAAAAGCCTTAACCCCCTCATTCAGCAAAGCATTTGAAATTGTGCTTCATTTTAAGCATGTCTGAGAGTGAAATACATGTTTAAGTGGGCTTAAGATCCTGCTTGCGGTAAAAGTTTCCTATTTATTCTGGACCAGGATAGACCCATGCTGGAGGATAATGGATGTGTGAGCATTGCTGGGATGGTCTTTCTCTCACAGCCCTGATTAGCTGCCTCGGATAGTAACATCATAAGTAAGGACACTGAGAACATAGCACCACTAGCTTTAATGCCACTGGTATCAGCTTGTCACTGACCACAGGGAAGTATTTGAGTAACCTGAAGTGGTGAAGTCACATCTTCAGGGTTCCTGTTCCTTCCGTGAACAGCTGTAAATTGCACCTTACACTTGCAGCACAGATGCAGGGTGTTAAGTGCTTCTGACTATTTTTTTCTAAGAAGCTTTCCAGCCTTTCTGCTCTTAAGCATTATGATCTCCAGTCTGCAATTTCTAAATGCACTGAACAGAGACTCTGAGAAAGACTTCCTGCATCCTAGTAGTTTTGCAGAGTGACTGTCACAGGCATTTCCATTTGAGAGATTTCTTGGCAGGATTTAAAGCTGTCAGTGCTGCATGAATGGAGAGAAATAGACAAGAGAAATAAAATTATTTAATTTGCTACTTTCGCTCTTCCTACCCTGTTCATGTCCAGACTTAGCAGGATGAGACAAGAAAGGAGCAGGGACGTGCAGCAGAAAAGGGAAGAACACAGTTGCATCAGCCAAGCCTCCATTACCTCCATCAGCCAGGCCAAGCATGGCTCCATTCTCTGCCTTGGTTTCTGTTAGCTGTGCCTGAGGCTTGGTGGAGAACTTAGATTCTCTGCGGGGATAAACAAACACACCACTTTATTGTCCAGCATTTTCTTAGCTCCAAAGAAGTATCATCTGGGCTGAGGATGATTCCTGCCAAAGTCAAGATGGTGAACCCTCTCACTGGGCAGGGGATGGGAGATGGATGTCTCCCACATTGGAGTCGTGAGCTCCTCAGTCAGGATGCAGGGTCCTTCCTATCTGCAAAAGAAAGCAAATGTCCCACTGAGTGACCTTCCTCGGGCCTGTTTCTGGGAAGCACACAGTCATGCAGAGGGTTTCAGGGAGAGGACACTGATAAGGTTTCGGGGGGTGCCCTTTCCACAGTTTCGTGGCTGTAGTCAGAGGAGCTCATGGCCAACGCACAGCAAAAAGCATAGACAGGAAATCAGGGGTTTAAAGCAGAAGCCCACTCTTTGCAAGTCTATCACAGTTGCTGAATGTGTCAGAAAAGACCTTTCTCTACAAGGATGGCTAAATGTAAGATACACACCAGGATCTTCACATGGTTGAAAGTAATTAAATTCCTGTGCCATGCAAAACCAAGGGACAGGAGAGCTCAAGGAATAGTGTCAGGGCTCCTGTGGGTCTCTGCCATTTCCTTACATCAGGATAAGCTTCCATACAGTCCATCAAGAGGCAGGTTAGAAATTAGCCTGATTGTACACCCTGCTGCTTCAGCCTTTGTTTCTGTACATTATAAGCCGTGGACATTTTTACCTATACAAATTTTCTCCTTAACAGGTAGTTTTTATGGTCTCAGTGATATCCTATGGCAGGTTAAGGGCATACTGGGCTAAAAAAAATTTTTTTAAGTGAATTGCCTTTTCAATTTCATTGGATACCTTGTCTTGTGACAGAGTGTAGAAAGAAGACCCCAGCTTATTTTGAAGTATGCTTCTTTTACACACCTTTATTTACAGAAAACTTCTCTATTTGTCACCTTTCTCATTGCAGACTTTCTTCTACATTGCTGTACATGACCTGTCTCTTCATAAATCCTCCTTCAGCTCCAGCAACCCCAATATCTGCTCTAGACTCAGCCACCCCTAGCTACCCCCCAGGAACCCCAGCTCTGAGCTGCTAGTGTGAGCTCTGCTGGGCCAGCCCAGTAGCAATGAGCTGGAAGGATTTAGTCATGCTGCATCCTTCAGGGACACAGGAACTGCCCCAAAGCCAATTAGTCTAGCAGTGCTCCTCCTTTCCCTCACTGGAATCCCTTGTCTTTTGGATACTTCCTCATCTTTTTCTCCTTCCCTCCATACTAGCACACTGGAAAGGACAGAGCATCTATCATCCATACTGTGATGGTCCAAGCAGTGTCTGAAACCCAGCCCAAGCCCAGCACCTTCATGCACCTCTGACTGAAACCTGATTGTGGCACAGCCTCTGGGTAAAGTTCATTTGCATCCTTCCTCTGGCCCAAGCCCTGAAAGTGTGGGCTCCTCCTCCTTGGAGCCTGGCAGCCTATGCCATATATTTTAAGGTGTGCCTGTGTGGCACAGTTTCCCCAGCCTCAGAGAAATCCAGAAGCAAAACTTTGCTGGAGAGTTCTCTTCTGTGACTCATCTGTGCTAGGGAGGGGATGGTTTCTTTTTCATTTCTGCAGCTGGGAGAGGTACATCCTCTAGTGCCTCAGCAGGCCAGGCTTCTGACTTGTGTCTGAGCCCCTGACAGTGTGTGCAGGGCTGGCCAGGGGGGGAAATGTGCTCTATGGAAGTGATACAAAGGGAAATCATCCTTTTAAAATATGCCTTTCTGCCTCCCTCCCCCACTTTCCTTTTTCCTCCTTCAATGTTGTCATCTTGTACTATTTTAATCGGAGGAAGCAGATATATCAAGGAAGTCAATGGACAGGGCGAGGTGGGCGGGGGGGAGTGGGGAGCAGAGAGGAAGAGGAGGAAAATCACATCACAGCCCAGTCTGCCAGTGTAAACACTTGATGATTTCCTGTTATTGTAGCCTAAAATGTACCATGACATCATTTGCAGGCCTCCCAGAATCACCCAGAAGGAGGAAAAGCCAGCATTCCCAGCCCGCCCCCAGTGGGAATCCAGAGGATCCAGACCCTATAAGGCAGTGAAGCTCTGCAAGCAGCAGAGGTAGAGTTTCGAAAGCTTTCTTGTTCTTGGCAATGTGGAAATTTCACAAACAGGAAAAACTGCTTTTACTTTTCCTAAAGGGGAACCGTTTATGCTTCATGAAATATTGATGCCTCGAACCATGGTTACTTCAGAAGCATAGCTGAAATACAAGAAATGCTCTTAGCTGAGGACAAGCACAGGGGAGCCCCTCACCAAAGTCATGTCAGTTCATCATTTCCAGACATCCACTTTTTTATAGTACCCGCTTTTATTCCAAATCACTCTACAAACAAGGTAGTTAAGTCAAAAGCTGTGGATTATATAAAACAGCCCAATATGGAATCAATTTGGTAATTTTGAAAGGTGAAGCTAGCCCTCAATATAGCAGAGATCACCAGTGAAATGTTCTTCCTCCTTTCCTGAGCACTAAATCAATAGAGACATTTTTCAGGAAAGTGAAGAGCCATGCTCTTCTGAGCCAGAATGCACAGAATATCCTGGAATTTGGCCCAACGGGCCAGATTTGCATCTCAGTTACAGTTAGTCCTGAATCACTGCACTCAGACTGTACCACTGTAAGGAAGAACAGAATGAGGTTACCCCTGAGAGGGGTAATAGGCTGATACCACACCCTTCAGCTACAAACTCCTTGGGCAGCCTTTCAGATAGACTACAGTGGGATAGCTGCAAAATTTGGATTTTCCAAGCAAGGTAACAAACGTCGTACCTACAGTGCTGTACTTGTAAACATTTGGACTCACACCCACCCTTGCACACCTGCCAACTGCTTGACATCAGTAATTATAGTGTCACTTTGTTCTTGAAAAAGGAGAAATTAGTGTTTTCATGTTGTATGTAAGGAATTGCAGGCTCTGAGATGAAATTAACCACTGCCTCATGGAATAGAAGGTGTTCTCTTATTGTGGCCTTAAACCAATCCTATACCTCCAAATAATATCAGAAAATTAGATTTGTTTTACCATAAAGTAGACTGGAAAAGTCTGAAAAAAGTCAGTCCAGAGAAGCATCATACAAGTAAGTCTAGTAAATAAAGGACACGTGGGACTGACATTAAAAAGGAACAGAATGGTCTTGCAGTTTACTGGACAAAAAATAACAACCATTTGTAAGTTTTGCTGTTAGTAGTCTTTCTTGCACTTGCTGGACTACAAAAGTGGGTTGTTGCCCATGAACTATTTTTGGATAGAGAAACCAAGCCATTCAATTCTTCACCACACTGAGCTCTTTCCAAAGCTCTATGTACAAAATTATTATCACTCGTTAAGTAGTTTGTTCTTCATCCCCAATGCTGCACAGTGCAGCACTGGGAACTGAAGTGAACTTAAATTTATGCACAACTAGGTCAGGGCCTGCATCCAATGAAACCAAGGGCTGGGTTCTGACACAGCATCAGGAACCTGCGCATCTATGCCCAGCTTTGCTGTGAGCAAGGCATGGTAAGCAAATGCTCAGATACCTCTGCGAGAGGTTGGGGTGCTGAGGCCTTGCATGAAGTCCTGTTATTCTGTACCTCAGCAGAGGACTGAGGTTATGGGGTGGGCTCAGTGGTGGAGGGGAGGATGGGAGTTCCTTCTTCTAAGCACCAAGTTTGCCAGATCTAGCGTGGAGTTATTCAATCTCTGGGATTTTTGCTGATTCACAGGAAAACACATCTAAATAGAGGGGAATGGGCAGCAGAGCTGGGTACCTGGCAATAGATGGGTGCTTGCAGTTCCGGGAAGGAGTAGCTGTGGAGTTTTGTGTGCTGTGAATGTTCACCTAAGATGCTGTCTTATGTGTTTCTAGGATATTGACCTTTGTTTGTGCAGGAGAAAGTTTGGGTCATGTGCTGAGCATCTCTCATTTCTTCCCCACAACACAGAAATTACTTGCCACAAGACTGCTCTTCACTTCAAGCATAGGCCCTGCAGGCTGCTTCGGTTCTCTGCAGGTCAGTGTCACAGGATTTTTGACATAGCTTTGCTGCTAAATATTCCCCATTTTGGTTTTATGGCATAGAGTGATGCCATTTTTCCTGGGTGTCGTGGTTTGGGTCCAACACGACAACAAAGAACCAGCCCCGGGGCCGCTCACTCAGCTCCACCCCCCAACACACACTGGGATGAGAAGGACAAACCCAACTAGAAGCTCGTGGGTCCAGACAAAGGACAAGGAGGGTTCTTCACCGATTAAGGTCCCAGGCAAAACAGACTCAACTTGGGGAAAAATAACAATTGAATTTCACACTAATCAGCTGCACACAGGACACAGACACCACACAGAGCAGGGCTCACATACGTTACCCCCCCCCCCCTTCTTCCCGGGCCCAAATCACTTTGTTCCCCATTTCTCTCCCTCCTTCCCCCCAGCGGCACAGGGGGATGGGGACGGGGTTTAGAGGCAGTTCACAGGCTGGTGGTTCCTGCTGCTCCCTCCTCCTCAGGAAGAAGGATTCCTCACAGCCCTCCCCTGCTTCCCCACGGGTCCCTCCCATGGCAGAGAGGCCTCCACGAACCTCTCCTCCATGAGTCCTTCCCACGAGGTCCGGAGTAGCTGCTCCAGCGCGGGCTGCCCACAGAGTCAGGGGCTGCTCCGGGAACAGGCACCTCCCCTGGCGCGGGGGCTTCCACAGCTGCATCAGCCGAGTCCACTGCCAGCAAATCCGAGTCCACTGGCCAAGTTCTCCCCTCCTGGCGCCCCCAGGGAATATTCCACCACGTTCCTCCATGGATGCAGGGGGACAACCTGCCATCTTGCCATGGGTTGCAGGGAAACTTGAGCTTGGGCACCTTCTTCCCCTTCTTCCTCACCCACCACCAGCACCTTCACCCCACCACTGCCTTTCATCTCTCCAGCTCAGCTCTTCTTTCTTTACTGCTCTCTCTGCTCAGCTCTTCCCTCAGTTCTTTCGTATGTTAATGACAGAGGCACATCTATTGTCCCTCTAATGGCTCCTTGGCTGGTTTTGGAGCAGGGGGAGCTTCTCAGCTTCTTACCGGAGCCACCCTTGGGGCCCTTCCCCCACTACGAAAAATCCAGCCAAACCAAACCAGCACAGTGGGTATGACAAAGATAAAAATGGCATGGTGGTGTGATGTAGTATGATTGGGATGTACGACAATACTTCATCCTTGTAGCAAACATGAAGTGGTGTAGAGAGAAGATTAGTAAAGCTGACACAGTAGAAATGATAGTAGTTCAGGTTATGATGACCAGTTTGGTAGAGCAGCAAAGTGTGCTTGATTCCCACTGATTTCTACAGGATTATCTCTCTGCTTATAGCAGGGGTGAATCATCCTGGAAAGTTTGACTCCATTTATAGTGGAAAGCTAGGCAAAAACGAACTGGAAGAGAATATGGAAGGGTGGTTATTCATCAGGGCAGTTAATCCAGGTGTAAGACTCCAGGTATTGGACCAGAAACACACTGGCCTGGTGATACAAGGGGCCAGTCCAGAGCTGGCACTTTCTTCTGGTTCAAATGCATTAAAAAAACATTGCTGAACTTGTTTGTCCCAGGAAGATCGATCAAACATCACCTGTCCATGCCCCTATAGGTTCATGCCAGATCAAATCTCATCTCTGCTGAAGTGTGCTAACATTAAAGCATGAAGTCAGCAAAACTCATAATGACCTAGCTAATCAGCCAGAAATGTCCTTGCCAAGTCCAGATGTAAAAGTTTGCTGTCAGCAATCCAGGCCTGTGTGGATCCAGTATTAGTGTTCATAGAAACACAGCATCTGTGAAAGGAAATATTGTAAAAAGAAATAAATACCTTATTTGTGTTCTGTTGGTCTACTTCCTCTAAATACTGTAAAATGGAAACTGCAAGAAAATGCAATAAAGAAAAAAAAAGGTTATGGCTGGGTTTTAAAAGTGTAAGTCTGTGTTCCCTACAAAATTAAAATTCTCCTGAAAGAGCGTGTCTGCTCCTCTGTGCCTGCTGCTGAAGACAGCCAGGTCTGGGACAGAGAATAGCTGAGAACACAGTATGTACTTATAGATCTATATATCAACCTACCTACCGACCTATCTACACACCTATCCAGTTCTCTTTTTAATAACCCGCTCACTCTGCTGGTACAAATATCCTAAATGCCTTGATTCTCTACATTTTAGGATCAGAGATGCCTTGTGTTTTGTAAAAACCTAAGGAAAATAAGTGATGCCATCTGTCACAGCTGTGTCTGGCTGGGCTGGGCCAGTGTGCTGGTGTGTGCTGTGGGGGGCATCACCCTGTTTTGCTGTGGGGGAGAGAAGGACTGGGCGTGGAGTGTGGGGGGAGTGAGGCTCACCCAGAGGTGTGTGTCTCTCACAGTCATGCGGCCCTGACTGCAGATCACACAGTGCAGTGTTAACGGGGTGGGAGGAATTCCCTTCACTTGTGAGTGAATCAGCTGAGTGGGACAGGCAGCCTGAACGTTCCCAGATTAGACTCCTGCTCTAGGCATTTCCCACACAATAACGTTCTGGGTTTTATTGACTCTGCTTCATGTTCTAGCCCAGAAACAGCTGCAATACTGACATAGACAACATTGTCATGGGTCAGAGTTTGGTGTTCACCTGGAAAAAACCTGCTATCTGAGCAGGAGCCAAGGGTAGTGTCCTCAGTATATAATGTTCCTGCATTGGAATAAAAATGGCTGGCAACTGCCAGTATATTTTTAAGGTTTCCAAAAATAGATCTAAGTTTCAGAAAAAATGAATGGAGCCAAGACTTAGATGGAAAGAACTGGTAAAGGGTCGTTTGTCTGAAAGAGTCAGTGCTGAGATCATCTTCCACATTAGACACCACTACCTGCAAACACAGGCCAGTTTTCCCTTTTTATGTCTGCCTGAGCCCTGTGTTCCAGTGCACTGATTCACTTGACTGAGTTTCAGTACAGTGGGGATAAATGACTTAACGTTAGTGGCAAGACTGAGAGATCCCTCCCTCCTCTGCTTCTGCTGTGTGGGTGCTGGAATGCCTGGAGCACCTGGAGTCAGTCTCGGAGCCCTGGAGAAGCAGAGGAAAGTTGGATTATAAGCAGCTGCTCTGTGTGTGAGTGAGAAGGCAGGTGAGAGAGAAGGTCAGGGAGAGATCAGTGGGAGTAGGGGCTAACTGGAGAGTAGAACCTCTGGGGAGGTGCACACTTACGTTCCAGAAGGAATTTTATGTCAGTCAGTGAAGCACGAGTCCATGGGGGAGCTAAAGGCATTCTGCAGAGAGGAGAAGGAGAATTTAGGAGCCAACTTCAGAACTGCAGTTTGGTGTGCAGTGCACCTATGGGATAGCCTGGCTCCCAGGGATGGGTCAGCTGGCCTGAGGCTGAAGGTGCTATTCTGGCTGTATTTGAGACTGACTTCCTTGGAGGTTACTGTCCCCACAGAGGTGCTGGTAAATCTGCATGTCTCCTTGCTTCCTAACTCAGTTCTGCTGCCCTGATCCAGGTTAAAATCCATCCTGCTAAAAATGTTTGAAGAGATTCAATAGACACACAGCAAGCCCAGATAATTTTGACAGCTAAGCATGTCTACATTAACAAGTAGTGTGGTGTAATAGTAGCAGATCTGGAAAACAAAAGAGCTGCTGCTGAATATTTAACATTCACACTAAAAGTGTTCCAGAGGGAGCTTCTTTTGGACTTGCTCTGTTATGGTCTGAATGCTTGCCAGTAGCTGGAGTGCAAGAGATGCACCCCTGGAAGCACATCTTATTTTCATCCAAAAGGAATTTTGTTCACCAGGTATGAAAGTGCACCATGATGGAAAACAGTGAATAGGAATAACTTCAAAACCAAACTGCTGATCTGAACTAATGTAGCTGCAGCCTCTTCACTGCCTCCTGCTTCTGCATAGATAGCTGCTACCGTAGATGATTCTTGGAGGAATAATTCTGTTCCCTCTCTCCCACGGTGGCCTTGCTCTGCTGTTGATGAATGTAAAGGGGAGACAGGCTTAGGCTGGGAATACTGAAGTGATGGGACATTTACTTGGGCCTCCTTGTGTGTGTGAGAAGGCAGTGAGCAGCATTTGCAGATATGAAACGGGAGCACAGTGCAAATTGTGCACTCAAGAGCCTCCGTGCTGCTGCCCTGGGGCACTAAATACTCTGGACCTGAAGAAAAAGGTATCATAGTATCATCATTCTGGTTGGAAAAGACCTTCAAGATCATCAAGTCCAACCACTACCCTAGCTCTGCCACGTCTACCACTAAACCCTGTCCCCTGGCACCACATCTGTCTTTTTAGATGTATCCTGGGATGGTGGCTCAAACACCTCCTTGGACAGCCTGCATCCCCAAGTCCAACTCCCACCCCAGAACAGGACAACCCCAAAGTTCACACCATGTCCCTGAGGCCGTTGTCCAAATGTTTCTTGAATATTGTCGGGCTTGGTGCTATTACTGCTTCCCTGGGCAGCCTATTCCAGTGCTCCACCACCCTCTGGGTGAAGAATGCCTTCCAAATGTCCAACCTAAACCTCCCCAAAAAGAGGGCAGGAAGAATTGTCCAGGAGTCAAAGGGCTGGTTTTTACTAAGTTTAACATAGACCCAGATTTCATCAAACTGCAGCTTTGTGCTGAGGGATGCTGGTGGTACAGGAGCGGCTTCCGCACGGTCTGTACAAACTGCCGCTCTGGCTGCAACAAGCTCCTCCTCTGCCCCTCGCTCACTGGTTCTCCTACCCACGGGTGCACCCCCACACAGCACAGGGGCTGCATCGTACTGCCGTGCTCAGGCTGGAGCAATGCCAGGACCTGCTACTCTCGCACTCAGATTTAGTTTTGAATCTTGCAAGTAAGCAAGGAAGTTTTTAGGCCAACAGGCTGCACCGCCCACGTTCTAGGCAGATCAGGGTGCACGGGTGTATGTGCTGTAATCATGAGTTGTTCAAGTCCTATCGTTCAGAGGTACAGGTGCATTTCTAGTCATGCAGAGTGAGTGGGTCAGAAACATAGAATCATAGGGGCTGGAAGGGACCTCTGAAGAGGTCCACTAAACAGTCCCAGGTCTCTCAGCCTTTCCTCATATGACAGATGTTCCAGTCCCTTAATCATCCTCTTAGCCTCCATTAAGACTCTTTCCAGGCATCACCCTGCCTTTCCAGCTGTTCTTGACACCTATGCAACATGAGCACAGATACACTTTCAAAGTAAAAGGGCATTGAGCATGATGGTACAAAGTACTAAGATGTGGAGAGTTAGACTCCATAATCATCTGCATCTGTTGTGCAAATCGGGAGTTGGTGGGATTTGGATCAAACTCTCATGCAGTTTTTCCTTTTTTATGGATCACAGAGCCTGCCATTTGCCCCTCTGGTTCTTGGTGTTAGCAGTGCTCTGAGCTATAAAACCTCAAAAGACTTAAAAAATAAACTCTTTTCACTGTCAGCTTAAAAAATATAACCAAGAAACAATTCTTTTAAATAAAAAAGTAGATAATATCTGGAAACATTTATTTATAGAAACTTCTGCTGTGGTGTCTCATTGTGGGTGTTGCTGTTCCACATGCCATTGGGAGGGGTTTCATTTTAAATAGCCAAAAAGTAGTGACCTGAAAATCCCTCCCGTAACTGACTTCTCCCTGGTTCCTGTTCAGGGGCACTCAGTTTGGTCCTTCTGTGGCCCTTTTTCACTGTCTTGCAACTGACTGTATAGACAGTTACTCCTGATTATGACATGTTGAAGCCTTCAGAAAACCCCAGTGTAAGTAAGTGTATTTCTGATCGACTCCTATCCAGTCGTCACCTGTATCAGAGCCATTTGGAGCCTGGGTCGTGGCCCTGGAGATTGGACTGGGCACTCACATTCTCTGGCAGGCATGGAAGGAAATGCCTGGTGGCCTTCGTTACAATCTCCAAGTTTCCGATCTCTGAGTCAGAAAGACATTGGCCCTACATGGTCATCCCACTAGTACCATCATCTTGGCTCCCTGCCAGCCATCTGAGAAAGAGGCAGAGCAGGAGAGAGGGGGAGAAAACTCCCAGACATTCTGTTTCTTTGGGGCACTGAAACTGTGAAGATCTTTCCTGAAGACTCCAAGCCACCTCCCTTTCTGCAGCAAAGCCTTTAAGTGTTGCGTGGAAGCTGTTGCTCATTTGAATCCTATTGAATAAAAGATTTGCTGGATTTTATGTCTACAAAGTTTTGGATTGTCCTGTTAAAGTAAGGTGGATGAAGAACAGACTGACTGGTTTTGTTAGATTTTGGAGCTTTAATTGTTTTTTTCTGTCATGATTTGTTTACAGTGAGGTTTTGCTGGTCTAGACAGCTCTGGTGGGTGTCCCACAGGCTTTGTGGAGTGCCTCAGGGGATAAAATGCAGTGGCTAACCTAGTGTTTACTTCTAGCTCCCTGCTTCCAGTATGTTTTTAGTTGACCATGACTACTGTAAATGCTTAATGGCCTCTGAGAAATACGCATGAGTAAGCATGTTTCCTTTTGGATGCATGTCACACCATCAAACCTATCAGAATAAATAACATTGGAGCTACTTTTGAGATTAGATATCTTTTCTAAAACTGAGAGCTCTAGCTTGATTCTTCCCATCATCCACAGGAATTATTTCTCTTCTCTAGTTTGAGGTGCAACAGACCAGCAGGACTTACCCCATCTCTCTGCTCTGAGAAGAAGGTGTCAGTGTCAGTCTCCAAAGATCACATTGTTCCAATTCTGCATAGATTTCAGAGCATTTCTACATCAGCACCTTTCACCCAAACTAGCAAAATATCTTCCCATTCATTGGTTTGTCCTTGCTAGTTGTTATCTGTTATTTAGGCTGTAAATATTTGGAGTGAGGTCCCAGAATATCCATTAGATTTCCCTTTGTTCCCCACATTGCTGCAAGCAGCACAAGGTGTGGAAAGCAAGGAGCACAGGAGCGTTTGCTCTCGTACTGTACATAGAAAGAGCAGCTGAAGAAGAGACAATTCTGGCAGATTGGGTGGTTCTTGTTTTTTTTTCCTATGGTCATTGCATACATTCCACACTCTTTGTCTGGTTTGAAAGTCTCATCTTTAGTCTCCTCCTGCTCAAACGCAGCATCTCCCCAGACACACAGGGTGAGGTGAGTGGTGTGGGCTGTACAGGGAGTCAGTCCCTAGTCCTGCCTTCTCCCTTGTTCCTTGCAGGGGCCTCATTGGCAGTGGAGGACTTACATGCTGCAGGGAACTAGGAACTTGGGCTTTACAGAGCATCTATCAAACCTGTATCCCTGGGATTTCCAGGCAGTTACAGCTATTTCTGCCCTGGGGGATGGACAAGCTGGAAGTTGAGACCACACACTGTAATGAGCTCCATTTCTTGAGGTGGAAAGGGGGTCAGATAAATGGGGTTGCACATCCAAGGGTCCCATCAGCTTCTGCCTTGTCCCAGCAGCTGAGTGGGAATGGAATTATTTTCAGCCTTTTTGAATCCTGCCTCCCTAGATGCAGTATCCTCTCCCTTTCCTTTGCCTCTCTCATCCTCCCAGCTTGAGAATCACTGCAAAAGGCTACCCTGATGCTCAAGGCATAAAGATGTTAAAGAGGCAAAGGTATTTGGAAAGAATGCTTGTGTTTGGGAGGGGGGATGCTTTTTACATCTAAACACAACCAAACACTAAAATGATCCAAGATCATAATTGAAGGCATCTCACTGTGAACTGGTAAGTATTAATGGTTGAGCAGAAGGAAACTGTAAGAGCAGGAGAAAGCAGCTTACCTGATATGCAAAGAATATCTCCTAACCAGACTCCTTAATTTTAAATAGAGGACAGTCCAGGACTACCGTGTGATGAAGGTGTTGTGAATCAAACAATTTATTTCAGCCCTCTGTAACAGACTTTCTAGTATGGAACACCCTTACTTTGGGTTTGTTTTTTTTGTTTGTTTGTTTTGTTTGTGTTTTTTTGTTGTTGTTGTTTTTGTTTAATTGCATTGTGGCAAGCTGGATGGAATAAAGGCTTTATCTTCTGTCAAAGTTATGTTAAGGGCAGTTCAAGTTACTCAGCATTATTCCAAAAAAATATATGCTGATGAAATGGCTCCTTGTTTAAGTGCTCCTGCTAAATAATTCTGGCATTTCAGAGCAAACGATTTACATGCTTTTTCTGCTTAACATAAGGTACTACAAAAGGTTTGATGTCAATGAAACCAAGACAATAAATCCCCAGTGAAATACTAGACCTCCTCCCTGGAGAATGCTTAATGTCATACTAGTCTAATCTAATTCTAAAATGCTTTAATATTACTTCGGCTCTGAGAAGTCTGGAAATAGCAGCATTTTTGAGGCCCTGGGTAATGTTACTCATCTCTACAACACCTGCAGGGAGGATCTTTAGTCAGCTGAGCCTTTTACCCTTGGAATCTCATCCTGCAGTTGGGGAGGAGAGATAGCCCCTGCCTGTGGCTCTCACGGAATCCACTGATGTGCTTGTTCTCACCCATGTGCAGGCAGGGAGGGCTGGGCAGACTGGTTCTGGGTAACTCCAGCTCCCGATACCTCTGTCCCTTCTCAGCAGCTGGTGGAGGAGAGGTCTGTGGGGGAGGTGAGATCTTGGTGCAGCACCTCCACAGCAGGAATTAATTCCTCATGACGCTGGAGCACCATGCAGTTCACATGTTTCAGATGTCTTGTCCTCACCCTCAACAGAGAAAGGGAAAAGGAAAGGAAGGAGAGGAAGTAAAGTGCAGAGACTCATGTGCCTGTCACAGACAACCCTGCTTTTCGAAGGGGCATGAGTGGTATTTTGTTCAGCTATTGCTACAAGTAATAGAGAAGAAGGACAAGAGAAGTGGCTGGGGTGAGAAAGAAGTGTCTGTCATGCTTTAGATTTCACTTGGGCTTGTCTCACCCCTTCAGACTGTTTGATGTACGCTTGGTGACCCCCTGTGCACGCAGCCAGTGCCTGGCACACTGTGAGTGGGAATGCAGTGGCTTCAGATCCAGTGGTTTCACTGGTATCAGCCTCATTTGCATCAAGGCTCCTGCCATTGGCATGAGGAAGAAAATGTTAGTTCCCTGCATGCTAAACCACGGCTCCTTAAATTTGGCAAGGAACTAACTAGACTTTTATCATCTGAAGATTTATCATCTTTGTGAAAAAGAATTACTAAACCCTCCAGTTACCTCAGTCTTATTAAGGAAAAATGTTGGAAAAGAAGTCCCAATAGAAGCAGAATCAGGGTCTTCCCATCATGTGGTGTTGTTAGCATGGAAATACAGAAGTCTCCACAGAGCCACTGGAATTCAGTGAGAAAGCTCCCACCCAGCATTCCTGGATCCAAGCTGGCAAGAATCACGAGCAAGTGCCTTTATTATCCTGGATCTCCTCTGTCAATATCAATTTCTGGAGGAAACAAGTAGAACACTTTCATGGAGCAGTCCTGTTTGACCTATTGTAAGAAAGTCTAAATGTAAAAATGACCCAGAAAAGGAATAAAACTTTGTATAGGCTCCTAGGGACTCTGTGACTTTTTGTGTAGTTACACTGATTTACATCAGTCCAATTATATTGATGTTTTTTTCCCATTGTAGACACAGCACAGAGATTCTGAATTAGGTGAAACCCTAACCTGCATATTCAGATGAAGCAACCAAAGTTTAGGGACCCCAATTCCATCTCCAGACAGGTTGGTACAGGAATAGTTGCATTACTCTCTGTAGTATTACTCCCAGTTTACTCTGGGGTGAGGCAAGGCCTTGTCTCTTACAAACTTTGCTTTTCTTTTTTATGGGGTGAGAACTATTCTGGATTTTCTCGTTCTCACATAACACTGCTTGGTGAGGAAACATCACATTGAAAAGCAAATCAACACATTTTATAAGCCTGTAGTGTAAAAATTATTTTTGTTATATTACATATACACTTACAACAATATTATTCCTTGGGGAAAAAAAGAGAAACTTCCTTTCTGCAGACCTTGAGGATTTAATTATGGGTATTTACAAGGCACTTTGAGATCTTTTGAATGAACTGCGATTTTTAAAGACGTACAAAGTGTTGTTATGGATCTGATGTCAATTCCCAACATACCTCAGTTTAATATTAATCCCAGAAGAATTCTGTAATCAAATTAAATAAAACAGTTTACACAGCAGGAGTCTGTGCTCAACTGCCTAGTAGAGCTTGGCATGCTCTCTTCCTATTTTATATCTGAATTTATGTGCTCGCATATTAACACAATCTTCATTTATTCAACATGGTGGAAAAAAAGTAGGTATGAAGTACAGCTAGTCTGCATGGTCTTTCCACCAACCAACATGGCTTAAAGGTTGAAAATATTTAGCAGATTTGACAAGAAGACACAATTTCACAAAAACAAAAAAAAAAACCAACAAAAAAAAGTTTCTACGTTCCTTAAAAAATAAGATGTTAAATTTATTGAGAACATTTCATTTGCCTCTCTACATCCCCATGAAAATGCTGGACCTTGATTCACTCCATCAGCAGCTCCAAAACACCAATGGCATGGGAAGCTTTGGTGAGTGGTCTGCAGCAGTTCCTCGGACTGCTTTCATCCATTAATTCAATTGCTCATTTATACCATCTGAAGATGGTGATGGACTCTGAGAAAGCTTGAAGACTAGAGGTGCCTGACCAGCTTTGGGGAGGCACAGCCCCTTGTGCTTTCAAAGCACCTAGAGCTGGATGTGTGCTTTGTAGTTAGACAGCTACAAACCCCTTGTATAGGATGGGATGCTCACTGAGCGCCCCAAGGCTGAGGAGGTTGTTGGCTGTACACATTCCCAGAGCTGCACCCCGAGCGTGCCTGACTCTGAATGAGAGACAAAAGGGTCTAGCTATAGGATGAGGGATGATGCTTTTAAGCTGAGAGAAGGTAGATTTATATTAGATATTAGGAAGAAATTCTTTCCTGTGGGTGTGGTCAGACCTTGGCACAGGCTGCCCAGGGAAGCTGTAGCTGTCCCATCCAGGAAAAATTCAAGGCCAGGTTGGATGGGGCTTGGAGCAACCTGGTCTAGTGGGAGGTGTCCCTAGCCATGGCAGGGGGGATGGGACTAGATGATCGTTAAGGTCCCTTCCAACCCAAACCGTTCTGGGATTCTGTGATTCTATCACCTATCAGCGCTTGGTCTTACTTCGGTGGGTCTCACTTTGAGCAGCGCCATCGCGCATAAAAAAATAGCATTTTTTTTTAAAAAACCCTTTTAGCAATGACCAGAAGTCCCAGTGACGTCTGATGGGCAAATGACCTCCAGCCTTCTGGGTTTTCTCGGCACCCAGTTCTTGGGGCCGCTGGAGGTCCCCCGGCTTCTGCCCAGTGGGACTGTGCCGCCAAGGCCGCCCCCTCCCGGGCCGCCTCGCGGGGGTCGCTCTGGCGGGGAAGCCGCAGCGCTTCGCCCTCCCCCTCGGCGAAGCCTCCCTGCGCCGCATGCCCGGGCGCTGAGCGGGCCGAGGCGCCTCCCGCCCCGACCGAAGGCGGGCCGGGGCAGGGTCGGGCCGGGGGCGGGGCCGGGGCCGGGGCAGGGCCGGGCGGGGCGGGTCTTGCGCCGGGGCGGGCGGGCGGAGAGGCGCGGCGCGGAGTCCCGTTAGAAGCAGCGCGGTGCCCGCGGAGAGCCCCAGCGGCGCAGGAGGAGCGACCTGCCGTGCCCAGTCCGCCGGGAAGATGCCGAAAACGGTGGGTGCGGAGCGGGGCGCCCCGCCGCGGGGGCCGCTCTCGGCGGCGGCCGAGCGGGGCTGGGCGGGTGTGGCGGGCCCGGGCCTTGCGGCGGGAGGGGACGGCGGCGCCCCAGGGCCCTGCCCGCCCTGGTTGCCCGGGGGGGCTCTTCCTGCCTGCGCCCCACCCGGGAGCCGCAGCTGCCGGCGGCAGCACCGGAGGGAGGGAAGAAGGCGGGGGGGGCGGTAAAGGAGGGCGTCCTGGGGAGCGCGGGAATGGAGCGGAGCCGCCCGCCCGCCCCTCCATCTTGTGCTCCCCTCCCCGGCCGCTCCCGGCCCCGCCGTCGCGCCCCGCCTGAGGGGCCGGGCCGGGGCCCCTCCTGGGCCGCGGGGGCAGCGCCCTGCCCAGGCCGCCTCTGTGTTCCCAGGGGTCGGGGGAGCGGTGCCCGCCGCCCTGCCTGCCCGCAGTGCGAGGAGGCTGCAGGAAGCTTTTGGGGCTCAACTGTATGGATCAACTGTATGGGCCGCCTCTCGTGTGCCCTGTAACGAGAAGCTGGGCTTTCACAACTTGTAATTAGTCAGCTTGAGTTGCTAGGGCGCCTTGTCCCGGCTTGACTTGAGGCATTTCTTGGCTGAAGAGATCTTGGTACTTCAGAAAGTCTGGTCAAGTCTGTACTTGACTCTCCTTTGCACGGCAGGAGCTCGGTGACTAACGAGCAACATGGGGTTTTTCCATTTAATATCTTCTGGTTGGAGTAAAAGAATTGGTCCTAGCCCTTCATTGATAAAACAGGAAGGAGCAGCCTGGAAGGCTCTGAACATTTCCTTACAGGGAGTGATCTGAAAGGGCCTATGAACATCTACTATTTAAGCTGAGTGTCTGTGGTTTACATAAAGGAATAAACCCCCCCCCCCCAACCAAGAACCTACCCTTATGCAAGTGGAAGTTGAAATGGAATACACCCTGTGGTGTTTTGTTGTTGTTTTTTTTAAAGATAATTTATTACTTTTAAATAGATACTAAATTCCTGTTTGACTGACTTCTGCTTTTCCTGCTGTCTTTAGTGCCAGCTCTCTGAGATGATAGCTGGATTATGTTTTTTAAACATCAACATCTTGAAGGATATCAAACTCAAGCCACTTAAAGGTTAAGGTAGTATTTTCTACAGCTTTAGAAAGGCTTTTCTTAAAAAAATAGCAATGATTAGTGAAGATTTACTTAAAAAAAAATTAGGCAAGAAGTTCAGTATGATGAACAGAAGCAGCTCATGTTAGGAGACTTCTGTGTAAAAGGCACTTGAGGCCTTTTAGCCTGAAAGCTTATAGTTGTGATGAGTGACTTCTTTTACTGTGAATCAGCCAAGAAATACTGATCAAGTTGCAGACACTTCTGAAGCAGGTTCCCATTGAGGCTGAATCCAAATGCTTGACTGCTGCATGGGGTGTGAG
The DNA here is from genome assembly GCA_020745705.1 of Hemiprocne comata. Classification (NCBI taxonomy): domain Eukaryota; kingdom Metazoa; phylum Chordata; class Aves; order Apodiformes; family Apodidae; genus Hemiprocne; species Hemiprocne comata. Next base: position 21,259,154 of record CM036597.1, on the reverse strand, counting down.
GTGCTCGTTGCAGCCTCTGTATCTGCAGACACACCCTAGGCTGGATTCACGTTTTCAGTCTGCTGCTTTCTGGTTCTGACAGAGCAGTTCTGCTTTTGGAGCTTTTCAGAACTGTCACAGATAAGACCTGCGAGTGCTTTGCTGTGACCCTGTGCACTGCACACCACAAAACGCGGTTCAGATGTTTGTGCCTGTGGAGGTGCGGAGCTGCAGGGCCTCCTGCTCTATCAGCCTTTGGTTTCCTGCCCCATCTGCCCTAGTTGCAGACCCAACTGAAATAATATTTTAAACATTATTTCTTGAGCTGTGCAGGAACAGGATATGCTGGCATAACTGTGTAATCACTTCTTCATGTGAAAGAAACTTGACCACTAGCATGCTAGTTTAAGATTGGTTAATAGCTGCTTAATTAACAAAACAGTAAAACGCAAGTAGCTTTCCTCAATTAAGGTCAAATGTGGGTGAAACTTGAGTAGTTAGATGTAGCTATATGTGGGCTTCATCACAAAAATAAATCTATTGTGAAGAAGACAGATGGAGGAAACGTTCTTGGGAACAGTTCTGGCTGGGCAGGAAAAACATTTGTGTCTGAAGTGTTTGGTAGCTCTTATCATTCATCTCACCAAGCTTACAGAACATGCTGCTGCATGGCTTGAGCAGCAAAACCTGTTGAGTTCTGAGTCCCTACTCCTCGTTAAGCCAGGCTAAATGTTAACACATCTATCTAGAGATTGCAGTTTTGTTATACGAGGTTTGCTACAAGTGGCACCATGCTTTGGTGCACTATTAATAGGCATCCAAGATTAACTCTAGTAACCTTTGAACTAGTGGCACATGATTTGCTCTTGGGAAGTGTAGTGTCTGCACAGTTAGGGGGTTTGGTTGCTGGAGGCCTTGTAGGCTACATAGAAAGTCCATCGTAGATACTGGCTTGGTGATCTTGCTGTGCTCTCCATGGGAAAGCTTCACTGATTAATCTGGAGTGATCTTAGAGTTAAGCAACCAACTCTGGTTTGTATTTTTTTGTTCTGAAAAGTTTGAAAGATGGAAACAGTTAAAACACATGTCAAAGAGGGCATATAACTCCCCCCAGCACTTTGTATTGCAGGGGGGTGGAAGTAGTTGAGTGCAAAGATGCCTCTTGCAAGCGATTGTCAGGCTCTGAAGTCTCTCTCCAGTTGTGAGAAATCTGTTTATTGGCCATGAGCAGGCTCTGATCTCATGCTTACTGTCTAGTGCTCTGGTCTCTCTGAGTCATTTCAGGCTGGGCAGAGCTGGAAGTCACACTCTGTTCCAAATCCTGATAGAAGTGAATGGGCTGTCGAGTTGATGACTAGTCTAAGCCCCATAGTTAATCACTTGAACTTTAGTATTACAAAACCATCTTAACTGGAGGAGTGGGAGGGAAGACGACCTTTTGGTACCAGTTGTGTCCATTTAATGGGTGGATGCTTCACTGTATTTTCAGCTATTAGAAAAGCAACATTTCTGTATCATGATTCATTAACTGTTTTTATATGAATGTACTTACTTTTTGGTTAGATGAATGGACCACTGAGAACTTGAAATGTGAGCATCTGTCGTGTATGAGGTGTGCGTTCAACTGTACTATCATGAAGATGTGAGCAGTTCTGTTTTAGGTAATGCAGTCTTTACTTGCTGTAGAGAAATGGGTTTAATCAAAGCTAATCTTATGAACACGGAAAGCTTCAAAGTAAGGTATAACCAAGTCTTGACTCCTTATTGTATTAGCAGAACTAAGTGTTCCTCTCTGCTCAGAACCTAAGTCTCCAGGTTTCTAGGGCAAAGTGTTACTGCAGAGAAAATCACCTCGGACAAGCGTGAAGTCTTGGGCACAAAAGAAAGCGAGATTCCTAGGTCTCAGCTCTATGATGCTATTTAAGATTTTTTTTTTTTAAAGTCTTTTCTGCTGTTGCCTTTTCCTTACTACTTTGGAAAGCTCAGCGTAGTAGTAGCTATTGGGGCCTTCAGAGACCCTCTCTGTATCTTAAATTGATGGTTCTAATTCCCAGTTGGACTCCAAAGGTCCTTGAAGCGTATCTCCCTTTGTTCTCTGGTGCTGCATAAGTCTGGTTAGAAGAAAGGTAACTGGGAGGCGGGGATAGGTATTGGGGCAGCCCTCGGGATAGTTACTTTCTTCATGTATAGCTACTTTCTAACAAAGGCTGCAACAAGATGGCAGCTGTGAGCTGAGTGCTGGGCTGGTTTGGGTGATCCTTCTGGGTTTTTTTCGTTTTGAGATTTGCCAGAGGTTTTGAAAGGTGATCAGTGATGGCAACCATGACTTGTAATTGATGGAAATTTAATGTTGATATCCTGGGTTTGAATTCTGTTGTGCTATGAGGGAGCACTAGAAGCATTCCAGACGCCTTCTGTCTTATCTGAGGACCAACCCTTTGGTGTTGCATCTGCTCCTCTCCCTCACTTGTATCACTTGGGAAGCTTGGCAGCCCTGATGGAAGTTAGGCTTTGGTGTGTCATTGGTGCTACCTTGTTAGGTAAACTCAGTCCATTGTACCTTTCTTCTAATGTTCTTGGATACATGGAGTTGCTGTAAAAAGGCATGTTTAAGAGTTACTAAAGACCTTGTTTTACACAGAAGCCTGTCTTGCCTCTGTTGGAGAATTTCAGGTGATTTTGTACTTCAGAAACAACAATAGCTAAAACTATTTTAACTGAGTGTACAGTAGAACCAGGCAAGTTACTGGACTGGTATACAAGTAGTTACTTGTAGCTTTATACCTACACTGGGATTTTACAAATCAGGAAAGGCCTTTGCACCCTAGCTTGTATTGTATTCATCAGCTTGGTTCTCAGATTCTGCAAGATAGCAAAGTTCTACCTCTTGTGCACATGAAGCAGTTAAGCACTGATAGTGAGCAAAAGCTTTTGTCAGGTATTTCTGGGCCTCCTGTGTTACAGTTAAGCAGGGAGTTTAAAGAATACCATTGACAAACTTAGCCTCTGCTTGGTTTTTACGTCCTTGTAAAATCTTGCTTGCCCTTATGGAAAGCCTTGCACCTCACTGGGAGTGTTGTGCAGAAAACATCAGTTATGGTGGCTTCAGTCTGTGGTGAGCAAGAACTACTCAGAGAGCCTGAACTGAATTGGTAGTTATGGTCATGTTCTTAAAACGTTAAAGTGACCCTTTTAGGCCTAAGAGTGCTTATCATACCAGAGGTTCCAGAAGATTAAATGTGTTAGTAGAGTTTGTTCTTTGATTTTTGACCTCTTGATTTGTTGCTTGAAGCAGGTTGGTGAGATGCACATAATGAAAGGGGCCCAAGGAAAGCTTTAGATCTGCTGCTTCTGCTGTAAGAACCCTATGGTGAAAGGAGTGCCTGATGTCAGGTTGGTCATCACTCACTCCTTGCAAGTATCTTGTCCCCCTAACATTGACAGGCGGTACCTTTTTGGACATGCAAGGAGTTGCAGCACTTTCCCCAGGGTGCCTCATTTGATTAATCACCCCTGAAGGTTAATTACAATTCTTGTTTTCCTCATGAGGCCAGTTCATAAGATGTCTTAATATGGACTCCTTTTTTTTTGACAGGAAATGGCATCACTGCCTCTAGAGGAAACTTGTTTCAGTTGTTTCATGTGTCATGTCTGGTCTGAAGTGAAATTCTCTGCACAGAGCTCGCTGCAGTCCCTAGGTAGCTACATGAAAGGGAGCTGAGGGACTGAAACCGAGTGATTCAAATACCTCCTGGCTTTGCTTCTGGCGCAGTTGGGGTCTGCGGGGGCGGGGGAACGGGACCCTCCCTGAGGCGCTGGGCTCTGCGTGTCCCTGCTGAGCAACTGACACTTTTCAGAGAAACTCCTCTGGAAGAGGTAGTCCTGGCCCTGCTCCAGGTTATAAAGGAAACTGACTAAAAGCTTCCTTTAGCTACGTCATCTCCTGGACCCTTTCCTGGCTTGGTGCAGCTCAAAACAACCTTATTTGGATGACTTCTTTTTTTTTTTTCTTTTTTTCCCCCTTCTGTGCAGCAAAAGGGCCTCCCTGAATTTGCACAATAAAGCTGTTATCTGTGTTTAATCGCGGTTCTGAGGGCTACAATGGGGTCTGCTTGAAAAGGAGTTCCAGAGCTGGCCACTAACTTCTCGGGTCTCCCCCAGCCTCCCAGGGCCGTGTCTGTCTGCTGAATGATTGTGCTAGAAATCAGCATCAACCTGTGAGGAGTCTCTGCTGCTGCAGACACACTGTTGAAAAAGAGGAAATCCTTCCCTGCCCAGGAGTAATCCAGGGCAATTAACTGATGTAAATTGAGCACTAGTAAGCAGGCAGTAAATTGCTTGCTTTTCCCTAGGGGTGTTTGGGAACAGCAGGAATTTGCATAGTGCAGCCAGTAATACTGCATCCAAGGAGTTTGGTTTTGTCCCATCTGAAACTTCAGAAGTCTAGATTTGTGCAAGACTACTCTTTTGGGCAAACCTCTTTGTAACGCTTCTGTGGCTGTTTCTAGGTGGAGCATTCAAATGTTTCGGAAGTTGTGGGTGTGAAACCCACCCTTCTGACTCCAGTAGCTAATGCTGATTCTTACTGTAATTTTTAAAATATTGTGCATCAAATGCGTGGCAGGGATGTAGGAAGAGACAGTCACTGGCAGGCTTGGTGGTTGTAAAACCACAGGATCAGCTGCAACCGTTTGGAAGTTTAAAACCTGAAATTGTGGGGGGTTGGACCTTAGACAGGCAGGAGACAACTATGGCTGCAGTAACTGTGGATAGGTGATCTAGTGCTGCTTCCTTCCTGTGCAGCTACAAGATGGTATCTTCACTGGTGTGAACGTGTGATCCTCCAGTACAGTTCTGGGGCAGTCACAGATTCCTGGCCTTTGCAAAGCAGCTTGTTGAACTTGTATTGAATGGGGAGCAAACACGCTTAGAGGTTTTTAACAGTATGGCTTCTGCAAAATGCTTTTTCCTAGTCGTTCCAACATCTCTGAAACTGCTGCTGTTCTGAGGAACCTGTTCAAAAATACTGTCTTTGGGTGAAGGAGTGATGTTTGGTTCTCATCCTATTCCTAGGCTAAAGAAATAGGAGCAATTGGCTGTGCTAGGTTTCTCTCCCTTTGGCTATTGCTGGTTGACTAATAGCTACAGACACAGAAAGACACAAGGGTGCCCCTGAAGGAGGAATGGATGAAAAAGCTCCAAATCTGATCAGCTTTGTAGAGGAACATGCAATTAGGCAAGGATGGAATGACAGACTAAGAGGGGGAAGAGACACTTTCCTCTGTCAGCAGTGATTGGGAAACCTAGTAATGGTGGGGAAGTGACTAAATACAGGAAAAATCTACCACCTCAGTCTGATCAATTACTTAGGCACACCATTTAATAAATGCATTTGTTTCTGTGTAACACAGGCTGATGAAGAATGGACTTCTGGGATAAATCTTTCCTTGCCATAGCTGTACAAAACTTGACTCTCCAGTATTGATTCTGTGCTTGGTTATAGTGCAGAAAATTGACAAATTATAAGGGTGAAGTATCAGAGCTTTCAATGTTCCCCACCTGCTGGAGGTGTTGCTTTTGGTTCATAATGTCTCTAAGAATGATAAGGTATGTTGGTTTTTTTCCACCCTCTTAGTATGCTATTCTGAAATATTTCCTCACTGCACTAAATGTCTTTTCAGGCTGGCTGCTGGATGGACAAGAGGGTTCTGGTTGTGTTGTTTTTTTGTTCTTTTTTTTCCTCTATTAAAATCCAGAACTTGTTATCTTCCTAAAACAGTTGTAATCCACAGGATCTGCGGAATGGCAGCAAGTGGTTCTGAAGGCAGTCTATAAGGAAGTAAGACAGTTCCACTGCTGACAAACTCGAGCTGATCAGTGCTCTGTGGCTACAGTTTTCCTTAGAGAAAAATCAAGATCTGAGCTTACCTCAAGCTGAGAAACCTTTCTTCTGTGTCTGAAAAAGTACTGTGACCAGCTGGATTTTTGTTGTGGTATCTGTGTTTTTCACCAAGGAGCACTCAACTTGTGAATTTGATTGCATTAGTGAAACACAGGAAGCAGAGAACAGTAAAATTATTATGTTCTAGACAATATCCACAGTCTCTTAAGAGAACCAGAAGCTGCTGTGTGAATGAACTGCTCATTTTGTGAGCTGCCTTAAAAACTGTTAGGTGGTTACTAGTAGCTTGAATAAGGGGGGTCAGAAAAGGCTAGTATTACTTATAATACCTGAAAGCTCTAAGTCCCCAGTTGGGAGGTGATGGGCTTTGAGAGGGTTCTTATCCTGCAGCATAAAACACTAGCACTAAACCAAGAAAATAATTGAATAAGCAATGTGGTTTTGTCCTCCAGCCTGCAGCTCCGTTGAGCTGCCTTTGTTGCAGGAGTTGGACTGTGACTTACTCTTTCCTGGAATACTGAGGTGACAAGCTTTTCTTGCTGCTATAACATTAGCTCTTTGCTCCAAAAAGCAAGCAAGGAGCCTACGTTACCTGAACTTGGTGTTCAAAAAAATCCAAGTGTTTACTGCTTGCTGATGTAACCTTTGGTTGGCTTAAAGCACTAAACTGCACCTCAAACTGATGGTATTCTGACCCAGCCACGACAAACTGGGAAGCAGTTCTAGTGGTAAGTTCCTGAAGACTCAATATTTTCCTGCTCATCTTTTGCTGACTTGCTACTGCAAGTGTTTTAGGCCATGTGAAATCTGTGGACTCTAATGTCTTCTGCACTGATGGGCACATGCATACCTAGGGTGTTGTGACAGCCACACATGCAGAAGTGGGTTAAAGCTCAAAAACCCCTAAGCTGTTTTTTTTCTTTATCTTGCTCTGTGGTTTGTTACTAACATCTCAAGTTAAAGTTGACTGCAAGCTGCAATACTTGGTATTATGCTCATTTGAATACTCCTTTGCATGCCCAACAGAATAGGGTAGAGATCTTTTTAGAACAAGGATACATGTCAGCATCTTCAGCTGTAAGAATTTATCACTGTAGTGTCTGACTTGAATCTCTCTATCAAAAGATAAAGTAAATAGAAGGACTAAGTGTCAAAGGTTGACTCAGGATCGGCAATTAAACCAATTAACTGCCAAATCACCAAAAGATCAGAGTGATCAGCTGAAGATGAGATATCCTGAACAATACTTGCTCCAGCATCATGCACAGGAGATACTGTCATATCTTAGTGTTTGTTCTAACAAATGCTAAATAATCAAGTAGAAATCTGGCAGAAGACTTTCCTGTTTCTTACTCCTTCAGTTCTGACATTTAATATGTAGTCTTTGTTACTTGCTCTGTGCTTGGTTCACCTCTGTGCAAAGTCTCTTCTGCCACTAAGCACCAAAGGTGGCTTAGGCGAGGTGACCAGCCACTTCTCCCATGGCTAAGCTTTGAATTCATTCTGCAAATCTTTCTTCTCTTTCATACTACAAAAAAAAAGCTGGTTGGTGGGTGTCTCTTCTTTTTATATAGGACTCCCCAAACTCCTATAAGGTATTTCAAATTTAAGGTTCACTGCATCATAGCTTACTTCTCAGTAAGCTGGTTCCCTCATGTGGAGAACCTCCGTTTGGTGGATAGGTACATGTTACGTGACTCTTTCCTTTGTATCTTGGGGCTGAATGCTGCATTACTCTGTTCTTTCAAGTTTTTCCTTATCTCTCTGCAAATGACTGCAAATGCTGTGGTATCAGTAGTTTGTCTTAGAGGACGTCCCAGTGAAATGCTTTTACGATAGTCTAATGACAGCTTTGATTTGGCAGTGTTTGAAAGGATCTGAAAATGATATGGTCCTGACAGGATTCAGGCAGTCAAGTGATCAACCAAATGATTTCATTAGTCTGATCTAAATATTGAAACTGCAGATTCTGTAAGGAAGTTGCTCCTGCCTGCTTGATACAAGAAGGCATACATTTTAAAGCTAATGGAGGGTAGTTCCAACAGCTTCTGCAGTCTTGTAGAATTACTGAAAAAGTTAAGCTGCGAGAGAAGTAATCTGGTCTGACCCCACACCCAGAGCAAGGCTGATTTCAAAGTCAGGTCGTTTTCCAGGTTAGATTGGATTGCTCAGAGTCTTGTTTTTGTTACAGTGGAACAACAGTTCTTGATAAAGGTAAGCTGGAAAGTGCAGGAACTTGCAACGTTGTGTAGGTACCTGGAAGTTCTTAACCTCATCTGTTGTGCAGGGGCATGGAGAAAGAGTCGGTCAAGTGCAATGATTAAAAACTGCCAAAAGCAAATGCTAAAAGCCCGGTTACTTGTGAGTGCAGCTGCCTTGTCTGGTGTTTGCTGATACAGTTGATCTGTGAAGGGTGTTTTTGGTTATGTCCAGGTAGGACTCTAAAAACACTTGCCCACATGATGCTGGCGTAGGCCAGAAGATGATAAGCTGTGGGAGTGTGGTACTGGTGCGTTGCTTCCTAGCAATGCTCGCAGCTCTGCTTCAGAGCATGCAGCCCTGTGGCAAACTGACTCTGTAGTAGGAAACTGGGTTAATGGTGTGTGGCTCGACGAGGGATAAATCTCACCAAGGGGTTGTGTATCGGAGCTACTGCAGAGGATAAAGCAGGAGTGTGTGGGAGTGAGGAGTAAGAAGTGGTTCAATGGCTTGGCCCATCTTGTAGCGAGAGGACAAGGGGTAATGGATTAAAACTGGAAGAGGGGAGATCTAGGTTAGACATTAGGAGCAAATTCCTCACTCTGAGGGTGGTGGGACACTGGAACAGGTTGCGCAGAGAAGCTGTGGCTGTCCCATCCCTGGAAGTGTTCAAGGGCAGGTTGGATGGGGCTTGGAGCAACCTGGTCTAGTGGGAGGTGTCCCTGCCCATGCAGAGGGTTGGATCTAGATGATCTTTAAGGTCCCTTCCAACCCAAACTGTTCTGTGATTCTGTGATCTTCTCCAGCTGTATGTGGGAAGCCATTGTCCCCTTCCCTCTGCCTGTAATCTGTGCTGGTAGCAGTGCCCCAGTGTAAAGGTAGCGAGTGGGGCTGAAGGAATGGTTCTGCTGGAAAACAAACAACAGATGAGTTACTGTCAGCCTGATGCATTCTCTGGCTGTAGCCATGGAGTGCTAATACTCCCGGAGTTGGGAGGATATAGACATTGGGGATGCTGGTGGTGGTGGGACCGCACCCTGTGTGTGCTGGTGCTGCTCCCTCCGTGCCCCTCTGGGAGCCTTGTGGGTATCCTGGCAGTGTAGCTGCACTCCTCTGTATTAGGAGAGCTCAAGTGCTTGAACAAGATGAAGCTTAAAATAACAAAAGGTACTTCAGCAGTCACAAGCTGGTGTTTTATAAACTCTGTACAGTTCCAACAGAGATATTTAAAACTTAAAATAGGTTGGTGCTAAGGGAAGCAGATGTGGGTGGGGAAACAGAATATGAAGAAGTGTAGAACCCAGTAGTTTCAGGGAAACCCTGTATTTTAGGGAACCGTGACCTAAATAGATATGAGAAGGCAGCCAGCCTAAATGAGACCCTGTACTGAAAGGAAGTTGCAGGATTTGTCTAGCTCACTGGAAATTATAAAACTCAAAATCACAGGGTGATGAAACAGCTTTACCTCACACTTGACTGTGCCTGCAGTTAAATTTGGAGGGATGGCTCATAGTCTGGGCAGTCAGATCGCACAGTAAGGCTGTGTTCTAGCTCCTAGAAGTCTGGCTATTGTTCAGATATTCAGTGAGGGCTGTGAGCTGGCCAAGAACTTGACGTGCCACACCCAGACAGAGCTTTGAATGTCTGAAACAGGCAGTCCTGTGTTCAGCTGCCCCTCTCTTACCAGCGAGCTGAAATGCAAGGTGTCTGGTTGAAGAATGGAGAAACATGGGAAACGGATAAGAACACCTCTGGCTTGTTGCTCCAAGCATGAGAATCCTTTGGAAGGCAGAGCTCAGTCACAGCAGAGATCTTCATGCTCTCTTCCCTGTAGTTTCCTGAATGATAATGGAGTGTCTGAGCATAGGTGTTTTTATTTGCCCTCAATTCCAAGTCACCTCTAAGACAATTCTTAACCATAGGTGATTAGAGGCTTTTTCATAGGGAATGTGTGTTTAGTCTGAGCTCATGAACCTCACTTACTGTACATGTGGTGCCTCTATGCAGCACACACTTGCCTTGTTAGCATCCTGTCTTGATCTTGTTTTGAGCCCCTTCCAGCAAAATAGCTGCCTGTAATTTTGGCAGATGTCCACTGGATGCTAGGTTTGGAAACCGTATTGGCTGTCTGGAAATGCATCTTGGCTACCAGGCTTGTCTGCTTAACCCCTTGAACTGGGTCTCTGCAGCTGTTAAAGCGTACAGGGAAATCCCCTGCCCTTGGAGTGAAACTCAGGAGGGAAGAACTAGACTAAGGCAAGTTTAGGGGCGGGGAAAAAGCTGCCCCCTAAGAGTCTTCTCAGAAAATCTGAAATGCTTCTGGTGGTGTGGGTGGGGAGTGCTGCAACTGTGTTGCTGGTTCAGTTACTGCAGTAGCAGTCGGGATCCTAACACTGGTGTGCAGTGTACAACTTGGGGGGGTGGGGGGGGCACAAAATACTTGTTTGTAACCTGTGAGTAGGATTGCCTAGAAGGGGCACACAATAGCTGTGAGGAATGTCACCCGTACCACTGATGGCATTTCAAACACACCCACTCTCTTGCTGACTGCCTTTAAGTTGAAGGGTTTTAGCTAAGGATGTGGTTAAGTTCAGACATGCAGAGTACAACTCCCAACCCTACTATTTAGCGTGCAGAGGCCATAGCAGGCATATGCTGTTTCTCCAGAGAATGGCACAAAACAGGCTTCTGTTAGAATGGCTTCTAACGAGCACAAAACAAAAAAACCCAAAACAAAACCTTAAGCTACCTGGGTTGTAGAAGTTGAAAGATGGAAACGGCACATGGCTAAACTTTTGCTTTGAGTTTTACTTCCTGATGCAGGTGTAGTGGAAAAGGGGGGTCAGGGTTTTTCCCCATGATTTTTTGATCTTCTTCTGGGTTTTGACTAGTAAAGGGTGTTCTTTCTAAGGAGTTCAAACAACAGGTATAAAAATAGTTATTCTAAGGGCCTCTTCAAACTAACTCTAAAGAATTAGAAAATGGCAATGTTAATGGCTTGGAACAGCTACAGGAAAGCAAAGGGAGGTGCAGGAGGAATCTATTTACGAGAAAGGAAATGGCAAAAATAGAGGAATTGATCCATTGCACAAGCTTGTAAGTTGTGTAATAAGTGGCATACAATATCTATACTTGACTGTAAGGGTGGGGATCCTCCCATGGCTTCTTTTACTGCCTTAGTATGCTCATCTTGCAACTCCTTTTGTCAAGCTGAAACTTGCTTGCTCTCAGGGGGACAAGCTGCTAGCAGCTGTGGTGTTGGAGCACCAGTGGTAGGATATGACTACTTACTATCTGCCTGATTGATAAGGAAGGAATTGTATTCAAGGAGCTTAACTTGGAAACATGTCATTGATGATTGTAGGGGCTAGGGGAATTCCCTGTCCCTTTTTTATTTTTTTGAAGGAATAACTTAAGTAATCTTACAAAGCAGAACTCATATTCCTGATAAAGTTGCTTGCCCAAAGCAGATCACTAATTACACTGGGTAAGTGATGCCTGCTGAGTTCTAAAATGCTGGGTTCTCCAACCTGTTAAGAAGCACTGGGATAGCCCAAGCTCTGCCTCCTTGCATTACTAGTGTGTGCTCACTCGTGGTAATTGGAGGAGACAGCTCTGGACCTTTGAAATGTTGATTATGACAAAAATGAAGAGTTGGGGCAGGGTGGGTGAGTAAAGGCCTGTAAAATAAGGCTACCACAAACATCGGCCTCTTGGCATAAGGAGCAGACTTTTTTTTAAGCCCTCTTGTGAGCTCTGTGAGTGTGGTTTGAAGGACACTTTTTGCCTGGCTGGGGCAGCAGCCAGTGGAGGGGGTGGCTCTAGTGTGACTTCCTTGCGGTGCAGCTCCCCAGTGGTTTATGAATCTAAGCTGGTTTGCTGCTGTGTGTCTTCACAGAGAAGAAGTAAGACCACGAGAGCACAAATCTCGCTAGACTTAGAGCCCCATTGCTTCCCCAAGCAGGCTTGCTGGTGTGCTGGAGCAGGGCTGTGCAGGGTGGCTGTGCCACAGCACCCACCTCTCCTGTGCCAGAGCAGGCACAGCTTGTCCCTGACTCACAGCAGGGGCTCTAGGGCTGCCAGAGAGCTCTGCCCTGCTGGGGCACCAGCTGGCAGAGCCTTCTCCCACCTCTTCAATCTGTCATGCTTGCTCTTATATGATACTCATGCTGCAAATCAAGTGATTCACTCTTTTGTCTTTTTTCTTTCAAATGCTGACCGAAGTATGAGGTTTTATTGATGAGGTGCTGCTCAGCCCCATCTGTCACCTGATTTTAAATGAAGGAAGTTTGGGTTTGTTTTCTAAGTGAACTTATTAATGCATGTGTTATACTTAGGGTGGAGCAGTATATTGCATATGTGGCTACAGGGCTCTGCGCAACTCCAGTGTTGATGGTCTCTTCCTGAGGACTCAGATCACATCTGTGGTCTCTGGGTCACCTGGCAGCAGTGTGTGCCTTCTAGCAGAATCTGCAGGATGCTGCCAGTACCTTTTGTTTTGGTCTCGAGCCTAGTGATGTGTGTTTCATAGCACACTAGATGTGTGCTGTGTCCCTTCTGCAAGGGGAGTGGTGGTGGGGAAAAGGGAACAGGCCAGAAAATACATTCATTACTAGAGCTTCCTTCTGTGTTTCTAGACTACATCACTGCCAAGCTGAACTCAAACGGTGTTTAAGCCTATTAATTCAGATTGGAGTATCCAGTCCCTTGTTGCTTTTATCACTGGCTGCTTACAGAGAAGCCTGTTCTCCCTCTGCAGATGGCTTTTAATTTATTTTTATTATAGGTATGAACTGAAATCTCCCTCAGTAGATGACACTGAACTGTAGAATTCAGCTAACAGTGGATGAAATTTTACTGCAAGCTTCACATAAACCTGCCATTTCTTGCAGAGTCTGACTGTTAGTGGGCATTCTTTGTGCTTCAATGACAGCCGTGTGTCTTGTTCACGTAAAGTAGTCTCAAGCTTGCAATATTGAGCTCGTTTTAAATGGTGGTTGGGTGTGTAAACTAACTTAAATAAGAAAGACAGTAAGCTGCAAGGTCTCCGTACCTTCAGAAATTCGATCAACCATCTGTAGCTGACTGCCCTGTGTTATATCTTAACATACAGCAGGTGCAGACAGTTGGGTGTGTTTGTAACTAGTGTATTGCTGAAAGGTACAGGCAGGAATTCCCTGGCTGTGTCGGAAATGACATTAAAAATAGCCCCCCCTGAATAACTGACCCTACTTCTGTAAAATGAGCTTAGGTGCTGGGCTCTCAGATGTGTGAAGAGAGCAAGGGATGGGTGGGGAAAGTGCAATTATTTTTTCTTACAACAGTTGTGGTGGTATCTTATATATCTGGTAAAACATTTTCAGATAATGATCTTTGCTTGTGTCCATTTTTACTTTCAGCTAAAGGTGACCAAAGATGCATGTGCAGAGCAGCCCAATGTTTTTGTAACATCAGGGCTTTGTATTCAGGCTCTGCACTAACATCATTAGGGATTCTTTATGGGGTGAGTTTCTGCTGTGGGCTGTAGGCAGGTACTGAAATAAAGCCAAAGCACCATCAGTGGCTAAGGGTGATGTTAGAACACATACTCTGCAGCATGAGTGGTGCTTCTGGCTCTGTGGTACTGAGTGTACCAAAGGTGGTCAAGCTTCCTCCTCCACTATATCATGGTGACTTTTTCCAAACTGTTGTTCCATCCCATTCCACTCTGCTACAAGATGCCTTCCTTGGCCTTATTGGCCCCAACAGTCTCTCTGTTTAGCAGGAAGGAGGGTGGTGGGAGATGGCTGGGAAGCTCCAGGGAGCCCTCAGGAGGGTTAATGCTCTTGCTGGGGGCTGCAGGGTTGGGGGGCTGGTGCCTGGAGTATATCTGTTGCTCCCTGATGAGCTTAGGGGTATGAAAAGGCCCTTTAAGACTGCTGGAAGGGGGCTTGGTTTAATTAAGTGTAATCCCTTTAGAAATGGCAAGCGCTTTCACATGACCAGTCCGGCCTCACCCGCAGTGGAGAAGCCGGGGCTGTTTCGGCAGAGTGCTGGCACTCGGGACGGAGCCAGATGTCTGTGAGTACCTGGTGCTGTGGGTGAGGGTCCCCTCTGGGCTCTGCCGGGCTCTGCCAGGCCCTGTGTGCCCCAGGCTGGGGTAGGTCAGTGTGGTGGGAAGTGCAGCACGGCCCTACTGGTCCTCCAGAAGACTCCTGCAGGACAGGGGAGCAGTTCTTGTTTTGCTCACCATACTGTTGCTTATCTTGCTGAAAGCCAAAACTGGGAAGGTTTTTAGATTATTTGGGTGCCTTATGAGATCCTGAGTTCATGCAACTCCAGCTGGGTGTGATGTGCTTCTCTCTTCTGAGCTGTTGGAACTGGTGCACACTGTTAGTCCAGTGCCTTTACCTGCAGTAATGGCTGGGTGAACTGGTGCCCTATAGCATAGAGGGTCTCAAACAGATGGCCTGGAATTTCTTTTTATCTGAACTTATTTCTGTCCTGTAACAGTCAAATGAGTAACAAAGTGTGACTTTTCCTCTATGGCGCTTTCTCCAGAAATAGTCCAGTTGTTGGCTTGAACCTGGAAAGCATGAGTATCTCTGCCACTTGAAGCCTACAGACCAGCAGGGTATAATGGCTTCCCTGCATTCAGGAAATCCAGGGAGGAAAGAAGCTTTAGCTCAGGGTCAGGGCTTGGTAGAGGTTGATACTCTCTTGTGCTGACTCTACCTATTATTCTGACATGAATTTCCTAGTATTCTGTTCCTGTCTCAACTTATGACAAACAGAATTGTCTGGTCTACCTCTTGCACTGCTCATCATGCTAGGGCATTAGTACAAGTAACACATCCGTTACTCCATGTGCCGGTATCAGCCTTTCCTGTTTGTCCTGCCATATGCAGCGATAAATGTTCATCTTAGGAAGCAGATATAGTAGGTTATTAGTAGGACTCACTCAGAGACCTGGAAGATAACTGATAATCACTGCTGCTGGTAAAGCTTATTGGGAATCTGAGTGGGACAGAGAGTGAGACTGGAAGATGTATGGGCAATGTTAAAATTTCTGAAAGGGTAATACGGATAAGGGCATGGTACCACTGTCTGTTAAATGTCTCCTATAGTCTGCTAAATGCCGTGGGAGAGAGTGGTGGTGTCCTGTAGCTTGTGAAAGTTTTTGTCTGTTAGAAGGAGCTTCCTCTGGCTGCAGCTGCTGTAGGGGCAGGAAGAGGGTCTCTTCTGTGCAAGAGGTTTTCTCTGCAGATCTCGCCCTCACTGCAACACTGTCCTTGGCAGCAGGAAGCTCTTTAATACGCTCTGGTAGTGGCAGTCTTCAGCTGTGCTTAGGCTGGTAGAACAATGGTAATTCCTCAAATAGAGAAGAGGAAGAGTTGCTAGGTTTCTAGCTCTTTCCTGTAGCTGTTACGAAATGAATCAGTTAAATATGGACACTTTTTGGAGTATTTTTTTAGCTCGGTGAGTGTAAATTTGCCTGTTGAAACGGGATACTTAAATTCTCTTGTAATGTGCAAGATGTCCTCCTCTGGAAGCTTTTCATATGATGTTGCTAGCTGTTTGTATGCAAAATATTAACTGATGATGGAAAGACAAAAGGAAGGCTATTTAGAGGCCACCTGCTAGGGTAAAGCTGCTAGTTTAAGATTAAGCAGAGTTTAGAGGGCTGCAGGCTCACTTGGATGCAGTAGTGAGTGCATTATAAATGCTATGATGAAAAAATTCACTGACTTGGTTTAAATAGAATTTGAGTGTAAATTAACACAGTAGGATGACAGTGAAATCCAGCAAGTCCTCTAAAAACACCTCCCAAGTGTTGAAAGTTTAAGACAAGTTTTTGAACAACACGTTTTGGAAAAGTGGTGTAGTGTACTTGGGGACAAGTGCTGCCAGAGTGGGCCTTGTGATCTGATCACTGGTGGGCAATGTCTTTTTTTCCCCAAGGTGTTTACTCCTATTCCTTACATCTCAGCAGTGTGCCCCTTGCCTGGCTGGACTGAAAGAGCTAGATTTGTATATGGTAAATGTATACGTTAGTTGTCTTACTGAGGAGCTTTTTGTAAACAGTAAGCATGCTGGTGGTTATGCCAGCCCTCAAACCTAGGAAAACCTTATTAGATGGTTCAGAAATGAAAAGTGTAAAAGCTTAATGCTAGAGAATCTTGAGGCTTTTCTTAGAATAAACATTGATGGTAAATTAGATAAATGGTTTAAAAGTGCTGTGGCAAGATAATCCTCAAGGGACAAAGCAAACAGAAGGGTCAAAATTAGGATGGGACTGGATCATGCTGGCTTTCTTGTATAGCACTTTAGTCATGTAACCCTTGTGTAATGTCTGTGTTGGGCAGTACTCAGCTGTGAATGTCTCAGTAAAGGGATTTTACTAAAAGTAAGATTTCAAATGAATAAAGAGGATGAAGGCAAGCATGTGGTGCCTGGCACTTGACAGGTAAGTGCAGATTATAGCAGTCTATAGATGTTGTCTTGTAGTCTGAGCTGCAGGCAGAGCACATTAAGATCAGTGGTACTGACTTGCTGATAGTGAGGTGGCTCCTGGGTGCTTTTCAGAATGAAACTCTGTTGGTGCTTGGTTTTTCAGCCTTTTTTCATGCTAGGAGAATAAATTTGTATTTCTGTCCCAGTACACAGGCTCTTGAAATGCCACAAAAGCCTCAGTAAAGCTGTATGTGCTCTGAAGTTCTGCCAGGCCTCTGACCAGCGCACTGGGGGTGGAGAGCAGTGCCTCCCACCTCCTGGAGGGGCAGAAACCTCACTTGGCTCTTCTAGTTCATGAAGAGCACAAGCCCTGTGAAGACCATCTGAAGGAGCTGGTGATGTTCAGCCTGGAGAAAAGGAGGCTGAGGAGAGACCTTCTTGCCCTCTGCAAGTGCCTGAAAGGAGGCTGGAGCAAGGTTGGGGTTGGTCTCTTCTCCCAAGTAACAAGTGATGGGACAGGAGGAAGTGGGCTTAAGTTGTGCCAGGGGAGGTTTAGATTGGGTATTGGAAAAAATTTCTTCACTGAAAGGGTAGTTAAACACTGGAACAGGCTGCCCAGGGAGGAGGCTGAATTATTGTCCCTGGAGGTGTGTAAGAGACATTTAGATGTGCTTGGGAACATGGTTTAAGTATTTGACTTGGTGGAGTTAGGTTATGGTCGTACTCGATGATCTTAAAGGTCTTTTCCAACCAGAACGATTCTGTGATTCTGTAACTGGCTCAAAAAAACCTGGCCTGATACCATATGGAGAAAAACTATGTATATTGTTTCCACACCACCGAGGCTTAACAAAGCTCAGTTTTACAGCAAACCAAGTACTAAATGACTAGGGAAGCAGCGGTTAAAATGTGTGCAGCCCAGTCCGGGAAGTGCTCCCAGGCTGGTGGTGAAGCTGCTGGAGGCGGCGGGAGGCAAAGGCGCTGCCGGGTGTGGCTCCCAGAGCACAGGCCTGTTTCCTGTGGGCTCTGAGCTGCCTTCCCAAATAGCGCGGCCTGAACCAGAGGGCAGGGCCCCGCTGCTCCTAAGGCTTAGCTTGGTGCTCATCTTGAGCACAGGGGGTTTCTATTGGGGGATAAAGTGGATCTTTTCCTATTGAATGTACTAATTGAAGGATAACTGGTCAGATAGCTTAAGTGCATTTGAGTAACAATGGAAGAATTTTGCTGGTTCCAGCATGGGACTTTAGTTTACTGTGCTAACAAAGATGTGAGTCTTAAAAATAAGTATTCTGCATGAGTTATGAGGATACTTACTGAAGCAGCTTTATTTTAAATGTTAAGGTCTGATTTGCTCTGAATAGCTTAAAAGCTGTTCTGGCATGGGTTGCAAAGATGTGCCACAAATGTTTCAGTTCTGTTTTCTGGGGCTTCCTTTGTGCTCAGATACTTCAGTGTTCAATCACTCAAGCAGATGATATGGAGAAGAGTAGCTACTGGGTTTTACCCATAAACAGTGGAGCAAAAAGACTGTTTTTCTTTCATGACAGCTGGTATGTTAGTGTATTAGGTGAACAGGAAAGACTTTAGAACAAACAAAAAGCAACCTGTTGCTTGATGGCTCATGTAATGTAACCGCTTAGACATGGCTTATGGACATCTCTGCTCTTGGTGGTAGGTCTGCTGGGCTAAGTCATGCTTGCAAGCCCGCACTTCTTCTGTTAGAAGATTGCTTCCAAGTCGAAGTAGCCAGCATCTAGGATCTGAGGAGAATAATTTTGGGAAGTTATAGCAAGAGAACGTAAGACAACTGCATGGTATTGAAAACAGCTAATTCTAAACAAAGCTTGATTGCTTATGAGTTAAGGTTGGTTCCTTTTTCCTTGCTGCTGCCATGGGATGTTTTTTATTCAGTTTGACTTCGTTGTGTCAGAAGGTTCAGAGGGTTTCAAAACAAACCTATTCCTGGTCTGCTTGTTCATGCTATCTTTGCTCCAGTAAGTAGCATTCCTTATGCATGCAGCAGTTAGAACTGCAACTCTTCTTGACTTCAGCTTCGCTGTGCTAAGCCTGCCTTTAACCTCTTAAATTTTTAACTCAGCTTGAAGTAAGAAAGCCTTCAGGTTCATAATGAGGGGATATCAAGTACAAAATACTGGTGTGCCTAGGCTTGAGTAGACTTTTTAGAAAACTTAAAAATGTGTTTGGATGTAGTGGTCTCTCTTGGCACTTGACTTAGACTTAATTAGCTGGATGCTTCTTGCTTATGGGAAAAAAAACACAACCCACTGTTTTTTGCTGCTTTCTTAGTAAAAAAGTGAAAGCTGTCTATATAGTGGGTAGAAATACAGGGATCAGAACTGCCCGTGATGTATCAGTATTAGGTGGTTCCTTGAACATTTCTCTGCTGACTAAAGCTTTTTTTGGTCTCTAGTGTCACGTGGTTAGCTTATAGTCTAAATGTGAGTTTGAGGTATTCTTACTAAAACTGTTCACAGCATGATTCCCCCCCCCGACCCCTCGCCCCAGAAGGCTGGTAGAG
Source organism: Hemiprocne comata (assembly GCA_020745705.1). Taxonomy (NCBI): domain Eukaryota; kingdom Metazoa; phylum Chordata; class Aves; order Apodiformes; family Apodidae; genus Hemiprocne; species Hemiprocne comata. The sequence goes on along the minus strand of CM036597.1, from coordinate 21,240,102 downwards.
TGTGCTAAGAGGATTTATTGCACCAAAGAGCAAATAAATTAGGATTTGTTGATGTGGGGTAAATGGCTGTTGGCAAGAAAGAACTATGAATGCAAGGCCTGTATGCTGGGGTTCCGTGCACTGTGAATATCTTGTCTGTATGACTTCAAGTTTTGAACCTTTGCCTTGATGGGAAAGCATTAAAACAGCTTGATCCAAAATATCTGCAGCTTTTTTCATAAACTGTGAGATATCTTTACCTTTTTGAGTTGATAGGTATGCAGATGGAAATGAATTCTCAGATAGCTGGGCATACTTGCAAGCCTTACTTTGCTTGGTCAGAAGTTATTTGCATTCAGACAGGAGTATTCCTATCTACCTCTACAAATCTTGTTTTTTTTTCCCCCCAGTGGTGATCAGGACTTGTGAATGGAATCAGCTATTGTTTACACTAATTTTTGAGGTGGAATGCCTCTGACATTTAACCTGCTTCATGAGAACTATTGGTGAAAGATGTACAGATGCTTCTGTGGGATGAAACTGCAGACTCCCTTGCTGCAGTCCCTTCCCACTTTCATTTCATGTGTGAAAACTCGTTGAGACTTTCCTGTCAAGATGGAGTGTGTCATATAATAATATTTCTTCCAGAAGACCATTCATCATCTTACTTATGTCTAAGGCTAACATTGTCATGAAATCTTGACTGCAGTATTAAATTACACCTGGAGCATTTCTGCAGTGGAGATCTTTCACCTCCCTAAAAGAACTGGAAAGCAGTGGGCAACTGCATAGAAATACTTCTACTGCTTTGTGACCTGTTTGCATATAGTGTATATGTTAGTTCAACACATGTCGTTTTCCTTAGCACACAAGATTGTCCTTGTGTCCTGTCTGCTTTGTACCCACAGCCCTTGGAGCATGTCTGAGATTGTACCTTACAATTTCTCCAAATACCCATGGAGACTGAAACGGTATTGTTAGGATGGATTTGCCTTCTGTAGCGGGACTTGACATTCATCCCTCAAAGGGAAGGGTTTGATGTCTGGTGGTGTGTACTGAGGTTTGGAAAATCTCTGCTTTTGTGACAGACACCAGAAGCTCAACTTCAAGAGCTGTAAATGGCTCATGTGTCAGTGCACAGATGGGATATTGGTAGGAACATATAAGATAAACTCTTACACTGTGAAATGGGAAAGTTCTGTTCTCCAGGGAAACTGAACACTGTGCTGGCAGGGCAGATGACTTGATGACTTTTGGCAGTGGAGTTCCTGGAGGCTTGGGAGCCTGTCCCTGGCTGTAGGCTGGTGTTAGTTTGCACTGTTGGGTAGTGTCACCTCGAGCATGTGTTGTAACAGTGCATTTTCTGTCTTCCAGATCAGTGTGCGTGTTACCACTATGGATGCTGAGCTGGAGTTTGCCATCCAGCCCAACACTACAGGGAAGCAACTCTTTGATCAGGTAGGTGATGGAGCTGCAGAAGATCTAAAGTTGGTACAGATGTTGTGATTCTACTAAGGCAACAGCAAACAATTTCTAAAGGACTTCAAAGATTAAGTGGCAGTTTGTATAATAACTTCAAGATAATTCAGCATAGTAAGAAATGATATATTTTTTTTCAAAACTACTCCAGTTTTCTATTTCTAAGAATGTGTTAGGAGCTGTTCTTACATCTAATGAACTGAACTGGTGCTATAGCTTATAATAATAATTGGAAAGCAGTCTGCAGTTATAATTGATAATAAAAGCCTTATGAGGGAGCTAGCAAGTTATCTTTGGTTGGCTTACCTTAAAGCATCATGTAATTGATTTTAAGGAGTTGTGGGTCTCTAAAACAGGAGTAGCTTACCTGGGTTTCAGATGTTGCTGCAACCCTTAAATGCAGGTGAGGTGCTATTCAATACTCCCCATCAGGCCCTGAGGGAAATCTTAAGAGAAGTTATGTACTGTATTGGGCTGTCTTCATCTGGGTGCTTGAGCCTTCCTCTGCATTCACTGGCTGGGCAAACTTCCTCCTACTTTGGTCCAAACAGAAGCAGGAAGGCATGTGCAGCACAAAGTTGGAGCAGCAGAAGACAGACATTATCAATTGCAGTGGTTGAAACTTTGACAGGCTCCAGTGCACTTCCCTGCTGTAATCCTGAAGGCCACGAATTTGCTACTGGGAGGAGAATCTGAACAGTGAGTTCATAGTTTAAATAAAAGTAAAACGAATCTTGGTTTAATGACAAGATGAAGTATATGCCAGACCAGATATATCAGATGTAGGTGTGGTTCAGTATTAAGCATTCTGGGTCAGCTCTACATAGTATTTACCTTAATGAAGAGAGAAACTTGAGGGCTGACCCACCCATAGAAGTCGGCTATTTCAGTTTGGGCCAGCAAACCTAAGAATTTTTTTATATGTTTAACCACAAACTACTACTTTCTCTCATACTCAGCTGGGTGATTCAGTGCTAGATATTATATTGCTCTTTGCAGCCCAGCTCTGCAATGGAGGGAATAGTGTGAGATCCTAGGCTTTACTAAAACAACATCCTTTCATAATGTGAAAAGCAGAAAGGCTTTCTGGAAAGTTCTGAATTGCACTCTAGTTTATTTTTCAATATTTGGTTTCTGACATTATCCAAGCAAAGCGTCAGGTGCTAAAAAGTGCTACCACTGAAGTCAGGAGCATTTTTAATCTGCACAGGATTTCTTCAGTCAGCTCTAGAGCATCTGCAGCTTTTGCTGTAAACTGACGTTGTGGTAGCAGACTCTGGCTTCAGCAACTTGTCTGTGTTTGAGAAGCATTTGATCAGGTTTGCAGTATGGGAACTCCTCATGTCTTAGTAATTGATTTCCTTGCCTTGTGCCATGTTCTGGAACAGCTGTACATTCTCCTCCCTGCAGTGTGTTTCACACAGCAACTGGCTAAACAGAAATTTTGGGTTTTTTTTCCATAGTTAAACGCTTTGTGAAGGGAGAAAACAGCAACTTAATTCTGCAGCAGTATTTAAGTTGCTAATGTAAATGAGGCAGTGTTACTTCAGCTAAATTGGATTGCAGGTGGAGCTGGAAGACAGTGGGGGAAGTGTCTGAAGCTAGCTGTTAAACATTTGCTATTTCTAAGGTTCGGTGGGCACCATCTCATTATATTGTCCATATATCACACTCACTGGAATAAGAATTAAACTGTTTTCTACTGCCTAGCACACAAGACTTCCTTGTGGGAGGTAGTGATGTTGACTTCTGATAAGAATGTACTAGACCGTCATCAGTGACAGATGTCTGGGCTTTGACACAACAGTGCTAGATGGTGTTAGTGTGGTACCACCACAGTGATGGTGGTAGAAGGACTAACCCTATGCCAGGGCTTGAGAATGTTGTGAGCCATAAAGCAGGGAGTTAGCAGTAAATGTGGAGTTGTCAGTAGTCTTCCATCTCTGACATGAATAAGGAGTTTGGGAGGCTACTGCTCTGTGAGTGGTTGAGGAGCTTCAACACAACTTCTGTTGGTGCTCTGCAATCTAATCATTGGCCCCTTCCAATTAAGGAAACTAATTGCAAAGGAGGTAGGTATTCAGCTCCTGCCACAATGGGAAATGTTTCATCTTGGTCTCTGAATACAAATTCACAACAGAATGTTGTCTGTCCATCTTTTTTTTTTTTAAACAGAAAATGCAAGACTCTTCTGTTGCAAAAGAGACTTCATAGTCAGACTTGCATGTAAAGGAAAGCAAGTACTTCTTGTGTAGGGACATGTGCAAACAGACTGATCCTTGCAAGAGCTAACTGGATACCAAACCATGAGAGCCTCTAGTGAGCTGACAGTAAATACTGAACTTGCTCCCTTTAATATGGAGATGGGGCTTTGCATATATAGTCAGCTGGGATGTATCTGCTGTGTCCCAAATGGGTGAGCTGTTTGTGTAGGTTAGTTCCTGTAAAGTGCTAGTCCAGAGCTGTTCTCCCTGCTCATGGGGACTAAGCTGGGGCTGTGCTGTGATGGGTCATCTGTTCACTCCGCTTTGGTTTCTGTCCCAAGGTTGTCTTGGATCCCACGATGGGGTGTGTAAGAACAAAGTTATGGCTGTTCATTTTCCAACTCCCTCAAACTACATTGTGCTGCTGGAATTGCTAATCTAGTATATTCTGCCTGTTGCTGGTTCTGAAAAAGGAGCTGATTTGTGAAATACTTTATTGAGGGAAGGGAGAGTCTACAAAGCAAGCTTATGGTTTTGCTGCTGCAGCACATTGACCTTCTGATGGGAAACTTAGTTCTTGCCTCTTACAGAAAAAAAATAAGATATTCTGCATTTTTTTGCCCCAAAGTACCCTTTCACTTTTAGCTGTCCGTTCTGAGCTAAGTAAAAAGAAGCTGCTAAGTATTACTGAGGTTCCTATCTGCACAAGTGCCTTGGTGCATGCTGCTGGGTTTGTTCAGTAATATTTAGGCAGCATTTGTTTCTACCTCTTGTGTCTAAAGATATACTCTTTATGCCACCTATAATTCTGACCTACTCTGAATGGGATTCAGAATACTTTTGGAAAGTTTGTGTCTAGGTAATAGATTCATAAAGAGGAATAGTTTGAATCTGAAGTTCCATCATAATAATAGGTGAATGGGCTTGAGGTAGAAATGTTCCTGTCTCCCTCTTTACTGCTTGGTTGAATGCCAAAGTGAATTTTTGTAGTGATAGAGTAATGCAGATACTCCATTGCTTTGTGGGAAAACTGTCTTCTCCCCCAAAGTAGCTGGCTGTAGAAATACTGAGCTGATATACAGTGTAGTAACATTTTATATATGACATCTTCCTCCATCACCCCATCTCCTAGACAATGAGTTGAAATTGTAACAATGAGCACCTCTGCTCACTGTAAAGCTAGTCACTGATGCTGTATTTTGTGTTCAGCATTGAGCCTAATATGTAATGGAGTGTGGGGTTGGTTTTGGGTTTTGACTTCTTATTTTTCTTTAAATTCTTGAGGAACCATACAGATTTCATTAAGAGCCAAAACACTCAAGATTCTGAGTTCATGTGCCCTGCCCTGGCTTGCTTACCTGCTGCAGTGAGTTTAATGGCTTTGTAGAGCGCCAGTTTGTCAGTCTCTGCTTTCATGGTTGCTAGAACTTAAAGGCTGACCAAACCCCTCTCAACTTCTGAGTAACTCCAGCAGAGTTGACCTGTGTTTGAAATAAATGTGGTTGGTCTCTTATCTGCAAATGAAGTTTTGTGAAGAGAGAGATTGTAGAGAAGCCTTTAACCATGGCAAGGTCCTACCTACTAGCATTTAAGTATGCAGGAAACTGGTCTTGAGTGCTTGATCCAGTAGGTGAAAACACTGAACCTACCATGCCAATTTCCTGGTAGAAAGCAGCAGGTCTTTGGACACTGGTTCCTCCAGTAAACCCCAAAAAAGTCTTGTTTGTGTAATGAAGGCTTGTGGTTGAGTGGTATGGAAATGTGTCTCAGATTTCACAGGAACATGTGGAAACTTATTGGCCCTTCCAAAAACAGGAGTCCAACTAAAAATGCACTCCTTGTTGGGAAGGAGGTTGATGGCAAACTGTACTAAGCTTAAACTCAAAAAAGTTCCTGTCATTTTTCACTTTGGTATTTTAGCGCTTGGAAGGGGAAAGCTACGAATATATCCACATTCTGGAAGAATCAGCCAAACGGAAGGTAGCAGTTATTAAGGCTGTAGATGAAGCCCATCTTGGGTGTTAAGTTAGGGTACCTGGAAGACCATAGCATAGTCAAAACCAACTTTGAACATGGTGTGTGAAACTGCAGGTCTGGCACCAGTTCAGAGTCTCTCCAGCAATGAGGTTTGCTAGCAGTTTTCTCTCAGAAGTACATGACATGCCTGTCAGGGAAAGTGAGAGAGGCCCACTTCGTCTTTTAATTAGGTGAGACTCAAGACAGACTTATGCTGCAGTATAGCCTAGGATGCTTTTGCTTTTGGTGCAGGAACTTGGTTTGAGTGGAGAGTCTTTTCCTCTGCTTGCATGCTTTGGTCTTGCCCATGTAGATGGTATTTTTTTGGAGGATCTGCACTTGTTTGCCAGTGTGGTGGCGTATTTCCCGGGCTGCGAATGAGAGCAATCTTCAGTCATCATCTTGATGCTAAAATGTACTTTGAAGAGATGAGAGAGTGTGCAGATGAAGGACAGAAGTTGTGCAGACCTGGAAAATGTGGAGTAAGGAGAAGTGAGAGGAAAGATTACCCAGAAGACATTGTTTCTTCTCTGAACATAAGTAAAAAATGAAATTGTCCTACAATGTGCTTAGGCTGTCACCAGAAGGTGAGGTGAGAGTCACCAGAAATGTCAAGGTACCGTGGGACAGCTGAATCTTAAGGCGTCCTGTAATCTGTTGGCAGGTGTAGACTAAGCCTTGTACTGTGGGCTAAACAATGCCCAGGGACTGACTTAATGTTCTCCCTGGCACAAAGGAAAAATGTTACTCTCCAGTTGAGAGTGTAAACTTTAGGTATTTAAGTGTAGTGATCTGTGTTAAGCAGCACTCTCTTTTCCTGTCCTGTGTGCCAGCCTTTCTCCATCCTTAGCCGCTGCCAGTAACTGTTTGCTTTTGGAACATCTCACAGTTCATCAGGGCTCTGAATGCTTAACACCCCCAAACATAACTGAGCAGCTAACTGCCAGCCAGAAACCTGGCAGCTGTAGAAAGCTATTCCTTTTTTCTGCTTTTCCCCTTGTTAAATGGAACTAAATGACCTGCTGAAGCTGAGGTGGGAAAGAGGCAGAAGGGCTGTTTCCCCCACGCTGTTTGACAGAGGCTGCCATCATGTGCATTTGCTTGGAAAGCAGTTACTTGATGAAGTTCGAATGGGCCGGATCTATGCTCAGGCCAACGAGCCACAGCATGCCTTGGTTTGCAGCACATGGAATTCCTAAGCAGGAATTGTGCTGCATTTTAGATTCATTAGCAGTTTGGGGGTGTGATGATGTGCGCTGTGCTGTCTCCCTCTCTCCTCTGTCCCGCCTGTTGTCATGTCTATTGCTGTGCAGGCTTCTGCGGTGGAATAAAAGTCCTTTTGTGCAGGGCCTCAGTGTGGTGCCTTTCAGTTCCTGCCGGCAGTCCAGCTAGTTCAATTCCCAGGCATAAGCTGCTGACAAATGGCAGAGAGGCATGCAGACACATGCAGCAGGGGAGGGCCCTTCCACCCCATTCAGATGTTAATGCTGCCCAGAACAGAGCCCTCCTTGGGCTCTGGGATGGCCTTTCTCCCTCCCTGTGCACCGCGTGTATACGGCAAACTCTGGGGCTTCTCCAGAGGTCTCCTTAGCTGTGTGCATTCCACTACGTGATGTGCACAAATGGTTTATCTGCCCTGTGTTCACTGCGGGCTTTAGGCCAGTTCTGCAGCTCTTATTCAAGCAAGGATGGGCTGAATCATTTCATGGACGCAAGTGGGATGATGTATGTAGGCTTCATGACCTCGCATAGGTTTTTTACCTCTGTGTGTGTAACTAACAGTGTGCCTTTGCTAAGAGCTGCCTCTGGGTTTTGGGCCTGAGAGGAACAAAAGCCCTAATGCTGCTTTTCTAAGGCCAGAAGAAATGTCTGATCCAAGCCCTAAAGAATCTAACTAGTAATGTGCTTGTGGGGAGCCTCTGTCCTTGGTGTTGTCTTGCCAATGCTAGAGACCACATCAGAAGGGAATAGGGTGTATCCCTAGGATCCAAGAAGGAAGTAATTTAAAAGGAAGTAGGCATTTAGGGATAAATTGTAAAACATGGGTCAAGGCAATACAAAATTACTTCTGCTTACCTGGCAGGGGGGACACCATGACCAGGCAGCTGGTTTTGCCAGGCTCATCCCCTGCTGAAGCAGGGAAGCTGCAAGCAAGCCTGAGGGGTAGGTGGTGTGTGGAGGCAGTGACCTGAAGACAAGGGTCTTCTTCCCTTCTGCCCCTCTTACTTATCTAATAGTGGGGGTGACAGGTAAGTGCCTTGTTTGCAGGTCTGAGAACAACTCCTGGGGTTCAGGAGAGATATGAAGGAACTTCAGTTTCCAGACTTGCTGCACCCTGTGGCATGCCCCAGACTTGCTAGGGCACAAAGCTGTGGCCTATGCTAATAGCTTTACCAAGAAACTTCCCCCTTTTTTCCCAGCAGTAGCATTTTTCTGCAGTAGTCTTGCCCTCTGTGAGGCTCTTGTCTCTTGTTGCAGTGTATCTGTAAAGTCTTCATAACTCTTACTTACATAGCACCCATGGTCTGCTGGGGAAGTGACTAAGGAGAGGGCTTATGTAGTGTTGTAGTTAATTTCTGTGGTGCTTGTTGTCCTGGCACAAGGAACGGCACATCAGTTTACCCACTGCAGTACCTCTTATGGTGCCGCTTATTAAAGTGCTGCATGAAAAGGTATGTCCACATTTTTTGTTGGAGTAGAATACAAATCTTAAAATAGCACAGCCTAGTAGAGCACAGCCCAGCAGGGTGATTCATGGGTTGCCCAGGAGTAGTACATTTGCATGGTAAGTGACGGGCATATCTGAAAATGGAGCTGTGTTGTTGGTTCCTGGCAGCTATTACACCTGTCAGACCTGTTGCAATTCTGTTCTGGCTATATGTGCTGGCTTATAAGTAATTGAAGACAATGGTGTCCCAGCTGTTGTTTATAAATAGCAACAGGCTCTAAAGAGATGTGGGAGAGGGACGAATACAGTACATCTCCCACTTCAGACCCCTCAGATACCCTGTCATCTATGTACGTGCACTGTAGCAGGGGAGGCAGAAGGCCGGGGCACTGGTCATGTTCATGTTTGTCTGATCTTACCTCTAACATGTTCTCTGCCACCAGTGAGATCAGCCCATCTAGCCAGGGCTCTTGCTAATCATCTTTCTTACAGGTCGTCAAGACAATTGGTCTAAGAGAGGTCTGGTTTTTTGGACTTCAGTATCAGGACACAAAGGGCTTCTCAACATGGCTGAAATTGAACAAAAAGGTATGTTTGCTCCAAGCCTTTATGTGTCCTGGGTTCCTTTCTCGTGGAGAGCAGGGGCAAATACAGACTCTGTACTTTTGTTCTGCCCTCTCCACACACCTGAAGCCGTGCAAGATTAGTGATTTGGTGTTGCCTTCCTTCAGTCTGCACACCCCTCCCCAACGTACAAGGAGTCGTGGTGTTAGACCTGGTCCTCCTGCATCCAGTTCCGTTTGTTATCCAGGTAGACCTGTTACCCTTCCCAGTAACATGTTTATGTAGTGATTGTGTGAGCATCTTGCCTGGAGACAAACCCGAAAAGTAACTTACCACTGATCATAACTAGTGGCTTGTCATAAGTCCTGTGGGAAGAGGTGATGAGGTAGTTAGCAGTAAGGAACTGAAAATCTTTGCTTTTCTGGCCACTTACTTCTGCATTAGGAGAATTTTTCTCTAATGCATGCTTGTCTTCCTGGTTGTAAAGATGCACCCCTCGCTTGGTATGTAGGCTGTAACATCTGGTAACTCTGTTCCAGGTAACAGCACAGGATGTACGCAAAGAAAGTCCCCTGCTTTTCAAATTCCGTGCCAAGTTCTACCCAGAGGATGTGGCAGAAGAGCTGATCCAGGACATCACACAGCGCCTTTTCTTCCTGCAAGTGAAGGAGGCAATTCTGAATGATGACATTTATTGCCCTCCAGAAACAGCCGTTCTTCTGGCTTCTTATGCCGTCCAGTCCAAATACGGAGACTTCAACAAGGAGGTGCACAAGACTGGCTACCTTGCGAGTGACAAGCTGCTCCCACAGAGGTTAGTGAACATGGGTAACCTTAGACCTTCCTTGCCTTAAAGGGTTTGGGATTTTCTGGGGGAGGATGTCTTGATTGGACTGTTCGGAATAAAATAGAGCTGGGTAATTCTCTCAGGATTGTGATTAGTATTCATTTAATTTAGAGCTTTAATCTTAAACATCCTATTGCTTCTGAAGAAACTCTAACCAGAAGTAGTGAGAGAAGCTCCAAAACAAAGACTCATGTCACAGGGAAAGCACAACTCAATACAACTTGCCAGTCCTGAGAAATCTGAATACTGACCAGTGTATATATTATAATAAAATGCTGTTTCCTGGAATATTTTTATGGGGCAACTGTGATGCCAGTTGAGTACTTAATGAAGTGTTATTCAAGAGTGATGTGACTGTGTGTGTATAAATGCAGTGGCTGGTCTCAAACATCCCATGTGTTCTTTCTAGAGTTCTGGAGCAGCACAAGCTTAACAAGGACCAGTGGGAGGAGAGGATCCAGGTGTGGCATGAGGAACATCGAGGAATGATTAGGTAACTGATGCAGTGTGAAACTGCTGTATTTAAAGTAATGTGATAATATGCTAGTGTGTAATGTATGAATGCATACAAAAATCTGTGGCTTGCTTCAGGATGAGTTGGCATTCTTCAGGTTGTTCTGCTCAGAGTAACTAGATTAATGTGCCTCTGCCCCAGCTAGGCCACATCATCTGGCTGTTCTTGGTAAAACAAAACTGCATTTGCAGAGTTTGCTTATTTTTTGCAATGGTGATGCTTGGAACCTTTGCCACCTTCATGCTGCTCTGTCTATGTGGGAGGGCAGCACCTTCTTGCTCTAACAGCTTATAGACTAAAAAAGGAATATCTGCTTTCTTTATGCATGCTGCAGAGAAGATGCTGTCTTGGAATACCTGAAAATTGCACAGGATCTGGAAATGTATGGTGTGAACTACTTCAGCATTAAGAACAAGAAGGGCTCTGAACTCTGGCTAGGTGTAGATGCTCTTGGGCTCAACATTTATGAGCAGAATGACAGGTAATAAATCTCCTCTCCTCATAATTGTCTTCAGCTCCTTCCCAGTATAAAGGCATTAAAAATCAATTTCTTCTGGAATTCAGTCTTTAAGTATACTACAATTTCTGGATGATTCTTGGCTGTGCTCTTGGCCCTGCCAGAGTGATCCATAAAACATATGCCTTTGGACCAAAAGAAATACAATAAATTGGCAAGTCTTCTCAAGGTAGTTTTACTTGTGTCCCTGTTCTTCCTGCCACAGATGCATTCCCCAGTTCTGTTTTCCATTTGAGAAAAAAAAAAGGATTGAAAAACTGCTTCTTATGTTTGTAATTTATTTGCATGACTGATTTTGTTTGATGCCAGTCAGCATAAGAATACTAGAACATGAGGGCAGATTTGGTAGAAATTTGAGCTTTACATTGTAAGTCAATGTGAGTCCCCGAGGTGGGGGTGTGGGTCGCGGCTTTATCTATCTCGGTCCGCGACAGTCAAGAATTTGGAATTACTCTGGTTTCCTTTTGCTTTCCATTTCCACAGGCTAACACCAAAAATCGGATTCCCTTGGAGTGAGATCAGAAATATCTCATTCAATGACAAGAAATTTGTTATCAAGCCTATTGACAAGAAAGCTCCAGTAAGAAGCAACATTCAAATTAGACTTTTGGTTTCTTAGCTGCATGATCCCTAATGTTTAACACCCTTTCTGGCATAAGACAAAACATGACACTTGATGTGGCCAGGCAGACTATTGCATGAAATAACTAAGGGGGAAGAAAGGTGGGAGAAGTCAGTGTGTGTGCCTGGTAGGCCAGCCCTGGTGGTGGTTGTCATGCAACAGAGAAGCTCAGTTGCTGGCTGTGCTGGGGATGCTGCACAAGAAGCCCAGCACACCGTGACAGCAAGTTGGGCACTTCAGCCCTGTGTGTATTGGTAGGCAGAAATTCATTCCTGAAGGCAAGTTGTCTGGCTATCGCGGATGATTTAGACACTTAAAAGCTGGCTAACAGTTTTAGAAAGCTTAGTGTCTGGGAGCATGCTGTGTACACGGGGGACTTCTTATGCTGAAGGAACAGGTCTAATGCTGCCTTTTTCTTGTCCTAAGGACTTTGTATTCTATGCCCCTCGGTTACGGATTAACAAACGCATCTTGGCACTTTGCATGGGGAACCACGAGCTCTACATGCGCAGGCGCAAACCAGATACCATTGAGGTGCAGCAGATGAAAGCACAGGCTCGGGAGGAGAAGCATCAGAAACAGATGGAGAGGTTGGTGGGGTTCTGAGTAACCTGGACCTGGTCGGTCACTGCACAGTAGCATCATGTGCTCAATGAATTGCTGGCAGCACCTTCATCTGCTTGAGCTGAAAACAGAGCAGATTGCTTTCTGCTCCAGTAGATCTAGTGGGATGATGGTAGTGGCACTCGGCACAAATGTGACCCACCAGGACTTTATAGTCAAAGATTGGTCTGTCTATTTGATGGGACTAATACAAATCTTGATACAAGGAGATTCACCTTATAACACTGCTATTGTGAACCTGCCATTGAGATGAATATCAGCAGAGCTCTTTCTATCTGCACTTCTATAAAGGGGCACATCTGGAGTACTCCTCAGCTGAGTGCTGTAGTGCACATCTCTGGTGTACTCATGGCTTCACTAGGAAGTGTTCCTGAGTAGCTGTTAATTTGAAATTGCATTATGACTTCCTCCTCGTCAGAGCCCTGCTGGAGAATGAGAAGAAGAAGAGGGAGTTGGCAGAAAAGGAGAAGGAAAAGATTGAACGTGAGAAGGAGGAGCTAATGGAGAGACTCAAACAAATTGAGGAGCAAACCAAGAAAGCTCAGCAAGGTAATATGCAATGTTTCAGTATTTCCTTACATGCCTAGTCTGAGTGAGAAGTGTTCAAGCAGTAGAGCTATGAGCACCTCTGAGCTGTTTGGCTATCCAGGGTTGTGTGCTAACTGGTCTTAGGGCTCTGGTTTAGCCTTCTGAAGCTGACTGTAAGCCCTCCATATGCAGCTGCTGAAATAGGACTTGCATTAAAGAGAGGGATGGCAGCCAAGATGCCTCTCAGGCAGCAAGAATACCTTGTGGTTGTTCCTGTGCTGGTTGGAAGTTTTATCCCAACACATCTGTAGATGGAGTCAAAAAGTGTAGCAGGTGTCACACCAGCCAGTACTGTGGTGTCATTCCTATCTAATTGCTTGGCCAGTGTTACAGTGTGGTGGTGCCCAAGCCAGGTGCTGTATTCTCTGCCTTAAAGGATGTAATTTTGGGATAGGTGCTTCCCCACAAATCAACTGGGCAAGTAATCTATTGGCCTGGAACAGGCCTGGCGCTTAGTCTTCCAGCTCCTGTTACAATGTGAAGGAGAGGAAAGGGGACAGTTGCTTTCATCTCTCCCTTACCTGTCCCTCTGCAGGAAAATGCTCATCCAGAGTGTAGGTGTTAAGGACACCTTCCTCTTCTAACTGCCATTCTTTACTTGATCTCTCTCCATTGGTGCTCCCCTATTCTTTCAGAACTGGAAGAACAGACCCGCAGAGCTATGGAGCTGGAACAGGAGAGAAAACGAGCTCAGGAGGAAGCAGAGAAGCTGGCTAAAGAACGTAGAGAAGCAGAAGAGGCAAAGGAAGCCCTATTGAAAGCATCCCATGATCAACAAAAGACTCAGGAACAGCTGGTAAGTGGGTGAGCTGAAACTTGGGTAGGGAACGTAGTGACAGGGTAGGCACCTCAACTCTTGAAGCAAACCAGGCTACAAATATAGTGAGGAAGTGTAGTTTTGTTCTTAGCCTCAAGCAGATGAACTTGTACCTACATAGAAGTCTGTCTGTGCAGTAGATCTGGATTGTTGTCTTTTTTGTGGTGCTGAGAACAGAGTGTAGAGCTCAGTAACTGCTTTCCCTGGTTTGAATGCAAAGAATTGAGTTCTGTAGCTCTCTTTGGAGGAGGAGAAGAAAAACAACAAACCTCGCAACAAAACCCAGAACTTCTTTGACTTCCTTTTCACTTGTATCATGGAGATATTGGTGGGGCTGAAGTTTAGAGGAAGACTTTTGCCTTACCAAAAGATGCCAGATACTGTTTTTATTCAGGATTTGGACTAAATGCTTCATCTAGCAAGTGCTTTGACTTCGTCTTCACTAAAAGCCTTTCTTTTGCAGGCTGCTGAGATGGCAGAACTCACAGCTAGGATCACGCAGCTGGAGCTGGCCAGGCAGAAGAAAGAGAGTGAGGCTCAGGAGTGGCAACAGAAGGTAAAGCAGAATCTGAGCAAATGGCAGTACTTTTTGTGGAGTTGCTCTTCAGTCTCTGTTGTGACCTGAACTACTGCACTAGGTACCACACTAGACTGAATGTCTGCAAGCTTGAGGCTGTTGTTGATACCGAGCTTTGGTTTCCTTGGTGGAATGAGTGCCTTATTCCAATTCCATGTAGAAGTATTTTTACTAAGTGGGCCTACAGCCCATTTTCCATTAATTTAACCATTTTCGAATCTCTGAAGTGTTAGCCAGCAGAAAGCTTTGCAAATGCTTGTGGCTGAGTAGCTTTGGAACATGCCAGTTAAACATGCGAGAGGTGCAAGGCTTCCTGTAATGAGCACTGGGCTGTGCTTCTGCGAGAAGCCTCATGCACTCAGGATTACAGTGACTAAATTGCTGGGTCGTGCTCTCCTGCAGGCACAGATGGTGCAGGAGGACCTAGAAAAGACCAAAGAGGAGTTGAAGACTGCCATGAGCACCCCTCATGTCACTGAGCCCATGCATGCAGAGGATGAGCATGATGATGAGCAGGATGAGAACGCGGCAGAAGCCAGCGCCGAGCTGCGGTCGGAGGCCACCATCAAGGACCGCAGTGAGGAGGAGCGCACCACTGAGGCAGAGAAGAATGAACGGGTCCAGAAACACTTGAAGGTAGGAAGTTGGCAGCAGAGATTATGTGTATTTGGGTGCTACTCCTATCTTTCTTGCCATTAATTGCAGCCAGGAGGTACTACTGGTATTTAAAAAAAAAAAAAGGGAAAGAGGGATTATTGTGACCTTGACAGATAGGTGCTTAACCATTGAGCAGAGAGGCACATCTTGTCTTCTGGCACTTGACTTCCATTTCATTGGAAGTAGCGAAGTATTTTCAAGCAGTGCCAAAAAGCAGCATCTGTCAGATGTAGTGTGCTTGTGTGAGTCTTGCCAGCCATCTGACAGCTGTTCACAGCTCTGGCTTCAGTGAATTGGAGAATTTGGTCCAGTTTCTGCCAAGCAGCTGTCTGTAACTGTCTTGTCTGACTGGGTTGCATTGCAAAACCCTGAGAGCAGCCCACTGGGGCTCAGCATGGAGGGAGCAGTGCTGCACCACCTTTTCATAAGAAACTCCTGTGTTCTGGTGTTGGCTCTTCCCAAGTGTTGTTAAGCTGCCTGACTGGCAGCAGGCTTTGCTTGTTCTGCCACATGCTGTGGTGGTTATGCACAGGCAGAGTGACAGTGGTGCACTTTATCTTCTGCAGCAGGTTTCTTTTGTAGTAAGAAGACTAGTAATTGCTCAAATTCTGCCAGATCTTCCTGTTGTCTTTAGGGATTCCTCCATTTGACTCTTTTTCTGAAGTGTATTGGAGACAGCCTTTTTTTACTGTGTTAGGCAAAGACAAATAGGGTGACAGGCTGCCTGATGTTTTCTGCCTTCAGGTCTTAGGGAAAAAATAACAACAACTTCCAGAGAACCACAAAATTGTTTAGGTTGGATGGGACTTCTTGATCATCTAGTCCCACTTCCTTGCTCGCTCAAGCCGGGTCAGATAGAGCAGGTTGCCCAGAACTGTAAGCGTTCAGGCTTATCTGTGTCCTGTCTCCATGGATGTTGCATCTTTAGAAGGATCAGCAAGGAACCTCCTTGTCCAGTTTGAGTCTCTGGCATGTGCTAACCCCCTGTTTCCCCTTCTCCGAAGGCTCTTTCCTCTGAGCTGGCAAACGCTCGGGATGAAACCAAGAAGACAGCCAATGATATGATCCATGCTGAGAACATGCGCCTGGGCCGAGACAAGTACAAGACCCTGCGCCAGATCCGGCAGGGCAACACCAAGCAGCGCATCGATGAGTTCGAGTCCATGTAAACCTGCCCCTGCACCTGCTGCCCTGCACTCTCTTCTCCCCTCTCTCCCATCCTCTCCTGTCATTCCCTCATAATCGTGCTACGCTGGAACCACTACAGAAGAGTGACCATAGTCTTATTTATCAGGCTTGGGGCAAGCGCAGGAGTTAAGCAACAGAAGAAGGAATAGTATTTACATCTTCCTGGGGTGGCTTGGGAAAGCAGACATGTATTGGGGCAAATCTGAAATGGTTTGGCTTTGGGTAAGGTCTCACTGCATTTAGTTTGGTGTTGCTTACTGAAGTGGCTGTGTTGCTGCCATCTACCGTTGGGTGGGGAGGCCAGCAGATGCTTTTTCTGAATTAGGTAAAGTGCTAACAGTTTGATACTGTGCCTTCCTACTAACTTGTGCAAGCTTCAGTATTAAGCTTAGTAGCCAGGGTCTAAATTTCTGACTTCATACAGGGTCTGAATCATGTAGTTGAGAAGGGGAGGCTGGAGCTTAGAAGAAAAGTTGGAGGTAAAATATGGACTTTTATTTCTAAAAGACCAAAGCTTTTGTCCTTCAAGCATAAGCAGACCAAATGGATTCTGTAGCGTTCCTGCTGATGTAACCTTTAGTTGTTTAATGATGGAACTTTGAACTTCCTAATCATGAGGAGGCCTTTGGAATATTCCCACTGATGCAGTGTGGTTTGGAGCCTCAACTTCCCTGCTTTCCGGAAGTTTTGTCTCTGGTAAATGGCTTTGCTCACTGTCATTTTTCTGACTTGAATGTAACCAGTGAGGCAGAGATAGCTGAAGAACACTGTTTTTTGGGCTTGCCAATGGAAACCTAAAGGGGAAGGCAGACATGTAAAAGACTAAAAATTCCTGTAGCTCTCTCTTCCCTTCCTGAACTAGTACGTTTCTAGTTGTGTGAATAGGATTTCAGGTTTTTCCATAAGAGGCCTTTTTAGCTCATAGTGATTGGTGCCTTATGACTGTGTACACATCTACTGTAGCTCATATGTCTTTATACTAAATACAATCATTAAAAGTGATCAGCAGCTGGGGACCAAAAACTACTCTTGTACCAGACCGCATCTGTCTTCCTGGCTTCAAGCAGCACTTGAGGGGAGAGGATCCTGAGATATTTGTCAAATTGCTGCCTTAATCCTCACTAATATTCTGCCAGATCCCTGGGTTCAGTGCTTTTCCTTCCCCAGAAGGATGCTCTGCCCCTTTGTAGCTTTGGGAACTGAAGGCTCTGTCTCTTATAAATGGGACAGTAGTGGTTGTGAGACTGGTCCTGAGGGCCATTTCTTCCAGTTGTTGTGATACCCATCACCTCCTGTCTTCCAAGCTATCCATGCTGTAGCCGCCCAGAATCCTTCCTGCCATTTCTGGGGAGGAAACAGCCATGTATGCTCAGGGTTGAATTGGATTTTGCCTTGATCCTTTGTAGAAGGAAATGTTAACATTCAGAAGAGGCCTCTTAAAAACAGATTCCACCTCCAATGAAGCCCTCCTCTGCTTTGCCCTCCTTGGATTAGCCTGCCCCTGTAGGAAGTAATCAGGCTGGTCTGTGATTTGTTCTCTTGCCTAGCATGATCCTAAATCTTGTGACTTTCTCAGTTTTGTGGATTCCCTCTTGGAATGGTATCACTGCTAGTGGTGGTAGAAGGAAACTATCTGAATGCTAGAGCATTTTCAGCTCTCTGCTTGATGGGAAAGGTAAAGGGGGGACTGTGCCAAAAATAAACGTTTATGATAGTGTTAACAAACTGCAGTATTTTCCCAGGAATTCCTTGGGTTTCTGGAAACAACCTTACCAGTGCTGTATTATTTCATTTTTTTGGAAGCAATACAAGTCTGTGTGGAGGTACACACAAATACTAACCACCCTCTGTTAGGAGCATAGCTTAGTGTGTGTTGCTTCCAAAGATCCAGATAAGTCACCTGGGAGCCCCCTTCTGTCCCCTGGACACAGCATGATTCTGGAGGGGACATGACATATGGGGAGTTTTTGGTTGGCCAAAACAGCACACCTCAGTGCTTTGAAAATCACAAATGAAAGATTGCAGCTAAATTGGTCAAGACTGATTTGCCTGTTTCTATACCAAAGGGTTATTGGCACTGGCTCCATGGGAGTCTCATTACTGGGGGAACAGACAGCCTTTACACTTCTGTTTTGGTGCTTTAAAGCTGGTTCTCAGCACTTCTGCTCTATCCATGGCAACTATTGATGCATTTGGGGGGAGAAAAGCCTGTATTACACTTTAATAATTTCCTAACAAGCTGATGTATGGTGCCTGGAATATGCGTTCAAATAATAAACCAGTAAGCCTTTCCTGCTTTGATGGGTCACACAACACAGCTGAGCTCATGTGTTATGATGCTGGCATGACTGCTGTTTATAGGGTTTTTTAATCGTTCTAATTCCAAATGGTCCAAGATAGGAATAGAACGGCTTGTGCCAGTGAGTCCACTTAACTCTTTGTAGTTGTTTCAGCCCTGCCTTCTTCTTAACCAGTATTATATTCCAGTGGTATTTAATGATATTTGATTTCAATACTTCTAGCTATGCACAATTAGAAAATATTAGTCATGGGGTGGAGGATGTGGTTATGGTCCTCCTTCCCTTGGAAATGTATACTGTATTGTAAAGAAATGATATTTTGCAAGAAAACTAATGTAAGAAGCTTTCAGTATTAAGGTGAGATTTGTAGACATGTTTTTTTATCTGTTAGAATACAGTGAATTGTTCTTCTTCCTCTCCATGTTCCAGTTCAATTGGATAACTACTCTTCTTGGGGGTGGGGGGAGGGAAGTACTTAATCAAATGTTTGCCTGGCTTGTTTCTTGTTTTATTTTTTTGTTGCTGTAAATTATGTTGAGGCTTTTTGACCAGTCTTTTTACTGGATTATAATAGAACATCAATTCTCTAAGTTTGTGGAGTAATTCACGGGTCCATGTGCTTACCTGCAGAGACAACCTTGATATTAAGGCATATTTTTTTCCTGTTTGGAGGAGTTGTTAAAATCATACCTTGTTCTTCCTAAAGTGCCAATAAAGTTCAGAGAAATTCAGCAGATGGCGTCTGGCTGGTTACTTAAGGCTTGCTTTGAGTCTAGTGCTGTGGCTCCAAGCTGATCGGGTCTGCCTCGTGGTTCCCCAGAGGTAAGCTGTGTTGTGCTCTTACAGATATGGAGATTCACCTGGAGTTAGTGTCCAGTTCTGGAGCCCGCAGTGTAAGAAAGACATGGAGCTCCTGAAGCAAGTCCAGGCTGCAGCACCTCTCCTATGAAGACAGGCTGAGAGAGTTAGGGATGTTCAGCCTCGAGAAGAGAAGACTCCAGGGAGACCTTAGAGCACCTTCCAGTGCCTGAAGGGGCTCCAGGAAAGCTGGGGAAGGACTTTGGACAAGGGCTTGTAGTGAGAGGACAA
Source organism: Hemiprocne comata (assembly GCA_020745705.1). Classification (NCBI taxonomy): domain Eukaryota; kingdom Metazoa; phylum Chordata; class Aves; order Apodiformes; family Apodidae; genus Hemiprocne; species Hemiprocne comata. Next base: position 21,220,852 of record CM036597.1, on the reverse strand, counting down.
GGGGGAAGGGATTAAAACCAGAAGAGGGGAGATTTAGGTGAGACATTGAGGGGAAATTCTTCCCTATGAGGGTGGTGAGACACCAGAACAGGTTGCCCAGGGAAGCTGGGAGGCCCCGCCCCTGGAAGTGTTGAAGGGCAAGTTAGATGGGGCTTGGAGCAACCTGGTCTAATGGGAGGTGTCCCTGCCCATGCAGGGGAGTTGGATCTAGATGATCTTTAAAGTCCTTTCCAACCCAGACCATTCTATGATTCTGTGATTCCGTGATCTTACCAGTGTCCTGGAAAGCAACTGCTGGAATACTATCCCTTTCTCCTCCCCAGCCCTCCAAGCTGTCTGACTGGAGCTGGTACTGGAAGTCATGTTTCTGTGTGGAGGGACTGAGTGCAAGTTACTGTGTGTTTAACCTGCAAACAGACTGGCCAAATGGAGGAGGAGGAGGTGCTGATGGAATCTGCCCCACTGAGCGCCTGCCGTGCCCAGGCCCATGTGCCTCCATGCACAGGTCGGTGTGGGGGGGTGGCCAGGCCTCAAAGCTGCTGCTCACCCCTGATGTCCTGCTGGGTCTGTTCTGCCTGACCCTCTACCAGGGATTTCAACTTGTTTTGCCACCTTGCCGTGGCTGTCTCTGCCTGTGTTTCCTGAAGTCTCAGGACTGGGTCCAGTGATGGAAGAGCATGACTACTGCCACTGCTGTGCTAAAGAGCTGTGTGCTCTTTGCAGCTGCTTTCTGTGTGGTTGTGAAGAAGAACCTGTGCCTGCTGCACTGCAGAGTAAGGCAGAGCTTTCATCAGAACATGGTAGTGCTCAGAGTTCTGGTGCTAGGGGAGAAACCTGAACTTGTCTTTGGACAAAACATTGCTTGGAGCAATGGAGACTTCTGCAATTCCCAGCAGGCTTGGCATGGATTCAGTTTCCATAGGTGGGTCTGTCTTGTTCTTTCCAACATTCCAAAAACCTAAACACCACTAGAGGAACTGTGTCTTGATGCTGCTGCAGCCTTCAAGTGAAGGATGCACTGGTCTGGGAAGGTTGCTCTCACAAATTGAGTTCTTGTTGTTTTTATTGCCCTTTCTTCTGGATGGACAAAACCTTTCAGCTTGTGCTTAAATTTCTTCTGCATGAGTGGCCTGGCTTTCCTGGCATTCCCTTGCCCATGTTTTTGGAGTCTTAACAGGCTTAGTAATTCTCTGATTAGGTATATCTAGATTCAGTTTGTCTTTGAAAAAATAGAAGTGCAAAAAGGAATGATGGCCAAAGGCTGCTTCTGTGCAGGACCATGTAGTGAAAAAAAAAAATCCAAACAATTCTTCTAATCTAGCTTGTGCCGACAAATGCTGCTGTGTTTGCCTTCCTATCTGTGATACACTCCAGGTTCAGTTTAGGTTATACCTAGAAGTGTTGAGGGCCCAGATGCATTTGGCTGTGGGAAAGGGACAGACTGGAGCAGAAAGTGCTCTCAGAAGAGCTGGGGACCAGAAACACTATTTTGGCAGGTTCTAGAATGTGGCTTTATTAAGCAGTGCATCTTACTCTTAGACTGGCTTTTGTCTTCCAGGTCTGCAGCTCTAATTTAAGTGCAGTTTGTGGACAAGGGTGCAGGTCCTTATGACTGAATGATGCCTAAATGAACATCTAGTGCTAAGTGATGGGTATCTGAAAGTTACTAGTAATTTTAAGATGGACTTTCTCAGGATAGGTGGCAGGATGGAGTGGGATATAGAGAGAGAATGAGGAGGAGACATCAAGGAAAGAGTAGTGCTGAGACTGCAAAAAGAAATTTTGACAACTCCTGGAAGGGACCGTACTGCCGACTTCTGCTGAGAATGCATTCCTTCTGGGCACGTGTTAATACCATTGATCAACTTTTCTGGTGAGCAGAGCTAGCTGGAAAATTACAAGCACCCATGATTGCTATTGCCTCTGGCTGTACATCATCTTTTAAAGAAATACAAGCCAGAGTTGATCTTCAGTCATCAAGATTGACTAAAGAGTCAAGGGGATGTGGGGGATATACTGCTCGTGAGCTGGGAGGTTATGGTGAAGGCTGGCTGTACCACAGGCAGCAGTACTGCCCTCCCATCCATCTTTGAAGCATCCTTGAATGACTGAAGGAAAAGCATGTGCACGTGAAGGCTTTGGCTGGGGCACTGTAGCATCTTAATGGCCTTCACCCAGCCTGGCAGCAGCTGTTCTGCCAGAGGTGGCTGCTGTCAAGGAGCCCTATTGTGAATTCATTTTTTTCCTTGCTGCAGTGTGAGCCTGTATCAGATTATTGCATTACTGCCCTCTTGCTTCCAGTGCTGAAAATTTGGCTCCAGCTCCTTTTGTTTGTAGTGACTCTCAGAAGGTTGCTGAACATCTAGAGAGAGCTCAGAGCAGGTGAAGAGCAGTCTTGAGAGATGTAGACACTGAGGCACTAAATAGTCTTCCCCCCCGAGACTCCAGCCTCTACCAGGTGGCAGCTGAGCCTTGAGCACACTCGGTGTAAGCAAAGTGACTGGCGCAGGTTTGTTTTCAGTGCATCTGTTCTGGGGCAGCACTCTGTGCCTGGCCCCGTGGGCTTGGGGAAAGCAGAACAAGCACAAATTGTCCTATTTGCTCTTACTGGTAGTTTCTTCTGGAACAGGAAAGGTAGTTGATGGATTTTCATAGTGACAGTGGGGAAGGCGAATGTTAGTTTTGTTCCATGGCTTTGGTTCTGGGTGTGTAAGTAGCCTGTACCTGCTTCCTCACAAGAGTGTTTGTGAGGTGGTGGGCTGGGTGGGAGGTGGGGGTAGTCTGGTCTGGCTGTTCCAGGTGAGCATGGAGGCTGTGCTCTGGACACCTTCATTACTCCCAGGTTTATGTACCTGCAGCTCTGGCTGCATCCCCTGAGCCTTCACCCGCAGGAGCAGCACAGCCCTGCCTCTGGCTGCCTCTTGGCCCTGGCTGGGCCACTGCAGCTCTGGCAAGAGCCTTTGTCTCTCAGGTGTGTGTGATGCATCATCCCTCATCCTCCTGGAAGGCCAGCCAAGAATCCTTTCCCCCATTTCTTTGAGAGGTAAAACAAGGCACAGACGATGGTGTTTCTTCCAAGGCAGCAGAGTCATGGCTGAACCTGGTGACCCGTTTCACAGAGCTCAGCTTCAACTCCCAGCTCCCTCATGTGCCCAGCCTGCCTTCCCACAGCCCTGGGAGAATGTGGGCCAGTCCTGCTTTCTCCAGCCCATAAGGGAGCAATGACTTCTCTACCGGTCACAGTGCTGGCCTGTAGCTTTGTCACCACTTGTTGAGTTGCTTGCCAAGTTCCTCCCTCCCCTCTGGACACTTGTCCTTTGGGAGTTGTGCTGTTGAGCACCCGGGATTTTATCAAACACTGATCTGAAAAAATGCTCCAGTATTGGAGCAAACAGGTGTCCATTTGCTTGTCTGGATGACACCTGTAAACCTTCTGCATGTGTTGCAGCTCACTCAGGGATGGCACCAGGGCCTTTCTGACTGTGATGTCTCTTCCCTCTGCTGCAGGACAGGCTGCTGCTCCTCCTGATTCTTCCTGCTCTTTCGGATTCTTCTTCTGCTCTTTCACAGAGGAACTTTTCTCCCTTAGTTTATAAAATCTTGATTCCAATGGCAGTGAAGTTAATTTCACAACCCAGAACTGCAGCATCACTAAAACTGTGTTAATGTGTGTATTAACTACAGGACTACACAGTGATTTTCATCTGCTTTCAGAAAGGCAGCAGACTAATACGGTAATTTTAAACCTTCCATCTGGGGTCTCTTGGAAGCCTCAAGGTTTACAGAAGAGCTCTTGTGGTCAGAGCTATTTGCACAGAGTGTCTTCTGCCCAAAGGAATAGATGGAAATCTGACTGTGTCTGTGTCGTCTGAACCACCCCACAGAAACACTGAAACTCTGAGGGCAGTCAGAGGAGCTGGGGCTGGTACCTGAGGAGTCTGAGCGTGCTCCTGGCTGGAGAAGGCTGCAATGGTATTGTGGAACTTCTTGTGGGATCAGGGCAGTGCTGATCTCAATTTGGTCACTTTCTTGTGTGGAGTTAATGGCACCTCATAGCTGCTCTGGATGCTTGCATGAGAGTCTCTAGACCTGGGGGGTGGGGGACAAAATTGTCTCTTGGGTAGTGGTGCAGAAGAAATTGGACGATCTAGTTCAGGCTAGAAACCCCCTTCCTTCCCAGCATGTGCTAACACATTGGTAGACATGTAGGCACAGCCCCTGCACTGACAGCAGTGTGACCTGGGGGGCAGGGGCGGGGATGCCCCTGTGCACACTGATTGAAACTTGGCTTCTGCCAAACTTCTGTGAAACAGAGCTAAAGGGTCACTTCAGCTGTCTGCCCTGCCCATGAAGCCTGTGCTGACCTCCAATGCAACATTTTGAGGGATTTTCTTCCAGAGCAAGGATACTTTTGCTTAGTTGTTGGGTTTTTTGTTCATTGGCTGTTTCGGGTTTTTTTTTTTTTTTGGAGGGAGTGTTTATTTGCAAAGCTTTCTATTTGTGTTTCCTGTGCTAAATGAACACTGGTTTACTCTGGAAAGGCTGCGTTTACTTCTGGGCTTGCTGCTAGGTGGAATTGGTGAGAGGAGGAGTTTTTACTTCTGCCTTTTTCCTCCTGTTTAAAAAACCTTCAAACAGGCTGTTGAACCCACTACAGGGCTTGATCCTCTCCCAGTGTGGCAGGGTTGTTCCTGCTGTCACCAGAGGACAGTTGTCCCCTTCATTGCTTCCCACCTCCCTGCAGGGCCGGGTGTGATACTTGCAGACCTGACTTCCCTCTGTGTTGGCCTCTCTCCTGTTGGGTGGCACTGACCTGTCACTTGCTGTGCTCCCAGTGCCTGGCAAGGACAGAGGTCAGTGCCAGGCAAACACACCAATGTCCTTGCTGTGAAAACTGCTGCGCATATATCCAGCGTATCTCTCAATTCAAGGTTTTTTGGAGAGATAAGATGCTTTGTGTTTTGTTTGTATGTGCTGTGGCCTCTTCCCTTGTGTCTCTCAGGGCAAGCCTTGCTTTCCTTCTGTGAAAATTACTGAGCCAGCTGGGCTGCCTCCTGCACCCCTGTAGTGCCTGAAAATTGAAGGTAGGACTGGGCAGAGTCTCTCAGCTGCAGAGGCTGCACAGATTGATTTTAAATTCAGGGGTAAGCTGCAGCCCTGGAATTTGGATTTGAAGGCTGAAGTATTCAGGACAGCTTGCAGGAGAGAGCTAACCACCTGGAAAAGTGAGGGGCCACAGAGCAGGGACACTGGCCAGAGCTGTTGGCCTGAATAAAATCTGAAGGTCAAATTCTGCAGCAGAAAAAAAATGCATTTCTGGGACAAGTAGGGGTTGGCACAAGGGTGCTGCAAGGCTGTGACTGCCCCTTGGCAAGCCCATCAAATATTCAGCTGGGCTCATGCTGAGCAAAAGGAGAGGGGAGACTGTGGTCAGTGCTGCCCTGCTAACACAACTCCAGGTTCTCCCACGTCCCTCTGTACTGGAGCACCTCTGGCATGTGTCCTGTCGTGGGAGCAGTAGTGCCCAGCCTGCCCTTAGCAAATGAGTGAGACAATGAAATATTCCTCTGTGCTGCTCTACCAAGTGCAAAGTGAACGGAGGGAATGAGACAGGTGACTTTAGAAACTGAATTTCCCCTTAGGAAAAAAATAGAGAAATTCTTTCTCTTCTTTAATCCTGTATCCATTGCCCCCAAGTCACCTCTGCTGAAACTATCTCAGTGGTGTGCTTGAATGCTTGGAAACTTGCCTTTAAGACTTTGCTGGACTGAAGAATAGGATCCCCCTCCTCCCTGATGGAAAATACTTGCACTCCTTCATGCCTTTGGAGCTTTTCTCAGAAAGCTTAAGCATCCCCTTCCAACCTGAAAGCGTTGGGTGGAAAATATTCATTTTGGGGTGAAAAGCCAAAACTTTCCAGTTATCTTCAACACTATGAATCCACTTTGGGAGTGTTTCCAAGCAGTTCTCATTCTTAGGCTGTAGTTTCTCTCCCCTATACAGATTGGAGTCCAGTTTCAAAAGCTTATACTGGCTATTAATACGTGGCTGTATTAAAAAACTTCAAAGCAAACATCCTACTAAATGGTGAAATCTTATTTATTATTAGGGACAACTCAGGCTCCTGAGATGAGAGCTGTTCTCAAACTCCACACAAACCAGAGACTGCAACTCTCTCTGCTGTTGCATTTTGGTCCTCGGGGCCAAATTGATTTACCCTGGAGAGGAGGGTAGACTAAACTATTGACAGTGTTTCTGTGAATAAATGAAATATTTTTCTTCTACAGAAGTCTCACGAGCGTGCAGTATCAGTTAGTGTGCAATGAATGATGCTTCCCTGTGCCTTTGTGGCACTTTTCAGTGGAGAATTCAGCAACGTACAAAGTGAGGCTGCTTCTCAGCACCATCCTGTGAAGTAAGTAAAAACTCACATTTTAGGGCTGGGATCCTGCAGTGTTGGGAAAGCCATGATGTGGATGGACGGCATCCCTGTCAGGAGCAGAATCCGTAAGTCCTGCTCCCACTCCAGAGCTGTGAGAACCGCTATGTCTCCTGCCTGTCTGCTCTCCCAGCCCTGAGCTGGCACCACTTGTATCACTGGGCACTGCAATGAATATTGTTCCTGAAACTGGTTCCTCAAAGGGAATTCTGTGAGGCAAAACAAGGTGAGTGTTGGTCGTGGGCTGGTATGTGGAGATGGTGCTCATGTTACCGTGTCTCACCCAGTTCCCATGTCCCGATGGGTCAGACTGCACCAAGATCCAAGCACATTCTCTCTGTCTGTCCTTCCTATCCCTCCTCTTTCCCTTCCTCCACCCCCAGGAAGGCTGTCCTAGTTTTTTTCTTTTTTTTTCCTCCCTTCTTTCTTTCTCCCCCCTCTCAGCTGTGCTCATAACTCCTCATCTGGCTGGCCTTGCAACAAAGGACAGCCCAGGAGCCGTGGAGCAGGACACGAGGCAGCATGATGGCTCAAGGCATCGCAGGGCTCCTGCGGCCCTTGCGGAGCGGCCTGAACATCAGCAAAACCTGCTTCATTCCTCTCTGTGGGGTGACCCAGCAGCACCACACACCAGCTCCACAAGGGTTAAAAAGAGGCTTCAGCTCCACGCACAAGCTCCAGGATGCTCCTGGGGAGTCCAGGTGAGTAGAACATGGAGCCCTGGTGGGAAAGGACCTTTTCAGGGAGTGACACACACTTGCCTTCACCTTGCTCCAGGGAAGGGAGAGGAGGGAGACCAGTGCAGGATGGGGTCTGCAGGAGGGGGTGGATGGGGTGATGCTCATCTGGGAGGTGCTGCTCCCTGCTCCTGGACCTGTGAAGAGCACTGCTGGTGGCCTGCATCCTGAGCATGAGGATGCAGGTAAAAGTGAAGTCTTTTAACAAACAGTGAGCATACTACTAACACAGAAAAGTCTGTGTTGTTGGGTAAAAAGGCGATCAGTGATGTCCACTTCAAGAGAATAAAATGTAAATGCATACCAAGGAACCAAGGCAGCACACCAGGTTATTTCTTTGTATATATGAAGTCAAAACTGCATGAGGACAATGCCAGAACCTTGATAAGCCCACTAGAAATATCATATAACAAATAAACTATCCAGTAGCCTTATTCTCTTGCTTGAGACTGCCTTTCCTGTGGTGAAAGCTGTTGAATGGGCAGTGTGTTCCTGAACTGTTCCATTTCACACCTGTTGTTTGAGATCAAATAGGTGGTAATATTTATTTATATTAAACATCACACTGTAAACTCTAAGATTTCCCCTCCCCCCTGGGTGGACGGTCTGACTCTGTGATCTTAGACGTCTTTTCCAACCATGACGATTCTGTGACTTCATGGCACAAGAGTCCATTTGCCACTGGGGCCTGGTCACCAGCCTTTGAGGAATGGGGATGGTGGGCAAGGTGTGTCAGAGAGCTGGGCCATAGTCCTGCTGTGGGGAGGCTGAGATGACCATGGCAGGGCTCTGGGAGCTGTAAATTCTCTCAGGTTTCATGTCCCTGCCGCTGTAAAGGCAGAGCAGGGAGCAGGGGATGTCCATAGGAGCAAAGTGCTCTCCATAGGATACTGGGACCCCCACTGGGAGCTGCTGCCCTGCCTTGCTGGAGAGCTTTCCGGGCAGGGAGATGGCAGGTGGTGGCCATGGCTGCCAAATTCCTGGGAGGTTGGACATTCCTCAAGAAGGAAATCATCAAAATGTAGGAGCAGACCATCTCGTATGCCGAGAGGACTGAGCTGCCTGGCACAGAGTCCTCAGCCACCTTTCTACAACAGGAGCTACTGCTGACTCCCCTGCCAGCCTTTCCTCTCTCTTCCTTTAGGGATAATTCAGAAGGAGATGGCATTTCTCTGAGAAAAATAAAGGGAATTTATAGATCTCCTAGACCGGTACAGTCTGGGTCAGACTAATCTGCTAGACATTGAGAAAAAGACCCAACCAACAACACAGCAAATAAAAGAAAGCATTTAGCTATCTGACCTTAGACAAAAGTTGCACTGATAACCCTGCTTAATGGGATTTATGGAGACTTGTTATCAATGGATTTTCTTTCTAATTGGTTTGTTGCTTTTGAAGTTCTCTGGCAGTACTTGTAGGCATCTCACTGGTTTTGTATGGCCTTGGAAAGTATCTTTTAGGGAAAAACACTGCCAGGGAGAAGAACCTTCTTGACACCCCCTTCACTAGTTTGAGAAAGTTTGTTACAGAGAGTTTGAGATTATTCCCTTTAAGAAAAAAACAATCAGTTGGAATCTCCCCCCTCTGCAGCACGGTGATGATGCTAACTTCACTACTGTTTTCATAACCAGGGGACCCTGTTGTAGACTAATGGCCCAGGCATTGTTTTCTGTTGAAGCTTTCTGAAAACCAGGAAGCCAGATGCCTCAGATGAAGGGGCAGCCCCTGTGTTCTGCTCCTGCTAGCTGAATCAAGACAACTGAAAGCAAAAGAGCTGAGAAGACAAAAAACAGTTTCATATCTTTTCTCCACTTTCAAATCTTAATGGAATATGGGGATTTGCTTTCCAAAGAGAGGACTGATTGGAACTTTCTGTGCTTGCAGTCTTGCTGATGAGGTCCATGTGACAACATTTTAAGGAACAGCATCCTTACTCACTTAAAGATGTACTGTGGTGGTTGTCAGCAGGTAAATGAGATTAGATCTAGATGGTGATTGTGACTCATGTGAAGTGGAATGGATAAGACCTGCAAACTTGAAAGAGGAGAACATTTCTTCCCCCTTTTCCATTATGTTTTTACAGGAATTCTTCCCTGTCCCCTCTTCAGTCGGGTGCATCCCCCATATTCCACCTCTGCTACTTGTGAGTTAAGAAAGAGCAAAATAAATTGTTTAAACTTGATTCTTACAGATTTCTGTGCTTAACGTTAAAAGGAAATCAGCAGAGATCTCCATGTTTCTTTTTGACCTGCCTCAGAGCAGAGAGGGCTGAGCAGGCAGGGTAAGTTCTTTCAGCTGCCAGTGTTGCTATCCCAGGGTCAATTCCCATTGAACAAAATCCTCCTCCCAGTCTCTGTGGCTTTCCAAGAGGGTGCCTGGCACAGTGTGGGCATTATAGCATTTCCTTAGCTGGCAGATGGGCTGTAACATGTGACTGGGGCTGTGACAGTTTGCATTCTGTGTGTATTGCAAATACATCGCAAGGAATCAGGAGATAAGAGTAGAAATTCTCAGAGCTCTGAGCCATATTTGCTGTTGGTTTCACTGGCCCCAGGGCTTCCAGGCTTCATTACCAAACACCACTTTTATTGGAAGAAGCTGGATGCTGCTTCTCTTGTTCTGCACTTGTTCATGTGCAGGGACGTTTGATAAAGTGGGAAATATTCTCAGTCAGCTCAGAGCTGACTCTCCATGAGAAGTGACAATCTGAATTTTTGCTGACGTGTGGTGTAATCTTTCCAGAAAGGGTTTGTGTGCACTCTTCCCTCCATGTCTGTAGTGCTCAGCCAAAAAACCTCAATGGTGGGCATCCAGGAAAGGGTGGAGTCCTCTGATTCTGCAAACTTGTCTTACAGCTCTGCAGAGCAGGTGACGATGCATTTCATAAATCGGGATGGAGAGCGACTGACTGCCACAGCCGTGGAAGGGGAGAGTTTGCTGGAAGTGGTAGTTAATCAAAACTTGGCCATTGATGGATTTGGTAGGTGTTGCACGAAGGTATATGCCCTTGGGATTGGTGTGTCTCTGCTATGACCTGTGGGTATCTGGGAATAGTGTAACTGTACACATGCCACTGTTCTGGTGAGACCCTGAACAAGGTTCTCTTCCCCAACAGCTGCTGCTGGGCTGGCTCACCACACTGAGGTGGCAGTGTGACTTCCCACTGTCACCCCTGGGATTGCAGCAGCCAGTGTCAAAGTGTTTGGCTGGTTAGAGCTGACTTACAAATTTGAATACTGATTGTGATCCTCCCAGATAAAAGGCAGGCTGAAATCTGCATCCATCTGTTGTGTTTTCTGGCATGCTCCAGGTCTGTTAAAGGGCCTTATCTCATGCTGTTCCTGAAGATGATCTCTCTCACCCCCTTGGTTTTTCTGATTTGCTGGTTTCTCCACCAGGTGCATGTGAAGGGACATTAGCCTGCTCCACCTGTCACCTCATCTTTGAGAAGGACACCTTCCAAAAGCTGGATGCCATCTCAGATGAAGAGCTGGACATGCTGGACTTGGCGTATGGACTCACTGAGACGTAAGCCTCCCTGCTAATGGCTTTAGATTCTCAAGACTGAGGCAGATTCTCAGCACCTGACCCCTGTTGCCAAGGGGACAGGATTTGTTCTGTATTATGGTTGTGCCTCTAGAGCTGCTCTCTTGGGGCACAGGAGACCTCTAAGAGGAACTTTAGTGAAAACCCAGCCTGGACCAGGCATCCCAAGGTAGGCGAGGCGTGTTTTCCTTTACTGAGCCCCACTGAATGATTTCTTCTCAGGTCTCGCCTTGGCTGCCAGGTGTGCATCAAGAAGTCAATGGATGGTCTGACAGTGCGGGTCCCCATGGATGTGTCAGACATCAGGAACCAGCTGGAGGTTGGAAAGCAAAGCAAACAGTAACTGGAAATGACTCCTGTGCAACTCATGTGCTCGTTCTAGTGTGGCTGTTGGTTAACACTGTTGCTTTCTGTGGCTGGCTGCAGTAGACTGTTGAGGTCTTGGTCAGTATAAAGCCTGTTCAGCAAATCTTATTTAAACCAAGCTTCATGTTAAGGTCTTTGGTAAGTTAAGTGCTTAAGTGTTCTGCTGAATGCATCTGGACTAAGTGTATGGCTTCATGTTTCCCTGGGCGGGTGACAGTAAACAGCTGTATGTGACTCACCCTGTCCTTTGAAATTTAAGGAATTCTGCTATTCTAAGTAATTGCTGGGAATTTGGCAAGGTTTTTTTTTTTCCCAATTTGGGAAGCTTAAGGAGAAATGGCTGTTCCAAATGCAAGACAGTGTGCTGATTGGCTTGGTGATCCAGGCTAAGTTTGGTTAGCAAGAACATGCTGACATGTGCTACCAGAGGGAACCACTTCCTATGAATTTGAGATGTTACATGTCATTGAGTTGTAATGTGTCATAACCTGCTAAATTCCCCAAATATTAACTTTTCCCATTGCTGTACTACCACATACATCCAATAAAATTAGGCTTTTAGACATACGAGATTCACTTTTCTGGTAACATGATCATGGTTGGAATAGAATGAACCAGAGTAAAAATCCCCTTTGAACACCAAAAGTTCAGTAGGTGAGAGGAGCATGTAGCACTTGTGCTCAAATATATTTAAGAAGGAATGATAGCTGTAGGAGACACAAGGAACACACACAAAAGGAGATGTGGGAGTTGATGTGGGAGCAGAGAGTGAAGGAGTTGGATGGAAGGGGACAGTGTTGGTGACCCAGCCATGGAAGGTGCTCTGTCCCAGAGGAGGCATACCTCTGAAGGGACTGCAGCCCCTGGACAACACACACCAGGGCAGGGGACAACCCCGAGGGACTTGTGGCCCCTGGAGGGTCAGCACTTGAGCAAAGGTAGTAATTAAGAAACCAGGAGCACTGGAAGTAAATTAATAGGAAACCAGGACTGGAAGAAAGTGTTAGGCACCTCCTCCCTCAGTGAAGGGATTGAGAAGGACTGGTGTAAACAAGGGATGTTGAGCCAGTAAAATGGGGTGGAGGAGAGTTGGGTTTGACTGAAGTTGAGCTTGTGGAAGGGTAAGTGTGTGTCTGTTTGTAATCTCTGCCCCTACTGATGACTGAATCAGTAATTAAACATTTACACTAACTGGCAGTACATCAAGTGAAGGAAAATTCTGCAAGTTGAGGTGTTTCAGCCTGTGACAATAGTACCTGATTAGATAGATTCTAATCTGGGCAATAGTACCGGATTATAAAAACATTTTGTACATAGAGGTAATATCTTTCATTAGACCAAATGCTGGACCTGAGGGGAGTAAACTGCTTCAGCCAGACACGTGCTTCTTTAGGCTTGAAACAATAGCTGGAAACTCCAAGTTCAAGCATCCTAGGGCAAAATGAATGGAAAGGATCTCTGCAAGTGTATGACATAATTTTGTTGGGGACCCCCTTGTGACTCTGCCTCTTCCTTCTGGAGTTCTGCCCCCCCCCCCTAGTTTCCGCTGCCTTTGACCTCTTTGTGTCAGGTTTGGAAGCCAGGAACCCCCTGGAGAAGTGCAGCGAAACAAGAACGTGGTCTCCCAGACGCCTAATCCCCAGCCAGCATCCCGCATCGGGCAGGGGAGCCCCGGGAGGGTGTGCGTGGCCGGCGCTGGACGCGAGGTGGAGCCCGCGCTGCTCCCGCAGCTCAGCGCGCACACAAGGGGATGGGAAGCGCCCGCCTTGCCGGCTTCCCCCGCTGTGTCGGCCGCTTGGAGCTGGAGCCGGTGTCGCTGCCCTCGGTGTCTCCGCAGCTTCCTTCCCTCAGGGCAGCGGCCTGGGCTAGAGAGGAGTCTGCACAAAGGGGCTGCCTGCCGAGGATGAGGGAGAATGTGTGTGTGTGTCCCCGGCACTTCCATCACGGTTTCTGCCAGCCTGTGGGGTAAGGGATCAAATCATACATGTCAAGCAGAAATGAGAAGAGACTGAAGTCCTTGAGTCATTGTCTCCTCAAGGCAAATGAGCTGGGCTTGTCTGGCCTTCATCTATACTGGGAGCAGGTCATGAATCATTGGAAGGGACCTCTGAAGATCAGGTCCACCTGCCCTGCCAGAGCAGGATCACCTAGAGCAGATCACACAGGAAGTCATCCAGATGGGTCTTGAAAGTCTCCAGAGAAGGAAACTCCACAACCTCTCTGGGCAGCCTGTCCCAGGGCTCCATCACCCCCACAGTAAAGAAGTTATCCCTCATGTTGAGGTGGAACTTCCTGTGTTGTAATGTTGCTGTTTCCCCTTGTTCTATTATAGGACACCACTGAACAGAGACTGGCCCATCCTTGATATCCACCCTTCAGATATTTGTAGACATTTATAAGGTCCCCTCTTAGTCTTCTTAAGACTAAACAGCCCCAGGTGTCTTAGCCTTTCCTCATATGACAGATATTCCAGTCCTTTAATCATCCTTGTATTCTCTGTTGGACTCTTCCCTGTCCCTCTTGAACTGGGGAGCCCAGAACTGGACCTAGTGCTCCAGATGTGGTCTTATGAGGGCTGAGTAGAGGGGGAGGAGAATGTCCCTTGAAGGCTCCTCGTTTCCTGGATGGCACCACATGACACATCTTCTCAAGTGACTGTGTCTGGCGGGGTGCTGAGTAGGGCTGGGCCAACTTGGAATAAATGTCTCCTTTGGATCTGGAAAAGGGCAGAGAGAGAAGGGAAACCTGTTTGTGTCCAAGACCTGTACATTAAGGGAAAAAGTGGCCTTTCTGGGGCAGAAATGCAACTGTCTGTATTTGGTATGTCCTCCTGTGGGCAAGCTGGGTGCTGTGTGACTTCCAAATACATCTCTGTGTCTTGGGGAGGGGCACATCCCACTTGAGAGTTTGGAGAAAGGAATTTTGGTAGCAGTTGGATGTGTGACTGGGAAAATGACATTAGCAGCACCCTAAGGCATCACTGGTCATATGCTCAGCAGGTGTCAGAAGCAATGACTGGGAGTGTGGGGTTCTCTCCTGTTGAGGAAAGGGGTCCTCACTTGAAGGTTTTATAGTTGTCTTGGATTTTTCAGGAGTGCTGGTACTGAGACCCTCCCACATGAGAGAAGATGAACAAAACATGGATTTACAAGGAAGACAAAGCTAAAGCAGTTACACCTTCCTTCTTTCCAGGAAGGCAAAGATCACTCCACTTTATCTTTACCTTGGCTCATCAGCTGTTTCCCCCCCCCCCCCCCCCCGCCCCATGCTGTGACACCCATGGCAATGGGAGCACTGATCCCCACACCCACAAGTTGCTGAGGGAGTGCAGGGTGAGCCACAGCCCTGGGTGACATGGTAACCCACTGCTGGGTGTCTCCTGCCAGGCACTGACATGAAAGCAAGATGCTCTCACAAGAATTAAGTCAGAATTCATATTTTGGCCCGTTTATACTTGTGGTCTTGAGTTTCCTGGGATTAAAAGCAGCAGTTTAGCATTATTGTTCAGCAGAAGGCAGGAGTTCAGGACATTTTTGTCTTTATGCCCAGGATTTGGGAGGTTTAGAGATGGGGTGTGACATTCAGGCACTTACCTGTTCCTCAGCTACACTTGGAGTGTGCTGGATGTGGCACAGCTCACAGATTTCCTGGTCTGCTGTCCCTAGGAAGTCTATGACTAATTTGCTACATGTATTTTGATGGCCTGGAGGAAAGTGGTACACTTCTGCTAACTTCATGCATGTAGGATTGGGTGTCAAAATGTGGGGAGCATCTTGGTCTCCAGCAAGCTGGACACTGGGGATTGCATTATTGCCTGGACACATGGAAAAGGAGTGCTGGGGATTTCCACACCCAGGCCTGGAGAAAGCAGGCAAAGCAAGATCTTTGTGCTGGGGGGGCTGGTGGTAAAGTCTCTTGTAGCCCCCTCCTCTGCCATGAAGCCACCTGCTCCCAAAGGGACCAGTGGTTTGTGATATCTTCTGATAAGCTTTGGAAGGTTTTGTTTTGCTTTAAATGAAGAGAAATTATCAATAGAGAGCTGGGTTAGAGCAACTATCCAGGGAAAAGTGCCCATATTAGGCAGCCTAAGCTGAGAAGAGGAAAATGTGTGTTTTGCTCTGCCTCTCCCAAGGTTTCTATAAACTAATTTCTTTCCAACTTGCTCATAATTCTTTTATGTGACGCAAATCATCAGTTCTTACTCTGCATTTGGTCCAGGTCCCCCCTTGTTTGAGCCAAGCCCAGCCATGGAGCCAGTTTACAATCCATTAGCATGTTTAGAATACAGAGTAATCTCTCTTCCAAGTACAGACAGACTTTTAATGTAATATTTAGTGCTGCTTCCTTTTCCTGAGAAGACCCGAGTAGGAGAAATGCCTGAGCTGGTTTGCTGAGAAGGGTGCCTTGCAGCCCTGGGGGTAGCAGGAGTGTCTTGCACCACTGGTTGGTGTTTTGCAAATGTCCACCAGAGGAGAAGGAAGTTGGAGCATGGGAATGAAAGGGGAACACCAGACCACACTGACAAACTTGTGTGTTTTTTATTGGAATAGTTACAACTGTAGCTCTGGAAAAAAAAGACTGTGAATGCCTTGTGAGTGTTCCTGTGCGAGGGAAAGGATGGGGGGTGATGGTTTGTATTACAATTATATACACCTTTCATCATACAAGGGCCACCAAGGTGATCTGGGACAGAGAGTGCCACATCTCAGAGTTAAACACCCTGCATGTAACAAATCAAACTCTATACATCTTGGAGAGTGAGCTCTGGTCTTCCCTCCCCTGCCCTGGTATTTGATGGTGGGACCTTGGCAGTGGGCAGATGCGTGGAGGCAGCTGGTACCAACTGGATAGTTTCACAGAGGTGGCTTCTCTCTCTGTGCAAGCTCTGAACGGGGCAGGGGTTGAGCAGCTGCAGGTATGGCTGTTTGCAGACACTCTGCAACTTGCAGGGGGCACTCACTCCACACGAGCTACCTCTTAATAATTAGGATTCATGTATTTCTCTTGTCTTTCACCCATTCACTGTTAATTGAGTAAAAAGAGCATCTCTCTGAGATAAACCACCTTAGAAAACTCTCACATAACTTTCAAATGAAACATCCTGAACTTCTTAACCTTTTGAGACTTTTCCCACTGGTTTCTGTATGCCTGTCAAACTAACATGGTGCTCTTGGCTTCTTTCAAGAGCTTAGCTGGCAGCATCACAACCCTCTAAGCAAGTCCCATTATGGCTGTGGTGCTTCTGAGCAGTGCCTTGGGTGGAAGCACAGGGCTGCTCCAGGAGTCCAGTGGCTGTAGTTCTTCAGTGGAGCACCACAAGCCACCTCCTGACCCCAGCCCTGCCTGGCACTTCTCCAAACTTAACCCTGCTGGAGCACTCTCTGCCTTGCACTTTGCTGAGTGGGAACTCAGTGCTTCTCTGAGACAGCATCCGTGCTGTTGAAGCCTGGATAGTCTCAGCTTATGGACTGCCTGACAACTTTCTGGCCAGCTGGGGCTTCGCTTCAGCATCCACTTGACAACATTCTTGACAACTTCCACAACTCCTTAACCTCACGCTAAAAGCAAATCCTGCTTAAGTCTCTCTCAGCATGACTAGGAATTTCATTAGTTGCCCCATCCACACTGCCTCTGGAAAGGGCCTTCTGAAATGTCACCATCATTTACAGAAATATAATATCACTGGGCCTAAAAGGACCAGCTACTCCCAGAGGACATGAAAAAAAAGAGAAATGTTCATAGCCCTGCAAAAGTGACAGTGCTAAAATCCTTTATTGTAACTGTGGCTCTGTCAGATGCTACCTATGGGGGAGGGCTGAGAAGAGAATCAACGCACAAGTAACGGGCAAAAAAGCAATCTTGGGGTTAAAATGTGCCAGCTGTCAGTGAAAGCTGGGCTTTGGGCTCCATTTGGGGTTCCTGGAGCACAGCCTCAAAAGGTGATGAAGGCAGGTGATGAGCTAGACCAGTGCAGGACAAAAGATGGGCAGAGGGAAGCAGCAGTGACTGCTGAGCTGGAGGTAAAGGGTCTCCCTTTGTGTGAATGGTGGTGATGAACAGTGAATAGTGGAGGATTCTGTGCTCCAGAATCAAACTAATTCTGATGGAGCATTAGCTGCCCCTTTTCTCGTCATCCAGACACAGCAGCAGCTGACTGGAGAAAATAAAGCAGAGTTTCTCCTTTCCCACTTCAAAAAGAAATGGAGGCAGACCCTGTACAGGTCAGCTAATTCACAGACAGAGCCTGGTGGCATTCAGCCCTTTAGACACTCAGCCAGTGAAGTGTCTTCTGTAGAAAAAGGGCTTAAATAAAAAATAAAACAACCCCCTGCCCCCCCCACCCCAGCCAAAATGAATGTTAAACTTCAACATTACGTACACATTAGTGTCACTTTACGCTTACTGCCCCACGCAGCCTGACAGATTCTTCACACCCTGATCATATCTTTCAGAATATTTTCTGCTGCACATACACACAAAAAATACTCAGTTCTCCCCCGTCCATTGCCCTAGACAAACGTCTCTTGGGCACAGGCCGTGGTGTCAGGCTCCTCCGGGGCCAGCCCTGCCTGTGGCTGGCTCCTGAGCCACTCCACCCTGCTCCGGAGCAGCTCCTTCTCCACTGCTTCTGCCTCAGCCGTGGGGCAAGTCTTGGTTTCATCGTGCCTGAAGTACTCGGTGACAGTGCTCCGGACAGAGGCAGGGAGGATGATCCGGATGGTGTGGCTGAGGGTGTGGAAGCCCTTGCTGTGGGCTGGCGCCTGCGCCGTTTCCACTGGCTCGCCCTCCAGCTCCTCTGGAGTGGAGGCACTTTGGGGGCTTCCTCTGGGCTCTGCCTGCGGGGACAGGGTCATTGGTTTGTGGTGATGGCGCCTGGAGATGGATTGCAGGACAAGGGGGGTGTTCTGCCCATAGAAAACTGTCTGGGGGATGTGGACTCTCACAGTCTGCAAGCTCTTGGGCAGGCTCTGCTCTCCACTGCTGCTGGCATTGTCCATGGGTCTCTCCTTGTCCTCTTCCACTGGACATCCCAAAGAACTTTGTTTATTTGGGGCCACATAAAATGTTATCTTGGTTCGCTTCAGGCTTTCCTGGCTTGGAGGGGAAGCAGCAATGCTTTTGATGTCAATGTTCTTCGCTGCCTTCTCCTGGTGCTGCTGGGGGCTGATCTGTGGGGATTTTTCACTGGCTGGGCCGCCAGCACCGAGCTCAGGGCTTTGTTCAAGCTCTTTGGTACAATCCTGGCTCCTGAGCCCTGGGCCAGGGTCCTCCTCACATCTCTTCTCTCCTCTCTCCTCTTCCTCCCAGTCAATGTCAGTTGGTGGGCTCCCCATGGCACCTCTGCTGACAGATCGAAAGCTTGTCATCTCCCCAAAGCAATGGCTGTTCTCTACAGCCTTGGGGTCATACTCATGGAAACTGTCCAGGTCACACCCTTGTAAAGGCAGAGGAGACGTGAAGGACTTGTGCCACTCCTTTGGGGACCTCTTGGCAATCTTGGGGGACACAGCATGAAGCCTGGCAGATGTGCCGAACATGAAGGGCAGGGATGAGACGTCTGTGGGACTAATGGCTGATGACTCCGAGCAGTAGGAGAAAGCACTGTCTAAGGAGCTGAGTGAGGAGGCAGATGGGGAGGTGGTGGTAGAGGACAGGCTAGAGAAACTGGACCTGTTGGACAGGCTGGACTTCTGAAGGCTGAGCTTCTTCAGCCTAGAGCTGGTCTGAGGCGACTGCCACAAGTTCTGTCTGGCCTTATGAACCCCAGGGCTTAGGCCTTCATCAATCAGCTTCTGGCTCTCCACCTGCAGCTGCTTGAGCCTGTGGAAGTAGTCCGTGTGGCTGTGCATGATGGTGGCATCGCAGCTGGACTGGCGGGCCACCGGCTCGTGGCTCTGGGCGGGGAGCTGGGAGCTGAGGCAGACGCTGGGCTCTGAGGAGCAGCGGGCCCGGGCCGGGCTGAGGGAGCGGATGGAGCCGAGGGAGCAGAAGGAGCCTTCCTCTTCCAGGAGCTCGTAGCTGTCTGCACTGGCATTCTTTTGGGCTTTGCTTTGGTAGCAGGCTGTGATCTCGCTGAACAAGTCCCAGTCTTCCTGATCCTCACCAAATAATAAGCTGCTGGGTGGTTCAAAAATGGCATCTGTGTCAGGCACCATGTCATGCTTTGGTCCTTCTGGGTCACAAGCAGAAAATTCCAGCTCATCAGAGGAATCATCATGCTGAGCCAAGCCTATGCCCGGGGCAGAGAATACAAATTAGTTTGTTGTCTGTGTCTCCTAACTGCATATAGGACCTTACAACCAAGGCAGGGAATTATTATCAAGTCCATGGAAAAGCAAAGATGATCCATTACTTTCACAGGGACCAGCTCTTGATTCTCAATCAAGAATTCTGGCTTGATGAGCTGAGCTTTCACCACTGGCCTAGGTGAAATAGGACAGTTAACAGAGACAACTCCATCTCCCTTCTGTGCAGCCATTTGGTTCAGCTTTACAGAGCTCATCTGGAAGAAAAGACATCTGGGACATGGCACTGCTAAGGCTACACTAAGCTCCTGTGATGGCTGGAATGGGTCGAGCAGCAGCCACAGAGAAAGACAACCATGCTCAAGGACACATCTGAGGGGATGCAGCTCAGCCTTCTGCTTTTCCTCCCTTCCTGTCCATGACTGACAGGCAAAGGGAAAATCAAAACCAATTGTTTTTCAATGCTTTTCCTTGGAAGAGACACGACGGGAGAGCAAACTATTTTGCATGAGGAGTTTACCTATTAAAAGATTTCAAACATTTCTGGAGGATACAGTATCACCAACTCACCCAGGCATTCCTCTGAGTTTCTGGACTTCTTTTTGCCTGGTCTTTGAAACAAGGAAGCAATGTCACCTCCAAAAATCTCTCCTGAGTTTTCAATCAAGAACTGCACTAACAAGGCCACCTGGCAAATACAAGAATTCACAGAGTCAGTTTGATGCAAAGACAGGCAGCTGTACAAAGCAAGTCAAATCAGTCCCAGAATGTTCTCTTTGTTGTCTGTAAGATGTAATTTCCTACAGGCCCTTTAGCTGAGGAAACTGTTAACAACCTGGCGATGTGTCTGTGTGAGCAACACCTGGGGCAAGGATGTGAGCTCTGTGAACTGGCACAGTGAGCCAGGTACAGCCACTCTGCCATTTTCCTCCCTATTGATGACACCTCATAAGCTACAAGCAAGCATTCCTCCCCTCTGATGCACTGTCACATCCATTGCTTACATTGTCTCTGCAAGGTGGCTTCAGACCCTGCTGAAGTGGCAGTGTCTAACTTCAGCTTCTTCCTCTTTCCTATGCTTGCTTAGGAAGTCCACCTGGCAAAGTAACCACAGCTTCCCTTTCCACGCTGGATAAACTGAGTGGCTGAATTCCCCCCAGTACAGGCACAGGGGAGAGGATGGAGGCCAGATGCCACTCAGCCAGCACTGCCCCATATCCTACACCTTCCTTCAGTGCCTATAAAAAGCAGTAAAAGAAGCCAACAAGTGTGAGGCCAAACCCATGAAAGGTTACCTTCTTTGTAGACCTGCTCTCCTCTTCAGGCCCTGTGGGACTCGGTAGCCACAGCATGTTGGGTGCTATGCAAAGAGCCAGGTTAAAGGCATTCATCTGATTCACACCAGAATTCTGCTCAATGTGATGAAGAACTCCAAAGAGGTGTCTGAGTAAGATGAGGTTGGCCTCTGGAAGCTGGTTGACGAGACTATTCAGGGAGTGAGAACAGGAACGTGATAAAAATCTGCTCTTCAAATATCAGAAGTAGCTTCCCAAAACTTTTGCTCCCCTCTTTTTGCTCCCTTTTGCAACCAGTTTGAGACATTTACATGTGACAATAGTAAGACCGTGTCACTCCCCTTGACAGCCACAACTTTACATCCATGTTGCCTCCCCACTCTGGTCACAGAGCCTGAGGAACCAAGGACTTACATCCAGGACACGTGGGTAGAAGTCTGTAATGCCTTAACAGAACAGTGATTGCCCAAAGGAGATGCAGGCCAGCAGCACGTGGGACAATGCCATTGCCCATGTCCCATGCTGTACAGACCATGGGGGAAAGGAGGCCCAGGCCAAATGGTGAAGTCCAAAACTGAGCTGAGCCATGGGCAAGAAGAGCTGATATCCTAATATAATCTGATATCCTGCCTGCCCCACAGGGTGCTGATAGGCTGCTCTTGCTTAGGACAGCAGTTTCAAGTCAGTAAAGCTGTTTTCAAGGTCCCAGTCACCATCTTGGTGGGGCCATTTCTTTGAACTGCTGATACAATGATCAGCTTGATGTTGTGCACATAAGAAAAAAGTGACCATTGTTAAGGCTCTAATTCCACTAACATTTTATGTACTCCTGGTGGCTGAATTATTGTGCTTTTTCCATTTGCTAGTTCTGGCAATTTGAACTGGTCATCAGAAAAGAATTTTCTAATTTTTGGGGGCCAGAAATTTTAACAGGGTTCACAAAAGGCCATTGAAAGGAAATCGTTCTGCCCAGTGACACTGGCAATCAGCAGTAGCTCTGCTGTGGCCTGGAGCAGTGCCAGGAGCCTCCCAGATGATGAAGTCTATGCTTAGGACCGTATGTTTCCCCTTCTCCCACCAAAAGAAGCTTTTCCAAAGGCTTTCACAAACCTTTTGATAACTTCAATCTTATGTGCTTGATTTTCTGTGTCCACAGCTTCCATCCACAGTCCGTGCATGTCTGAGGATAGAACACTGTCAGGTATATTTCGGAGAAAATCCTGAATTAAATATATATATGCAGAGCAGTCTGGTCAGTTTTGAGTTCCTTGTTGTGGTTTCACGATGCATATAGTCATTGTTTATTCATGTTAAGCACAAGATAAAACAAGACATGACATAAATAGGTTTCTCCTCCCCTGCCCCCGCCCCCCCCTCCATCCTCCTGGGGCTCCCTGCTGGGGGCTGGAGTTACCCTGGGGGAGCAGCCAGCACATCCCTGCCCTGTCCTGCTCCTCAGTGGGGCTGAGCTCTGCTGCAGCAGGTAGGGCACTTGTACCCAGGGCTGGGCATGGTCCTGGTAAACTACCTGCCAGCTGGGAGGATGGCTGGGTTTTCTGAGGAGGCTATTGAACAAATTCTACGTCTTGCACTGGGAAGTGCCTCCCTTTTTGTACCAGGCCAACAACAGGAAGAGACAGGGATGGTTTTTATACTTTAGGTGGCTGAATTGTTCTGACCACATTTAAATGCCAGTGCAAAAGAAAGGTTTTTTTCTTACTAAAAGTTGGGACTTACCATGGGCAGGTTGGATGGGGCTCTGAGCAACCTGATCTAGTGGGAGGTGTCCCTGCCAACGCAGGGGGTTGGAACTAGATGATCTTTAAGGTCCCTTCCAACACCAGCCAGCCTCTGATTCTATGATCACAAGCTTCACCCCCAACCCACCACAACCCCTCTGCTTGGTCTTGGCAGCTGTTCTCCCTCTTGCTGGCTAGCAAGAGGGTGAAGGCTCAGGGTCGAGATGGTACAGGCCACCTCCTTTGGGCACAGCCTCTCTGTCTGGGGGGGAATGCTGAGCAGTTGCACTTCAATGGCACGAGTGCTCCCACATCTCCCTGCAGGCTCTGCTGTGTGTTCAGAAAGGACAAAAAGCATCTGTGCAGCTGCCACCAAAGAGCTTCATGCCTACCTCAGTGCAGCATCTGAACTGCTGAGTGCAGACTCTGGCATGTTATTTGGCAATGTGAGATAACTTCTGCACTGATACCGTGGCTCTCTTGGAAGCAGACATTACTATGTCACCTGCTGGAGGCTGTTTTGTACAGGGAGGTACGAAGTGAAACCCTGTCCTAAGGGCCACAGTACATGTTTGTGTGTAAAAACAAGCACCCCTGGGTCAGGCAGAGACCTTTGTGGATCAAGCCATCAGGTAAGAACATGCCTTGTTGGAAAATGCTTTGTGTTCCTTCCCAAGCCTTCCCTATCCATAAAGACTCATATTGCTTCCTTAAAGAAGGAAGGTACTGTTAGCCCAGAGAGCTGAGTTACTTGGCCAAACATACCGTGATGACAGCTGCAGCCACAAAGACTGACTCTCCATCCACCTGGACATCATCTCCAGAGTTCAGCTTCTCTTTCAGCTCCTTGCAAGTCTTGGCATTGGCAGAACGTCTGAAAATGCCCCTAGTAGAGGGACCTTCGTGGTACAGCAGCAGCAGCATATCCTAAGAGAAAGCCCAGTTGTACTTGAGAGCCTATCACTTCACCCTGTTGATTTTTTTATATTCTACCTCACATATTCTAATGTAATCAGCCTAAGATCTGGTCAGTAGTGGAAATAGGGCAGATATGCAAGAGATTTATCATGATTTAGCCAAGGACAGAGCCTGTCAGAGAGAAGTTGCAGGTACAGCTCATGGGGGCATGCTTGTCCTGTGGCAAGTGTGAGCTCAGTGGACTCTTGCAGCGATAAGGTCTCGGCTGTGCAGTGTGGCACAGTCCACTGACAGTGCCCCTTGTCGGCGTGTGATCAGCTGGATGGAGATGCCCATGGAAATGAGGTGGACATCTGTGTGTGAAGTGATATGGGTTACCCAGGAGAGGGATGTGCTCACCCTGGCTACTGAGCTAGGCCTGAATTGCAGGCAAACCATGGTCTTCCCCATCCAATCCCCATAAATACTACAAGTGGCTCTGGGTGTTTAGCCCAGTTATGTCAGGACAAACAGTGCAGGCTGCTCCTTACCATGATTGGCTTGGGGAGGATCCCATCAGGACAGACAGAGGACAGAGACAGGCCGAAGAGCTTCCGTGGGGTGGTGGGCGACTGCGAGGGGGGGCTGCCCGCGGGGGTGCTGGTGCTGCGGCGCAGGGCCCAGTCGATCAGCGACTTCTTCCTCTTGGTGTGCTTCTGCAGCGACTCTGCAGGGAAGCACAGTCCTTGGTTATACACCTCCTGTCCTTCCCACTGGCCAGGGAGGCAGTTCCCAGCAAAGCAAGGACTTTCTACAGGTGTGTGGTTAATAACTGCACCCTTGATGGGGACACTCTCTGGTCTGCTCTCTACAGGTCCCTGAAAGGAGGTTGTAGTGAGGTGGGTGTTGGGCTCTTCTCCCAGGTGAATAACAACAGAACTAGAGGAGCTGACCTGAAGTTGCACCAGGGGAGGTTTAGGCTGGATATTAGGAAGAATTTATTTACCGAAAGAGTGGTCAGGTCCTGGAATGGGCTGCCCAGGGAGTCGCCATCCCTGGAGGGATTAAAGAAACATGTAGATGTGGCACTTCAGGACGTGCTCTACTGGGCATAGGGGGGCAGTGGCGTGTTGTTGTTTGGTTGATTTTGTTGTATTTTGTTTCGTTTTTCCCCCTGGGTGGTCAGTTGGACTCAGTGATCTTAGAGTCTTTTCCAACTGTGCCCATTCTGTGGCACACAGTGGTGACACCACTTGTTCACCTCCCCACCATCAGCAAAACTCGGACTCAGTCACTGTTCTTTTGGGACCTTGTTGTCTGTGCAGTGTAAGAACAGCCTGCAATGGAAAGCTGTTCAAGGACTGAAAGGCAACTCTGAACATTTGCCCTGACAAATTTAGCCCCTCTGCCATCTCCTCCTCCTCGCATCCACCCAGGTATGAGAGTGACTCTGGGACACACGTAAGGTGACAGGAAGAGTTTGGTGCTGCCAAAGACAGCAGCAAAGCCTCTGCCTGGGTGGAACGTGCTCCCACAGCCCCTACCTCTCCTCAGCTGCATGGGAGCTTGGAGCCTGGGCTTCAGGACAAACTGACACTGCTTCTCCTTTGGGAGTTGATCAAGGAAGGAAGCCTCTGTCCCATCAGGCAGGACGGTGTTATTGTTGGTTCCTTGTTGCTGGTCAGCTGAGTCCCGGAGACAGTTCAATGCAATGCTGAAAGGATGCTCGTGCCCTGTTGAGCAAAGAGTTGTGTAAAGAGCAAGTAAAGACACAGAGCTGTGTGAAAACAGCTCCAGATCTGGCAGGAGGAAGCAGCCACATCCAATGGCTCCCACTGCAGCTGGGCCTCTTAAGCAATGTTGCTCAGATGCCTGCCTGTGGACCAAGGCACATACGTGCATATATACAATCACTGCTTTACAAACAAGGTCATTCAGTTAATCCTGGCCAGCCACTCTTCATTAGCAGCTCTCCAGAACATCATACTAGTACTGTTAACTGGATTTAAACCCTTATTAATAGGGTTATGGGCCTCCCTGCACTAACAAAACACTGCAAGCATTGCTCTGTGTAGGAGCTGGCTTACTATGACACTCTAGTATGTGCTGAATTAATACAAAGAGTTACCATCTGCCACAACAGCTTGGAAAAAACCAATAAACACCTACAAATAAACACATGCAGTCTGAAGGGCCCCAGAGTGATAGTCTTACTATGACAACAGGAGCACACTTTGGAGCAAAATCTCTTGAATAAACCAATATGCATAAACTTCCTTGGAGAGCCTGGGGATGTATTTATTGGGTTATCACTGAGAACACAATGTTAGTGCAGGGATTACTCGTTCAGCACAACTAAGCAGTGTGCTACAGGGCAAAACAGGCTGAGCAACGGCTGCACCACTGACACCTCTGTCAGAGGAGCAAACAGCAGGTCCAATGCATTTAACAGCTTTGGTTTAGATGCTGGGTAAATCAGTGTTATTTCCTTGCTTCCTCCCTGGCAGCTAGTACATTTAATTTCACTGTCTTGCACACATTTGCTTGGAAAAGGGCGGTAAGTTTGAAGGTCTTCAAAGATGTCACCACATGTTGATTAAATGTGGATCCTGAGACAATGAAAGCCAAGTGACATCTCTCATCAGCTTGATGTCCCATCTCACATTGACAATACTCCTGCTACCATTGCTTTTTTAAATGAAGAGTGCAATGTTTGAGGTGTTTCTCTGCCAGACACACCAGTATAATTCATCACTTGTTTCTGTGGCACTAGAATTGAGGGAAAAGGGGAGAGCTCTTACCAATGAGAGGGTAAGGAGGGTCATCTTTTCCTGAGATCACCCAGAGATGGTGTTCACTTGTCCTGCCCTGGCAGTTGAAGAACAGAGAAGAGAAAAATATCAGGTGAAGGCAGCCAAGGTGAGGTCCATGAGGTGGGACCCCACTTGGAAACGTTCAGGAGAAGAAAATACTGACAGCCAGCAGGGTCTAAACCCATTGATGCTTTCCCAGACTATTTTAGCAATATCCACAACCTTCCTTGCTATTAAACTACTGGAACACTGCCAAAGCTACCTGTTAAACACTGGAATGGGAAAGGCTGGACCACTGCAATGGGCAAGGTTCAGCTGAGAACATCCCTGATTTGGTCAGTATTTCAGAGCTATATTAATAATCCTTTGACAAGCCTGGCTCAATCCTAATGCTGGATAGCAAACACTGAAGTTCTCTGACATCCAAAGGACTTTATTACACAAGGTTTGAATTTAAGCACATAGGCACATAAGCAGGTCTGTGTTTCTCATCCACACAAACAGATTGCTTCATCTTATGGTCCAGAGGGTATTAGTGCCTTACCAGTTGGCTACAGCAAATCTAGACTTCTTCACATCTGCCCTGTCCCGTAACTCAGATGTTGCCAGCTTCCTTAGCTAAGATCTGGCAGACTATGCAACTGCCACTTACAGGAAGTCCAAGCTGCAGAAGGGTCTTCTTCATCACACTCTCTGCAGTTTCCACGTTGGACACATCAACTGATGTAGTCTAGAAAGGAAAACAGAGAAAACACAAGAGGCTAATAAGAAGGCATGAAGTTTGGTTGCAGTTTCTTGCAGCTTGAAAATCTGGGGAAAAATGTCACTCATCTGCCTATTGACTGTCTTTGCTGAATGTTCACAGTCAGAAGAGTTGTACTAATTTGAACTGCACTGAAATCACAGTTAAGGGTGGTGGTTAGACACTATGAAAAGCATTCTCTGCTAGTTCTTCTGTCACGGGTTTATTGTACCATCCAAAGATTTTGTCCAGCAGAAACCCCAGGCAGTGTGTGGTGTTCAGAAGCTGTATTGGATCACACCGGTGTTTGACTGACAGCAGTGCCACTGTCACTCCAGAGGGTGAACACAGCACAACGCTAATGAACCATGAGGGTCTGGGGTCACTCTCTTGAGGGAAGAGTCCCCAGGAGGTAAATGTGACCCACCTTGGCACAAAGCCTAGAAATGTATGCAATTAATATGAAGAGACTGGGACACATTCCAGTAAATTAATTCAGGACACCAAACCAGTGGCTCTTGCACAATCAATATCCTCAACTTGATGCCCTGAAAATAGGAATGACCAGACACTCAACCACAAACTGTCACCAATTAGGAAGAGAAGCAGAAGGAAAAGAGAAAAGAAGCCAGAGTCCAAGGATAATCGTAAGAATTAGCCACTCATTGGTAAGGGTCTGGCTACCTCTTGATTTCCCAAACCAAAACCCCCTGAGTGGGCTTCCAGTGGGAAGGATGCAGCTGCCCAAATGCACACCCTCTAAAACCTTTCATTGTGGAACCTGAATTTTAAACAGGGACAGCAGCAGCATCCCCACAGCCCTGCCTTCCCACCCCTACCCCACAGACCTCCACGTAGTGTTGGCCTGATGAGCAGGTTCTTCTTTACTTACAGTAGAACAGTTGTCAGCATCCAGCACAAAGATCTGAAGGGTTAGATTCTTCAGATATTCATTCTGTTTTACCTCGTTGATATGCCTGAAAATAAAAGGAAAGGGGAGGGAATTAAATTTCCCATCTAAACTTGAGAAGGACCCTAAGACTAGGAGGCAAGAGGTCCAAGGTACCTGCTCCTTGGCACTATGATAAATACAGATTAATTATGACAGTAACAATAACATGCCCTGTTCACAGTGTAGTCACATGCTCCTACTGGCTTCTTTATCTTTCTAGAGCCCCCAGACTAGCAACCCCCCCATGGCAGTGCTGTAATGCAGATGGACATGTCCAGTGTAACACCTCCCAGCATGCTTAGGATCCTTACTGTCCTCCACAAATCAAGAGGCTTCTTCCCCTCTCTGCACCTCCATAAATACTTCTGAGGTGGGGTTAGTGGAAACAACATCTAGAAATGTAACATAATAAAGAAACAACTGTAGCCTCTATCTGCCAGGAAATACACATCAAAATTCCAATCAAAGTTCCAATCAAAAAAAATCTGAACAATCAGTGACACTTGTGACCTTTCCATAGGGATCAGCAAAGCCAACCTCCAGCTCCAGAGGAAAAAACCTACTCCAACAACGTCGTCTTCTAAAGGATTTTATCTTTTCTGGACTTTTAACACCAGTTTTGCTTTCACTCAGGGGCTTCTATATTCAGGTTTCAAAGGTGGGTTTTTCAAAGAGTAGCTAGACAATGTGCCCAACATCAGAGGGCCATGTGGCACCTGGCATGACATACTCCTCTGAGGGCTGCAGAGGAGCCACCCAGGAGGAGGATGAAAGGAGGGTCACTTACCACAGTAGTGCTGACAGCCATCGTTCCTTCACGTCAGCTGAGCTGAAGATAAAAAGGGAGGCAGAGCATCAAACAAGTGCTGAGTGGGGAACAGCCTTTGGAAACTCTACCCAGTGTCATTTATATATAGTTGTAAGTCAAAGTTCCTTCCTGCAAAGCCCTGGAACAAAAGCATAGTCCTTTCCTGCTTCTGTCCTATTTTAACAAATAACAAAAAATAACAAAAAAAATAATCCCAGCAACAAACTGGACTGAGTTTCCTGCCCAGCCTGGCAAGTGTTCAGATACAGGACAAATATCTTGCTGTGATGCTGAAGTTAACTCATCTTGTGGGCCCTTATTATTTTTGCAGTGACCTTTAATCGCTATTTTCTTTCTCCTGTTTTTTTCCTTCCCAATGTCTGCTGTTCCTAGAAGCTTCTGCTGCCAACACAGGTTACCCAGGTCTCAGTGACATCAGGGATGTGGAACTTCGTTTGGACTAAGACATCAAGAGCAGCTGCATGTCAAGGCATGAGGCCTGGTCAGGAATTCATCACCTGGGAGAGACCTTCTCGACCCATGGAAACGATGAGACAGCCTGTAGGAAACCATGATAGGGTTCCCATTTCTTTTTCCATCAAGGCAGCTGCTCCACAGAAGGAAAAGCATCAGGCCAGATCAGCCCTTCCTCACTGTGCTAGCAGGACCTCTGAGGACACAGTGACCCTGGAAGGTTGCTGACCTCTCTCCACTTAGCAAAGGAGAGTAAGGAGCAGAGATGCCTGACCAGCAGTGACCTGAGCTCCCGGTGGATAAAGGTGGATAAAGGGTTTAATCCTGGCACAAGGCCATCTGGCATTTTTCATTGACATATCTAACCTGTCCTTTGTCATGAAAAATTCCCAAACTAGGGCTAATCTCCTACAGAAATGGCTGTGGACAGGTGCTGAAACAACATGCTTGTACGATGGCACAAGCTGGCTTGCTATGGCCGATTTGGTTGTGATGTTCCAGGATGCTCTGCAGCAGGGTTAGCCCCTGCCGTAACAACAAGGTTGGTCCTTTAAAAGGCTCTCAGGGACCAACCTGCAGGTATCTTTCTAAGATGACTGTCTCCCAACATCTAGTTTTTTACCATGCTGTCTAAGGTGAGTGCAAGTCCTCTACTCAATGGGGAGAAGGGCTGTAGTATTGCTCAGGGCCCTGCAGCCTTGGTCACTGTTTTGCTTGATACATGGGGGATGTGGGCAGCTGTCAGGCTGCAGAGTCTGGTGTCTGATGAGATACCTGAAGGTGACAACATAGTTGGTGGTAGGCCAGCCGATGACAAATGAATTCTCAGAACCCATCTTTTTCTCTGTCACCTCGCTGAGACAGGTACCGGTCCACACTTCACTCAGATGCACCTGCTTTTTCAGCTTCAGGCTGGAGGAGGATCTGCAATTCAAATTACAGATTTCTTAGGCCAGACTCTAATGTCTAGACCTCCAGAGTCTGGTCATCCCACTTTCCAGTCATGCAGATGCAGTAACAGCAACAAGCCACCCCCCAACCAAACTTCTGGGCATGTGGAGGTACGTTTTGGGGTTGGTGGCTGCAGTGGGACAGCTGTGGCTTAGGGTGATGTGATTCACTAGAGCCACACAGAGGTAGATGGTGATTTAGGCTAATTACTGTCTGTGCTAATAACTGAAGCCACCTAAGCTCTTAATTTATGTGTGGCAGAAGTAGCCAGATCAGGAATCAGTTTTCTGTCCTTACTGCCAAGATCTTGCCCTCATCCCATTTCACCAAGAAGCCATCTAAGGGAAAGGGCAAAACCAATTAGACACCCTTTTCCTTCAGGAAAATGGAGTGAAACATGAATACCAAGAAGAATTTCTGGAGGGAGAAGGGGGAGATGCCTCATTTTGGACCCACATTTGTAAAGAGCTGTTCTGATGCCTGCTCCACAAACAGCTCAGATCATAGCTTCTACAGCACATACTGGGGAGAAGGAGTGAGTGTGAATTCCTCTTACTTGGATTTGGCAATGACCAGCACATCGCTGAACAAGATCAGGTGTCTTTCCTGGGTCTGCAGGCCCATGGTTAGCTGTACCCGCTCATCCAGGAGGAAAGTGGAGCCTGGGCTGCTGAACACCCCACTTGGCAGCCCATTGTCAGGATGAGAAGAGGAAAGGGCAGTTTCCCTGGAGGAGGAATAAAAATTACAAGACTTTCTCAGAAGCTTTCTTCACGAGGGTATGTACCCATGTACAGGTTGGGTGCTGATCTGCTGGAGAGCAGCATAGGGGAAAGGGACCTGGGGGTCCTGGTGGACAGAAGGATGACCATGAGTCAGCAACGTGCCCTTGTGGCCAAGAAGACCAATGGCATTCTGGGGTGCATTAGAAAGCGTGTGGTTAGTAGGTCAAGAGAGGTTCTCCTCCCCCTCTATTCTGCATTGGTGAGGCCGCATCTGGAGTAATGTGTCCAGTTCTGGGCCCCTCAGTTCAAGAAGGACAGGGAACTGCTTGAAAGAGTCCAGCACAGAGCCAGAAAGATGATGAAGGGAGTGGAACATCTTCCTTGTGAGGAAAGGCTGAGGGAGCTGGGTCTCTTCAGCTTGGAGAAGAGGAGACTGAGGGGTGACCTCATCAGTGTTTATAAATACATTAAGGGTGAGTGTCAGGAGGACAGAGCCAGGCTCTTCTCAGTGATGTCCAGTGATAGGACAAGGGGCAACAGGTGCAAACTGGAGCACAGGAGGTTCCATGTAAATATGAGGAAAAACTTCTTTATTGTGAGAGTGACAGACACTGGGACAGGCTGCCCAGAGAGGCTGTGGAGTCTCCTTTGCTGGAGACATTCAAAACAGGCCTGGATGCGTTCCTGTGTGCTGTACTCTAGGTGATCCTGCTCTGGCAGGGGGGTTGGCCTAGATGATCTTTTGGGGTCCCTTCCAACCCCTAAGATTCTGTGATTGGCCACAGGTGACCACTTTGGGACAGCCCGTAGCCCCGCACTCCTCCCAGCACTGCCAGTGCAGCCCTGCAGGGGCCCGGCCTGGCCCACCTCAGGCCCATGGAATGCTGCCCCAATGGCCACAGCACATTGGGAGAGGTTAAGCTGCTGAAATACTAATTTTTGAGTCATTGCTCACTCAGGTAAAACAGTTATTTTCAGCACATCCATGTGAGCTACGACTGGAAGGGGGATGGAAGGCATGGATGGTGGCACTGCTCAGCCTGGCGGGGGGGACGGACACTCCTCCGTGTGTCACCATCTGAACCCAACTGCTTGTCAGTGCAGGGGCTGCAGCACAGAGAAAGGAACTGCATGTACTCATCTACTTCCAGCTATCCTCCCCTGGCTCGCCTGGCTGCAATCCAGCATCTTGTTCCTCCTGAAACAGGTACAGGGACTGGCCATCTCCAACAAGCCCCACAGCATTTGCGTGCTGCCTGCAGCCGTTGGGATGGCACCGGATCCTTTCTCTGTGATCCCCACAGCTGGGAGAGCTCCACCAAGCCCTGACCTCCCCCTTGGCTTCTGAGCCCCCTCCCAGGGCACCTTCTGGTGCTGCTCCTGGCTCCCGTTGGCAGTGCTGGCGCTACAGCAGGTCCCATGGTCACCTCCTGTGCCTGTTCCTGCTCTGCAGGTGGGATCGTGCTGAGTGAACACACAAGAGAACTTTGCTGAGCCTTGCTCAGAGACTTCGTGTGCCTGACACTGACTGAACTAGCTAACTCTGAAACCTGGCCTCAGATGCATGTAGACAGAAAAACCCTGGAAATCCTCCTGTCTCTACACATAGACAAAGACATGCACCTTGTTTGCAGGCAAATACCCCCATGGAAGAGGTGCCTACCCTCCCTCCAGCCCTCAGCAATACTGCTCCAGTCTGAAGGCAGCCTCCACACAAACAAATGAAAAACCACATGAGCTTTAAGGGTAGTATTTTTGACACTGTTAGTCTTCACTAAGTTTCCACTGGACTCATGATTGGGCTCCTTTGACCTCACGAGAGTGAAGTTAAAGCCAGTGTCGCGGACCGAGACAGGTAAAGCCGCGACCCACACCCCCACTTTTTTAAAATCCCATCACAGGAACACCCACACTCCTGCATGCAGCAATTCCGTCTTCCCTCCTCACCACTCCACAGCCACCAGCAAGTGAATTCTTGGCTTACACATCTGATGACACTAAGCTGGGAGGAGTGGCTGACACACCAGAAGGCTGTGCTGCCATTCAGAGAGACTTAGACAGGCTGGAGAGTTGGGCGGGGAGAAACATGATGAAATTCAACAAGGGGAAGTGTAGAGTTTTGCATTTGGGGAAGAACAACATGATGTCCCAGTATAGGTTGGGGGCTGACCTGCTGGAGAGTAGTGTAGGTGAAAGAGACCTGGGGGTCCTGGTAGACAGGAGGATGACCATGAGCCAGCAATGTGCCCTTGTGGCCAAGAAGGCCAATGGCATCCTGGGGTGCATTAGAAAG
This sequence comes from Hemiprocne comata, assembly GCA_020745705.1. NCBI lineage: Eukaryota > Metazoa > Chordata > Aves > Apodiformes > Apodidae > Hemiprocne > Hemiprocne comata. The sequence continues at coordinate 21,187,829 of CM036597.1, read as the reverse complement.
GGTGTGGTTAGTAGGTCAAGAGAGGTTCTCCTCCCCCTCTATTCTGCATTGGTGAGGCCACATCTGGAGTATTGTGTTCAGTTCTGGGCCCCTCAGTTCAAGAAGGACAGGGAACTGCTTGAAAGAGTCCAGTGCAGAGCCACAAAGATGATTAAGGGAGTGGAACATCTCCCTTATGAGGAAAGGCTGAGGGAGCTGGGTCTCTTTAGCTTGGAAAAAATGAGGCTGAGGGGTGACCTCATCAATGTTTACAAATATGTAAGGGGTGAGTGTCAGGGAGATGGAGTTAGGCTCTTCTCAGTGATGACCAGTGATAGGACAAGGGGTAATGGGTGCAAATTGGAGCATAGTTCAAGGTGAATATCCGAAAACATTTTTTTACTGTAAGAGTGACAGAGCACTGGAACAGGCTGCCCAGGGAGGTTGTGGAGTCTCCTTCACTGGAGGCATTCAAAACCCGCCTGGACAAGTTCCTATGTGATGTGCTCTAGGTGACCCTGCTCTGGCAGTGGGGGTTGGACTAGATGATCTTTCGAGGTCCCTTCCAACCCCTAGGATTCTATGATTCTATGATTCTATGATCTGTTGCCTCTACCAGTGAGAAGCTAAATGACCTTTAAACTTGTTAGTAAAAGCTTTGGATGTGCATCAATTCAGCAGTGGGATCCACACAGTCTCAGCAGTGGATTTCCTAAAGCTGGAGGAGTTCCTCAGCTTTGTAAACACAACAGGAGGACAGCAAAAAAAAATAAACCTCTCTCCAATACTCTGGTGGCCGAAGCAAAGATGGCATTGTACCAGTTCCCTCCATTGCAATCCATCATGAGAAACATTTCAAGCTCCCCTCCCTCATGAGGGTATTCTCCAGCCAAATAAAGTCAAGAATTTGTTTCTCTTCTTTACTTTTTTTAGTGTTATTTAGAAGAGGGTTTGGGGAATGACAAGGAAGCCACACAACTTGGTCAGAAGACAAGGAAAGGAAAATCAGCCCTGCCCTTTATTTTAAATGATCCCACGAGGCTGGCCCCATACAGCCATTTCAGAAAAGCAGGAGGTACCTATGGTGTGATATAAAGGGGGTATTATCCAAGAGAGCTGGTCCAGATAAAATGTCAATCAGTTCAGCTTTATAATCACTTTCTTACAAAGAAAAAAAACACATTGAACATAAAAAAAAAAATCCCTCAGGAAATGTTATTTATAAGATTGCTATCAGAGCAAGGCAGCAAGGAGTGCAGCTCAGCCTGGAGAAGAGAAGGCTCTGGGGGGACCTCATAGTGGCCTTTCAGAATTTGAAGGGGGCCTACAGGAAAACTGAGGAGGGACTTTTGACTAGGGTTTGTAGTGAGAGGACAAGGGGTAATGGATTAAAACTGAAGAAGGGGAGATTTAGGTTAGACATTCTAAGAATAAAGAAAGACATTCTTTAGTGTGAGGGTGGTGAGACACTGGCACAGGTTTCCCAGAGAAGCTGTGGCTGCCCCATCCCTGGAAGTGTTCAAGGGCAGGTTGGATGGGACTCTGAGCAACCTGGTCTAGTGGGAGGTGTCCCTGCCCATGCAGGGGGTTGGATCTAGATGATCTTTATCTCTTCCAACCCAGACCATTCTATGATCTCCTTAGCTATGCTGAGCAGTTACATGGTGCTGCAAGAGGACAAGGACACAACCCCGAAGAGGGCTCAGCTCCGACAAAAGGACCAAATAGCTCAGCTCAGGGCTAGCACTTGGTGCTTTGGCAGAAGATCTGCACATCTGGCAGGTTTGTACCTGCCTGCATCTGTCAATGCTGTTGGTGTTTTACACCAGTAGGGGCAAAGGGTAAGCAGAGCACTAGGTGGCTTTGGAGTCACCAGAAGCTTTTCATGTCAGGGTCACCACTTAACCATCCACCCAAGCGGACACTAAGGGAAAGCTGCTGTCATCCCGTGGGGACATGACTGTCCCAGAGGATGGCTGGAACCAGTTTGATTTTGGTCTGTATAGGCAGAAAGGTGGAAAAAGGAGTCAGAAAGGGTATTTCTTCTACCTGGAAAGGTACCTTGACTTGCCAAGAGCTTTAGTAATGGCAGAAGGCGTAGATCGTCTTCTTTGGACGATGGGCTTCATCTTCTACAAGACAAAAAGACATTCCAGTTAGCCTGGCCACCCAGATCTGCTCATTGCATCTCCCAATTCTCTTTTTATCTAACACCGATGAAACCTCAGCACTGAGAGCCTTGATCTGTGCTTTCAGACACCTCCCTCCCCTTCCTTATTATTGAAACACTTGTCAACTCTCACATTTATGTGGGACACTTAAAACTTTCCTAACTTGAAATGCATCCAGTTTTCACAGCCAACATTCAAAGTAATGACATGAAATTAAGCAGAGAAGAAAAAAACCCAAAAACACAGGCCAAAGGTCTTCCTGCCATGGAACAGTTTGTTAAGGAAAGGTATAAAAATCCAATTTAAAGCTAGACTGGACAAAGCTATGAACAGCATAAAATATTGTAGGGAACCGTATTTTATGGGCTGAAGGGATGGATGAGGTTACTTAGTAGATTTTTGTCTATACTCATTTTCCACAATTTACAGATTCAGCAATTATAGCGTTATTATGCCCTTCTCAGGCAGTGTTCCCTCAAGCCACTTCTATCTTTTTTAGCAGCCACAGCCACCAAATCTTATACGGCACAGAAATGAGGTGACTGCGATGGTGAGTTAGAGGTGATGACCATCCAAGTCACACACAAAGGTCACAGGTCTCCTTTTATTTGTTTAATTAATTTTGTGTTGGAGAAAGATGATAGGTTTTAGCCTGGGAGAGAAATCCATACATCAGTGGCTCTTGCTCAGTAAGCATGGGGAAATCTGTCCCATGCCTTGTTTCTCATTTCAGCATTTGCCTGTATTAGAGCTCAAGGTACCAGGAAGTTTACAGTATTGATCTTTTGACTTCTGAAGACATCAAAATATGGAATCTCCTAAGAATAAAAGAAACCAGGATTGCTGGCTGAGAGGAGGTCCTACCAAGAAAGCCTGTTCCTTTTATTGATGACATCATTCTGCTGAATGCAGAAATATTCGTTGCACGTGAGCTCCTCAGTCCCACCTCTGAGTACAGGACACTGTCCCAGCTCAGCACCTTACAACCACATTCACATGACATTCTGCTGATGTCAGAGGAAGAAGGTATCACCCTCATTTCACTGATGTCATGGCCAAGAGCAAAGTGACTACAGGGAGTTGGAGTGCCTGGCCCTGACCTCAAGAGCAGAGGGGAAGGGTGGCTGCAGGGCTGGGCCAGGGCACGGCTCCTGCTCGCTCTGCTGGAACACTGGGGGCTCAGCCTGGCTGGGGGGGGCTGTCCCCAGGGATTTATGTGAGGAATCCCAGAAAAGAAAGAGTACAAGATCATGTAACTCATGTAACAAGTTGGAGTGGGATTGCAAGAAAAATTTCATAAAGCCATTTCTTAACATATGAATATCCAGCTTTGCAACATCAGCAGTGCTCTCCAAGCAGACTCTTTGTGTATGTGTGTGTGTGCAGCCAGTGACAGAGGGATGGCAATTTCTCCTTTGGTCCCTGACATGACCTTGCCAAGCAAAGATCTGTCTCCGGAAGTTTCACAGAGAGAACTAAATAAAAATAACATCAGCTTAAAAAAATGTTTGTTTTAAATAGAGTCTCCTTACTGAAACGGAACATTTGGCTTCCAGAGGTGCCTTAATAGGAGAAAATGTTCCTACTAAACACAGTACAGCAAAACATCCATTGTGCAGCATCTTAGGGCAGGAGGGAAGGGCAGGTGTGGGTGGCTGGTGGAAAACCCCAGCCAGCAAGGGCACTCCAACCAACACAGTAGGGTCATCGGGGGAAGTTTTGTGCTTCTGGTGTAGGAACATCTGGAATGGCATTGTATGAAAATCTTGCATGTGAGTATCTTCTGTGCCCAAGAATCCTATGGCATATAACAACCTCACTGTAGGTAGAGCAATCATTTTGGCCATCCCAAAACTTGTCTCCTCTGTGGTACAACGTGGTAAGGAGTACCAATGACACATGATGTCACTGTGGTGTAGGAGGACATTTTACTCAGAATAAATTTCAGGGGAGATATCCAAGAGTCAGTGCTGGAGGATTTCATCTCCTAGCCATTACAAATGGCTTCAGATTGTACCTGAATGGTGGTAGCAAAGTCTTTCAAGAAACCTTGTGTTTGCTCATTCAGTGCACTTGTCCAGAGAAGCCTGAGGACCTGCTCACCAGGCCCACTTCCAGTAGGTGCTGGAATATGTGTGTAAGTCTCACAATGACAGACTTTGGATTTGCAGCGAAATGCTGTGACTACAGGACACAGGCATTCCCCATACTCACTGTCTCCACATAAATTGCTGAAATCACCAGTTGCTCAGAGATCCTGTTGCCTGATTCCAAACAGCCTTCAGGCAAACCAGAAAATTGCCTTCCAAGTCCTCAGCCAAAGTCTCTTTGACACAAGCCAGTCAAGTATCCCTAGCAGGACATCACTGAGATGACAGCCAGAAGATCTCATGAGTGGCATCTTCCTGAGGGAATGAGACATGGCTACTTGGCACCATCTCACAGTTAACATACTTAAATTGTGTATTTAATAGAGGAATAATAAATGGTTCTCCTTTGGTTTCAGTAGCTATGCAGGTAAAACAGTTGCTCACGTCCTCCTTCCCTGCTTGGGAGAACCCAGCTGAACCCCATTTTAGACAATTTTGGTTTGGATGGGCTGGCCCCTGTAAATGGTGTCTCCTTAAAGGCTGCTGGGCACGAAGAGCAGCTCCCAACACCTGGAGCGTTCTGCCAGTGCCATGTGAATAGTGCTCTAAGCCCTGCCTGTTTCTAGGCTACAGTTTTACAGTTTCATTGCAATCCCCTCCCATCTCACTGCACTGAAGAAACACAGGAAGGTCCCTGCCCCAGGTAGGAGTTTCATGGAGCGGCCACAGCCCCTTGCCCTCCAGCTGCCCTGGACCAGGGCTGGCAGAGCCTGGAGGGGTGGCTGGTGGTCCTGGGCTACTGCAGCCTTTCCCAGAGCATCCCTCTTGGATGAAGGGGAGACGTTGCTGTTTCTCCATGTTAGAGCTGGAGGAACTTCTACTGGGAGCCGCTCTGCTCACACTGACCAGGCACTGCAGTGGGAGCAGCCAGAGGGACACGGCAGGATCTCAGTGCTGTTTTGGTGCCATGGGAACAGGGACTCGTTTACCCAACACACTAGGGAAGTGCTGGAGCACTTGCAAGACTCCAGGCCGTGTTTGTGCATTACTCATCTCAGAGCTGCCGAGTTTAGCTGTGTATTTCTTGGCACCAGGACGGCTGCGAGCCCAGTGCCCCTCATTCCAAACCCATGTATGGCCGACACCATCGGCTTAGCCGGCCAGCCTGAGGGGGAGGTTTTCCCCAGCCCTGACCTCGGTGCTTGAATGCTGTTCTTCAGATAGTTAAAGTGAAAAAAATTCTTCAGATAGTTGAACTGAAAAGTAATGACACCTGCTTCATACAGGGTGGGTTTTCCTTCCGTCCAGAGCTGGCCCAAGCTCGCTGTGGCTGTGGCACCGCGAGGCTGCTGTTTGGTTTAGTTCACCTTCAGAAATGAAAACCAAATTTTTTTAAAAGTGTGATTTTTCTGCAAAACATAACTGGAAATATTTGTTTCAGAAGCATTGATTAACTGTGTCTTCAAAAACCCTAAGTGTTTTCTTTGCCCCCAGCACCTGCTGCAAGCGGCCAGCTCATGTCCCGTGCAGTGGGGACTGGCCTGGTCAGACTCATCTCCACAGGGAAACACGTCCCTGTCATCACCAGCTGAGAGTGCTATGGAAGACTGAAGGTTCCAATGGCCTGGACCTGAGACTCGGGTGCTTCCAGACTAAATGTGGGAGGTAGACATAGCCAAAGAGGTGGGCTTGGTGACCTGCAAGGCCAGGGCTGCCTGGATGCAGGAACACCTGCGCCCTGAGAGGTGACAGATCTACAGGACCTTGAGTTTCAGGGTCAATTCACATGGCAGGGCTGCTGCCAAGCTGCAGACCTCGTAGCTGGGTGGGTAAGCTGGCATGAATCGATGACGCTTTCCAATGGAAATGTGCCTGGCAAGAAGATTTAAGATCCTGTGTGGCAGGAGGAGCTCCTTCAGAGCCCTCCCTTCATTTTCTGCAGGGCTCTGCCAAAGCAGTGTGTTTTGATTAAAAAGTTTGTTTTCAATGAATCTGCATTTTCCACGGAAAAAAATACACTACCAGAAGGCTCCTGGGTAGCTCTGCTTTGGCCATTGGGTGTGTCATCACCTAAAGAGAGATTGAAAAGACAGTCTGAAAACAAGCCACAGTGCAGAAATAGGAGGATAAAGCTCTGCAGAGCCTCTGCCAAGGACTGGGCTAGCTAGAATGTTTAAAACTAGCCCTGCAGTCCACAGTGGAAACATCCTTCATGAGGACTGAACATCCACGTTCTGGTACTCTTTTATGTGGAACATTTGGCTGTCAGTGTCACTCGCCCCAAGTTAGACACACAGTCCACTTTCTAGCTGTGAAGATGGTGAAAGGGTATAATCCAGTCCTTTAAAATAAAAATAAGCATTGAACATGGACTCTGAGTCGATTCCATGCTGACATTCAGATCATCTGGGGAGACTTATGTTGTTAAAGGCACAGCCAGAGAGAGTAAAACATGGGCCACCATGTCTTTGATTATTTGGAGCATCACAAATTCTTCACAGCCAGTAGCACCAATACTATTCTCATTCTTGGATGGCTCTTGTGAAAGAAATATTCCTAAGAATATTCTCATCACATTGTGCACTGCATAAAAGGAAATCAGACATTAGGCTACACGAACTGCGAACAACTGGGCTTGCCATTTTATGCTGATTTGCACCTAAAAATGAGTTTAGGGAAAAGTGCACTTGCACAGCTGCTGTCTCCTTTTCCCCTTGCTCCCAGACTTTGCCACTGGAGAAACTGCACAAACGCGAGCGTGAGCCCAGGGCCAGGAGCAGTTTCAGCAGGGGCTCCCAAAGCACTGTCTGGAACATTCCTCTGGCAGAGGAGGTCCCTGGCAGGGCACTCAGTGCCACCCTCTGGCGACACAGCTGCACGTACCTGCCTTCAGCGAGACCTGCCGTGCCCCTCTGCTGGCCTCATCTGGGGTGATCCTGAATGGAAAGGGGAGTAAGGGGAGAGAAGCAAACCCTACGTGCCTGGAGGAACACCCATCGCTGCCCATGCCACCTGAGGAGCTGTGGGGACCAGGACTTGCTGCCAGTGCTGCCCGAGGACTGGCACAGCCTGTTCCTGAGACAGCAGTGGCCTTAGCAGAGTGACTTTCTGCTTTTTCCTCTATATAACTACTGTGCTTCACCACGATGTTTTCCAGCTGATGAGCTCTAAAACACATTGCAGTTTGTATTCAGCCAAGACCTTCCTAACTCTTATTCCATACATCTCTACTCCAGCTTCCCACTGACTACTTGGAAAATGGAAAAACTGAAGCTCAGAATTAAGATTTAAATAACATAACCACATCAATGTAGAAAAGTAGTTGCAGAGCCAATCTTGGAAGCCAGGTCTTCCTTCAGGAAGAGGTGTAAGCTAGGTATCCTTTCTCTTCAAATTATATGGTATAACCCCCCCCACCCTGAGTCATTATTGTGATATTCTCATTGCAAAAAGATGACAAAGTTCTTATACCCAGGAGCCTATCCAAAAGCACTGACCAACACCACCTGTGAGCAGACAGAAACAGAGCAGATTGAACCTCATGGCATATTATCAGGAATTCCTGATACATAAACACTTGCCATCATCTACCTGTCCAAAGAAACAGGTCCCTTTGCTACCACTTGGTCTACAAGAAGCTTTTCCACAATCACAGATGACTCACCCCACCTAATTAGGAGCCGTATTAACTGCTCATGCAGCCCCATTAACACTACACTACGCTGCCCTGTGTCTCCTGCCACCTCCAGACTCTGGCAGTCCATCCTGTTTTCTGACTCATGCAACCCTGTTTTGATCCATCCAACCTCATTTTTCCATATTCCTTCATGTTAGGTGAGGACCTGTGTCTGTCCACTTATAGTTTAATAATTCGCACTACTGTGCTTTGCAGAGGGTGAAAACTCAGTGCCTAGAAGAGAGGAAAAAAGGTGCAGCTGTTTTATGAGGTCTTTGGGGTGCATTTTGCCAGCAAAGGCATACAAAAAAGTATGAATGTTTCCTTGCAGATGCTGGGGAGAATCTTCAACTCTCCAGCCACCACTTTAACCCTTTCAATTCCTTACGATCCAGAATTAGCCTCATTATTTAGAGCAGGAAGTGTAAAATAATGTTGGGTGGTCACAGTCCAGTATTTTATTTGTGGATGTGAGTCCCTTCAGAGAGACAGGGCAGGGTTCAGTGTGCACTCAGAGCTAAGAACCCTGAGCGTAAATATTTATCTGAGCCATTGTGCACAAGCTTGTCTTCCCATGTTGTTTCACTAATTGTTTCCCTCTCCCTTACCTGCTAAAATGCATCTCCAACAAAACTCAAACATTTCTTAAAATATGCAGAGCCTGATGACAGTAAATCAGTTTGCAAGGACACGCTTTGAAACGTTTCCTTTTCCTTCCAAGGAATGGAGCCCTGCTGGTTTATTTTAAAATGTCCCATAAGGGGGGGACCGGGAGATACAGTTCTCAGCTGCCAAAGGCCGAGTGGGTTTTCCACTCAGAGTTGGCTGGGAATTAGCTTGACTCACACTAATCTGTTCCATGCCACCTTTTTGCCCTGCTCTGCAGATAACTTGTGCCTGCAGGACCTGCCTTCCTCAAGAGTCTGGAACAACACCAGGGTCTGGAACAACATGGACAGCGACAGCAGAGCTCTGTGCTCCCTCACTGGGGCATCCTGTGCTGGGCTGAGAGGTGAAAACTGATGAGTGCAAGAATAAAAACAAATCCTGCTATTTCCAAGCCTCAGCCCACTCGATACAGTGTTGGTGGAGAGAATGTGTGAAAATTACAGGCAACTGCTGCTGAAAACACCCATGCAAAATTTCTTCACCTTTCCTTGGAGGTCCCAATGGTTTGGTAGCAATCAGAATTGCAGCCAGGGCTGAGTAAATTTGAAATATTTGCTGGCAATGGATCAGACCAAACAGTCACTGTCTGTTGGGATTTTCCTGCAATGCTTATTCCCATGGTGAAAAGTGCAACAGGTTCCCCCTGTATGTTTTGATAGAACTTTACAGCAGGGCTCTTCCCTCGCCCCTTTCCTTCCTTTGAACGAGTGCTGAAAGCTACCCCAGGAACCTCTCATGGGGGATTCCTGTCTCTATAGCTCTAAAGCAAACCTCTCCTTAGCTCCAAACACATATATGGTCCCTAGCCTCAAGCTGTGGCATGCTCAAACAGTTCTGGGGTGACTACTGATAATCCTTATGTGGGCAATCACTGAGGGCACACTTTTATCGAGCCCTTTAAACCAGGCTGGTACTTTGGGGTAGAAGTTTCTGTTGTGAAGTTGGATGTGTATATAACATTGGAAGGGAACTTTCTGGGTTTCACAGTATAAAAATTCATCACTGAGGCCAAAGTAAATGAAGAATCATGCTCCTTTAAAAATGCAAATAAATAGTTCACTGAATCGAGCTTTGGCAAAATGAAAAAACTTGCAGAGCAGCCAAACCTGAGGAACAGAAAAATGTAACACATTCCTTCGTGTCTTTAAAATAACCCTTTTCTCTTCCCCTCCCTTGGCCCAGAATTCCTCCTCCTGCTGTATTAAAAATTAACAACCCCCAGACAGCCGGGTCTGCCCAGGTACAGGGTTACTTCAGCCACTCACCACCTCTCTGCCTGCCCTGGCTTCCTCTGAGGGACAGAAGTGGGCTTGTTTCCAGGCCAGCTTCCCCCAGCCCTAACGCAGAGGACTGTGCACAGACTGTGCTCCCCAGGGAGGTCCACGGTTCCCACCTACAGATGTTCTTGCTGCAGGCAGAGGGTCCACGGGCAACCCTCCCTCTCCACCAGGGAGCTGCCACCAGCCTTCAGTGCCAGGGACTTCAAGTCCTGTGCACGTCGCAAGTCTGGTGTTTCTCATCTATTTACAGTGATTAAATAATTTTATTTGCAGCTTGGCCATGGAGAAGACCTTGCAAAGAGGCAGCTCTGTGCATCTGGATTTCATTAAGGGCTGAACATTAATCCCTTTATGCCTTATAAGCATTCTGTTAGCATTTTACAGACTTGGGGTTGTTGAACAGCACTCTCAGAGCTGGCTGGCTGAAAAATGGGTTAATCAACGGCACCTCTGCTAGGACACACAACATGAAAGGCATTTTCCTCCTTCTGTGGCTTGCTCATCTCCCAGCACCAGGACAGGTAACGCACACTACCAACATTCACTGTCAAACTCCTCATCAGAACTCATGAGAGGTTTATGCTGAATTGTAGGATTTAATCCCACAGAATTTTGCAGTTGATAGAAATGAAAAATAGGCATCCCAGCCTCAAGTGAGGACCCAAATGTCATGAATTTCAGGGGAGCTGGAGGTTTAAAGTTACACAAACTAGGCAAATAAAGTAGACTTTGGCTTAAACAATTGCACTTTTTTGCCAGTTTTTGGAGTTGTAGGAAGACAATAAGGTTTGAACAGTGAGAGAGGCCAAGAGAGAGACATGGCTGAGCTGCTGGATGAAGGTCAAGAATGGAAAGGCAGAAGGGAGCAGCATGATGTGAGCTGAGCCCACATAAAAAAGAAGATGCAAAGGAGGCACCCAAAAACACAGCACAAAATGCTGCCAGTGGGCTGAGACAGGGAAGGAAAGAAGTTAACCATGAAGGCTGAAGAGCTCAGAGATAAATAACCTGGGGGCCAGAGGACAGTTTGCCAAGTGAGGATAACAAAGAAATATACACATTCTTATAGAAAAAAGCTCTTGGTATGAACCAATGCAAGTCAAGTCGTGTGGCCTTAAGGAACATGTCCCAGCTCTTTGATGGCATGAGGTGGAAAAAGATAAGCCATGGAATCAGACTATTCACATTTTGCTCCTTACACAAGGCTGTGATGAGTATTCCATGGGAGCAACTGCTGCAAGCGACTGCAGAGACTCATAGAGGAGCCAAGGAGAAGAAAGGATTCAGGCAGAAAATGTCTCGTTCACCTGAAGTCAGTGACAAAACACTGGTGCTTTGCAGAGGCTGGGAACAGCAGCAGGGTCAGCAACTGTCTGGGGGTTTTTAGGGAAGGATATGTGCTCCCTGTGCTCCTATTTCTGGCATAGCCTGAAGAGGCAGGCTGTGGAAAACCCCAGTCTATTTAAAGACAATTATTCTGATTCATATATTATTAATTTATTCCGGTATTTCTTTTTTATTTTTGCCTTAACCTCTACAGGAACTAGTGTGAAAACTGCATCAGCTGAAACTAGGCTGAATATAGGACACAAAAATGGGGTACAGATGACTCCCAAGGCTTCCTAATCTGCCCCTCATGCCTCATTTCCCATTGTTTGGGTTTAACACACGTTTATGTGTAAACTAATACCTCCAGTCATTAGCATTTTTGTGGGTCTTTGATAAATACTTTATCATTCCATAGGATCTTTCCAATTTTGACATGTTCAGAGCAGAAAACAATTCTCCAGCAAGACTTTCAGAAGAGCTATGTAGATGCAATTTACATTTTCCATCCATTAGCTATTAGTCCGTATTGTTTTTATTAATTTGCAGATAGAAAATTGTCCTGAGGCTGAATAGAAGGCTCTTCATTTGCTCTCCCTACACAAGTAGACGTGCACATACACATCTGTGTACACACACATCCATGCACAAACCTCTTTGGCTGATAAATCTCCCACTAAACGTGTCAGACAACTTCAAACCCAAACCAAAATAAGCCTTTCAATGGGTATTATGAAAAATAAGTGTTCAATCACAAAAACATCCTGTTTTGCTTCAGTTTCTCTCTCACATGCCCCAAGCTGGACTCCACCCTACCTGTTTTCAGAGGGGCTAACTATGGGTGCCAGGTTTTGGAACCTTTCATGTCCTGATCTGTCCTGCCATTTGCTCTGCAGGGCACATGGGGAGGGCAGCACTGTGGGGACAAGAAGAGAGGGGCTGGTCCCTTGTGTGCGGCTGCAGGGGGGTTGGAGGTGCCTGGGTTTGGATCTGCTGGGGTGACACTTGCTGGGACAGTGGCACTGGCAAGGGTGGAGGAGCGAGCAATCATAGAATATCTTGAGTTGGAAGGGACCCACATAAGGATCACCAAGTCCAACTCTCTGCTCTTTGCAGGACAATCTAAAACTAAACCATATGACTAAAAGCGTTGCCCAATAGAAAGAATAAAACCAGGCAGGCAGAGCTGCTTTACCCTGCACAGAGTCCTTGTGGCCACCTACCTCACTAAGCAAGAAAGAAACCCCCCCACTCAGACAGTAAAATCCGTCTGCAAAATAGCACAATAAACTTATGATGGCAAACATGTTAGCATCAAGATTACTCATATAGAAGCTAACTGAAGGGTAAAGCTTCTGTAGACATATGCTCTTCTCTACATGCTGAGAAAATAAACATAGAACTAATGAACTCACTTCTGTTCTTAAACATATAAGTCACAAAGAAGCAGCAAAAAATACAGATGAAACTCCAACGCTATACAACGGTATTAGCACCCAGTTCACGAAAAGGAATAATTTTGAGGTATACCAAGATGTAAATAATGTTCCATATGTGATGTGTCTAATTCTAGGGGCAAAACATGCATATGTGGATGAAGGTGAGCAGAGCAAATACAGGATTCTGGGGGTGTTTGTGAGGGGCTGGCATGACAGAGGGTGGAACCACAGTGGGGTGATGAGCCTGTAGTGGGCAGGAAGGTGAAGCACAGAGAGCTGGGGTAAAGCTGTCCACGAGGAACCAGGAAAGGATCTGCAAGAAGGATCTGTGCATCAGAGCCTCGCATCAGAATCTTCCACATTACAAGCAAGAAAGGATCTGAGATCCCTCAAGGCTAGTCAAGAAGAATGAACATCTACTATATCTTCAGGCTAATTAAGAGAAACCATATCAATGGTACATTCCTCGACATCTCTCACGATGAAGTAAAACCAGTGTGACTACACAGATGCTCGAGTCACATCCCCTGGTTACAACCTAATAAGAGTTCTAGCCCCTGGGCTGGCAGAGACAAGGTCACACACTTCCCATTTCTGGGGCCAGCCTTGCTGAATTATCATGATCAAAGGTGAAGCACGAAAAAGCACAAATTATGCCTTCTGCAAATGCCAAGCTCACCTAGACCAGAGCCACAGTCAGTGTGACCTATGTGTGGGTTCAGCCAAAACTTCAAGTGTAGCAGCACTTAAAGACATGTCAAGAGAATGAGCCTGTGTCCAGAGCTGTTGATGGAAAGAACTTCTATGAGCAGCACGGAGAGGCAGAGACTGTCATTGTGTCTCCATGGCTGGAGCCATCTACCCAGAATCAGGGGCCATGCCAAGTGTGGTGTCGTGTTTGACAGGAATTCCCCGAAGCAGCTGACTCTCAGAACACCTACATCTTTTTAAAACAATGAACTTTGATACTTGTTTTCCTCTTGAAAGGCACCTATGCTAATTTTTAAAACATCACTAGAGGGCGATAAATAAATTGGCTTCCCAATGAAGCCAACTGCCCGCACGGGCAGTGAGATCTTTGAAAAAACTCTTCAGCTGCAAACCTCGGGGGGAAGGTTTAAAAGGTCTATGCATATCAAAACGGCCTCCTGATCACTTTCTCTCTGGCTTACAAACTAAAACTCTTTAGGTATGTCCTAGAGAGCACCAGCCCAGGAAATGCACCCCAGAACTTCCCTGCAGCTGGCCACGAGCTGTGCCAGGTCTCAACAAGTCATTGGGCAGCTGCCCCACGAGCAGGAACACTGCCATGTATACATACCCATCAAGTGCCAGTGGCTTAATTAGTGTAAAGTCATGCTGGACAAACTGACATCCAGGTCCCTGGAGAAACCACAGGGAAGACTGAGGTGCCGTGCCTGGTGGTGCTGTGTGCATCCCAGGGAACACAACCCATGTAGAAGCTCCATGCTCCTGCAGAGCAAGTGTCCACAGCCCTGCTGCTGTGGCCGTGCCAACTAGCAACTAGGAAAAGCACATGGTGTGGAAGGACCTCATTTCCCACCCCTGCAGGTAATGCAGGGCTGGCACATCACAGCACTGCTTTGCCTGGGTTACACAAAGGCATCTGCAGAGAGAGGTCTGGTTAGGAAAAGAACTTTAAGGAACATTCTAAATGTAGGAGAAGATGGGAAGGTAGAGGGAAAACCAGACATCTCTGTCTTAGGCAGGGCCCATAGGTAAAAACGTGTCTTTGAAGAAATGGCAGCAAAATCTGCAATCACACATCACTCTGGATCATTAAGGATCTCTCGGGCTGTGGGCACCCTCCAGCCCCTGGCAGGCACTCTAAGTACTACACCTAGTTACAGATTTTTTTATTATTATTTTTTTTTTTTAACAGAACTTGATATTTATTCCAGTGGAAACTCCCTGCAAAGAAAATAGTTCCACTCAGCTACTGTTTATTTTGGATGATTTGTTTGAGAATTTCAGACTGGCAGTTTTGAATGATGTTTACAATTTTCCCTGTTATTTTCCATGAGTTCAGGCTAACCCCGTGCTAATATGATATTCTATTGTTTGTTCTGTGGCATTTAAAAAAAAAAAATCCCCACGGGCAGCTGCCGCTCGGTACAGACTGGGGCATCTCTTCCCACCGGCACGTCTCTGCGCTGCCGGGGCAAGTACCACACGCTGTCCTGGCTCCGGAGGAGTCCGCAGCTTCTCCTGGAGAGTCTGGAACCAGGAGGCAGCAGCACCGGATCGCTGTGCCTGTCGGTGTGTCCCGACATGAGCGCAGTGCGCCGCACGCTTGACAGCTCTCCTGGAGGAACCCCGGAGCGCGGCGATCCTGCACCGCCCCGGGGAAGAGACCCCGAGACCCCGAATCCAGGGGTCTGGACACATCTGGGCACCCCGGGGTGCAGAGATGTGCCGGGGGTTTCCTTCCCGGCCCAGCCCGCAGCCAGGTAGCCCCCAGCTCTGCACACGGCGGAATCTCCCGCACCTCCCCCGACCCCTCCGCTGCAGCGGGGTCCAGGACACCGGGCACCTCCGCCTCCTACCCGGTTTCTTCCCAGCACTCGTCCGGCTCCGCGGACCCCCCGCGGCTGCCCCGCCGCCAGCGGCCGAGCGACGCTGCCTCCGACCCGCCACCTCCGGGGGAGCGTGCGGGAGACGCCCCAGGTGAGACCCCCCCCCCCTCGACATGCCGACAGCTCTTGGCAAGGGCACGGAGAGACACCCCATCCCGGCATGTAGCCCCGGGGAGGCCGGCGGGAGACCCCCGTCCCCTCCCCGCAGCGCCGAGGGTTCCCCGCCCCCCCGCTCCGCTCCGCCCTGGGGGCAGCAGCCCCGCCGCGTTACTTGCCTGGCTCCGCGCGGAGCCCGCGGCGCAGCTCGGGGCACGGCCGCGCTGTCATGCCCGCGGCCGAGGCGCGGCGCGGCCCATGGCGCTGGCGGAGGGGGTCAGTCCCAGTCCCGGTCCCGCTCCCGCACCCGGTCCCTGCCAGCAGCTCGGCGGGGCGGGACCGGCGAGTGACCCCGCCTAGCGCGAGCGCCTCCGGCCATTGGCTGGCGCGGGGCTGGCGGGGCGGGGGGACGGCGCCCCCTGATGGCGTGGGGCCGTCGGAGGGGGCTGCGGGGCCGGGGCTGGAGCCGGTGGGGTCGGGATGAGCACGCCTCCCGTCCTGTCCCTCCCGCCCGTCCCTCCGGAGCCTGCGTGCCCCGGGGAGCACCCTGGTCTGCCACGGGCGGCGGCAGCCCCTCGGCAGGGCTCCCCCACCAGGGACACCACGTGGGGAGGCAACGAGGGGGAATACACCGGGCGGCCAGAGCAGGGGACAGTACGTTCGGAGGGTGACATGTCGCAGAGGGGGATGGCACGTTCTGGGCATAAGATGGGACGTTTCAGGGGCAGTGGCATGTTCCAGGGGAAAAATGGCACATTCTGGAGGGACAATGGCCCGTTCCAGCCTCATCCCGCACGGGATGAACACACCTCTTCACCTGTGAGTCCTCTTAGAAGGAAGCATTGTGGGGAACGAAGGGCCCAAAGACTCTCGAACTGGGGAAGAAGGGTGGGACCTGCTTTTGGAACTTGGCGTTCCTGAGCAGGGTCTCGGAAGGGTTTCAAACGACAGAGTGAAGCCAACCTGGCACAGGAGGGGGGCTTGCGGGATTTTTTCCCTCCCCAGGGTGCAGGACCTCTGTTCCCATGGCGGGCATTGCCCCAGAGCAGTTGGCCAGATGAACCAGGCACTGCTGCTGTTCAGCTTCCTTGGGTTCCTGGCCAAGTGGAAATTCTGTACATTAATTCCATAATCCTACCATGATTGCTGGACAGAAATATTATGGAAAGCAATTAAAGCACCAACAAGGTACGTTCCTCTCTGAAATTATTCCCACAACTCCCCCTGTATTGACAAACCCCACAATTGCAGCATATTTCATGGGACCACGAATAACCTGCTGTGGCAGTCACCCCACTTCTGCTCCTCAGAGCCTTTCGTGGAGAACCTGGTACCATTGGCCCTCCCTGCTCTGTGAAGAAAAGACGTGCCACGTTCACAACACTGTGATAGAGCTGATGGAGAAACAGCACAGGAGGTGAGTATTAGTAAAAGAGAAAATACATTTGGTAATGAAGATCCTTATTTTGGAAAGATCTCCAGATAACCGATGGCTTTTTCCTTTTTAATTAGTGCAAGATGAGTGTTTGTGGGAAGCCATCATTTACCACCATTTTTGCTAGATCTTCAGCTCTCCTGACAAAACCTGTATTGTTGCCCTTTGTATCCCTCTTATCTTACTAATAACTACTTTGAACACTTTTTCATTTATTTACTATGATTTTTTTACCTTAATCTCTCTCTTTAAAAAAAAAAAGAAAAAAAATTATTTATTTTTATATTTTCAGCAGCTCTTCCTGCATCATGGAAGGAGGCAGCCAGATGTCCTGGCAAGGGGAACTTGCAGTGCACCCCCAGTGCAG
Source organism: Hemiprocne comata (assembly GCA_020745705.1). NCBI lineage: Eukaryota > Metazoa > Chordata > Aves > Apodiformes > Apodidae > Hemiprocne > Hemiprocne comata. The sequence continues at coordinate 21,170,704 of CM036597.1, read as the reverse complement.
GTCAAATTCGTGGGTTTCTCCTGTATCATCCCCCTTCAGTGCGTGACCCTGGGAGGAGAGTCACTGTCTCATTTTGGGAAAGGATTCTTTACCATCCTTACTTAATTTGTTTGACCTCTTCCTTGATCTTTCTGCAAGGAAGCCAGTTAGTGGCAATTGTACTATTAGATGTTATACTTAAATTAATTGTGTTACTGTAATGTACAGGGCTGAAATTTTTTGCAGGAGTCTCCTAAGTAGGGGTTTAAGTCCCACTGAAAGTTCAGTGTAACTGGGCAGCTAAAGCCAGTAAGCACTTAGGTAAGTTCTCACTCCAGGATTTTTAAAGCCCCTCTCATGGGCATGTTTTGCCATCACAAACAGCGTTGAGAGGGATGAAATGCCTTCAGAGACCAGCCCAAACTCCTTGCTGCCCTCCATTGCTGGTGCTGCTTGAAGTGGGATCTGCCTGGGTGGCTGTCTCACAGGCTGAAGTATCTGGGACCATCCACCACTGAGAAGATAGGAAAAGCAATAGGGGCCAAGTGTATTCCCTCCCTGCTCCACCCCCTCCTCCCCTCCCCCCCCTTTTTTGTTTTTGTGTAGGAAGTTTCCTTCAGAAATTTTTCAATCTGCATGGCAGGGAAATTCAGTCTCTGTGGGCAAATCTATTTGTGTTGAGAAAGAAGCCACTTGAGAAACTATTCCAAGGTAAACACGTACCAAGGGTGAATACTTTCACAGCTCTGTCATTTGGAGAAATACCGATGCTATAAAATCCTCTCTGGAGATATAAAAGAATCCATTACATGGGGAGAATGTCCTCCAGCCTGTGCTGAGGTATTTTGATCTCTATCACATTATAGGTTCAGTCCTGCAACGAGTACTGAAAGTGTTAAATAAACTGAAGTGTTTAGAAAACCAAAAAAAACACATCCCATCTCAGTCCCACAAACTAGCTTGGAGAGTCAAGGAATTTTTGAGAAATATCCAGAAGATGAGGAATGCTTTGTTTGCCACCTGGTACACTGGTCTGATCTTTGTTTTCTCTATGCATACAAGATTGGAAAAGTTGTTGGTTTTTTCAGTAGTGACATCTCCTCTGTCTTTAAACAACCCTTACAAATATTTCTGAGCATAAGATACCGAAGAGATGCTTTTGGAAAATTAAATAATAGACACCACCCCCCTCCTTCCCTACTAGAAATGCTGAGGCACTCTCTCCAAGGAGCAGAGTTACTGATATGGACTTCAGGAAGGTCACCTCTGCTTGGGTTGCCTTTGCTTGTGACTTTGTTGCTCCACTCCATGACCTGCCTATCTTTCTGAATCACTCTGCACTAGTTTGCATGTTGTTTTTTTTTTTTTTCCTTTTTGAAATGTGAATACACATCAAACATTTTTTAAAGATACAACTGCTCCCAGCCAGCCAAATTGGCTGCAAGCCTGGATATTATAGGGAAGAATTCAGTCCTGGAAGTCTGACAGCTTCAATGGTCTTTAGGTCCCTGGTGTCTTTCCAAGGGGCACTGAAAGTCAATACTCCACTGAAACAGCCTTTTCTATCAGGGAAGCCCATTTGCACAAAGCTCAAAACCAACTGGTTCCAAGTGTAGCCCTTAGACTAAGTTGTTAAAGAGTCCTAAAGAAAAAAAAGAACCAAACATCCCCCCCAAAATAAAGCCCAACAGCTGGCAATTTGTTTTCAAAAGGATATTCAAGATAAATTCCTTGGCAACTGTTATTCCAAATCATTGTGCTTTGGAAAGATGCAAACTGCATTATCACATGGGAGGCATCTCAGATGGACGCAATTCCACACCTCTGGCCCCATCTACATTAGAAAGTGGAGAATCAGCCACGGGATTCAGCTCCAATGCAGTAGTTTCTTTTGCTGGATTTGTTTCAAAACATAGTGTAGTCCAGTCCCAATCCTCCTGTGCAGGCAGGGAAGGGCTTGGAATGGTCTTGTTTATGGGACATGGGTGAAAACTCGACTCTGCTGCTGTCAGATCTCCTTGACCCTGTTGCATGAGCACAGTGATGTGCTGTCTGTCTGACACAAGAGACCCAAGCAGAGACAGCCCAGTGTTGTGAATTTCTCAACAGAGAGGAATATTTTGGGGTTCCTGGTTTTTTGTTTGTTTGGTTGTTTTTTTTGTGTTGTTATATGATAGTGTAGAGAAATTACTTGAAAGGGTCTGCCAACACCCAGGGTCAACAAAGCAGCCCACTGTGCTCCTGGGTTTGATTTCCACACTGCAATGCCTCAGAGATACCCAATGATGCCTGACTGCATTTGCTGTGCTGCTGCCATTGCCACCTACACCTATGATGCACTCAGGACTCGTGGTCCTCATGAGACGTTTGCTGAACAAATGCAGGGATCAGCTAAGATTCCACATCTAGCACGGCACTGCCAGTGAGCTGAAACCCAGAGAAGTTCCTCCTTCCCTTCAAGCATTAAGTCATGGGCTGCGGGTGAGAGCAGGAAATGGGTGAGCTGGGGCATGGATCAGGTCTGCACAGAGGCCCGTGAATTCTGATGATAACCTTTGATTTGTGAAGGCTATCCCATCACATCCTGCCCACATTGTGTCACTGAGCATGGTTGCCCAGGCTGGATCTTGTTCTTGAGCCAAAGTCTGAGTTGGCCCCTGCTGCAGAGGGAATACATCCTAGAGGCATTGTGTGCTCCTCTCCCTGCTTGACACCGTGTTTCCTTTAGCAGGGTTTGCTGCCATCCTGTTTGCCTCGTTCCTTTCTCTGCTGTAGCTTCATTCAGGGCTGAAAATACCAGACACATTATTTGATATGTCTGAAAAGCATGAAGGCTACTAAAAGGAATATGTTTCCAAGTGGCAGATACTCCTTTTTCTTTCCTTCCTCAGGGCATAAAGTCAGTTTTGGAGCAGCCCTTCTTGCCACAGTCCTCTTCAGTACCACTGCAGGTACGCGTTTCCTGCGCAGTTTTGTCATTGCCTTTTTTTACCCGCAGCCTGATGAGCCTTCCCTCCCAGGACTGACCTTTGTGAAAGGCTTTTTGTCACTGCTTGCCTAGTGTTCATTAGAGTGGGTGTCACACAGTTTTGCTGCTAGGACAGAAGAAAAATGTGTCTACAGCATAGGGAATGTTCTGCTCCAGGCACCCCCTCCCCTGCCCCTTCCTAGCATGAACACAGTCAGGCAATATAAAGATCTTTTAAAACCACCTCCAGCTTGGACTCGTGCTCCTGTTTGCAAAACAAACACACAGTGTGTCTGGCCATGCAAACAGGATTAGAGAACACCTCACTCCTGCTGTGGGGCCAAGGTGGTGTTGCTTTTGGACGCTCATCTTTTGCATCTATATGCGCACTAGACTAGCCAGTTTCAGTGTGGTTAAACCATCATGTAGCTGCAAGAGTATCTGGAAATACCCATACAAAATTCCATGACCCTCTGAAATCAGTGGGATAACTCATCAGTTGCTCCCTGTTCCTCTGTTTCAATGAAGCATTAATCCCATGAGTAAACCCAGTGAGGTTTGGGCCATGATTTTAAGCAATGTGATTCAATAGGTTTTGCCTTGCTTCTGTTTGATACTTAGAGTCCTGCAGACTCAGAGGAGAAAGCCACCAGATTAGAAAAGCTGTATTTTCTACACAGTTTTGCACAGATGTGGAAAAGACCAGATAGAGAAAGGACTGGAGAACAGGTCTTCTGGTCTCTAATAGTGGTGGCATGAGGAAAGCTCTCTTCCCATGCCTGTTCTTGTTATTGCCTGTCTGGAAATAGCCCATTACAAAGCTGGTTTGAAAGGGCAGGAGTGTGTCTATTCACATTGTGACTGCTTCATCTCAGGCAGAACAGAAGATGCAAACTCAGGGCTTGATTCCCAGCTGAAATGAGCATCTCCCCAGCGCTTTGTTCTCCCACACTCTTCCCTGCTGAGTGCAGCCAAAGTGGAAGAGTTCCCTAGATGCTGGGAGATCTGTGACAATCTTTGATTTCTGAATAAAGGACATGTCTTCTGAGGATTGTGCTTTGGGAAGCTGAAGTTGAAGTCTTCTTCATGCAAATGATCCCAGCAGAAACCCTGCAGCAGCAATGACTTGGCCCATAAGACTGGGGAGGGCAAGCTTCATCAAGGTCCACTACAAATCTCTAACAGATGCCCACAGCACACTCAGGGGAATTTTCAAGCCCTGGTAATAACTTCAGTTCAGGTTCCACCCTCCTCCTGTCTCAGTGTAATGTAATACATCACAGCCAAAGATTTAGGGGCCTTGGATTAAGTCCTGTTTCCAGACTTGCTCCTGAGCACTGCTTTTCATCTCTCCTTGCTGGAGGCCTGTTGAAAAAAGTCCAGCCTCAGTATTTGTTCAGAGGGGAAGACTGCATCCTGGGCCTTTGGGTTTGTTTCTTTTCACTTTCCTTGAACTTGAAAATATCTAGTGGGATTTTGTTTCCAGCTTCAAAGCAAAACAATCTGTTTTAGGAGAGATCAAGCATGGGAAATGTGAGGCCAAATACTCAGAGGAAGGGTCCTAAACAAAATGATGATGGCAGTGGATGTTGTTGTGCATCCTTACCTTGGTGGCAGCTGCTATCTGCCGTACCAACAAACTGACATACGGGTCACTGAGGGACAATAGGCTGGTTGTTAGGAGATAAGGGAGCCTTTGCAACACTCACTGTGCACCAGAGCTCTTGAAAAATACTTTAAACAGGTGATTAAAGCTCCACATTTTCTAAAATAGGTTAGAAGGGAGTTGCTGTGGCTGTTAGAGTATGCTGTGGCTTGGTGCCGCTCCATGCCCCTTGGCTCCCAGGCCAGCACCTCCTGGAGTCTCCAAAGCTCCTCAGGTTTCTCAGGACCAGGCTGCCCCAGCTCCTCTGAGCTCCCCACTGGGCAGAAGAATGGTGGTGCCCACGGGCTCCTGCCCCCACTGGAGCTTGCGAGAGCCCTGTTAGAGCTGCTGGTGGTGGGGCTCCTCAGGGTCCCACAGGGGACATGGGGCAGGGCCCAGCCCCCTGTGCTGGCTTCTGTGCCCCAGCACTGTCTGTGGGCACTTCCATGCCTGTGAAGCCACCTACGATTTTATCCTGGGGTCCAAACATATCACAGAGCTGCTCCCTCATCATTAATGGACGTTAGAGCTCCTCCCAATGCCCGTAGAGGCTCATGGCGACTGGTTCTCAGAGACTGGCCATTTATGGGAAAATATGTGCTTTTGAGAGCAGGAGCTTTTGCCGTGGTAGCACTCTGCCTGTGCAGGCTGGGCTGTTCTCCTTGCCAGCTTCCAGCCCTGGCCCTGCGTACATGATTGAGCCTTTGGAAGAGATGAGGCAATGGGCACATCCCCTGTGTGTTTGGAGAGGAATGCACAGCAGCTTGTGGAAATGATTTATTGCATGTGTTGAGCACCAAGAATGTCAGGCAGGCACAGCACGGAGGGCCTGATCCTTGTGGGATCAACCTATGCTTTCCCTGCAGTCATTGCTGGGAGCAGTTCTGAGCAACCACATCAAGTAGTGATGGCTGGGAGGAGCACAGTGTTCAGAAAAAAATGAGTAGCTTTCCATTCTTCCACTCTTTGTCAGCTTCTAGGATCAGATTCTTCTGAGGCTCTGATCACCTTCCTCCTACCTCCTTTCTTTGCTGTTTTCACACTGCTGCAATTTCAGCTCCACATTTTGTCACCTCTAGGGCAGAACTGCCTCAATATGATCATACCCAAGGAGGGGGTATAGAGAGGGCAGTCAGGCTGTCCTCAGAGATGCAGAGGGGTAGGATGCCAGGCAACAGATTCCAGCTGCCAAACATCAAACTCTGGTTAGATAGAAAGCATATTTTTTTTCACCATGAGGGTAAGTCAAATACAGACAAGGTTACCCAAAGATTTTGTGGAGTCTCCATCCTTAGAGATATTGGAAGCTTGGCTGAATAAGGCCTTCAGCAACGTGATCTAGCTTCATTTGCTTTGAGGGGCAGATGGACAGGCTACTCTGTGGTTCTGTGACACGGTGCCAATATTTCAGGCTGAACCTGGAGAATCAGCTCCTATAGTTCATCCAGAGATGTAGCTTCTGTGGACTATGGCCCTTCCTGAACCTCACCCTTTGTGCTGTTTCTCCCACTAGTACTAGTTTGGGCTTCTGTAGGATTGTTTGCTCTTAAGTGTAGAGCCTTTTCAAACCTGCTGAGCTACAAACACAGAAGTAATATCTGCATTCCTCACGCTTTGGGGATGCACAAAGCAAGCATTTCGGTTCATGTTCATGCTTAGAAGTATGTAACTGTGACCTTGGAAATAAGCAAACACAGCTGCTACTAGTCCCTGTGTCTGCCGTGCTTGGGACAATGGCACCAAAACAGAGAATGGAGTCAGCAATCCTCACTGGCTGCTGGAGCACCATTTGGTCTGAAGAGGATTAGGATTTTAAATTTCAAGTTTTTATTTGCATTCTGCCCAACTAAGAAGACACCTCTAAGTACAGACATATACCCTTCAGCAGGTATTTCTCCTTCCTATCCTGTCTGAGGATCAGAATCTATGGTGTTGTGGACCTGGAAAACTGGACTGACAGGAACACCTCCCTTCTTGTTGGAAGTGGATTAATTGCAAGGAGCACAGTGAAATTCGGACAGCTTACCCAGAACTGATTTTACCCTGAAATAAGAGAATAAAACCTGGGAACAGTCCCTCACCTGGGATCCAGGGCCACAAACTGCAGAGGAGAGAGCTGTGCTGCACAGCTGTTGAGCTCCCTCATGTTGGAGCAGCGTGCTGGGGTACCTGAGGTGGACCATCAACAGCAGGGATAGGCTGACTGGGGCTGCACACCCCACGTTTTCTACAAGGAGAGTATGTGAGTTTACATGAGACTCAGGATTTGCCACTGGATGTAGCATGTGCTTTTGGCTGGGTCTGTTTAAAGATGTTTTTGGCCCACTTCAAGGATCTTTGGCAAGAGGCAGTTCTGTGAATTTGAACAAAGCCAAACACACCTCTGAGGTCATTGCTGCCATGAGATCACCACCTAGGCCCAATGTTCAGGGCCTTTGAAGACTCCTTTTGTGGTTTTTTTAACATTTTCCCTTCTATTTGAAGCTGCAATAAGAATCCACCAAGGGAACAAACAGAAACCCTTTGCAAACCAGAGCCATAGCAGGCAGGCATGGAGGTCGCATGCAGGGGCTAAGACAAAGTGTGTGTTGCTTTTTGGAAGGACTCCAAACTGATTAAGTCAGTGTAAAGATCAGATTACCATGATCCTCCGGAATTTTGAGTACAGTCTCCTACTAGGTCACTATTTCTATGTTTTCACTCTTTGCAGAAGAAGCTTAGGGTTGTTTCTCTATTTTGGCTTCAATTAACTAATTGTACTTATCAATCCACCTGGCAGATGCCAACTTGTTGTTCAGGAACCTAGCATGGAGAGGGGGTCCAATCTTAAAGGTCAGCACCTCAGGTTGTTGAGGGTCAGCTGCACTCTGGTCCAAGCCATGTGGGCCAGGGCAATCGTCTACACAAGCTATTTTAATAATTATTTTTTTTTAAACCAGAAGAAACAAAGCCTTGAACTGCAAAGTGCCTAAGTCATATGGAAGAGCGTGGTCAGAAGGCTACTGCAATGGAGAAGAAAGCTTTGGCTTTCCCTGTGGTAGCACTGATACATGTGAATATATTTGGTAAGAAGAAGATGGCTCATTGACTCCAAAATCAGGAGAAACATTTCTGGAGGGGTTGTTCCAGAATGATCCTCAAACCACCAGCACTACAGCAGCTCCGGAGTCTCACTGTTCACTCAAGGGAGCTTTGAAAAGATGCAATGTTTATTTGTTTGAAGGGATGGACAGTTCTGGCTGCTCCTTGGCACTCTCCCCAGGCTGTAACACCACCGGTTTTCTGCTGGATATAGAGTGTTAACAGGGTGAAACAACAGTGTAGTCCATGGGGCTGGAAAAGGGGGCTGAGCACCCGGCATGGGGGGTCCTGCTTGGCAGCTGCACCCAATGCTGTGCCACCCACAGACATTCTGCCTCTCATCTCTTTGTGCAGCCCTCTGCTACCAGTCCTTTCCAGCAGGCTCCTCTTTCCAGCCACCCACAGCCACTTTCGTCCTGTTCCCGTTGCCTTCCCACCCAAACACTTTCCTCTCCTCGGGCGTTCATGCAGACGCCGTTTGCACCACATCCCCTCCTGCCCACCCGCAGACTCCCTCCCTCCCTCTCCGGAGCATGAGCAGAGGCATTTCCTGTCATTGTCCCCACCGCCCCTGCCACCCCACCCAGCTCCTGTCTGTTCCCTGCAGGAGCACATGTGGAGTGGCAGGAGTCCTGCAGGGAGCAGCCACGCTCACAGCACCAGAGAGCCATGTCCTCGCCCAAAATTGCTCCTACTTGTAGACTACTGCTTCCTGCCCATGCCCCCTGAGGAAGAGGCAAGCTCTGGCTTGGGACAGGCACTCCTCCCAGTGCCGAGACCTCATCTCAAATTATGGCTTCCCAGACACGGTCCGCAGCGCTTTCCTTCCCACCCATTCCCAGTGAGGGGTGAATAAATGTAGCTTTGAACAAAGAGGGTGTTAAGAAGAGTAAAGAGGGTGTTAAGAAGAGTTGCTGTTGCAGCATTTGCAGCCAAAGTGACAGCAGGAAACCTTCATGGCAGAGTTTTTGACTCTCATGAGTTTTTTTTGTCCAGTTCTTCACTCTGACATCTTTGTGAAGGTCTGTAGTTGGCTATGGAGTAGCTCCATCTTCACATAAAGCTCCCTCTGGCCCTGGCACTCAACTTCAAAAGCCCTCTCTGGGGCTTTTGGTTCTCCCTTAACTAGAAGGACCTCTCAGCTTTGCTGAGAGCTCTTCCACTTTGAATAAATAATGAAGTACTTATTAAAGTGGGGATCCTTGTGTCCATTTCTTAATATGATCTTTAGTATTAAAAATGTGTAACTCCAAAAGGCCACAGGAACTCCCTTTTTAAGTGTGAAGACATGCAAGTCCACTGGCCTTAGAGTCTGACTGGATATAATTAATTGCTATTCATTAAAAGCACCATTTCCAGGTGAATTAGAGCTTTCTGGTTTGTGCTGTAGTGGAATTGTGTGTTTTTTGTGCTCAAAATAAACGAAGCTATCTCTTTACAGCCCCTCCCATCTGACATAAAGATATATATAGGCTTTCTTCTAAAGTGCTTTGCAATTCTTGGGTGAAAAGTGCCAAGTACCACACTGCTGCCATTATCAGTTTGGTCCCTGAGCAAGGATGCTGTGATGTGCATTTTAGAGTGGATAATCTTATCATAAGGATGAACTGGTCTCAGTCTTGTCTTTTGATGTGTTTGACTCCAGACTTCCCTTTAACATCTGACGTGGGTTTTATTGTTCAGCTGACTTTCTTCCTGTACAAACATCCTGACTGAAGCACATGCATGGGGAGGAGGGGAGACATTCCTCTCCACCTGTGTTTGAGTTTCTCTGTCTTCTTGCTCTGTGGTCCCAGGGACACATGCATATTTAGAAGCTCTTTGTTTCCCAGTTTCCAAAGGCAGGTGGCACATTCTGATGCTTTGTGGCACTTTTACCTCTAGGCTCTGAACTTGTTGCAAACTGGGATGAGATGTCCTCGCCATAGCAGCATGCAGCTAAGGTGTGTCTCATTAGCTACCACTTTGGTAACAGAACAAGTTGCACCAGAAACAAAGGAGAAATAACAGTTTTCTTGCACTGGTCTGTCACAGAGTGCTCTTCTAGTCATCTGTGCATGAGATCTGGTGACCTAAGAAAAAGCTGGACCAGATGTGGACATGTCACCAGAGATAAGCAAAATGCTTTGAAATGGCAGATATCCAGTGAGCTTATTTATACAGCAAATAGCACTTGTCCATGTTCAAATTCAAGGTCAGGAAGCTCTGTTCATAAAGGTAACACTTTCTAGAGAGTCCTATTTGTGTCCTACCTGTGCCTGTAATACAGGGAGTGTGACAGTTACTTGAATTTATCTGGATTATTGTTCCAATTTCACAAAGGGAATTTGTTACTTGTATCACTGCATAAGCTCTGAAGATGCTAAGGCTCTTCCTGGCACTCAGTGGAAAGGTATGTCAGGACATGTCTTCTCATGTGTTGAAGACTGAAAATGTGTACTACAGAACAAATCTGATGGAGATTAATAATCATGCCCATATCTGCCACAGGATTAAGATCTTGGGATATATTTTTTTTCCTTTTGAGCTCTTCTGTTCCCCCTGAAATGGAACAGTGAGATCCAATGCTATTGGTTCAGAAGCTGGAAACCTGCTGGCATGACAGCCCATGAGAAAGTAATTACACAGCTGCCCAGCAGTCCCTTCCAGGAGACAGAGGTAAGTGATGGCTGGGACAAAAAGCATCCTTTAGATCTCTCAACTCTGTGAGTTCAGCCAGCTTACATTCTAAAGGGTTCATGAGTTGGGAAAGCTAAAATGATGCTTTTAGGGGCTGGCATGTGACAATATCCTAGTGGAAAATAGCACTGTTGAGGAAAAGGCATAAGTACCTCAAGTGAGAGTGAAGTCAGCCATTTGAATGACATTTGTGACAAAGGCCTTTGGTTCATCCTGATCCCATGATACATTTGCAAGTCCAAGGGCAGCAACATCAGCACCTTTGGTGAGGGCTTGTTGGTGCAGAATTTGGCAGCAAAGTCCTTGCCTGGGAGTTCACCCTGGAACAGAAGGGCTCTTCCTCCTGGCTCTGAGCTGGGGTGTGCAGCCACTGCACATTTAACCTGCCTGCTCCTCCCAGCTCAGCGCCTTTTGCTGGTGGGTCATAGGGGTCCTGAACAGATTTTTTTGTGTTTTTCCCAGCTGCAGGAAGATTTGCTGAATTGGCACTGCAAAGGCTTGCCAGGATCAAACCAGGAGGCCTGAGTACTCCCACACTGTGTGTTTTTAGACAGTTTAAATCTTGGGATAGATGTGTATTTCTAAGAATTTCCAAGTTTTTTTTGAGATGAAAAGGAAGCAACATAAAAAAGCATTAGGAGAGTTGAAAGGCAGAGAGAGAAAATATTTTGGTCCTGTGCCAATTCAATATGATTAATGGATCCTCCTAGAACAGCTTTCCAAGATCTGTTCTGCTAGAGGAGCGGTGGGATGGATTCTGGCAGGAATAAATGCTAAGCAGTTATAACAATATTGCTCATTGTCAGTTTTAGGCACCTCTGTAACACCTGGGCCCCAGACAGGACTTGTCACCACATGCTTGAGAAGGAGACAAGAACTGTGACCCAAGCATCAGGTAGTGGGGTGGCCAAGGGGGTGGTGGCAGAGGAGCCATGGGCATGGCCCCACGCTGTCCTTGGGCTGCAGGAGGGCACCTGGGATGTGCACAGGGACACATGCAGCCACCACGGGTCACTGCTCCTCCCCACAGGAGCTTATTGAGCATCCAGGCTGGGGGGTCCAGGGAAGGCCTGGAAGGGAACACAGTGGAGTCAGGGCTCCAGCTCCCACCCTTTAAAGGATGAAAACACAAGGGAAGCTGTCAGAAATCAATTTGCTCTGGCAGAGAGAAACTTCCCCCGTGTCCTGGCTGGGAGCCAGAGGGTTTGTGCTGCTGCTGCCAGGATGAGCTTGGACCAAGGAACAGAGACACATTGGCGTGTGTCTGGTCCTGGTGACCCAGCTTGGTGTGGCCGGGAGGGCTGAAGGTGGTGCTGGTGGGAGAAGGAACCACCAGCTCCTGCTGTCACCCTGGTTCCTGGCCCGGGTCCTGCCATGGCTGCACAGGCAATTAATTCCTTCCCTCCTGCTTCAGGATGTGTATGTGTGTGAGGCAGGGGGGGAAGGGGTGTGGAGGAGGAAAAAAAGAGACCACTCAGCTAAATAACCTGGGTGGTATTAACCCTTCCTGGCTTTTCCTGCCCAGCTGGACAAAGGAGCTGTCTGAGGGATGGGTAAAGGACAAACCAATTCTTCCATCAGGGAAGCACACAGACCTCTTTGGATAAAAGTTCTTGGCAAGCCCTCAGTCCCACTAGCTTAGTTGGTGTCCACCCCCATTGTCATTCTGTTTCTGAATTTCCACATTCTGGACAGTCCTGAAAAAGCCTGAACACCACCTGGGAAGCTCACCCCAGGGGCCTCCCAGTCTCACCAAGTGAAACTTGCCATCTTGGAGGAGACAGTCAAGGTTTTCACCTAAACTGGAAGAGAATGGTGCATTCGTCCAGGTTCCTTAGTCAGTAAAGTATGATCCTGCTGTTGAGAGTTCAGTCCATGCCAGCCCCTCCCCACCTCAAACCTCTAGCAAAAATTCCAAGTCTGCTCACTGTCATATCTGTCCTGGGCTGATTTTATTTTGGTGAGGTGATGGAGACCAGAAAAGAGAACAGGGTAGATGTTATTTTAGAGGAGATGGAAATCTTGCTGTCATCCAACAAGCTGGAGAAGACGTCTCCTGACTTGTAGTTCTTGTTTTTGGGTCTTACATATGGAAATTGTTACACTGAGTTATTACAAATAATTACTTAGTGACACTGGAATTCCTGGGCAGGGTATCACGCCCATGTTAACGCTCCTTCCACCATGCTGCACTGAGCTGGTTGTGTTGAGGCCACCACTCAGGACCTGCAGCCCGTGGTTGCTGTGTGCAGGAATGGGCTGTATGCAGCAGCATTAGTCACCCTGCTTCCACTTGGGTGGAGGAGCTTTGCAAAGCTGTCTCACCTTTGGAAACATCGCCGGGGACTGGATTGGCTGAAGTGTGATCAAAGGGTTTCTCTCAACTGACTCCTGCCTTGGATGGTGCCTTCTTGGGGTGGTAAAAACCCCTCATAGGGAAATGATAGGTGCTAAGAAACAGTCCCGCTCTCCCTCCAACAACAGGCTGCTTTGCCTGGGGCCTCACTCACGCTGTTGCAGAGCATGGAAGAGTTCAAAGATTTTAATGTCACCTCTAACACCATTGTCCTGCACCCTTCCAAAAGCAGAGTGGCTCTGAGAGCTCTCCAGGAAGCCCCAAATCCCCAGAAGACTTCTGCAAAGATGCTCAGGTTTAACAAGTATATATGAAAGATTGCCATCATCCCTCCTGGAACAGTCAGGCCCATCAGGAAATCAAAGTCCACCCCTGTGCAAGTCCTGGGGCATGGTGAGGCACAGGTGATGCTCATCAGGCAGGTGAGGGCATCTGGGCTAAGGAGCCATGTAGCTGCCAGGACGAGCTGCCACCCTCCCTCATCACATCAGTATTTGGATGGAACAAGCAGCTCCTCTGCTGTCCATATTCCTAAGGATTGTCTGGGATCATTGTGGGACACTGTAAATTTAACAGGCATTAGTTAGGAATAAAACAATCTCGTCAATGAATTTTTGTGGCTCTCCTGACAAATTTACAAAAACAGTAACATATTTGTTTCTCTTTGCTTACTTTTTTTGCACCAAGGCCAAATCATTTCAGAAATGAAACAAAGTGACATGAAACCAAACCAAACCAAATTTATTTTTCTTCGGGTTCGTTTACAATTAAAAACAAACAAAAAAACCCCTGTTGAATGTTTTTACCCTGCAGACTTTGCTACTGGGAAGCACCCAGTGCTGCTCTTCCCTATGAAAAAACCCCTGTGAGGTTTCCTGAGCTTGGAGCATGGTGGAAGGGCAAGATGCAGTCTGCAGAGAACTGGGAGAGATCCCAATGTGTATGATCCTGTCCTCTGCCTAGTTCAGGCAGCACACCAGGAACATCAGGAAGTGTAAGCACTCAGGTGGGAAGGAAATTATATTATAACAGGAGCTGTGTGTTGGGGGGAAAAAAAAAAAAGAAAAACAAAATAGAAAGAATCTCAGAAAAAAATTCATGAAAATGAGATGTGTTAGGCTGTTAATTGTTTCCTGAAAAGAACTGGTGAATGCTTCATCACCTGGGAAATTTAAAACTTTTCTCAAGCAAACAATGCAAACTGCCCCATAGGAACCAACTCTGTGCGATCCAAGCAAAAGACCCATCAGCAGGTCTTTTCTATATTTAATTTCTGGGATGCATTTTTGGAATGCTGCCCACATGCCAAACCACGGGAAAAATCTTTACACCTTCCTAATGTAAAGAGTCTTGCTGCAAAGCCCCAAAGCCTCAAGCTGCCCGATTCAGATTCCAGCAGCAGCCTAGGCTTTGCTCAGTGTTGAAAACTGTTGGCTCCATGGTTATTTTCCATTCAGCTGCAGCATTGCTTGAGTAAGAAATCCCACATAGAGGTGCAGTTTGGAGAGAATATGGGTGTTGGCCTTGTTGGATTGACTTCCACGGGGGCAGAAGAAACTGGGTTAAAGGCTGAAAGAAGCAAATTGACAGGTACCTCATGCACAGATAAGACTCAGTTTCCCTTGTAGGACTTTCTTTCTTTATTACTCAAGGACTGCAGTTATTCATGAAAATGCCTGGGAATAACCCAGAACCTGAAAATTACAAAGGGCTAAGGCATTCCAAGAAAATCCAAGTCCCATCATGGGCAATCATCATTAAAGTAGGCTGAAAGAGGGCAATGATTAGAGCAATCTGATTTTGGCAGACTACTTGAGCATATTAAAGTTGACAAACTGCTTCAACAATTTGCATATAAGCTCAAGACAAGGTGGAGTGGAGCTGTGTGGCCATCCCAGACCAATCTAAAGCCTTTTGCAGCATTTGTGTCTTTTTATGTGCTTTCCCTTCAAGCTGTAGAATTCCAACCATTTCTCCCCAGTCTCCATCTCTCCAAGTGTATGCCTGTGCTGTCCCTGTGCTCCTCTGGTCACTCTTTGCCCAGTGTGCAAGGGCTGGACAGTGTGCAGAAGTCAGCCATGTCATTTATTTTCCTGGATAAGGATCTATTAAAAGCCACATTCCTGGCATCAGGAAGCTCCCAAGCCCACCCCTTGCCCAGTGGGACACAGGCACCTTGCTGCAAGGAAACCCCACCTCCTCCCTGTGTGAGGGCAGTGACAGCACCTGAGTCCAGGAGCCCACATGAAAGATAAATTACAAGTCCTCAACAGAGGAACTTCCCTGTCCCAGAGTAGGGAAATTGGCTGCTGAGTTTTTCCTGTTTCCAGTGCTCACCTCCTGCAAAGGAGGAAGAGGTGGCCTCTGCCTTTGTCCCCTCTTCGTTCCTTTGAATCACCATGCTCACCTTGGGAGCAAAACCCAACATTTCTGGCCACTCACGTGAGGTGCCACAGCTTTACCATCTGGAAGAACATGTGGTTTGCATTGGTGCACCCCTGTCACAGCCTGCTGGGGAGGGGCAGGGGACCAGGAGGGGAAGGGGACCTCCCTGGGCCAGAGGCACAGTGCAGCTCCGACACAGCACTGCAGATGCAGGCATCTCTTTTCCTTCTTTCCTCATGTTCGTTTAGAATAAACCCCTGCAAAAGAGTACAGATGCCCCCCTCACATCTTGTCTGGGTTTTGCAGTGGGTGCATACATGGAGCTGGATGGTGGCACCACTCACACACCCAGGGACATGGATTTGGGTGGGGTTAAGGTAAAACATGGGGGTCCTGACCTCTGCTGGGTTTCAGCTCTCCCCACCCCAGGCTTCCCAGCATCACCTTCCATGGCAGCTCCACGGTGGCTCTGGAGATCTGCTCAGTGGAAACCATTTCAGGCTCTTGGGTGGTTAACACATGTACACCTTTTGCTGCCATGCGTTTTCTTCTCCTTCAAGGGCATTGTTTTGAAGTGCCATTGGAAATTATCTTGATTCTTGCAGAAGCTGGAGGACCCCCATCCCATGCCACTGGCTATTTGGGGAGGAAAGAAGGAAAACAACTGCTCCAAGTATTCACTCTCTCTCTCGAAGCCCTACATATCCCTGTGCCCTTTGCAGAACCTCAGGCCTTGGTGTGTGTCAGAGCTATGGGGGGTACCACGAGATCAGGAGGAGGTCCTCAGGGCCTACAAATATGGTTTGGCAAATGACAACCCTTCATTTTTCTGCCCTGCTCCATCCAAACACTCTCAACACCTTGTCCTGCCCTGGTCAAGATTCTAGCCTCGTGTCTCATATAGAGGAGCCAGTCATACACAAAAAAAACCTAAACCAGGACATCTCTCACAGAAGGCAGAGCTATAATTCAGATCTTCATGAATTATCTTTTATTCTAAACAATGAAATAGCTTCCACTGTTTGCTGTGATGAGCAATGGCACTTACCCAACCTGCTCCCAAGTTTACTCAATATCAAAGGCTCAGAGGACCTGCTTATCTTCTGAGCTTTTAGTATCCCTTGATGAAGGTGACTCTGCATCCCAAGCCACTCTCTCTTGCTTTACTACCTGTCCCAGTAAATGGGAGCAGCAAGTTCTGAAGCCTGGCTGTGTCCTGAAGTTGTTCCTTCATGTTTGTGAGGAAGGCTGGATAGTCACAGTCCAGCTCCAGTGGATGTGTTTAGTGCTGATAAAAAGGGTCTCCAGAGGCTGTGGAAGGCAATGGTTTTAGTACAGGTACATGGTTATACCTGTACAGCAGAGGAGCACTTGACACTATTTTATATAACCAGCCAAGCACACCTTGGCTGATTGTGCTGACTTCAGCTCGAGTTGAGCAGGTGACAGACTGCATCAAAGCTGTAGCTGCAGCCCAAAGTCCTCTGGAAACAGTAAAATATCTCTTATCGATATGTTCATCCCAGCACAGGATGGCAAGGGCTATCAACTACTCACTATCAACACACCTCCTTCATCCCTTACCTTCTTTATAAGCACAGTTTCAGAGGTCGTTTCACATCCCTCATGAGTAGCTCCCTGTGTCCCAGGAGGGACACAGCCAGTCTCTCCTCCAGGAGAGTGTTCTTGGTTAGAGCCAAGCCTTGGAGGACAGGGGACACAACCAGCATGAGGACGGGTGCTCGCATCCATCACTGGGTGTAGAAAAGCAGCCAAAGAGCTGTCAGGGTGTCAGGTGGTTTTGTGAGGGTGTGTGAAGGTGGTTTCAAAAGACAAAACAGCTTTGTGCTGCCTTGTTATGGGCTTGTTTAATCCACTAGGTACTTGCTGAAGGGGGCAAAAATAAGATGAGAGCTGATCCTTTAAAGGAATTAAGAGAGCATAATTCCTCCTTAACTTCACCCAACACTTTACTGACCTCCTGCTCTAATACATCCCCCACTAGGATTGCTGGTCCTAAGTCAATGGCCATGACACCACTGACCAGCTCTGCACAGACAGAGGTGTCCCTGCTCAGTGCAGGAGAAGCCACAGCTTTGCAAATTTTGTAAGATGACCTTTCTATGGACCATTAGATCCCCATTCTGTGAAATGGAAGTTGAGAGACATTGTGTAACATCTGCCCTTTGATTGTCATGGAATACTCATTGCAGACAGACCCCCACCCAGACCCAGAGGTACAGACCCACCCTCCAGGCAAAACCACACCTACAGTTCCTGTCCCAGGGCTTTTTAAATGGTTTTCTTTTTTTGGTGGGTTTTTCCCCTCCCTTCTTTGCACTAGTGCCACGCACTTCCTAGGATAGAAATGAGCAGGAGACAGATGAGCAGAAACATCTGTCAGCCAAATGGTCTCCCAAGACTGAAGCTCCAGCTTCAGTCTATGAACGGCACTTTTTGTCTCCTGCCAGAGGGTGAACCTGGATGGGTGCCCAGGAGTCAAACAAGAGCTGAGCAGAGAAAGCATCAACACAGCCAGTAATACAGGAAAAGGCAGAATTTTTGTGGAATCTTCACTCTTTCCTGCTGGTTTCCTGCTTATTCCATGTGAGCAACAGAGACAGCTTTTGTACTGGAACCTGAAGCACAGCAGCTATTCTGGGATCACCAGGTTGAGAAAAATAGCCCAAGGATAACCCACTGCCACTGACCTGACTTCAACCTTCTTTGTGATGTATGATTCAGCTAACAACTGCTCTGATTTCCCCAAGTTGGGTCAAAGTTCTCTTTCTCTCTATTTTATTTCTCTCATTGCTTTGGTAAAAGCCTGTCAGCCACCCAGCATCAGGGAGGACAGGCAGCCTGGAAGTCAGCACAGTGACCAGACCTAACCACAGACGAGCAGCTCACCCTGCATGAGTTTTCCCTTTCATGGTTATAAAAGCTTCTGGTTTTTTGATATATGTTGACCTATGTGGCCTGTTAATCTAGGAAAACCTTTACCTGGAGATGTCTCATGCTTTTTTGGGGGTGTGAGGACTAACAAAATCCTTTCACTTGAGTTTTCTGCTGCGGAAGAATTAAGATGAATATTCACCAAGATATTTCTTTCATTGTGCTTTAGACTTGGTATGGCAGTGAAGTGGTGTGATTTATGGCAAACACTACATGGTGTAAGCTCTGTGTGTGTTTTTATAAAGAGACTACATTTATCTCACAGCCAGAAGGCTGGTGGTTGAACTCTTTTAGGGTCCTGACCATATTTTGCATTGAAAGGAGGGAAAAAAGCCCAACACAAACCTTACAAAAAGATATCATACTGCCATTTTGGAATGGCTTACACTACAAAAGCCTGACCTACCTGAGAATAAACCTGAATCAGAGTAAATTAGTCTGATTCTTCTGAAAGAAAAGCTTCCTTTCTTGTGAGAGAAAACCAGCTGTGCCCCATTCCAAGAAACAGGCCGATGAGCGACTGCCAGAGGGATGGGAGGCTTGAGAGATAATTCACTAACCAACACTCTGTTATCATTATAGCTCAAATGTGATTAATTCCTGTGGAATTTTTTGTAATAATATTAGTCCTGGTGACTTCATTTGTTACATATGTTGCTGCCATTAGGATTCCAATGTGTTAATGAAAAGATACTGAGCTGGAAGCCCTCTGTGCTGTACCTGCTGTGCAGATCTCTGTGTCTCCTCATCTGCAACTGCTGCCCAATTCTTCCCCCTTGGATGCTGAAGCTGCCAAAGGAAACCACTGGCAGTGGTTCAGATGGTTTGGGGTTCAGGACTGGTCCAATGTCCCAGCATGTTTAGACTCTACTGCAGATCCACTCACTGAGAAATCCCCAATTTGTTAAATTTGTTGAGTTTTGGCACTCACTTTTTTGTCATCTTTCATCACCCTGGTAAATTCTCTCCTCTTTTCCACCTTCTTCCCTCTCTCCTGACAGATACTGTGGTCTGCTGACCTGGACTTTTCCTTCCATCTGCAGTCTGACTCTCACCTGAACTTAATTATTACAAAAAGCAGGAAAGATTAAATCAGTTTAAAAATTTCTTTTGTTTGCCAAACGTATGAAGTGACCACTACGATTCCCTCTATACTGCTTAACTCTCATACAATTAAACAAGGTTTATCAGATACTTGGAGTCAGATGAATGCACTTCCCTTGAGTTTGAGCTTTCCTCCTAAAAGTTACCCACTTGCTGCGTGCATCCAGCAAGCCAGCAGGTCCAGATGATTCCTGTTTGGTGCCAGCACTGGGGAAGACCTTCTGACTGTGTGGTGGCAGGACTCAGGGCTGCTGGCTGCTTCACAAGGTCTAGACAGATGTCTTTAACCTGGTACCTTGAGCTACCTTGATCCCTCTGCTCACTTGGCAGGTCTGCACTACAAGGTTATCACACACTGACTTCACAGAGGTTGTAAAACTCCTTTGGTGTCTGCACCATGAGATCCATTATCAACGATCAATTTCTTTGTCCTCCCCAGGACATTTTGTCCTTGTTCCCTCAATGTGCTCTGCAAACATGACTCAATGCATTTCCCTTGGCTTCATTTCATGTCGTTTGTTTCAATTTTAGCCTGTATCTGAAACCAATGGGAAGAAACTGTGCAAAAGGACATTTAGGATTGAAACCCATTTAGAAAAATATCCTAGCAGCGGGATCTGTAAAGCCTTGACAGCATTTCCCAAGGTGAGGGGTTGGAAGCCCTGACCCAAATCATGTTACTCTGGGCTCGATAATGTGCTGCAGGGAACCCACTTGCTTTACTATCTAGAACACCTGAGCATGGTACTGCTGATGCTACCTGTGATGCTTGAATGCTGTCACTCTCCTTGGAGAAAGGCCTCCTCCTGCTCTCCAGGTGGCAATCCTCTTGAGCATGTCCCATTCCTCCCTGAACCTCTCACACAATGTGCAATACTTCATCGCTCATGTTCTTTTGTATCAAAACAACCTTAATAGTAGGGTTGGTTTTGTGATGATTTCCACGAGGATATAAACATTACAGTGCTTGGATTGTAGTACAGCAGCTGGTGGTCACTGAAAAAGAAGAAACAAAAAGCAGTGTAGGAAAACCCAAGGACCTGATGCTCTGAGATGTCCCAGTTGGCAGAGCAGAGTATAAACTGCATACTTCCCTGATCACACCCCTCCAGCCTCAGCTGGTTCCCAGGCTGTGTCTAGGCTGCTGAACAAAACATTGCTAGCTTGAGAGCTTAAGCACTGGGCCAGTGATGGTCTGTCCTGCTTAATTATAAGCTCACACCCTGGCACTATGCTAGTCTTTACTAATAATACTCTCCAAAATGATGCCTGAACATTGTTTGGACAATATCACAAATGAGGAACCATTGCCAACAGGCAGCATGGGCCAGCGTGCCCATTCACGCCATGACAGCAGTGCTGTGACAGACTGCAGCACGGGGTGTGTGCTCTGCCGTGCGCTTCGGACTGAAAAACACTGCACGAAAAATTAAGGCTTATGTCTTGGGACCACCAGGCCTCCACATGCTGGAGACCAAGGACTCTGAGCTTTGCAGTGTGGACACAGCCAAACCCAGGCTACCTGACCCCTGGGCTCAGGGAACATAGAATCATCAAATGGTTTGGGTTGGAAGGGACCTTAAAGATCATCTAGATCCAACCCCCCCACATGGGCAGGGACACCTCCCATTAGACCAGGTTGCTCAGAGCCCCATCCAACCTGGCCTGGAACACTTCCAGGGATGGGGCTTCCTCAGCTTCCCTGGGCAATGGCCTCTTCTCTTCAGTGCTGTCTGCAGAGCTGGATGCTCCTTGCAGAAACCGAGTCTATTCTTGGCTCCAGCATCTCTCCTTTGCTTGCCACATGCTTCCAGGGTTTTTTATGTAGCTAAAGAAGTAGGAGAAGACAAACTTGCTTTTAAGCCTTGGTCACATTTTGTGTGTGTGTGTGGAAGTGTGTGTCTGTCTAAAGCAAGAAAAGGTTTAAAAGGCAAAAAGCCCCAAACTTTCAGGTCATGTGAAATAAGAAATGTTTTTTCTGTTTGTTGTTTTTCTGTTTGTTTGTTTGTTTTTTGGTTGTTTTTTTTTTTTTCATGGGAACATGGTGCAAAAGCCTAAGAACCCGTAGCTGAAAGAAAGTATCTAAAATATGCATTTATTTTATTCTTCCCATGTTTTTGCAAGTTAAAAATGCTACATATGGAAAGAAACTGGACAGTCCTTCCTCTTTATCAAATAAATGAAAGGAAATTTGAGGAAGACCATGCCCCACTCAACATACATATATTTTATTGATCTCCAAAAGGAAGATTGAAGTGAAAAAAACGTGGCCCTGAATAGAGAAACAAAATGTTTCAGTCCTTGAGAAAATGACATTGCAAAACATTTTCACTGACAAATTGCACCAGTGACAGTGTGAGCCCAGGAAGGGGAGTCAGAGCCTGCACAGATGGGTGGGCAGCTCCAGGTCTGCTGCAGCAGGTGCACCTTACAGAGCAGGAAAAGCAATTCTGCCTGCATCGTCCTTTGCTCTCCCTCCCCACCACTTAGGGGAACACTAGTCCCACGTGAAGTGCAGATGATTCAGTTCAGGTGCCCTTGCAGAGCCATAATGTCTGTTTTCTTTTTTCCCTGCCCCACCGTGATTTGCAGCTGCCCGCTCTCTCTGCAGCCCCCGCTGAACCCACCTGTTGGCACTTATTTATAGAGCCAAGGGCTAGTTCTGCTGTTCCCTGGCTGGCTCCCCTCCTTCAGGACGTGAGCAGCTTGTGGGTCAGCTCGTTCCTCACCTCGCTTCACATCCTCTCGGCTCAGCATTGCCATCAGCTTCTTTCCTGCGGGACATTCCAGCGGTGAGTACTCGCTGGCAGCACGACTGGTGCCGCACCCGCACGCCCGGCGCTGGCTGCGTGGTGAGGTCTTTCACTCACCCCTTTTGCTCCTCACGTCTTCCCTGTCCTGAGGCATTAGTAGCATAAAGCTTGTTACATTGCTCATCCCAGCTGGAAACACTTGTAGAGCTCGTGGGACTGTAGCTGCCAGATAGTGAGAAGGACCTTTGTGGGTGTCAGGCTGAAGGATGCAGAGCTGTGCGGTGGGGAAAGAAGGCAGAGCTGATTTCTGTGTGTGGGCAGAACTCTCCTGCTGCTGTGTGCAGAGTAGATCCTGGACCTGTCCTAGTGCAGGCTGTTTGCTGTCACTTGTTTCTGACCCCTAATGTAAGCTGGGAAGGTTGAGTGTGCACCTCCATGTTTTGGGGTATAAAAGTGATAAAAGGATTCCTGCCTATGTCTTCCATTAAGGCAGTGATGGGGAGGGACCATTTGGACCTTTGGATGCCACACAGAGTATAATTCTAGAGAAGTTTTGTGTGAGCTCCTGAAGAGGCCCAAGGAAGAGCCACCCAAATACATGATACAGGAAGTCTGGAATCTTTTAAAGAGGAATCAGAAGGAGAGTTATTATACTATGTATTGCAGATGTCTCCAGTGGAGCCAAAGCTGGAAGCCTTGACTCTCTGTGGCCCATGCAGGAGGGAAGGGCTTTCCAAAGGCCAGCTCAGGATAGGCAGCCACTATGCTGCATCTTCTGGAGACAATTCTAGGCAAAAAGGGATCTAAATTTCTACATCAATAATGTGCCTTGCCTGGGAAGTTAAATTAGGTGCCCAGCATCAGGCTGTGGCAACAGTAGGATTAAAAAGTTTTTTAAGTGTGTAAATTAGGAGCTGAGCAATTTAAATTCATCACTATATTTAAGATGGATTTTGTGGCTGTGGAGGCCTGGGGCTGTCATCAACAGTTCAGGGGTTGAACTAGAGGATCATTCATGTGACCATGCACCCAGTATTTCAGTCATGGTGACTGCTGCCTTCTCAGTTTGTCTGTGCTCCACAGTCTGGAAGTCCTGTAGGGCAGAGATTGTCTTCCCCAGTCTGTTACAGGCCCTGACCACTCATGCAACTATAAATACGATTGTATTGCGTTACAGCTCAGCAGAGTGATTGTGACAAGTATATCCTTGCCTTGCAGAGTATGAAACACAAGATGGATGAACTGCTAAGAGCAAGGGGAAGGTATTGCTTTCAAATCTAATATGATAATGAATCTACACTGTGTGTCTGTCCAGTGATAGTACTAAACTAAAACTGCCTGCCTCCAATCGGACATCGTAACAGATGGAGTTTGGGAGGAGGCATGTGCAGGAGAGGGAGGGTGCTGCAGTCCTGTACAGGGCAGGTATTCTAAATATTTGGGGTATGACAGGCAGCTGTAGGCTTTGGAGAAAGATTTTAACTTAAGAACCGACATGGCTGAAAACAGGGCTGGAGAATGAGTCAGAGAAAGCTCTGATCTCCCAGTATCCATATTCCCCCTTGCACACTCCCTAATGCACCTCCACAAGGCTTTCCCACTTGCCCTGTGCCCTAGGGGACAGCAAAGGCAGCAGCATGGAGGGGTTTAGGCAAGAAGCTGCTAAGAAAAGACCACCTCTGGTTACTTCCCCTGGGTGTGGTGCCTGCATTAACCTGATTTCTAGAAGAAGCAAAAATGTTTCCTTCTGTACTTCCCTCCCGGTTTTGTCTCCAGACCCTAAAGAGAGCAATTCATTACTCATGCCAACATGAGCCAGAGACAGCATTTGCACAAAAAGAGCAGACTCTCCACTTCTGTGAATTTGCTTTCCTTGGTGTCCCTGTTTTCCTGCTGAAGAAGGCAGCTGCTGCCTGCGGGCCTGGCAAGTCTCCCCCTGCCTGGCTTTGGGCAGAGGCTTGGAAAGGGGATGGATGCTGAAGGAGAAGGTGGCCCTGTGCAGGCCCTGTGACCAGGCCTCAGACACCAGCATCCTTGCTCAGACACCCCAGGAGCAGTGCCAGCATCTGAGAGCACCTTGTGCTGCAGGGAGCAGTGCTGGGATGAGGAGGGATGAGCCAGGCAGCAGCTGTGATGGTTTCGATCACTGCTTGGTTTGGAGGTCGACAGAACCAGCTTCTTCAAGATTACTGTAATTATCAGGCCCTTCTTTGTTTTCTTAACGGCATCCTGGCAGATTGCAGTAGTTGTCATAATGGTACCAAAGGTCACGTTTTAGCTGGTAGGAAGGCGATTCCCAGGGCAAAGAATTTAGAAGTGCTTTTCCTTCAATTGCAGTTATTCAGCTTTTGAGCTGCCTGGGAAAATGTCTTTGCTGCTGCTCCACCTTCTGGGCCCACCAGCAGACACAGATCTGTATTTGCAGTATTTTTACATGGGCCTTAAAAATAAAACCCAGCCCCGCGACTGAAAAGTTCTTCTTGTACTTTTCTGACCAGCAGCTCTTTCCCTAGAGAGGCTCCGAGCCCAGGATTGCAAAGAATGTTCCCAGGCAGCTTCCACAGCTCGGCCCCTCACGGGGACCGGGTGTCTGCCAGCGCTCCGCCCCTCGGAGGGGCGGCGGGGAACGGCTCCGGAAAGCGGACACCGGCTCTCCCGCCTCAGCCTCGGCGGCCGAGCTTAGGGCAGGGACTCCTGCGGAGCGGGAAACCGGCCCCGGGACCCCCGAGCGCCGGGCCCCGGCGGCGGGAGGGCGCGCGGAGCACCAGCGACACCTGCTGGCGGCGGGAGGGAGCGCGGAGCCCGGGGAGGGGCCGGGCCGTGAGGGCTGCGCCGCTGGGCCGGGCCGGGCCGGCCGCTCGCTGGGGGCGCAGGAAGGCGCTGTGGCCCAGGGACCGTTCGGGAGGAGGAGCCCGGCCCGCCCCCAGCAGCGCTCGGCGTAGCGGGGCTGAGCAGCGGCTGCAGCCCTGGCGCTCCTAGAAACGAGCTTAGTAACGAGAGGAAGGGGGGCTGAGGGGAGACCTCGCCCTCTACAACCACCTGAGAGGAGGCTGGAGCGAGGGAGAGTTGGTCTCTTCCCCCTTAGTAACAAGCAGCAGGACAAGAGGAAAGGGGCTCAAGTTGCACCAGAGGAGGTTTAGATTGGATATTAGAAGAAACCTCTTCACTGAAAGGGTAATTAAACACTGGAATAGGCTTCTCAGGGAGGTGGTTGAATCACCATCCCTGGAGGTGTTTAAAAGCCCTGTAGACAGGGTACTGAGGGACATAGTTTAGTACTGGACTTGGTAGAGTTAGGTTAATGATTGGTGGAGTTAGGTTATGGTTGGACTCAATGGTCTTAAAGATCTTTTCTGACCAGAACGATTCTGTGGTTCCCTGGCACCCTGTGTCTGCCTGTGCCTGGAGTGACACTCTCCTTCTGCAGATGATGCTGTTTGTCTTGGCAACAGACATGTAGCACTGACACTTGGAGCATGACAGCCTGGCAGCAGCTGGGCACAGTGGCCGAGCCCTTGAGAGGCTCTGCTCGTTTCAAACCCTTCCTCCAGCCTTCTCCTATCCATGACCACCTTGAGCCTCCCCTCCCTCAGCTGTTCTTCAGGCTCTGGTCAGAGCTGGCCACCTTTTGGTGTCCTCTGGTCTTGGCTAAAGCATCTGTCCTTTTCCCTCAAAGCTCCATCAAGGTCACAGGTGAGCTGGTAGGACCAGGTTGTGTGGGTGTGCCAGGAACGGGCTGGTTTGCGTGTGGGGAGGAAAGCGGGGCGATGTGAACAGTCCTGGGGAGGCCAGAGCACTCTGAGTGCAGAGCAGTGGCTTTTGGTGCAAGGTGTGTTCCCTGCCCCTGTTCTTTCCCCTTCCTTGTATCACTCACACTAAATTTGGCTTTGTATCAACTCAAAGGTTGCAAATCCTTAGGTAAAACCTTAACATGACACATGGAAGTGATACGCAGCAAAACAGTTTTTAAAATATTCATGCCCTCTACAGCACTGCAAGAGCAGCTTTGTCCCTGCTGAAGAACACCACATCTGCAGAGCCTACCCATCAGGCTGAAGATTTACCCGCTTAGAAAAGTTACTCTGCTTCACAAAGTTACCGAGTCTGCTCCGATTTTAAGAATCAATGTTCATGTTCACTCAGCCTTTGATAGGAAGCAGTGATACCAGCTTTGACCCTAACAAGACCTCGGATCTGCTCTGTAGGCAGCCTACAGGGGCCTGTCTGGTTGCCTGCTGATACTTTAACCTCCTCAGGAGGGTAATCAGTGCTCTGGCACTAATACCTTGCTCAGGCAATGTGCTCTGATGGGCAATTTCTTGTCTCTCTTGGTGCCTGGATAAGGCTGGGGTGCTGCTAAAAATACACTTTTTATGTGTCTTGTTGGGTTTGTGCAATGTTCCATAAACTGCTTTGAAAGGAGATGTTATTTTGTTTATATATTTGAACTCTTCAGACTAAGAGTTTCCAAAGATCATTGGCATTCACATCCCGGGATAAAATTAAGACATCAGGGTCAATAAAGCCTCTTTCTTTTCCTATTTTTTCCATGCTGCTTCCTGAAGGAGTCTCTGATTCATACCTGAGTAAAGCATGTCAAGCAACTCAGCTACTCTGGGGAAGGGGAAGAAATCCCCAATTACCACATGCTGGCATTTTAGCCTGTGTCCCTGCTGTAGGTGACATCAATTGAAGCATTGCAGGTGGAAGAGGTGTGCTGATGGAATTTCACTGGAGTGGAAAAATTTCCTGGAATGTCTCAGGAGCTCCATCACAAGAGAAGATGTACTGAAAATAGGTAGTGGGTGCTGATGATACTCTGGTTTGTTTGGTGGGTCTGTCCCAGTTCAGCTATAATGTGGAGGCATCTAATGTAATGAATAGTCTCTTAAGACTCTCAGAAGCAGAGAAAGAGCTGCCCAGGTCACCAGGACTGCCATCTTTCAAAGTATGTCGTCCCTCCTGGGAAGAGTGAAAAGCATTGCAGGCAATCAAGGCAATGCTTAGGGAACACAGGGCTCCCACTTTTACAGAGCTTGTTGGCAATTGTATCAACTCTCACCATTTTGTTTGGGCTTTTCTTGTCCTGCTATGAAGGGATCTAAGGAAGCAGGAGAGGTGAGGTTTTGGGGACAACAGCTGCAAAGATGATCTGTGTCCAAACAGGAGAGGTTTGATGAGGTTAAGGGGGTGATACCTGCAGTGTGATACCTCAGGGACTGAGGCAGGTACACGTTGTACAGCAAAACCCCATTTTTTTTCTGTTACAATGGTTTCTGCAGCTCTGGCCTTGGGGAAGCACTTCGTTGCCACAGAGGATGATGGCTGATGTAAACCCAACTGTCACTGTTGAGCAACACAGCACGCTAGCTGGAGCCTGGTGGTCATGTACTTCCCTCTGATGATGACTCTGCAGGCGAAGGCAGGGCTGTTGAAATGCCCCCCGTGTGGTCTCGGGGGGAGCGATAAGCTGCACATCTGCCTCCTCCCAGGAGCCCCAAGTGAAGGGTCCAAGAACTGCAAGTGCCAACATCTTGGCTGGGCTGTGGTGGGAGTGCAGGACTGATAACCACCCTTTTGGTATTGTAGGGATTCCTGGTACTGTTGGTGTCATGGTGTTCCTGCAGTTGTTTCTGAGGCATAACTGAAGAGCAGAACATTTGGCCGGGGTCAGAGGAGGGGCTGGCCAGCCCAGCAGCCTGTTGCTTGGAGCTTGCCAGCAG
Source organism: Hemiprocne comata (assembly GCA_020745705.1). NCBI lineage: Eukaryota > Metazoa > Chordata > Aves > Apodiformes > Apodidae > Hemiprocne > Hemiprocne comata. The sequence continues at coordinate 21,143,076 of CM036597.1, read as the reverse complement.
CAGATGCTGAAGGAAGAATGGGGCAACTGGTATCTCTCCAGTGCAGTCTGGGCCTCCAGTTATCTGTGACTTGGGAGCCTTTCAGAAGTGGTATCTCTGAATGGAAAAGGCCTGATGTTTTTCTTCCCTGACTTCCTCATTGCCAGAAATGGCCCCTTAAGCAGTCTGAAACGACCACCTCAGAAGACCACTCTGCACAGCTGCTTTTCCCAATGTGTTCCCATGCAGGAGTGGGCTGGGTAGAGCTCAGAGACTGTAGGTGCAGAGCAAGAGCGTGTGAGTTTAACACAGGCCTTTGCTTGCTGTGCCATATAGTCAGCAGCAGTGCTTTGTATCCAGGATGTTCATTTTATAAGATCTCCAGAAACTGGCAGCAGAGAAATTTGGCTAATAAGTGTTTCTGAAAGTAATATGCAGAGTAAAGGAATTTAGCATGTCCTATAAAAGACAATGAACAGCATCAGAGGCACAATCATTCATTATCTGTGAAAACAAATCAGCACAATCCTGTCTTTTTAACAACTTAAACTTGTTAGAATTTTTTTATGATGAAAAAAATATGAATTGATGGCTCTTTCTAGTATTCCAGGGCTGGATTCTGTTCTCAGGGATAATGTGTGTGGAGTAACTGTATTGACATCAGCAGTGAATAAAGTGCAGTTCCATAGCTCCTAATTTCTTTAAGAGATAAAGTCTATCAATCTTTCACACCCAGAGTAAGACACTGCTCTTTGCCTAGTCACATAACAAGATTACTGCAAGAGAAAAGATAGTCCTTTAAGGGAGTAAATATCAGAAAATATGGCTTTATTGTTCAATGATGTGCTGGAATTAAGGAGACAAATGGCTGCAATATGAGCTTATTTTGAGGCAAAACCTCTAGGCAGGGTTGTGATTCTTACTCAGCACCTGTGAACTGAGAACAGGTCTTGGCCGAACAGGGATGGCAGACTTGAGGAAAGCAAAAGGAAGCATTTTCCTCTATTCATATAAAAATCTAGATGTACTAATTAAGATGGAATAAGAATGAACCCAAGCTACCTGAACCCACTTGACTTCTGACTGGTGCTATCTTTCTGCTTCTTTTGAATTACAATATTAACACTACTGTTATTCGTTGTATACTATTACTATTAATAGTGTGTGCTGTGTTTTGGGGTCATTCAATGGCTGTGACAGTTGGTGGGGTTTTCTTATCTGGCACTGTCCATCTGAAAAACAGCTTGGAACCTTCTGGTTTGTGTCTGTCTTTTTCTCTTGCTCTCTTTTTTTTTCTTAACCAGAAGTTTAAAATAAAAGCGACAAATGCATAATCAACCACGAACAGAAACATCCTCTGCTTGCTGGAGTCCAGCCTCTGACTCTCACCACTGTGCCCGCCTGCAAAGGGGGTAGGAAAGGAGGGAGATGTCACAGCACAACTGGAAGGTCCACATGGTGTGTTGATTTGTTTTTTCTTTTCTGAATGAAATAAAGAATGGAAATAGAAACAAGGTGTTTGCAAGACTCAAAGCCCAGGTTAGCAAGCAAGGCAGGGCTCAGCCAAGCATGCCTTTGGCTGGAAGAACAAGCAAACAGCAGACTAGCACTGAAGCCTAACATTCAGAGGCAGACTGGTGGCAAGGATGCTATGTCTCTGACCTAGCTTGCTGGCTGAAGAGGTTCCTCCCCACTGCCCAGCTGCAGGGGATTGTCCTGGTTTGAGCCAGGGTTGCAGGATGGTCTCCCCAGTGAGTGCATCTGTCCTGCACAGCCCAGCCTGCAAGGAATAGTTGTAATTTTTTCCTGCATCATGGTAGGGTTTTTTAGTGCCTGGAGCTAAGCTGCAGCTGTATCAGCCATCTTCTGGAGGGAAGGAACTTGGCGGTGCTCACTGCATCTTGCTCCCTGGAGAATCCAGCACCATGAATGCTTCCAGTGCTCCTGGTCTCCTGTTTCCTCCTGTCCTCCCCTCACTCTGCTATGGTCACCCCTGTGCAAGACCATCTTTGTTCTATTTTTCCGCTGTGTGCATTCATGGTAGGCTCACACTGGACCCGCTGAGAAGTGTCAGAGTTCCACACCTGGACAAGTTCCCCAGGGTGGTGTTTAGAGCTGACTGCTGGAAGGTTTGCTGAGGGCTTCTTCAGAGCCCAGGACACTGACACCCTGCTGCAGAGCATGTCAGCAGCTGCTGTTCACAGAGACAGCTCAGGAGAAAGTCTAGTAGCAGCTGGCTCTTCAAGATTTAATGGGGAAGCTCTCCAAGACCCAAAGATGGAGGAAAATAATCTGAAAATGATACTTCAAACTGTTAGCTGATGCAGGATTAAGTTATATTCTTCACCTAGGAGGAGAACTTGAGGGTAGTGGTTTGGTATTTTTTGAGTTTGATGTATGACTAGTTTGTATTTGCATCCCTTCATACACTGGCTTCAAAACCAATGGCCTCAATTCTGGGTGCTGCTGGATGGCAGAACTGGGTTGACTGAGGAAACTGAAGGGACAGTCACCAATAACTGGAACTGGGCCTACCTTGGGGACCTGAAGCTTTGATGGCTTCATCAAGAGGAGTATGTTGGCTTTGGAGATATTTGTGCAATGAGCTGTCCCAAGGAAAAGTCTGCTGGCATCCTCTGAAGGTCTGCTGACCGAGGGACCAAACTCTGCGTTCACCTGGCCTTGGCTGAGCTGGTGTGGATTAATGAGTGCAGAGAGGCACCCATGCAGGATGAGCCCAGCTTGTCAGTGTCCTGTACAAACCCACTCATCCTCTGCACCTTACTCCATGGCAGGTAAAAAGTGTAAGAACTTGAAACTACAATGCGAGAGGACTTGCTGCCTGCTAATCAAATGGACTGCCTGACCCATTTTTTTCAAGTTGTCTTCCAATAAAGTTTTGTGGTTTGGGGAACAGTGTGCAGAAAGCTCTGAGACAGTGTTTGTTGACAGTCTGTAATCCCCCCAGCTTCTCTCCCTCCTTGCTTCCCCTTCCCAGAACAAGCCACAGAGCTGCCTGCTACAAATGTACTGAACAAACTAGCTCGGTTAGGAAATGCTGAGTTGCAATTTCGAGGCTATTGCACAGAGTGGGGTAGTGTGGTGACATTTGCAAACTGCACAGGAAATCTCCTTTGCTGTGGAACACCCACCTTGGGCATCAATACTGGCCTACAGGACTGTGCAGCCATGAGGTGCAGTGCAAAGCAGGGTCCTGGCTGGAGGAGACGCTGCTTTTCACACCGATTCTATTTCATTACTGGTTTTTGTTTTGCTTTTTATTGATTTTAATTGCCCTGGACATGTAAAATCAATAATAATTTGTGCAACCACCCAAGGGGAGCATGAAATATCTCAAGAGCATTTTCCCATGTGACTCAGATTTGCAAGGCTTGCTACTCAGTGTGGCCAGATGCCCCAAAAGTATGCAGAAGAAAATCACCAAACTTGTAAAGAGTCTCCTAAACTCCCAAGATCCAAAGGACCTGATCATTAGGAGTCTGAAGTTTGGAGGCCAGGGATCCACATCTTTTGCCAGCTGACTGTTTTACCTACCAGCCTCTCTGTAGATTTATTACCCCATGTTTGAGCATCTGTGTCTGCTGCTTTTCATTATTCATTTTTGAGATGCAGCGGCCAGAAAAGACCATTTTGATGATCTGCTCTGACCTCCTGAATAACAAATGTGCTGCATTTCAACAGTCCACTTTAGAGCAGTATGGGGATGTTTGCCATGAAGATGAAGCCAGTCTTGCTCTGAGCATTGTGTTACGGTTCCTTCAGGGCAATTTAATTTGGGAAGGAATGTGTTGACTATTCTGTGCTATTCTTCAAAAAACGAGTGCTTAGTTCAGATCTTCTGTTCACGCAGCAGAAAATGGAGGGTGATGCATAGTTAACTATAATTGGGAGAATCTCTGCTGGACAAGGATATGGACTGAGGATTTTGGATCTGAATTTAGGTCTGAGCTTTTAGAAATTACAAAATGTACTGGTACTTGCTTTGGGTGTCCTCAGTCACTCATGATTTTTTAAATTAAGTGAGGATGTTCCAATAAGAATGATGAAATGTTTCGGTTTTCAGTCCTTTCTTTGCACTGCATCCCTACAAAGAGTGGAAACAAAACATCTGTTCTTTTTTCTTTCCATAGACCATGACCTGGTAGTTCACCCATTTCAGAGCCTTTTTCCTACAAGTGGGAGAAAGAGAGTGAAAAAGAAAGCCTGGAAAAAACCTACACAAACTACATGAACAATTCCACTTCTTTCCCCTAGTTAAAACCAAAGTAAAAATAAAACCAAACCACCAGGCCTTTCCATTCCTCTTTCATTGTATATTTTAAAACGCAGGCAGATGAAAGAGGAACTGGACAGTAACTGTATCTAACTATCCCTTGGGCAAAAGGGCCAGGTTTTGCTTTTACCAGGCAGGTTTGCCTCACTAGTGTCCACATCCAGACTCAGTGCTTGTGAGCACTCCCAGGGAGCTCAGTGTGCAGTTATTTGGAGGCCTAAGTAAGTGTTTTCCAGATCAGGGGTTTGGGCAGAGCTAGAGGAACATAATAAAATATGTGGCTGCAGCCCAAGCATGCTGATAATGTAACTGAAAGCTGCTGGATGAGCACCCCGGCAGTGAGCACCAGAGGATTGCCATGTGGTTTGGCTGCAGAGCCAGCAGCAGTGGGGAGGCTGGGAAAGGAAAACCTGAGAGGGAAAAACCTGGGAAGGAAGAGCAGAAGCCAAGTGCTGGGAGTGGAAAAAACAGTCATACAAGATGCATCCCAAAGTCTCTGTCACACTGGTGTGGCTAGCTGATGGCAAACGTGCCTGGGATAATGCAGGCACAGAGGGACACATTTTAAATGAGTCCTGGCCTTACAAAATATGCTATACACCATGCTGCCCTAGAGAGACTAGGAATGTGTCTCTGGAGTTCCTGCTTTTGCTTGAATTGGTTTGGCTCCTGTGTCACCAGCTGTACGGCTGGCTTGAGCACCAGCAGCTCCTTGGCTCCTGTCTCCAGAGCTGCGTTGCTGGTCTTGTGCCCAGATGGGTGAGGTGAAAATAACACTGAGAAAGGATGAAGTGTGTGCCTTAAAGCACCTTGTATCGCGGGTGGTCCAGGAGACAAAGGAGGTGAGAAACAGTGGAATTTGCTCTGGTTATAACTCCAAACACAACCCTGGTCTTCACTTTTCTGCCTGGGTGCTGCAGGTGTGGAGCTGTTCCAGGGACTGATGTGGGGTGAGTGGGTGTGCGGAAGGGCTGGCAGTGGCAGGGGCAGAGGATGGATGCTGGCTCCTCCTCAGATGCTGCAGCTGGGAGACCCTGGCATGGCTGGCTGGGGAGGCACTGCAGGGCAGGGACACTGCTGCCTTCATCTGTGGATGAAAGAGAGAGAAGCCCCATGGGGAACCTTTTGGAGCTAAACCACCTGCAAGGTGCTGGAGAGTCATCTCCCCTGCAAGCAGAGCCCTGCTTCCCTGATCTGTACACAACTGGAGGGGTAAGAGATCCCTGTGGGCAGAGGATAGGATTGGGCCATTGCCTGAGGCAAAGCCGTTCTGAAGGTCTCTGTCTCCATGGCCCTGCAGTGTGGCCCCCTCCACAGCCAGGTGGCCAGGCTTAGAGCAGGAGGTGCAGCCACTGCCCGGCATCCCGGCAGCCTGTCCTGCCTTCAGCTCCGGGCAAGGGGCCTGCGGGGCCCAGCCCGCTGAGGTGACATGGCTGTGTGGGGTGAAGGCGCCTCTTGCCCCACTTGTGAGCTTTGCACCCCGGCAGCAGGATGGGGAGCGCTGCTTTCACAACCTGGACGTGTTGTCACTCACATCCAGACATTTCCTGTTATCTAACCTCAGCCTTATCTTCCCCGTTTGCAGCTTCCGCTCGAAGGAGGAGCGGCCCCTTCAAAAACGAGCTGTGTGCCTGGGCTGTGCCCCCACACGCTCCTCCTGCGCGGACCCCAGTGCCGGCCCTGCACCACTGCCCTGCACCACTGCCCTGCACCACTGCCCTGCACCACTGCCCTGCACCACTGCCCTGCACCACTGCCCTGCACCACTGCCCTGCTTGCCTCGGGCCAGGCTGGCTCTGCATGGTAGGTGCCGGTCCCCGTCCTGCCCTGCCCTGCCCTGCCCGTCAGGGGACACGGGAGGAGCGATCCCTCAGGCATGACTTCCCATGTCTCCTCCAGGGGGTCCCAGGGGACACCAAGCCACAGGGCGTCTGTGTTCCTGGCAATGCAGAAAGCTGTCTGCCCATCCCAACTTACACCCTGAGCTTCGGGGGGACTGAAGCCAGCTTGGATTTGGGCTGTGTCCCCTCACCTGCCTGAGGCAGAAGGGCTTTTTGGTATCTCCCTTCAGGCGCAAGGCGGTGGCTTTGGATGGGTGTGCTTTGGTGAGGGTGGGTGAGGGGATGTGAACGCTGCTAGTCCCAGCCAGGGACTGAGATTCATTGATGAGGATGAGTTACTATTTAATTGCAACAGCGACGTGTGTGCAGCCCTGCTGGGTACCGGGCTGCATGTGAGCCCGCTCCCCTCAGCTTGCATGCACACGCTACAGGTGAGGTGCTGGTGGGAGGGAGATTTTCATCTAAATTAGTCATAGATGAGACAGCACACATAGAGCAGGGGAAGTTGTGGGATGAAGGAGGGTTTTACCAGAGAGCACTAGAGTCCCAGCCGGGTGCCACTGTGTTCTTCAGCTCCTTTTCATGCTGTCCCGATGGCTCCAGAAAAAAGGTTTAGTGCACCCCTCTTCCCTCTCCTTGGGTTTTGGTGGGGAGCAACCATGGGGGCAGAGTCTGGCACGGTGGGACAGGGGCTGGGGGCTGTGGGAGGGCGTGTGGCTGGTGGCCTCCAGGTAATGGGGGGTTTATCAGGCCCTTCCCGGGTGCTTTTGGGCGAGCCATGAGGTGACAGTTTCAGCATTCTGGCACATCTGCCACCGGGTCTACCTGCTCCCAGAGCTTTGCCCAGTGGGGCTGGCCTGGCCTCTGGGCCCTCCCAGGGCAGGTTTGCTCCTGGGCGTTCTTGGAAAGTCTCCCCAGTATTCGGGGCCTGAACCTCTGTGTCAGGATGAGAGGAATTATGTTCTTCCCATTTTGGAGCGAATTTGAAGGGTAAGCTGGGACTTGTAGGGCAAGATGGAGTAGAAGTTTACCTTGAAGCAGGGCTAGGCAGAGGGGACTGGCTTGGGCTGAGCAGGGAAGGGGTTACTTTTAGTCTTACAACAAAAACAATCAAAAAAAGTCACTGTCTATAGGACTGCAGGGTTGTTGGGGTGAGGGGCAGCACGGATGGCAGTGCTGGGAACATGTGGCTGTTCTTATTTCTTCCCGCAGTTGCTCAGGGACAGTCCTCACTGGAGCACTTTTGGCTTTCTCTCACTTAGATCCTCTCCAAAGCTGGGACAACTGCTGTATGTGCAGGATCGTGGTTTCTAGGAGCTTTCCTGAGGATGGAGCAGCTGCTCACCACACGGCCTGGTAAACTGTAGCCCAAAGAGAGCTGGAAGCCCAAGGTGAGGTGGCAAGGGAACTCCCAGTCACTCTAGAGCCAGAAGGCATCACCTTCTGGATTCAATGAGTGCAGGGACAAAGGTGTCACACAAGATGTTGCACAACATGTGCCAGGAAGCAAGTGGTTTGTATGCTGCTGAGATAGCCCCTGCTTGCCCACATGAACCCTCTCGGAAAGTGGAGCATGGCCTGGGCAGCAGCAATAGTGTCCTTAGCCTGATGTTGCTCTCTGAGGCACAGCAGGCATCCACAGAGCTGCTTTGTCTGCTGACAGCTAAGGAGTAGGAGTTATTAATTAACTGGCTGCACCGTTTGGCCTCTTGCTCTGTTTTTGTGTTGTTAATTGTCTCATCCAAGTCAGCAGATGTGCTATGGAGAACTATGCTTGGGTATGTGGCCCAGCTTGCCTGAGATGAAACAAGCCCTTTGGGCTGCAGCTCCAGGCTTTGCTGGAGCCTGCCTGATAGCTGAGATTGACCTCACTGGGCCAAATATTCTGACGTTTGTCAGGCAAAGCTCCCAGCAGTGTCGGCTGCAGGGCTGGGAGCACAGGAAGATGCTCTCTGGAGCAGCACAGCATCCAGTGGCAGCCTGCCATGAGCAGAGCCTCATGTGAGTCTGACTTTGTTATACCAAAGGCTTCCAGCTCCCAGGAGAAGCACACCTCGAGGTTACTGATGGCCAGGGTTTAAGCAGACCCTGTTGCCCACAGTTCTGTGGGGATTCTTGCTTTCAATTCAGGCTGTCATTTGGGTTTCAGTAGGTGGAAAACAGAGGTGGCCTTGATTTCAGTTTAAATCCTGCAAAATCCAGGGTGCAGCCTGTTTTGGAGCACTGCTGCTTGGCATGTGAAGACCATGCAGGCACACTTTTGTGCATGCTGTAATTAGGTTTAGAGTCAAGTCTCTCCAATGGTTTTGCTTTTTGTTTATTTTCATCACAAGTTGCAGAGCAGTCTAACAGCCCTATAAAAATACCTGAGAGGTGACACCTGGCTTGGAGGGGGGCTTTTTGTGACTTCGATAAGGGACTGACTGAAGAATGCAGGAAGAGCTCTGTTTTCCCCTCAGAGCATGCAGTTGATTGCTTAGTCTGTTTTATAACACTGAATTTTTACTTGGAAATACCCACTGCGGCTTGAAACCAGAAACTCTGACAATGACAAATCCATTCAGATCAGATACAATCATGACGGGGTGGGGTAGCAAGTTCCATTCCCATCTGCTGATAGAATTATCTCCACTGTGTACCCTCCTCTTATCTGTTGCTCACAGCAAGGTTTCAAGTGGCTGTTTTTCCCCTCAGAAAGCCACACAGAGGGATTATTTTAAGCTGCAATTGCAGAAGCAGTGCTGTCTTCTTTTTTCTTCTCTACATCCCTCTAAAGGCCAGATCTTCCATGGTTAGAAATCAGCATTGAAGTTGAGGGAAGGCTGGTCACTGGTACCTGCTGAAGAGCCTGCTCAGTCTTTCTTCGTGTGGCCTCCCCATCATACACTGATCCAGTGGAGAGTCCTTCTGGGAATGACAGGTCCATTTTTCTTTTACCTCTGTGCTCTCGTTAGTGTGCAGTGTCTAACTCTCACAGAATATCATTTTTAGCTCGAGAGAGCACATCCCTGCTTTATTAACATCACCAACAACTATCCAAACCACTCAGAGCTTGTTAAAAAAACTTACTTTTCATGGTACAGCAGAGTTCCATGTGGAAGGAGAGTGATTTGACCAACAGACAGACTTGAGGCAAGGACACAGGTGTCTATGACCAGTCTGTTGCTAAAATCCACAAATCAGAGTATTTTTATTAAGAAAGGTTAACCCAGAGCCTGGGCTACGTGAGAACATTTGCACAAGGGTGACAAAATGCTGGGAAGGAGCATGTCCCCGAAGGCAGCTTGGCACCCCCCTCCCATGGCCAGAGCCTGCCTGCTGCAGGCAGCATCCCTACAGTGGTGCAAGAGCTTCAGAGGGATAATAGAAATCTGTTTTAATTGTGCTTAAACCAGTAAGTCTTTTGCTAGACTGATCTTCGATCAGCCTAGTAACACTGTTTTCTAATGCTCACAAAACACACGTGCTGCTTTTATCCATTTCAACATACTTCTTTTATCTACCATGGTTGAAATTCATTCTGAATTAGGAGCCAGAACAAAGAACTGTTCACTATCTACATCTCAGCAAAGGGCTAATTGGAGGGCAGAGGGAATGTAAGAATTGCAAAGCCTTTGTAGCCACCCAGTCTAGAAACTGATTTTATCTTTGAAGTTGTAGCTGTTCCCTTGCTGTTAAATCTTATTTCACTCCCTGCTGGTTTTGGAACATGTATAAAGAATATGTATTTGACATTACCATTTTTTATTTTGTGCTTTCACATGGAAAACTTGTCCTTTCTGGGTATGTTTCTATGTGTGCAATATTAGATTGGATCCTATGATAATCTGTATAAAATAGAGTCCCAGAAGTTAGAAAAGAGATAATAGATTGCCCCCTGTATGATGCTGTTAATATACTTCAGCTGAATTCAGCTTTTATGTTTTCGGTGGTTTACCTTCCAAAATATTATTAACAAAGCCATTTTGATACTAAAAATAATGCAGCTGCTTTCACAAACTGGTGTTGCTGGTCATGTGAAATTAAAATCAGGGAACTGGGAAAGAAACTAAAAGCATCATGATTAAAACTTGGCTGTGCCTAGGCCTGGCCTGCAGAGACTATGAATTATATTAAAATAGTGTCACGCAGAACTAGCGTGGTTTAGGAACCATTGTGAATTTTTCCAGGAGAGTTGCACAGTGTCAGAATTTAAATTCTGTTCTTAGACTGAAGTTCTGAATTATCAACATCCAGGAAGGATGCAGAGCACAGTAATACTTAACAAAATACACACAAGAGAATATATTGCTGTTTAATTTTCTTTAAGTGCATTTCTGCATTCAGTGCTCACTCTTCATAAAAGAATAGGGGAACCATCAGCATCTTTTGGTCTTCGTGCAAAGGAATTGTGTGTCTGTCTGTGTCTGTCTGTGTCTCCATGCGTGTGCGTGTGTGTGTGTGTGTGTGTGTAGAGCTCCATTTATTGCAGGAGAGGCTTTCTCTGTGTGCTGGAAATGAAGTAGGAGGGAGTTGGTTTGACAACGGAAGAGAAAGTTTCACTTTGGTCCCAAAGAAGTTCATTGTTTCCCTGCGTGGCAGTTTGGTTTTCATGTAGCATCATGATCCTTACAGCAATTCTGCCCTGCAGTGCAACGTCCTGAGCCTGTTTCTGCCAATAGAAATTTGGTCTTTGGCATGCATGGAGCCACCAACTTGTGTTAGATACAGAGGCCCTGTCCCATGTTCTTTGGGATCTGTCAGACAGGTTACAACTGAAATATTCACACATCTAGAATTATGCACTTGGCTGAAGTACCTTGTGATATGAGGACACCTGGGTGTGCATGACCACTTGAAAGCAAAATTACTACAGGGTCCCAAGTAGAAAATATTAACTGTGAGAAGCCTGAATGAGTTGTTTAAATTTAGGAGGTTAAAAATGAAAGCTGTGAAAAGCCTGTTAGATTATCATGCCCTTATCTGTGTCCAATGCGAAATTGCTCTCCCACGATCTTGGGTCTTTGTCTAGACATGGTGCATCTAGAGGGACCTTGGTCTTCATGATATTGTACCTGAATGGCATGGCTGAGTGCTTGCATGGACACTTTGTTGGTATTTCAAGCTACCAATGTGGCCATATATCTAAGGCAGGTTAGTCTGCAGCTCTCAGCATCACTTTCAGCTCCACAGAGCTTCAGTCTTTGAATTAACAGAGTGGACGCTTTCCTCAGCAAAAACTGTGTCTGCTTGTGTGGTTCCCTCAAAGAAAAGCATTGGAGGGGAAGATACGGGAGGGTTAAAAATGGGGTTTGCTGACTAGAAAAAGCCTCTGAGGTTAACAGCAGCTTCCTTTCTGTCTCCATTTGCCCAGGATGGCACTTCAGCCACAAGCCCTGGACGCCCAGCGAGAGCTGCAGTGCAGCACTGCGTGTATTTGACAAGCTGAGTTCGACACTCAGTGTGCAGAGTGTCAGTTTGTCAAATACCCCAAGTGAGGCATTTGCTGAGCGACTCGGCGGCACGGCGAGAGCACCGGCTCCTTCCTCCCCCTCGGGCAGAAGCCTTCCTTGTGGGATCCTGCTCCTCTCCAAAAGCCCAGTGAGGTGTTGAGCAGCCTGTCCCACCATCGCTGAGTCCTGAACTCCTGCCCTGTGCTGCCAGGTTTCCCTCCCAGCCCAATTTCAGAAGTGCCTGCCCAAGTACTCCTCCTCACAGCAAACCTGCACAGAGGCAGTGCTGGTGCAGCTCCTCTGCATTGTGGAAGCAGAGAACTTGGCCCTGGCTCCTTATTCTTGGCAGCTAAAGACAATGCTGTTCTGCTCCACAGCATTAACTAGTCAGCTGTTAATTAATTATCCTGCTCAGTTAACAAGGATTCTGGCAGCTGCAATCACAACACCGTGAGTAAGGTCAGCATTACCATAAACCAGAATATTTTCTTTGAACATGTAGGAATCTTTCTTTTTTTAAATTGGAAGTTGGAGTACAAACTAATGGGGCTGCTGATTAACTCCCCTGTACCCCATTAGCCAGTGAAAATGCATGTTTGCTCAATCTGTTTTAAAATTAGGCCATGGAGTCCATTGCTTCGCCTTGAAGCCTTGTTTGGGGAAGCAGCCTTGTTTTCAGATGGTTATTCCTAGTCAGCACTTGCAGTAAGGTTGCCTATTGCTTTTGTTGCATTTCTGCTCTTTAGTTAAAGTAATTCCCTCAAAATCATCCCACTTGAATATCTAATGATTGGTAAGCATTTTTAATAACTGACTTGTTGCATATCAGATCTGCAGCTTGAGATATTTCTGGGTGGGGAGAACAGCAGAGGGGGAGTGCCTGGCCTAGTTGGATAAATCAAAATCCCTGAAAGCATTTAATGTTGAAAACTCAGAAACAAAGAAGAAATACCAGGACTCTACTGACTTGCTGTAGGACAGCACCACCAGCAATTTTTGCAATATTTAAGAATATTGATAAACTGTACTACTAAGCTTTTGGGGTTTTTGTTGCAACTATTTCTTGCTAAATATTTTGAAGAAGTTGGGGTTTGTACAAAGCTGGGACCAAGGACTGTGTATCCTTGCCTAAGCAAATTGTGTTCTGCTTTTTGAATAGGTCTGATCAGTGGGGCTTATTGTGCATTTCTGGACAAACATGGTCCTACTCCTTATGACTCACGCTCCCATGGTCTCTCTGAAGCACCTACTCATGACTCACAAACATCACACTGATCTTTATCACTGAGGTCAGCTTCAAAAGAGAACAAACTCTATTATTTCAGGGTTTGTTTTGTCCCCTGTGGATCCTTAGTGTAGGAGGCAGCTGTGTCAACCCCAGCCCTTTCTGCCATCCCAAACCTCAGGGGTTCAACAGACCTAAACTCTTCTGCACCACAGCTAGCCAAGTGTTCATTTATCATCTTCATCACTGTTTTCTCATGCATTTCCAGTTTTTACTTTTAGCAGAGTTTACCCCTCTGCTTTTTAAATAACACCCCCTGCTCCAGTTCCTAATAGATGACTGGGGGGAAGGGAAAGAAAGGTAACCCCTTCCTCTCTTAGAAGAATTATGGTGGGACAGATTTCTGAGACTTCCTCTCCCTCCCTGTTGGGAACGGCAAGTCCAGAGGGGCTCTGAGACCGGGGCAATCCCAGCAAGCGTAAAAGGCAACAGGTCCCCTCCATTGTACATCTGCTTCAGTTGCTCTGAAGCAAGGAGAGCTGCAAGTCTCATGACATTGTGCTGGCCACTAGAAATAGCAGGGGTTTTGGAGGCCGTGTAGTTTCAGAGCGGAAGCTGAGGTTTCCCTTCTGTGCTGGCACCCAGCAGATGAGTCATGTCACCTGGTGAGTGACAGTGCAAGGAAAGGAGAAGTTATCTTGTTTGATGGTGATACAACACAGGAAAACCCTCGGTGACTTTCAGCAGAATGCTCTGTTTCCAACAGGTACCAAACATGCCAAAAATCTAAATAAAAAAAAGAACCCCACACTTGCTCCACAGGGAGAAACAACAGCATTGGAGAGAGGCGTTCTGTGTTTCCACTGTTCCACTGCTTATGACCAAAGACATTTTGCTGCCCAAACTAGAGGCAGTGACAACATGAGGTGCACCCTGTCTGCTCCAGCTGGGGCATCCGCTATCCCTGTCTTAAATCCTGTTGCCTTCTTCCTCTGCAGCTTCTCCCAGGCTTCAGGTCTTCTGAGGATTTCCTCAGAGCAGGCCAGTGCTTGGAGGAATTAATAATTGGAGAAATGTCACTGCTATATATAGTCAGTGACAGAACTTGGAGCTGGGAACTTACCATGGCAGGAAATCTTGCATAAAACACTAGGCTGATTGAAAGTGAATGAGGATGGCACTTGGGGGAGGGAAGAAACAGAATGCTATGTCCTGTGTTTTGGGCCTGGTTGTGCTGAGGTGAGGATGGGGAAGCTGAGTTTTCAGTTCCCTTCCCATGCAGCACCGACCTTGCACCACACACTTCTGCAGCTCTCTGTTCCCTCATGGCTTTTGTCCTGCAGCCCCTGGATCTGCTGACACCAGCAGCTGCTGCCCTGGCCCCCGGGAGTGTCCACGGGACGAGTTCCCTCTCCCCGGCTCCAAAGCACCGGAGACCCTCATGCACGGTTCAGATGGTCCCTGCACTGCTTGCCCTCAGCCAGCGTGCAGCTCTGCTCCTCTCCAGCTGGGATGGGAGAGCTGCCAGATCTGAGGGCACAGCAGCAGTGCATGAGCTCAGAGAGCAGTGCTCGGAGTGGGACAGGCAGTGCCGGGACAGGCAGTGCCGCCAGCCGCTGCCTGCCTCCCCGGGAAGTGCAGCAGCCTGGCACTGCATCCCTGCCTGGCCATCGCTGTATTTATGAAACCTTCCTAGTACAGGCAGGAGACCTTTCTGATCTTGCCTGATAATCACCCCACTTCCTGAAGAAAAAGTGTCATTGAAATTCAGAGCACTAAAGGTAAAAGCGAGACTCTTCTTCCCAGCACTAAGCCACAAAAAGCTACCTGAACCAGCTGTTAGGCTGCTGACCTGGGAAGGGACGAGCCAGGCAGTGGAGACAAAAGCCATGCAGGTCCAGGTCGGTGCCAAGAGGAAGAGCCTGCGTGCCCCAAGCATCATCCACTTCCCCATGACCCCCCCACCACTGCACTGACCCGTTTAATAAAAGCCCATCGCTCCCCCTACACATTTGCTTTGCCAAAGCCGGTGGCATCCCCACTCCCTGCTAAGCCCTAGGACAGAGGGACACTGCCTGGAGGCACCCGACGGCCAGGCAGACAGGGCAGAGCTGGGCAGCAGTGCCCCAGCACCACCGTCAGGTACATGTAAGATGCAAATGATTAACAATGAGGAAGTAAACCAGGCTGCTGAGCAACAGCTCCTGTTGCAGGAAACACTCTGCAGCTGAGGGTAGGAGCAGCTATGCACACAGCCCTGTTGCTTTTGAGATATCCTCAGAGTCCTTCTAACCTCTGACAGCAATTTGGTACCATAACACGTTACAGCCTGCTGAGAGTGATCAATTCCTAAATAAACAAGGAGGCTGAGGGGTGACCTCATCAATGTTTACAAATATGTAAGGGGTGAGTGTCAGGGAGATGGAGTTAAGCTTTTCTCAGTGATGACCAGTGATAGGACAAGGGGTAATGGGTGCAAATTGGAGCATAGGAGGTTCAAGGTGAATATCCGAAAAAATTTTTTTACTGTAAGAGTGACAGAGCACTGGAACAGGCTGCCCAGAGAGGTTGTGGAGTCTCCTTCGCTAGAGACATTCAAAACCCGCCTGGACAAGTTCCTGTGTGATGTGCTCTAGGTGACCCTGCTCTGGCAGGGGGGGTTGGACTAGATGATCTTTCGAGGTCCCTTCCAATCCCTATGATTCTATGATTCTATGATTCTATGAAACAAGAACTAGCTGAAGCATCTGGAAGAAAAGTGCTAATGGCAAACCTTCAGCCTTAAATGTGCCCAGCTCAAGCATTGATGCTTCTAACCAAGGCACTGAAATGAGGGTTTTTCCACTGACTCCAGACCTCAGCCTGACGTCGTCACTGTTTGGTGTCCTGTGCCTTACTGGGCTCTCACTGCAGCAGTAGGTGGCTGCAGGTTTTTGACTTTGCATGTGGAGGCAGCACCAAGACCCTGACAACCAGCCTGGCGGGCTATAGTGAGCTGTATTCATGCGAGGAGTCTGGTTGGCTGGATGCCTTCCTCCTGTCCTCTCCTCTTTAAAAGGGAAATTCAAACCAAACTTCCAAGTCAAACTATGGCCATGGCTGTACCCCTGCCTGTTCTGCAGAATTAAACCAGAAGGCTGAGAAAAAGCATGAATTCACAATCAACAGGAAAATGAAAGCACTGGATGGTGAAATACCAAGGAAGTCAGAATGCACATGCAACAAAATCCTTTGAAGCCTTTTGTATTTGTGCTGGGAAAGAAAATACATTGCACTAATCAAGCACTTTTCAAGACACTGTACACACAAGTGCTCACAGCATCCCCATAATAACATAGGTCAAAAATCAATGTACCTGTTGTAACCAGACAGATTGGCTCAGTCCCTTGCTCAATCATTACTCCAAATGCCTTACATTTCCCTCTATTTTATTATGCCTTTGGCCCCCACACTGTAAAAATAAACCACTAACTTTTCCTTCAACACCAGTTCTACATTTCCACGAGGAAACCAGAGGGTGACAGTTAGAGGCTCATCACCTACAGGCACATCCCCTCTTCCCCTATCAATGAACTACAGACTGTCAAGGACAAGCAGGATGTACCACCAGAATTCACTGAGCTGTAAGTCCATTTCCAGCACAGTCCCTGGCTCCTCACAGTCTGGGATGTCCCAACAGGGGACCATGCACTTGTGGGTGCACCTTGCTGCTGTTACTGGCCAGCAGCATTGTATCAGCTACAGCTTGGTTTGCAGGCTAAAGGCATCCACACTCCTGCTCCTTCAGATCCATTCGTCCTCACCTTGGTCTTTCAGGGTGCTCAGGAATGATTTGCTCTGTGAAAGCAGGTAGACAACCACTTGGCTGAGGGGTCTGCACCAATGGGCAGGGCCTCATGTGCCAAACTGACAGGGAGGTTATGCAGTTCCCCTGTGTTAAAGAAAACAGTGAGGCTGGCATATTGATCAGGGCAGAAGGCAGACAGGAAGAAGAGTTTTCTTCAGTAAAGTTTACCACTCAATATCTGAAGCCCTGCACGGCCACTCACGTGATAAAACTGGTACTCTACGACATCGTTTCTATTTCATATTCCAATTCCATTGCATTCACAAGGTTTTCATACTCAGGATTTTTCCCGCTGCACACACTGTGGTGGCCATTGTCTTTCATGTTGAAAGTGTCATTGGATGTTTCAGTCTTAGACTTTGTCTCCTTGTGCAGGCACTTAACAGGGACTTCCACATCACTTTCCAATCTTGTGTCATCTGTAGTCCTGTGGCTGAAACAACAGAGACATTGTTGAGAGGGACAACTAAATCAGAGGTCAGAAGTAATATGATTTTCATCTTAGTCAACGACAAGATCTACCACTAAATCTGTGGAACAGCAAAATTTTCATTAATATAGTGAAGGTCTGGGAGGCTCTGAAAGACACTAGAAAGTAGCAAAAAAACCCCAATAAACATTTACACAAAAAGAAGCAATGAACAGTTAACACTGGTACCATAAAATCTCACAGCATTATCATATTATACTCAAAAGAGTTACCAGCAGATAGTCTAGCCTTTAGAAAGTAACTACCAGTGATAATTGGGGAAAATGGCACCATGTGAGGCTATGGATCACTCAGGCATGTCCCTGAAGGGGAAAATAATATGAAGGGATTAAAGTCTGAAATTAGGACAGGGCAGAAGATATGTTTGTGCAACTGTAAACAAAGAGGAATCACACACAGTGATACTAGGATGTATTCCTTAAAAAGAAAGGCATGTATTAAAGGAACTTATGTCAAGGGAAGAGCTGAGAATTCCTGTCCTTTGTGTTGTGAAATAATGGAGGAATTTACTACAAAGCAGTTACTACAGAGAGCATCTGCAGGGCAGAGCGAAGGACTCAGAATCTCTCTCATTCCAACATGAGAGAGCAGACCGCCCCTCGGTACCTCCTGCCCTGCGGTGTTAACGTCTTGGTGCTGCAAACTAAATGGACTGTCAAGGTACCCAGGTCCTCCCCCCGCCAGTCAAAGGAACCTTTGGCTGAGCAAAGAGGCTTTTTGGAAACAGGGATCAGTGTGATGCCCTCAAAGTCTTCTTAACGTCCTGGGTGAAAAATTGTACTCACAAAGCAACTTCATAGAGAGGTTCTGGAGAAAAAGCAGAATAAAAGATGTGCATCAACATGTTTTATGTGTCACAAGAAAAAAAGCCCAGCTACTCCCAGACATTCCCACCTTCAGGAATAACCCTCCCGCCCTGGGTCTTCCTAGGAGAGACCAGCTGGGGCTAGGATTGGAGCAGGGGAGGGGGAGGGGGAAGAAGGAGGAGGAAGAGGTGGGGGAAGGAGGGGTGGAAGAGAGGGGTGATGGAGCCGTGCAGCCCGCCCCGTCCCCTCGGATCAGGGCTGCCCTCCACCCTCTGCGCCCTGGGTTTCTCGCCGCCCCCGCCCGTGTCCCCGTCGCTCACCGTCCCCGTCCCGTCCCCGTCGCTCCCGGTCCTTGTCCCGCCGCTGGCGCAGCAGCGCGGCCAACACCGCCCCGGCGCCCATCGCGGCCGCCAGCGCGGCGAGAAGCAGGGCCGGGACAGCCCGGGGGGCACCTGCGGGGGAGAGAGCGGCAGGGTGACAGCGGGAGGACCCAGCCCGCGCAGTGAAAGCGCGCCAGACCGAGCAGAGCCCGCAACCGCCGCCTGACGCAGGCGCCCGGTGGGGCTGGGGTCAGCGGTGGCGTTTCCAGCCCCTTTCGGGCAGAAACACAAAGCGAACTTCGGGCAATGATCGCACTCCTGAGGCCTGCGGATGGGCGGGCAGCTCCTGCCTGGGGAAAACCCGGTTGGGCTTTTAACAGTTGGACTTGATGGTCTTAAGGGTCTTTTCCAACCAAAGCGATTCTATGATAAACCGATGTTTGACAGTCTAGGGCTTTGTTCCCTGCGGCAGCCGGGTTCCGTGCTTGGTCTGCAGACAGCGTTCAGCAAACTGCCCTTGCCAGTGCCAATCTTGTGCTTCCCAGCACTCTCGGCTCACCTGCGGCAACGGGGGGGCTCCTCCGAAGCGGCGTCCCTCCCGGAGACTGGCGGCGCTGCGGGCAGACCTGCCGAGGGGAAGGGTGAAGGGATGGTGAGGCTTGGAGGGACTGCAGGGCTCCCGGGGCTGCCCTGCGGCTGCCGCAGCCGGAGCCGCTCTGCAGAGCTGCAGCGGGATGGCGCCGATTCCCTCCCCCCCTGGGCTGGGGGTCACTCCTGCCATTAAGCTACCTGCCCCCTTTCCATGAGCACGGTGCTAACGCCTCTGAGGTGGACGGAAAGAAAACACCTGTTGGACCTGTTGCAGCCAGATTTTTATCCCCAACGTGCCATCCTGTGCATGCTCTGCCAGCAGGCTTGCAGACGGCCTGTGGCACTTGGTCCTCCCACTGCCCCCCCAGCAGCCCTGGCCAACGTGGTAGGTCTCCAGGCACCGTGGCTGGGTACCACATGGCCAGGGAATGCTTTGGTTTTGTCTCGCTGGGACTCATCCAAGTTCCCACAGGACCTTCTCACTTCATCTCCCCCCCACGGTGACTCCCTGGCTGTTCTGGTTTGCCATCAGCAGCTGCACCTTAAGCCCCCAAGCTAGGTTTCTTTTTTCAGGTGACCCCCTGCGGAGGCTGTGCCAGCCTCTGGTTTCCCAGGTCATGGTCCCTCAAGGTCTGTCTCTGCTGCTGTCCCAGGGTGGCTCCAACCCAGCTGCCCACACAGGGGGACAGAGTGGACCATTTCCATCCCATCTGCAAAGAGGACCTGCAGCCTGGAAGAAATGTCAGGTAGCTTTGTCCCGCAGCTCTTCCCCTGTAGTCCAGAGCACCTACCTGTGGGCACTCGCTGGGGCTCATCGCCTCGGGGGGTGAGTGGGGCTCTGCTGAGCCAGCCAGCCCCAGAGCTGGGCTGCTGTGTGGCTGGGAACTCTGTGGGAGAGACCAGTTGTCAGACTGCCCTGTCTGCAGTATGAGCATGCCAATACATGCCAAGGGCAGGAGTCATCCTGCACAGTCCTGGTCCCAGAGGCACTTGGGGACATTTTCCTGACCCCTGCCATTACCAGGCATACTCTGCAACAGAGAGGATGCCAGGCCCTTTGGTTTCCTCTCCGGGTGGCAGCCAAGACACAACTAACATTCAGTGTTAGATGGCTGATCCTGCTATGAAAGAGGAAACTCCCTCGTCAGTCTTGTCCAGCAGTGATGAGGAGCTCAAGGCTGGGGACTCACCTGTCACCGTCAGCTGGACGGCGTCGCTCTGCTGCACCGCCCCGGCCCCAGCCCTGTTCTCTGCCTGGCAGAAGTAGGTCCCGGTGTCCGAGGGCTGCAGGCTGTCCCAGGCCAGCTCGGCCTGGCTGCCCAGGAGCAGGGCTGTGCCCCCCGGGCTGCCCCGGAACCAGCGGTAGCGGATGGGGGGGGACCCGCTGGCCACGCAGGTCAGGCTGGTCCTGGCTCCCACCGGCACCACCAGCCCCAGCTCGCCAGCCCTGATGACGGGCTTGGTCACCGCAACTGGAAGACAAAGCAGACGGGCCCAGGTCACGCTGGCCCTGGCTGCGCTGGGGAAGGTCCCCCCTCCACACCAGCTGTTGCTCAGCATTCGGGGCTCTCCTGGGAGAAGGAAGGGCAGTGCTCTTTCCTCACCTCTGCACAGGTCCAGCTCATTTCACCTGTGCCCAAAACCAGGTTTACACCAGCTATGGCACCATATTTACACCTGCCCTGTCACTCAAGTCCTGCTCTGCTCAGTGGGTGCCCCCCTTGCAGAAAGACTGAGGATGCTCGGGAGGGGATATGGCAGCATTGGCCAGTACAACACCCACTTGCTGTCCCACTAGCTACAAGAACTGCAGAGATGCTGGCTACCTGCAGCCAGAATGAAAACCAGATCTGGATGTTATCTCAAGCACCTCAGGTTCAAGTGGTCCTTGGGGTGATCCAGATTGGGGTGACCCACCTGCCCCAGTCCATTCCTACATCTCCACCAGAGCAGAAGGGCTAACATGGCAAGGGAGGAGGGTGCCTCAACACCCAGCCAGGATGTGGGTAGACAGTATGGTGTGAAAGCCTGTTCCCACCAGCTGCTACTGCTACATGGTCTGTGGGTTAGGCTAGCTACACAAGAGCAGGGCTTTATTGCTGGATTTACCTTTGACAACTTTAACCATAGTGGTCACCTCCCTTGTTATCAAGCTGTTGTTTGTAGACCTCCAGATGACTCGACAGGTGTAGTGTCCGCTGTCAGGGATTTCAAGGTTCTCAATCAGGAGTGAGATGTCCCCTGGGCTGTGCTTTGGGACACTGACCCGGTCTCGGAACTGGGACAACAAGATGTGGTCACCAGAATTGTCCCTCCGGAAGATGGTAGAGGTGCTATGGTCCCTCTCTATGCTCCAGGTGAGAGTTTGCTGTGTGAAACCTTCTGAGGGCATGTAGGTACACGGTAAAGTGGTGGATGCCATCCAGGTGCCCTTGACCTCATGGACACCAGACAGATCCAGGAGGGCTGCAGGGAACAACAGTTGAAGAGAAGAAATAAGAATGCAGCAGAAGAGAACATCCTTAGGCAGATAGAAATCACTATTTGGTGGAAGCCAGCATGTGGCCACCTCTTAGATGTGCTGTGGACCACAGCCAGCCAAACCAGGGCCTGTCCCCACCTCACTGACCATGGGGAAGTCAACAGTTGCTTTGACCTCATGGCGATTTTTATTGTTTCTCTCTGGACACTTGCCAGTTCTCGGTTCCTGCTTGGTATGGAGAGGCACAAATCCTGCTCCTGGTGGCAGCATCACAGCTACAGTCCTTGCAAGGCCTTTGGAAGCATCTCTTGTTCCTGCTCTCTTGCCCCAGCCCTCACAGCCTGATCCTGCAGCTTGGCTTTCTGCTTTTCTGCACATGATGAGTCAAAGAGCATGGGCCTCCCTCTACTGACATGGGATGCTCTGACAATCCCACTGGCAGCGTTGGCTTCTACCTTCTATATGGGAGGAAGGGCAGGAGGAGGAGCTGTGTCCACAGGACAGCCGAGGGCACTGCTGGGGTGAGCCTCCTGGCAACTTGTTTCTGACAGGGAGCTTTGGTTTTCCTTTCCCAGGTGATTTTGAGAGGGCAGGCACAGCTCTGTTCTTCAAATCTCACATCCCAGGCAAACACAACTCGATGTATCTGTTTTTAAAAGGTTTTCCATCTCTCTTCTTCCTCTTTTCACGGACTCCCACCAAGAAAAACTTCAGAAGGGTGGGAGCTATTTAGAAAACTGGTCAGAAATACCCTCCAGGCATTTGGTGCACTCAAGTTCAAGCATGTTTGCTATCCAGGGTATTTGTCTGGACACAATTTTGTTTAAACATCTCTCCCATGTTGTTTTGCATCGCTGTGTGCCATGGAATAGCTGCTGGCATCCACTGATTCCCTGTGGAGCAGCTGCACTCTGGATGTGACCGATTTCAACATTAGCAGGGATGGCTCCAAAGGAGAGCTGAATGAATGGGGGAAACTCAGAAAAATAAAAATCCCCAAGACAGTGTTTTTAAGAGATGTATTTACTCCCAGTGACACTTCCTAAACTGGGCTGTAGTCTTCCAGACAAACAATGGGAATTCTCCCACTGGAGAGAAATAGAGCTGAACCAGTTAAAAACCTGAAGGGTCATGTTAGAGATTAGAAGACTGATGAGAGGGATTTGTGTTATCTATAAGGTGTGATAACTGATAAAAAGTTGACCTCTCATATTCTGGCCCATTTTCTAAAACAGTTGAGCATCTTCCTTCCCAGCCTGCCAGCACCAGCTCTCCTGGTGGTATGGAAGTGCGATGTAGGCAGAAGCCTTTAGAGCTCTGCTCTGAAGCACTGGACCTGGAATGATGGACCAAACCCAATCTTTGTGCTTTAGCCTTAGAGAACCCCAGATCTGACCTAGGTCTCTTGGACCACCACCTGCTTCACCCAGAGAAGCACCCTGCCGAGCACTCCAATGGGCACAGGAGAAGAGGGGGTAGCTTTTGTGTTACCCAGCTCATTCTCCCAGTCTCTCCAGCTATCTGCCCACTGAGACCACAGCTCCTCTGGGGACTGCCTCTTGTACGTACCAAATTACCTGAATTTAGCTGGACTGGGCTCAGCTCTGCCCATACCCCCTTATCCCACTCCCCCTTTCCTCTCCTCCCCAGGCACGGGTTGTGTTCAGCTGCCTTCACTCACTGAAGTCACTCAAGAGGCAGATCCAGAAATCTGCAAAGCTGTTTTTTTTAAATGATGAAATGGGGAACATACTTCGACCCCTTCTTCTATATCCCAGGAGCAATTCTGTGCTTCTCTATACAACTTGTTGAAGCACTTTTCTCCTGTTTCCCAAAACCTTCCTATGCTGGTGTCAGTGTCATCTGTACTCTGGGAGTGGCACATGTGCCTCATGGGCACATGAACCAAAGCAAAAATTCCAGTGTCACCTCTCCTAATGCACCTAGAGAGTCAGCAGCTCAGGAAGGACCAGGAGGGACCATCTGTGTGCTGATGGCTAGACTCACAGCTCTTCTTCCCAGGACCATGCTAGTAGAACAACCGTGACACATTATTAGAATCTAGAAGAATTAATGTTCCAGCTTCACAAAGACTGTTTTGTAAGTGACACACCAGAGCAGCAATTCTTAAAAATTAACACAATGTAATTAAAAAGATTTCCCCCCCCCCATCTTAGTACTCTGATTTTTACTCTCCCACACTGAAGCATTTACTCACCGTTGCAGCTGATGAAAGCCATCCCAAACACCACTATCCACACTCCTCCTCCCATTCCCTGGGGGCTGCAGCTCGATCCTCCTTTCCCTGCACTTGGTAAGAGACCCCCACACTCCTGGGACCAGAAAGCAAGTGAAGAACACTTCCCTTTCTTCTGCCCTTTGTCATCTAGGATCCTCTTTTTGAAATATCACGAGTCCATTTCACTGCTGAGTTAGGTGAAGGGTGAAGGATGGACAAAGACTATAAGGATCTTTCCAGTTCCATTTAATATTCTCCTGTCCCCACCCACTTCTCTTACCATTCTCTTGACTTTTCTGACTAGTGCTGGTTTTAATTGCTCTTCATAAATGTTTCCTTTTCCCCCCCCCTTCTTTTTCTTTGTCTTTTTACTTTTTTTTCATTCTTTCCTTTTTTTCCTTCCACAGTTGCATTCACTTCATGGCGAAAGAGCTTTATGATGCCTTCACAGTCACGCACTCAGTAGCAAGTGAAAGGGAACCTGAGGATGTTTGTGAAGCATGAACTGAATTCCCTCTGACTTGTGTGTGATGATACTGCTCAGCAGAGCACCCAGCATCTCTCTCCATCGTACCATGAGGGCTCAAACCTGGCATCCAGACATGGAAAAGCAGGAGTCTGAGTGCACGGACTCACCTCACATCACCCAGAAGAATGAGGCAGAGACCAACTCATTGATGCTCCATTCTACTTCTGTAGTGTCTCCTGCTGAGGACACTCAGCTCTTACATCACACGCATGGACCAACCTCTGCAGCAGCAGACTTTCTGAGGATGAGCCCATTCACCTTCTCAGCAGGTCAGTCGGGGACCCGAGTGAGGAAGACAACCAGCCCTAGTTTCTTTGCCAAACAGTTTGAGCCTATGAGACCAGAAAACTTAGGATGCCACTTTCTGCACTTTTTTTTTTTCTGTTTTAACAGAAAACGTGCAGAGAAGACATTAAGAAAACAACATCCTACTCCCTACTGCAATAGGAATCTCCCTGCAAAAGCTCAGTTTTCCTAGCACCTGCCCAGAAATTTGTGCCCCATTGCAGTGCAGTTACACCCACCAGGGCCACAGAGAAGGTGTGTGGAGAAATGAGAGGTTACCAAGCCAGAGTCACCCACACTTTGTGTTACACCATTTTTACCATCTGCTGAGCTCTGCCTGTTGCTGCAGGAAAACTTGCCTGAGGCAAGCATGGCCAGCCTGGAGCAAAAAGCTGAATGTGGTGTGGCAAGACCTGGTGCAACACATCCTTCTGAGGTTCCAGGCTACAAGCTACCACCAGGTGACATCCTGCTGAGGAAGACCATGGAGGCAGCAATACCACCCATTCTGGCTGAGCTAATCCTTGCTGCTGTGGTGGAAACTTGGTTTTTGCTGCCTTCTCTTCTTGACTTTCTTGCTGAAGCTACCAGCATGGTACAGGTCATCCTGCCTGTGTCCCATTGCCCACTCTGCCACCAAGAAGCCACCAGCTGTGTTTGAGTCCTGCCTAAAACCAAGCGAGCAAGCAAAGACTTGTTAAAATTCAAGCAATGTCACTGAAGGAGTGAATGAGTCCATTTTCAGAGAGATTATTTAAAACCAGACTTTTGCACACCTGGCCCATGACTGGCAATAGAAGTCTGTCCCAGCAAACTACTTCCTATGCAAAAGTCTTTAAAAGAAGCTGGATTTTGGGGAACATGCTCTGGAGCAAGCTGAAATCCCAAGCTGAAACTGCTGATGTGACTACTTTCTGAAGCAGACATGCAGGACTTCCTGAAGCAGTAATTATACAGAATAAAAAAAAAAGTACTATTTAGCCAAAACAAACACGAAAAACTGTGGT
Organism: Hemiprocne comata; assembly: GCA_020745705.1. Taxonomy (NCBI): domain Eukaryota; kingdom Metazoa; phylum Chordata; class Aves; order Apodiformes; family Apodidae; genus Hemiprocne; species Hemiprocne comata. The sequence goes on along the minus strand of CM036597.1, from coordinate 21,117,709 downwards.
TCCTCAAAAGTGATGGCCATGATGACATTGTTTCCCTGAGGCAGGGAGTAGCTGCTAGTTTTCTCCTCCCCAAGGCACATAGTCAGCCCCCCTTCTTTTCCACTAGAGGGTAAGGTGGGCAAGGCACCCTGCAGCCTGTCCCCTGCAGGCACCCACCTTCCTTCCACATACTGGACATGACACAGTTCCAAGCATCATTTATTCAAGTATCACAGCTCAAAGTGACCAGCATGAAGGCCCCGTAATTCCCATTGCAATAAGTTTGTTTCTTGGATGGAGCTCAGGGGGGGTGGGCTGCTTCCCAGTAACTGCGATGTTCCCTTCCCACCCTCTTCCCTACCAACACACGTGCAAACACTTTAAAAAAAAAACAAAACAAAACCCTTTTTAAAGAATGAGAACTTTACTGCAGGGCTCCAGAAACTGCAGCCTCATCTAGACTTGAAAGATGAAGAAACCGCGACAGTTTCCCAGAAAATATCAACAGTGTTGATTTGTCATCACATTAACACACCGTTCAGCCATGATTTTTCTGTGGTCTTCTGCAAAACTCTTTTAGTGATAATTGTGTGCCTTGCAATGCTAGTGGAAGGGTTTTCCTCCCCTACTCATCCTCCTGCTCAGGAAGGACTGTCAGCCCTCACTGACTTTTTACACTCTTCAAAATAGAGCTCATTCTCTTTCACCTCCTAAAGATCTCATTTCATTAGCTCTGAACCTCACACTGGAGCAGCAGCAACCTTACATCTTCTGTCCCCTGAACTGTGGCTGACTACAGCCTACACACATCCCTCAACACCACATCCAAACCAGCCCAAACTCCAGCAGATCCACAAGAATTCCTCTGCTTTCATGAAGGAGCAGAATTCCTGGGCACACCCCCACATCCACACACACTCACCTTCACAGGCAAAATAAAGAGAACTGTAAAAACATCTCCTCAGCTTACAGTCATAAAGTTTAATGATTTTATTTTTTTCCTCCACATTTGCAATAAGCTGCATGTACACGTTGACCGTTTTTTCCAAGCTATCATCATCAACAAAAGCTGCTGTTTTTTCCTTTTCATTTTGAAACGAAGGTTTCTGAGACCTTGACCACTCCCAACAGCACAACGGCTGCAGGGGACATTTCTTCTTTTCATACTGCTGCCCTAGGTAAGGTTCTTGGTTTTATCCTGGCTTTAATCTGTCTTTCAGTGTTTCTTTAAGGGCTGTCTCACATCTAAAAGGACATCCTACAGCCTGTGCAGCACTTCAGGTGGAAGGGTGGGATGGGAAATGGCAATTAGTAGGCCACCCTCTCTCTGAGCTTCTCACCTGAAGGCACTGGGGGTGCTGAGCAGCCCTCAGTGCTGATGCTGCTCCCACACACCAGGCTGTGAAGGCAGATCCTTTGTTCATATAAAGCAGTCACCTCAGTAAAGCCCTCCTGGCCTGGGGTCTGCATACGCTGGCTTTCAGAGGGCTTTCTTCTACAGACATGGCAGCAGGGAGCCGAGAAAAGCAAAATCAGAAGATCTAGACAGCAATCTGCAACTGAAGCTCCCAAGGAGGTTTGCATTTTCACTGCAGAGGTTGTTAAGGCTCACAAATCATGGAGGAGCAAAAACTGTCCAACCTGTTTTTCAGAGGCAAAGGTGAATAGGAAGATAAATTTTGCTTGGATTAAGGTACTCTTCAGGACTGCAACCTGTGGAGCACAGCTGGTTCTCATGCAGTGTCCCCTACTTCATATTCAGATCCTTGGGTGTTTCCAACACATTCATATTCATTCTTTTGCGTATTTATTTCTTCAGCTCCTTTGTTTTTCAAGGGCTCCATCACATAGTTGCTGTCAGTGCAGGAGATGGGATCCTCATAATGACCTGTGCTTTCACACCTTGAAGAAGCTGCTGCTCTCAAGTTATGGCTGAAATCAAAACACAACATGGAAGAAGAGTTGGAACCAGAGTAGACAAAGCAACTCGCACCCATCAAGATTTTTGAACAAGATTGTGGTCTCATTCAAACCCATGTAAACCTGGGCCATTGGATTATGACCGTGTTCTTGTCCTTTGCTTCCAGGTGGCAAGAGAACCTTGGACATTACAGCAAGAATGGCCTCCAGCCTAGGAACAGTTTCAGAGGCAGCAGAAGGTATGTAAGCAACACAAGGATTACCCCCATTTCTTGGAATGGCACAACCAGACAACTGATCTTTGCAAGATAAATACGTATTATACATTAAAAAGTGGTGGAGGAATGGTAAATGGTGAGCAGAATGCAACCCACATCTACCATGTGGGGTTATAACATCTAATATCTTTAAAATGAAGGTGAATCCTCTAAGGAGAAATGCCATCACACCATTTGTTCAGTTGCTTGGGGTTCAACTGTTACTTAAAATGCTTCTTTATAAACTGCTTGGGAAGCAGAGCACCTGGGCAAACACCACTGTCATGTTCTACCATGGCACTCAAGTCATCAGCACTGTAATTTATATCTAGATAGTTGTTCCCCTGGCGTGTTTTGACTGGATTATTAGGCCTTTCAGCATGGCTTGCACAGGCTACATAGAGATCAGGACACTTGGAGTACTGTGTCCAGTTCTGGGCTTCCCAGTTCAAGAAGGACAGGGATCTGCTGGAGAGAGTCCAACAAAGGGCTACGAGGATGATGAAGGGACTGGAACACCTGCCTTACGAGGAAAGGCTGAGAGACCTGGGGCTTTTCAGTCTAGAGCGGAGAAGACTGAGAAGGGATCTAATTAATGTCTATAAATACATGAGGGCGTCAAGAAGGCAGGACAACCTCTTGTCACTTGTGCCCTGTGACAGGACGAGGGGCAATGGATTCAAACTCGAGCACAGCAAGTTCCATCTCAACATGAGGAAGAACTTCTTTACTGTGAGGGTTACAGAGCCCTGGAACAGGCTCCCCGGAGAGGTTGTGGAATTTCCTTCTCTGGAGACTTTCAAGACCTGTCTGGATGCCTTTCTGAGTGACCTGCCCTAGTTTTTGGTCCTGCTCTGGCAGGGGGGTTGGACTCGATCTTCAGAGGTCCCCTCCAACCCCTAACATACTGTGATTCTGTGCTCTGAGTCTAGAAATACCTATAACTTCCTGTCACAGCCATGATGAAAAGAGGCAAGTTCAGCTAAGCATATTTTAGGGATAAACCAGGGATGTGCATCAGGAGCCATAGCTCTCTAGAAGGGGAAGTCCTGTTCTTTGCATTTGAAAAAAAACACTGGGAATTAATCACAGAATAATCCTGGTTGGAAAAGACCTTGAAGATCATCAAGTCCAACCATAACCTAATCTATGCATTCAGTGCTTAAATCATGTCCCTAAGCACCACATCTCTATTTCTTTTAAACACTTCCAGGGATGGTGACTCCACCCCCTCCCTGGGCAGCCTGTTCCACTGTCCAACCGCTCTTTCGGTAAAGAAATTCTTTCTTGGCCATGATCTTCAATAGGCCTCCTTGGGCTGAGGAGTTAAAAACCAGCTCTTGCTCTTTTGTAGGATTCTCATATTGCAATGAAAAAGATCTTTATTCCTACCTTATGTGTTGTGCAAAGCCTACAGATCATGGGTACAATGTATGACTGAGCTAATTAGAACCTCTTCATCCATCCTGCTTAAGAGGCTTTTCATCTTGTTAGGTAAATAGCACCTTTTTTTTTTTTTCTCTACTGATACAGCTCCCAAAGATTAATCAATAGGTTAGATAAAGGGTTATACTCACAATTTTACTTCATAGGTTTGAGCTGGAAAAGAATAATCAGAGATGTGTCAATAATTGGCATTTATATTCTCAAAAAATAATGTCTACTATGTCTCTTCTTGATACAAGAAAGGGACCTCTGAAGACAGAATAAAAATAGGAATGTTAGAGATCATGTTAGGTGAAATGAAAACAACTCATATCGCAGAGGTAGCACAACTGGGTCAAAATAACAGGCCCAAGGTCAATGGTAAAGTTGAGTTTAGAAACCAGAAGTTCCCAGTTCCCACAATTTTCCTATTCATTTGAAGTTCAAGAAAGAGATATTTAGAAAGAGGTTATTCTGGATGTTTTAAAAAAACAAGTAAAAGGAGCATTTAATAATAACTCTTATTATTTGGTAGCATGGAGCTGTAGAAAGGTAATTAAAGAAACAAAAGGACAAGGAGAAAATGTTGGCCAAGACCCCAAACCAAGCCCCAGTGTGTTCTCCATATGCTGCCCAGTGCTGTTAGTGAGCAAGGGGCTCTAGAAAAGCCTTTGGTCAGGAGTCTGCTGTTCTTACTGCAGCAAAGATGGAAGCATTCAGTAAATCTATCCTGCATCTGAAGACTAAAAAGGAAAAGAATCCTTATGGAATAAGGAGAATTAATTAGGGCCTCTGTAGATCTTCCTCCACCTGTTTTGAGCCACGCACTTTTCGATGGGCTCCTGGATGATGCAGGTGCCAGAGGTCAGCCCCAGCCCCAAACCTCTCCAAGGTAAAACAACACATTCACATTTTCCAGTGTGTTCCACTCACCATCCTTGGGCTTTCTAATGCAAATGATAAGGAAGATGACAAGTAAAACCACAGCACTGCAAACCACGGCGATCAGGATGACGGAGAGCAGGGACAGAGGAGTCCTCTGGGAATCTAGAGCAACACAGCAGACTTTCACACTGGGAAGTCCCCCAGGTCACAGCAGCAGTTCCACGATGCCGACCACTTCCCTGAGGACAGCAGCAGCCAGCCCTGTCATGGGGACACAGAGCTGTGCTCCATGTGGCTGTCCCTGCTCATCCCTGTCCTGGCAGCACCTTGTGAGGTGGCTCTGATGGGTGACATTGCACCAGCCAGACTCACTGGTCACATCTCACCAAATGACTGTGGCCAGAAGGACAACTGGCAGAGTCTGCTGGTACTGAGGGTAACTGAGGCTGTGAGCTGGGCAAAAGAGCTGCACCACACCTCATGAAAGGAAGTACCTTGGCTTTTCATTCAAGGAACAGCATTTGGAACAGCTTTAAACCCACTGCAGCACTGCAAAACTAGAGGAGGTACAGAAGCTCTGCTTGAGTTGCATACTGAGGTTTTCTGCTCTTTCAGCTTTGACACTCAAAGAAATAATCAACATGGACTGCTGTCCAGGAACACAGCAACAGCTCTGTAATGCTTCAACTATGAAAGTTTTTTCTTCCCCCACAAAAACATCCAAATTCTTTGAAGAGTCACCAGGAATCATCTATGTGCCTTGAGAACAGCCATTAATACAACTGGCAGCCAAAAGGCAGAACACTAATTTTGAGGCTGAAGGTACTGACTGCTGAGCAGCCAGTTTGGGTCCCTGTGGAGAACGGTCCATCTTCTCCCCCCACATAAGACTAAATAAAATGCCTTTTAAGCCAGCAGAGGCGACTTTTGCTGATTACTCAAGGATGGACAAGAACAGGCCTGTCTGTTCTACTGATAGGGCCAAAGGCAAGAAAAGGAATGCAAGGTTGTGATAAAGGCAGTAAAATGAACAAAAGCTTATGGACTGCCCCAAACAATGGCTTTGGACCCATGAATGCTAACTGGCTTTGGGCCTTATTAATATGTTAATAAGAAGAATGCATCGCGGCACAAACTTGAACGGTGACACTAAGTTAAATGGGGTCCCTGGAATATAAAAGGCAACAGCTTTTGCTGGTCCCGCGTGGCCTACTCTGGACACCACCCACGGAGGAGCTGCCTGCCACCCCACAGGGGAGCTGCCTGCCCACCGCGCTGCTGCCGGGACACTGCCAGGACTGCCTGACCAGGACCTGCTGCTGCCGGGACACTGCCAGGACTGCCTGACCAGGACCTGCTGCTGGGACACCGCTGGGACTGCCTGACCAGGACCTGCTGCTGCTGGGACACTGCCAGGACTGCCTGACCAGGACCTGCTGCTGCTGGGACACTGCCAGGACTGCCTGACCAGGACCTGCTGCTGCCGGGACACTGCCAGGACTGCCTGACCAGGACCTGCTGCTGCTGGGACACTGCCAGGACTGCCTGACCAGGACCTGCTGCTGCTGGGACACCGCCAGGACTGCCTGACCAGGACCTGCTGCTGCCAGGACACCGCCACTACTGCCTGACCAGGACCTGCTGCTGCCGGGACACTGCCAGGACTGCCTGACCAGGACCTGCTGCTGCCGGGACACCGCCGGGACTGCCTGACCAGGACCTGCTGCTGCCGGGACACTGCCAGGACTGCCTGACCAGGACCTGCTGCTGCTGGGACACCGCTGGGACTGCCTGACCAGGACCTGCTGCTGCTGGGACACCGCCAGGACTGCCTGACCAGGACCTGCTGCTGCTGGGACACCGCTGGGACTGCCTGACCAGGACCTGCTGCTGCTGGGACACCGCCAGGACTGCCTGACCAGGACCTGCTGCTGCCAGGACACCGCCACTACTGCCTGACCAGGACCTGCTGCTGCCGGGACACCGCCAGGACTGCCTGACCAGGACCTGCTGCTGCTGGGACACCGCCACTACTGCCTGACCAGGACCTGCTGCTGCTGGGACACCATCGCTGCTGCCGGGGAAGCCACCACCGGACAGGCCGGACTCTGCCGGGCTCAGCGCTGCTATGGCTGCCTGTGCTACCATAGCGCCTGCAGCCGGGAAGCTGCCCCCTCCCGAGCCTGCTTGCTGGAAAAGGAGCTGCAAACTCACACCGAGACCTCATGGGAGGGTAACAAAACCGTGCACCCTATCTCTTAAATCCCTGGCCTCACCACGGTCCCTGTCCTCAGACTCGCACACACATCACGACCTCTGAAAGAGGATTTTCGTCGGGCTTGCCCTCCTCCCTTTTACTCCATTGATCCTTGCACCCCTCCCTCAGAGGGTATATTTTAATAAGGGCATATTACTTTTGAATTATTTCCCTGATATATCCATCAGTCTAGCTTTCCTGAAAACCCTTGTCCCTTAGTTTGGCTTTTCCCTTAATAAACCAGTAAATTAGTAAATCTAATTTGGTGTCAGTAACAATTTGTGGGCGTGGTGAGGGCGGCATCTTTCCGCTCTAAAATACAGTCCCAAAGTGGCTGTTCCTCTCTGCGAGGCGAACGCTGCGCGCAGCCCTCGGGCTCTTTTAAAAATCGCTCTCGATAAGAGAGGAAGTCACGGAAGCCTCCTGACTGCCGGCAGCCTGCTGCTGCTGCCGTGGGACCGTGACAGTCGCTAATCTTGTCCTTAGCTTTGCTTTGCCCTCCACTTACCCTGAGTTGTGTAATTCTTTTCTGGATATCCCACACCACTGTCGGGAGTCACTGCTGTTACAGGCAGATCTGCAAAACAAACAGGGTGAAAGGCTCACAGTGCATTCCTGGTCCTCATTTTAGAAACAGGAGATGTGGGATTATAGCTGTGGGATTGGAAGAGGATGTCTCCATCACTTTTCCAAGGCTGTGAAGACAGGAAAACTCTGGAAGTGAGAACTACAGATACACCATAATATACAGAGAGAACATACAGTACTATATAAACACACTAGATAGAGATTATATGTAATATATATATACACTATACACACAAAAACTATATATAAACAATATATATATGTATGTCTACAGACACACACACCTGTAATAGTGGTGGAGCCCCACGGAGTCCAAGAGAATACTGAGGTACCTCCGAAGACCAGCTCTGTTTGGTTCTTTTCTGTAAGAATGGTCAACGATTGTCAACATCTTTATTTAGCTTCTGGTCAGTGATGCTGATTCCCACAACCTGCTGTGGGACTGGTGGGCACCTGAACTTCATGTGAAACATAACCCAAAAATTTGAAGTTTCCAGAAACAGACTGACCTACTGTAGCCCAGGTCTAAATTTCCACATTCCACAAAAACAAGCTCTCCCTCAAAACAACTGTCCTTGGTAGGGTTTACTGTAAACACACAGGTCTGAAGCAGCTTTTCCAGCTCTTTCATCGGCCACTAGAGACACCAGCTCTGCTTCCCACTTCAGTGGCTTCATTCAAGACCAGAAAACAAGCAACAAAGCCCTTTGAAAAAGAACAGGACCCAGAACATCCTATATAGTCTACCAGTTAGGAAATGGTTTATCCAGTAGCCCTAAGACACATCCAGAGTCTGCCATTCAGAGACTTGCCCCGATCTGTGGTTGGGTGGTGCCTCCCCGAGGTTCCCACATCCCTCCAAGCAGCCACTGTTGTGGGCAGGTCTGCGAGGGGAACAAGAGAGGCTCTCATAGGAGTTTGACCATGTTTGTGGTGCTGCTGTAACACAGGAACTTCTCCACTGGCAGGATGAGATCACAGGGAACTGGTCACCATCCAGAGGATGGGGGGTGCTGTGTGCTAGCAGCATTAACAAGCATGTTCCCTTGCTGTACACTCTTACGTGCAACAGCCATGAAAAACAGCCCATTGTTTCAGCCGTGACCTTCATTCCACTGGGAGCTCAGCAGGCTTTGCCTCTTTCAGAGGTCACTGTGTGGTACTTGTGCTTGGCTCTGCCTTCACAGGCTCCACAGCTCTGATGGCTGAGCTACCAGGCAAGGAGAGCAGCAAGACTTCCACAGGGCAACCCCCCCATGCACTGTCCTGCAGAGGAGGGACACGCCAGGGCACAGGGTGTGTATGAAGTGTGGTGTGTGCTCCTGAAATGCATGGCCAGTCATTGGGAACTAGGGCCAGTTGGATTTTTTCACCTACTGAATTACCACTCATCTGTTCTTCATACTCAAGATGAAGTCCTGCTGCCTTGTCTAAACTCATTGAACTGCACCAGGCAGCATTACACAACCAGAGAGGATTTTTAAAAAGCCGAAGAGGAATGTGTTTAAACCCAAAACCGCTTTTGCACCAGACAAGCGCAGTTCATCTAGAGAGGAGGAAGGAGAGTGAGCACAGAGAGGAAAGAAAGGCAGCGCCAGGGACAAGAAGTGCTTCAGAGGGCAGAAGGCATTTTGTGTTCTCCTCTTTCAGGGAAGGGAAGTAGGCACCTTGTTCTGCTCCACTACAGAAGGGCTCCAGATGTTCTCCACCCAGCTGTGGCTCTGGGGACTCACCTGTCACCGTCAGCTGGACGGCGTCGCTCTGCTGCACCGCCCCGGCCCCAGCCCTGTTCTCTGCCTGGCAGAAGTAGGTCCCGGTGTCCGAGGGCTGCAGGCTGTCCCAGGCCAGCTCGGCCTGGCTGCCCAGGAGCAGGGCTGTGCCCCCCGGGCTGCCCCGGAACCAGCGGTAGCGGATGGGGGGGGGACCCGCTGGCCACGCAGGTCAGGCTGGTCCTGGCTCCCACCGGCACCACCAGCCCCAGCTCGCCAGCCCTGATGACGGGCTTGGTCACCGCAACTGGAAGACAAAGCAGACGGGCCCAGGTCACGCTGGCCCTGGCTGCGCTGGGGAAGGTCCCCCCTCCACACCAGCTGTTCACAGAATTGTCACGGTCGGAAAAGACCTCTAAGATCACCAAGCCCAACCATCACCCAGAGAAAAAAACAAATCAAACCCCACACCAAACCACCAAACAAACACCCCCACCCCCACCCCCCTCCCATGCCCAGTAGAGCATGCCCTGAAGTGCCACATTTACATATTTCTTGAATCCCTTCAGGGATGGTGACTCCACCACCTCCCTGGGCAGCCCATTCCAGGGCCCGACCACTCTTTCAGTAAAGAAATTCTTCCTAATATCCAGCCTAAACCTCCCCTGGTGCAACTTCAGGCCATGTCCTCTAGTCCTTTTGTTACTCACTTGGGAGAAGAGGCCAACACCCACCTCCCTACAACCTCCTCTCAGGCAGTTGTAGAAGGCAATGAGGTCTTCCCTCAGCCTCTTCAACTAAACAATCCCAGTTCCCTCAGCCTCTCCTCACAGGACTTTTCTCCAGACCCTTCCCCAGCTTGGTTGCTCTTCTCTGGACATGCTCCAGCCCCTCAATGTCCTTCTTGTAGCGAGTGGCCAAGAAATGAACGCAGTGCTTGAGGTGCAGCCTCACCAGTGCCCAGCACAGGGGGACAATCACTGCCTTACTCCTGCTGGCCACACTATTGCTGATGATCGGCTTTCGGGGCTCTCCTGGGGGGAGGAGGGACAGCCCCCTCTCCTCACCTCTGCACAGGTCCAGCTGTGCCTGCTCCAGCTGTGCCAGCCCCCACACTAGTCCTGCTCTGTGGGGTGAGGCCTCCGTTCCTCACCCAACCACCACTGCCTGGGCAAGTGGAGATTGGGCACCTGCTGATGAAGTTTGGTCAAAGAGGAGCAATGCAATATCCCAGGGACTTTCCCTCTGGTCTGTGTCCATTGGAAACACCAAGCCATGGAGTACAGGTCAAGCCAGGACGAACTGGTAAGTGAGAAGCCACAAATCCTCCCCAGCCCCAAGTCACAGGCACAGCATCATGGGCGGAATCCCTCTCTCTGACCTACTGCTGCTTCTTGTCAGAGTTTGAAGCAGGTGGTCACTGCCTACTTGGTCTATTCTATCCCTAAAAGCCTTCCTGAGCCAAACCTTCCCCTTTCCTGTGCAGCTTCCTTCTTGGGTTTACCTTTAACAACCTCCACTTTAGTAGTGATGTCTTTTACTATCAGGCTGTTGTTGTTGGCTCTCCAGGTGACCTGACAAGTGTAGGTTCCCCTATCAGAGATCTCCAGATTCAGGATGTGGAGAGACACGTTCCCTGGGGAGTCCTTCAGGACACTGACCCTGTCCCTGTACTCCGACAGAAGGACATGGTCACCAGAGCTATCCCTCCGAAAGATGGTGCCGGAGCTCTGGTCATGTACCACAGTCCAGGTGAGTGTTTCCTGCACAAAGTCCTCCACAGGCACATAGGCACACGGCAAGGTGGTAGATCCCTTCCATACAGCTTTGATCTCGTTGGAGCCAGTCAGGCTCAGAAAAGCTGCGGGAAGAATGGAAAAAGCAAATTAAAAAAGAAGCAACTGTGGTGAAGGCAGCTCCTGGGTGACAAAGGGGCGGTGAGATCATCGGCAAGAGGAATTCACCAGATGAAAAGCATGGGCAGTGGGTGTAGGTGGTGAGGGACAGTCTGTTCAGGGATGGGCTAACAAAAATTCACCATGCTGTGAGGAGGACAGATGGGAGATGGCTGGGACATGGCCACGAGTGCAGCCTGGCTCTCCTGCCTGCCTGTTGAGTGCCTGCCCATGGGAACACCAGGCAGAGCACAGGACTGGAATGAGCAGGTGATTGAGAGCTGAGGGAAGCAGCTTGTCTTAAGTGTGGGTGTCACCACTGCCTGTCCCAGCTGCTGTCTGCCCTCACCACCCATGTCACCCCCAGGGCTTTCCCGAGAAGCGCCACAGGCTCACAGCAGACCACAGGTTGTATGGTTTTCTTTCCTCCACTGCCTGTTTGTCCTTCTGAAGCAGACTGCTTTTCCAGGCTAAGTTGAATTTAAGCAACTTAAACAACAGATCAAAGAAGTCTAAAACTTTGAATTTTTGTATAAAAATGAGGTCCATCACCTTTGTCCCAGTAAATCTTTGTCACTCTTAGGGCTGAACCTGTGCTTCCATAGACACCCCTTTACCCTTTTCTCCTGGTTTCCAGACCTGCCCTTTCCCAGGAAGACAAGGACTAACCAGACCCTTCGTGCTGGGTGCTGGCAGTGCTCCATGAAACAACCCTCACAATGTACCTGGGACCACTGGTCTGGAAGTAGGTGGGCAGGTTCCCAGAGCTTTCATGTGCTGCTGCACTTCACAACCACTGGATTTGAACCAGCCAAACCGCAAGCCAGCAGCATGCAAAGACGTTGCCTTTTCCCACCCATATTTCTATTCCCAAAAGAGAACCACCCCTGTACAAACACACAGACAGACCAGTGCCTGGCAAAGAACTGCCCCAAGCAGGAGAGCTTTCTGTGGACTTACCGTGGCAGAGGAGAAGAGGACTCATAAGCACAGCTGCTCTCACCAGCATCTCCATCCTTCTCAGGGTGCAGCTTCTCCCCCTCGAGCAGAACAGACCTTCTCTCTCCAAGTCACTCAGGAACACTTCCCTTTCATCACTCACTTTGTCACTGAGAACCCAGGACAGCAGCTGATGACTTTTCCTTCCTCTTTTTTAGAAAAGTAGCATCTCAGCTGTCAAAGGTGAGGGCAGACAAGGAGTCATCAGGGAGGGTGAAAAGAGGAAAGCTTAAGAATTACTTCTACCCTATTTCATATTTCCTGCTGAGTATGCTTTTTTCCCCTTCTGTTTTTTTTAATTCCACTTTTATAAAAATGTTTTGTTTCTTTTTATTGCTAAGCACCTATTTCTTCCTCTTTTCCTTCCTGCCTTGGTTTCTAAACAGTAAGTTTTAACAAAACATGACATACAAGAAGGTTTGAGATAGTTCTCTTAAGGAGCTGAACAACCAAGGTCCTCACTATTCATTGTCTTACCAGCTTTTCTGTGAAACTCACCATGGTGCTTTAAATTAAGATTCATGAAACACCCTAAATCTTTACTTTACCAGTGCGAGACAGAGGATCCTTGTAGGTCCCTTCTAACTGAAATACTCTACATCATTATATCTTACTGAAGAGGGGGGGAATTCAGGTTTACAAATACTGAAAAGCATTTCCACAAGCTGCAGGTACCTGGTTTGACCATCCCACTCTGTATCGCAGATGGATCAACCTTTCTCACACACCAATTTAGCTGCTTGGTTGAACTGATTAATTGCAATCAATTAAGAACACCTGCATTTCCCTGGAGTCTACTTTGGAAGCAGGTAAACAATTATATGCCCAGAGAGAAAAAAGGAACTTACCAAAGTAGAAAATCTCTAAGACTATGAAATCATGACTTCTTAACTGCAATGAAATGTGTTATTATTAATTAAAGGTAATATTAGTTATAGTTAATCTGTATTATTGAGCACTAGACCCATCTAGAAGCATCTGTTCTCTACCAGAACATTATCTTCAAGGGATTTTACATGCCTTTTTCTGTCTTCTGCAGCTCTTTATTTTTCTTGCTCTCTAATGACAGAAATCTCTTCTGCTTCATGGTACTCAGCTAATTGATATGAGCACTTTGCTAGCATTAGGTCCAAAGTCAACATCCAGTCCTTGAGTGCAAGTAAGCAGGATAACTAAGTGCAGCCAACAAAATGCTGGGCCGTGCTCTAAAGCACAACCTGCCTTTCCTGCTGGTCAGTCTGCACCTGTAGAAGCCCAGTGCAGGATACCAGAGCCACCAGTGCTGCACCTGAGTCTGAAGTAGTGGCAATGTGGGGGGGAAAAATATCTCTTAAAGTCTTATACATGGCTTAAAGATGGCTCCACCTCCAATGTCATTTGTAGACAGCTTCATTAGGTTTATGCAATTTAACACTTAAACCAGGAGATTTGTGTGTACAGCCCTGGCAGCTCTGATATGATCTTGCTCCTTTTCTTTCGAGGTCTTTGCTTTCATTCTGATTGCTGGGTTTTACATATATTCTTACCTTACAGTAATTGATAGTTCATTCTGCAAACCAGTGGTGCTTAAAAGTATATATGCATGTAGAAGTGTGATTTCATTTGTCTACTTATTATCATTGGTCTAATTATGACAATGTTATTGATACAAGTTGGAACTTGGTTCTTTTCAGGTTGTAACGTTCTGCTGTTTCTCTGAAGCTGGTGATTTCACTACACACAATATTGATGCCTTTATTTGGTTAGAAAATCTTTATATCCTTGTGGCTGTTTATCAGGCAGGACCTAGAGAATAATCTGTTGAATTAATTCCTTACCATCTACTGTATTTTCAGCTTAATTAAAGCAGTAATTAAAGAGGACATCTAACCAGCTTAAGGTCTAAACACTTCTGAAAATATCCTACTGGATAAAGCTGAAAGGTTCAACAGAGATTCAAGACACTTTGGGACCTGATTTCACATGCTCCTCCCTTGCACCCCTGTATTGCTCTGTCAGAAAGGCTCCATGAGATGCAGCTCCAATCTGCATTTACTGGGATGGGGAGAAGCAGGAAAAGCTTGTGTGGGTTGTGGTGTTTGCATACTTCATGGTTCAAAACAGGAAGGGAAAAGAACACGTTAAGCTCAAATTAATGAAGCTCCTTCCTAGGGAACATGGCTGGCTGGACACAAGGGCAGAAGCCTAAACTGACCTGGATTAAGTCCTAGGGGAACCTACCACCAGCAGGGTATGTACCAACCAGGAAGCTAAAACTCAAACTGCTTGACAAAAAAAAAGGTGTATATATTTATATTTTACCTTTTTGGTTTTAGGGACAGTGGCAGGAGAAAACTCTTGTCCTTTATGCAATGGGAGTACACACACCTGCCCACTAAGGTGACCCTTGGTAGCAACCTCTTGTTCCTGCTCTGGGGAGCTGACCCTGTCCTTGCCATGCCTGCATGCGTCCTGCAAATTCTCAGCACGTGGAAGTGGAGGAGAAGCAAGTTTCCTTTCCAGGTGCTGTGGTACAGGATGTTAAAACCAAGGAGCAGAAGCAGCAGCTGTGCACCTTGCTGGGGCTCTGCACTCTGCCAGGCCTGGGCCAGAGGATCTGTGCTGCTCCCTGAGCCCTGCTCCTGTGAGAGCTCCTTTCAAAGGTGTTGTAGACACCACCTGATGGAGCCAGGGCCTTTCTTACTGAAGCTGGTAAGGAACACTTGCACTGGTGCACTCCATCTGGCCTCACTGGCAGAGCTCTGGTGAGAAATGGAATTTTGGGAAGGCCAGGGAGGCAAGGAGAGGGTGGGTGCCCAGGGCACCTGCACAGTGACCCCCTGAGCTGGCAAACAGGGGAAGAGGCATCTGGGTGTCCCAACCTGCCTGAAACACTAACTCATCTCCAAAAGGAAAAGGAAAGAGAAAGAGTGGCCATTTACCAGCAGAATTTATGTTGCAGTTGGTTGTTACTGACACGTTTTCCAGAGTGCTGGAAAGTTTTGAGCAGGCAGAGTTCCAAGAGCCTGAGGGGGGGGACTCCAGCAACAAGAAGAGCTGATGAAAGAGCCCAGAGCCCACATTAAGTCAATTTCTCACTGGCACCCAACAGTTTTTTCAGCTAGTACATCACCACCTATGAAAAGCCACTTCATGTCATGTCCCCCCACTGCTTAGGCGTGAAGGCTGGCTCTGGGGAAGCCACCCACAACAAACACATGCCCAAGGCCAACCTGGCCCTACGCTGTCAGTGGCGGTTGGTCCATTCCCACCAGCTTTGATTCCATGGTATGTTGGATATGGGTTAGTGATAAAACTAAACCTCCTTCTTTCTCAGGCTGACACCTCTGAAAACAGGTGCCAGGCTAACCTCAGCATTTCAGTTACTTCTGAACCTGCAGCAGATGCTCAATAAGATCCCCCAGAGCACACAAAAGCTTCCCTTTTTAGAAAATTCAGTAAACAGGTCTGGGAAGTATTGACACACACAGGAACACACACAAAAAGAATGTACAACAAACACAGCAAATGGTTTTGCAATTATTGAGTTTAATTACTTCAGCGTTTTTCTTGCTGTTCAGCCCTCCCCTTGCCATTGCAATCTTTCTTAGGAAACTTGCATAAATAAACACTTTTCCTAGACCAGTACATAAACCAGACACAGATGCACAAGTTTTTATTTGCAGGTTTTTTAAGCCTTGTCTTTTTAACTTCTTAAAAGAGAAAGTGTATTAAAAAACTTATGCAATCAGATGAAATATCTGATGGTGAGATGCACTCAGATCAGAGGACTCCATAATGGAAGAACATGATAGTAATCCATAACAGGAACTACACTTCAGTCTAACCTGTTCAGGAAGTCAGAGTTACGTAAGATCAGCCTCTCAGAGAACACTGTCTGCACTGTGGTGACAAAACAGGATGAGAACACCAGAAAAGCCTAGTTTTTACTGTTTCACTTTTGGCAAAATTGAGACCTTTGGGAAGAAACTAAAAAAAGCCAGAACCCAAGACAAAGATGAAATTCACTCATTTCCCCCTCTCCCTTTAGCTCACGGAAACTTCAGACTCCTCAGCCCTTTGTCTCCAGAAGAAAGCGAAAGAAAGACTAGAAAAGGCTGGAATAAGACATACCTGACAAGAGGCTATTCAAAAGATACAAACACGAGGGGTCACAAGGTGAAGAACAGTTACAGAAGCATGGGAAGAAAATGACACTGTGAAGCCATTACACATGTACACACACTCAGCAGCAAGAGCTTCCTCTGCAACTCAAAAGATTTGACAATGAAGCACAGATTCAATGAAGTAAGGCCAGTATAGATGAGGTGTTAGCTAGTAGGCTTCAGAATATCAAATTAGCTTGGATTCTTAAATATAAAAAAGAACTCAAAACTTAATATTCAAAAACTTTGGAGAGAACAAAGCCTGTAGGTAGCTTGAGTTCCTGAAACTGAAAAAAATTCCAAGTAATTGTGCTGGCAGGAAATATTACATGATACTATACAAGTGGTTTTCTACCTGCCTCCTGGCCTCCTCTAGCCCCAAAGCTTCTGTATCCCTACGCCAACCTCAGGTTTGTGTGGGCTGGTGGCACATTGCTACCAACCTGGGATGAGTGAAGGAGAACTTGCTCTTCCACTGACAGCAGGGGCTGATGTCTGCATTACAGCTGCTCAAAGAAGTCAGGAAACCAGTGTAGAGATGAATTATGGGGGAAGATTTTTTTATCAAGCAGACACTAGTTTTTGTAATTTGCTATCAAAGGACTCAGATGTAACAAGTCAATTTAGCTTTAAGATCCCACAAGCACAAAATGCAGCAAGAAATCCAGTGTCCATATAGGGTCAGGTGAACAAATAGCTGCTGCAAGCAGAAGGGAAATCTTAATGTCATGTCCCACGTTGATGCAAGTTATCCCATGACTCCTTTTTTTCCCCCCCCTCTCATTTTAAGGACAGCTCCTGGATTTTGCTAGACGTGAATCAGCTCTGTCCAAAATTTCTGAGGACACATGATCTGTGAGCTAGGTGCAAGTTACCCTAGAACTGCCATGCAATGTGCATGAGAAACCAGCATTATGCAGGGTGGCAAGCACTTCCTACTACAACACCTACAATCCGTGGCAATGGATGTGTGTTAGCATGTTAAAAAGGAATATTCCACAGTTTAAATGTAATTTTCCATAGGAAAAATGTTCCCTGTACCTAGCAGCAAATCTAGGAATACAAAAGTGATCTAAGCAGGTGCAAACAATTGTAGCCACAAGCTATCAAAAAAAAAATGAAAATCTCGCATTAAAAACAAAATTAAAAAAAGTCTGAATTCCAAACAGTAGACAAGCCACCTATTGAAACAGGCTCTCAGAAAGAGTAAAACCCATGTTGAAAAAATTACACTCCACATTACTATCCAGCTAATAAAAAAACCCAACAAACCAACAACAATAATAACAACAACAAAAAACCCAGCAAAACTTTACAAACAGGATACAAAGATATTTCCTCTTGTAATAAGGATATTGGATAAAAAGTTATGGAATACATTGCAGAATGTTTACGGGGAGGTTGTTCTTCCCCTCCACTCAGTGCCTTCACTCCCACCAGCTCTTGTTTTGAGCTTGTTTTCACCTTTTCCAGATGTGCTCTTTGCCTGTAGAAAGAGAACTTCCCTTTGTGTATACCAAACATGGCACCTGGGAAGCAGGTGAGGCGAGAGCTCAAACTTCTTGACCTTCTTGAGCTCAAGAAGTTTCTATCTCAGAGGCCTCTTCTATGAAGTTAGCAACAGGACTGAGGAGCAAGAGTGGAAACAGTTTATACTCTCCATTCCCATCTTCTGAGAGGAGAGGTGGATCACCCATTCCCAGAGCATCCAGAGGCTCAGCCTGGTTTGCTGAAGCTGCCAACGGCAAGGCAGTTCCACTACCTGATGGAGGGTGAAGAGCAGGTTTCTCCTCCGCAGGAGGCAGCAGAAGGTCTTTTGGATCCTCTGTCTTCCCTGCAGCTTCACTTGAAGGTAGTTCTTCAAATAATGAAAGCAAAGGATTGGCCCTGTACTGTATCAGCTGCATATCTGAGGGAAAACAAACAGTTTGAACTCCAGGCTTGTGTGTCATGTAACTGCAGCCTCTTACAAGACAAGGAAAATTGGGAGAGGCTGCTTCAAAACCTGTGTCACTAAAGGAACCCGCCCAGCTGAGCTCTGGCAGACTGCACCCATGGCTGCAGGAGGGGAGCTAAGGCTCCTGGCTCTCTTCTGGTTAGTATCTGGCACACACTTCAAGCTCCTAACACACCCAGCACACAACAGCAGCACTGAGGCAGGAAGAGAAGGAGCAATGCATCTGGGGGGGGTTGTAGCCCATAGAGGAGATACTTCCACAAGGACCTTTGCAGTTCTGCTCCCTCCTGTGCTACACAGTCACGTGTAAGAAAAGGGAAATGGTTAACACCACCATGGGGCATAGGATGGGGCCCCTTAAGATTGAGGCACAGCTTCATCAAGATCAGTGCAATGAATGGTTTGGGTTGGAAGGGACCTTAAAGATCATCTAGATCCAACCCCCCTGCCATGGGCAGGGACACCTCCCACTGGACCAGGTTGCTCCAAGTCCCATCCAACCTGCCCTTGAATGCTTCCAGGGATGGGGTATCCTCAACTTTCCTGGGCAACCTGTTCCAGTGTCTCACCACCCTCATACTAAAGAATTTCTTCCTAATGTCTAACCTAAACCCAACTTCTTCCAGTTTTAATCCATTACCTCTTATCCTCTCACTACAAGCCCTTGTAAAAAGCCCCTCCCCAGCCTTCCTGTGGCTCCTTCAGGCACTGGAAGGTGCTCTAAGGTCTCCCTGGAGCCTTCTCCTCTCTGGGTTGAACATCCCCAACTCTCTCAGCTTGTCTTCATAGGAGAGGTGCTGCAGTCCTCTCATCATCTTTGTGGTCCTCCTCTGGCCTCGCTCCAGGAGCTCCACTATCACTGCTCCTAGATCTGCTGACTGATTTTCAGACCTCTGGGACCCACCTGAACTCAACAGAATCCCCACACTTCTGTCAGGCCGCCAGAGGATGAACAGCTCTCACTAAAGTTAAAGGACCTCTAACCTAAGCCTCAACTTCACCAAACAGTTCCCCATAAATCTGTGTATTATACTGACTTTTTCAGTCAGGCTGGCAGAGAAAGCTCAGCTCTATGCACTGAGGGATCCTTATGGGGAAAAAAGACCCCGAGACAGCCCAGTGAAAGCTCTGGCAGGCACTGGCTGGCTGCCCACCAAGCTCCCGAGGAACTGAAGCCCCGTTCACTACGGGAAGGGGGCGGCGTTAACCCGGGAAGTCGTGGGGCCGCCCACGGATCCGTCGCCGCTCCCGGGGGCTGGGCTGCGTCCTGGACCCACCCCCTGGACACCTCGCCCGGGAAAGCAGGGCTCCTGCGGGGCTAGGTTGGCATCCGAGTCTTCTCAAAAATGTTAAGCCCAAAGAGGGAGATCAAGCCTAAACAGGCTGCACAAATTCCCTTTCAATCCACAGTTTGGGAGAAGTTTGGAGCTCTGGGCGTTCCTTCCTGCCCACCTTTGCTTCCTGCTGTTTCTCTCTCGCTGGCTCCCAAATCTTCAGTGCCCTCTGCCAAGTCTGCAAGCTGAAGCAAAACCGACAGAGATTTAGACAGTATGCCTAACAACAACAAAGCCCACATCTTCACTGGTCAGCACAACCAAAGGTGAAAGGAGGAGGGAAGAGAAATCCAGCAGTTGACCACTGAGCCCCTGGTTGCATAGGAGGGCCAGCAACCAGGAGCTCTGCAAGGAAGGCATGGTGAAATATAGACAAATTTGGCTTTTTAAGGCCAAACAAGCTTCTGACTAGCAAATATTTATTCTACCTTCCAAACCAGGTTTGTTATAGTCTGTTCTGTTGGGATAACCCCATTAAAAATGACTTCATCAATATAATTACTTTTTGTAAGCACTGCTTGAACACAGCTGCATTTTACCTCAGTTGTGGTCGAAGGTCCTATGACAGGGAAGTCCTAGTTTAAATATTATTTCAGGACTACAAAATAAACTACACTTACAAGTTTTTTTTGGTTTTGTTTTTGTTTTTTTAAACACGAGTTAGGAACTGGACCAAGAGATGTAAATTTGCACTGAACTTTTGTATGTCCTCTGAGGAAATTCCATATAGACATGCTCAGAATAAATACAGTATATTGCATTATATTGCATTATGGTTTTCATTTAGTACTTTTCCTTCAGTCTTCAGTCAGACTGAAGACACACACAATCTCCTCTGAACTGTAACCCCAGACCTAGTTATTACTTGGCTAAAAGACATCATGGGAATCCCTGAGGCTTGGAGAAACAAGCCAAGAAACTGTTCTCACACACTTAAGACCAAAAAAAGACAAGAAATTCTTGCCTCCTCATTCTGAACAGAAGGTGAAGAAGTAATAGATGGGAAAAAAAAATTCTTCAGTAGAGACAGCTGATTCAACAGACACCAATTTGTTTCCCTCTCCCTTATGTTCTCAGGTGTATTCAGAAAGCAAAGAACACGCTACTCAAAGCACAGTGGCAGTTTAACTCAGCCACTGAATGCATTACTGCAGCTAGGAAGATAAGACTTGAAATTGTCTTAAGAACCCTCTTAAATTCATATATGCCAAGAGTGGTAACTGAAAACATTAAGGCATCAGGATTAGACAAAATTTCATCCTGTGTTATCAATCCAGTTCCTACCCTCAAACTGCATCAGTCAAAATTTAGCTCTCAATATGGTATTAACCCTCCCCATCACAAAAGCAAATCTTACTCTTACATTTTCCATACCAGGAGAAGTTTCCATCAAGCTCATATCCAGAGCTGGCAGCTCAGGATTAAGTGTCTGAAAATAAAAACAGACCATGTGTCATATAAGGTTCTCAAAATGAAACTTCAGAGAGCTCCTGAAAGGACCCACCACTCCACCCCCTGCAGCACAGGGATGTGGCTCCTCCACAGGCCTACAGCAAGCAATATACTTACAACCTGTGGCAGTAAACAGAGGTCACGGGAGAAGAAAAGGACAGTGATTCCAGGTGTATGGCTGAGTTTCATTCCATAATGAAACACATAATCAGGATGTGATGATATGGGACAAAGGCTTGAAAAGGAGAAGTGAGTCCATTTTTTTCCCTGTTTTTTTTCCCTTGAATTATGTATAACAGAAACACTACATGATCTGAAAAAGGTTATGTATCATTCTATCCATTATTATTTGCTTTTCAGGATTTTTCCCTCCTCTTGCCCATTACAACATGGAATAAATCAGTCAAATTTCATGGTGCAACCTAATGGGTACTGTTCAGGAATCAGAAAAAGTGAAAAGACACTCACATCACTGAAGGCTTCGGAACCAAAGTTATACTGCTTCCCAGATAACATTGCTTGAAGCTCTTCAAGGCTGGCATCAATGCAATTAAGAAAATCCTGAATTTCTTCTCTATAAAGACAAAATGATACAGTACTGTAAGGAACAGTGGGCAGTCAGGGCCTTCTTTGGCACCAGGAGGCAGGTGGTCACAATCCAGAACAGCTCACTGCCCAACAGATGAAGCTGCATTCCTTTCTCACTGCTCACAGCCCAACCCTGCAGGACAGGTGCAAGGAAGACTCAAGAGCAATACAGCAGTAGCCACCATGCCCAATCCTTCCACATCTACTTCCTTCTTCATTTTAATACTTTTGGAATGTTCTCAGATCCCAGCCTACCTACCAATATCTGTTTAAACTAAGGTCTAAGGGCCTTCACTTATAAATGACAAGCAAATGGCTGGGAATAATGTGGATCTGAAGGAAGGCTACCTACTGGGAAACATCAGGTTGTGCCACATTGTCTGATCTGACAAGGCACAAGCAAAACCTTTGCACAGATAAAGGGCAGAAACAGCAAAACATCAGGCTGCCTCAGGTACAAACCCAGACCTGGTTCTCAAACACCAACACCAAACATGGTGCCCTCCTGAGGCCCCAGCCTTCAGCTGCTGCTTGGTGGCACTTGGCAGCACCAGCAGCTGGCCATGCCAGGGCTGATGTGCCAGACTGACCACACCAACCCTGAGACTGACATCAGAAATCAGGCACACTCATCATCAGAGATGTGACAGATGAACTGGCCCTGCTTTTAGGGTATGATGGTTAACACTTGTGTTTTTCAAGACCCACTAACAAGGGCGCAGAAAACTCCCTTCATCAAAGACATTTAAAACACTAATTCACTATGTTCTGCTAAACACATCCTCTGAAGCTTTGGTAAGATCCCACAAGATGATGACAGCATAACAGCTTCCAGAACCATGTTAATACCTGTCCAGTAGTGGATCATTTTGGTTTCCAGAGTTGTTCTCGTTCAAGATGGAGTCAATCACTGACACGGGGTCTTCTGGAGCATTCTGCTGTGTGGAATGAAGTTCCACAGCAACGTTTCCCATGTCACTGGATTTGCTAACTTCATTTACATGAACTGGAGGGATAGGTTCTGCACAATTTAACTCATTTGGCTGCAATACTTGACAAATAGGTAAGCCAGGATCCAGAGCTGCCTGTGTCTCTCTAAAATGTGACCCAAAAGAAACAACACACAGGAGAATTCATCAATTGTATAACTACTCATTGCAAGTTCAGCATCTCAAACCTTAATACCTAATAAGTCAAGCCTAATGGTCAAGCCATTCAAGGGTTCAAATAACCAACTGGTCTTTAGAAAAAGATGGAAAGTGCCTTCCTAAAGGCAGGTGAAAAATCTCTTATTACAGCTTACACAGATAGCATGTATCAGAGCAAAACACCCCATTTTGCCAGACCAAAGGCAGCATAATAGTACATGGACATTAGGGAGGAGGGAAACTCATAACAGTGTCTCAGGAAATAGATGATTCCAAATTTGTCCATTTTCCACTCTGGGTGTTAACAACTAAACAGGTTTTCCTAAGAATCTGAGGTCTCAGAAAAGAATGCCTTCTCTTCAGTGACTCTTAGCATAATATTAGGGAGTGTAGTACTGAAACTGAAGATATAACTATACATTTTGGTTTGTTTATTAGTGAACTATGTATGCATTCAGGTTCCTGTTCAGCCAAAAAAATTAAGTATGTGCCTGTTTGTTAAACAGACAGAAAAGCCTCAACAAACCAAACATCAAGTGCCAAGTAGCTCGACAGGCCTTCAGGCACTCCTGAGGAGACATGAGCTCTTAAAAAGCTTTGCTGACCACGACCAATGCTATGTGCTGTAAAACAGTCAGCCTACAGAGTAAAAATTCAGAGAGGCTGGTTCCTAGAATTCCATAGATCACTTACACTAACACAACTACCTAGTTAACCTAGGAGTAAATCCTTCCACACCCCTTAGAGGTACCTGGCTCTGCCACTGGTGTGTGCCACAGCAAGGAGGCCTTCAGGGGTATTTTCCAGGGTGTCAGTGATATCTCGAATTATGAGACCTGTCCCATTTCCATCCTCATCATCTGCATCATGTTCAGAAAAAGCCACCTGCAGGATACAGCAAACAGAATGAGTCAAGCAAAAGGTCTGATTTATGGATGCTGAAGCTCCCTTCTTGCAGTTCCTGGTTCCTGTTCAGATTTCATCTCTGACCAGTCATACCAATCTGCGTGATGTTACAGACAGAGCAACGCTTTAAAGCTGCCCATTTCAAACCCAAGTGCACTTCTGTGTAAGATCAGGGTATTAGCAGTTGTAAGGAAGGCTTTGAGATCACTGTGTCTCATCCTGTCCAGCCCCCTGTCTCCTTCCCTGGGCAGACTTACAGCTTGGCCACTCTCCACAGGGATGCGAACGTATTGCCGGCTGTACTTGGAGGGGGAGGCACCTGCGGCGTCCGTCAGAGACCTGGGGCAAAGCAGGGCTTTAGTACAGAGTTCTGCAGCAAGAAACTGCCTTTTGGAAATGTTTTTTATGAAGTATACTTCTAAACATGCTGCCTTCCTTCTAAACATGCTTTTCATTTTGAGTAAGTCACCTTTGCCTGCTTCATGAGTTACCACCATCCTGGTAACAATGCTCTTCCAAATTTAAAATGTATTCTCTTCCCACCTAGTTGTTTTTAGTGAAGAGGAAATCTTTATTTCATGCATTATTCCATTTCCATTAGCCTTCTCAAGTTTGAACAAAAGCTTCTTTAGACACTTTAAGAAAAGTATCTTGCTTCTAGAAGCTGATTTACCCCTAAAATTCACATCTGACACCGATTTGTGACCTATCCAGTAATTACCTTTTTCTTTTGACCCCAACAATATAATTTCCTCGCATCAAACTTAGTATAAATTGAAGAATCTAAAAATGAAAAACAAAAAAAACAAAACCAAGTGGTCAGCATAGCAATCCTAACATTAAATTATTAATTCAGATGTAATACAAAATTATGGAGTTATGTCATTGAAATTAATAGGTAAATTAACAATCCATTTGTGCTTATGTCTTAGAACCCAAAATGTAAGTTACAAACAGCATTGAATAATTATCCCACTTTGACAGTTGTTTTTTTGTCTGTTTTTTTTTTTAATGTAATATAACACCACAAATCACTTGAGGATTCCAGACCAGAAACAGCTGAGGGATAAACCAGAGGAAATGAGTTCCAGTGCAGAAGCTCCTATAATTTATGGGTTCCAAGCTGACGCCTTGAGTGGTCTAAGTCTGTCTTGGTCCAAGATTTTTCACAGCTCCATTCCATGTACCTGCCATCTCTTGTTTTAGGCTCCTGCTACCATGCACTGCCTCCAGCCCCATATTCACCCCAGGTCACCTGGATTTACTGATTTCTCTCCACGTAAGATTCACTGAGATGTCAAACACATTGAAATCCTTTTCACTACGACTTTTCCTTAGTACTCTGCTCGTGGTTCTTTGCTGTGCTACTTCTGGGACACTCAGGAACTGTGAACATTCTCTGTACGCTGTATGAATACAGCCTGTTCAGCTCTGTGTCATTTGTCATTCTACATAAGCAAAGAATGCCATCAGGTCTCACAGAGGCAGGAATAAGGATGGTAGCACTGAAGATGCTGCAATGGTACCTTAGACAGCAGCTTCTGTTGTTGACTGTGCTTCTGCCTTAGAACTGCCACTTCTTTCCACAGGGCCTTATTTTCTCTGCAATGCAGAATAAATCAGAAGACAGAGGATGAACAGAGTTTACTTTAAATGCTTTAGTTTTACAGCTTTCAAACTTCCACAGTACCTTGCAGGACCAAAGGCAACATTCCTTCCCTGGATAACTAACTATCAGTTAATCTGATCCACTAATATAAACTCTGGGTTAAATTACCTCCATTTTCCACCAGGCAGGACCAAACACTGACTAATAAGGACATTCTCATCCTTTGCTGCTCCACCAATGATCTCGATGTGAAGTATTCCTGCAAAGCCTAAAAGCCTTAGAATAAAGACTTGGTGTTTGGAAACAGGCTGAGTGTAACACAGACCACCTCAGGACAGTTGCAAAGTTTGTGCTTGCATTTTTTTTTGTTTGTTTAATTGTATTTTCTTTTTTTTTTTTACAGGAACAGAAGGAGTGGAGGGAAGGTACCTCCTGAACTTGGGCTGATACCTGCTTGCATACCAATGATCTGAATGAATTACCAGCACCTCTACAAAAGGAACCTGAGGAAACAGAGATAAAGATGTGCAAAGTCCACTTCCAATTAGAAAGAAAACCAAACACTAATTCTCTCTCCCTCACTCCCTCTCTCCTAACTCTGTTTTGAGTTTAGAAAAGGAAACGTTTTGATCTCCCTAAAAACTACTACAGGTGATGGCAACCAAAGTGAAATCTCAAGACAGTCAACAAACTCCCACTCTTAATTTCTGGTCTGTTACCAAATTATGAGAACAAGCAAGATTCAGAATGCTGTGGGGGGGGAATAGGGTTTCTTAGAAAATAATATAGCTTCACCTGTTTCCAGTTCTAATGAAGCCTGCATGGAGAGTCAAGCTCCAATAGATATAAGCAACAGTCAGTGTCTAAGTGCCTCTGAAACACACAGAGTCTACCTCTTCATGTTGGCTAGTCTGACATCCATGTTGTTCTGCTGCTCCCTCATCTCCTGGACTTCAGAGAGTACTTTGTGCAAATCCTCCGTACAGACCTTGAGATCTTCAGTTCTTACCGTAGATACCTAAAATAGGACCAGGTTACACATGCTTTAGTACCAACAGTGCCTTGCATACTGTGCTGGTTTGGTGGGATTTTTGGTAGCAGGGGAAGGGCGCCAGGGGTGGCTCCGGTAAGAAGCTGAGAAGCTCCCCCTGCTCCAAAAGCAGCCAAGGAGCCATTAGAGGGACAATGGATGCGCCTCTGCCATTAACATACGAAAGAACTGAGAGAAGAGCTGAGCAGAGAGAGCACTTAGTAGGTAGAAAAGAAGAGCTGAGCTGGAGAGGTGAAAGGCAGTGGTGGGGTGAAATCCTGGTGGTTTATAAAGAACATGGGGAAGAAGGTGCCCAGGCAGAAGTTTCCCTGCAACCCATGGCAAGATGGCAGGTTGTCCCCCTGCATCCATGGAGGAACGTGGTGGCACATTCCCTGAAGGTGCCAGGAGGGGAGAACTTGGCCAGTGGACTCGGATTTGCTGGCAGTGGACTCGGCTGATGCAGCTGTGGAAGCCCCCGCGCCAGGGGAGGTGCCTGTTCCCGGAGCAGCCCCTGACTCTGTGGGCAGCCCGCGCTGGAGCAGCTACTCCGGACCTCGTGGGAAGGACTCACGGAGGAGAGGTTCGTGGAGGCCTCTCTGCCATGGGAGGGACCCGTGGGGAAGCAGGGGAGGGCTGTGAGGAATCCTTCTCCCTTAGGAGGAAGGAGCAGCAGGAACCACCAGCCTGTGAACTGCCTCTAAACCCCGTCCCCATCCCCCTGTGCCGCTGGGGGGAAGGAGGGAGAGAAATGGGGAACAAAGTGATTTGGGCCCGGGAAGAAGGGAGGGGTGGGGGTAACGTATGTGAGCCCTGCTCTGTGTGGTGTCTGTGTCCTGTGGGCATCTGATTAGTGTGAAATTAAATTGTTATTTTTCCCCAAGTTGAGTCTGTTTTGCCTGGGACCTTAATCGGTGAAGAACCTTCCTTGTCCTTTGTTTAGACCCATGAGCTTCTAGTTGGGTTTGTCCTCATCCCACAGTGTGTGTGTGTGTGGGGAGTTGAGTGAGCAGCCACGGGGCTGGTTCTTTGTTGTCGTGTTAGGCCCAAACCACAACAAATAGTCCCTTCTACAGAAACTGTGATGTTAGTCTGTAGAAGAACAGGTACAAACTCCATTAAAAGATCAGGTTACACTAAATCTTACGTATCACAAACCACCACAAATACCATTGACAGTCCTTAAGACAGTGCCAACTGTATGAAAAAATCAAGATGTCAATGAAAACATGCAATTAGCATGTGGCATGTGTAGCCAGTAGAGTCATCATTGTAGTTCATGACTGAAAATGACCTTCCCTAGAGGCTCCCCTGGCAGCTCTGGTGACAGCTTGCCCTCTGCTGTCAGAGTGAGACACCAGCCAAAGCCAAACCACGACAGTGGAGTAAGAGCGAGGCGATCATATTCCTTTGGGGAGTGGGTAAATCTGGCAGCACAGGAGTAACAAATTCCCAGGAAGTTACGGGGGTGAGGGAGTAGACACACCCTACTCAACTTGAAATTTGTCCCATGCCACCTGAATTGCCACTTCCTATACTAGTGTTTCCTCTATTACCTCTCCACTCAGTGACATCCAAAATTATGAAGACTTGTCTCCAGAAAGTCAAACTGCTTTTCTGCCCACAGCAGAATCCATGAATGCCACCTCTTCAAACGACAGTGAAAGAGTAATCAGAAAGCAAAAAGCTCACTCCCTCCTCCCTGCACTTCCACATTCAAAACGTTCCAATTCCTCCAGCAGCTCCCTCTGTGATGGTGGCACTGATGGCTAACACACAACTCAGGATTTTGACAAAGAGAGGTCTGGTTCATCACACATCTGATCCAGGTTTTGTGGGCATAACATTAAACACCATTTGCCCAAATACTGACCAGTACTGAACTAAGTACAGTTGCACCAGATAGCCACCAGCTGTCCCTTCCAACATCCCGCATGCTGTGGTTTGTCTTATTATTCCACCTGTTTGTCTTATTATTTCACCTGAAAGAGGCAGGTGAAAGCATCTAGGAATAGCCACCTGAAGTGCTAGATAACTTCCATGCAGATCCCTTTTTTTTTCAAAGGAGAATGAGATGGTCAGAAATGGACCTAGGGTGCTATCAAATAACATCTCTTCACTTCATGATGAAACAGAACACAATTTTTATGTAATCACAGAATAACTAACCACATTCTTAACATAACCCAAATGTGTTACAAAGGATGGGCTGAATGGCCTCTCTCTGTCTGCATTTTTAGATGCTTTGCAGATAATACCCTATGGTAAGGTACCTGAGCTGTATCCCAAATGTAATCTACAGCTATCTGATTTCTCTTCAGCACAGCACCTCTCCGTGGGGAAAACATTCTGCCCAAGTGCAAGGAATTGCTCTCCTCAGTCTCTAACAGTGTCAGACTGGAGCACACCAGCAAAGCTACCAGTACAAAGGAGATCCAGGAAGCCCTGCATTCAAACTTGCATTCCTGTTGGAGGCTTGAAATCCAGTTTACCGTAAGTACAGCAATATGACTCTTCCAGGCAGTAAAAGAGCATGAAAAGCTAATGAACATTTTGAAAAAAATCACTAACATTTCCTGTGCAACAAGTACTGTGTTTTGCCAACCCATTCAGTAGTTTCCTATAAATGTCCTTGGCACTAACCAGAGCTTTTGTCTTTCCATCTAGAATGCTCCACCCAGTGCAACACCCCCGGGATGCAGGGTGCCACAGGTGTGCAAGCCAAGGCAAGTCAGTGGTTGCAGCACCTGGGAAGAGCACAGGCAGCTGTACATGTCATCAATCTGTGTCTGAGCAGAGACACTCAGCGAAGAATCAATCAAAACACAATTGTGACTCTCAAGCCTGCCCTGAGCTTTTATTAACTTGGGCAATGCAGATACCACATGATGATGTTCTAAAGATTCTGCAGTTCAAATGTCAACATGATGTATCACGATAGTCTTTTTCTCTGGCAGGCAAGGTATTAGGGGCTGCAATGTGCCAACAGAGGATAAATATCTGCAGAAACAGGTCAGACAAGGCCTGAATGTATAAAAGAAAACTGGAAAGAGCTAATGAAGATGTAGCTCACTGTGGCAACATGGTTTTGGAGGAACAGAGTACCTTATGCAAACTTGCCCAAATGAACTAATGCCCTTGTTAACTTTCAAGGAGCACCAAATGGGAATGTATTTTTTTTTACTTCTTTCACTTTGTGACACTTTCCAACCCTGCTGGCAGAATGGCAGACCACAGCAAGCTGTAATCGTGTGTACTATGAACTCTCAAGGGAAAAGGGGCTCTAGAAGCTGTGAAGACTGTGGTCCCATCCCAGTGCATTGCCAAACGACAGCAGGGTGTGTTGTGTCTAAGAGCTGGCATGGGGAGGGCAAGCCAAGCCCTGGCCTGGCATGCAGGAGGGAGTCACAAAGGCCTCCTGATGGACAGCCTTGGTTCACATGGAATTTGTTGGCTGTAAAGTGCTTGAAACCTCCAGATTTGCTCTTGATGAGCTACTTTTCATAACAAAGTGAAGTAAATACATGCTTAGACTGTACCTTGCGCTTGATGTTTTCCAGTAAATGTGCCTTTCCTTGCTTGAAGAAAGGGTGCTGGAATTCAATGACTGAGCTCTTCTCTGCTGTCATCATACCATTCTCCAGAGCAATCACCTTCCTGAAACCATCTGGAGACAGGGATTGACAAAGTCATTTCTTCCAGTGCAAAGCTGACTGTTACAACACACAGCTAAAGAAAACCCCAAGGCTACTGAAATACCTACAGCACTACAGCTGCTGGGAGGAGAAGCTATGAAAAGCAGCCAAAGTAGCTTTTCTTTGCTGCTCAATGGCTTGACTGTTCTGATCTTCACAGCCAGAGAACAGGCCCACAATCCCATCAGATGACCTTGCAGGTTGTACAAAGAGCATCCATGGCAGAGGCCAGCTAGTGTCCACAGGCAAAGCAGTGATGTCCAAACAATCACAGAAGTTAGTTAGGAATGGGATTTATTAGGATATCTTAAGTAACACCTTGTCCTAGTGGAAGCAGCAGAACGCTGCACCTTCCCCTTTGTGCCTGTAACCCCAGACAGCTACACATCAAAGCAAACACTGCCCCGTGCCACCAGCCTCTACAGAGCAAAGTAAGTAAAACAGATCAGTTCTCAGCCTGTGCCAACACATGGAGTACATTCTCCATACCAGACTGCCCCCATGAAATAAGGCATTGCCAGCTCTATTTCCATCACTGCTTCAAGTACCACAGGGCAGATGCAAAATACAGGTAACAGACCCATTTGTATCTCTCCTCATGCAAGTTTTTTACACAGTTCATGTATTTCAGTTCCACTGCACCCCAGCAGCACTATCATTAGAAAACTTTACTGGGAGCTAGGATAGGCCCAGCAGGAAAAGCAGGCAGCTATCATGCTGAGTATCTTCAGAGGAACATTTGCATTTCAGTATGCACCCTTGCTACAAGCAACTGACACCAACAGCATCATCCACCCCTGTTAAGAGGATAAACCTACACTTTCTCTCACCTCTGACATATCTCACCAGGCATCAGCTACAGAGACCAGGCAAACCTACTGGGCACGGACAGAGTTCCTCCCCCTTTACTCCCAATGGACATGCAGCCCCCAGTTTGCACCATCACTCAGCCCACGAGTGATCCACCACAAAGCCCCACACATTGTACTACACCTCTGAATCTCCACCTCACTCCAGCCCCTCTGCCTGTACCAGTTGCACATGTGTTATGTCATGGATGCCACGTGACGCCCACATGTTGAGCCCAGCAAACATAACGAGAAACTGATTCCAGCTCAATCCGTGTGACTAACCTTGTTTCAACACAGCAATGCAGGCAACAGCATGACCTAGGCAAGCTTTTTCTGGTGCTAGATGTGTAGTATGGCCTCTGCTCCTCTGGGTATGCATCAGCTGCTGTTACCACTACCACCACCACTGCTGGAGCCCAAAGAACTCTACCCAGGCTTTAGGTATCAGCACATGGAAAAATCTTTTTACAGCAGTTACTCATAAGAAATGAAACACAGAAAATCAAGACTAGGCCCAGCTCTACTGTTATCCTTCTCTTTTGCAACGCAAACTCAAGACCAGAGTTCAGGTTTTCAGGGAAAAAAGACCTGCCAAGCCAATTGGTTTGTTTAAAGAAATTCAACTCGATGCCAGTGAACTTAGCAGAAGGAACAGATGAGAACAGCTGATGCTTACACATATTAAGCTGTCGTATGAAGCTGGAGATGTTGTTGTGTTTGAAGTACTTGGGGAGCAGCTCCTTGGCAAACCTCTGCTCATCCAGAATGCAGAAGTTCTCACCATTCTAGGAAACAGATAAAAGTAACAGTTAGAGATTGACAGTTTTTCTAAGGTGTTGCACATCAATCAGGACCATAAACCAACAGAGAGTTCCTACAACAGGGAAGGGTGAAGCACTTGGCAAAGGGAATTGTCTGAGTGCTTGGGAGGGTTGAATCCAAAAAAGTCGTTACATGGAACACTCCTGTGGAAGGCCGTGGGGTTTAAAGCCCTCAAGTTTGGATCTTAATCCAAAGAAAAATCGTTCTCAGCCCCCAGGGATCTGCAGCTGCCTTGGCTCGCAGGAAACACCAACATTGCCGAACCAGTCGGAGCCGATGCCACTAGAGGGCTTCGGTCCCCGCGGTCAGAGCTGCGGCTCCTGACGAGATCCTTCCACTATGTCACCACTAAAAATAGGCGAGGAGCAGCACGGAGCCACCAGCGGCTCAGCCACCACAGGGGACAGGGGACACCACCACGCCAGCGGGCGCCGACTGACCCGATCCTCGAGTTTCAGCTTTAAAATCCGGTTTCTTTTCCTCTTTGGTAAACA
Organism: Hemiprocne comata; assembly: GCA_020745705.1. Lineage (NCBI taxonomy): Eukaryota > Metazoa > Chordata > Aves > Apodiformes > Apodidae > Hemiprocne > Hemiprocne comata. Next base: position 21,085,764 of record CM036597.1, on the reverse strand, counting down.
CCTGACCAAAAAAAAAGGGGGAGAAAAACCGACGGATCTTCCAATGTCGGGACGGACACACACACACACACACAAAACAACCCCGTGTTTGCGTCAGGCCCCCCCTGACGGCGTCACGCGTGTTCGCTGATGACGGCGGGGAGCGGGATCGGGGTGGGGGGCGGCGGGGCCTGGCGAGGCGCTTCCAGCCACGCCGCCCCCCGCCCCGGTCCCCGCAGGCCCCGGCAGCGCCAGCCCCACCGCCGCCCCCGCCCTCACCCTGCTCCAGCAGATGACATCGTCGCTCTGCGGATCCTCCACCAGCGCCCAGAGCTTGGCCAGGAACCCGGGCACCGGGGGGGCGCCGGGCAGCGCCGGCCCTTCCCGCATCCTCGGGCCGGGCCGGGCCGGGCTGGGCCGCGCTCCCCTGCACCGCAGGGGGGGGGGAGGGGGCGGTTCAACGGCGGCCGTGACGCAAGGGGAGGGGAGTGTGCTGATTGGCTTGCACCCGCTTGGCCTCGCCTCCCTCACGCGGCGCATTTAAAGGGGCCGCGGGCACCATCTCCTCTTCTGCGGGGTTCGCTGGGGCCGGGCCGGGGTCCTTCGGTACTGCCAGTGCCCATATACCGCTCCCCAACCCTTCGTTTCCGAGCCCCGCCGCACCGAGTCCGGGGCGGAGGCGGTCTGAGGGTGGGCCCCGCGGCCCAGACTCCGCGGGCGGGGCTGGGGCTGAGGCGCGGTCCGCAGGTGTGTGGAGAAGCCCGGCCCCCGGGGGGGAAAGCCGGAGCGCGGCTCTGGGGCGGGGGAGCGGGCGGTGCTGACCGCTGGGCCGGAGCTCTGGGGTGGGGCCGGGCTGGGCCGGGCCCGGCCGTGGGAGCGGCGGCTGCGCCCCGTTTTACAGCCCGGACTTTGCACCCCCGGCCCATCCTCGCTCCACAGGCCGCCCCGATGTCTCCCAGCTGACGGTCTCGACCCCGCTCCGCAGGTAAGGGGTGACATGGTTCCTTCACTCGTTTAACACTTTACCCCCTCTTTCTTGGGCCGTGGTTTTTCCGCAGTCAAGTGTCAGGAGAGAACGCTGCCGTCAGCCTGGGTGAAACAGAAGTTTTATAGCTATCAAATAGACTGAAATCCAATTTTTTTGTTCATTCTCAACTCTTGTCCTCATGACTCGGTGAAGGGGAGTCCTGGGAGTAGGGATTCGGCTATAAAGTGGCAAAGTTCAGGGATGAATGCAAAACCAAGGTTGGGTTTGTTGGTTTTTCTTTACCAAGGTATATATGTGAAAAAAATTTTTTTTTTTACAAGAATTGAAAGTTGTCTGTTTCCTTCACTGTGAGCTAGTAGAGTGATGGTGATTAGTCACTGTAAAGAGACTGTGAGAAGATAATCAGTCCATCCTGCTGGATCCTTATTGAATGATACTGGCTTGCTGTTTCCTAAAATTCCCCTAGAGGTATGAGCAGTGTCAAGTTCAAACTACAGCCCGAGATCCAGAGGGGATTTTTGTAAAGCCTCAGTAAGGCTGACCCAAAGATTGAATCTTTGATTATTTCCGATGCACAAGGCATTTAGGTGGCTGTGAGTTCTGACTGTGGTGGGTTTATGTGGTCAGTGTTCTGATGCTGCAGAGCAGGGCTGTGTTGTGATGTGTGAAGGGGTACTCTGCCATGTAGGACTAGTGGGCTTGCGCAGGGGGCCTCTGTCTCACTAGACAGTTTTCACAACTAGCTTTAAGAGTTGCTGTTTGCCCTTGGTATAAAGTCTAAGCCTTGCCCTTTCCAAGGGTTTGATATTGCTTGGTGTGCAAAACCCATTCATGTTAAGAGAACATGGAGATCAGCCCATGGAGGCTCAGCTGCTGCCAGCCCCTGGGGATGGCCCTGTGCTGGGCATGCTTCCTTCAGAGCTGCTCCTGCCTACCTTGACCTGCCTCGATGAGAAGGCCACTTCTTGGGCTGAGTCCAAAGCATCCCCTTGCCCTTCCTGCCGGGTGTGGGCTGGCAGGATGGGAGGGCTCAGGCTGAGGGCCAGCACTCCTGTCTTTCTCTTCCTCCATTGCTGTCACCACTGGCTTTTGCTGTTACAGGTTGTGTGTGTGAAACTGCAGCTTTCCAAGCTCCTTGCCTTGAAACCTCTTCATTGGCACAGAACTAGTGGTCATTGTGGCTGTTTCAGCTGCTATTGCGCAGCTCTGGCTGCTGGAGCAGGAGGAGCAGGGAATGCAGGTGGTGAGGGTCGTGGATGGTGTGTGACAGCAGGAGTGAGCAAGTGCCAGTGTCCCTGCACTGATGGGATCACGGGGAAGGGGCTGTTCTGCACCCGAGTATCTTCAGGTATGTGACCAGGAGCACAGCACTGACCATCTGAAGGGCTTGCTGGTGGAGCAGAGCTGTACTGTGTTGATGGAGCAAAAACATCTCAAGTTTGGAGAGATGCCTACAGCTGCCTTTTGAGGAGGGAAGGAAAGGAGGTTGTTCCAAGCTGAGAGTTGCTTTCTCTCAACTGCTAAATTTAAGGGCTGTTTGCAATCAGTAATACTTTATTAACTTCTGAAGATAGTGGATGTTACATGAATAGGTATCCAGTCCATTGCCATGAATCCCATCTGTTGGGTGTTGGATGAGGTAAGAGATCTCACAGCTGCACTGGGAAAGCTGTTCTACTATGATGCCATGGTGGCTGAAAGCTTAGAGAATATCTGGCTTTACTGCCAATAAAACTCATACATTAATGTGGCTGTTGCCAAAGACAGAGGAGAATAAATAACAACAACCACTGTATCAGAAATCCTGTCTGTGTCTGACGTGGTGTTACGTTGCTATCTGCTTCTTTTTGAAGTTGAAGGAAACAGATTCCTTTAAGCTTTCTTGCTGCATCACATTTTTCTAATTCTTTTGCTTTCTGTTTCTCTTTGTGGAACTTCTTCTAAGTTGGTGTTATGTGATTCAGGAGCTGGGCATCTGTTGTAGATGACAACTTGATTATTGGTTACATCCGGCTGTGTTAGTTTTATGAATGGGTGAGGATTTTTCAAGTGGGTTTGTATTTTAGTTTGTCATCCATTTTAACCCAAAGCTATTTTCATATCTTTTGGTGTGATTCTGCTGCCCCATATGACATCAGTCTCTCCTTCACACAGGTAGTTCTTTGAATTGTATTTTGATGATTTCAGACAATTCCTGCAGCTTACCCTGGATCTCACTTCAGAGTATTTCTGGTGCTTGTTCACACCAAGCTTGGTGTGGATCAGAAGTATTATGAGTAAGCTCTTTACTTCGTGATCTAAATCATGGGGAAAATATTTAAATTAACCAGACTAAGCAAAAAAGCCTTGTGCAGCCTATTTGAGATGCACGCCTTGAATTACAGAGAACCACTGTTGAAGAGCAATCTTTAAAGAAGTTAGAATTTAAAATTATTTTGTAGTGGCTAAATCATACTTCCTTCAGTGGCTTAATAGACTAGAGAGAACTTTGCAGCAGTTTAAAATACAAAGATACTTACTCAGAATTATTTCCCTGAACTTTGTATGTGGTTCTGTAAGGGGATTTGTGACATCAGAGGCGGGGTAAAACCAGACACTTGAAATTCCAGAGCCTGTGGCAGTTCCTGCTAACATAGCACCCGCTGTGAATCTCCCTACCTCCTCTTCTGTGGGAAACCTTGCTGAATTGGCAGTATTTTCTCAACTCTGTGGAACAAAGCATTTGGAAGAGTACTACAGACAAAAGGCTCAATCAAAGTGTTGCTTGGTGTTGAGGACTGGTCAGCAAGGCATAATCTCCACCCACCTTGTGTGTTAATTTTGTTACAGGAGTGATATCCTTCTTGTCTCAGAACCCATGGATGTTTGAATAATGATCCCAGCAGGACTTCAGCTGATTCCTTCCTATCCTCTCAAAATGTCCAGCACCTTCAAACCATGTGGTCACATCCTGCCTCTGTTTCATTACCTTTGTTTTTCTTTTCTCCCAAACAGGTGTAACCTCCAAAAGAGCCTTCACTTCAGGCTATGATGGGATTGTTTTGGTTGTTGCTGCTTTACATCCACGTGCTGTCACTCACGTTTGCTGGAGGTGTCACCCGATTGTATTTCCTGGGGATCCGTGAGGTGGACTGGAACTATTCTCCAACAGGAAAGAATGTCCTTGCTAACCAAAGCATTGAACAGAACCTGTATGTTTAATTCCAGAAGAACTTGGTCTGGTGCTGGCTTAAAATAGTAGTTTTAGGAATAGTTTCATGCAAGTATTCTGGGGCATCTAAGCAAGCAAGAGACACCATCTGATAGATGTCTGATCTTTGTGGGTTTAATGGTTAACTTGTTTTATCAGAGGAGCATAGAAACTGTATCAGTGGGAAAAGGAAGGGCCAGTTTAATGGAGCATCAAGTGAGCAGTGCCCAGAGGCTGGAGGGAAGCACAGACACTTTAATAGAACAGATTGTGCAATACTCTGCCCTGGGGTTTCATTTTTCTTGGTTCCAGCTGGCGATCAGCTTGTGTATCCTGAGGCATGATGACTTGGTGTATGTGACTCTACAGAGCCAGCTTGTTTTTGTTTAAATGGAATTTCAAGCCCTAGACTTAATGGAACTTCCTGCATGAAATTTTAGGGCTTGCCTGAAAAATGTTTTTGTTGCAAAAGTAAATCTGGGAACTGCAATAATTACTCTGACTCACTACAAAAACAGGTTTTGTTTTTGTTTTCAAAACACCAAACCTTTTTCTTTGGTTGTTTCTTTTTCTGTTTGGGGCGGTTTTGGATGTGTGGTTTTTTGCATGGCTTTCCACAGTTTTTTAAAGGCATTTATGCTTTTTTCTCCCCCATCTCTTTCTGTGGCAAATAACCTGTATTTTTTGATCTGCTCTTAGTCATTTGCACCTCCATAATAAATAACATTTGAGTTTATACATAGCTTTCAGAAACAGCACAGCAGCAATAGGACAGGTTCACAGAAAAACATCAAGGTCTGTCAACTTTGCTTGGAAAAGTCTCTGTTCTCTGGAGATACTGAATAGATTTCAATTAGTTGACATAAGAGGAACCCCCCTAAAATTTAGGATTAATAAAGATGTCATTTCTTACTCCTGCAGTGATAAAAAAATGCAGTGGGTTTTGTTTGCTGTCTCATAATACATGAAAAGAAGGAAATTAAATTCAAGGCTGTTAAAAGCAATTTAAAACCTGTTCTCTCACTGCAAACAATTAGCTAATGGGACTTATTTGTACAGTGACTGCAGAAACCAAATTGCTAGGAATATGAAAATGATGTGATATCAGTATGAATGCTAGAGACAGAAAAATACTTGAAGATTTTCTTTTATTGGGAAGAAATGGATCTGCAAAATGAAGTAGGAGTTATCTGTGAACTCTCTGCTAATAGTGTCTGCAGGGATGACTTTGCAAAGGGATAAGCTCTTGACTGTGTGGGTAGAGCCCAGCCCTTCACAGTTTTGCATGATAAGTACATTAATGCTTAATATTTTGGTCTCAACTCTTCATCTCCTGGAGGTACTTAGAGTTAGAGTTTGCCTGTATTTCAGGGCACTTATATTACTGCTGGGTGATCAATACTAGGTGGGAAGGAGGGGAGTAACCTCAGCTCTCATTTAGGCTGGTTCCACTAATACCTGGGCCATGATTCATCTCTTATCTAATAAGAATTAGCAGTAAAGAACAAATACACTCATGAGCTGAACTTTAGTACCTGTATGAGGTTTTAACTCTGGAAGCTGGTTACATGTTTGGTACATACCTGCCTGACTTGTCTGCCATTCTGCAAGTAATTCAGAATCTGTTCTGTAGAAAATAATCTTTTAGACTGTGAATTTGGGCCAGAGAGTTCAGGAGATATTTCAACCCCTCCTCCCCCCCACCTTGTGATTTAGCTGCAAATGCCACAAGGGCATTGAAGTGAATTTTGAAGATCCCAGTGAAGACTGAAGCAGGCATGAGGAGGGCTTTGTTCTTCCCCATGTCACCCACTTGTGGCTGTCAGAGAAGCACCAGCCTCTCCATTTATGGCTGATGCAGTTGGGCTGTGCTGTGTCTCCTTGTGCAGAGCTGGGGCCATGGCCAGGCATGGTGGCAGTGGTGCCAGGCTTCCCCAGCTGCTGGGGTGCTGATGATCCCTGGGGTGCTGATGATCCCTGTGGTGCTTCACATGCTCACAAAGCAGACAAGTCACACACCAGTGCTCCCTGCTCCTCGGGCAGGCTGTTGCCACACCACAGCTGTCAGAGGTATGGAAGGAGGACCTTTATGGGTAGCTTCGAGCATGCTAGGGTAGAGCAAGGAGTCCTCTGGAATGCCAAAGCTGGTGGGTTTACCTGGGGAAGCTGTGTGTCATTGTCACTCTACTGTCTTACTGACCAGCTGCGTTACCTAACGCTTGCCTCACGGTGCCTTTCCCCTTTCTGCCTTTAACAGCAAGGCCTCAGCATTCCTCCAGCCTGGCAAAGACAGGGTGGGAAGCATCTACAAGAAATCTATCTATAAGCAATACACAGACTCCACATACACCACTGAGATTCCCAAACCTCGCTGGCTGGGGTTCCTTGGGCCAGTCATCCGAGCAGAAGTGGGGGATACCATTAAAGTACACCTAAAAAATTTTGCTAGTCGACCATATACAATCCATCCCCATGGTGTTTTCTACGAAAAGGATTCTGAAGGTAAGTGAGCTGCTGCCATAAAGGAGACAGATTTTTCTCACTGGGAAATGAGGAGAGATGTCTGTAAAGCCACAGACTTGGTTAGCCCAAAGCTACATTGGTGGAAAACAACTGCACCTGGTGTTCAGTGAAGCCGCCTGATGCTGGGTTAGCAGGCCCTTGGGCTTGGGAGTAGTTTCCTGGGCTGGGTATTGCAGTGTATGGCCCAGATTTCTTGAGTTTAGAAGAACCTCCAAAGCTTGCTAGTGGGAGAGTGGTGCAGAAGGAACAGTTTTATGTTGGTTATTTAGAGTGCTGTAGTATAAGAGTCATGAGTGTGAGCTTCAGGGGGGTCACAGGAATGGTGAAGGATGAGACCAAAGAACTGTTTGAAACAGCCCTGGAGCTTGCGGAGAGGCTGACAGAGGCACATCACAGGGTTGAAGGCACAGTAGCAACAGACAAGAGTGGGAACCATCTTTCTGACTCTGTGCTGACCCGTTTGCTGGGCAAGTTGCCTTACTATGGCTCTGTGTCTCAGTTTCTCTCAGAGAATGATGATTAAACACAGTTTTAGTCTGGGGAGAGTGAGTCTTGTTTTGAAATCTTGCTACCCAAGTATATATGTGCCGCTCTCTATTCAGGGGGAGTGGCTCAGTATAAGGTTACACGTGTGGATGTCTCTGCTCTTCTTGAATAGATGTTGTGATTACTCAATTGTTCCAGGATCCCTGTATCCCGATATGTCCCCCCAGGATCAGAAGAAGGATGATGCTGTTTTCCCAGGAGGGAATTACACCTATACTTGGACTGTCCCTGAAGATCACAGCCCAACTGCTGATGACCCAAACTGCTTGACCTGGATCTACCACTCTCATATTGATGCACCAAAGGACATTGCATCTGGATTAATTGGGCCGTTACTTACCTGCAAAAAAGGTAAAAACTCCAAGAGGAAGCAGCTGAGGGCTGCAGCTTCATCCTGTGAAGATTTTTTGGTGACTTGAACAAGGGTAGTTGAGGAGATATGCTGGTGGGCAGCTGCCAGCTTCATGGGAAAACGCAGCATGACTGGAGAAGACAGTATTGGTGTTCTAGCTGGGTTCTGGTCATTATGTTGTCTTTATCTCTTAGTGGCTGGGCAGGTGACCTCATAGGCCTCTTGATCTGAGAGCTCTGTTTGAATCCATGTTAAAAGCAGGACTCTTGTCCAAGACCTGGTTGGTGTAGTTAAAAAAAAAAATGGGGCCTGTTTGATTTCAGCAGGAGTAAGAACACTGAAGGTGTTGCAGTTCAGCTGCTTGGGAGTGAGAAACACGTTAGCAGGGGTGTACTGGAAAAGAGTCAGCTTGCCAGAACTATGCAATGAGCTGTGCTAGGGTGGTGGAGAAAGCGTCTGTCTCTGTGTGATGGGAGTTACTCTTCTGCTGGTGTTTTAATCCTTTGACGGATGTCTGCTTTTCTGCACGGGTGGGTGTTCATTCATGGTTTCTGTCCCCCTAGGAATGCTGACTGGCAGTTCTCAAAGACGCCAGGATGTGGATGTTGATTTCTTTCTGATGTTCAGTGTGGTGGATGAGAACCTAAGTTGGTACCTGGATGAGAACATAGCATCGTTCTGCACAGATCCAGGCTCTGTAGACAAAGAAGATGAGGAATTCCAAGAGAGCAACAAAATGCACGGTCAGTGTCACCTTCGTGAAGCTACTGACTCTGCCCAGCTGCTCCAGGGGCATCAGGGCTCTGGTACATTCAAATGCACTTTCTGTTGTTGTATGCCAGGGTGTGGGCAGAGGGGAAGAGGGGAGAGAGCAGGCTCTGACATCATGTGTTAAACCAGTATCCCATGGACAGTGCAACACCTCTAGAAAAGAGAAGTGTTATTTTGATTTAATCTTTGGCTTGAGTGAGCCTTTGTTAGTTGTTTGAGGATCTTGAATACACTTCATGTTTGGAATGACTTGTGGAGCTGGGCTTCCCAGAACAAGGAGGATGAGTTCTGGTTAGGTCCATCCTCCAAACATGTCTGTACTGTGAGCTGCTGGCTGGAGCTCTGAAGGCCCCTTTTCTAATCTCTGACTTTTGGCTTGCTTGGTTTTGCAGCTATTAATGGTTATGTGTTTGGGAACCTCCCAGAGGTGACGATGTGTGCTGGGGATTACGTTTCATGGCACCTCTTTGGGATGGGCAATGAAATTGATGTTCATACAGCCTATTTCCATGGAGAAATGCTCAATATTCGAGGCCACAGGACAAATGTGGCCAGCCTCTTCCCAGCCACGTTTGTTACAGCAGACATGATCCCCCGTAACCCTGGGAGATGGCTACTGAGCTGTCAGATCAATGATCACATACAAGGTAAGGCAGAGGTTGGAATATATGTCCTGCACTGCATCCTCTCTCTTTTTTTTCTCCCAGGGTGATCCTGTGCCTTAGTGTGGTAGGGGACAGTGCCTTGGGCAGCATTCCCACTAAAAATGTCCCTAGATGAACGGAGTGATTCCTTGTCTTGTTTAAATTAGGGTGGATGGATTATTAATGTGCAGGCCAGACTTACAGGGGTGACTGTACCACTGCATGGTGTTCCATGTGGATCAGTGGTGCCTGTAGAGGCACTTGCATTGCATGTCTGAGGACAGCAGGAGGCTCTATGTGCTCTCTGTCCATGCTTCCATAGCATCCAACATCGAAGATAAGAAGCTCTGCTCACTACCACAAAAAACTCCTTGCCATGGGACCCACCTAATCACCTTTTCCCGGCCATGTGCTTTTTGGGACAACAGAGGGAAAATGGCCAGGTTGTGGAACTGGTAGGAAGGTGGGACTGTGTTCACTGCCTGGTCAAACGGGCTGAGAGGGTTTAAGTGTGTGTTCTCCACCTTGTCTGCCCCAGCTGGGATGGCAGCACTCTATGAAGTCCGGCCCTGTTCTCAGCAAGCTCCAGCTCCCAGCCTGGAAGGGAGGATTCGGAAATACTACATAGCTGCCAAGGAAGTGCAGTGGGACTACGGACCTTCCGGGCTCGACCAGAAGAGTGGGAAGGAGCTGAGTGAGGCAGGCAGGTAAGCCAGAGGATGATGGGCTCCAGCACTGCTTGGGGGGGGCCTCTGTTGGGGAGGCTGCTGAAGAAAGTGTGGAATTTCTTTTTTATAAAAATCCATGCCTGCATTTCACATGGGATAAACTGCCTGGGAAGGCCATCCCATGTGGAAATGTAGGCTGCTGTAGCTAGACTGTGCTGAGAGCAGTGCTGGGTACCTCAGGGGACTTCACGTGGGAGTTGCTGTGTTTCATCACCTCCCCCTGAGACACCGGGAGTCCCAGCTCAGGTAGAACACAAGCTGCCACATGGGTCTCTGGGCTTCATTTCTGCTCGCTGTGCTAGACCTAGAAACAGAACCATGTGTTTGAACTACTAAGAAAGCAGATCTTGCAGCAGACACAGGGTGGCAGAGCTAGCCTGCAGACACTGCTGCAGCAAGCAATTTCTAGGAAATCAAATGCAGTGCCCTCGATGACAGCCTTGCATCCCACATGTCAGATAGTTGTGATAGCAGCTGGTGAGTGGTTTTCCGTTCAGGCTTTGGCTAACTGATACAAAGGTATTCCTCCCCCTCCATTCCCTTCCCTGGGAAGCTGTTGGAGACAGCATGCCTCTTCCAGATGGAGAAGCAGGAATGCAGAGTGTTTAATGATTTACCCAAAGCCACGCAGAAACTCTCATGCAGACCTTGGAACTGAAAGCTCCTCAGACCCATGAGCTGGCCTCTCCTGCAAGGCATGTTACACCTGTCTGTGTTTGGAGAGGGTGGTGGCAGCGGAAATAAATAGCTCTTTACAGCTGTTGTGTGGGGTGTTTTCAGTTGGGATTGCAGTTGTCCCCTGGGCTTCGAAGAACTCGGTGTTTTAGCACTGCCTTTCCCTTCTCTGCTCTGCAGTTGTCCACTGCCCTCTTTTGCACACCTTGTACAGAGGTGCTGCTCAGACCTGTGCCATTGAACCTGGCTGTTCCAGCTGAGAGAGGGCTGGGTGACCAGAGGTGTGGGTAGATGAGTCTGTAGGACAAAAAAGCTTCACAGAGACAAGCTGTGCTTGTTCCAACCAGAGACCTGGTCTTTTTTTTTTTTTTCTGAAAAGTTGCTTGACTTGGAGATGTTGCTGGTGTCACCAGGGCATGTGGGAGGGAGGAGGAGAGCAACAGGACTGATTTTCATAGAAATGACCTGAGGTTTGCTTTCTGCATTTAGCCCTGCTGAGCAGTTTTTCAAGCATAGCCACTACCGCATTGGGGGAGTCTATTGGAAGGCAAAGTATGTGGAGTATACTGATGAGAGCTTCCGTGAGGAAAAGCAGCGGTCAGAAGAAGAGAAACACCTTGGGATACTTGGTAGGAATCATCCAGCAACACAACTCCTCTGTCAGTGTCAGCTAGAAGGATGCTGCTGTTGGGAGTACCTGTCAGCTGTACCTGTCCTTCTGTTCTGGGGTGCAGGGAGTGGCATGGGAGGTGTCAGAGTCATTAGAGTTGTAAAGGACCTCATATAGTCCAACCCCTCTGCCAGAGGAGGATCACCTACAGCAGATCCCACAGGAACACATCCAGATAGGTTTGGAATGTCTCCAGAGAAGGAGACTCCACAACCTCTCTAGGCAGCCTGTCCAGAGGCTCTGTTACCCTCACAGTAAAGTTTTCCTGTATGTTTAGCTTGAACTTCCTGTGCTCCAGCTTGTGCCCATTTCCCTTGTCCTGTCATTGGACACTGCAGAAAAGAGTCTAGTCCCACCTTCCTGACACCTCATGTAGATATTTATAAGCATTGATGAGATTCCCCCTCAGCCTCCTTCTCCTGGCTGAACAGCCCCAGCCTTTCCTCATGGGGCAGATGCTCCAGTCCCCTCATCACCTTTGTGGCCTGGGCTGGACTCTCTCCAGTAGTTCTTATCCTTCATGGACTGGGGAGTCCAGAGCTGGACACAGTGCTCCAGATGTGGCCTCACCAGGGCAGAATAGAGGGGGAGGAGAATCTCCTTTGACCTAGTGGCCACAGGAGGGTGGCAGTTACACCGAGGAGTGAGGGGGACAGGGGGATGGGTGATGGCAGAAGAGACACAATCACTTTTCTGCTGGGGCAGTCTTCAGAGCTTGGTAGTATGGGCTGAGGGACACACTGTAGTATTTGTAACTAGAGCTAAAGAGGTCACAGGAATAGCCCCTGGTTATGTGTTTTTGACTGAGCATCTTCAAGGCATGCTACAAACTCCCTGTTGTGGTTTGGGCCTAACACGACAACAAAGAACCATCCCTGGGGCTGCTCACTCAACTGCCCAACGCCCCCACACACGCTGTGGGATGGGGAGGACAAACCCAACTTACAAGCTCATAGACACCCCATGCTGTGTGGACATGGGCCCGTGGCTTGTGCTGCAGGTTCTTGCCCTAAATACCTGGAGCTGTGCTGTGGGGAAGGCTGGGTGGTCTGTTGTTAGCCCTGTTGTTTTTATTGTGCATTTTCTGGTCCCTTAGCTGCGGTGAAAGGTGGCCTGGGCCTCTTTGGTTTGCCTGGTCACCTGGAAGTTGCTCTGTTGCTGACATGTTCTCTCTGCTCTTTGTATAGGTCCAGTGATCAAAGCTGAAGTTGGAGACACCATCCTGGTGACGTTTGTTAACAAAGCCTCCTGGCCTTTCAGCATCCAGCCTCATGGAGTATCCTATGGGAAAGCGTGGGAAGGGACGTGGTACCACGATGGTTTGTGGCTCCCTTTTCTTGACTCATTCAATGCTAATGCTGGTGGTGGAGCTCCAGAGCCCCTGCCTCCTCTGTGCTGGGGAGTTTCTGCAGCCAGGAAGGGCTGGATGTCCTGCTGGATAGAAGCCAGCCTGGTCTGAGATAGCAAGTATTTTAGTGACACAAGTGAAGTAAAGCCCAGTATGAGCATAGCTGATGAGGAGATGTAACCAGGTTTGTGCAGGGACCTTGGGAATAACCATGCCAGTTTTTGTTTTAAAGGTCTGTCCCAGAATGGGGTTTCTGTTGCACCGCTGCACAACTTCACGTACCGCTGGACTGTGCCGGAGCACGTTGGGCCCATGTCCAGTGACCCTCCCTGCCTGACCTGGATGTACAGCTCGGCTGTGGATCCCATCAAAGATCCCAGTTCAGGCTTAGTAGGGCCTCTGGTCATCTGCAAGCAGGGCACTTTGGATGACAACAACAAACAGGTAAAAGCGATTTTCCTGCCATGCTCTTACCAGATTGTGTTCTTGTAGATAAAGGAAACATCAGCAAAACATTAAGGAATGTAACAAAACCCAGTGTACAATAGCGGGAGTCCAGGGGAGGTGAATCAAAGCCACAAGGCAGGATAATGTTGGGACAGCTGGTGCCCAGGTCTCAGGTGGGAATGGCTCCCAAGGGCTGCCCTTGAAAGGGTGCCTGGGCTCTCCTTTAAAATTCCCAGACAAACTTGGCTGAACAACTGTACCTGGGATGTGAATCTATACGTAACTTTTTGTCCCAAGGCTTGCATAGCAGGCTGCCTTCAGAGGCCTGTGGAATATTCATTGCAGTCTCAGAAACATTGAGAAGGCATTTTCACTTACAAGTGGTTTGCTTGAGTGATATAATGCTTTGAGGTTTGGGTGGGGCTCATTTCTCCTACAAGATCAGTTAATTTTCAAGCAGAGCTGGCTACAAAAGAGCATGTTAAAATCCATGTTGGTCTTTATGCTTCAGACAAAAGAGGTGAAATCTGAGGAGCAACTGGAACTTCCTCTTGAAATTTCACTCAGGGATAGTCTACTCATGGCAGTAGGTCTAGGGAAGGTGGTAAAAACATGCTGGTGAAGGACAAGAGTGATTAGCACAGCCTTTCTGTGAAAAACAGTAGGCTGCAGAAAAACAGCCTGGTGCCATCTTCCCTACCTTGTGTGGATGAGGGAGGGGTTGGGAGCCTGAGCAGCTGCCACCAGAGGCTCCCCAGGGGCGTTTGCTTTCAGTGGTGGCACCATGTGGCTAAATTAGGAGCACAGAAAAGATCAGCATGTTACACGGGGTGGAAATGGGAATCTTCTGAGCAGAGGGGGTGATGAATACATACAGCCCGCTCTGTGAAGGAGCTGTGGTCACTATGAAACATTTGCAGGTATTGAAAGTGTATAACCAAAACAGAGACAGACTTGTTTGGGAAGGTAGGACAGGGAAAAAAACACCCAGGTGATTCACCCAGATGGTGAAACCTACACCTGAGCATAGGGGTGGTGGAGAGAGGAGGCAATGACTTAATGTCCCAGGCTGCATTTTGATCACTTGACTCATGCAAAAATATCCCAGGGAAATCCATAAGTGGTGCCTCTCAGGCAGCAAGAGAGCAACATTCAACCTGAGTAAGGGGACAGTGCCCTGGCCCTCAATGATGCTAGTCTTAATATAAAAGGGAGCAGGACAGCCAGGCAAAACAGCTTTAAAGATAGTTAATCAGTGTATTTGAAAAAATAACTGCCATCATTATGATTATATCTTAGAAAGGGATCGACAAAGAATTTTACCTTCTCTTCAGTGTGTTTGATGAGAACCTCAGCTGGTATTTAAATGCAAACATAAAGTACTATTTGAGAATGGAAGAGACTTCTGTGAAAAAGGATGATGGCTTCAAGGAATCAAACAGGATGCATGGTATGAGCTGATGCTTTTCTGCCCGCAGCAGGAAGGGACCTGCAAAACACAGGGCCCTGATCACCTACAGACTGAGCCGGGGGGCTGGGGGGTGTGTTGGCTGAAGTGCAAGGAGGGTAGAGGCAGTGAGTGGGACATGGAACAAGCAGTGCAGCTGCCTCAGGAGCATGTCCTGAGTGAACTCCAGGCAATCTACACTTCCACTGCCCTGTCAGTGTGTGCACAAAATGAGTCTTGGCTGATACCTACCTCCTTTGCAGCCATCAATGGATTTATGTTTGGTAACTTGCCTGGGCTGAATGTGTGTGAAGGAGACAATGTGTCCTGGCACCTTCTGGGCCTGGGCAGTGAAGCAGATGTACATGGAGCTGTGTTTCAGGGGAACACCCTGCAGATGAATGGGATGCGGAGAGACTCAGCCAATCTATTCCCCCACACATTTGCTACTGCCTTCATGCAACCTGATAACACGGGTAAGTGCCTGCACATCTGAGTGAGCAGCAGGAAAATGCTGTAGTATGTGCTGCTGTGGCTGATTCTTCAGCACAGTGTAAACTTTTAGAGGGTGGGTGTGATTTAGGGCCTGTTTGGTCCCATTTATGAGACCCATGTCTCCTCAGATCTTTGCATCTGATTCTATAGAAGAACAGGAGATCCAGGATCTTGTCCCACACTGATTCTCTAGGCTGTCACTTGCTGTTATTTGTAGTAACAGCCCCAATGGACATTGCTGCTTGTGACCTGTAGAAACATGCAAACGTTTTGTTCAGAATAAAGTAGCAGATTTGCCAGAGCTTAACTCCCCTCTCCACGGCTTGTGGAGATTCACGTGCATGACAGACCCCAGTCTTCCCAGTTTGTGGCATAGCACAAGTACTGTGTCTCACTCACACAATGTGGTGGCCTCAGCTGCCAGGTTTCTCCTCCCCTTTGGCACTCACAGGCTAGATCTTTTACTTAACCAGCCACGCAGCAGTGGCAGTGCAGTTATGTCACTGTTTTTTTTTTCACATCTAGTAAGCTGGTTGTTGTGTAAGAGCCTCTTGAGGTGGTTTTTATGTAGGACTTCGTGCAATTCCTGCTTGGTTTGTCTAATAACCGCTTTTAATCTCTGCCAGTGGCAACCAAGCTCTGTAAACAAACACCCAGATACACACATACTGATGTCGTCCTGCTCACAAGCTCTGCGTGGCAGAGCTGCTTCCTGGGACCTTTAGAAGTAGCTCATTTCCTTGTTTGTGCTGCCTCCCTCAGGGATTTTTGAGGTGTACTGCCAGACAAGCAATCACTATCAGGCTGGGATGAGGGAACACTACTTGGTTTCCAAGTGTGGAAAAAGGGATCCTGCTCCTGCCCCTCCCTACCGGGGCGTGCGCACCTACTACATCGTGGCAGAGGAGGTGCTGTGGGACTACGCGCCCGACCGGAGCTGGGAGAGGAAACGGCACAACCACTCTGAGGAGAGGTAGAGCCCTTCTTCCAGGGGAAGCCTTTGGCAAAGTGACCTTGCTGAAGCCTGTGGGGTACCTTGGCCATCTGGCGACATGATGCATATGGTGGTGCTGCTGATGGGAGCTTTAGCCCCCCCACACGTGGCTGCGCCCACCTTTGCAGCCAAAGCTGATCTCTGGGAAAGCCATTCAACTTGGTGACCCCCTGCCACATGTGAGCTGTTTATTCCCTGGGAGCTGTTGGGTATCTCTGCACTCATTCTGTATTTTTCAGCTATGCCGATGTATTTTTGAGCAACGAGAATGGGCTGCTCGGCTCCAGGTACAAGAAAGCAGTTTACAGGGAGTACACTGATGGGACTTTCCAGACCCCCAAGGCCAGGAGAGATGGTGATGAACACCTAGGGATCCTAGGTGAGGATATGTGCATCTTCCACTCGCACAGCAATGGGAGTTGGAATCTAGAGCTATAGTGGCTAAGGGCTGTCACCTGAAGGCCTCTGAGATATTTAGGCATGTGCTGTGTATGCAAGCGAGGAGAAATTCAGACTGTCTCCCATCCAGGTCTGCCAGCTTTGGAAACAGCAGCAAAGGGTGGCCTTGTAGAATATAGAGAAGACTGGGTTCTCGTGCCTGCCTTTGTGCCAGTGTTCTTACATGTCCCAGGCAAAACATTTTTCATACCAGCATTTCTCTGACTGTCAAACAGAAATAACTGCTGACTTCTAGACACTTTGAAACAAGCAACAAGGCATGATCAAGATGCTGTAAAATTTGGCATAGCAGTATTCAGAAATAAAGCCTTAACTGTGCTGGGCACAGTTAAAATGCATAGCAACTTTCATTTCCATCATTCTGAAATTCAGTCCTGTTTTCAAATACTTGCTTGGATTGGCTCTGACCTCCAATTCTCTTTTTGGGAGGCAGAGACAAGATAGAGAAGAGGGAGGGGAACATCATAAATATTATAAGGGAGTAAAATATTTATAAAGTGCTTCATTTCTTCCACCTTAGAAATAAGACACTGGCCCAGGTTGCCCAGGAAAGTTGTGGAAGCCTCATCCCTGGAAGTGTTCAAGGCCAGGTTGGATGGGGCTCTGAGCAACCTGATCTAATGGCATGTCACTGCCTGTGCAGGGGGGTTGGACCTACATGATCTCTAAGGTTCCTTCAAACCCAAACCATTCTGTGATTCTGTAAATATGTCTGGAGCAAGGATGATGAGACAGAGGTGGGAATATCCTCAGGAGATACACTGGCAGTTTTTGTTAGTCTCAAAGTACATTCTTCCTATCTCAAGGTCCTTTCCTGTGGGCAGAAGTGGGAGATATCCTCAACATCGTGTTTAAGAACAATGCCACACGACCCTACTCCATTCATGCCCATGGGGTGCTGGAAAGGAAGACAGGACAGCCACAAGCAGCAAACCCTGGTGAGTCACTGTCGTCTCCAGCCATGTTCCTGGGCAGACTTGCCAGGCTGACTTCAGCTGTAGCTGGGGTGTTTCCTTCAGTAGCCTTGGACGTACTTGTTCTCTTATGGCAGAGGACTGGAACTGAGCAGTAACTGGTCCTTCAGGTTCACCACAGTTTTAGTGATACCATTTGTGTGGGAACAGCAGCCTGGGGAGTTCATATTCTGCTCTAACTTCTAGGATAAGTGTAGCACAGGCTCTTCTGTGCGCAGCCTTTTCCCTGCACCAAGCAAGGTCTGTCTATAGGAAGGAGGAAGGTGATGGTAGGTCACAGCTCAGGCAGCCCTGGGCTGGCTACCCCCTGGGGGGAAAACCTGCCCCTCTTTGCTGGGACCTGTACTTTTTGTGATGGAAATAGTATGAAACAGGAGAAATGCACCATTGCTTGCCAGGATGCTGAATGAAATCCTCCATTTGTTTTGTGGCCCAGGTGCCTGTTTGTCTAACTTGCAGTGCCTTGCAGCTGGCACGGGCTGTCTGAGCAACAAACAGGTTTCAGCTGGGCCATGTCTTTCTGAAGTGTATTTGATAATACGCAAAATAGTAATTTTAAAAACTAATTGGCATGAGCATCATCAATACACTTGAAAGA
Source organism: Hemiprocne comata (assembly GCA_020745705.1). Classification (NCBI taxonomy): domain Eukaryota; kingdom Metazoa; phylum Chordata; class Aves; order Apodiformes; family Apodidae; genus Hemiprocne; species Hemiprocne comata. Next base: position 21,067,936 of record CM036597.1, on the reverse strand, counting down.
GGGAAGATCATCTCAAGCTCCATCTGTACTGAAGAGAGGACGAACTTCCTTGGTCATGTCCACTCTCAAAGGCTGATACCAGGCAGCGTGTGTGTCCTGTGAGCCCCCTCTGCTTTGCTTGTGAGAGGGGAGCTTCCCTCCTGTCTTCCAGTGTTTGGGGGAGGAAGTTGCAATGTCAGACCAAATCAGAATTGAATGTGCACTTTGGAGGCAGGAAGGCAGGATCACTTTTTTGCCTTGTGTGCTGCTCAGCAAGCTGGCAGGTGGGTGTATCAGACTGGTGTTAATGGTGCTTCTCTGTCACTCAGGTGACATTGTGACGTACCGATGGGAGGTTCCCGAGAGATCTGGTCCAGGGCCAAATGATTCAGCCTGTGTTCCTTGGATGTACTACTCCATGGTGGATCCAGTAAAGGTAAAAGAAAAGTTAGAACCAGAAAAGACCAGTTAGACAATTTTTTTTACCCCCTCTAGAAAACAATGTGAGCTGGATACAATTTAGAGACTGGCCCAGCTCAGAGGTAGAAGAACTACCTGGTGACATGTCTGGTGTTCTCCTGGGGGACGAGATCCTCCAGATGTGTCCTGATGTTTGTAATAATTTTTCCTAGGACAAACCTTCACAAAAAATTCCGTTGTCTCCTTGACACTAAGCTTCCTTCAGTTATTTGCAGGATATGAGAACATTTCCCCATCAGTCATGGTTTCTACTGATGAGAGCCATAGAGCTAATGTAAAAGGCAGAAATTGTCCAAAATTAGACCCCATGGATAAAGCAGGAAGATTTGAGCATTGCTAGGATCGATTGTAGTAGCACTGATTTCACAGAGAAACAGCCTGGAGGATCGTGCAATAAACTGTCACATTCAGCCCGGAGATCATTGCCTTTTTATCTCAAGTTACAGGTGCTTTTATAGTCACAGAGTGGAGAATATTTTGATCCCATTAATATTTATGACTTCTGGATTTGCATTCGTAAGGGCATCTATAGTCTCCGTTCTTGTGCTTTGGTAGCTGATGCTCACCAATGAGAGTACTTAACTTGGTTGCTTTAAGTGGGGTGATGCAGGGAACAGAGAATGTGGTTGCTGAAAGGCAAAGAACTCTGTACAAGGGGGGTGGGGGGGATGTGAGAAGATCCTTGGCTCAGAGTTTCTCCTTCATTCTGATTAGGACATGTACAGCGGTCTGATTGGACCCCTGAAGGTCTGCCGGAGAGGGACACTGCAGTCTGATGGGATCAGGAAGGATGCAAAGAGAGAGTTTGCTCTACTCTTCCTGGTTTTTGATGAAAATCAGTCATGGTACTTGCAGGAGAATGTGAAACGTTACAGTAAAGGAAATCACAAGGAAATCAACCTGCTGGATGAGAAATTTGTGGAAAGCAACAAAATGCACGGTAATGCCCGTTAGGCACCTGAGCATCTACCCAAAGTTGATGTTGACTCTGTGACCTCTCCAAGCAGTCAGCCACCCAAAACCCAAGAGCCTGGCTCCTGGTGAATGCCCTCATCCTTTTCTGTTGTCAGTAACACAAACAGAATTAAACTGTCTGTCCTCAATATTGCAGCAGGTCCACAGCACAAATCATTGATCTGCAACAAGGGCTAATCATTATGGCTGTCCCTGTCAGGAGGAGTGGCAAGATATGGGCCAGAGAGCTTAATCTCTGAGTGACTCAGGACAGGAAAAAAAATCAAATGTGAAAGTAACTTGTCAGACTAACTCTGTTTGTCTCGGGACCATTAGAATGTGTTAGATTTCAAATCAATTGAGCTGTGTGGCTGCAACACATGGCTCAGTTGTTCTAACTGATCCCCAAAAAGCTATTTCTGGCGTAGTAGGATGAACACGTTTTCCTAAATTAACATGTTATTTATGATAGTTTTTCTCCATATTTTATCTGGATCTATCTAAAGATATTCAGCAAAGCAAGCTCCTTGGCAGTTGTGAAGATTAGTGCAGAGTTGTGTTACTGCTGTGACAATGCTACTGTACCATTGCTGCTGGTTTCGTACAGGTGATATGAAGACTCTTCAAATAAACATGTCCATGAAGCTTTAATTGTTAACCCAATATTACAGCTAGCAAAACCAACACACTGAAGTTGAATGCTTGCCTTGGGCTACACAAAGTGCCTATGGCAGATCTGGGAGTAAAACACTGGTGTTCCTGCCCTCAGATCATGTCTGTCTTACTGCTGCCATTGTCACTTGAGCATGGAAGTGTCCGTGTGTGTGCCACTGCATTCAGCTCACTCTGTTTTGGTCTGTTTCCTGCATTTTCAGCCAAAGCCATATCCCTTCTGGCTGTGCTAATTATGAAATGAAGTTCTGCCACGTGGCAGTGTTATGAGTGATCAGAGTGTAATGCAGCCAGCATGAGACACAGAATGAGAGGGTTGCCTCTTGGCAGGATTTACCCATTTTCATTGTTCAGCAAGTAAATTTATTCAGTTTTTTTATGTATATATAGATATGTACATATTTTCCCTATCATTGGGCTAAGGAGGCCATTTTCACTTCTTGACTTCTAGAGGCAACCACCTTTGCTGGCTGACTGCAGGTTTTCAGCAAGAGGTAGTTTTTGAGATTTATTTGAGCTGAGCTGCAGCATGGCCTTGGGTGCAAACCTCTGCTTCTCCTGTCTGTTAACAGTGGACAAGTGGTTGAGCTGGAGAGGGACTACCAGACTATTGGGGGACTGTTACATGGAAGACACTAACTGCTGATGCACTGGTTGCTATATGAGCTTTGTAGCATCTAACTTGCCCTGCATGTTCTTCCTCTGAGATGGTTCAGCATTTGTGCCATTTTGGTAACAGCCTTTTCCCTTTTCTCTGTATGTTATTTACTGCACAGCTGTCAATGGGAGGCTCTATGCAAACTTGCCTGGGCTGACCATGGTCCAGGGTGAGTGGGTGAACTGGTACTTGCTGGGAATGGGTCAGGAGATTGATGTCCACACAGTCCATTTTCACGCTGAGACCTTCATATACAAGGTAAGAATATCCTGCTGGTGATAAAGCAGAGACTGACCATCCATGCTAAGGCTGTTGCTTGATGCTGAGGGACTTGAACTTCTGGAATGACTTAGGGTCATAGAATCGTCAAGGTTGGAAAAAACTTTCAAGATCATCAAGTCCAACCATCCACCTGACAACCCTTAGCCAGTAAACCATCTTATGAAACACCATGTCTATCCCTTTTCTTAACATCTCCAGGGATGGTGCCTCCACCACCTCCCTGGGCAGCCTGTTCCAGTGCCTTACTTTGCCCAACTTAGGGGATGTGATCTTACACATCCAAATCTGCCTTGCTGAGTTCCTGTGTTGTGCTGATGTGTCTAGCTAACCCTTCTGAGGACTGGGCATCGCCAGATTGTGTTTGCTTTCTCAGCTGCAGCCCTAGAGCTGCTCTTGGAAATCCTTTTTAGCTTTTAAAAACTGTAGTAGCACTGCCATGGTCTCCAGTGACACTGACAGCATTTTTTTTCTGCAGAGATGCACAGAGCACTGCACACTAACAGCCTCCCTCCCCTTTGACAGAATGGCAAAAGCTACAGAGCAGATGTTGTGGATCTGTTCCCTGGAACCTTTGAAATGGTGGAGATGTTGGTTGGGAACCCTGGGACGTGGTTGCTTCACTGTCATGTGTCTGATCACATCCATGCTGGCATGGAGATACTCTTCACAGTCTTGCCCAGTCCAGGTAGGGAGCTGTTACTGTTTGATACCTGAAAACATCTGACTGCACTTGCTACTGCTGCTAAACCGAGTGTTTGCATCACACTTGCAGTTCTTTATGGTATGTAAAACAGCCTGTTAATTTAGCAGTAATTACTTGTGTCCTGTTAATTTAAGATAATCCCTCTGAATGTGTTAATACCTGCAGCTGGAATCGGTAACAAATTGGTTTCTGGAGTTTCCATTGCTTATGTTATGAGCTTTTACCTTGTGTCTGTGAAGCAATGTTCAGCCATCAGCTAGTAATTGTTCTTGCTGAGAGTGTTAGGACTTGCATTTGAATTTCAGGTAAGGCTTCTCATTTCCCCAGGAAGCACTGGAAGGTGTGCTGAGGTGAGGGACACTCTGTGCTAGGTTGGGCTGTGATGGAGTTACCTGTTGTCATAGCAGCCCCCAGGGTGCTGTGTGTTGGAGCTGTTACCAAAACCAAGCAGGTAACACCTCTGTTCTAGCTACTGATGAACAGTCTTGCATGGCATCAGGCTCTTCTGTTTCTCAGTAGGTTGGGGTGGGCAAGAGAAGGGACACACCTGGGACAGCTGGCCCCAGTTGACCAAGGGATATTCCATGCCATGTAGCAGCATGCTCAGCAATAAAAACAGGGGGACTTTTTCCAAAGTAGCCATTGCTCAGGGACTGGGCATTGGTCTGCTGAAGGTGAGTGATTGCTTTTGCATCACTTGGGTTTTTTGTGGTTGGTTTTGGTTCCTCCATCCTCACTTACTATATTGTTTTTATCTCAGCCCACAAGCTGTTTTTTTTTTTTTTTTCTTGCTTCTGGCCTCCCTGTTCCCTCCTGTATCTGGCTGGGAGGCAAGTGAGTGATCCTGCCAGCCAGGATCAGCCCACCCCATGCTCAGACTTGGACTGGGCTGTTCTTCCCAAAGCCATAATGGGTGGTGTAACTGGAGCAGGTCTGCTTTTGAAGCGGGTGATACAGAAACACTCATGGTGTGATGCAGAGAGGGAGAACATGGACAGAAGTAAAATCTGCAAGCTCAGGAAAACCATATTGCCTGTGGATCTGATCCTTGGTAAACATGCTGTGTTCTGGACTCTTCCTGCTCAGCCCAATGCTTTCTCACCCTCTCTGTTTCCTTTCAGAGCCAGTGCTTGAAGTCATAAACTACAGCACAGGTATGGGGTGTGCTGTGCTGCTAAATACTGGGGGGGGGGGGGGGGGGCAGAGGAGGAAGGGAGGTCTCTGATCTGAACAGCTTTAGGTCTGCACAAGGAGGTGGAAGGAGCATGAACACCACTTAGTCTCCACTCTGTCCAATGGGACAGTGGGTTAGCCTAAGACCTGGCTACTGGTGGATAAACAGGGACGGTTCCAGATTGGTTTGCTTATCTGTCCTCCAAATGTCTGTGCTCTGAGGATAAAAATAAGGAAATGGGGCTCATTAGGCCTATTTGACCATGTAAGATGAAGTGAGTTTGGTGACCTCACATCCTGTTGTGCTTGCTCTGTATGGATTCCTCTTCAGAGGAGAGTGCAAACTCAGGAACTGGCAGAGACTCAGAGGGTTTTAAAGGAGGGTGTTGCAAAGGAGGTGGTTCTTTGTAACCTTTTCAGTCAAAAGCCAAAGGATGCCTTAGATTAGTTGTCTTGCCTTCTTGGACTTTCAATGACTGTTCTTTCAGTTGGTTTTGTTTCTTTTTCAGTATTTCTGGCTCTCATTGGAACTATCTATTTGTTTCTCAGAGTTGCCACCTGAGGATGAGTCTGAGAAGATCATGCTTTTTGGAGCTAAGTTGGCTCAAGGGCAGGTTGAGGCCACGGTCATCGGTCTAGCCACTGCAGGAACAGTGCTCTTCCTGGTCGCCTGCGCCCTCCTGGGAGTGGTCATCTATCTTGAGAGACAAAAGAGGTTAAGACGCAATCGGAGGTCCATCCTGGATGACGGATTCAAACTCATGTCTAAAAAGAATTCAGGGCTATAAAAGCTGTGTAAAAACCTTGGGTGGTGTGTTTGGAGCAGAGGCTGGGTTGTTGACCATAGCAATAATTTTGGGGCATCGCTTGAGTTGTACACTGTACTTCTAGGAGCTAAGGAGGGAAAGCTGGAGCCCTGACCTCTTCATGTACCCTCCTCAAGCACTCTAAAGAAGAAATCCATCCAGGAGAGATCTGAGGACCATTTGAACTGACTGAAGACAAGTAACAAGAGTAAAAAGGTCCTAAAATACTACTCTTCCCCAAGAATGAAAGGAGACATATTTTCTTCTCTCCAGAACAACATCACTTGGTCTTTCTCAGCAGACTAGCTTAGCCCAGATTGCAGTCTTGCTCCATTGCCAGAGCTGAGGTAGGAATTGTCTCCCGAGAAACAGTCTTCAAAGGAATTAATCCTAAGGGGGAAGATAATTGATTCAGAAAAATGAAAAGATTAAGAATACAAAAGAAAATGTTAATTTAGATTTGGATTGCTGTTTTTTGATGGGTAACTGGACAGATGCAAATTCAGGGCAGTACATGTCACGGCCTGGGAGAGCTCTGTCAAGGACCATGGCAACAGTTGGGCCTCACGATCAGCCCTGCTGTGACACATCCTTCTGCTCTCAGCAGTGGTTTTTGGTTTTGGGCATCCTGTGGCTTGTGCTGGGAGAAGAAGCTTTTCCAAGTCCTGCAGAGCACCTTGGTGACTTCCTGGCATGGCAGCTCTGGGTCCATGTGTGTGAAGGGCTGTGAAGCTCCTTGTGCAGCAGGGTTCAGAGGTGCTGGGCTCTGATGTGGGTGGCTCTCTTCCTTTTAATACATCTTATATATTATCTCCAGAGTTGAGCTGTTGCTGTGTCATTGCTGTGAGCCAAGCCAAGGACTCAGACTTGTGTGAGCTGGACTTTGTGCTTGGGACAGAAAAATGGAAGTTTTGTCTGGGCAAATGTGGCAATGTTGACAAGGCTTAAGTGCTGGTGGGGCAAATAAGCTGCAGTCCATGGAGCAAAAGGTGGTGCAGCCCGAGGTGAGGGCAGGGGTGCTGTGATGAGGGGCTGTGCTATGGGGGCCTGAGCTATTGGATAGCCCAGAAGTGCAGGTGTTGGGGAGGGAGAGGCCTGTCCCTGACAGGTAGGTGCTCATGGATGTTGCTGTCTGCTGAACCCTCTGTGCCTAGTGACAGTCCCCATGGGGGAGGAGCTGGGGGAGCCTGCTTGGAGCCAGAAAGGGCTGGGGGCACAGTGCTTCCCTCCCGGGCCTGGAGGTGCCCCTGGGTTGGGTCAGGCACCTCCTGGTGTCTGCTCTCTGCCCTGTGGCTGCCTGCCAGGAGCCACATGGGGTGGGGAGCGAGCCCTTGACTAGCCCCAGAGCTCTGTAGCCACCCTGTACACTGTGGTAGCTGTGCCCACACACCAGTCACATTGCCCCACATGTCAAATACCAAGCTGCTCCCTATAAAATCCCAATCTCCCAGGCTCACCCACCGAATCCCCAGTATCTAAATGGGTGCAGGTCAGTGCTTATATATTTCTGTCCCTGCTTTTAAATTGGAAAGACCATAAATTAAATCCTTTACATCTGGCTTTCAGAGGCAATTAAAGCAGAGCCAGCTAAAGGACTGTAAGAGGCTGTTGTAGGCTATTTAGGTATAACAGCACCATTTTATTCAGAACAATAGTTATAACATACTTAATCATGCTCAATTCATGGTGGGTCCCTTCATATTTCCAGCTGCCCTTTCCTTTGGCAATGGGGACAAAGCTCATTAATTTCCTTTCATTACATGTCATTAGGCCCAGTGAGGAGCTGGAGGGCCGTTGAATGCTCTGAACATGACTACTCTGCTCATCAACCCTGGTTCAGCTGCTATTGCAAACCAGAGGTTTACAAGCCCACCAGTCCTGAGTGAATTTTAGAAGCTGTGTTACCAGTAGTAAGAACCAAACAGGAGATGGTTTGTCTTTTTTTCCCCCCCTTGTTGGCTTGTGAAAAAATAGATCAATGTTCTCAGCCCACACTAAGACAAAGGAGTTATTGTAAGTGTATTTACTTTCTTGAAGGAAGTAGAAAATTTCTGCCAAAATTCCTCCAGTGTAATGTTTTTTGGACTAAGTGGAGTGTCAGTGGTGGAGGCCTCTTCTTTGGTGCTGGTACTTGGGACACTCTTGAGCCTGCAGCCTAGAGGAGGCCTGAGCTGAGTGACTGTTTTGGAGAGGACAGTGTCCTCTGGTAAGCAATTCCTCCCCAGACTGTTTTAGGTCATTTTGCTAAAACTTCCTGTTGCAGCAAACTGTGATGAAGAACAGTTTATCAGCAACTTCACAACTGCCTCTAATCAGAGCTTGGCTCTTCCAGCTGGTGGGCATGTGAGGAGGAGGAGAGATGTTTCACAGTTGTGGTGACTGAGCTGGAGCCAGTGAACAAACATGTTTTCTTTGGCAGGGATCCTTCTGCCCAGCGTCCTACAACTTCCTGCTTGTTCTTCTCTTCTCTTGTTCTCTGCCCCCAAGGAGGCACCTTCTCCAGGAGCCAGTGTGGTAGGCAGGGTCTCTCCTCCCCAGGGAGGCAGGGGGAGGGTGGGAGCTCCCTTGCTGAGCTGAGGCAGGGGATCAGGTGAGTGCCAGGGCACAGTGAACTAATGATGGTACAACTCTCTTCCTAGCTCAGGATAAGTGGTTTGCAGTGGTACATGCTCAGAAGGATTGGAAGTGCTCAGGTAATCCATTGGCAGGCCTCAGCTCAGAGGGACAGAAGGATGGAAATACATTTATGTATTTTTTACATAGTTTGCTGTAAGAAACTTAGAAAAACCTCCACACAAAAAACCCAACGTGTCCCTCTTTAATACATGCTGCTGGTATGAGTCTAGAACAGGTTTATCTTCTTGGAGGATCTAGGGTCCCAGGTTTTGCATGGAATAAACAGAAGCAGCTAGTATTTCCTATCCTATTCACTTAAGGTAGTGTTTTTTGTCTGCAGTTCTAATATTACCCTTGCTAGGCCCCAGTTAGATGTGATAAACTTTTCAGAAGTTAACCTAGATGATCACTCACCTATGTAAAGCTACCCATACTCTTCCAGGCTGTCTTAGATGACTGCAAAGCTGAGTTACCCACTTACAGCTGGATGTTTGCAGCAGGGCTGAGATGGAAATTCCTCTGTTAGTGCTGTCATCTTGCTTGGTAATGGGCACAATCACCACTATGTTTCTGTAGCAGGTGGGCAATCACCTCTCTACTCCATGTCAATGTTCAGCTGATGTTCCTTCATGCTCCCACTTGTGCTATGGATGTGAGAGGTGTGTGAGTCAAGAAACAGCAGGATGCTTTTTGGATGTGCACATGGAAGTATAAAATTGTCTTGATTTGTTTTCTCAAAACACAAAAGTTAATGTCAAATTAACCTGAGACACACCATAAAAAAACAAAGATTCATACTGGTAACTGGCAGTGAAAGGGTCTGAATCTCTTTTAGGTGTCATGCAGTCTTTAGTTCTGGATTAAATAACATGTGGCTAGATGTGCAGCCTGCCTTGTAAAAATAATCACCATGTGGACTGTTTAGTGGCTGTAATTTTGTCAGCACAGCAAATTATAGGGGTGATGGTAGGTCTGGAGCTGTGTGCACATACACTGCCTGGGGGCAGGAACTCAGCAGAATAGCTGCCACAAGGTGAGCTGCAAGCTCCTCATCAGAGGATGGATCTGAGCAGGGAGAAAACTGGCCTCCAGCTCATTCCTGGGTGGAGCCCAGGAACAGGCAGTCTGCAGGCACCAGGTACCAAACTTGCCCAAGCATTAGTCTCAGAAACAACTGGTTAATTTAGTCACAGAATATTCTGATGGTGTGAGAAGAGCAGGACTGGGCATGTGATTGATGAAACAGCTATTACTGGAAATTAGCATTTGGGGTGTTAAAATTCAGAGTTTGTCTTAGAAATAAATTTATTTGCTCTTATTTTAGGGAAAGTAAATCTATTTCTTGGTAGGTGTTCTTTATAAACCTCATTTCCTTTGGTGTTCTTGAGTTGGGTTTCATTCTGCATTTTTAAACCATGGGAAGGAAGGGAGAGGTAGAAAAGTCACCTATCCCCAGTGAGTCTGGAGGGAGAGTGAGGGAGTAATTCAGTCTGCTGGGAGAAGGTACAGGCAAAAATCCTCTTATGTAAAGGACAGTTAAATGGGTGCAGTGCTGCTGGCAGCATGTCTGATGGCTGCAGGAGATAAAAGTTCTCTGTTATTCAGTGTCATTAAGAATAACAAAAATTATGTCTTGTCTTTGTGCACAGAAGGATGTTAATGTAGTGGGAAGTTTTGGAATCTGTCACTGTGAGGAGCTTACAGAAAAGGAGCCTACAGGCTGCCCAGAGAGGCTGTGGAGTCTCCTTCTCTGGAGACTTCCAAGACGCATCTGGACACGTTCCTGTGTGATCTGCCCTGGGTGTTCCTGCTGCAGCAGGGGGGTTGGACTCGATCTTCAGAGGTCCCTTCCAACCCCTATGATTCTATGGAAGACCTCCCTGTAGGACCTTCCTGTTGGATCCTTGCTTTTCATATGTAGGGGTTATTTTCTTCAAAGGAAAGCTTTTTGCTGTAGAGGTTAGCAAAGAACAGCCATCGGCTCTTGGTCAGGCTGACCAGCCACCCTTACTCTGCAAGGATGGGGACTCCACCACTGCCCAGGGCAGCCTGTTCCAGTGCTTGACTTTGATACCTATTTTACCAGTTTCAGTCGTATCTTGTAAAAATCACATTAGACATTCCAGGAGCATAAAAACCTCTTTCTAAACAAAAGGGATCGTTTCCATTTTCCATTGTGAACACCTTTTGAAAGATACTTCATAGTTTTGACATAAATCTCCCCCAGGATTTTAGAAACCAGAGCTGGGATGCCTGTTTCCATTTTATTGAAGCAAAACATTTCAGCCGGGAAATGTGTGTTGGCATTTTTTTGTGAAACAAAGAGGCTGCAGCTCAGCAGCAGGATGTGCCTTGAGAAGTGGGAACTGGTGATGCCTGTTCAGCTTCACACAGACCTGCCCGTGGGAGAGACTCCAGTGACAATGAGGACACTCCTGTGTGGCTACACAGCAGCTTCAGTAAGATGCTGTGCATTGGCCTGTGCAAAAACACGTGTCCATAAGCACCCCTGCACAGATCCGTGGCTGTGACACTGAACATCCAGGATGGGGAGGAGATGAAATGACACTGCTCTCTCCAAGAAGAGTGATTTCTTTTGCAGTGAACAGAGGAAGCAGAAAGGAAGATTTCTGGGCTCTCATGCCAGATGTAACCTACTGAATTGTACATTCACAACATATTGAAGAAAGAAGGTTGAAAGATATTTCCATTCAATGCACCACTAACGGTGCTTTCAGGTACATGTAACCCACCTAAGGAACCACCTGTTCAAAAACCCACTGTCCTACTACACTTTGGGGTGGTTGCTGTGTAAACAGTTGAGGCTGTAAATTGGACTTGTTGCAATCCTTACACTCAGCCTTGTTCCACACATTGGGTTTTGAAAAGCCCCCCCACACCTACCTGGGCATCTCTCAACCTGCTGACTCTCAACCATGGGGAGGGCAGAGATCCAGAAATGATGATGGGTGAACACCAAACCTGGAGTCACTGGAGCTGCAGGAGCTGCCCATACCAGTGACCTCTTCTGCATGTTATGTTTGACTTGGTACCTTTCTGTACTTTGCACTGACAAGTGGAGAAGGAACCTCACCAACACCCTGAACCTCCCCCTGCTACCACCCCTTTGGGCAGGGTGAAAGGAGCCCTGGGGCAGGTGGGAACACACTGGGCTGTCTTGCCACCCCAAGCTTTGTTTTCTGCTTATTTGTCACGTCGGGCACCAGGTACCAAGCTGCCCTGGGCAGTCGTGGAGTTGCCATTCCTGGAGGGATTTCAAAGCCGTGTAGATGTGATGCTGAGGGACACAGTTTAGTGATGGCCTTGGCAGTGCTGGGTTAGTGGTTGGGCTTGATGATCTTAAAGGTCTTTCCCAACCAAAATAACTCATGATTCTAAGTTTTGAGACAAGTTTTTCCCCACTGTCTTATATTTTTGTATTTTAGGAGATTTACCCAATCCCTCCTATCATCTGAAACTTGGAGAGTAAGGGTGGCTGGTATTAAAAATGCCACCTAAATAAACCACCAGGCAGGAGGAATACAGTTGCCTGTTTTCATACCTGAAAATTACTTAAGGAGCAAATACCTGACATGCTCAAGGTCAAAGAGATAGTAACCTGGTGAGGTGAGGACTAGAGCCCACAGTGACTCAATTTTGAGCTGTCCCTCTCTACAGCCATTGGCACAAACCATGGCAGCTTTCTGGGACATGCCAGGGAACACCCTGAGGCAAAGCTCTCATCGGAGCACCACGGCTGCCCCTTCCTGAAGCCACACTCTTCCACTGCCTCCCTCTCCAGCCACCTGGCCAGAGATGTGGCTGCATCAGAATAGCTCCTGGCTCTTGGTTTTCTCTTTGCAGCCTTTAGAGGTCCTCAGCTTGGAGGTGTTTGGTGAATTAGGCTGGAAGAACCAGCCAGGATACCTTGGCATGGCTAACTGCCAGTCTGAGAAGCCCAGGATGTGATGAACCACCTTTGGGTGTTGTAGTCATGGCTCTTATGCCTTGGTTAATGTTCCAGATGCACAGATCAGAAATGGCTTCCTCAAAGGTGCTGTTCTCTTCCTAGAAAAAATGGGACCTGGGGGCTGGAAAGTTAGGTGTGAAATTGCAAATTGTAGATGTAACAAATATCAGGTTTGTGGTTGATTTATAAGGAACCTTCTGGGAAATCTGCTGGTGGTGTGACAGCTGAGTTATGTGATTTCCCGGGGGTGAAGCTGTACAAAGGCTTGATAAAACTGATTGCAGTGTTTCATTAGCCAGCAAACTCCCCAAAGGGCCACATCCATCAGAGCATCCAGTCACCTTCAGCAGCGATTCAGGATGTGAGACAAGCCACATGTTTTACCTCTTTGAGAAACCCAGATAAATTGCTGTTGAGGTAAGTCATCGTGTTCAAGTGGGTGAAAAGCCTGAAACTGGTGAGAAGGCTCAGAACAGAAGTGGGGAGGGTGTGGGGAAAGGAGTTTTGAATTGTTCAAGGGTTCAACACAATGGGTGGAAATGCCCAGGGGCACGTTTAGTTAAAATAATGGTTAATGCTTCTATGCTATAAACCAAGGGACTGTGAGGAAGCAGCTGGCATCTCGAGAGCTTGCACAAGGCTTCAGGGATACACTGTTCCTGGCTTCATTTTCTTACAAGAATTTAAGTAGGAATAGGTAGGGTTGGCATTTCATGCTGTGTTGCAGACAGCAATTTCATTCTTACCCAACGGCACATCAGTATTGCTGGTACAAAAGCCATATCATAATTTGGTGGATTTTGAATGGTCAGGTGAGAAGGAACTGAGTCCTTCTCCTTCCATTTTGACCATATTAGACTTGATCAAATCAAACCCCTTCTCAGATGATGCCTGTATGCAATCAGTCTCGCAAACAATAGTTCAGTCATCATCAAATGCCTGTGTCCTGATCCATACAACTGCTGCAGTTGGGCTGCAGTCTCTGGCAGCTCTTCAGCCATGCAAACGTGGTCCACTGTGACTTCCCTGTCTTTCCTTCCTCTCAGGCTGCTTTCTACTGTGTTCTGTAACCCACTGCCTCTGTGCTGCTTTGTGACAGCAGCTCTTTATGGGTTCCATGCCTGTGTGCCCACCAGGATGTGTCTTGCTGACTGCCTCTCCCAGGGTCTCTGGGTGCTCTGCATGCTCCCCTTGAACTGGTTCCCTGGGTCATCTGTAACATCAAGCTTCACTGCCTCTTCTCTCTACATTGTGAACCTTAGTAAAACAGCATATTTGTTTTAAAATTATGTTGTCATGACAACACCACATCTGGATCTTGTAAACATTTGGGAAGTGTATGTTGATCAGGGGAAAATGAGACTCACCCCGGTTAGGCAGTGGGTGCCTGTTGGTGCCTGGACCCCCTTGTACAACTGGGAGAGGCTGGAGTCAGTGGAGAGGATGGTGGTTTTGATGGAACAGTGCATGCATATGTGCTCTCGTGGGGTCCAGAGAGTTCCTAAAGCATGTGTTCAGAGACACCAGGGTTGGTGATTTATGCTGTGAATATTGCCCAGCTCTTGAGGAACTGAGTGAATTCTGTAAAGAGGAATCACTTTCTGTGTACAGGCCTGACTCCTCCAGCAGCACTTAAACAATGGCTGGTACTGACTGACTCTCCCGTGGCCAAAAAGGAGACCATTTGTTAACTCTTGATGGCTGAGCTCTCAGAGCTCATCTGGCTGTCACTTAAGCTGAAAGTTTTAAATCTAGATTGGATTGAGGAAGCCCCAGGCTCGTTCCTTCCCTGTTATTTATCTCTATCCCGCAGAACAGTGCAGATCATCAGGCATTTTTCTAACACGTTCCTCACTGCTTTCCAAACACAATGAGAGTTTGTTGGCTCACCTGGAAGCCATACATATTTATTCTGGCACTTGCTTTCCAATTACTTTCCCTTCATGCAGAAGTCAGTGTCACTTGCAAACATTCACAGGAGTCTGGGAGCCTGCAGGTTGTTCTCAGCCCACGGGTGACTGCAAATGAGTATGTCAAAAGGAATTCCTCTTGCTAAGAGCTGTGCAACAAGCTTTCTTTGATTTAACAAGTCTTCTCAAAGTTCCAAAACCATGTCTGCTGGGGCTCTCTGCTGCTTTTTCCTGAGTCTGGTTATGGAGCTCAAGTTCTAACAAGCTCTACGTGGGTTCTGGCAGCGCTGTGTTTGTGTTGCTTGACAGTAAGACTGTCAGTGTACAAAATACTTGCTAACAAAAAGGTAACCATGGTGCTGGAATGTTCTGTTACATAAAAAACATTCCCAGTGCTGAAGCCTACCCAGAGACATCTTGCACACACTAGCCTGTATGGACCTCCTGGGAAACGGCAATGGACCTGAGTGCTCTATCCCAAAATGATAGTTGCAAATTCCCCTGGGAGGTTATGCTTTGAGATACAGCTGGAGAAGCAGTGCAGGGAAGATGGAAATAAGGCATTGTAAACTCTGATGAACCCACCTGGGGGTTTACATGTGTTCACCTGCCCTTTTCTGGGGTCTAGTCTTAGACTGCAGGATGAAGGTGATTGCCCAGCTTCTTGTAGGCTAAAGATACCTGAGTATTAACCTGAATGTAGGAGAGTCAGTGGATTCCTGTACACTTTGTCTTAAGGTAAAAGAGAATAAAGTCATCCTGTGGAATGAAAAGGTGACAAACATTAACTGGGTTCGTTGTGCTGGGCTGCTCATCACCACAAGCAGGGCACAACTCTGTGAGTAGCAGAGCCCAGCTGGGCTGAGGCCAAGTTATCCTCTGCTTTGTGTTAAAAGAGGACCTTTCCAGTAGGTCACCTACCTGTGGCATTTGACATTTAGATGCTAAACACTGAAGGTGCAGAAATAGCTGGTTCCAGCACTGCTGAGCAAGGTCCCCCCAGCATTCTGGAGCTGTGGATTGTCAGCTTTCTGTGGTGGAACATGGCTGGTGAAGTGTTTAGAGCACAGGCTCAGGAGGCAGGACTCAGGTGAGAGAAGGGGTGCAGGAGGGAAGGAGGCTCCTGCAGGAACCTTAATCAGAAATATGAATTGCAGTTTGTCTACAAGGCTTCCAATAGATGTGTATCTATATCTCACAGAGACAGATACAGGTGTGTCTCTGTACTAGGTGACTCTGGTCCATGTCTGTTTGCTCTTGTGAGACCCCACCCTGGAGTACTGCGTCCAGTTCTGGAGCCCCCAACATAAGAAGGACACGGAGCTCCTGGAGGAAGTCCAGAGGAGGCCACCAAGATGATCTGACGGCTGAAGCAGCTCTACCCTGGAGACAGGCTGAGAGCATTGGGGATGTTCAGTCTGGAGAAGAGAAGGCTCCAGGGAGACCTTAGAGCACCTTCCAGTGCCTGAAGGGCCTAAAGGAAAGCTGAGGAGGGACTTTGGACAAGGGCTTGTAGTGAGAGGACAAGGGGGAATGGATTAAAATTGGAAGAGGGGAGATTTAGATGAGACATGAGGAGGAAATTGTTTAGTGTGAGGGTGGTGAGACACTGGAACAGGTTGCCCAGGGAAGCTGTGGCTGCCCCATCCCTGGAAGTGTTCAATGGCAGGTTGGATGGGGCTTGGAGCAACCTGGTCTAGTGGGAGGTGTCCCTGCCCATGCAGGGGGTTGGATCTAGAGAATCTTCAGGGTCCCTTCCAACCCAAACCATTCTATGATCCTATGATATGTCACAGCTCTGCCAGGTAGAGCCCACCTGGACCAGGAGAACCCACCACTGGTCCAGCCTTATTTACAAAAGCTCTTCCAAGACTCCTGGCTCCTGCCTGTCTGTGCCCAGAGCCAGCATCTGCTGGCCTGGGGGCATTAACCTGGGCTCTGTATGAAGTTCATGACAGATCCTGTCTTTCTGGTGCTATGGGTTCCTGTCCTGGGTAACCCCTCTCCAGACCTTTCTAATGTGCTATCAAAACAGCTTGGTTTGTGCTGCTAGTCCTCACCAACACTGAGACATGTTTCTCATTGCTGTCAAAACATTTAGAGCATATACCAGCACACCTTCTGAGTCCTGTGTTTCTGCTCTGAGGAGCTGGCTGCCCAGAAAACAGGAAAAAGCTCAGAGCCTGAGCTGCTAATTGTTAACAGACTGACCAAGGTGGAGAGTAGAAATTCAGGGCTGGTTTTGTCTTCACTTGGTCTGTGTTTTTATAGCAAAGAGGCACTAAAACATATAAAAATCCTAAACTAAATGTTTATGTAGAAGGACTTTAATGGTTTGTTGTTTTTTTTTTCCACACACATAGGGGCCTTTTCAATATTCCTGAATATCTGGGGAGCTGCTTATGATGATTACTGCTTTACCTTCCAGCAATTCTAGCTGCTCAGTGTTCACTCCAGAAGTGCTCTGCACATGTCAGCACTTGCCAAGGCACAACCACAGATCATGGGATAATTGGCAGCTTTTGTTTGCAGGGCTTGTTTTGCTTCAGTTTGACTCACAGCAAATGTTCCAATATGACTCAGGAAGAGCCAATATTTAATTGTGGAGACGTTCTGTACCAGCATCTCAGGTTCAGCAACTTAAGATGTTGCTCCTGATTACAACTTTGCACTAATAGTCACTTACCATTCAAGACTCCCAAGGTTGTCTGAGCTTGGCTGGAAGGGTTTAAAAAGCTGCCAGGCACAGAACCCTCTGCCCAGCTTTGGAGAGGTCTGGATGTAACCCAGGGCTACATTGCTTTGGATTGTCTAGAATTAAAAATGCATAATGCCTTCTGGAGGTAAGATTTATGTGCAAATTAGACACACCCTGGTAGCCAGGCACAAAAAACCTTTTTTTGGCCAGTGTCAGAGGTGCTGTTGTTTTGAGTGTATGAAATGAGACATCCTGTTCCCAACCAGATTATGATTTTTGATCTTTCATGGGGCTCAATCCTGCTAAATTTTAGGAAAACGCAGACAATAAGAATGGTGTTAATTTCAGAGGCATCAGGATTAGAGCTAAAGAGAGAAATAACAGTTCTCACCTCTAAGCTGCTCCTGTGAGGTCAGGCACACCTCTCTGCATTTTAGCTTGGTCTTTGGTCAGCACCTCTGGGCTAAGGTTGGACTCACCATGTGCTCCCAGTGTTCAACTCAGCTGAGCCAAAGCAGAGTGGTACTGGAGGGCATGTACATAAGTCCCCTTCCTGCAGGTTGTGCTGCCCCAAATCTCTAGGAGCCCCAGAGCAGCATGCCCTGTGCCCAGCAGCATCCTGACCAGGCCCACCACAGCCCCTGGGATGAGCAGCTCCAAGGCTGAAGACAGAGCATTGTGCTTTTCAAAACCCACCTTTTCGTTGCTAGGGCTGCCACTTGTGTTGAGGTTAGTGCAGGCACAGCTGTTCTTATTCTAAGGCTGAAAGAGAGTCCCAGGTGCTCATTTCATGGCAATGCATAATTAACTGACAATTTTATTGAAGAAGCCTTGCTTGATGGTAAGCAGTTCCTCAAGTGCTTAGGCTGCAGGAGAGCCCTTTCAGAGTAGAATCACATGGTTCCTGTTTGTTTGAAAGCAAATTCTTCTCTCTTCCATGAGTTTGAAGAGACCTGGAGCCTGGGACCATCTCTGGAAGATGAGTGGCTTGTGACTTTGGCCTACTTTGCTCTTATTCCTCCCATGTTCCCCTCATGTACCAACTCCAAAGTCACCTCAGACCTGCAAAGTTGTAATGAGTTAAATCAAATAACTGAAAAGGGAATGGGGAGAAACATCTCCAACTTAGATTATTTGACTCCCCCAAATCCCCCCCCACTGATTTCAGTGCAGCTTGAATTGCTGTGTGACCTGTTGATGACCAAAGAAAACAGACCCTCAGAGAAGCTGTTTGGCTGTTTAGTGCCTGAGTCTGTCCAACTTGAGAAGTTCTTAATTTAAGTAATCAGCAGCAGGAAAGAGAAAAACATAGAAAGTTGTAGTCTGTGTTGGAAACCTCCCACATAGAACTCTCTCATAGCTCTTTGTATTTCTTTTCAAATTCTGGCTGTTAGAAAGGGACAATACAATCTCAAACTTTATTTATTTGTCTTCTGCAGTTCCCGCCTTTCAAGAATTTCTTCCAAGCTGAGAGAGCCTCCTAAATTCCTAGACACAATTGTGGTCTTTGGAGGAAATTACTGATGATGGCTGCAGCCCCAGTGGCTTCATTCCTGTTTTAAATTCATCAGTATTAAGGGAATCAATTCTACTATCTTAAAAAATGGTTTCTGGAGGCATATTCTTGTCAGACTGCATCATAAAGCAAAACCTTTTGGATAGTTTGGCTCAGTTGCTTTTTTCTTTCCCTAAGGTGTGCTTTCCTAAGACCAACAGACTCCTGGGTTCAGGGACTCAATCATCTGCCTTTTAAGACAGCCCAGTAAGAGAGAGAAAAGGCTTTATCTGCCCTTCACAACACTTTTCCCTTTGTCATTACTTCAGTTCCTTCCAGGTCAGCAAATAGTTCAGAGGTTGCTAATGGGTCTTGATGAGCTATCTTCCTTCTGATTCATAGGGAACACAACCTGAAAATGTTCTTGTCCCTTCCTTTTTTTAGCTGGACGACGTGCTAAGGAGCCCCTTGGATATTTTTGGGGCTTTTTTTTGTCTCTACACTCTTGTAGATCATGTTGCAGATAAATAGATAAGTACAGGTGCTACCTGTTATTCTTTCATTTTTCCAAGTAACTCTTGAACACTTGCATGATGGGGAGAAAAACAAGACTGAATCACTTCTGCTCTGCTGATCATTAGTAATTTACAGTATTGCCAAGAACTTTACATTCCAGTTTTTCGGAATTAAAAAAGAGCTTCAAGAAAGGTTTTTAAGGCAAAAGTGATTTACTGGGGAAAAGTTTGAGATAGGTGGAGGAACTGCAGGAATACAGACCTGCCTGGTGCTATCTGTGACTCCAAGCAGTGCCGGAGGTGGGGGTGATGCCAGGGGTGGCACATGGAGACAGGGCACTGATGTTGTCATCAGGCTTCCCCTGAGCTACAGAATCACAGAATCACCAAGGCTGGAAAGAACCTTTAAGGTCATCAAGCCCAGCCTATGACCAACATGACCACATCAGCCAGACCATGGCACTAAGTGCCAGATCCAGTCTTTCCTTGAACACATCCAGGGACGGTGCCTCCACCACTTCCCTGGGGAGTCCATTCCAATGTCTACAGGATGGGTTAGGTAAGCCTGGTCCCTTGGAAGCAATTTTGGGCCTGCAGCCCATTGCACATGATGGGTGGTGGGAGGAAGCAGCCCAGCCCTTCATGCAACACTTGTGCACAGTAGTTCTTACAAACACACCCCGTCCTTGTGCCTGTGACTGGTCACCACAGCAAATTGCTGGTGGTGCTTTGGAAATGGAGCTGTTCCTCTGTTGAAGCTGGCAGGGATGCTGGTAACAAAGCTCATTCTTGATCCAGAGAACATCTCTCTTTGTGCAGGTGCTGCAGCTCGGGCTGGGCTGGGCTCAGGGATGGAGCAGGGGGAGAAAGGGGCTGGGAAAAGCCAGAAACCTTTGCTCGGGTGCAGAAGTAACACCAAGGGTCTTGTTTCGGTTCCTGCAGCTGGTTTTCATCTCCATCAGGAGATGCCTAGGCACAGGGTGGCAGCTGGTGAAATTCAGCTGGGAGATCATCAACAGCCCCTTAAAAGCAACTGCCTACCCAGCTCCCAGCTCCGTGTTGGGGAAGGGGGGCAGAAGGGCACTTATGGTCACATTCTGCCCAGTTTTTCCACAGCCTTTTTTAGTGCTCAGCTTTTGAGCACCAAAGTAAGCAGCACTGATGTAGATCTTGCACCTTGCCAACAAGCCATTTGGAGCATGGAGTGTGTGAGATGGCTCTTGGGAAAGGGCTTGTCCACCAAGGGTGTCCCATGTCCCTGTGGCAGCCTGCAGGAGAGCGAGCTTTGCCTTCTGGAATGCATGGTGGCTGGATTTCAGGATGTTGAAAGAGATGCGGGGTGAGAGATGGCCTTGTGCAAACTGCATGAAGTTCAACAGGTTAAGTGCAAGGTTCTGCACCTGGGTTGGAGCAATCCCAAACTCAAATACAGGTTGGATGGAGATTGGATCAAAAAACAGCTCTGAGGAGAAGGCCTTGGGAATTATGGTGGATGAGAAACTCAACATGAGCCAGCAACGTGCACTGAAGCCCAAAAAGCCAACTGTGTTCTGGGCTGCATCAAAAGAAGCATGGCCATGAGGTCAAGGGGGGGGATTCTGCCCCTTTACTCAGCTCTCGTGAGACCCCACCTGAAACACTGTGGCCAGTTCTCAAGCCCCCAACATGAGAACGGCACAGAGTTTCTGGAGCAAGTCCAGAGGAGGCCATGGAGATGATCTGAGGGCTGGAGCAGCTCTGCTATGGGGACAGGCTGAGAGAGTTGGGGTTGTTCAACCTGGAGAAGAAAAGGTTCCAGGTAGACCTTAAAGCACCTTCCAGTGCCTGAAGGGGCTCCAGGAAAGCTGGGAAGGGACTTTGGACAAGGGCAGGGAGTGAGAGAACAAAGGGTGATGGATTAAAATTGGAAGAGGGGAGATTTAGGTGAGACATGAGGAGGAAATTGTTTAGTGTGAGGGTGGTGAGACACTGAAACAGGTTGCCCAGGGAAGCTGTGGCTGCCCCATCCCTGGAAGTGTTCAAGGCCAAATTGGATGAGGCTTGGAGCAACCTGGTCTAGTGGGAGGTGTCCCTGCCCACGCAGGGGGATTGGAACTAGACAATCTTCAGGGTCCCTTCCAACCCAAACCATTCTATGATTGTATGTGGGGGTTCATGGATGATTCAGGAATGTGAAGGCAGCTTCTAGCCTTCAAAGGAAACAGTAGATGTAGGTTTTTTTCTTGAAAGCCACAAGTGTTAGTGATTGCAGCTGGGGATGTGGCAATAATGTTAAGGAGAGGAAATAAAGCATTGGCTAATTCTGCTTTTCTTGGAGCAGTGATGAATGAAGGTCAGTTGAAAAGAGAGAAAGGTCTGAATGCAAGAATTGTTTTTTGTAACATGAATGCAAAGTGACCCAAGCTGGAACAGTCATCAGGATTGCAAAAACTTAAACCCTGAGGTATTTGAAGAGAAAAAGAAAAATATTCCTGAATGAGTAAGGGCCACGGAAAGAGACTGAATCCTGTAAGGACAAAATAATCCACTGGGAGATGTAGCAGGACACTGTAGATTAGTGCTGCCTGGAGGAGGTCAGGAGCTACCTCAGGGCGAGCTGCTTCCAGAGCTGACTCCACCTACCTCAGACGAGGTGGTTTTCCACTTCTCACTGTTGTTCTACCCTGACTTTCCTCCCTAAAGACCTGTTCCCTGGGCAGGCTGTGTCCCTCCTCCAGGCCTGTCACAAGACCCTTGTGCTCTGGCAGCAGCCACGCTCAGTAACCACAGTCTGGCTAGAGGGGCTGAAGCTGAAAACGTTGGGGTTTTTTAAAGAAATATTGGTTTCCTAAGGAAAAAAAAATAACCTATTTTTGAAAAAAAAATTATTTTTTTTTTAATTGAATGGGTAAAATTTATTGTCCATAGGTAAAATTCTGGATAGGCATTGCTTACATTTCTGTTTTGGCTTTATTCCAATTTTCAGTGAAAAATTAGCATTTTCAGAACACCAATCTAACCTGCAGAGCACCACCTGTTCTCTGGTCACATCTGAGAAAGCAAGCTGCTGTTTCAGGAGGGGTTTTGGACTGTGTGTTTCAAGGCTCACGTCATCCCTGCCTCCAGGGAGTCTTCAAAAGAGTTTCAAGGCTTACTTCACTTTTACTTTCAAAGAGTATTTTATCTTCTCATCACTTATTAAAGGAACTGGGCTCTCAGTTCCCAGCTGCCCATTTGTAGCTGCTAGTAAAATCTGACTAGGGTTGTTTTTTTTTTTTATTTTTCAGAGGAGTTTTCTTCAAAGTAAGGAGAAAAAGGCCTGACAGGAGCTCCCACAGCAACTTGCCCACCTCTGCCAACAGGACTTGGCTCCAGGACAGCCTGTCTGGGTTTTTTCTCCTGGTATTGAAACCTCTGCAAAGGGGAAAAAACACATTACGTGCACCTGGCAAGGCTCATTTCCACCTCCTGATGGGCTGTGATTAGCAGCTCCCATCGTCCATGATTGCCTCCTCTGAAGGTCTTGTCTCCACTGTATCAATCAAGTCTGCCTTGTCAAGAGCAAAGCTTCAGGATTATAGAATCATAGAATGATTTGAGTTGCAAGGAACCTGGAAGATCATCGAGTTCCAACCCCCTGCATGGGCAGGGACACCTCCCACTAGATCAGACTGCTCAGAGCCCCATCCAACCTGCCCTTGAACACTTCCAGGGATTAGCATGTGTCGAGTTTCACGTCCTGAACTGAGAGCATGTCCCTTGGTTACTTTACCTCAGTTTTACTTCACAGCTGTTTGATAGTCACAGGAAATAGGAAATAACATGAAATTTTACAGTATGATTTTGTACATTCTCAGTGCTTAGAATTATGTGCCAATAATCTACTTGGAGCATTTTGCTGTGGCTGACCTCTCTGTGCTCTGGCTGATCTCTGCTGTGTGTCTGGCACACCGAATTGGGAATAATTGCAGCTACATTAGAGAAGTCACGGAAAAGCTGTCAGGTACATTTGTACCCAGCCTTATAAAGGTGGTTGGCCAGAGCTGGCTCCTGCTCCTGATTTGGGAAGTTCTCCCTCTCCCTGCGAGGGACACACATAGAATTGAGACTGTTCTCTAGGAAAGGAGCCAAAGGGTCCCTCAGAGATGAGTCGCCTCTCAGAAATGCTGCCATGTGTTTAGGGCAGAAGTGTTTATTTGGCAATAAAATGTGATAACTTGTGCACATCCCTTTCTCCGAAGATCCCTGAATCAGGGAGCTGGTCTGAACAAATGCAAACTCCTCTGGGCAGAAATTCAGTGGAGAGGCCACTGCTTTCACCAGTAGTCCTGTTGTCCCCAAAGCTGGGTCAGTCACCCGCTGCGCAAGGAGCCAATCCACACACAGAGTCTTTTTTTTAAAGAGATTTGCTTTAATATCCACTTCTGCACAGAACAAGGAGCAGAGGGGTGTTCCACACAGCAAGCTCCACTTCCTGAAATGCAAGTGCTACTTTCATACCCAAAAACGTGAGAAAAAAACTTGATCTCTGACATCATTCTATCACTGGCACACACGATGGGTCACTAATCCAATCCCTTGCTTCCATTTAAAGTGGCAATGCTCAAAAATTTCACTATGCCTGCTCAAAGAGTGGGGTCTTTTTGTTAGTGGGGTCCCTCTAGCCTATGGGTGGGTAGTTTGTATGCTAATAGCTCATTAGTATATTAGTGGTATGTTAATATGGTGGTTTCAGTGACTCAGTGTTTTCTCTCCAGTGCTCAAAGCTGTAACCAAGCCAAGCTGTGGGCAGTGCTCCTCTCCATCCCTTTCATCTGGCCTCCAGGTGTCCTGCAGGCCTGTCTCAAGGCTGTTGACTACTTGGGATGTATTTTTCTCTAACTGGAATCTGGTTTTGTCTAATTCTTACTGTTCATGGAGTAATTGCTGGAGGTGACTTAGAAATTAAACTTATACTCACAGTGTAAGGACAGCATTGATCAAAAGTTTCAGGGTGAAATGCAGCTAAGATGCAGAGAGCTTGTTCCATGGTAGTTTCCCAAGCAAGCCTAGATGTTGGCAACACTAAGGGAGCTTGGTGTGCTAAGAGAAATGACATGGAGAGTGGAGTGGAGTGGAGACACTGCGGCCACCTTCTGTGGTAACGAAGGGATCTGAAGCTACACAATCATCAAATTTATAAGCTGCACATTTGATGCCCTGGGCCAACAGTCTGTCAACTTTTCATGAAATGCTGTCCTCAGAGTAAACTTTGCTCATTATAATCTCATTATAATACCAAAACACACCTCCATCCCAAAAGTTACCTGCCTCCCAAGGTCCAACCACCCCTCACTGAGCCTGTGCTCTGAATTTTCCCTCGTCTATACCTTTAAATGCAAAGTGAGAGAGTTTTGCCCCAATCCTGTTAAAGGTCTGTATGCCTGGAGTCACTCCAGCTCCACCTGGCAGGTAAAATACTATAACATGGTTTGGGAGAGGAAGGATGCTAGGGAAGATACCATTGCAGGGTCCCCCATTCCACTGACCAGTTGAGACCAGTTGAAGGGCTGAGCCTCTCTTCCCCCCAACAGATAAGGGTAAGATCTGAACATGAGGCTCTCCTGAGTGCACCCCTGGGAAACTCAGGAATCTCCATGGAGCTGTTTTAGTTCCACATGTGTATAACTGGGCTGTATGGATCAGTGTGCACGTGCTTTGCAGATGGGGATCTATCACTGGCAATCTGCAAGAATTGGTGCATCTGTTGCTTCAAGGCTCTGAGGAGATCTCATAGCAGTCTTCCAGTGCCTGAAGGGGCTACAGGAAAGCTGGGGAGGGACTTTGGACAAGGGCTTGTAGTGAGAGGACAAGGGTTAATAGTTTTAAACTGGAAGAGGGGAGATTTAGGTGAGACATTAGGAAGAAATTCTTTCCTGTGAGGGTGGTGAGACACTGGCCCAGGTTGCCCAGGGAAGCTGTGGCTGCCCCATCCCTGGAAGTGTTCAAGGGCAGGTTGGATGGGGCTTGGAGCAACCTGGTCTAGTGGGAGGTGTCCCTGCCCATGCAGGGGGTTGGAACAAGGTGATCTTTAAGGTCCCTTCCAACCCAAACCATTCTATGATCCTGCGATTCTATGAATCTGGCCTTGAGAGTTCTTGGGTGCGACCAAATTCCTGAGTGTGGCCGTGAGCGTTCCCAGGAGGGACGGGGCAGCGTTGGTGCCTCCAGAACCGTGAGAGTCCAATAGAGGTGTTGGGTGTGACTGGACCATTAACGCTCAATTGGGAATCACTCAGAATCTCAGCCCAGCCACCCCTGGCCCCTCTGACATCTGAGGACAAGCTGGAACACATGGGGGCTTATTTTCTGCCCAAATACTCTGCCCCTTAACACAACACTGTTTCACTGTTATTTAGGCCCTATTTTTATTCTCTATGTCCCTTATGTTCTCTTTTATGTGATTTTTTTTCTCAAACTTGATTTTTTTCCCCCCAAATTTTACTTACTTCAATTAATAACTGCCATCAGTCCTGTTGAGGTGTGGAGGCTGCAAGGGGCTGGGGTGAGCAGTGCCTGGGGGGTCTGACCTCCCTCAGCCCCCCGAGGATGGAAGGTGGCCATGGTCCAGCTGCAACGGCTCTGGGGATCCACTCTGGGGGGGCAAAGGGTTGTGCTTCTCTTAAATGAAGGGGGGTCGTGCTCAACTGAATTGCTGTTGCAAAAAGAAAGTAGCAAACATGCATCGAAGTCTCAGCACAAAATATTAGAGGGGTTTGCTCTGGGTCCAGGCTGCAGAACTGGGGGTTTTGGGTGTTTCAGGATAAACACCTTGGGGTGTTGGGCATAGCCCCTTGTAGTTAGGTTTGCAAAAGCTGGTCCATGATAACACAGCATTTGGATCACAAGGTCATATTGTTCCCCAGCATATCTTTGGTTCACTGAGGATACCTCTATAGGATGCTTATGTGTCAGTCTTCGCTGGTCCAGCATATCCAAAAAAGTAATTTTCAGCTCCTAACTTGAGCATCAGCATCCTGGGTAATCCCACACAGTTTGTCTCATCATTTGTCTGCAAAATGATAATGGTATTTCACTACCTCTCAGGAAAGCTGTGAAAATGAAAGCTCAAGTACCATTTCAGAGACGTTTAATTAAGTACCTTGGCAGACCAGACAGTCCGTACCCAGCACCTTTCTTTTCACATCCCCACAAAGAAGTATTTTTTTTTCTGTGTGAAGAAAAAGGCACTAAAACTCTGCAGTGCTTACCTCAAGGCAATCCATTCCTCTGAAAAGAGATCACAGCACTTCAAGGAGGACCTGAAAGTAATTAGTGATGTTTACTTGGGCACGATTAAATAAACCGTGCTCCCCCCACTCCCTTAGTGGCTGAGCATCTTCTCATTACACCATTCATTTATCTCTTTGTTTACTGGTGCTGCTTCTCCCCAGAAGTGAGCAGGTACGAGCTGCTGTTGCCCAAGCCCTGCCTTACAGCCTGGCTGGGGGTGCTGATGCACCCCAAACCAGAGCAGACAACAGGGCTGGCAGCCTGCATTGGTCTCCAGTTCAGACCAAATGGAGAATGATGCTCTTCAAGTGATCTGCAGGATTTGTAGGCTGAAATTGGCCCTTGGGCACAACTAAGAGCATTTGGAGCACTGGGTGTTGTAATTCTTAGCAACGTGGAGGAAAAACCTGGTGGGAGAGCAGATGGGATGGGTATGAAAGGAGCACTTTGTTGTTCCTGGGAGCTCAGGTGGAGCAGGTTCAGTTGGCTGCAAACAAGGACATCACACTCTGCTGCGCTCAGCTCCTTCTTCACAGAAGCAGAATCTCATTTCAGTTGAAGATAATTGGCAGGAATAGGGTTTGCCTTTCCTTTGGAGCTTGTTCTGTCTAATGTGTTATCTTAATAATGGTCTCTTCCTCTTCTAAAACCACTGGCAAGCTGGGCAATGGAAGGAACTCCCAATTTCACATCCTTTAAATAGGCAGGGCAAAGAAATTCATCCGTCAGCCCTATTAGCTGGGGAGAAAGTTTTTTGTGGCAGATTGGCAGTGCCTGGGCGTGAGCTTCTGCAGTCAGTCCTCACCTTGGAGGGTTGTGTTCCTAAGCAGTCTGCTGGGTCTCCTGGAGAGAGCAAATCGGTGTAAGGATTTTGGGAAAGGAGTTTGTGCTCTCCCATGCTGAGCTGGGGTTTGGCTTCCCCTGTTCAGGAATCCCCCAGTAGGAAAAGCAGGTTACTGGGAGCCATACAGGGCTTTGCCTCCCCGTGACTTCCTCAGGAGTGAAGGATCAAAGGGTTCAACTGTCTCAAAAATTTTTCCTCAATTTTGCAGACATCCAGTGGTAGGCCAGTATCAATGGACTGTCCAGGCTGGTGAACGTCTTGTGTCCTGCCCAGGTGGCACCAAAGGCAGCAGAGGGACCCTGAGAGCAGAAGCGTGGGAAGGGGACTGGGGGCACTGAACTGTAGCCATTTACTTCAGCATATTTAAGGAAGAATTAGTAAAACCAATTACTTAAATAGACCTTTCATTCTGAGAGTGGGGGCTGAAAGAACCTGAAACTAAACAAGAGATCCTGTAAGGGTTTGACTACCAAAAGCCTTTATTCTTCACTGCAGATTGCTGATGTTGGAGAACAAAGTCCTTCACCTGCAGCACGTGTCTCTCTGCAGTTCAGTGGTGCTGAGTGTGAGGCTGGTGGTGGGTGATAGTGTGTTACCACAGGCAACAGCAGCCCTGGAGCTCAACTCTCCTCGTTCTCCTCCCTAGCAAGAACCCTTTCCCTTCTGGAGAACGTCTCCGCTAGGTTTTCTAACATTGTCTATGAGGCTGCCCCCAGCACCAGGTGACCATCCACTCCTGAGAGCCAGAGACATTGCCTGTAGCTCCCTCAGCTGATGCTAAACAATTGAAGAGCTTTAGCTGAGTGTTCACATCATTAAATGTGGCATTAATTGGACTCTGAGACAGCACAGCAGACACCAGTAGGACATACAATCATTTGCAGGTGACACCTGCAGGGATCTTGTTTGGGTCTGAGTTTAATCACTCTGACAAGAGATGTGGGGTGCTGCACTCAGCTGAAAGGGCTCCCATTTTGGGGCTGCACTGAATCATTTCAGTGTTCACAATGCAAGGATCAAACTGCAAACTTACTAGACTCCCTAAATAAACCTTATCTGCACCAGACACACCCATCAATTTTATTGCCATCAAGCAGATATAGAAGGAATTTGTTGTCAGAGAATGTTTCTGGGGGTGCTGAGGCTCACTGGCCTCAGCAGATCTGGTCTGCTGTAGGCTTTACTTGACATGAAGCTGTGCCGTCCAGCAAACAGCCCGTAAGTTTTTGTGATTTTGAACTGTTAGCATCTATCTGAATGATAGAACAGCTTTAATTCATTTTTATTGGGGTATTCACTCAATTATCACTGAACATGGTTTATTTGTTAAGTCTCATTATCGAGTCCATTAAATGTCCTGCAAGATTTCTGTGCCTGTTCATCCCACATTTTCTGAGTCACAAAAGCAGTGCTAGTCATTGTAGATGAAGAGGAATACAGTGTCCTCAGTGCATTAGAGCCAGTACAAAAAAAAGAACAAGTTCCCAGATCGTGGTTTTCAAGGACTGTCAAAACTGTTATTTATAACACACCTTCTGAGTGAAAGGAAAAAATCTAGGGGTTGGTATACAGCTCTGACTGTGTCTGTTATTTCTCAGACATGCATTTAAAACAGAAAAGTGTGAACTATTAGCTTCTCTAGGGAACAGGTATCTTTCCAAAAGCTGCCTGATGCAATTGAGATTAAAGAAGGATGGGCAGAGACACAGATAATGAGCCAAAAAATGCACCTTTGGAGTGTGATAGGAACTTTTCCATTAGGAAAATGTTTAATGTAATGGCCTCATATTCTCAGCATTTCTCTTATGTCTTCTTATGAGGCCATACCTCATGAATATGAAATATAGTGACCTGTAGGGACAATTGTATTTGGCTTTGCTAGCTCAGTACTCCAGTAATGAAAGCATTTTCTTTACACCTTGATGGGAGCAGACAGGGACAAGCATTTTAATGCAATAACTGACAACACCTACACCTACCAAGACTGTGTAACACAGCCTGGGGAGACAGGCTCCATTACTGTAATGATTCGGCTGCTTGTTAAGTACTGTCCAGTAATGAATCATGTTTTTAGAAGCCATCTCTTTAAAATTAGCTTAAATTAAGGTGCAAGAATGAGCTGCCTCCAGCCTGGATACTTTTGCATACCGTACAGTGGAGCCGTCTGCCTGACCGCTGTCGGACTGGAGCAAGTCCCGGCAGGCAGGTCGGGGCAGGAGCCAGGGACCCACCGCGGGGCTTTAACCCCGCGCAGCCGCTCGCTCCTCCCGATGGAGGAGAGACTCGGAGGGCTGTCAGGGAGGAAACTCGGAGGCTGAGGTGGCGATGGTTTAACAGCTAAAGCAAAAGCTCTGTGTGCAGGCAAAGGAAGCCAAGGAGTTAATCCACCCACGGTGCTGGTGTTTGCTCCTGCTCTCCACCCGCTCCTGGCTCGGTGTGCGAGAGCCTCCCCGGGCACTCAGCAGCACCCTGGAACTTCTCATCTCCACAGGGTGCATTTCGCTTTTTACACTGTCCCCCATGCCACGGGAGAGCGAGGAGGGGACAAGGCCAGGCACAAAGCCGAGAGCTCTCTGGAGGCAGAAATCCTCAGATACTCTCTGTCTGCTGAAACTCGGGAAGAGAGAGAAAGAAAGATGCTGCGAATTCGTAAAGATGCTTCAGCCCACGTGGCTGCGGTGCTGGGTACCCAGAGAGGAGGAGGAGGGAGGGAGGGAGGGAAGATCAGGGCACATCCACCCCCTCAGCGTTTTGCTGCTCTGCTGAATCTGCACATGTCCGGCTCTGCCACTGCCGATGTGTGGGGCTGTGAGCGGGGGAGAGGGACACTATTGGCTCCCGGGGCGGCGGCGTGTCACCCGGCAGGCTGTATATATCCAGGGAGAGCAGGGACCACTCCGGCTCTTAGCAGAGCTGCTTCACTCTATAGCTCAGAGGGACTTCGAGGATGGAAAGAAAAGGGAAAGGCTGCCCTTGCTTTTTTTGATTCTGTCAAGCTCTGAAAACTCTTGGGAAACAGAGACCTGGCGAATGAAGGACTATGTGGAAACCAATAAAGCAGATTTCCAGGGAGAAATCGTCAGAGAGATGCAGCACGGTGCCCAAAAGGAAATATTCACTAGGATTTGTTCCTAGGTGCAGAGAGAAGGTGTTTGGGCATCTGGATCAGCTGCTGTGCATAAGACACACGGGGCTGGAAAAGAACAGCAGCTGGAGCGTCCCTGGAGCAAAGCTCTCATGCAATCAGCACGGGAAGAAGGACACATTTGTCAGCTCTCTTATGTAGTTCGTAGCCATGGGGCAGATCTTTAAAATACAATTTCGAGTGTTCCCTCCTACAGCCCCTGACTTTAGAGCCTGAGCTGCCAGGGAGAGGGGGCAGAGAGGATCACGCAGCCTGCCCGGGGCACGGGCAGCACTGGGGCTTTGCTGCCCCAGCCATGAGTGGGCACTCCTGGTTCCCTCTGCAGTACATCTCCAAGCCCTTCTGGAGAGCGGAGAATCACAATGCGACCAACTTCTTCTCTGCACTGTATGGCTTTCCTAACCAATCCTTTTTCCACAGCGATTTGGACCTGGAGGACCTGGGGGACTTTGGCAGTGGGACCAGGTATGAGGGTGAGTCCCAAAGCCGGACAGTGAAGGCCCTGCTGATTGTGGCCTACTCCGTGATCATCTGCATCTCCCTCTTTGGCAACCTGCTGGTGTGTCATGTGGTGATCAAGAACAAAAGGATGCACTCGGCCACCAGCCTCTTCATTGTCAACCTGGCTGTGGCTGATGTGATGATCACCATCCTGAACACCCCCTTCACGCTGGTGAGCACCCACCCTCCCTGTGTGTCTGTCCAAGCCATGTGTG
The DNA here is from genome assembly GCA_020745705.1 of Hemiprocne comata. Classification (NCBI taxonomy): domain Eukaryota; kingdom Metazoa; phylum Chordata; class Aves; order Apodiformes; family Apodidae; genus Hemiprocne; species Hemiprocne comata. Next base: position 21,037,069 of record CM036597.1, on the reverse strand, counting down.
CTGTGTCTGTGTGTCTGTCTGAGCAGTGTACGCTGCGAGTGTATGTGTGTCTGTCCATGCCATGTGCTCTGTGTCTGTGTGTCTGTCCCAGCTGTGTTCACTGTGCGTGTCTGTCTGTCCGTCTGTCCGAGCTGTGTAGGTGGGCACTGAAGGGGCCAGCAGCAGGCTCACAGGCAGTTTCCTCTCGGCTCTTCCCCCTCTCCTCTTGCCTCCTGGCTGAGCTGCAGCCGTACCCGGTCTGTAACCCCTTCTATTCAGTTCCCAGGTTACCAGTTTGAATTCACCCTTTCTTAAATCGATCCTGCTTCTTTGGTGGGATTTCTCTGCTTGATGTGATGGGATTTGCAGCCCGCGATCAGTTCAGGGAGAGCAGGGTGCCCTCTGCTGTGTTTGACAACAACAGGCGCTCGTCAGGCACAAGCAGTCAAGTAACCGCGAGCCCTCCCAGGATTAGCTTTGCACCACCTTCAGAGAGCGAGCAAATTGGGGCAGTGACAGAGTCATTACTGCTAGAGTTGTCTCTAGGGGGAAATTTTTAAATTAATTGAAAAATTAGCTAGTCTTGACTAATTTTCTGTGTGGATTGATTTTTTGTAGCAAATGTGCTTTATTTCTAATTAGCTTCATCTGCTTCCAGAGTGAGTTACACTAATTTGGAATAAATATTGCACAGTCAGGAATAAGAAGGGAGTGAGACAATAGGTGTTATGTGAGATAGTCTCCTTGCAGAAGATCCACAAGAAGTGACACCTCTCTGGGAGCTAGGAGAGATGTCTAGCAGCCCTGGCCCTGTGGTGGTCCTGGCAAGGCTCTGACCAGCTCTGGCCTGCAGAGCCCACAGGGCAGGGTGGCAGGGATGCTCCACAGACTCTGAGGTGTTGCCTCACTAAGTTCAATGCCCTCAAAGATTTTTTATTCCATGAATTTGTCTCACTGAGCTTTGAACCCATGTGATGCTCAGCATCCACAAATTGGAACATGCAGCTGTTTGTAAAGAGGCAAGCTGCAGTTCCTCCCTGCAGAACCTCATCAAGGGGTTGAGCTAAGATTTCTTTACATTTTTCAGAAACACCACAGGCAAACACACACACACAGCGCACTACTCAGGGGGGTTTGTCTGCTCAGTATAACAAATCTCACTTCTGTTTCAAAGCCTCTTGCATGGTCTCTGTTTCCCCAGAAAAAATGAGTATAACGCATCTACAAGGCATCAGGAAACAATATTAAAGCATTCCTTCCTCACCATACTCCAGAGAAGCCTGTTTGCTTCAGATAGTGCCCACTGTTCTAACCCTGTTTTGCTGCTCTTCAGGTGAGGTTTGTGAGCAGTACCTGGGTTTTTGGGAAGCTGATGTGTCACGTAAGCCGCTTTGTCCAGTACTGCTCTGTCCACGTGTCCGTGCTGACCCTTGCTGCCATCGCCCTGGATCGGCACCAGGTACGTGAATCATAGAATCAAGGACTCATTTGGGTTGGAAAGGACCTTAAAAATCATCCAGTCCCACCCACTGCATGGGAAGGGACAGCTCCTACTAGACCAGGTTGCTCCAAGCCCCATCCAACCTGCCCTTCAACACTGCCAGGGATGGGCAGCCACAGCTTCTCTGGGCAGCCTGTTCCAGTGTCTCACCACCCTCACACTAAAGAATTTCCTCCTCATGTTTCACCTAAATCTCCCCTTTTTCAGATTTAATCCATCACCCCTTGTCCTCTCACTCCCTACCCTTGTCAAAAGTCCCTCCCCAGCTTTCCTGGAGCCCCTTCAGGCACTGCAAGGTTCTCTAAGGTCTCCCTGGAGCCTTCTCTTCTCCAGGCTGAAAAACCCCAACTCTCTCAGCCTGTCTTCATAGGAGAGGTGCTCCAGCCCTCTGGAGCACATGACACACATTGCTCTAATATTTGCTAGAAAATACAGCATTAAATACATATTTTTTCCCCTTCAAATCCCAGTACCTGGAAACCTGCATTGTCTTGGGAATCAAGGAATGGAAGGGAGAACTCTAGCTTTCATATATATTCACCAATACTTTTTTTGGTGGATACCAACAAGGAAAACCTTCCAGGCCAAGCAAAACGTGGGTACTGAAAAGCAATTTCACATGAGAAATGGTGTGGTTAGATGAAGTTCAAAACAATAACTGATTCTACTCTGGTTGTCTGGGATGTGCTCCATCTGGTGTCAGAAAATTACAGAGACCATCAGAGGATACATCATCCATTTCTGTCTTTTTTACCACAAAAAATTTGGTAGTCTGCCCAGTCTGTGTGCACCATTGCAGCTCCTGAAAGCAAAGCGCTTTGGTAATAATGACTCCTTTTAATAAGTAGAGTCTGGGTTGATTGCAAAGCATGGCAAGGTATAAAGAAGTGTTTGTTTAATTAAGGGCAAACACATTACCTGCCTTTCAATTCAGTGGAGTAGGTTCCCTGGAACTGGAATCAGCCAGTGTGACCCAAGGAGATAAAAATAGAAGGAAGGAAATGTCACTGAGAAAAGAGTAATCAACACTTGACTCTAAAAGTATTGCTAGTCCTGAGAGGTACCAGAGCAGACAGATGCTCTAGGGGAGTTGCACAAGCTCAATTAAGTTGATATTTATAATGAGACTAGAAAAGACATGCATGAAATACCAAAGGCTTAATCAGCCAAGAGATCATTTGGATGACATGATGGGTCTATTTTTAATTACTGTTTCATTGCCTAATATAATAATCTATAGTGCATGTAACTCATGAGATATCTAACCATCATGATCTCTGAAGCCAAGCTTATGGGTGACATGGAGTGTGTCTCTCTGGGTGGGGCACTGGGCCAGCAGTAACACTTAATACTTCCATAACTCCTGGCATTTTCCAGCCCTGATACTCTCCAAAGTCCTGTAAAATGGGTCTCTCCTTTATGCCTTTTAACACTGGGGGATGCTGAGTTGCTGCAGCACTTCAGGCTGCAACAGGAGGCTCAAAGAGCCACATAAAATTTGTCAGGCTTAGTAGCAAACACACCTGGACTGGCTGTGCTTCTGTCCAGGGTACACTGTGACTGCCAAAGAGGTAAGTTGGGCAGTGCTATGTTGGCCAAAGATTACATTCTGCCCTGGTCCTCAGCATCTTGTCGCTGTGTCTTGCAAGTCCACCAAATGTGAGCACTGCAGCTGCCACCTGTGTTGGAGACCTTGTCTGTAGTCATTAGGAGACTTCTTGTCCTCCCTGTAGTACAAGCCACATCAGCCTCTTGGCTTTCAGCCAGTGCCACACCTTGCATCCGTGCTGAGTGTTCCTCGATGCCTTGGAAACCACACAGGATCTGGGTGAAACACTTGCTCCTGGACAGGGATAAAGCAAAGATGCATTCTTTTTTTCTTCTCTAAAGCTTGCAGCTTGTGTTTATCAATTGAGGTCACTCTTAAGTCCTCAAGGCTGGTTGTTCCCTGCAGGTCATCATGCACCCCCTCAAGCCACGCATGTCCATGGTGAAAGGAGGGATTTGCATCATCATCATCTGGGTGATGGCCAGCTGCTTCTCCCTGCCTCACGCGGTGTATCAGACTTTGACAAGATTTTATATCGGGTAAGACATTTCCACAGTGCTCTTTTATGTGACATATGCAGCTTAATCAAAGTCCCACAGATTTGAAGGCACACATTTCTCCATCTGTGTTATTAAAAGAAGAAAGTATGGTGAAATAGGGAAGTCTTCCTTCTCTTCGTCTGGGCCGTGTGTTTCTCCCAAAAGGACAATGAAAATCCAAGGAATTGCTTTCAAGCTTGTTTGTTAGTTGATTTTAGCTCAGAGATTCAGCTCTGTTATTTAAGGCAGGCACAGAAGAGGGTTCTCTTTGTCATTAGAGGGCACAAATGCCAATATGGATTACTTTTTTCTTTTCCTGGAGCTGTGTTTGAAATACCTTCATTCAGGTCAAAGCTTAAACTTAAAGCAGAATTTTCCATTGCAAGTGGCACTTGCACATGTCACTGAAGGACTTCTGCTATCTCTGCCTTTACTGAAACTTGTGCAGAATGTCTGAGATGTTTGATTTCAGGTGTTGTGTGCCTCTGGTAGTGGGACTGACAGTTCTTTCTGTCTTTGATCTTCAGGAACAGAACGATACGAATGGTCTGCCTCCCCAGCTTCCCTCCTCCTGCTGATCTTTTCTGGAAGTATTTGGACTTGACTACTTTTGTTCTCTTGTATGTCCTGCCCTTGCTTGTGATCTCCATCACATATACCGTAGTGGCCAAGAAGCTCTGGCTGAGAAATGCCATCGGGGACCTCACCATGGAGCAATACTATGCTCATCAACGGAAAAAGAAGATGACGCTGAAGATGCTGATGGTGGTGGTGGTTGTGTTTGCAGTGTGCTGGTTCCCCCTGAACTGCTACGTGGTGTTGATCTCCTGCAGGGCCATCCACAGCAGCAACGCTCTGTACTTTGCTTTTCACTGGTTTGCCATGAGCAGCACTTGCTACAACCCCTTCATTTACTGTTGGCTGAACAAGAGCTTTAGGTCTGAGCTGAAGTCACTGCTGTGTGTGTGCCGGCGGCCGAGCGGGGCCCAGAGCCAGGCGCTGGGGGCCATGTCCCCCCCCGTGCCGGGCCGTGTCCCCCCCGTGCCGGGCCGTGTCCCCCCCGTGCCAGCATGCCTGGGCCGAGAGCTGCCACCACACAAGGGGCAACGGCTGCCAGAAGGCCAGGGCCTCATCCCAGAGGAACTCTGCAAAGACAGACATCTCCAGTGTTCAGCCACTTGTGGCAGAAAGCTGAAGCCTTCCTCCGACAGCCGGGCAGCACCATGTGGGAATTGGAGAATCACCAGAGAAATGGCATGGGAAGGGACTGCTGGGGACCATCTAGTCCAGCCTCCTGGCCAAAGCAAAAGCACTTCAGCATTCAGTGGGGCTGGTCAGGACCTCATCCAGTTAGGTGTTCAGAAACCTCCTGGCATGGAGTGCCCACATGTGGGCTCCAGAGGGAGGGGTGTTGAGTGAGTTTTTCATTGGAACAGTCAGCAAAAATCAAGAGAATTCTTTAACAGCACAGAAATCTTTCATGGGCTAAATGAGTGAGGGCACCCATGCTGATGATGCATGTGTCAGCTGGTGCACACTGGTTGGGAGAAAACCAGCACCCGGAGGTGGTGAAGCCTTGGCAGGCTGCATGTGGAGACCAGGGGGGTGCTGGCCAGCTGGCACCTCTTGTGCTGACACACGTGGGGCATTGTTAGAGCCTCTTGGTGTTCTGTCAAACACATTATTTTATTTCCTAAGAAAACTGCCATTTTTTGACACAGTCAATTGACTTTTTTTAGCATAAAGTCTAAATTATTTTCAGTGTCATTAATATCTTATTTTTATCAGTCCTCAGGAGCTGTGTCCTTGGTGGTGCCAGCCTGTCTGTCTGTCTTGGAGTGAGCCCCCGCAGCAGTGACAGCTGAACAGGGACCCAGCTTTGCCTGGGGTGGAGCCTCCACTGTAACTCCATGTGTTGGGAACAGAGCTGTAGGTTTTAAAACCAAAAGCCAGGAGACAGAAAAAGCTGGCACTAAATAAAAGAGTTCATTTGTAAACCTTTATATATTCCCCTGCTCAAAAAAACTGAGCATCTGATAATGTGCCACAGCAATTGCCTCCGATACTGACCCTCACATTCCCACTGCTCTTGGCAGTGATGGAGTGCTGGGGTCCCTCGGCCATGGTAGGGTCCCTCAGCTGTGGTGGTAGGGTCCCTTGGCCATGGTGGTGGGGTTCCTCAGCCATGCTGGTGAGGTGCCTTGGCCACAGTGGTGGGTTCCTTGGCCAAAGTGGGGTCCCTTGGCCATGGTGGGGTCCCTTGGCCACAGTGGGGTCCCTTGGAGGTGGACAAGTGGCCCCATGCTCAGCCCAGGCAGCTGCAGGTCTGACGGGTCAGGGTGGGAGCTGGTCCCAGCATTTCAGCAGTGGATTTGTATCAGCAGTGAGAAACATCCAGTGGGAGCATGTGGTCAACATCAAACTGATGGCTGTAAAAATTCACCAGTCTCATTTTTCTCTTCCTCTAAAAGAATAACCAGCTTCTTTATTCATGTCCATTCGGTGCTGGATCAGCCTTTGCAACTGCAAAGGATTTAGCCTCTAAAGACTGTGAAAAGAAAAGGACTTTTGTCCTTCCTATGCAAAATAACACGAACAACACTTGCACAGCATGGCATGTCCACTGAGGACTGGCAGTTTGCTGCAGTGGCAAACCTGAGTGAAAGACCATTCAAATTTGGAAACCGAGATGCTTTTGTTAAGTACAAAACTGATGACGTGTGACCTGAGAATGTATTTGCAGCTAAAAAATAAACTGTGAAGCTGAGGAAAGAGTAAGAGTAACATGAATCTTGCTTCTTCCTAAAATGGTTGTGGGAAGGGGAGAGGTCAGAAGCACCTGAACAAGGAGTAGAAACTTCCCATGGCTCAAGACATCACAAAACACTCCAGTGTTTCCATTGGCAGTGCTGCAAGGAAATGCTCCCCTTCCAACAGGCAATTGGATCCATCTGGCTGGAGGAAGGGGACCTGGGAGTCTTGGTGAACAACAAGCTCAGCAGGAGTGAACAGTGTGCTGCAGGGCAAAGAAAGCCAACAGGATGCCGGGCTGCATCAACAAGGGCATCACCAGCAGAGATCAAGAAGTCGTCATCCCACTCAGATATGTGTCAGACCACACCTGGAGTATTGCCTTCAGTTTTGGTCCCTGCTCTACAAAAAGCATGTGGACAGGCTGGAGAGGGTCCAGAGAAGGGCCACGAGGATGATCAGAGGACTGGGGGACCTCCCATATGAGGAGAGGCTGAGAAAACTGGGTTTGTTCACCTGGAGGGTTTCTGTCTGGAGGGTTTCTGCAAACAAGATGTCTCTTGTTAAAAAACAAACCAACCACAAACCCAAATACAATATTGTTAAGGTGAGTAATTGAATGAAACATCTTTTCATTCAAATGTTCTTCTTTTTACATTGGAAAAATCCCATGACATTAAATAATGCAATTTGCATGTATGTCCCAACACCCTCCCAGAGAACTGCTACAACTCGTGACTCCAGATCAAATCAAACGGGCTGTTCTGGCTGCTCAACTTCTTTGGGAATGGCAACTTGGGTCTGTCTGCCTTTGGCCTTTGCAGGGAGGGAAGGGTGGTGTAGGCCAAGGTCACGGCCACAGCCTGCCTGTGTGCCCATGCAGAGATGTCCCTCCCCCAGCCAGGTTTCTGCACAGGACGCGTTGCTCCCCGATGGAAAACTGACGTTGGTCTCCCAACTGCACATCCTGCATGTCACACAAACTGTGCTTTCTTCACCAACAGTCTGCAGCCTGGCAATGTTGAGCTGCCTTAAAACAAAATAATTGCCTTGAGGTGACTGTCAAAAGCTTACGTTTGTGCAAAAGTCTGGAGAACTTTGCCACCGTTATATGCAACCTTCTGCTGGATGCGCTTGCTTAAATATGAGCTCTGTTAAAATTTCCATATGGTTGTAATACAACAAGATTTGATTCACCAGTGTTTTTTAGAAGCTGATAATAGCCAAATAAAATATCTGGCTTAAGAAGCCCCTCTCTCTTGTGAGTTTTGTGTAACTTTGAAAGTTTTGAAAGCGAGGTATTCCTTTTTACAAGAGGATTAACAAGACAGCATAGACTGCTGCTCCTGACAGTCTCAAAGCCACCACCAAAGCTTATGTCTGCGTGTGTTTTGACATCTTTCAGCATGAAAAGCCCCTTGTAAAAAGCAGAGCTGTGATTACCCAGATGAGGAGTCAGCTGTGGACATGTGCTGACTGTAAATGCCAACTCAGCCCCTTGCACTTCAGCTCAGCTCCCTGCAGCACACGGTTGATCTCAGCAGCACTTCTCTTTGTCCCAGGCAGGAGCACAGGCACACCTAACTTGAATTTACTTCTTATTCTCCAATAAACACTTCCATGAGTGTAAGCACAGCCCAATTTCTTGTGCACTTCTCCAAGTGCTCCTGCTGGGATCTGCAGCCACCTCATGGGTCCCCTGCCCTCGCCACCGAATACAGTGACATGGACCAGATGATGAGGTACCACCCCATAACACAGCCAAGGAGTTTTGTCCTGTTTTTTGTCCTAGAAGGTGGTTCAGGCAGAACAAAGGTCAGTCCCTTGCTTGGTGCAAAGCCCTTTCAGAAGAAGCTGCTGCAGCACAAACACGGGAGGCCCCCCAGGAGCAGCACAACCCACCCGCCCCATCCCACCCGGCACTGAGGATGCTGGACACAGGCAGAGCTGGGCACGGGAGCAGCCAGAGCCTCTGGTCCCTGTGTCCTGAAGCCCAGGCTGCTGTCACCTGCACCCGGGGCCGGGGGGGAACAGGGTCTCCAGCTCCCTTGCCTCCCTCTGCTTTGCTCTGCTCCAGGAGGGCTGGGGCAGTGGGAAAGCAGCAAACGTCTTTTGTTATGCTGGAAGCAGCAGCTGCCATCCTGGATGCTGCTCAGCATGCCTGGGTTGTGGCTCAGTATTTTATAGCATCTGACAGAGGTTTAATAGCACATGATGGTGTGAAACGTGCTGTGAAACCAGAGCAAGACCTCTGTGAAAGAGATTGTAGGAAAATGATTTATTTTCCAGTTGGAAATAAAATATATGCTCTTGGGAGCATAACTCAGTGATGAATGGTATTGTCATGCAGCACAACCGAAACACCCATCATTCTGAGTAACAAAGCAAAGCAAGTTTGGCACTAAGGAACTTCTTTTAATATGGAACTGTTTTTTCATGTGCCATGCCACATAATGCTGCAGGAACAACCTTAGTTCTTTTCTATATAATTATTGAAAAAAAAATCAGAGGCCTAAAAATGCCATTGCTTCACACTGATCTTTTTTCTTCCTCTGGCAAAAGCTAAAAGCAGCAAAAACTGTTTCTTCCTCTGCAGCCTGACTCAAAGGTCCTCCAATTCCATGGCTGATTTCAGGCAAGTCTGAAGGAGCACCCGGCTCTGCTGAGGAGGTGTTTGCTCTGCGACTGGTCCCAGCATGGGAGGAGAGGAGGAGGAGAGGGGGAGGAGGTGCCCTAGCCGCCTCCTAGTGCAGGATGCAGTGCCACAGCCTGGGGCAATTGGACCGGAACTGACCCAGCTAACTGGGTTCACTTCACAGCACCAGTAGGGCACAAAGCATTTTGGTTCTCTCCTAATCAAGCCCAAATGCCCTTATTTTGAAGAATAGGGAGATGTAGGAAGAGAGAGGTATATGTAAGGGAGAAGAAGGGGGAAATATATCCAGGAGTGGAGGATCATTTTCATGTTGTCTTCAGCTGTGGTAAGAAGGAATCTGAAGACTCACTGGTAAGGCTCCCTACCTCCCAAACACATGGCTGTAAATGCTTCAGATGGATAACCTAAATTTAGACCCAGTTTAGGATTATTGCTACTACTAAATAACCCAGTGCTTGTTGTGCAGGAGATAAGCTTGTCACTGGACTAATTATTAGCTAATTGTATAATTATTAAGCTGGTAAAACTAATAGCAACTTTACTATTACTGTGGACTTTGTCTGTTTTTTGAATCATGGACTCCGATTCAAGAATTGCTGCTTGTCCATGATTTCTTCTTTACAAGAAAGGTACCAGCTCTCACGATGCCATTATTTGCACAGAGCCTGGTGTTCAGTAAGGCATATGACAAATTGAGAAGTCAGTCTTTTTTTCTTTTTTTTTTTTTTTCCTAGGAGAATAAAATTCTCAGCTTTATCAAGTGGGAAATCCTCATCTGTGGCATCTGTGCTGACCCTTAAACTGTTCCTAATAATTTTTAAATTTTAATATTCTCCTGACAAGAGTGAATGGGATTTGTACTGACATTCATCTCATAGAAATCTGGTGTAAAGCTGGTTACTTGAAGTCCCTCAGGCTGCACATTGGCAGGGCTGTTCCTGGAGTGCCACCAGAAGGAAAGTTGTGGAAGTGTGCCTTCAAAAAGCCACGGAGACACTGCAAGGAACCACACGATGAGGAGCCAGGAGGGGATGGAGCTGCTGGCATCTCAGGACAGGTCTGAGGAGCTGGAGGTGCTCTGGAGGTGCTCAGCACAACACGTGCTATGCAGTGTCTCATACCCCACCCACAGTAAATCCAAAGGCCTAGAAGAATGGAGCCTGTTTTTCAGCTGGAATGTCCCCCACTGAGATCCTGACATTACTGAAGGTCTTGTAATTCTTTCTAAGATGAGCATTACCAACACTGCTGCTTTATTTTACTTCCAGAGCTGCACTTCCCTGTTCCAGCTGACACCTCGGCTTGTCTGCTACCACACAGTGGCTTACTGCTCTGTGGTTTGATTTGCTTTGTTCCAGAACATGTCCATGAGGTATGGAACAGGCTTTTGAAGTGAGAAAACCTGATTGCCCCGATTGCTGCCACTTCAAACATTACTGACCCCCCCTGCAGTAGCTTGGAAGTAACTTCTGTAGGTTTTGTCTTGCTGATTCAAAGCTCACTTGGCACCGTCCCAAAGGAAGTTTTACATTAAATATGCACAAAAATACAGCAGGTCTCACCTACTTAAGAGCTTCCATGAAACCCAGAGCTGAGATACTAATAATTAATGACTGGTTTTTAATCAGAGCCACTGAGAATCACAACAGCCAGCATCTTTGAACAGAAGTTTCAGAGTTTCAGGATTCCTGTAGTTTCCTGCTCAGGTTCAAGCTTTTTGCAGTAAATGCCATTTGCTGCTCTTCCAGAAGCCAAGGGAATTGGCCTTGGAAGCCTCCATGGTGTGAGTTTGAGGGGCTGCCCATGGGATCAGGTGCTGTAGTGTCCACCTGTACTCCTTGCCTTGGGGAGGTCCCAGCTGGTCTCATGGATGTCACAACCTGCGCCCATTCCACCTTCTGGTATCTGCAGTCATGGGCAGGAGGAACTTCAGGGTCAGCAGCTGCAGCCCACAGCTGGCAAGGCTGGGGACACCAGGATGGCTGGTAGGGCTGTGGGCACGGGAATGGCTGGTGAGGAGAAACAAGGAGGTTGGGTGAGGAGAGTTTTCCCAGGTAAAGAATAAACACCTCAGGGGAAAAGGGCTTGCCTGGGTTTCCACAATATGAGGCACAGATTTCTGGTGATTTTATCAAGGCATTTAGCTTTAGCCCTGATCCCACCACGGGGTAAAGCTAAGCCAAGGGCTGCCCGGGCTCTGCTCCAGCGTGCTGCCCAGCGCTGTGCTGCTGGAAGAGCGGCACTCCAACCCACCCACCCGCGGGTTGCCACTCCTCTTATTTTTCACGAGAGGAAAAGTGCAAGAGGGGAATAAAGAGAACTCACGTCCAACCTGAGGGAAGGCAGCAGGGGTTGGAACTCACCCCGATCTGGGCACCGACCTCCCGAAATCTCCCCGCTCGGCTCTCTCGGCAGTGTCGTCCACGACCCCCGGGCCGGCCTCGCCGCCCCCCGCGCCCAGCGCCGGCCTCGCCCGAGGCGCCAGGGGGCGCTGCGGCACCGGGCGGGCGGAGCAGGGGGCGCTTCCGCGATCTGCGATAGAGGCGATTATCGAGATACGGTAGGAGACTGTTGGAGGGACTGCCCGCGTGTCCCTGGAGCTCCGGTGCAGTTCTGGTGCTACTCGGGCTTGTAGTGAGAGGACAAGGGGTGATGGATTAAAACTGGAAGAGGAGAGATTTCGGTGAGACATTAGTAGGAAATTCTTTGCTCTGAGGGTGCTGAGACACTGGCCCAGGTTGCCCAGGGAAGCTGTGGCTGCCCCATCCCTGGAAGTGTTCAAGGGCAGGTTGGATGGGACTCTGAGCAACCTGTTCTAGTGGGAGGTGTCCCTGCCCATGCAGGGGCTTGGATCTAGATAATCTCTCAGGTTCCTTCCAACCCAAAGCAGTCTGTGATTCTATGATTCACAGCCCCAGGTCTGGACAGCCCAGCCTGGCCCTGGGATGTGCCACAGTTGACCCCCTCCCTGCTCCGGCTGGTGCTGTATCCCTTGGAGCTGTTCCCGCTGCCTTGGCAGAGCTCCCTCAGGCCTCAGGCACACCAGACATCTGAGGAGTTCTGTATCTCAGTCAGAAGAACACACTAAAATAAACGTGATAAGGGAACCCAACCTCGACCTCCCATCGCAGCCCACGGGATAACGAGTGACCCCAGTTCCCAGAAGTGATGTCATGGATCGGCGCAGGAAGAGGAGCCATGAAGTTCAAAACACTTCACTGGCCGATCATAACCAGCCAGCCTGGCAGAGCGGGCTTTGGAAAAGGCTTTTGTACTCACACCCATAGAAAACAATCAGTAGAACAACTTTACTTCCCAGACCTGCACTGAATACCAAGTTAGCACCAGAGTACTTCATTATGATCCTGCTTTTGGCAAGGAAGCCGTGGGCAGAGGAAGTGTGAGTCACTACAAAGCCTGGGATAAAAGACACTGTGCAAATGAACAAACACAGCCCTTGCGAGCCAACCCCACTGAGTGCCACTATCACATTCTTGTGGAGTCTCAGGACATTTCAGGACCCACTCCAAAAGTTCTTCATTATTCATATGTCTAAAAATAGGTCATGACAGCTAAATTGCACTGGTCAGCCAAAGCAGGCAGTAGCCAAACACCACTGATACACTGAACTACAAACTTTGGACTCTTCTTGGAACACAAGGAAGGTGACAAATTCTGACTAATTTGAACCAAATGTTGAGGGTGTCAGTTTTCCTTCTCTGACATCACATCTCTGCCTTCCAGCTTATGATTTGCTAGTAACAATATTGCACCTAAATACACACAAAAGCCCATGACTAGAAAACACTTGCCCTGGGGAGATGAAATAACAAGGGACAATGGTCACAAACTGGTACACGGGAGGTTTAACCTAAATAAAAGAAAATAGTCTTTTACTCTGAGGGTAACAGAGCAGTGGAACAAGCTACCCAGGGAGGTTGTGGAGTCTCCATCCCTGGAGACATTCCAAACCTGCCTGGACATGTTTCTGTGGGATCTGCTCTAGGGGATGCTGCTCTAGCAGAGGGGTTGGAATAGATGATCTCCAGAGGTCCCTTCCAACCCTGACCAGTCTGTGACTCTGTGAACTTACAACAAACAGATTAATCCAATGGATGGTTTTCTCTGTTGTGACCATGTCTCCCAGAGGTTAATCACCTCTCTGAAAGCTGTCTTGAACAATGTGCCATCTTTGTTCTCTGTTTCTTCTCATGAGGGTCAGCCTGTCTTTTGTCTGCTGTTCTCCTGAGTCCTCTACATTAGTCTCAAAATCACAGGGCTCACTATTTTTTGTATGGAAAGGATGTTGAGATCGTAGTGCTACGCAGAAAGTAACAGTAAAGGAGGCCAGCTCTGGCCTTTAAATAGTCTCTGGAGGAATAAAAAAGTGTAGATGTGGTGCTAAGGGACATGGTTTAGTGGTGACCTTGGCAGTGCTGGGTTAATGGTTGGACTCAATTATCTTAAAGGCCTTTTCCAACCAAAATTATTTGATCGTTCTGATTCTATGTTGATAATGGAGGAAAATTAAACACTGGTGCTGTGAGGGCAACGCTGGCTGTTGCCTTTTGGCATCTCTCATTCCAGCAAAAGCTGATGATGCTCCCGAGGAGAATCTGGCCCTGCTGTGATCCATGGGACCTGTAAGAGGGAGCTGAGGGGGCCCAGCTGCTGCTGGAGGTGGGCTTGGCTCTGCTGTGTGTCAGCCCATGGCACAGCCCAGGGGAAGCCACACCGACTGCCTCTGGAAAACTTCCCTTGCTTCCTCATCTCGCTTGTCACATCAATCAAAATCCCATTTTCTCACCCCTGTTTCAGCATTTGAAAGCTGAAGACATAAACTTCCCTCAGCTCTTTGGAATTGATGTCTTGGTAAAGCTTTTCTGAAGGAGCAGGGTAGAGCTCCAACCCACACGTCCCTCACTCCTGCTCTCCTTCAATATTGTGAGCAATTACTTAACATTTGCAGAGGCTCTGTGGATCCTCCAAGTGATGAGTACTGCTGATACCTGCTATTGACTTTTCTCTCTCCTCTTTCTGCTGCCTGAAGCTCTGGTCGTGTTCAGCAACAAAGGTCAGATCCAGCCCCTCCCTCCCGTGAGCTGGTGCCTCAGTGCAGAGCCCTGTGTGGGAAGTGAGGCAGGGCTCGCTGTGTACAGAAAGGTGGCAGAATCAGACCAGAAATAAATTACTGTAAATCCTTACTTGTTTCCACAGCTTTCAGGAAACGAAAAAAACCCCAACATTTCCCTGGCTGTGTGGGTGAATTAATTAATTAATTAACAGAGCCCTTCCTGCAGGCTGTTGTACTGCAGCTGCACATGGATCATGGCAAGGTTCCTGGAGCACCATGGTGGGACCTGGCAGCCCTGGTCCTGCCTGCCAGCCCTGCTGTCACTGCCGATGGCAGGGTATCCCCTCTGCCTCTCACCACCTGGGAATGGGACCCACAGGGGTTAATCTTCTAGCCCAATCTCGCAGAACATCCCATGTGGACTACCCATGGTCATGGACTAAAGGTGGCTGTGTTAATGCTTACAGCTTATTGCCCTATTTTATGTGTCCCCAGGGTATTTTTTTGAGTTTCCAGATGCAGGATCTGGTCTTTCGGTTAGTCTTTTGGATGAGTGTTTCCTTCTTGTTACATGAACACAAGGGGGAAAAAGGCTTCATCATTTCATCTTCTTATGAAGAACTTCAAAGCTTTCAACTGAAGCATGTTGTAAAAAAAAAATAAAAAATACACAATTCTCATTATGTGTTTCTTCTTTTTTCCTCCTATTTTCTTTTAGATAGAAATAACAATCTAAAGCATTATCAGAAGTGCTTTGAGTCTGCCATCACCTGGAGTTGGAATGACACTCTGACAGCTGCTGGATTGCACATTGCCAGCTCCTGCTTTCAAGAGCTGTATAATTTACAATGTTTGTTCTTACTCAGGAAGGTCATCAAAAAGTTAAAAGTTGATAAATTCAGGAAAATATCAGCCAAAGGAGATTACTCACAGCCACTTACCCAGGCTGCACTCCTTGTGTTTGGAGAGATGCTTCAGGGCTCAGAGGCTAAAGCTTTGCAAGAAAGAACAACTCTGCAGGAAGGAACAACTTTGCCCAAGCCCCAGAATTGTTCCTCTTCTCTTCTCTCCACCATGCTCCAGAGTTCAAGTGGAGGAGAAGCCACCCCCACAGATTTTTGTCCTGTGTTAGATGAAGCTGATAAGTCCTCTAGATGTTGCCTGAATGTACAGAAACCCTTCCTGGGGTTTAGCAGGCTTGGCTGGTTTCCAGCCTGGGGAAAGCACAGCACTGTTGCTGTCAGGACAGATGGCAGTGGATGAGATGGCTAATTGGGGCTCACTGCTTTGAAAAGTCACCACTTTTTTTTTCTTCAAAGTATGTACATGCTTTTAGGTTACAAAATGCTGGCAGCTGATGCAGATGTCACAGGCACTCATGGATGATGTGGAGTAATGCAGAAAAGGAATCCAAGCTTGTTGAAGGCAGTGACCCTGCCAGGTGTGCTGGTGGCCATCCCCTTCAGGTGTAGGCTGTGTGTCCCCCAGCAAGCTATAGCCCATTCTCTCATTAGCCAGGGCTGGTTTCCAGGACCCTGCTCCCCACAGCTCCCCTGGCTCTGGTTCCTCACACCTTGCTCCCCTCCCATGCCTCCAGCAGACAGATGGATCCACCGTGTCCTGCTCTCAGAGAAGGGTGAGCTCATTGCCACAGAGTGGCTTACTTGTTTTTTTTTTTTTTTTCTTTTCATGCCTCCTCCTCAATATCCTGAGTTGGTCTCCTGCTCTGCAAGAGGACAGGTAATGATGAGCTTGCTTTAGAAAATATAAGGGAATAGATATTAAGCCAGATTCCTCTGTCTCCTGTTGTCATGGTATGTACCAAAAGGTATTTTTGGGAAACATCCTTGACATAGAGCTGGGCATCGTGCAATGTAAATCCAGTTACAGCTGGGTAACAGAAGATCAAGGACTGTTTGCTTTCCCCTGTGTCTTCAAGAACAGGTTTCAGATGTGTTCTGGGGACCTCTTGTTGGGATTAGAGGTGTGCTTTGGTTGCTTGCTCTCTGCTGAGAGGAGCCCTGGGGCTCACTGCTAGGTCTGAAGGTAGACTTGACAATTTTGCTTCAATCATGGTTCTTTTGGGTAGAAAAAACTACTTAAGTCTTGCCCCAGAATGTCTCTTCTCTCCTGGAAGATTTTTTCAGTCTATATTTTGGCCTTTGCTGTGTTGGGTCCTGACTGTGAGCTTGGTCACCACTGTGATTAAATACGATTTTGACTTTCCTTCATTTGCTGGAGCTGACTGGGCTTTCAGGCAGCAGTTCCCAAAGTGAGGTACTGAGCAGCATGCAGTGTGATGTTCTCACTCCAGGAAACTCATCTGAGTGCTGATGTCCCTGGTAATTAGTGTGTGTGTGTCTATAAATGTCTGCTCAATTTTCTTTGTGGCCAGAGATCTTTAGATGAACTGCATCACCTCCTCCTCTCCTCTTATAACAACCACCTGTCTGTCAATTAGAACACTTCCATGTCTACCCAAAGTGACACCCCCCTGCTGTCCCTTTGGCCTCTCCCCTTGGTTCTGGGTGGCAGGAGGTCTCTGTTCCCCTGCAGAGCCCCATCATGGTTGGGTTTAGCTCCTGGCACGTGCTGCTCACCTGAGGCCCCCAACATGGTGCTGATGGGGGGGGGGGGTATTGATGCTGTGCTTTAAAAAAAATAAAATTAAACTTTATCATGTGTGTTTAAAGAAAGTGTAAATCACCTCCCATCCAAACCATGAAAGCTTTCCTCTTTTTTTTTTTTCTGGAAACATGCAGTTTTCTAAAGGAACTGTTTCTGCTATTTCTATAAATACGAAGTGAAAAATACAAACTTCTGCCTCTGGATACAGAAAAATTCACAAAAAATTTCATGCCTACCTTAGAACCAAGCAAACATACAACAGCAAAAGCCCACCAAGGGTGAACAAAACTGAGCCATTATTTTCCTTCATCTACCTTCCAGGTCTGTGTGGCTTGGCCCCTCCTGTAGGATCCTGTCACCAGCTTCATCAATCTTAGTTTCCTCATTGAGGCAACAAGTCCATGATGAAAAGAACTTTTCCCCATGCTTCTGATGGCCCTTTGTGCTGGTTTAGTTCTGGCACGGTTTTGGTAGCAGGGAAGGGGCCCCAGGGGTGGTTCCTGTAAGAAGCTACTAGAAGTTCCCCTAGCTCAGGTAGCCAAGGTCAGAGCCATTAAAGAGACCATAGATGCACCTCAGTGATGAACATATGAAAGACCTGAAATAAGGCTGAGAGCGAAAGAGAAGAGCTGAACTGGAGAGGTGAGAGTAGTGCCAGAGAGGAGATCCCAAGGTTGGTGAGGAAGAAGGGGAGGGAGGTGCCCGAGCAGAGGTTCCCCTGCAGCCCATGGCAAGAAGGCAGCTGTCCCTCTGGACCCCATGGAGGAGAAACACAGTAAAGCATCCCCTGAGGGTGCCAGGAGGGGCAAATGTGGACCTGCAGCCCACGGGTTTGGATCTGCAGCTGTAGACCCTGTGCCAGGGGAGGTGAGTGTTCCCCAAGCAGCCCTTGACCCTATGGGAATGTATTGTACTGATTTGCTAGTCATTGAACTCCAGTATAGTTTGAAGCAACAATAAGTGGTGCCAGGAGCAGTGTTGTCCGTAGGGTCCTCAAACTTCTGAGCAAATGGGCAAGTCTACAAGATTAGCACTGACCTGTGACTTTCTTGAATCTTGCCCAGATCCTCAAAAGACCAGTCACCAAACAAAACCCCAGCATAGGAAGTGGTCTCAGTAGAGAAGAATGGGCTCAAGAAGTTTGGAGAGACTCCTGGGAAGGAAGAAAAAGAGGTTTCTGGAAAGATAGATGTCACCTGGAAGAGTTAAGGTTTTAAAATATTGTTCCAAATAAGCATATGCTTTAGCTTGCCTGAGCTGAGCCAACATTAGGGTGGCATGGAGCCTGTGAGGAATAAATAGCAATGATGCTGTGAGCACGCAAGCAGCCGCAGGCCACCAGCATTCCTCTGCCACTGCACTGGGACAGGAGCTGAGCATCTGGGCAGTGTCAGTCTCCAAAAGGCCCAGCATATGCCAGAGTGGGCAGAACCCTTCCCTTCCCTTCCTGAGCCCTCTTGAACTGGGGCTGAATCCTTCCCTGTGCTCTCAATCAAATGTGAAGCAACATCAGTCTCTAGTTCCTTGGTGGCAGAGAGGGTGGTTCTTCCTCACCCTTGGAAAGGTGTGTGTGTCTATCTATACATCTACATGTGTAGGCCTGTGTGTATTTAATCCCTTTCCTAACTACTGCATGTGAAGGGCAGGCCTCTTCTGTCTCCACAGAAACCAGCGGAATTAGGCCGCAAATAAATCTGGGCTGAAATCTTAGGAGATTGGATCACATCTGGCAGCAGTTGCAGTCACCACCCTTCCATGATGCCTTGCGAGTTAGAATAAATAGTCACTGAACTGACACTTCAGGGATGGTTTGTTTGTTTTTTTTTCTGCTCAGTCAGACCCAGAGGCTTTTCACTGCTATCACCAAGTTTACCTCTCCTTCCCCAAAAGGGATAATCAGATTCCCTTGGGTTTTAGATACCAAGAGATGAAATCCAAGCTGTGTGCAAGGAATTTGTTTCTCGACAGCTTCACCTCCTGTCATGATCTATGTAACCAATGTTCCTCCTCAGTAAATCACAGCTTGTGGAGAACACTAGAGGCACAGACTCATGGCCAAACTGAGGAGCTCATTTAAGTAGCAGAGGAGTTAAGTAGTGGTGAGACAGTAACAATCAATGGAAATAAACATAGCTCATGGGAAAGCTAAGATGCTGTCGGATGGGGCACCCAGAGCCCACTCTGCCCAGGCTCTGAACCCCTCACCATTTGGTACAGGACCTTTCCTATTCCTTTTTCCCAAGCTGGGTAAAACTTTGACAGGTGTGGGTTTAGGTTTTTTTCTAATATTTTTAGTTCTGGAAGCTGTGCAAGCTGCTTTCCATCACTGGAGGTGACTTATCCATAATGATACCTACTACCCATGTGTGGGAACCTTGTCTTTTGTTTGCTTCTCCCTCTTTCTTTACTCTCCTGGTGTTGAACTGGGTTCAGGAATAAAGCTGTCAGGGGGAGGAGAATACAGTGTTCCTTTGTGGTGATTAATGGGCAGTCTACTTGGAGCTAACAAGTGAGATGAGTCTTTAAAATAACATTCATCAAAGGGAGGCTGGTTGCTAATTTATGAGGGAGAGTCACTGCCCTCCTGCTGTAGGCTACTAATCCAGAACTGACTCATTGACTAAAATTGTTTAAACCATCATATTCCTGAAGTATTACATTTCAGATCAAGGCTTAAAGGGCCAGGAGCACAACTGGTGGACACTCTTACATGTGTCACCATCCATCTTGAGGGTCTACTACAGCAGCAGGAGCTGCCTCAAAAAGCTCTAACCATTGATGGTGCCTCTCTGGTTCCTCCTAATAACCTGTTTCCTCTGTTTTCCCACAAAAGTCCCATGCTTTGGGAAGAAGCAGTATGCTTAGGAAGGTGGTAATTTTAAAAAGACACAGAAAAGAGACTCTTGTCACTAGCATCTCTGAGGGACTTGGCCAGGCTCTCCCAAGGCATCTCAGATATGCATGGGTGGAATCAGAGTGATCCACACTGAAACTGTGCAATTAAATTACTTGCCCAGCGAGGGGGAAGCCTTCCTCCTCAGTGGGAAAATCTCTCCTGTGCCTGGGGGGACCTTGGCCTACATACCTCCCCACTGTGGATAACGCCCTTGCCTCCAGCAAACGCCCACACCAAAAGACTCTTTGAAACACAGGCCTTCCTCTGGAAAGCTGTTCTACTGCCTGTCTCTGTGGAAATGAACAACCATCTAAAGAATTTCTTAATTTGCAGTCTAATAGAGAACTACTCAACTCCTTTTTCACCATGATCTCCTAAGTAGGAAGAGATGCATCAGGTGGTGGGCCTGAGCATGGCCCCACGAGAATCTCCTGGAGGCAGAGCATTGCCTCTGCTTCCAAGGGACATGGGGCACACAAGAGTGTGGTTGGCACCACCTCCCTGGGACCTTGGCAAGGATAAAAACTTGTTCAGAAACTTGCTTATTTTCTAGACCCAGCTTCAGAGTCTCTGTTCTGGTGTCCCAGCCTGGTGGCTGGGCAGTTATCCAGGCAGTGATGAGCATCCCTGTTTTTCAGTAGAATGGGACCCTGATCTCTGCACTGCAGCTGCCTTTAGTCCTTTATGTCTTTGGGCACAACCAACTGCAGGCAAGACAGAGGGAGAGAATGGGGTTTCTGGACAGGACCCTTGTCTGCTGGCACACCAGCCCTTTGTGCCCACGGTGTCATCAGCTGTGTCCCCAGGACTGCCACAGCACGGCCAGCAGGTGGGAGGGCTGGCAGAGGGGATGGGCTGGGTGAGGACCCAGGTGAAAGCTGCTGTTCAAACATGAGCAAATCCTATGAAAGCAGTCAGAACCACCAGAAAAGTTTGTGGTTTTTTTTCTTTTCTTGGAGTTTTACTCAGTTTTCTATAAATTGTTTACCAAAATATGAACCATTTGACACTAGAACTACAATTAAGTAAATGGGTTTCTTGAGAGCCTGGGAACAGAAGCCTGCTGCAACCTGGTTCTTCTATCCTTAATGCTATTTCAACTTCCACCTCTTCATGTGGAAAAAGCATTTAATGTCTCAAATGCCTTAGTCATGTATAAGTTCAAATAGTGGAGAAGTCTTAATAATTGTGCTCAGCCTTCAGCAATCAGTCCATCAAGGAACATGATTTTTATGGTAGAGAGTTGGTTTGGTGGTGAAGTCATACCTCAGGCTACAAGAAGATTCTATTAAGGGACACATTTATTGGAAAACTAAAGATGTACCCAAAAGGTCAGGAAAAATACAGTAGAGAAATAAAATATGCTCTAAAAAAAAAAAAGAGAAACAGAAAAGAATATTTATGTTTTGGTTGTGCAGTGAAAGTGTTTTCCTCTCTCTTAAATCTGAATAAATATCTGAGGCAAAGTGTCCCCCCTAAATTGCTGCCCACCCTCTGCTTTGGCTTTGGGCTGTATTTGAGGAGTGCAGCATCCTGTGTGTGTGCAACAAACCCAATCTTCTACACAAACAGCTTTTCATAGTAATTGTCCTTCACTGACTCAGTCTGTCCGGAGCTTCAAAAACCTCTTTCCTGACACCTCACCAAGCTGAGCTGTAGTTTTTGGCAATCCAGGCTTCTGCCAGCTGAGATACCAGTTTCCAGTACATGCCCAGTAAGAAGGGATGCCTGGTGGCTGCTGGAGAGAGCCCTTGTTCTGTTCCAGTGTCAAGTATTGTCAGTGTTTGCTGCTGCTCAGCTCTGCTGAAGCTGGAGCCAGCTCCCGGCTCCGGGTATCCAATGGGTCACAGGCAAAAATAAAACAGTGGAGGAGGTCCTGCTTTCTGGGAACTGGAGCTGTATGTCAGAGCACTGATTGTGTCAGGGAACAATGTTGTCACATCACCTCGGTGTTCACACCCGGGGGCTCCCTCGGCCCTGGACAAACCCTCCCCGGAGGCAGAACCAGGCAGTGCTGGGCTCTTTGGGGCTGCCCCAGCCCACCACAGTGACCATGGCCACAGGAGATGGACAGGAGGCATGTCCTGGTCCTCAGGCTGAAGAACACACAGAAAGCTTGAAGGCACATTGCTGCCAGGTAGAAGAGGAAGGGAAGGCAGAACTTCCTTATTGTTCTAATGCCTGGGCCATCCTGGTGTTTGTTAAAAGGTTATGTGGAATAAAGTAGGTCTCTGCTAGCTTTCCAAAAAAGGATGCCTGGCACTCGGGATGCTGAGGGATGGTTCAGAGACAGACCTTTGAGCTCTTACTCCTATGTCAGTACTGATTCTCCCTGTTTGCCATCAAGAAATCAATTTCCCCACTCTCTCCATAAAATGAGGTTCATGGCAGCAATTTCTCTGCTTCACAGGAGGGTTGGGTTTGAATTAACATTTGCCAAATAATGAAACACAAAAGACATGACACTACTATGGAATAAAATTGCTGCAAAGGAAACACAGTCTTAAAATTGTTGGGCTCTCAGGAGTGAAGTAGCTGGGCATGATGGGTCTAGAGTGAGGAATTAATGTAAAAAATATTTGGGAGTTTGGGTGATCTGGAGTGGAATGCCTCTGGCTGACACAGTGAGACCATGGGCAGGTTCCAGAGAAGTGTTAATTCCATCACTGGGAATGGAAAGGAGACCCCCAGCTAACAGTGGGAATCCCAGTGACAGGGGGTTTGTCTTTCTCTTTGCATCAGTGAGTTAACATTAAGCTTCAGGATTTCAAGATAAACACTCCTAGCAGCAGTGATCTCGCAGAACAGGGTTGTCCCCTGCTTTCTGCCTTCCAGACAGCCTCCATCCCAGCACTGGGGTGAGAAAGATACATGAGGAATTTGTAGTGTGGGATTAGAGTCTGTGTTCTTCAATAGTTCCAAAGTACTTCCTGAATTAGTCTATTACTAATAATCTATTTTCACCATAATTGGGAGGACAAGAGGTTCTGGCAGGCGATGCATGAGACATACAAGAGAAAATGATTAAAACAGAGCCAAAAATATCACCATACTAGAGCCATGAGTCAGATCCTGACCTTTCAAAAGTGGACCACAGGCTGAGCTCATGCAGATGGGATCTGGTGATCCAGGTGTGAGAAAAGGGTAGCTCAGCATGGCTGGCTTTTAACAGAGGGGGAACTAGGGGGAACACTGGCACTGAAAGGGCTTGAGGGGCTTGGGGACAGCAGGGCTGGGAACAGCAGTGCTGCCCTTCAGACAGGTCTGTGTCTCCTGCTGTCTTCCCAAAGGAAAGGCTCACCTCATGCTGCTGACCTTCACTCTGACGAAGCAGCACTCCTCATCAGCTGCCCATCCAGAGCAGTGCCTCCCCTGGGAATGTGATCAGGAACAGTGATCAATTCCTGCTTTGTCTTGGTGAGCATGTTAAAAGCTCCTTAACCATGTGTCCAGTCACATTTTCTCAGGAAAGAGGACTACTGTAAACTCAAGTCTTCTGAACTGCACAATTCTTTGTTGAAGTGATCTGGCTGTGAGAGAGAATTTCAAAGGAAAAGTGTCTGTTGTGAGGCTCACTAGGAAACTTCAGAGCTGACTCTGCAGCAAGGGAGCTCTATAGCGAGGCCTTGGGGGGAAGGCTCCGTGTTGTGCCCTTTAAAACGCCAAACTGCTTCTGTGTTCTGGGACAGGAACAGGTGCCAGCTGCTCCTGGTGCCCCATGCCACCCCTGACACCCCCGTACATTAGAAGCCACTGGTGCCCAGTGCCACCCCTGGCACCCCATACATGGAGAAGCACAAGCTGCCTGGGGCAGAGGGGCCCAGCCTTCGGTCCCTTCACACTTCAGGAGCACGGGCAGGGGGTGAAGCCCAGGGTTGCTGAGAGCAGGGTCTGATCGAGTGTCTGGGCAGTCTCACTGGCTGCTCGGTGTGTCCCTCCCCAGCACCATAACAGTGACATGGCCAGGCTGTCCGCTGTCCAGGAACAAGTAGCAGAAACCAAGAGATGAGCTTGATAGGAAAGGATGTTCCTATCAATGTCAGTGTGGGTTTCTTCCTAATTTTGGGTCAGGATCCAGACTTTCACAGAGTCAGATCAAGCCAGGCTGGTTCATGGCTGAGGCCATTGGCAGAGCAGGGTCACCAGCTCCTCAGCAAGCAGAAGTGTAACCTGAGCTTAACCCTCAGCCTGGATTTGTCTCAAACTTGTTCCTCTCCTTTACCCCAGGTTTTGTTTGGTGCCTGTTACCAGCACCCAAACCTGCCAGAGAAGACAGGAGTGGTGTATGCTGGGGCTTTGCTGTGCTTTCCTGAAGCTGTGAACCCTGCAGAGGTTTGTCCATCACCTTCACTGCTGCTTTCCCAGGGAGCCACTGGCCATGCACAAGGTGCCTGCAAAACCACGCAGAGGGTTGCCAGCAGGAAAGAAATACTTGTTTGCGTTCATGCTCTGTTAACAAAAATGTCTTTTTTTAAGGCCGGGGCAGGGGAGTTGTCATGTCACATCCTGCTCTTTATGCCTCCGCAGCAGCTCTTCCCAAACACACAAAGCAGAGCAGCGATGGTCTCTCTGCAGCAGATGAACTCTGCTCGCCGGCCCAGCGCCCAGCCCGCCCCGTTCCAGCAGCGGGAGTGCAGGGGACATCAGTGTGACAAAGTGACACGGTGGTACCCAGGTGATGCTCCCTGCTTTGTTCCCTGAAAACCACGGGAGATGCTGCCTGTGCAGAGCAGAGCCCACAGGGTCTGATCAAAAGCTAGTAGTTGGAAAGAACAATTAGGAATTTGTCTCAATATTTGGCTACTAAGCCCAGTCTCACTCACCTTCCCTTGGGTCTGTGGGTGTTTGACTGTGGTTGTTTTATGGGATCATGGGCACAAATTTCTCCCTCCCAAGAACAAAGTACTCAGCCAGATAAAACAAACAAAAGATTGTGAATCAGATGTGCTGATTCATAAGGAAACAATTTCCCTGCTATTTTAACACCCTCCCAGCAGGAAACTGCTGGGCTATTTGCTCGAGGGGCAGAGAGAATGGGAACAGGTACAGATCACCCAGCCTTTCCTGGTGTCTGGTGACACCAGGGATCTGAGAGTAGGTTTATGCTGTGCGATGTGGTATAGAATAAAGGAATTTATCCTGGTCTTTCGGCTTCAACACCAGGAGGAGTTAAAACCAAGCCGCCTGGAGCTCAGTGGAATCTAATTGACATCGCTGGAAATGTGTTCCCTGCAGGGCAGCACTCCCTCGGCGCCCCGGGGTTTGTGCAAGAGCCGCTGGGTGTTTAAGAAGCCCTCCCCGCAGAGAGCATTCCTGCCCTGCCTCCCGCTGGCAAGGGGGTAGAGCTGGCAGGGAATCACCCCTCTGGGCGGCTTTCGGGCACCCGACCCCGAGGGCGGTGGGAGGGCAGAGCCCGGGGCTGCTCCCGGGGCTGCAGGGGCCGCTGGCGGGGGGAGTCCAGCGGGGGCTGCCTGGGCTGGCGCGGCTTCCGGGTCTCCTCCGAGCTGGAGGTCTTCTCTGTGCCAGCACCTTTCGAGCGGCTCCTTCTCCCACAGAGATGGAGCCCAAGTTTCAGTTCACGCATCTTGAAGCACTTCAGAGTTTCAGGGGGAGTTTAGACTTCGCTTTGCAACTAAAAGCCCTATTTGCTACCCGTAGAGGCATAATTGCCTGTTCTTGTCTGCTATTCCAAGCCATAAAGTGGCTTCTCCCTGCTCTGACACTTTCCACAATACTCTCTCACCTGCTGCCGGTCAGGCTGTTTCCCAGCTCTGCTCTCTGAGCGCGGCTGGAGCCCTGTGAGAACTCAACGGCAGCTGGAACTGCCCGTTCTGCCTCTGCTAGCCCCGCCAATGGTCCCAAGAAATGACCTGGCATGCCCAGAAAGATGCCATTTAGTGACGCTTGGAAGTGCCGCTTCAGAACTCATGGAAATTCACCCCTTGATGCATTACCCGGGGCTGGGGAGGAAGCACCCCCGCTGCTGGGACCTGCTCCGGGAGACGCAGCCTTTGAACATCAGGCATGCGGTAAAGTCTGTTCAGTTCAGGAGGAAAAGACAAAAGATCCTCTACACGGAGCGAGCAATTTTGCTTTCTCTGAGGATTAAGTAGACTCTAATTTTTTTCTCCACTTAACAGCTCCAAAATTTAGATTTCTCCTTTTCCTGGGCTGCTGCGTGGCCGGGAGCGTGCTGGTGCTCTGAGTTAGATCATCCGTTTCCTGTTTTCTCCCGTGTCAGAACCATACTATTTTGAGCAGAGGAGAGCAGACCATCGTGGCTTGGTCAGATGATGGGAGATAACACAGAGCAGTGGAGAGCTATTGGAAGGGAGAGGAATTACTTAGACATCACCAAAAGAGCAAGATGAAAAACATCTGCTGAGTAATACAGCATTAAAGATGTTGAACTGTGCTCAAAAAAAGATCAATAGAATTGTATGTCAGTATTTGTCTTCCTGTTTCTGCTATGATCTCACTTCAGCAGTGAAATAGCCTGCAAACAGAGGTACAAATGAAACAATTTGTTGCAATCCATTGCCTGCAGCCTTAGAAGACATTTAAATACTCAGAAAACACCTTGCTTTCTATCACTCTTCAAAGAAAATTATATATGGTCTGCAATCTCAAAAGGCATCCTGATGGATACACAGAGTAGCTCTCTGCAGTTACCTTCAATTCTGATTTTTGAGGTCACGGGCCTCCAGGTCTGTGTGAAATTTTTAATGCTGAGAAAGCATTAAAAGTATGAGCTCAGATATGGAAAAATGAAGCATAAAGCAAATGAGACTGAGCTTGAAGGAAAGAGCTGCAGGAGCAGCTCACCCCATGACCAGGGAAGCTTCCTCCTCCTGTCCTGTGCCCCATCTGTTCAGGAGGTCAGCAGCACCAGCAACGCTTGGTCATCCCTCCAAACTTCTCCTATGTTGCTCAACGTTTTTCTAGAAAACTTGTTTCTGTCTTTCCTGGTTTGGGAAGAACTGTCCAGTCCTTCTCTACAGCTCTAGGTGGAAGAATGCAAGAACAGGGTCAATGTTTTTCTGGCATTTTAGTGAGCCAAGTCCTCAGGCTATCTGGGAATATTCCCAGGAAATCTCTTTTCTACCCAGTGAGAAGCTGCCTCAGCATCCAGGAAGACATGACTTGCAGCAACTCCAAAAGCACTTTCAGAGCCAGTGCAGAGCTGCCCTGTGTTCTCTTTTCTGTTCAGTACTTGCCAGTGGGTTCAGGTTAGTATGAATTGCTGAGCCCTGTAGAAAAGGGAGTGTTTGGATGCAGTCTGTAAAAGGAGATCTCAGATATTTCAAAGCATTTGAGAAACAGGCAAAGGAACACAGATAACAGCATCCAAGCCAACGCTACACCCTTCTGGGGTAAGGTGCAGTGTTTGGTAGAGGAAGCAGCTTTGGGAAGGCAGTTGTGTGTCTGGAGGAAAGGCCAAACTCCCTTGGTGAGCTTTTCTGAGCCCCACGCTCTGTCGATAACCATGCACAGCTCTGGCAGCAGGACCACGGGGGGCAGGATGGAGTGTGGGGACACCTGGGCCAGGAGCAGGAGCTGGCTCAGCCCCTGACCCTGTGCTGGGGGGATGGCCAATGCCTGCCAGGGGCTGGGCTTGACATTTGCTTGAAAGGATTTTAAAGTTCTTTGAAGTACTGTGACACTTAACAGCTTTTCATTTTAATTTAATTTAATTTTTCATTTCCTTCTAGAAAGGAGGCATGAGCTAATATGGAGAAAAACAATTGTTTAACCTAGACTTGAAGTTTTGAGTATTCATTGTTTATCTCCAGACCACCCTGGCGTCTCCAGGCTGGCATCCAGTAGTGAGAGCTACAGATTGATTCAAAGCTTTTACTAGAAAACTAGATGCTTTTGGATAATAAAATGCCTATGTCAGAAATTTGAATGTCATCCAGCAGAAAGACTCCGTCATGCCCTGGCCACTCATCTCCAGAAAGCAACTGCATTATCAGTAAAGTGCTCATTAAATAAACATAATCCAGTCCTGGCAGAGAAGAAACAGAAGTCTGGAGGGAGAAAGAGTGCTGGACTGTGTAAGTGAAGACAATGGTAAAGGAGATACATAAGCAGCAAGTACTTGTGTTGCACAAGGAATCTTTGCTCTGGCATTTACCAGTCACCACATCTTTGGCTTCGCAGCCTCAGCAGGTGCCTGGCCAAGGCGCCTTCGTGCGGCTGCACGTCCTGACGAGTCTGAAATAGTTCTGAGCTTGGGGAGAACACCATGCTCTGACCCTGTGGCACTTGGCCCAGGACCCTGGCCCGAACAGCCAGAGCACAGCCTGGGCAGGACCCACCCTGAGCTGTGCCATGCTGCAAGTTACAGGGTGCTGTTATTTTGCTGTGCCTGTTTCCCCAGCTTACACACCACACTTCCTGCCTTTTTGAAATTTTCCTCTCAATTTCGTTGTCAGCATGTGTGATCCTAATGATATACTAAGGAGAGAAGAGAGACAAGTGCTTGCTGAGCTACCTGGCAGAGGATCTCACTGCTAAGGTTGCCATCCTCCTCACTGCAGCCATGAAGGTACTCAGGGGCTTTGTGAGTCGCTTCCATCGCTTCATTGCAGTCCTGAGGGACTGGAGCAGAAAACACTGGCTGGCATGATTAGGAGATGTGGAGATACAGCTGCCTTGAAAGCCACCCCAGCTTCAGCAGACCTCTTCTGACAACAAGCCTCTGGCACATGGGGAATATCATTATCACTTCAACTGCAGGAAAAGCAGCGTATCGGCCTGTCTTCGTTCCCAGCTCCCGTGCAACTGTACCAGCCCTCTCTGTACATCTCCTGAGCTGAAAAAATATTGTTTCCTGAACAGAATGGAAGGGCTTAGACTGCAAAAATAAGCAGACAGCACCAGCACTGAGGTGTAGTTCTGCTCTCATACCAGGTCTCCAACATTTATGATGATGACAGTTTTCATCACGGAAGGATTTTAGGGTTCAGGTCCACAGATCAGTTCAGGCTGATCTATGGCAGCTGTCCCTTCATCCCAGCCAGCCCCATCAGGGACCAGGATCACTGACCTCCACTGTTTTTTTTTTCATTTAGATTATACCCTGTTAATTAGTACAAGTGAACCAAATAGAAAGAGGAAAATTGCTCTCTAGCCCTGGCACTTGGCAATCAATTTTCTATATAAAATGAAATGCTGTGTCTTCAGTTTTAAGTGTTCATCTTCTTAAGCTAACAAAGAGAGGTTCCTGGTATTCTTCCTCTGCAGCCATTCATTTGCCTCTGGGAAAGGTTTGGTTTGGCTTCTGTGCTCAGCAAATTAATCAGTGAAACAGAAAACACAACATTAATCTGCAACTAAATCTCAGACACTGCACAAAAAAAACCCAGAAGAAATGTTTGAAAGATATATCCACCTGCTCCCCTTGGCCACTTAACGGTGAATACGTTAGTCTAGGGAGAGAGAAGCAGAGGGGACCTTGTCAATTGAAGTTTTCTGACTGAGATAGGACAGGAAAATATGGAAGAAAAACTGATAGGACCTGAGCTCCAGGTTGGATAAACCCAAATGATAAAAATTAATCCATCACCCGTTGACATTGGCTGCTTTGCAGCCTCACGATTCTGGGATCCAGGTTGGGCAGGGAGGGCAGTCCCCTCTGAGCACCCCCTCCCCAAGCCCTGCTCCTTCCACCCCTTTTCCAGGTGGTTTCTTGGGAATTCTGTGCCATGCCATAAGCAGCAGCAGAGCTGTGGGGTGGTCGATGCCTCTCCTCCGCTGTTTGCTAAACATTGCAGAAGCAAGAAAGGGTTTTGTAATTTTTGCTCTCACATCTGGAAAGGGAGGAACCCCACAGGACTGTGATTTGGATCAGTCCCTTGAGCAAGAAAGCCCAACAGAAGCAGGAAATCAGCATTCCTGAAACCTCTCCTTGCAGCAGAGGTATCTCAGCTTCATCAAGGGCCAGCAGCCTGTCCTCTGTCCTGGCAGGTACCAAGCAGCTGAGCAAATCTCCCCCACATCCGGAGGGAAACCTGAGAGTTTCACAATTATTTTGAAGCCTCATTTGAACCCAGTGGCAAGAAGAACATTTTCCACCTTGGCTGGGGTGGGGACAGGACCAACCGCTGCAGAAATCCCACAGCCTGAATGGTAATGGTGGGGGGCAAGTGTGCTGCTCCTGCTGGGATGGGACCACCACTGCTGCCTGCTAGCCTGGGAGGCTTTCCTGGCTGTGCTCTCTAATAGTTGCTCTTTTTAATCCTTTTTGTGAGAATGTAATCTCCTGCATTTTCTTTCCTTAAGCTGAGTTAAGCAGGAATTTAGCTGAAGCTGGCAAATGGAGGTAACAAACCCAAGGGCAGCATGTGGGTGAATGTCAGGCCAGTGGGAGCACCCAGAGCTGGGCTGGCTCCCTGCGGATGCAGCTCCATCCCTGTACATCTGATCCCTGGGGAGAGGCTCCAGCCACACAGGGTAGAGGGGGGCTGCTATCAGAGACCAGAGGCTGTGCCAAGCCTTGGCTGTTTGTCCAGGACAAAAAGGCCCTGAACCCGCAGAGGCAGAGCACCATGATGTATTTCTTTCCCTCCTGATTTTGCCAACTTCTGTGGTTGTTCCCCGAGGTTTACATTTAAAATCCAGAGCAGCAACGTGCAAAATCTGCCCACGGCCATTGCTGGAGGAAGGTGGGAGAAGGGAGAGGAGCCTCGTGTCTGATCCTGATCCAAACTCCAGCTGTCTCCTTGGGAAGGAGCAGGGGAAGGGGCTGGCCAGTGCCTGACTTCACTCCCAGTTTGAGCTCTCTGGTTTCTTTAGCATATTTCCTTTTTAAAGAAACAACCTACAATAGGAAAATCTGCCTTTAAAAAAAACATTTTAAAATGTGTATTTATGCTTTTTTATTTTTATTTCCTAGAAAACAGTACCCTAACACCATAATAAAGAGGGGAAAATATCTGACCTAACTGTACCCAGCAGTGCCAACTGATGGGCCTTAACTTTGAATGGTGTGGCCATTTGAGTAAGTTGTATGAAATATTGCAGACAAAAGAGCCCATGCTTGCACAGGCAAGATGTTCTGCTCAATCACTGAAGCCAGGAACAGCCTTCACAGAGGATGCTGGCTGGCTGTATTCCACACCCATAAGATAGCTGGGTGGTTTGTGTGTTTATTTCTTGCCTGGATTGTTTAGAATTCTGTACCAGTAAGGAAAGTAATGGAAAATTACTACCTTGTCCACGGTTACTGCAGATATCTAAGTCTCCAAGCAGCTTGGGACATCTTCCTGTACTGCTTGATCTCAGGTCCTGAGAGCATTCTCCAAAGCTCTTATTTAGCTCCTTAAACCTGAGATTTTGAGGCTCCTATTTTCTCAAGCACAACATTTTGATGTTTGATGCTTGAGCCCCTGACCTGTTTGTTTGCTCAAAGGTGCAGAGGTGCAAGCGTGGTGCTGCATAACTACCTGCCTAAACCCGCTGTGTTTTTCCAGCACCTGCTGGCCAGCCCTTCAGGAAAGTCCCAGGGCTGCTCAGCCAACCCGAGGCTTTGCACAACACTGAAAAAATGCCCCTTTTCATTTCAGATCAGTGAAGTCATTCCTCTTTTGCTGCAGTGTTTGCCCTGGAGAGTTTCTCTGAGCCTCCAGCCCTGTGGTGGCTGTCTGTGTGTCCTGTGCAGGCAGAGGAGTGTGTCCTGAACAGGAAGAGAGGGCAGGTGACAGCTCGGTGCCATCTTTGCCCAGTCCTGGGGCAGGGTGGGCTGCTTTGTGCCCACAGTCCCACAGCAACTCAGCTTCTTCAAGAGCTTTTGTTGAGAAACCCAGCTGAAACCTCCCTGGGGATCCAACCTGGCTGTACGTGGGGATCCAACCTGGCTGTACGTGGGCATCCTCCCTGTCCCTGCTGCCTCCTTCCAGCAAGGAGATCTGTTTTCTACAGCAAAGGTCTTGGCCTTTTCCTCCAGTCAATCACATTTATCCACTTGTGTATTATTCCCTTTTTCAGGCTATTCAGCAGGGAAGTTGGATGTAAATCAAGCAGGATTGCCCCTGGAGCCTATTTTGGAAGAGTGCCACATGAGCCATTTTCTGTTCCCTTGGTGGAACCTATAAATTGAAAAGCCTGATCACCAGAAATTTTGTATTTGAGCTCTTTAGGCCTCCTGGGAAGTGCCGTTGATGTATGCTCTTCAGACTTATTATTATAATTCCATAACCTCTTTTGACTGAATTAGCTGAAAACTAAATAGTAAATGTTTCAGAGTGGGTGCCTGCCCAGACCCCCTCCTTTCCTGCCGGCTTTGACTTCTGGGCCATTTGTTTGCAAATACGGAGCAATTCAGAGCTCAAACTGCCCCAGTCACCTGCTGTTCCCTCCCTCTGCCAAGGCTTTTCCCCTGTCCTCCCTCCATACCACATGAAGGTCCTCAAATCAGTGGCCAGGGGGGTGACTCGGACCCAGTTAGAGCTTGGAAGGACACAGCCATTGCTGACAGCTTCTCCACTGACTGTCCCTTGGGTGCTTAACACACCCCTTGGCTTTGTCACCTCTCTTGTGTCAGAGCTGCACAAAGGGTCAGAGTTTTGAAGTAAATGTGCATTTTACCACTACTTTTTGAGTCTTATCTTCCTTCATTTGGCATGCAAGTCATCCCAGCAAACCTGTCATGCCTTTAAATTAATCAGGGAACAGAGATAACGAGCCATTATGGGATGCTGTCATTAAAAAGCCAGGAAAATGTGCAGCCAATTCCAAGGTGCTACTTGAGTTTTCCTCACCTTGTCAAATGTATCCAAATCTCAGGCTTTGCCTCCTTGGCTCATGGTGAGCGAGATGCAAACGAGAAGTGTTCTGCTGGGCTCAGCCCCCCTGTTCAAAGGGACATGTTAGGATGGCAGACCTTTGGCTGCAGAGCTCCAGCTCCTGGTGGCAGCACCTGGAGATGGGCTTTGTTGTAAGACTGTAAAAAGTGAACGAGTTCACCAAAGGCAAGAGGGCTCCTCAAGGCTCCTTCTGAACCCAATGAAGTCTGGTTTGAAATGTAGTTTCTGTACGGTCTCAGCTGAGCTTGGGGTGTCCCTGATTGCTGGTTGTGTCTCTTCCCAGCCAGGCTAAAAGCAGCAGGCACGGGCTGGGGTACCCGAGAGCAAGATGCAGGCAGAGATGGAGAAATGATTGTGCACAGTAACAGTTGGATGTACATCCCCCCAAAAAACAACTTACCCTTTCCACTCCTTGCCAAGTCATTTTAACTAGCAATGAATTTTCTGTTAAGGAAAACATGGGCTTTGTGTGTCTTTGGTTTTGTTTTTCTGGGCTGTGTTTGTACATAGAGTGGGAAGAACTGAAGAACCTCCAAAAAAAGAAAACATACCCCAAGGGGTTTTAAAGTCTTGGGGGCTTCTGGAGCCAGGGGTCCAGCACAGCAAAGGAAGATGCCTTCTTCAGAGAATGAGGGAGGGGTTGGCCCTCCCACCCATACGGGCTGTCCCCACTGGAGAGCTGACCTGTGGGGGCACAGGTAGGACAGGGCTGCCAGGGTTTTCTGCTGCTTTTTCATGTCACAATGGAAATTGTGTGGCAAGTTGTCAGGGGGAACTGAACCTGCTGTCAGTGGCATTCTGTGTGATTTCCAGGAGAAAAAGAAAAAAAAAAAGGAAAAATGACAAATAAAAAAATCAAGCTGAGGATCCAGACCGCAGTGGAGTCACTGGATAATACCCATCAGCTGAGGGAGAGGGCAGATTTACAATGTCATAATGGCTTTCTTTGTTCTGTCATCCAAGCCTTTCAGATGAAAATTCAAGGACTATCAAATAAATTTTAAAGCCCTTTTTTTCCCAACCACTCTGAAGTTCCATTATTAGTAGCTATTACATACTTGTAATCTATATTTTGAATAATAAAGTCTAAATTGTAACTGTCCACAGAAAATCAAATGCAATCACTATTGCATTGTTGCTCTTTCCTTATTTATCCTATTGAAGCCCATTCTGTAACACTCTTACCCTTCCACCCATTTGCTTATGATTAAAGTAAGTGTTATTTGAAATATATGCTAATGGCAGATATTAATCTGAAATAATGTGACTGAAAGCACTGTTCCCATTTAGATGGGCAGGTAATGCTAGATCATGCTCTGACCCTGGGGAAATTGTGCCTGAATAGCACTGCAAAATCAGTTTGCACTTCCCAGTTCCTACCACCTGAATTTTAAATTGACTTAAGACAGCAAATGAATTTAAAATCTGGTTGTCATTTCAGTTTTCCATGGGAAATGTCAGTTGTTTAGAGATCCAGCATGTTTATCCCAGGTTAGGAAAGCCTCCCCGGGGCTGCTGCTGACTCGTTCTGTGTGGAGGGAGGTTTGTGTCCCTGCTTCAGAAGCTGTGCTCAGGTGAAACGGTAGGATGAAGGGAAGAGGTCTGGAGCAGATCTTGCCAGAAGTTCAGAATTTATAAATTCAACCCCTGCCGTTCTGCCACTGCCTTGGGTAAACCCAAGCTGGTTCTTTAAACGTGTGCTTTAGGAGCAAGAAAGGGTGAGTGATCTGCATGTGCTCTGGCTGTGCACATCAAACAGCCCATGCAGGTATAAGCCTTGG
Organism: Hemiprocne comata; assembly: GCA_020745705.1. Lineage (NCBI taxonomy): Eukaryota > Metazoa > Chordata > Aves > Apodiformes > Apodidae > Hemiprocne > Hemiprocne comata. The sequence goes on along the minus strand of CM036597.1, from coordinate 21,002,906 downwards.
TAATAAATATTTCAGGGATTTAGCTCCAGCTTTTGTGCTTTAAAATCTGATGGTGCTAACAGAGTATATACCAATATTTGAGAGGAAAAGCCAGAGTTCTTGCAGCTCGTAAGTCACAACACCTCTGGTGCCTGTGTATCTGTGGTGTTATTAATTCATCTGTCTGGAGGGCATCTAGCCCTTCAGGAGACAAAAAGACCTTCTGACATTTAAAAGCAAGACACAAGCAGGAAAGATACTGACTGTCTTCAATATCTGCAGCCTGCAAAGTGTCTGCAGAGACAGGCAGGTAACTTAAATTTTACCCAAGAAAAACAGGCAGAAAACACTAAGCAGTTTTCCACAACACAGTCATTCGTGCTCCTAAAATATATTCCAATGGGTAAAAAAGCAGACAAGCATCAATTAGATGCTTCTCTAATGACATGGAAAACAAAGGACTGGCAGCTCCATCGAGGGTCCATGGGACAGGAGGTGGCTGGTGTGAAGCAAGGCAAGAGTGTGCAGTGTCAGCATGCTCAGTCAGAGAGGATTCAATTTATGGAATTGCTATAAATTATTTTAAAATAGCTTAATTTCTATCAAATGCTTTGAACGGTTCCTTTGGGAACATGGCTGGCAATGGTGTTATTCTCCACTTGGATTTCAGGATGCAAAGTGCTGGAGATGTTCGGTTCCTCAGGACACTGAGGCACACGCGTGAACGTTGCCTGAAGCAGCAGATCAAACCTGCTGTGACGCTGAGACCTGAGGGTGATGCTCCCCTTAACCACCTCAAGCAATGGCTCCCAGTGGGGACTGGCTGTGTGCTGGCCAGCAAGCTTGGAGGGTCAAGGTTAGCAGGGTGGAGAAGGTGAGCAGCTCCTGGCCCCCTCTTCTCCCAGCAGAGAGGCAATAGCCTCGGGCAAGAGGAGAAGCCAGGAGGAGTAGCCAGCATCCAGCTTCTTGCCCATCCTCAATCCAGACACCAAGCGAGTGGGAAGGCTTAAGTGGACAACAGAGGGACTAACTGCAGAGGGAAGAGTCTCCAGCCCCGGTTAGGGGAGCTAATAAGGGTTGTTATTGTACAAAGGAAGGCTCAATGCAGCAATTGTAATGAATCAAGTCTTAATTCTTCAACTGGTGAGTGCTAGAGTGTTTGAAGAGGTTCTAGCACATACCTGTAATTAAATAATTTGCACCTGCACAAAGATAACATGCCTGGGATTTTGCTGGAAATGTGATTAGACTAAACTCTCATACCTTTCCTCTTTGGATGTAATTGCAGTTATAAAGCCAATAATAATACTTGCCAGGCAAGAAAAATATGAGAGGATAACGAAATGACTCTTCAGATGCATGGGAATCTCACAGACACGATGAGAATGACTTCAGGGAGGAAAAAAAGATCATCTTGTTGCAATGATAATAAATGTACAGCACATCCTCTCTGCAGCCTGCAGGCAAGAAACTTCATGTAGCAGATACAAGATTTTAAGCTGCTGAGAGTAAATGGAGTTTTGCTACTGTCTTGAACCGGTGCAGCTTTGAGACCTTGGGAAGCAGTAAAGACAAAATTCTGAGCAAAGAGCTGGTTCCCTGGAAATAAACACATCAAATGGACATATCTTTCCTCCTGCAGAAGGAATTCCTATCACTACCCAGGCTCTCTTTTTCTGCTCTTTACTAGGAAGATCTTCCCTGGTTTCTCAAAAAGTCTCTGGCTGATGCAGTGTGAGCTGGGATGCTCAGGTTGCTTTGCTGCAACCAGCCAGCCAAATGGAAAAAATATATTAAACTCTTTACATTAACAACTTGTCTTGACAGAGGTTCCAAATGTGGCTGGAGACCAGGGTGCATGTAAGAGCCAGGACAAGTGATCCCAGCAACACCCAGCAAGGAGCCAGGAGTGCAAGGACCTACCATGCACTGATCTAAGAACACTCTGTCAGTGATGAAAATCCACTAAGAGCCTCGTTTCAGACATTCATGCTTGGAGAGTTTTGTAAGATGATTATTTTTTTTCCTGTTCATTACATTGCCATGTCTCTGCCCACATGGATGCTGCATACTAGAAAAGGCATCAAAGGACCCAGGTTTCCAGCCTTCCTCAAGGAATCAAGGAATTGTCAGAGTTGGAAGGAACCTCTAGAGCTCAGCTAGTCCCACTCCCTAACTAAAGTAGGATCTCCTGGAGCACATTACCCAAGGCTGCATCCTGGTGGGTCTTGAATATGTCCGGAGAAGGGGACTCTACAACCTCCCTGGGCAGCCTGTCCCAGGGCTCTGTCACCCTCACTATAAAGAAGTTTTTCCTCGTATTTAAATGGAACCTCCCATGTTCCATCTTGTGCCCTTTGCCCCTTGTCCTGTCACTGGGAACTACTGAACAGAGTCTGGCTCCATCCTCCCTGCACCCACCCTTTAGATACTTGTAGTCATTAATAAGGTCTCTCCTCAGCCTTCTTTTTTCCAGACTAAACAGTCCCAGCTCTCTCAGCCTTTTCTCGTAAGTGAGATGCTCCAATCCCCCAATAATCTTTATTGCTCTCCAATGGATTCTCTCCGCCAGTTTCCTGTCTCTCTTGAACTGGGGAGCCCAGAACTGGACCCAGTTCTCCAGATGTGGCCTCACCAGGGCAGAGTAGAGGGGGAGAATGACCTCTTTCAACCTATTGGCCACATGCTTCCTTATGCACCCCAGGATTCCATTGGCCCTCTTGGCAACAAGGGCACATTGCTGGTTCATGGATAATGTACTATCTACCAGGACTTCCAGATCCTTCTCCTCCAAACTACTTTCCAGCAGGTCCACCCCTAACCTATGCTGGTGCATGGCGTTCTTCCTCCCCAGGTGCAGGACCCTACACTTGCCCTTGTTGAACCTCATCATGTTCCTCTCTGCCCAGCTCTCCAGCCCGTCCAGGTCATGCTGGATGGCAGCACAGCCCTCTGGGGTGTCACCACCCCTCCCAGTTTGGTATCATCAGTGAACTTGCTGAGAATACACTCTGTCCCCTCATCCAGATCATTGATGAATATGTTGAACAAGACAGGACCAAGTATTGACCCCTGGAGGACACCACTGGTTACAGACCTCCAACTTGACCCTGCTCCATTAATCACAACCCTCTGAGCTCTGTCACACAGCCAGCTCTCCATCCACCTCACTGTCCACTCATCTAGCCCACACTCCCTCAGTTTCCTAATGAGGACGTTATGGTAGACACTGTCAAAAGCCTTGCTGAAATCATCTGCTGCTCTCCCCTCATCCAGCCAACCAGTAATGTCATCACAGAAGGCTAGCAGATTGGTCAAGCATGATTTACCCTTAGTAAATCCATGATGACCACTCCCAATAACTTCCTGTTCTTCAATGTATTTAGAGATGACATCCAGAATGAGTCTCTCCATTACCTTCCCAGGGACAGAGGTGAGACTAACCAGCTTGTAGTTCCCTGGGTCCTTCTTTTTGACCCTTTTGAAGACTGGAGTGATATTTGCCTTCCTCCAGTCCTCAGGCACCTCTCCTCTTCTCTGTGACCTTTCAAAGATGATGGAGAATGGCCCAGCAATAACATCTGCCAGCTCTCTGAGCCCTCGCAGGTGCATCCCATCATGGCCCATGGACTTATGGATGTCCAGTTTGGTCAAGTGGTGTCTAACCTGGTCCTCCTCTACTGAGGGAAAGTCTTCCTCTCTCCAGCTTTTCCCCTTCCCTTCAGGGTCTGGGATTCATGAGGGACAGCTTTAGCAGTGAAGATGGAAGCAAAGAAGGCATTCAGTAACTCTGCCTTCTCTGTGTCTTCCACCACTAGGGTGCCCACCTCACTCATCAGCAGGTCGACATTTTCCCTAGTCTTCCTTTTTTTATTGATATACTGAAAAAAACCCTCTTCTTGTTGTCTTTAACCTCAGTGGCCAAGTAGAGTTCTGCTTGAGTTTTGGCCCTTCTAATTTTCCCTCTGCAGAGCTTCACTACATCTTGGTATTCCTCATAGGTTGCCAACCCCCTTTTCCAAAGGCTGTGAAGTTTCCTTTTGTTCCTGAGGTCCAGCCAAAGCTCTCTATTTAGCCAGGCTGGTCTTCTTCCCTGTTGGCTCATCTTTTGGGCCCTGGGGATGGCATTCTCCTTTAAGAGTTCTCCTGCCTTTAAGAGTTCTTCCTTGAAGTATGATCAGCCTTCCTGGGCTCCTTTGCCCTTCAGGACTGTCTCCCAAGGGACACTCTCAACCATGCTCCACAACAGGCCAAAGTCTGCCCTTCGCAAGTCCAAGGTGGCAGTTCTGCTGGCTCCCTCCCTTGCTTCTCCAAGAACTGAGAACTCTGTCATTTCATGATCACTCTGCCCAAGATGACTTCCAACCTTTACATGCCCCACAAGACCTCCTCTGTTAACAAGCAGCAGGTCCAGCAGGGCACTTTCCCTAGTTGTCTCTGTCACCAGCTGTGTCAGGAAGTTGTCTTCCACACAGTCCAGGAACCTCCAGGACTGTTCCCTCTCTGTTGTGTTATATTTTCAGCAGACATCTGGGAAGTTGAAGTCCCCCACAAGAACAAGGGCTAGCAATCCTGGGGGCCAGCTCTGCTCTGTGGAGGTTGCCACATCCCAGCCGGGCGCTGCAGGTGCCACAGCTCTGCCCGAGGACCTGGTCCAGAGCCCAGAGCAGTCAACACAAGGTCTCCATTGAGCTTGCTGGGCTTCGAGTCAGGCTTTTCAGCAACCCCCTTTCAGAAAAGTGGCACCAGCACTAGCTTTCCATACCAGCTGCTCTGGGAATTAATGTGGGGACAAGATCAGACTTTCATCCTCAGCATCTGCTTGTGTGTGTGTCCTAGCAACCCACATGGAAGAAAAAAACCCAATATATGATTCTAGCTCCTGTTAATACTTTTGAGTAAAATCTCTTAGAAGAAGAAAAGAGTTACGATTCCTGTGGCGTTCTCTGTGCTGCAAACTTCTCTTTTTGTCCGGACCTCTCTTTTACTGCCAGTCAAGTGCCTGCAAACCTGAAGCACAGAAATAAATCAAAACGGATCGCTGCCCCTTGGTGTTGCTTTCCACCCTCTGCATACATGCCTGGAGACAAACCGTGTTCCTGGGGCGCACCGCAGGGCTCTTTGAAACCCCAGGAGCTGGGGGGACCCCGGGCCCATGGACAGCTCGACCTGCTGCCTGGGGCCCCGCCGGGGAGGCCGGGAAGCCCGTTCCGCCCGCGGGGAACCGGCTGCACCGACCGCCCGCGGGCTGGGGGGGCCTCTCTCCTAAGGAGGGAGGATGCAGGGCCGGGCCCCATTCCCGGGGGGCTGGAGGGGAAGGGGGGGCTAGGGATGGCGGGCGCGCCCGGGGTGTTTATGAATGGAGCAGTGACCCACCCCGAGCCCCGCCCCGGCCGTTATGAATGGAGCCGTGACCCCGCCCCAGCCCCGCCCCCGGGTTGGCGGCACCGCCCCTGCACGTGCAGAGGGGGGCGGGGCCGGGCGGGGCTCGGCACTGGGAGCGCTGGGGCAGCCGCTGCCCCCGGGACGGGAGCGGCCGGTGGCGGGTGGTAAGTGGTTTATTTCCTTGGGTTGTGCCGGGGACCGTGTGTGACCCGCGCGGGGCGCGCAGCCCCTCCCGTAGCGCCGTGTCTGGGTCGGCGGGCGGGACGCGGTGTCCGCTCAGCCTCCGCGCCGCGGCAGGCAGTGGCGGGGCAGGGGATGTGCTGGTGTGTGTCCCAGGACAAGGTTCATGTTTCTGCACCTGGAAGAAGGCGGCCCGGTGGGATCAGGCGGCGGGGGAGCAGGAGAAGTGCCGCGGTGGGCTCTGCCTGGTGGGTGATAACCTGGGTATAAAAAATGAAAGGTGAAATCACTTATTGCATGAAACTGCAGTGCTGCAACTTATCGGGTTAACCTCACTTAAACACTCCCTTTCCCAGGAAAACAGAGGAGTCTTCTCTTGCTCGAGGCAGCAGCCACCACCGAGAGCTTCAACAGATACTGAAAGTAATGTTTTACTGGATACAGAAAGATCTGAGGAGAAACTCTGTGGTAGAAAATCAGGTTATAGCTCCATCATCTTAAACTTTCCCATGCTCCTTGAGCATTTGTTCCTAGAGCCTTCCCTGGAAAGAGTAAGGTTCATCCATGCCATGGGCCAGTCAGGAGACTGACCCCACTAAAAACACAGTTCATTTAATTTTCAGACAGGTCAGCTTTTTTATTTGCTCACACAGGGTTCTGGACACAGGCACAAGAGGAATGGCTCTGTGCAGTAAGGAAGAAGGGATGTCCCCGTTCATCATCCACAGTTAAGGCCTTGGTTCCCCGATCACTGTGAGCTACACAAGAGTGCAGGTCTTACAGGCAGACCTTGAGAATCCCGTGTTTAAGACCTGTTTAATCCTGTGGGCACGTCTGGCTTTTTAAAATTGAATAATCTGTACAAGGTTTCTTCTTGCTGGCCACCAGTCTGAAGCATTCAGGCTGCAGATCTGATCTGTCCCCTGCAGCACAGCATTTCTTGAAGCTTGGCCTCATCTCATGGCAGCAAAGACAAGTTTCCACATGGGAACCTGCTGTGGATTGATGCAGGGAAGGCAGGAGGTGGGTGGTTTCACCTGTCACACCACAGCATCCTATCTCACGCTCCGTGATGGCATCTCAGTGTAGCATGAATACCCCAGCTGTGCTTATTGAGAGAGCAAAGTGGTTCAGCTGGAGCTGTCTAAAATCCCATTTCTTTGTTGCACATGTGCTGTGTTCCCCTCACAGCTCCCTCTCCGTGCCCATGGAGAGCTGCCCTGCAGCGTGAGGAGTGACATCCTCAGTGCATACCAGAGTGGACAATGCAGAGGTGTGGAGTCCCGCGCTCCTTGCCCAGGTGTGGGATGAACCTTGTGGCTCCATTAAGGCCCTGGGTGCCTCTTGGCTCTCCCCAGGGGGATGCAGTGTTGGATGCTTTTGTTGCCTGTGCAGGCAAGACTCATGCTGAGCTCCAAGTCTCAGAGATGTTTCACTGCAATGCGTCCTGTCTTCTTTCCATGAGGTGAATGATCCCATTCCCTGGTTCAGCTCTGCTCCTAGTTCCATGACAGGTTCATGTCTTGTGAGATTGGGACCTGCTGTAGGGCTGGTCCTGATGGACCATCAGCACTGTGAGAACAAGGAGCTGATCTGCCTCCTGCATGCCAGCTGCTTTGCTCCAGCAGAGCCCATAAGCATTGGTCGTGGTCTCTGTCCTACCCTGCCTTCCTTTACTCATAAATTTGCCCAGGAAACAGCCATTACCTGTTTCCAAGTTTCGTCCTTCTCTCTGACTCCTGGATGATTCTTCCCTCCCTCCACCCCACTGAGCTGCTTTAACATCCTCTTGCTTTTGAGAGGCCCTCTCTGGTAGGTCTGCCTGTACTCCAGACACTCCCCAGAGCAGGCAGACAAGCCCAAGCGGGTTGTTGTGGGAAGGCACAGGCGCAAACCCCCTCGGTCCCCTGTGCCTTGTTTCCTGAAGGAGATATTTCAGCTCTGGCTCTTGCAGGACAGGGTTTGCAGCTGGGTGCTGTGTCTGTGTGGGCTCTGCTGGAAGGTTGCTGCAGCTACTGCCTGCCAGGCAGCCTGGCACCACCAGGTCACCAGCCAGCCTGGGCTGGGGAGGCAGCAGGGAGCCTTGGAGCACTCTGAAAGCTCTGCTGATTTATCCCTCACGCTGTGTGAGGTCCATTGATTTGTGCTACCAGCCATGGAATGGCTTGTACCAAACAAACCTGCAGCTCTCTCAGAGAGCCTGGCAGAGCTTCTGAAGGACTTTCTGCTCCTGTATGTAGCATAGCTCTAAGTACCAGTGTGCATAGTTAAAAGGTTCCACCTAACACCAGCAGATCAATGCAAGCTAAAAAATCTATTGAGAAATATCTGGAACTGACTGTTGGTGGAAGTGAGGAAGCAGAGGGTGTTGTCTCTAGGGAATGGGTCTTGTGCTGCATGTTGGCTGGTTTATGCACAAGGTAAGGGCTCCTCTGGGAGCTGCATGCTTCCTCACTGTGAAGTCTCACCCTTTGCAGGAAAGACTGTTTTGTCCCTGAAACAGAAGTAATTGAAGCAGAATTAAGTTGTTTGGAGGGCAAAATATGAACTAGACTAAGGTCAACTTCTGATGTGATTCCTGGGTTCTGAATCACTTTAGGATAATTGCTGAGGTTAGATGTAGTCAAAAGCTACCTGTGCTCTTAAAAATGATCCCCCACAAGGCTCTGTCTTTACCTTTCAACAGAAAAGAACCAGGGCTTTTGAAGTACAGGATGAAAGCACGAACAGCACAGCCTTCTGTAGAACTTGGATGAAAAATGGACTTGGGTGAGAACAAAGAAGAAAGTGCTGATGTGGGATTAACACAACTTCAAACCCTACCTGAGGGTTTATCACCTTTGCTACATGTAATAACTAGTTCTTCTTCCCAGCCCACCTGTGGAGCTATTGCTCTGCTTGATGTACGAAGGGGTTGAGAGCATGTGGTCCCAAACCAGCCCCTTTCCAACATGCCTGTTGGAACTGCTCCTCAGTGCCGCTGCTGCCCCTGGGAAACCCACCACACCTTGGAGGCTCTCTCCAGCTTTGTATTTTCCAGTGTTCGCAATGGCAGCTGCATCTTCACCAGCTTCCTAGAGAGCCAAGCAGCTGAAGCTGATGGATTGCTTGCCATGACAGCTGAGTGAAGACTCAGGTTAACTCACCATGCCTCGCCTGCTGCTTCAGTCATACAGGTCGCAGATGATGGGGTTTCTTGAGGAGTTTGATCATTATTCTTCCTTGGCCAAACTCATGTCAATCTACCAAACAACCAACAGGACCACCTTCAACTGGACAGACAGCCGCATTGTTGAGTGGGAGAAATTTGCTGAGCTGGCTAAATACGAGCCAGAATCCCAGAAACCAACAGTGAAAGCTCTCCTAATCATGGCATACTCAGTCATTATCATCATGTCTCTCTTTGGGAACATGCTGGTGTGCCATGTGGTGCTGAAGAACAAGCGGATGCACTCGGCCACCAGCCTTTTCATCGTCAACTTGGCTGTGTCTGACATTATGATCACGCTGCTCAACACGCCTTTTACCCTGGTAAGTGGCCCCCTGTGCTGTCCCCTCAGCCAGGAGGGGAGTCTCTCCCAAGAATGTTCTGGTGTAGTCAACTCCTCTCTGTGCTGCTCTTCTAGGGCTGAGGTGTCAACACAATCAGATCAGATAGGCAACTCCACCAGGCAAGTAAAACACCGCTCAGCAGCCTGTGGGCTCCCTTTGCTCCCCTAGACTCTGTATGTCCTAAAAGGCTCTAAAGTCTTTCCAAGTATGGCACCAAACAAGAGCATCTTGGTGCATGGATGAACTTGTATTTTTCTTGTAGATGCAGGAGAGCATTAGAGAATCACACTTAAAACTTAGTGGGTCAAAATAAACTCACATGCTGGTCATACTCGGGTGACTGGAAGAAAGCAGTCAAGCTTTTCAGAATTGCTAGTTGGATAAAGTCTTCAGTGAAAGCTCTCCAGACCTGAAGGGGGGTTTATGTGACCAAAACTTGGTCCACTTTTTCTAAGTACATTTTTTAGTATAATCAAAAAGTTATTACTGCTGTTCACAAACGGGGTTTATAGGAACAAGCCAGGAGGGCTGCAACAGCTCCACTCACTTAATCTGTGGGGTTTGGGCTTCGGAACTCTTATATAAAGGTGTTACAAAATGCAACACAGCTCAGCTTTGGGTTTCAGGTGGAGCTGCCCAGCCAGCCAAAGCCCACGTGTCAGCTCAGGTGCAATTCAAAGCAAATCCAAATCCCCCAGGATTTTTTTTTTTGTGCCTCTGCTGGCTGATGAGTGGCTCTTTCCCCTCAGGTTCGCTTTGTGAACAGCACGTGGATCTTTGGAAGGGCCATGTGCCACGTCAGCCGCTTCGTGCAGTACTGCTCCCTCCACGTCTCCACGCTGACCCTGATGGCCATCGCCCTGGACAGGCACCAGGTAAAGCACCAACAGCCGCCCCTCCCCAGCAAGGCTCTTTCCAAGCCCCTCTTGGTCAAGCCATGGGTTCAAGGTGGCTGAATCTTGGGGATTAAACCATTAGAAGGCTATAGAGCTGGATTCAAAGCCTCCCCTTGTGTGCATGGCCAGTACAGGAGGGAGAGAGTGGCCCCGGCCACACTCTACGCTCCAGCAATAACTCTTTTATTTGACTATCAGTCAGATAATACCTTCCAGACTCTTGGATTTTGTACTCTCTTTACCTTTTCATCTTGACAACCTCTTTTCACTTGTTCCCTGTGACAGGACAAGGGGCAATGGATTTAAACTCAAGCACAGGAAGTTCCACCTCAACATGAGGAAGAACTTCTTTACTGTGAGGGTTACAGGGCCCTGGAACAGGCTCCCCAGAGAGGTTGTGGAGTCTCCTTCTCTGGAGACTTCCAAGACCTGTCAGGATGTCTTTTTGAGTGATCTGCCCTAGTTTTTGGTCCTGCTCTGGCAGGGCGGTTGGACTCGATGATCTTCAGAGGTCCCTTCCAACCCCCAACATTCTGTGATTCTATGATCTAATGAAGAAAATTTCATACAAGGTGAGTTAATGCCTCACAAGAGGGGAGGAGGGCTCAGCTTCATAGGTTCAGCTACAACAGGAGACATTTCTTCACGTATAGAATAAACGAGCATACCCATAAGTGAAGAGACGTGTAGAATCTTCTTTTTTTCCTACTTAATGTAACCCACAACTTAAGGAAAATGGTCCTCACAGAACAAAATACAGGAAAAAGTTTATTAGAAAGCACTGCTGAGCAGACAGAGAAGTTCAGTGCTTCACATTTTCCAGGTCACTCTAATAAGAAGGACATTTTTCTTATCACAGCTGTCATTTTCTGAACAGCATTAAGTCACGTCAAAAAAAGCCTCTGCTGTGTGCACTGGTGAAGGGACTTTGCTTTCCCATGTGATGAGAGTGATGGTGAAGTCTCTGTTGCAGGTCATCCTGTACCCCCTGAAGCAGAGGATGTCCCTAACGAAGGGAGCGCTGAGCATCTCCATTATCTGGCTGATGGCAACCTGCTTCTCCCTACCCCATGCCATCTATCAGAAGCTTTTCCAGTACAACTACAGGTGAGTTATTTCCCCTCCCAAGTGAGCAAGAAGGGGTCTGATAGCCCTCTGTGGCCATGGCTATTCAAAAGATATGAAGTGGAATTTCAAATCCATGTGAGGACTGCTGAAGTGCCAGAAGGAAGTGAAGGTTCTGATCTGGAGGGGGAAAAAGAACAAAAGGGGAAAAAAAGCTTATCTTCACCTTTTCCAGCTGGTCTAGTAAGGGCATTCATTGCTGGGAAGTCACCCTCTCTGCCAGGGAGAAATAAAGAACCAGACATTTTGGGTTGGTTTCCCTTGCAGTCTTTTGCTACTCTGCGGTACCCAACCTCTTCTGGCCCTCTTGTCCCCACCAGCCTGCAGCATTGCTATGACTCCTCCTGGCTTGAAAACAGCCCATAATGCTACCACACAAAGTGGTGTTTTCTTGGTGATGTGTCCCGCTGCTGGTGACTGCGTTTTAGGAATGTCAACCTGGGGGCTGAGGGGATCATCTTACAGTGAAAACAACCTTCAACCCACGAGACCATCCCAGGGAGCAGGGCAAGGCCACAGCTGTGGGCAGTGGGAGGAGGGTTTCCATCTATTGCTGTCGTAGATTTTGAGCCCTTGCATAAAGGACAAGTCTCTTCCTTCCTGCAGCACAGCCCCTTCCCTCCCCTCAGCGGGGCGGGGCAGTGCTGGATGCCTCTCGCACTGCTTTTGCTGCTGTTCGGACACCAGGGGTTACACAAGCTGGGAGCGTCACTGGGGTTTGCAGCTCTTCCTCTCTTGTGCTTCGTGGGTCTGAGTACCTCCGTGTGGATAGAATATCTTCAGCTGCTTAGCCTTTGTAAACAGCGTGCTGGGTTTCTGCTGTGCTGGCCTTGCCCTGCAGCTGTGCTCAGGGTGTTGCTGGACACATTGCTGGTGAATGAACCATCGCTGTGCTCTGGTGCATGGCACCTGTCTCTGTTCATCCCTCAGCACGGCCAGAGAAAACCCAGCCTCGCCTTGGCATGGGGCACTTCAGCCATGGAAGGACTTCCAGGACGTGCTATTCTCAGCCCTGCTTTCCATTGAATAAAAATCCCAGTTGTCATATTGCTCGTAATAACTGCCGTGGGATGGAGGGCTCCTGAGGATGGGAGAATGTGGTTCCACCAGCATCCAACCTCTCTGGCTGCAGGGCACAGCAGTACCAGGATTTACCAAGACACAGTGTCCTGTTTGGATTTGCTCTCAGCCAGCCTCTTCCCTGGAATAATGGTAGGCCTCCTCTGCAGCTCTGTGCCCCTCCTCTGGACATGAGAGGAAGGGGACAGCAAGGGCAGCAGATGGCTTTTGGTTACCTGTGGCTCACTCCACTGCCCACTCTGTTTAAATGCTTTTTTGGGCTCCACACACACCAAAGCATCACCCTCACCAGCCCCCAGCATTACCCCCACCAGCCTCAGCATCACCCTCACCAACCTCCAGCATCACCCTCACCAGCCTCCAGCCATGCTCCAGAGCCAATGGCTGCAGCCCTAACACCATCCCAAGCTCAAGGCAATTCCCCGAACACCAGTTCTCGGGGGGGTAGTGAGGGGTGACCCCACTTGTCCTTGTTGGTTCTCCTCTTTCCCTGCAGCTTCGCTCTTCCACCATGCCTGGGGAGAGTCTGACCCTCACAGCGGTGTCACCGTGGGTGCTGCCTTTGCTTCCCCTGCCAGATCTCTGGTTGCTTTGGCAGGTCCCCTGCAGCAGGCAGGCAGTTCTGCCTGCTGGCCTTTCCTCTCCTTCCTGGAGAGGAAGAAGTTGGGAGCACAGTTCACAAAGGATGATTTTTCCTTCTGCATCAGTTTCTCTCTTGACAAACATGTCCAGGGTTGTCCATGGTGTGCTTGGTGGGTCACTGTCCCCCCCGCTCTGTTATCCTCCCAGTGGCCATGCAGGCCCTGCTCCCAGCCCTCTGCTTTCAAGCAAACTTCTATTTGTGGCACAAAATCCAGCTCCAGAGGTTGAAAACAGGATATTAAAGATATTAATCAATACTGCAACAAATAATGCAGGCTGATGAAGACTGAAGTCTGTGCTGACTGTAAGTGAGCTGAGGAGAGAAGGGCAAAATGGAGTAAGAAAAAGAGGGGGGAAAAAGGAAAGAAAAGGAGAAAACATCCACCATAAAAAAATGTGCCAGTGCTCCTTTCTCCTAATGTGTCCTCACTTCCAGTCATCTGCTGTGGGATGTGGAGGGACATGAGGTGCTCTGCAAAGGGTGCTGAGAGCTGTGGTCAGCCAGGAATGTGAGCAGAGCTTGGAGCCATCAGGTGGGACGGGACAGATGGAGGCAGTGCCGATAAATCATAGAGTTAAACTCAGTTCTTATGTTAGTCAATCTTCAGAAGTTGGTTGTGGGTGGTGTGGAAGCCCCACTGGGGTTTGCCCGATGAGCAGCACAGCAATGACCTCACCCTATATATGTATTTCTTCGTTTTTCAAGGGAAGCCACTGTCCGGAGTTTGTGCCTTCCCGATTTTCCTGAGCCTGCAGAGCTGGTCTGGAAGTATCTGGACCTGTCTACCTTTCTCCTGCTTTACCTCCTGCCTCTGCTAGTCATCACTGTCACCTACACTCGCCTGGCCAAGAAGCTGTGGCTCCGCAACGCCATAGGAGACATCACCACACAGCAGTACATCGCCCACCACAGGAACAAGAAGAAGAGCATCAAGATGCTGATGCTGGTGGTGGTGGTCTTCGCTGTCTGCTGGTTCCCTCTCAACTGCTACGTGGTGCTCATCTCCAGTCTGGGCATCAAGACGAAGAACTCTCTCTATTTTGCCCTACACTGGTTCGCCATGAGTAGCACCTGCTACAACCCTTTCATCTACTGCTGGCTGAACGAGAGTTTTCGCTCAGAGCTCAAGTCCCTGCTCTGCATGTGCCAGAAGGTGCCTCAGACCCAGGACCATGCGCTGCCACCCATGGCCTTGTCCTGCCGCGAGGCGTGGATGGAGCAGGCCAGGTTCAGGAAGGGATCATCTGCACAGACCGTTTGCTCCACCCCACACATCCAGATGGCCAACACGGACCTGTGAGCCCAAGGGCTGAGGTGAGTTAGCTGGATTGGGTGGATGCCAAAGGGCATCTCCCTGTTTCTCCTCAGGAAGGGATGTTGCTGCTTTGGGGTTTTCCCACTGACTTTGGACCTGTGGGACAGTAGCACCCCTTCACTCCATGCAGCAGGAGCAGAGCCTCCTGGGCACCCTCCCTGCGAGCCCACAGCTCCGCTGTCCCTGGGAGCAGCAATATGTGCAGGGCACATAAAGGGCACAGACAGGGGATCTGCTTTTGGGGGTTCCCCCCTGCTCACTAGCAGAGGGAGTGGGACCCAGAGTTCTAGTAACACTCGGGCTGTCCGCAGTCACTGGCCTGTCTCAGAGCTCGTGATGTGCCCTGACATGGGGGTTTGCAAAGCAGCAAGAATGGACCCATTCTCCAGGTGTCTCAAGGGAGGACTTGGACGTCCAGGTTGACTCCATTCATATGGAGTGTCACCAGATAATTTCTACCAAACCCTCCAAGCAGAGATAAGGTCAGTCCATAGCAATGTCCGTTCAGCTGGTGCTGCTCCTTCTGCCCTGGCTCATCCCACCCTCTCTCTCCTGTTACTGGAGCTGCAGAGCCAAGAGCCAAAACCAGTCAGAGGGAGCAGGGCCCCATGCTGGGAGCGGCTCAGATGGCTCAGATGGCACCCAGGAGGACAAATTTAGTCCATTGAGAATTTATTTTTGTTTTTATTATGAATGTATTAATTCAGGAGATAAACCTACACTGGCAGTAAACAAAGGGCCACAAAGGATTTCATCAGGGCTGTAGCATTCACTAACTGAAGGATTAAATCATCCTCCATAATTACTAATAGCTGGAAAAGAGTTTCATTTAAACAACACAATTGGCTCAGACTAGAGAGGGAAGTTCTTGTTTACAGTCCGGGGAAAGACAGTTCAATTTAGCCATGCTTAGGAGGCCAGTGAAAAAAAGATACAAAACAAAGGAAAGATTTAGTACATGAGAGAGAGAAAAAGAAAAACAACAAAAAAAGGAAAAGACAGGGAAAAGAGACATGAAAGGCAGAAAGAAGCCAGAATTGCTGTTTGATTTTGCAAGCAGTATGGAGCAGAGGCTAGGCACTGGGCTGGGTACAGACTGGTGACTCCCTGGTCCTCAGGCCTGAAATTCATAAACTCTGTATTCGGAGCAAAAAACCCCAAGTGAACTGCTTTGGATAAAAAGTGCTCAGCACTGGTGCAGCTCACCAGGAGCACTGGGAAGCTCTGGGCCCCACGACTTAAGAAGGTTGTGAAGGTCCTTGAGCACATCCAGAGGAGAACAACTGAACTGGTGATGGGCTGGAAGGAATGTCCTGTGGGGAGCAGCTGAGGACTTTGAGTTTGTGTCCTTGGTGAAGAGCAGGTGATGGCTTTCAGCAGTTCCAAGGCAGTGGTGGCTGTTCAGGGTCATGGATCTCCTGGTTATCCTGCCCATAGCCTGGACTGAGCTTCTGCCTTGGGCTGCGGGGACCGGGGTGGCTGATGGGGACGAGGCCATGCTCCCATCACCTTCCTGGGGAGGATGAGACAGACTGAAGAAGGGAAATTAAGGTTTGATTTTTTTCCCCCCTTTCCCAGTGGGAAGGAACAGGAGAGAAAGGAGAGAAGGTCCTCACTTCCAAGCCACTTGACCCCTCTTGGTCACTTCCCTGCACCTCAGGGGTACATTGCAGCATCTACATGAGGAGAAGAGGGCACAGCATCATGAGCAGCAGCAGAAATGGATGAACACACAGTCCCTGAGGCACTTCACTTGGAGCCTAACGATGATGTGAATATGGGAATTCAGGGCGGCCGACTGCTGGGTGCAGGCACCCTCTCTCTGTGTAGAGCAGAGTCTGTTTTCAGTTGAAAAACATCATTGTGAGTTTTAAAAAATGTTAAAAGCATCTCTAATTAATGAGCATCACCTTATTTCAATATTACAGAGAATCTGTCATTTGCCTTTTTACTGCTCCTCACTCCTCATCGACTTTAAGTGATCGACCCTCGAACTACTATGTATTCCACTTTATTAAAATATTATTTATTCCCTGTGGAAAGGTGGATGGCAGTGTGGAGTTAAAGTTGCTGCTAACGAAATGTGGCAGCTCATTTACACTCAAACATCTTAGAAGTTTAAGAGAGTTTTTCCCAAAGATTGCAAAAGTCCAGCATCCTTCATTCTTTGATTGCTGTGGCACAAGTTTTAGCAGGAGCTGAGGATGTAAATGAGAAGCAGTTGTAAGGTACAGTGGATGGGATTCTCCCAGCAACTGGAAGGTTTCCTTTGAGGGTGGAAACATGAATGATGGCAGCCTCGGGGCAACCCAGGAGGTGGCCATGAAAAGCCTGGGAGGTGCTGTGTTGGATAGGCACAGAAAGGAAAAAAGTCCTGCAAGGTCCTGCTTCAAAAGGATGAACTGGAAAAAGTCATCCCCTTCCTCAGAGTTCAGAACAGGGATGGAAAATCAGCAGGAAAAAGAGTTCAGCAATGGTTGGGTAAAGTGTGGAGTCATCCAGGACCTGGCTGGTGGGCAGGAGGGGACAGCCCCCTAGCACTGAGCCCCCCCACATGGTGCTTGCTCCAGACCTGGAGGACTTAATCTGGGCTGTTGACAGACAACAAGCTCTCGAAGGGTCCCTCAGAATGCAAGTTTTAACTCACTGTTCACCAGTAGGTGACAGGATTCGTGCCAAGTAACAATAATTGAACAAGTGTACCCACCTCTGCCATGCCACAGCAGAAGGTGCTAAGGGAGCTGTGAGAACAGCACCCATCAGCACCCACCTGTTAATAAGGCAGACACAGAGCTTGATCAGCCACGATTCATGGGCTGATCTGCTTTTCAATTATTCAACTGATGCAGACAGATACTCATGAAGACCACCACTGGTGTCACCCAAAATCCACTCAGGGTTTAACAGAAACACTCACCTCAAGTTTCATCCTGGAAGAGCATAGTCTTTATTTGCTACACTTTATCACCCCGGACAAAACTTTCCAGGGCTCTTTGAATGGTACCCACAGAGAAGAGATCTCCCAAAGGAACGACAAAACACGGAAACCCACACCTGTGGGGAGCTGTGGGTGCTCCAGCCCCCCTGCAGCAGCCCTGCCATGGGTGCCCAGCCCTGTGCACAGGGTGTTGTGCCCGCTGTGCCCATCCACAGGCTGCTGGGTGCACACAACACTCACACCACTTTTATAAAGAGCTATTTCTATGTTTTCTTTCAATGTACATAGTATCACTTGGGCTTTTAGGAAATAACCATAGTAACAGTGCTAACAGTGCTATCTTCCATGAGGAATATGAAGCCATGGCTCCTGCTGTGATGCTGAAATGAAATCTACCTCACTGTTGGCAAATTCTGGGGTGTGAGCCAAGCTGGGGATTAAATCCCATCCCCAGGCTGTTTTACAGTGCAAGACAGATATACCTTTTCAGTAATTTTTTGGGAGGCTTGCCCAAGAATGCTGGTGCAGACTGGCTGCTGGATTCTTCAGAAGCAGCCAAATGTCTGGGAAGCAGCAAGCACACCTTGGAGTGGTAGCTGCCCATCATCCCTGCCATAGGAGAGTGGTTCTGGGAGCCCCTGGCACGTCCTATGGGTGTCATGTAACCTTGTGTAGACTCCACCTTTATAATTCTTAGGTTGTTGGGTTTTTTTCCCCTTCCTTCCTTTCTTTAATTGTCTTCATAATCTTTTTTCTGGAGGAGTTAAAGAGCTCATGCCAAAGGAGTGGGTCTCTCTTCATACTCCCTTGATCTCCTGCTAATCCGTGTGGTCAGTTATCCCTTGCTGCGAAACATAACCTATCTCATTTTCCTTGGACCTGTCAATCGTAGCATCTCTGCATTGCTGGATTTTTCTCCCCTAAATGGACATGCTGTAAGAGCTGACTGTGTTGCATCTTCGTAATGGCTTAGCTATCTAGACGGGCAATTAACAATGCCTGAACTCAATTCAAAGCCTTGCACACTTTGCCCGGTGCCTCAAAGCTCTTGTCTCACTGGAGGATGCCCTGGCTAACACAGCAGCACTCCCTCAGCTGCATTCAGGCCAATGACAGTATGCACAGCAGTTAGGAGAAAAAAAAAAAAAAAAGATAAACTGAGTTACTTTTATTTGGGCAAGGCAGTGACTCGGGCAGGAGGTGGTGTCTTGGCTGGGCTGCAGGCGCAAGGCTTGCTGCAGCAATGGCCCATCAACCTCACCCCACCATGGCCTGAAAAGAGAATCTGGGAAGCTGCTGCTGAAATTGGGCAAGGTTGGAGACAGCCCAGCAGGTAAAGAGGTGCTTAAGTTTTCAGTAATTTGTCCTCAGACATGCCTCTTGCCTGTGGGAGCAGCTTCCTGAGTGGCGCCAGAGGCAGCCCCCTGTTCAAGATCCATAGGCATCCATAGGGAGAGCTTCCAAAATGGGGCCAGCACTCCCACTGAGCGTTTCCCCTTGTCTCCAGTGGGGCTGTGCTGGGGGGATGCAGGGGGTCCGTGCTCCAGACCTGCCCCAGCCAGGGCAGCCCCGGGTTTGCTCTAGCAGCCTGATGGTGGGGCAGCTCTGCAGCCGGAGGGCTGGATGGGAGCGTGTGGTGGGAGAAGAGCCCCCCGGGAAGCTGGCACCATTCAGAGACCCCTTATCCCTCTTCAGCAGGAAGACAACTCAAAACTGCCCCAGGCAGGCAAAGCCCACAGAGGCAAGACCCCCAGGGTGAGTTTGGAGGGCAGATTATAAAAGCACTGAGTTAGCAGAAGTCTACTCTAGAGAAACTATTTGAGCACGCACAAATCAGTATGCAAAGATTCAACAGAGACATGTCTGAGTGATTAACAACCCAGATTTATTCAGGTTAGCTCATGCCAAATGCATCTCACTGCCTTCAGCATAGTTGCTGATGAAGATGATAACAGAGAACACAGTGCAGAGGATACCTGAATTCCAGAGACAAATCCCCTTATATAGTCCCAACACATAATGAACAAAGAAACCACAAAATGCCAACTAGATTAACAAAAAGCAAGTAGAAAAAAAGCCCACAATGAGTCAGAAAATTAGCTCAGGAAGGAGAAACAGAATAAAATTATCATCAGTTAGCTCTTCAAGTGGAAAACACTACCCAGGGGCTGTTGAAAGCATTGCTGAAGGAATAAATGCAAATGTCCTCAGTTAAATACAGGTCCAGCTGGGTCAGTGTGAGGGACTCTTGTGCTGGGATATAACTCAGCACGTTGGGACCCTCCCAAACCAGGGAAGAAGAGGGAGGGAAAGGCCGACCCTGGCCCGGGATGCGGAGGGCACAGGCAGAACAGGCACGGGAGGGCGGGGAGCAGCCGCCCCCGCCGTGGGCAGCGCGGGAGCGGCTCTGGCTGCAGCCAGGGCGGGAGCGGCGCTGCCCTCGCCTGCCGCGGAGCACACGGGCCCGCTGCCCTCCAGTCATCGCCGCCTGCGCTGCGGGAGGTGGGAAAATGCTTCCGATCCCCCCGCGTGGGGATGCAGCCCAAGCAGGAGCACAGCGCTGCCCCCAGCTCGCAGGTTATCTCCCAAGGCTTCTCGCCAAGCTGCCCTGTCCCACCAGCGCTCAGCAGTGATTCCTACCCCAATTCCAGGCTATATTCCCAGCCTGCTCCCCCAAGCACTCCCAGCAATCCCTTGTCCAGCAATGGCCAGGGTCCCCAGGAGCTCTCAGTGCCCCGTGGGCACCTCAGAGGCGATCTCACTGCCGAGACGCGTTCCGGGAGGCGTCTAGGGTCTGTGCGGAGGGTGCGGGGCAGGAGCGGCGCACCGGGAGCTCCAGGGAGGCCCTGAGCGGTGCTCGGCACCGGGCCGAGGCAGGTAACCAGGCTGGAGGGGAGCGAGCTGGCACGGCCACAGCGACCAAGCAAACCCTTCCTTGGGAGGTGACCGGAAGTCTCCCCAGAAGTCGAAGCAAAAGCACTCCTTGCCCTGCTCCTTCCCCCCCCCAGTATTTTTTCCTTTGACCCAGCAACAGGGGTTACATTACTGCCTCTGTAATGAGGTTTTGTTCTCCCGTGAGCCCACGGTGGCTGGCAATGCCTTGTTCAGCAAGGCTAAATAGAATGAGGCCCCTGCCCTCTGCAATGAGCTGTCAGTGAAGAGCAGCTGTCACTTCCCAGAGGTGAGAGGGAAAATAATAATAATAATACAAACCCCAAAGAACCAACAGGCTGAGTCCTACAGAAACCTTGTGTCTGATTTTACAATAGGATAGTCAGTCACTCAAAGAGACTTTTCCATGACAGGCCTCACAAAAATCTCCTGGACAGGTAAGAAAAAAACAAATTGTTTTTTCTAAAATCAGACTGATGGGCCATCTAACTGCTCTGCTGGAGACAAATCAATTGCTTTATGGGACACTGTAAGGGATGACTATAGGGGGTGTCCCCACTAATGGAATTTCTGTGTCTCGCCTTGCAATTAATGCTGCTTGGGAGTGTGAAGGTTTATATCCTCTCCAAGTATCAGCTCTAATATACCCAATTCAGAATTGCAAGGAGTTCCTGGATCACCCAAAACTTTTATAATGGATTTACCACAAAGCTCAGTTCATGAGGAGTTGCAAGGCTGGATGACTCTGGGCTACTTTGGAAATTTTTTTTCCCTCCTGAACTGTGATACATTTGATTTCCCTCCTGAACTCAGACCTTTCACATTAAGGTTAATAAACCAGCTCCCTCCGAAACACTGGAAAGGAATCAAGTTTTAGTTTTTACCATTACAGTATTTCGAGGATTGTCTGTATTGAACCAGCCTTTTGAGGTCAGCTATTTCACAGAGTATCTTCATTTTCTACCCTGTCCTTGAATTAAATGTGCCAGGGGCTCTTGCTGATGAACACACGCGTGAATAATGCTGACAGTTCCCTGCATGGACATGGCAACTGCTGCAGCTCCAAGTAAATAACACAGGATCCCCTCTTTATGTTCACATTTCTATTGCAGGCTATAGATTTTTCTCTTCATTGAATTTGAAGGTTAGTTTTAAGGAACCTGAAGCTAAAGCTGAATTGAGCATAAGATTACCCCGTGTTCTAATTAAAATAATTGTATTAAATTGCATTCCCTTGCCTTCTATTTAGTGGTATATAAGTATCCTGCTGTCCTTCACAGCTTGCACAGAGCAATGTAGAAACACATTCATCCTCTAGGTTGACTGTAGTGATTAACATAGCTAATGAAGACCATGAATACCTAGGAATATATTCAGACATCTCAGCTATGAATGAGAATGTGTTGGAAATGAACCTTAGGCTTGTCTGACCCCCAGCATTCACCATCCTGGTCCTCCTTCCAGCAGCCTCCGGGATGAGCAACTTTGAATGACTCACTGGTGTCCTTGTGAAATACTTCTGGTGGGAGCTGGAGGATTGTATCCTTACCCCATCCATTGCAAACATGCGTTTTAGTGCCCTGCCTTTCTGGTTAGTTCTGCAGGGAGCAATTCTAATGTAAGGGTAGATTTTTAATTAATTTATGATATAATTCAGGGTGAAGATGGAGAAATGGAAGGCAAGAAATAAAAGAGGAAAACATCACTCTGGGGGTTAGGGACAAACCTAGCTTGTGTGTGCAAGACCTTCCAGCTGCAATTCCTACACTCAGTCCCTCAGCACGACCACCGATCCTGGCTGAGCATCCCTCTGGCCCCCCTGGGTGCTGCTGGGCTGGCAGCACCCTGAGCCCCCCAGCCACCCCATGGTCAGCCTTCTGCTCCCGGCTCCATTCCACAGCAGACAGGCAGAAATAGCAGGGGTTTGGTGGGGGAATTAGCAGCTAAGACACTCACTTGAATGCTTGGGGCAACCCTGCAGAGCCATCCTGGTGTTTTACAGCAGCAGGGCTGCTAAAGCCTGCAAGGGACTGTAAAGGGAGGCTGGTGACCTCAGGAAAAAGGACCAGCTATGTTTTCTGCTCTTCTTTTCCTCCAAGCTCAAACATTATAACATCCAGCTGACTCACATGTTCTTGTCACATGAAAGGTATTCATGGTTGCATCCTCTAGGTCTCACCTGAGAACGACAGGAGAGCTTGCTCCAGAAGAGGACAGACACTTCAAGTTTGGCCAGGTCTTAAAGGAAGATGCCCTCCCTTTCCCCACGGGTGATTTTTGCTCCTCAACGTGGCTACCCCTCTCCCAGGGCCCCTCCCCTGGCCTGGCCAGCTGTGACACAGCTGTCCCAAGGGAGCCTGGGGACAGGCACCATGTCACAGGGGGCCTGCAGAAGGCTGGCCACAGCACAGCCCATCACTTGCAGACTGGAACAAAAAGAGAGTGAAAAAAAAGAGGCAACATCAGCTTGGCTAACAGCCCTTGTTATAGAGGCTTAAAATAGCACAGAAATTTTGGAAATTCTTGGCAAAACTAAAGCTCTTTTAGAAACTTATTTAAGAGTTCTTTTTACAACCTTTTATCTGTTTGCACTGCTGAGCACTCATGGCAAGGCCTAATGTATGGCAAGTGAAGAATACTGATGGCTTTTCATTATCTTAGACCATTGGCATGGCAGCAAATTAACAGAATAGGAAAAAAAAACAGAGGCTGTGGACAAAGCGGGGAGCTAAGAGGAGGAAAGGCAGAGGGAAGGGCTGCTCTACACTAGGGCATCCCTCACAGGAGTGCATTGTGTGGGCAGCTGAGCCCCAACAGAGCCCTGTTCATGGGCCTGGCAGCTGCAGGGCTGGTGGCTTGGCCAGGAGCAGAGGGAGCCCTGACAGAACGTTGTGTGTCACCTCCCTGTTGGCCCCTACATGCTGCTGGCCCCAAGTAATGCATATGTATGTTGCCATTAGATACTGCAATATCAGACTGGCTATGCTACTGTTAGTCCTGGAGGCATTAGAAAACTGCTCAGTACCTGCACAGTTCAGCACAGTGCAGAGAACCTGTTAGTGGTGAACAATCCACCTTGAGAAACAAGCAGTAGGTATGACAGGATGACACTCTGCCCAAGCCAATAAGTACTGCCTCTTCAAAGAAATAATTTGTTCAGATGCACCATGTTACTCTTACACATTTCAGGTCTAGGTTTCATCACACGTATTGTGCTGTGCTCTGCTGATCAGTTATACAATTTTTTTCTGATTGATATTGGGGCTACCTATGGAAGCAAGAAATAGCATTGCCTTGAACAAGCAGGATAGGTATTAGCTTCTGGAGAGAGTCCAGAGGAGAGCCATGAAGATGAACAGAGGGCTGGAGAACCTTTCCTATGAAGACAGGCTGAGAGAGTTGGGGTTGTTCAGCCTGGAGAGGAGAAGGCTCTGGGGAGATCTTAGAGCACCTTCCAGTACCTGAAGGGGGCCTACAGGAATGCTGAGGAGGGACTTTTGACAAGGGCTTGGAGTGAGAGGACAAGGGGGGATTAATTAAAACTGGAAAAGGGGAGATTCAGGTTAGACATTCAAAGGAAATTCTTCACTCTGAGGGTGGTGAGACATTGGAACGTGTTGCCCAGGGAAGCTGTGGCTGCCCCATCCCTGGAAGTGTTCAATGGCAGGTTGGGTGGGGCTTGGAGCAACCTGGTCTAGTGGGAGGTGTTCCTGCCCATGCAGGGGGTGGAACTACATGGTCTTTAAGGTTCCTTCCAACCTAAACCATTCTATGATTTGTAGTTCAGAAAGCAGTTTTTCAATATGACATTGTAATATATTTGCAGTTGTGCTTGCATTTTGTTACCACTCAGGGATGTTACTTATGGCTTTAGTTACTGGCTTTACTGGTTGAATTTAACCCCACCTCCAGGTTTAATGGAGCCCATGGTTTAGTTTTAGGTAGTCTTGCATGGAGCAGGAAGTTGGACTTGATAATAGAATCATGAAATGGTTTGGGTTGGAATGGACCAGGTTGCTCAAAGCTCCATTCAGCCTCCCCTTGAACACTTGCAGAGATGGGGCTTCCTCAGCTTCCCTAGGCAACCTGTTCCAGTGTCTCACCACCCTCATAGTGAAGAATTTCCTCTTAACATCCAATCTAAATCTACCCTTTTCAAGTTTTAATCCATTACCCCTTGTCCTCTTGCTATGGATATATATGGTGACCCTTATGGGTCCCTTCCAACTTGAGATAATATATGATTTGAAGTGGTGGGAAGCTGAAATGGTCCTAGTGTTCGATGGCAGCCCAGTTTCTGCTTCTAACACATGCTGAGATCCTCTTGGAGCTGCTCTCCATGGGGAGCAAGGGGCTGGGCACTGCCTGCTGCCAGCAGAGTGGCACAGGAGGGGAATGATGAGCGCTGGTGCGGGTGTGCACAGGGCACTGCTGGCACCCCCACAGCACACCTCTGCCCTGGTCTCCAGGCCAAAGGTTTGAAGAAGTTATGCTGGGTTTTACTTCAGCATTCTACTCCAAAACATTGTAAAATCTGGTTATAAGGAACATGGGAGTGGGCAAATCAGAGTTAAAAAGTAAGAAATGAAAGTGTCCCCTGAAAGTGTTCCTGTGCCCATGTACAGGTCCTGCCCTTTTCAGCTGCACGTCATCCTGATGCTGTTAATGGGATCTTACATGGGGATGGGTGCATGAAACATGTTTTCCACTCCCCTCATCCCTGGGAAAAGCTTAATTCTTTCATCTGGAGTTTACCTATAAAAACATGATTAGTTAGAGGCAGACAGAGTACAGCAAAAATCCATGGAAGTTACTTAGAGGAGGCAAAGTTAATGGTAATGGAAACTAGAGCTCTTGGCTGGGAAGAGGTGCTCGTGGCACCTCGTGTCTCCCTCTGTCTGGAGCAGTGGTGGCCAAGGGACAAGCAGCATTGGGTCAGTGCAGGGACCAAGCTCCAGCTCGGGCTCATGCCCAACTCGTTTGGCCTTTGGAGGCAGCCGGGGTGCCGTGTGCTCCTTGCTCCTGCTTGCTTCAAATTAACTGTAGGAGGTAAAAAATCAGGAAAATTTGCCCTATTTTTATTGTATTTGTTTGGAGTATTTAATTGTAATCCAATAATCTCTTAAAACCAGCTCAGAGAAGGATGTGAGGGGGAGTTTGAGGAGGTGTTGAATAGGTTGCAAAAACATTTTAGTCTTTTGCTAAAATTCTGTTCCCCAATGCAGCTGCATTCGAATCCAAAAGCAGCCTATTATCCAGTCTATTGGCTCCTGTTAATGTAGTAATTGTCACACAGAAATAGGCTCACCAGGCTCAAAAAACCTTATTTACCACCAGGACTCAGGAAAGGAATATAGGAATTTCACTAGGATAATGATGTATTTTTGACAGATAGCAATAATTACTGGCATCAGACTGTTTCTGAAGACAAAGAGTGTTTGTTTTTCATCCGCAAGGCTTTATGATTGGAGCTGCAATGTTTTCCCCTAAAAATGAACCTCTGCTGCCAATAAAGGCATCAGGCTCCCATTTTTAATTTTGTTTTTTTTGTGTGGTTGTTTGTTTTGCTCCCAGTTTGGTTCCAGTGGTGAGGATTTGCTCTCATTAATACCCCCTAATCCCCTAAACCGTGTCATTCCCCAGCCCTCTGTCTGCATAGCGTGATCCAAGCCTGGGGCAGGGTGTTCCTCCTCAAATTTGGAAGGAATCTAACAGAAGAGACAGTCCCCAGGCCTGGGTGGGCTCCACCAGGCCAGCAGAGCTGTGGGGTGATACTTGCACTCACTGTGTGGGCGATGCAGAGCACCCGAGGTACTGGCACCCAAACACACGCCCTGCGGAGCTGTTCTGTGAAAACTGCACCTGGAGAGGCCCTGGGAGCCAGCCCACAGGTTTGACAGGTGAGGTGGGAAAGGAGAAGAAAAAGAAATTTCTGTCTCCTGGCAAACACATTCAATAATGTTCTGCAAAGTGTGTGTTTTCATTCACTTGGAATTGCCCGTGTGCTGCAGAGCAGCAGTAACACGAGACCCCGCACAGGCAGGGGAAGGCTTGTGGAAAACACAAAATGAGAAAATCAGAGAACAAGCAATAAAAAATCATCTGTGGGGAAGGAGAGGAAAGTGAAGGAGGAAAAAAAACATGGGACAGGAAACTCAGTTCTCTCTAATGGATTTAAGTCTTCATTTTTAGCAACCGAAATTTAATTGACTGTCCTCTAGCCCCTGTGCAGAGGGAACTGTTACAGATTGGATTTAAAAGGTTCAGTGCCACAGTTACTCTGCCAAGGAGAGCACGGGGGTGTAGGGCTGAGCAAGACAAGCCCAGCAGGAGAAGTGGCTTCTTAGAGCACTGAGAGCGATGCCAACAGGGACAAGCAATTCCCACATGAGGAGCAGCAGCAGAGCACAACAGAGCTGAGCATCACGCTGGCCTGTCCCTCCTGATGTGAAAATGAGCTGTAATTTAATCACTGGTTTCTCCTCAAGCTCACCCCTGTGACTCTCCTCCTCTCCCTGCCATCGTTCCCCTGGGGCTTCTGCTCCTTGCTCCTTCTAATAGATGTGCACGGGGGGTTGGGGAGCAGAGCTAGACCCTCTGCCGTGGGCAGCCCTTCGTTAGGGAATGCAAGTCCTGTATTTCAACACCCCACACATTTCAGTCAAGTTCTTTAAAGCAAAAACCCATTGGTCAGGAATATTTGGCTTGGCAGGATCGCTGGCTGCAAGCTGTGGCTGCTGGGAAGGGCAGGACACACGTCTGCATTCCTGCTTCAGGGAGCAGCTCAGGAGAATGCCCCGTGTATGTGGCTGGTGTGGGCTGAGTGGCATTCACTGGCACCCTCCTCTGGAACCAGGGGCTGGCCAAGCCTCTGGCCCATGTGCTTCGCATGCCTTTGTACAGCTTTGCATCCCAGCTGGAGATGCTCCTCCCAGAGGCAGCTGAGGTGAGGACCATGTGTACCCCAGCATCTTGATATGCTGCCAGCCCCCCTGCACATTGTGGCTGCTGAGGCACCAGAAACTGGAGAGGTAAGACTCAGCCTTGTTTTGACCACCCCATGGTTTCCAGAGCTGCTTTCCAACCCCACACTTCTTTGCTTGCGTGGAGTAGGTGTGTTCCTTCTGCCAGCTCTGCTCCACACATGCCTACTTATCACCGTGCTGAGAACAAGAATCTCAAGTGTTTTGAGGGGAACATGGTTTATCATCCCTCCTTGTACACCAGCCAAAAATGAGGCGAGACCAGACAACACAAACGCTCTGAGGCACGGAGCAGAGCAGGGTGTAATCCTCTTGTTCACAGGGAGCTCCTGGTTTGGGTGTAAGCGTCTGCTTTGCATGGGAGTGGTCACCCCAGGGCCTTCTCCAGAGGAGCAGACCCTTGAGGTAGGGCCAAACCCACCCACACTTACCCACGGCAGCGTGGCCAGGCCTCAGACACCTGAGAACGCCAGGTCCTGGGTGGATACAGCCCCAAGCCCAGGAGCCCGGGCAAGGCGCACTCTACATTCCCATCCCAATAGCCTGCAGGAGGCTGCTCTCCTCTTTGGGAACCACCACGCTGAATACCTCTACTGACACCATGGCTGTGCATTCAGGGACGAATGACCAGTTCTTCTGGGCCTTGATTTCAGAGGCTTCTTTACCCAGCCCCTCTGTGCTGCAGTGAGGGCAGAGGAGCAGCCAGTGCTGCAGGACCACACGCAGCAGCAGCGCCACGGGTGTTCTGCACACCAGGAATGAGCTACAGCAACACAGGCACCCAGCAACCCTGCCAGAGTTTGGACAAGTATAATAGCTTTAATTACAGAAGAAAATAATAATATCCTTCACTTTAATAATTATTTTAAAGAACAGACCAAGTCTAAGGGCACAAGTAGACTTAATGAGCACTGTAATTATTGAGCTTAAAGAAAAAGCATTTCTCAGGGAAACTTCAGGAACAGAAGCCCCTTGAGCATTGTTAAAGGGGTCTCTGCTTCCTCCCTGTCCCCAGGCCATGAGAAACACACCTGTGATTTGAGCCTTCTGAGGAAGATTAAACCTGTACAACACATAGCAGCCAAGGCCCCAGTCGGGGCAGGCACCTTGTGGGGAAGGGGCCCGGGGCTGAGGCTTCTCCTCTCCAGCAGCAGCAGTTTAAGCTGTTCCTGCCCCAGTCCCACACCAGTGTCACAAGCCTGATGCAACAGCATCCCTCTTTGCAGAGTGCTGCCTGCCCCTGCCAGATGGACCCCACAGCTGGGGTGGGGGTTTGCACCCTCCTGCCCAACAGACAGACCCACAGGTGGGAGGGGAGAGGAATGAAAACTCCCCGAACGTCACTACCTCCAGCTCTGAAATTTATTTAACTACAAACATACGGGATGGGAGAGCACCAGGTCTGGGCACGCACACACCCCCTGTTTAACAAAAAGGGCAGGAGCTCCAGCTACTGCTTTATTTGAATACAGACATCACCCCAAAAACCAACAGGAAAAACCATACTTCAGAATGACAACGGTAATGACATAGAATTTACAAAAATATAAATAACCTATTCATAAACGTAAAGAAAAATAACATCCAACATAAAAAATACCATGTATTCCCAGTATTTATTATTTGTTTTAAAAAAGCACCAAAGTCTGCATTATGAAGTAATCCAGAACACATCGGGCATTTCTCCCTAACATTTGCAGACTTTTCTGAGGTGTGCCCAAATCACTAAACCCAAGTTTTCTTCAGTATTGCCTGCTTCTATAAGAGCATATTCAAAGCACAATTCTCATAAGCACCCTGTTTGAGAAAAGCACCCAGGGATGTACTAGTTGTTCCTTTTAACAAACACTTGGATAGGATTTAAGTATGTGCCTATTTTAAGTCTATGCTTAAGAGCTTTCCAGAACAGGGCTGGATTTAAACTTATCATAGAAATTCCTCTGCAAATCAGACTTCCAGACAAGAGTGGTGTCAAAAACAATCACTTGTAAAAAAATAATCCTGCTGCAGAAGACTATTTCCATTGTTCAGCCACAGCTAAAGTTTACACAGATGCCGAATTATTTGATTTCTTTCCACTCTTTTTGAGCCATGCCAGCTTGGCACGAACAGTTTCCTGATGCTGCAACATGAGATCCAGCCTATAGGAATTTCCTTCCCTTACATTCCATGTATTGTGCTGAAAACACTATTAAAAAGCAAAAAAAAAGAGTCAAGTATTGAGTCCATTGGTTCCCAGCTAAAGAAATTCACTGCCCAGGCACTGCCAGCGCTCCCCATGTCCAAACTGCAGCATTATGCCCCATTTTCCAGGCTCTGGTGGCTCCCAGCCTCCTGAGGGTTTCAGCTGGGTTTGTGGCCAAAGGGGTCCTGAAAGGGAGTTCAAGGCCACCTGTACAGGTTTTGGCCTGTGTCACCACAGTTGACTGTGTCACCATAGCTGGAAGGAGGGTGCCCACCATGGGCACTGGTGGGGTGGGGAGCAGGCTGGGGGAGAGCTGGGGGGGGGCTGAAAAGCCTCATCCCGCGATGCTCTCGTGCAGGTCCAGCCTCCTTGGAGCACCAAACCCAGACACCCACAGCAAGGACACATATGAGGCTCTGGGTGGGGCTGAGAGCAGTTAAAGCACACTAAAACCACTCCAGGCTGGCACTGCCAGCTCCTGCCCACCCAGGAGGCACGGTGGGGCCGGGCAGGGGCTGTGACAGAGCACACACCCACCCTATGTGCCACCCTCTCAGCCCCGAGGCAGTGGTCAAGTTTTGACCCTGAATAACACAGCTCAGACGTCAAACAGCTGAAAATGCAGAGCTTTAAGGTAAACTATTAAAGGAATGGGGGTTGATTTCTTTAAAGAAGGGAGAAAAAGAAATTAAAAATAATCAATCCAGTGGGCCCAGAGCGCACCCACTGGCCCA
Organism: Hemiprocne comata; assembly: GCA_020745705.1. Lineage (NCBI taxonomy): Eukaryota > Metazoa > Chordata > Aves > Apodiformes > Apodidae > Hemiprocne > Hemiprocne comata. The sequence goes on along the minus strand of CM036597.1, from coordinate 20,973,019 downwards.
CCAGAACTGCTCAGCATGCCTTGATGAGACAAAGGTGAGGGACAAAGGTGAGGACCTGCAGCCCACGTGTGATTATGTCCTCGGTATTGTTTAGTTGTGCAGCCCTTCCTGCCCATCCCTGGCTCCTGATGCTGCCGTGGGGCTGGGGAAGGCTGGCTCTGCTGTCCTGCCTGGCCACCGTCCTGCTGCTCTGGGCACCGTGGTGGCAGTGATGGCACATGTACACAGGGACAAGCCACCCAGATCAGTTACAGCTTCAAAGCCAGAGTGGGTGAGTTAAGCTGCACAAATGCCCTCACTCAGAGGCTGTAGGTGAATTTATCTTAATTCCTGCTGGAAGTGACTAAGTGTGTCCCACAGAGGGACTAAATATTTATCCGATTTCGTTAGGTGATTAATCCAAACACTCTCCCTGCTGCAGATAAACCTCGAACAAAAAAACCCTGGCCCCAGGCTGCACTTGCTTTAGCAATACTTTCCTGACTGCTCCGTAACAGACCAAGAATGTAACAAGAGCCTGACTAAGCCCAGCCTAAAATGGGCACAAGGTCTAATACTTCTGGGTCTCGCAGAGTAAAGAGCAACAAAATAACCTTGACTTTAGAAGAAACAAACAGTGGGGGAGAGAAAGTGTCACATCGAGCTGAAACTGCCTGGGCCTCCCATTATCTAACCACATCCTGAGCGCGTTCAAGCCTTAACAGCGTTTGATGGGGAGAAGAAAACAGCAGCAGCTATTAATACCCGTGCTGGGGCAGGTCTGAGGAGCCTGCTGCCTTCCCAGAAGGTCGCCCGCTTTTTCCAAGTATTATGGTTAGATAAAGGCAAATCCCGTGCGCTCAGCCGTGGATGCTGGAGCGGGCGCAGTGTAACAGTGCCGCTTGCTGGCCACCGGCACGGCCCGGACTGGCGACAGGGGACAAAGCACAAAGTGCTAGCCGGGCCCTGCCGCACCCTCGAGGGACAAAGAGCCACCGCAAGCGCCACTGGCTGGGGGTCGCGGGACAAGCCGGGGTGACGCCGGATGTCACCAAAGGCGCAGAGTGCCGAGCCACTGGTGGCGGGGAGTTGCGCTCGCCGGCTGCTCTGCCCATGACCTCAGTAGGAACGGCATCCGCAGCCGGCATCCATCCATCCATCCCTCCATTCCTCCCTCCTGCCGCCGCCCTGGCCCCGCGCCCGGCCGGGGCAGCTCCCCGCACGCCCGGCCGCCCCCGCATCGCCCCGCCCGGCGCCGTGCCAGCCTGCCGAGGGGCCGCAGCAGGAGCAGGGCTCAGCTCCGGCACAGGCTGCCGAGCCCCGTCTGTCCGGCTGCCGGCAAAACACCCCCCCAGGCTGGGGGCAGAGTCCGCAGAACAGCCCGGTCGCCTGCAGCCACCAGCCTCGGGGCACAACACCCGAAACCAGGGGGCCCGGCACAGGCGGGACTGCTGCAAGCTCTGACAAATCCTCCAGGAAGAAATTAAAAGCAGAAGGGTGCTCCCCTCCCTAGCAGGTACTCCCAGAAATGAGAAAATGATGCCATTTTTGGGCAGGGAAAAAAAAAAAAAAAAAGCAGAAGAAAAAAAAAAAAAGATTACTTTAAAAGAAGCCAGCTCTGCTGTGACTGGCATAGGGATGCCACAGCTTCAGCCCCAGGCACCAGCCAAGCAGCCCTGCCTCTGCCACCCGTGTCACTTCTGCTCCCGGGGGACAGCAGCAGAGCAGCACTACCTCTGCCACCCGAGTCCCAGCAGGACAGTTGGCAAAGCCCCGTCAGCAGATGTCTGCAGGGCTGGGGCGCGAGCCAGCACCCTCCCTAGGGTGGCAGCCACAGCACTGCACTGTGACAAGGACACACACCAACCCATTCCCAGGATCAGTCTGAGACTCCTCCACAGCTTCACGAAAGGGACATGAAGGAGAAGGCGCCAGGATGGCACAGGGAGGCCAAAGGCTGGAGCCTGGTGCAGCAGCCACAGCCAGGTCCTCTGCCAAGGACCATCCCTGACAGAGGTGGAAAGGAGCCAGAAAAGTAAACTGGAAAAGTGGCACCTGGGAAAGCAGTGCACAGGCCAGACACGAAGGACATGAAAGCTGGAGTGGGAGGGAGGTGATGGCTGGGTCCATGGAGACCAAGGTCCATGGCTGAGGGACCCCACACCAAGAGTGAGGGCAGCTCGGGGACACTGCAGAGTGAGAGCACAGGTGGCACAGCCACTGATGGCACCCTGCTGACAGACAGCAGGGTCACCACAGCCGGGGAAAAAAGGCCTCCAGAGGGGCCTGAGTGAACCTCCTGCACGGAGGCTGGGAGGAGGCACAGCTGTGTCCTCCCAGCATTGCCCTGGAAGGGAGGGGTGCTCCCCAGAGGAGGGATGGATGCTCCCTGCCATGTTTTCCTGGTCCGTAATGCAAAGACCACGTACTCCCCACGTACACACCAGAGAGATGATGTGACCACAGGGCTACCGGAGTCTCTCCTGTACCACACAGTGCCTGGAGCTTCCCACGTCCTTCCTGGCTGTCCCTAGCGCTGGCGGCCCTGAGCCTGGCTGAGTGCCAGGTGGTCACAGAGCAGGAGCAGGGCATCGAAGCGCCGGAGCCGCTGCAGAGCCTGGGCCAGGAGCGGGATGGTGACCGCGGCTCCCGAGTAGTTGAAGTGAGCAACCAGCTGCTCAAATCCAGCTATCTGTCCCAGCAGCTGGGGCGTGACCCCCAGCTCCAGTGCCACGTGGCTGAAGTTCTTCATGCCATTCATGGAAGGGTCCAACAAGAAGGCAAGTGACTGCACCAAGGAATGGGGCAGCTCTGCTACCGGGAGACCTGGAGGCAGCAGCACAGCAAAGCAGGGTTAGAAACCAGCCTATCTGCCCAGGGTATGAAAAACAGACTCCAGCCCTGTCCCTGCAAATCAGGTGAAATGCCACTCTGCCAAGGCAGGTATCTCCTCCAACATCACCTTCAGAGCTCAGCAGCATAGAGCTGGCTCAGTTGTGGGGAGGCAGGTAACTGGTGACATTTGGGCATCCACCCACCACCTACCCGCAGACTATTAAAGGCATATGACAGAAAATCCACCCTGTGAACTAGCAGCAAAGGCCACAGAAGTCCCCTCCACATAGCCATGGTGGACTTCTGGAGGAGCTCCCTTCTTAGATCTGCCTCTCTCTGCTACCCCAGTACTTGGAGAACAAAGATAAGGCTGGAAAGACACATACCATTGGCCGTGCTGCTGATCTGAGTCACAAGGCTCTGGGCATCATCCACCTGGCAAGACAAAGACCTCAAGGTTGGTTGCAGTCTGATGAGAATAGCAAGGCCTGTCTCTGCTCCCAGAGCCATCATGGAGGAACGGTGCTTCTCCTTCCAGCACAACCACCCCACAGAGCCAGGGGCTTCCCTGGGATGCTCCAGGTCCTCCCAGCAAACTGCTTTCATAAACAATGACCTGGAGTGAAGCTGTTTGATGCACCTCTACCAAACGAGATGTTAGTAACCAGGTTCACTAAGAGCTCAACAGAGAGGGAGGAGGAACCAGCTCTCCAGACTGCCAGGTCAGCTTTCCGGAGTGCAGGAAGACATGAACTACTTGAGAGCACATCAGCTAAAGATACGATTATACATTCAAGAAGTTGACTATAGTCTTTTGGATGTTTGAAAATGTCCCAGCAGGTCACATCTCCATGGCTGATGGCCTGTTGAGTGACATATCACTAAACACCTGGCAAATCTTTCTTGATAATTACCAGTTAGTCCCAGATATTAATGAACCTTAGCCTACATCCCTAAACCATTGGCGAGCCCAGCGCCATGTGCCCGAGCCCTGGGTGTCCAGCAGCAGTTCAGAGGAGCAAAGAGGCTGGAGGAACTTACCAGCTGCTCCCCGCTTTCAGTGGTGGGGTTGGGGAAGGCGGAGGCCGGGCGCTGGGCCCCTTCCCGCCTGGTGCCACCGCTCTCCGCCAGGATCCTCTGTGCCGCCCGGCTTGCCGCGTCCTCTGGCCGCTCGCTGCCCACAAACTCCGCCTGGGTGGAGAACTTCTGGAGGTCCAGCTCAGTGCACTCCACTGGGGCATGTGGCCACTTGTGCTGCATCTCAGAGGCGCAGGAGGAGAGAGGGGCAAGGGCCTCCGGCTGGCCCTGCCGGGGGGGCGGCAGGCAGCAGGACCCCAGCCAGGCAGTCGCTGCAGCCTGAGGCCCGGATGAGGGGCTGGCTTTCTAGGAGGCTCCTGCCCAGTTGGGCTTTGGAGGCAGTGCCAACTGCCACAGCTGGTGGTAAGTCCATCTCCTGCTGGAGAGAGGGGAGCTGGAGACCCACGCCTTCCCCATCTGAAATGAACTGCACCGCTTCCATGGGGCCTGAAATCAGAAATAGGTGGGGCTCAGCACAGCCCACAGCACCCAGCCGGAGGCCAGACCCCTGTACCATGGAGCAAAGCCACTTCTGTGCCTTTCTGCAAAGTTCTGAGCATGGCCAATCCCTCCCCTAGTGGCAAGGAGAGCAGGAGCAGGTTGGAGGGACCAGGAGCCACAGATGCTGCACGCGAGCATTCCTGGTTCAAGGTCTGCAAGCGTTTCTAAGGGTGGTCCCAAATTTCACATTGGTGGGACTCAGACACTGTCCTTCCTGCCTAAGGGCATCTCAGTAGGTCCTCTGGAGCCCAGCACCACCCTCCCTCCCCCTGAGAGGAGGGCTGCAGGAGCAGGTACCTTCTGCCTGCCTGTAGCAGGGGCTCAGGTTCTTCACACCCAGGCAGCAGGGACCAGACATCTGCTCCTCGCACAGGAATCTGCCAGGCGCCGCCGTGGTTGGGAACATCGCTCGCTGGCCTGAGAAGTTCTGAGTCCTCAGGAAGACTTTGGAGGATAGAGAACCAGTCTGAGTGAAGGCTTGGCTTGCTTCCCTGGTGTGTCCTCAGCCATGTGGTATGTCTACCAGCTGGATGCCAGCCTGCCCCAACCCCAGCCACCAAACCCACTGCCCTCTTCCCTAACCAGTTCCACAGCCCTGCTCTGCAAAGAGCTGCTGAACCTCAGCCTGCCCCCAGGAAACCCCAGGAAAGAGGACTGCCAGCTCTGGCTGTGGAACACCCTCCTCCTCCTCCTGACTATGGTACCAAGGAGGAAGGAGGCTCTGCCAGGACTTGGGAGTAGGCAAAGTACAAGAGAAGTCCTGCAGATGTAGAAATGTGTTTCTTCTGCAGGAGCAGAGGCACGTTTGTGTCACTGTATGCTGCAAAAGTGGCAGCAACAAGGGCAACACTCTACATGGTGAGGAGGGGCCACAGGCGTGTGTGACCAGCAAAGGGAGAGAACCTCTGCAGGCATCAACTCACCTCGCTGGCACTGGCTCTTCCAAAACCGCTTGCAGTAGATGATGGAGAGGGCCAGAAGCACCAGTACGATGATGACCAGGGCACTGCTGGTCAGGGCGAGAAGGGCTGTGCCCTGTGGTGGTACAGTGGGGATGGCTACCTTCACCAGGTTTACTCTGGATCGACCTGCAAACACACCAGCCACGAAACATTGGAGACTAACCCTGAGGCTTGGGCACCCCCCCTGCCCATCTCTCTTCATGTACGATGACCATGCTTCCTCCGTCCAGCAGGTCTGTGGGACAGCAGCTGGTGCTGTGGCCAGCAAGCAGGATCAGTGAAAGGACGGTGCACATGTGAGTGCACGCCTTTGACACGGTCACGATGACTTGACCATGCTCCACCATGTCCTCACCACCCTGCTACCCCAGAGGGCCTTGATCCCCACTGGTGAGGGACAGCACGTACACTGAGGCTCAGAGGTGGGTGTCTGCTTGGTGCAAGGGATGCACTCCCAGTCCAGCTGCCCACTGATCCGCGCCTTCCGGTAGAACCTGCCAAGAGAGAGCGGAGGGTCTCCTCACCACATGGCCCATGGTGAGTCCCAACAGCCTGGCTACAGGAAGACCAGGTTCACCCAACTCCTCCTGCGTGGTGGGCTGGGACACCCCAAGGCAGCAGGTCTCACTATCTGCTGAAGTGAGATAGTGAAGCTGGACCCACAGCTACTTTTTCATGTCTGTCACCTCTCTGGCCAAGGGGCAACATCACTTGAACTGTCTCCCCCACCCCACATCTGCTAAAGTGGGTGCTAGTGATCAGTAGCTCCACAAAGCCACAGAAACACCCCAGCCTAGAACCACATCTGGGAAGAGGCTCATAAACCAGAGCCCAGACTGGTTCCTCTCTCAGGAGCCACACTGCTGGCCTGCACATGGTCTGCAGCCCGCAGGCACTTCACAGCAGTCTGCACTTCAGCAGCTCCTTAAACCCACCACCCAAAGCATGGTCTGTCCTTCTTTTTGGGGATCACCAGCTACACTGGTCTACAGCCATTCATCTTTCAGGGCTTAGCCACCCTGGCATCCACGGGAACAACTCAGGCCTGGAAGGAATTTTCCTCCGCTGCTCATCCACGGGAGCCTTCAGGTTCCCTTCTCTGGAGCTAGAAGGGGGCCATGGGATGGGTCTGATTGGCATGTCATTAGCAGTGTCCTCAAGAGGCAGCCCTGGGTCACCGGGGTTCCTCTCAAATCCCATGTTCTGGGTGAGCCCAGATAAATCCCCACATCCATCCCCTCCCTGCAGACTCCCAGGTGTGCCCACGGCAGTCCTGCTGGAGCCAGGGTCCAGCCCCACTCACCCCGGCAGGCACTCCCCACAGACTGCATTAGTCATTGCTGTGCAGTTGGACTTCTGGACACGGTTGATGAGGGCGCAGGACAGGCAGGGCTTGCAGCCGTGGTGGCCCCAGCTGTCCTTGAACTTCCTGGGAGGGCAGGGGACACACTGTGCATCCCCCCCCGCTGCCATCACCACAGTCCTGCAAGACACGAGGTCAGCGCACGCCTGGGCCAAGAAGCCACTTCAGGTCCCAAAGCAATGCCCAGGGGAATGGCACCCCTTCTTGGGGAAACGAGTGGAGGGGTCACTGCAAAGGGTCCTCAAGACCCAGCTGAGGGCAGATGCCACCACAGCAGCTCCAATGGAGACCCATGGGGATGCCAAGTGCCACCCAGCTAGGGCCACTGGCCGTGGTTAAGGAGTAGGAAAGCTCCAGCAGCGACGTGCCCTGGGGGGCATATCTGGGGGAGACCTCATGCCAGCCCCACCGCTGAGGCTGGGCCAGACCCTCTGCAGCCACATCCTGCCACGTCCTGCTGGTGCTCACCCAGTGCCTAACCTGGCCGGGCAGCACAGCTTCACTGTGCTATGGACTGGGAGGAGTCGTCGATTTCCATCAGCAAGAAGGGAAGAGGGCACCCAAGCAGCAACCTGAAAGCCCTTCCCACCATCACTGCCACCATCTCACCCTCCTGTCCAAGGTGAGGCAAACTGTTCACCGCCCCTTCCCACTGAGCCCCAGCTCTTCCCCACATGCCAGGACCCAAGATTATCCTTCCAAAGGAAGGGTGAAAGAGGATTCCCCTGGCACTGTAAAAGCCTGAGTGCCAGATGATTCCCGGTCCTTCCAGAGCAGCCGATTTACCTTGGAAAGCTCCTGTCCAGGCTTGCAGTTTATGCAGGGGGTACATTGCCCATGCTCATCCAGGTACTCACTCTCTTGGCAGGCCATCGGAGCCAGAGAGGGGCCAGGAGCCTGAGGAGGAGAAGGCAGAGAGGTCACAGCCAGCCCCAACTTGCTCAAGATGAGCAGTGTGCCCTACCAAGGCAGAAGTTTCTGCTCTACATTTCTTGTGCATCACAGATGTCACTGTGGCAGGAAGAGGCTGCTCCAGCAGCACAACACAGGCCTCCCAGCAAGGCTGGGAAGAAACCACCTGGTTTTGCTGCCTCCTTGCAGCCCTCATGATGGAGCAAATTAAATTTCATTTCAGGTATTAAGGCTGACCCACCGATTGCTCAGGTCATGATTTGCAGGAGGCCAGAGGACTTTGCCAGCCTTGGCTGTGGGCCTGGGTACCCCAGACTATGGGCAGAGAGCTCAGTCTCAGCAAAGTCCCAGCACCAGCCAGCATAGCTGAGTTGGTCTGACACAACCAGATGCCAGTGGCCAGCCGTGTCCCTGGCAGAAGAAGACACACTCCTGCGGTCCCACTGGGCTGGCTCAGGGCCACATGGGCTGCTCCAACTCCTCCTCCACGCACATTCCTACTCAGCACAGGCTCACCTGCAGGCATCTCAGAAGACAAGCACCCACCTCCCTGGAAAACACCACCCAGAGCCTTCCGGAGAGCAATGAACAGCTCAGCTGAAGTTAAGGGCAGAACCTTCCCAGTCCCAGCAGAGCCACAGTTTGCACCCTCAGCGAGGGCAGCTCACAGGGGAACTCAGGACCAGCAACTTGTCGAGAACAAGCAGCTCGGGCTGAAGCTACAAAACTGAGCAATTCCTTTGGAGATTTGGGACCGTCTGTTCATTTCTGCATGTTCTACGTGGGTTCTTACTGGGATGACAGAAATGAAATTAAATCCACCCCACTAGGCCAATTTTCACTTTGTGCAGCAAGTCAGGAGAGAAACAGTGTTCAGTCAGCCTTGGGAGCAAAACTCCTTAACGTCTAAACACCCACCAGGAACAGAGAGCACCTGGAAATGCTCTTTTGAAGACCACCACCCTGGACAGCCTGAACTACCTGGGAAAACCTGGCCTTTCAACCAGAGACATCCTGCTCCACAGCCTCAGGAGGAGGGAAGGCTTGGCTGGGACACCCGTCCCCTGCCAGGCTCTGGCAGCTGAGGGGGTTGGGGGGAGAGGACTGCAGGACCACCCAACACCCCGGCCCCTCCTACCGCAGCCTCTTCCCCTCCCAGCCCCACCATTCCCAGGCACCCAACCCCACATCCCCGGCAGCATTCCTCCACAGGCTTTTCCTGTGCTCCCCTTCTTAATCCCCCACCACTCCCTCGCCGGCTGCCTTTTGGAAGCAGACGCTTGCACGGGCTCCCCAGGCTCTGAAGGACCGAGATTCATTGGAAATGAAGTCTGCTCCGGACGAGCACAGAGCATGAGCCACCCCCCCCGCCGCAGCTCCCGCACGCAGCCGGGTCTCGTTGGCTGCCGCAAGGAAAGGCAACGAGGACCGGCCATGGGAAGCTAAGGGAGCTAAATTTATCTTGCAAACATCTCAGGAGGAGAACGCTCACAGGCTATAAATAACATAAAGATTACTGACACTACCGAATAAATAAAGGAGATTTGTCACCATCTCAGAAGGTGGCAAAGGGGCAGCTGGGTGCCAATGCCCCAGAAGAAGCGCAGGGTTTAGTGTTAGGGTTCAGCTACGGGATGAATGCAGTAGGAAAAATAAAAAGTAGAGGGCCAGGCTCAGCAGGGGTGACTCACAACCACCCCGAGGGCTGGCACGTAATCGCCCAGACTCAACCTCCTGGTGAGCTCCAAGCCCGCACCCCCTCACTCCACCCCCCCGCCAGCCCAGCGCAGGGGGGTCAGCGCTGCCGATGCTCCGGTCCGGACTTCAGATTCAGGCTTTCCCTCATCACGATTATAAAGGTGTATGAAACAGAGTTGCAAGCAACAGAAAAGAAGCCAAGACACCCGAGTCAGGAGAACAAAGAGATCGATTTTCATTGAGTCTCCAAAGTGCCATTGTAACACAAGAAAGAAGTACTGGTGGAAGAACAACCAAACCAACCAACCAACCAAATAGACAAAAAAAAAAAAAACACAAAAAAAAAAAAAAAAAAAAAAAAAACACGAGCAAAAAACCTGAACCAGTAGTCTTTTTGGTGAAACTGTCCTGCTAACACAACATAACCACTTTCTGTCATGAATTAACAGATTTTTCTGCAATTCAGAAGGGTCTGCTGCTGGGGATACAGAATCACAGAATCATCCTGGTTGGAAAGGACCTTGAAGATCATCAAGTCCAACCATAACCTAAATCCACCTGCCATAACCTAATCTAATGTTCAGTGCTTAAATCATGTCCCTAAGCACTACATCTATATTTCTTTTAAACACTTCCAGGGATGGTGACTCCACCACCTCCCTGGGCAGCCTATTCCACTGTCCAACCACTCTTTTGGTAAATAAATTATTTCTAATACCTAGTCTAAACCTCCCCTGGTGCAACTTCAGGCCATACATCCCTCATAGAGTCATCAGGGTTGGAAGGGACCTCTGAAGATCATCTAGTCCAACCACCTGCCAGAGCAGGATCACCTACAGTAGATCCCACAGGAACACATCCAGATAGGTTTGGAATGTCTCCAGAGAAGGAGACTCCACAACCTTTCTAGGCAGCCTGTCCCAGGCTCTGTTACTCTCACAGTAAAGCAGTTTCCCCTTATGTTTAACTTGAACCTCCTGTGCTCCACCTTGTGCCCATTCCCCTTGTCTTGTCATTGGACACTGTGGAAAAGAGTCTGGTCCCACCCTCCTGACACCCCCTGTAGATATTTATAAGTATTGATGAGATCCCCCCTCAGCCTTCTCTTCTCCAGGCTGAACAGCCCCAGCCTTTCCTCATGGGGCAGATGCTCCAGTCCCCTCATCACCTTTGTGGCCTGGGCTGGACTCTCTCCAGTAGTTCCTTGTTCTTGAATGGGGAAGCCCAGAACTGGACACAGTGCTCCAGATGTGGCCTCACCAGGACAGTATAGAGGGGGAAAGAGAATCTCCTTTGACCAACTGGCCACACTCTTCTCAGTGTACCCCAGGAGGCCATTGGCCTTCTTGGCCACAAGAGCACATTATTGGCTCATGGGCAGCCATTTGCTCACCAGGACCCCAAGGTCCTTTTCCCCAGAGCTGTTCTCCAGTGAGTCAGTCCCCAGCCTGTACTGATCCATGGGGTTATTCCTCCCTAGATGCAGTACTTCACACTGATCCTTGTTGAATTTCGTTAAGTTTCTCACTGCCCAACTCTCCAGCCTGTCCAGGTCTCGCTGAATGGCAGCACAGCCTTCTGGTGTGTCAGCCACTCCTCCCAGTTTTGCATCATCAGCTGAGAGGACACTCTATCCCTTTGTCCAGGTCATTGATCAACATATTGCACAGGGCTGGTTCCAGTCCCGACCCCTGGGGGACCCCACTAGACACAGGTCTTCAACCAGACTCTGCACCACTTACCACAATGCTCTGAGCTCTGTCCTTCAGCCAATTCCCAATCCACCTCACTGCTCTAGCAGCCCATCTCCCCAGAAGAGGCACAGCTTAAACTAGCTTCCCAAATAGAGAAAATTAGAGGGCAAAAGGAATCCCACCCCAGCACAGCTCCATGCTGGGGACATCAGCCAGCATGACAGCAGCGCTCCAGGACGGCGGGGAGATGGTGCACTGCAGCCGTGCCAGCAACACCAGGAGGTGCAGAGCAGGCCCCTGCTGCTCCTCCAGCCACAACGTAATGATACATGGAACAAACTCTTTGTTGAGTATCTGGCATGAAATTCAAAGCTGTGGGATTTTTATTTTATTTTTTACTTCTTATTTTAACAACACCAGAACCAAGACATTTAATTTGTAAGTGGAGCATACATCCAAACCACATAGCACTGCCCTGGTAAAGCAGCAATTTCTGATAGTCTAATGAGCCACTAAAACAACTGGTTCTAATTAGCTTAAAGTAAAAAACAAGAACAACAAAACACCCCCTTGGGTATGGAAACTACACAGGAGTTCAAGGTGACAGCCACAGCAACAGATTTTTATTTGCCAAAGAGGAATATAAACAAGACAGAGTACCAATGCAAGTTGGACGGAAGCAAAATGCACTGCCATCGTTTTGAGATGCATGAAATCTTCTAACTTAAACCCACCATAATTTGTTAAAGGACTCTTTTATTGTCTAAATGGGACAACTTGCCCGAGCAGGGCGAGCAGAGTCTGCTCCCCGCTGTGTTATTACTCAAGACAGCAAAACCATCAGTTAATGAATGAATTTCACTGCTTGAGACAAAAGGCATTTCAGCAAAGCTACAGTGCCAGTTGCAGTGCCAGTTGTGACAGCTCTGGAGCTCTGTCACTTTCTTTTTCTTGTGAAAACGTAACTTTTAAAAAAATCAGACTATCTGGGAATCTAAACTATTTCTAAATTTCAATTAAGTCCAGCTAATGGATTCTGGTAGGAAAAAATAGGGCAAGGAAATCAGTAAATGAAAGGGCACCCAGAAAACCATCAGTGACAGCGTTAATGCTTCTGGTTCTCCCCGTCTGACCATGGCCCAGCAGGTACTGGGGGGCAGGCAGGGGATGGGCTGGGCTGGTCCCTTGAGCCATAGGGCTCTGCTTGCCTGGGACAGGAGGGTGCTGAGACCCACCCTCAGGGTCTCCAACACCCACACACCAGTGGTGGCTCTCCACATCACCACATGAGCCGGTGGGACATCACAAGAGGTTTCACAGACTATCCCCTCCAGGCAGTAACTGCAACTCAGACGAGATACTTGTATACACTGGAACATAAAACTAGAGAGCTGAAATCCTAAATAAGAGCTGCAAGTGAAAAGGAGGGGGGAAAAATGAAATGTTATCTGGAAAATATTACTGCATGCCTTGCGTATGGCTGTGTCTAATCCCAGTCTCTTGCTCAGTCATTCCTCTGCTCCTGCTCATTAGTCTGCCCTCGTTTTGTCTGGACAGCATTTCTCTGTGCCTCCCTACACTACAAACCATGCTGGGAGTGACCACCACCCCGAAGGATGCCTTGCAGACAAAGGACTGCTCAGGGAAGCAAAAACAGGAGGAAAAAGGCTGAATCTGAGTATTTTCACATGGTTTGGAAATCAGCAGGTTTTCCAGCATATTTGGAAGTTCTACTCACAAGACTGTCCACTGATTGTTTAATTTGGAGTGGGAACTTAGGTTTGCTTTAGGTGAAAGCACCCCGAGCTCAGGCGGGAAGCGCTCCAGGCTGGTCTCAACCCCCTTCACCACACTGCAACAGCCCCAGGTTGCACTACTCACCTCCTACCTCTGCTTGCTCACTCCAGCTGTATGGGGAGTCATCTGAAACACCACCAGCCCCCCCCAGCATAGGACAGAGCTCATGGCTCCTGGTTTCGCTGCTATTCCCATTCAGCTTTGCAGAGTCCCACAAGGCAGCCCCCAGACACAGGTTATACCTGCCCAAAGGATGGGCTGCCCCAGTGCCGAGCGCCCGCGGGGAGCAGGAGCCGTGCTGCAAACTGCCATGGACAAGGTTTGAGAAAGGGAGAATCCAGGGTCCTGGAGGACTGCAACGTACCTCTGGGATGTCGGTGACTTCAGTCCTAGGGCCCCCAGTGTTATGCCTACAGGGCTCTGTTCCCATATTCACTGCACAGAGGTGTGATTAAATCATTAGAGGTTGGATCCATAGCTACTGATGTTTATGGAGCTCAGGCTGTCCACCTTGTGCATCCAAACTCTGCCTTATTAGATATCTCAAGTAAGGCTTCCAAAACTCCTAACAGTTTCCATAAAACCTTGGATTTCTACGTGGTTTTTGCCCCACACCAACTTCTTAGTAATTGTCACTGACTTGCTTGCAATAGCAATTCAGCCTCTTTGGAGTTAATTCAGCCTCTGTGGAGCGCCTGTTTTTTTTCTTCAACACACCATCATAAAGAAACTCACATATCACACTGAGAAGAGAAAAGCAGCAGGTAATTTGAGAAATGACTGTTACGAATGAAAGAATTTGCAACCAGTACTTAATCTGAACTACTTAAGTGTGCCCTTAAAATGCTTGACACCTTTCGATGGGTGAAAACACTTCCAGTGCTGTCACGGGGTGGGCACACCGCTTGGTGACACCGCGATTGCCACCGCACCACGGAGGTGGAGGGCGAACCGAGGACCGGCACCCGCGGCGCCGAGGGCTGGGACAGCCCGTTGCTCACCGAGGTCACCACGCGAGGCTGGCGGTGGGCTGCGAGGCCCGGCTGTGGGTACGGGGCGGGTTCCACGCGTGGGTGGGGGCGGTGCCGTGTCTGGGCCGCCCACGCTGTGCGGGGGGGGGGGCGGGCGGCAGCCGGTCTCCGCGGTGCCGCCCGCCCCCGCCGGGCTGCGCGGCTCAGCAAGGCCCGGCTTGCCCGCCGTTCCCCGGCCCACGGCAGCAGGGTCTGGCCGCTGCCCGCCCCACGCGTGGCGAGCCTCCGGGAGCCGCTCGCCCCGCCGGCGCCCCCCGTCGCCCGCCCGCGGGATGGCGGGCAACGCGCCGGGATATGTCCGGGCACGTCTCCGTGAGGGGCTCTCCCGACCCCGCCTGCGCGACCGCTCCGCATTAACCCGCCCGGCACCCCCGGCCTCCGAGCTACTCGGCACTCGCAGCCCCCGGCCCGATTCCCCTCGGCTCTCGTGGCTGCCCGCCGAGCCGGCCGCAGCTCACGTGCATCGCCGCCACTGCCCTCCCGGGTGCGGCGGGACCCACTGTAGCCCCCGCCGGGCTCCTGACTCCTGCTACAGCCCCCGCCCGGCGGTGACACCGGTACAGGGGAGGGTCGGACCGCCACCGCGGGCGAGCAGGTGCGTGGCCCCGCGGCTTACCTGCGTCCCGGTGCCGGCAGGACGGTGAGGTAAGGAGGGGGACAGGCAGCGCTGGCAGGACAGTGGGGACAGACACCGGCAGGATGGTGCGGATCAGGACCTGGACAGAGACCAGCAGGGCAGTACGGACCGGGACAGACACCGGCAGGACGGTGCGGAGCGGGACCCTGTCAGACACCGGCGGGACTCCGCGAACTCCCGCGTGCAGCGCGCAGCGCCCCGGGCAGCGCCCCCGCCAGGCCCCGCCCCGCCGCCTCCCATTGGCGGGCACCGCCTCCTGGGCGGGGCTACGCAAAAGAGCCGCTCTCGCAGGGGCGCGCGGGAGCGGCCCCGAGCAGCCGGGAAGGGGGTCGGCGGGAGCGGGGATCGGGATCGGGATCGGGGCGGGATTGGCAGGGGCGGGCTCCGGGATTGGCAGGGGCGGGCTCCGGGATTGGCAGGGGCAGGCTCCGGGATTGGCAGGGGCAGGCTCCGGGAGCCGCGGGCCGGCGGCTGCGCAGCGCCACGCGGCGTCCGGACAGAACAACGACGGGGCGTCCCACTGTTAACCGACCGCGATGTGACAAAATATAAACCCTCGGGACACTGGAGTGGAGGTCCCTGGTTCCCGAGGACCTGGATTTGTTTGGCCTCCCAGCTACAGGCTTATGGATGTGGGAAGAGTCCTTGCTCCACCACCCCTACCCCACCACCCGTGTCCCACCACCCTCACCACGGCTGGCAGTGAATTCAGACGCTCTGGCCGGTGGCTCTGCCAGCCGGGGCACTCGAACCATGCAAACCTTCGGGCAGCCCCAGGTCACCAGCGCTGGGGGCTTCTCTCACACTCAAAATTAAATGTCCAGCCACACATTTGGCGTGACTCATCGTGTAAATCTTTGGGTTGCTTCAGGGAAGTTATCCTGGAAGTATCCGAGCAGTGTTGTGCAAAATACCTTACTCTGTTGTAGCGTTTACCAAATTTAACTTTCTTGTGCAGGAGGGAGAGAAGGAAAAAAAACAAACAAACCAAAACAAGACAGAAAAAAACAACCCAAACCCAAACAACAACAAAGCAACCACAAAACCATAACCAGCCACTCCACAAAACCAACAACACACAACCCACAAAAAACCCCCCATGCCCACTAGAGCAAGTGCCACGTTTACATGTTTCTTGAATACCTCCAGGGATGTTGACTCCACCACTTCCCTGGGCAGCCTGTGCCAGGGCCTGACCACTCTTTCAGTAAAGAAATTATTCCTAATAGAAGAGTTAGTGCTGCTGAATTCTGGGGGCTTGGGCAGTGGCTCTCAGTAAGTTGTTGCATGAGGATGTGTACCTGAACTGTGTTTGGTTCTAACCCCTCTATTTTGGGACATTGTTCCCATTTCTCTCTCTTTTTTTTCAACATTCAAGCAATCTCTCTCCAGCAAATGCTTTTGAGAAGTCCCATGAGTTCCCCAACGTCACAGAGTGGAAGCTTCTAGAGAAGCCACTGTCAGATTGGAATAACTGGAAGGATTTTGTATGAAATGTAACTAAGCAATCAGACTCCTCACTGTTTCCTCACTGACTCCTCTGATTTTTCACAGCTCGGTGCTTCAGCCAGGTTAATGATGCAATCTCCACAGGCAACAAAAAGCTCAACAGGAGTTGCTCTGCAGGGGGGTGAGGATGACTTCATCCCTCACACGGGGCACTTGGCCTCACGTGGGTGGGTGTCTGATGCAACTGCCCTGCCCTGCAACGCTGCGGCCCCTCTTGCATCACGCAGCAGCCACACCACGAGGGGCTGCCTTGCCTCGGGGCTCCAAGGCAGGCAGGACAGCCGAGGACACGGACACCAGCTTTGGCACTTGGCAAGCTGATGTAAGAGTTGCTTAACTGAGCAAAATGCTGTCAGCAGAGGTCATCTGTAGGATTATTTTCTTGCTAACAAGCTGATGGAATCAGGGTGAAAGATTTGCAGTAGAGCATGTGACTGGTGGAGTGGGAGGGTGGGTGTTGGCAGAGCTGCCCCCAGCCCATGGGGTCCATGGTGGCCCAGCTGGGTGCACAGTGCTGCTAAGGCTATGGGAGCTGCTCTGCCACAGCTGGTTGGAGCCCATGGTGCCAGGGCCATGGCTGGAGCCAGCTTCTCCCCTCTCCCCCCTTCCCTTCTGCAGGGTTCTGCTGCCCACCTTTGTGGCCTCATGGAAGCCAGAGAAAACTGACAGCAGAGCTGCAGACACTATTCCTACATTTTGTTTTTTTTTCCTGGTCAGATCAGGACCTCACAGCCACACACAGGAGCACCAGAGCTGCCCCAAGGGCAGCTAAGAAAGCCTACAGAGACCTGGGGGGTGGCTGGGCTGCCCCTCTGGCACAGCACAGACTCAGGTGGGCTTTAGTGGCTTGCCAACCTGCACCCAGGAGTGACTGGTTGTGGGGTGTTTACCAGATCATAGAATCATAGAATGGTTAAAGGTGGAAGGGATCTTAAAGAGCATCGAGTTCCAACTCCTCTATATGGGCAGGGACACCTCCCACTATCCCACTAGATCAGGCTGCTCAGAGCCCCATTCAACCTGAGCTTGAATGCCCCCAGGGATGGAGCGTCCACAACTTCTCTGGGCAGCCTGTTCCAGTGTCTCACCACCCTCTCACTAAAGAATTTCCTCCTGATCTCAAATCTAAATCTCTCCTCCTTCAGTTTAAAACCGTTACTCCTTCTCCTCTCACTACAAGCCCTTGTAAAAAGTCTTCCCTACCTTTCTTGTAGGCCCCCTTCAGGTACTGGAAGGCCACTATGATGTCTCCCCTGGAGCCTTCTCTTCCTCAGGCTAAACAACCCCAACTCCCTCAGCCTGTCTTCATCAGAGAGTTGCTCCAGCCCTCGGATCACTTTCACTGCCCTCCTCTGGACATGCTCCAACAGGTCCATGTCCTTCATGTGTTGGGGGCTCCAGACCTGGATGCAGCAGTCCAGGTGAGGTCTCACCAGGGCAGAGTAGAGGGGCAGAATCACCTCTCTCCATCTGCTGGCCACACTTCTTTTGATACAGCCCAGGATGCTATTGGCCCTCTGGGCTGCAGTTGCACATTGGTGGCTCACGTCAAGCTTTGGATCCTCTAGTAGCTCCAGGTCTTTTTCCAAAGGGCTGCTCTCAAGTGTGTCCTCCCCCAGCCTGTATTCATGTGTCTGGTTGTCTTGGCCCAGATGCAGGACCCTGCACTTGGCCTTTTTGAACCTCATGAGGTTCACCTAGACCCACTTCTCCAGCTTGTCCAGGTCCCTCTGGATGGCATCCTGTCCCTCAGGCATATCAATTGCACCACCCAGCTTGGTGTCATCAGCAAACTTGCTGAGGGTGCTCTCAATGCCACTGTCAATGTCATTGATGAAGATATTAAACAGCACTGGTCCCAGTACGGACCCCTGAGGGACACCACTTGCCACTGTTCTCCATCTGGACACTAAGCCATTGACCACTACCCTCTGGATGCCACCATCCAGCCAGTTCCTTATCCACTGAACAGTCCCCCCATCAAACCCATATCTCTCCAATTTAGAGAGAAGGATGCTGTGAGGGACCGTGTCAAAGGCCTTGCAGAAATCCAGACAGATGACATCCACTGCTTTTCCCTTGTCCACTGATGTAGTTACACCATTGTAGAAAGCCACTAGGTTGGTCAAGCAGGATTTGCCCCTGGTAAAGCCATGCTGGCTGTCCTGAATCACCTCCCTGTCCTCCATGTGCCTTAGCATTTCTTCTAGGAGGATCTGTTCCATGATCTTCCCAGGCACAGAGGTGAGGCTGACAGGTCAGTAGTTCCCAGGGTCCTAAATGGGTGTAATGTTTCCTTTCTTCCAGTCACCAGGGACCCCACCTGACTGCCATGACTTTTCAAATATCATGGAGAGCTTGGCAACTACATCAGCCAGTTCCTTCAAGACTCTGGGATGCATCCATCAGGTCCCATGGACTTGTGCATGTTCAGGTTCTTCAGATGGTCACAAACCTTGTCTTCACTTATAGTGGGGGGGAACTTTGTCTCTCTGTTCTCCATCTTCACTTACATTGGGGGAACTTTGTCTCTCTGTTCTCCATCTTCACTTACATTGGGGGTGACTTTGTCTCTCTGTTCTCCATCTTCACTTATATTGGGGGGACTTTGTCTCTCTGTTATCCATCTTGTGGACCATCAAAATGAGAGCCGTGAGGAGAGGGATTGCCATTGAAGACTGAGGCAAAAAAGTTGTTGACAATCTCAGCCTTCTCCTTGTCTGTTGTCACCAGTTCACTAGTGTTGCTCATCAGGGGGTTACACTTTCTTTAACCTTCCTTTTCTGGTTTATGTACCTGTAGAAGCCCTTCTTGTTCTTCTTTATATGCCTTGCCAAGTTCAGCTCCAGCTGTGCCTTGGCCTTCCTGACCTTGTCCCTACACAACTGGGCAACGTCCCTATACTCTTCCCAGGGAACCTGTCCCCTCTTCCACTGCCTGTGTAGGTCCATCTTGCCTTTTAGTTTGACCAGCAGGTTTCGACTCAGCCACACTGGTCTGTTGCTTTCCTTGCCCAATTTCTTACACCTGGGGATTGAGATCTCTTGTGTGGAAAGCATCCTTAAAGATCTGCCAGGTCTCTTCTGCTCCCTTGTCCCTGAGGGACATTTCCCATGGGGCCCTTCTTACTAACTCCCTGAAGAACTGGAAGCTTACTTTCCTAAAATTCAGAGTCCTGACTAAGCTTCTCATCTGCCTCATTCCCCTTAGGACAGTGAACTGCACTAGTGCATGATCCCTGCAGCCCAGGCTGCCTTCAGCTTTGATGTTCCCAGTGAGTTCACTCGCATTTGTGACCACCAGGTCCAGGAACGCATCCCCTCGGGTAGGACTGTCAATTTCTTGACTGAAGAAGTTGTCATCGAGGCATTCCAGGAGTCTCCTGGATTGCCTGCAGCTTGCTGTGCTACTTTTCCAACTGGTTGAAAATGTCTCCTCGAGCTGGAGTAAGAAGGCTTCATCAATAGGCTCCACTTAATTGGGCAGCCTGCAGTAGACTCCAACCACAAGGCTCCCTTTGGTGTCTCGATCCCTAATTCCTACCCAGAAGCTTTCAACCTGCTCATGGCTATTCTTTAGGGACAACACTTCCCTTTACATAGAGGGCAACACTTCCACCCCTTCTTTCTCTTCTGTCCCTTTTGAACAGCTTGTAGCCTTTGATAGCCCCACTCCAGCCATAGGATTCATCCCACCAAGTTTCTGTAATCGCCACGATGTCGTAGCTTTGCTGTAGCACAGTAGCTTCCAGCTCCTCCTGTTTGCTGCCCATGCTGCCTGCATTGGTGTAGAGGCACTTCAGCTGGGCTGGCCATGTCACCTTCTTAGAGGGACACCCATTTATACCTCCAAAGTGTTTCATGGATGCTGTCTTCCTGTCTCCTGTTACCTCTATGACATGCAGACCTGCAAACCCCATCATGCATACCCCGGGTTTGTTTGCAGCAGGCTCAGTTTTCCCTTCCCCCTTTGAATCTAGTTTAAAGCTCTGTCAATGCTAACTTCTGTGAGAAGATCCTTTTCCCACACAGAGATAGGTGCACCCCATCTCTTGCCAGCAGGCTCAGTGATGTATGGTCAAAGATCCATGGTCAAATAATCCAAAATTTTGTTGGTGACACCAGCCCTGGAGCCAGGTATTAAGCTGTGAGGTTCTCCAGTTTCTTCCTTCATAATTTCCTGCACCTGGCAGGATGAAAGAGAAGATAACTTGGGCTCCCGAGTCCCCTGTTAGTCTCCCAAATCAGATGTCTGATATTCCAGGGGCAGGGATTGTGGAGTCACATAAAGTGCTGCACAGCCAACAGATTTGGGTGTATTTTGTAGGCTAAGGCCTTTGAGATGTTAGCTTCAGACCACAGAAACGTGTCCTGAGGCATTTGTTGTTGGGACTGCAGTTACCCAATAGGCTCAGGGTCACGTTCTCTCCATTACAGTGTAACTATGTAGCATAATTAAGAAATTACTTTATTATGAGGTAGCAAACCCATGAATTCTGAAGCAAGCAGGGAATGTGTTTCACTTTTTTCTTACGTACTGAAGTATTCATAACACTAGAGGGCACCAAGTCCAGGCATGAATCTATCGTGGGCACAAAGCAGACTGTGAACACCTCATGGGCACACGGACACACGGACACACACACACAGGTACCCTCCACTGACACAGGTGGCTCACTTAACACACGCTATGGTGAGGAAGTCGCACTTGGGCAAGCCACTTGGACAGGACACCTTCCACCTTCCCCTTGGTTTCAGATCAGTGTTCTGCCCATCCCTGCAAAGGCATCACAACATCATACTGGAAGCCAGAGGGGGGGTTCTCAAAGGCAGCAGGAGCAGGGCAGTACTCCTGTCTACAAATGCTCTGGTGCACCAACAGTGAGACCTGTTGGAGGTGCTTCATGGAGGTGCCCAGTGCACAGCTGGACACAACGTTCAGCTGAAGTCTCCTCTCTGCCAGGCTGATGTTTCTCTGATGTTTCTCTGGCTTTAGTGCTTGCTCCATGGCCAAGGCCACATCTTCAGAGCCACCTTTGTTGCTTACCTTGTGATAAGCTGCTTTGGGCTGAGATCTGGGTTTCCCCTCTGAAAAATTTCCTGTGTTTGACTAAGATATAGCTGAGCAGTCGAGTTTTGAGATGATTTGTGACTCACTTGCTCTTTGATTCAGTGCCCTTTCCACTTACAGTGCTCAAAATAATAGGGTGTATGTTCAGGGGAACTTATTATGGGGCCTGGCCATATGGTATTAATGCAGCTATACATCTAACTCATCAGGAATGGTTTCTGTCCAGCACCATTACAAAAATCCGGTTTTTCACATGGCTACCTCATGCATGCCATGACTCTTCTGGACATGTCAGCTGGGATTTGTTGCTGTCTCTTTTGTAAAGGTATTTAGAAGTCATTTGGCTTCTCTAAAATAGTCTTGTGGTGCTTCCAGTCAGGAAGCTAGGAAAACCTTTCTCAAGACAGGAACATGCATTCCAGTGCTCATGGCATGTTCCTCCTGGTGTGAGCCTGGGCCCCTGTGGACTGCAAGTCTAAACGTGAGCTGGACACTGCCTTAGAGCTACAGCCCAGAGAGGTTTTCAGGTTCCACTTAAATCCAGGTTCAGCTGACCAAGGGCATACAAACCTCCAAAACAGAGACCTGTGCCTCCAAACCCATCCAGGCTGCCCTGTCTTGACAATGATTTATCATCTTCATACCACTCTCAGAGGCAGCAGCACTTGCTTTTGGGACACAGCCTGAGGGAAAGGGGATGGACAGTGGTATCTGCTTGTACACCAGCAACCACTGGTTAAGTTGCTTTCCTGGGTCACGGAGGAGGTAAAAGCAGTTCCCCTCTCAGCGTGAGAAGTCTCAAGGTCACCCAAGAACAAGCACTGCTGGCCAGAGTCACCTGCCCAACAGCCTTTCTCCGGCAGAGGTAAGGGCAAAGCTAATGTGACACTTCTCCAGAAGAGTCCCCCAGCACACTGTGGTTCAGGAACAAATGATGTCTTTGCACTAAAAAATGTGAATGGCTTATTTTTCCAGTGAACCTGCCAGCCTACAAGAACTGGGTAGGCTTTTAAATCCTCAGCCTTCCCAGGCAGAGTATCCCAAGTCACCTGTGTGGGACACAGCCATCTCTCCTTTCAAACCTGCACATTTGCTCTGGGGTACAGGCCTGTAAAAGTTAATGCCACAGCTTGTCATCTGGCAATGCCTGAAGTCCTCACTCAGACTTACAGTAGCCATCATGAATCTTTCCAGGGTTAAAAACGTTCCAAATCTGCTCATCTCCACATTTGAAAATAAAAGCCTCCAAATGAAAGGTTATCATGTCTGTGCCTGAAAGCTGGTTGGCTTGGTTTCCCCAGCTATGCCAGCAGGTCCCTCTCAGCAAGCCTTGCCTTTGTCCCACTGGCACAGGACTGTGTATCCGCAGCATCCCGTGAGGCTGAGTCACGGGTGTTTGCGTGCGCAGGGCAGGTGTGGAGATACACTGGCAAGCAGGCACGGGCAGGACATGGGCAGCTCCCACAGCAGCTTCGGGGAGGGCCAGGCCAGCGTGGATCACAGCATTTCCCCAGAGGGGAACTGTTGGTTTTGCTGCCAGAGGCACGAAGGGCTCAGGAACTGGGTCTGTGGAGCGGGCTGCAGCAAGGCCCGGCAGCAGAGGGCTTTGGGTGCTCGCCGGGAGCAGCCAGAGCCTCAGTGGGGCTGGGCTCCACTGCCCAGGGCAGGTTACAGCAGCAAACTGCCCTTGCGTTCCCAAGCTTCCATTGGGAAGGTTCTTCGACCACCAGCACAGATTTCATTTTCATTTGCCTTAGATTTTCCTTTTTTATCCTTCTACTCTCCCACCCAGTTTCACTCATTTTCTCCAGTTTCCTCTCCACTCCTCGGCTGCGTTCCTGCCCAGCCATAAACCACAAGCCTTCCTGAGTACCTGCGACCTCTTGCCCACCATCTCGTGGCCATGCTCAGTCCCCACAGCCTACTCACGTAGGACAGGATGCTGCAGACCTCTCCCTGTCATACAATTATGTGCAACAATCTGCAGTTTTACCTAAGAATAGAGGCAGGCAGTGCCCCTGAAGACAGAGGTGATGTGTTCAAACTCAGGTCCTTGCTTTCACACCATTCCTCTCAACAGCAAGCCCCACTGAGTTGTGCTGTGCCTCACTCCATTCTTCACTCCTCTCCATACCATTTTTCCCACCAGGGCTTGCACCCGTCAGACAGATAAAGACAACTCAAAGACCCTTACTTAAAATTAGCATATGGGACAAGGAGGGGGACTCAAACCATTTGGTCTGTGCTTGGGTTTGCTTGTAAGCAGGTGGTATAGTATGGCCTTAGGGCCCCATCACTTCAGAGATGAGACACCAACCAAACTTTTCCAGAACAGCAAGTATCACAGAATCATAGAATTACAGAATCACAGAATGGTTTGGACTGGAAGGGACCTTAAAGATCATCGAGTTCCAACCCCTCTGCATGGGCAAGGATACCTCCCACTAGACCAGGGTGCTCTGAGCCCCATCCAACCTGCCCTTGAACACTTCCAGGGATGGGGCTTCCACAACTTCCCTGAGCAGCCTGTTCCAGTGTCTCACCACCCTCATAGTGAATAATTTCTTCCTAACGTCTAACACAGATCTCCCCTCTTCCAGTTTTAATCCATTGCCCCTTGTCCTCTCACTACAAGCCCTTGTCAAAAGCCCCTCCCCAGCTTTCCTGTAGACCCCCTTCAGATACTTGAAGGCTGCAATGAGGTCTCCCCGGAGCCTTCTCTGTATGGTGAGGAGGCTGCTATATCTTCTGGAGAAGGGGCCAGGGAGGCTTTGGAGGCTCTGGGTGAGTCAGGGATACTGTGGATGTCTCCCCAACTCCTCCTTAACTCTACTTCCCAAATGATCCAAGAGAAATAAGCTTGGGATCCATCTTCGGGGGGACAATATCCTGCCAGGGAAGCTGCAGTGGATGTCTGTACTGCTACACCCACCACCCCACTAGAGTGGGACACTGGACACCCTTCCTGAGAACTATGGCCAGAAATGGCGTTTGGGGACACAGACACCCATCCTGCTCTTGCTTCTTTCCTCAGCAGCCTCCAGCTTCCCACTTCACTTTGCTTTTCCACACCAAAGCATGTTGCTCCTTCCCTGCTGTGTCTCTCACTCACCTTCAGTAACTCAGGAGTGGTTTCCAGCCATCATTTATTTCCCTCACTCCTCCTGTGGAAATGCCAGCAAGGGGCCATCGATTCCTCTCCTGTCAGGGCCACAAGGCAGCAAGTTTAGCTGCCAGACTTGCAGTGACCCTTTGACTGGAGGCCTGGAGGTCTTTGGCAGCACGGAAGTGAAAAAAAACCAAACTCTACTTTGAAAGAAAAATGCCATGGAATTATTTTAGCTTTTTGACACTCCTACCTGAGGGGATGAAGAACTCTAAAGGGTAGAGACTGCTCACCAGTGTGTCCTGGCTCCAGCTAGCTGTGTCATGGACCGTGCCACAGGGATAGGAATGTTAAGCATTCCACTTCCTTACTGCATTGCAGTTAAGTCTAGAGTTCAGATTTTGAGTCCTCTGTTAACATCTGACATTGTCTTAGGGACCATAATCCCTAATGCTTTTCATGGCATTAATTTTTGGCAATCTGTTCTTTCAGCATGATTGAAAGTAAAACCAGAACAGACAGGAACTGCTGGCACACATCCTTCCCTGCTGCGTTTAGGGACATTACAGTGTATTTTGGGAGCTTTCCTTTGGCAGGACTGGTAGAAAGTTACTGACAATATTTCTGGCAGTCCCAAGATGCTGTGAGAGAACAAGCAAGCACGTTGTTGTTACATACTCCTAATAATTGCATATTTGAGAAAAGTACCAAGGATGTGCTTAAAACTCATTGTGTTGCTCCCTAGTTAAAAAAAATAATAATAATAAAAAATTATTTTGTATTAGTTGTTCTTTAATGACTCACCAACTTAGCTAAGGGCAAGCTGGTGTCACTCCCAGGAAGAGTGAAGATGGCACAAAGCCTGACCAGCACCATGCCAGGGACTGGGAACCTGCAGGATGTAGGGTGCACAGGGGCATGTTCCCCTGGTCCCCTGGCTGGGCACAGTGCTCCTGTGCCTTCCCCTTCTGGCAGAAGACACCACACAGATTCTGCTCTTTCCACCTCATCCTGGGTCAGTCTTACAGGAAGAATCAAGTAGATACTAAACTCTATGAACTCCCCCCCCCCACTTCAAACATACCTTCCTACCACTATTCCAACTCCTTCGTGCAGCACCTTGGGCCTGTCAGCTGGGGGTTCCTTTGTTCATTGTTTCTGCTGTCATGAACCCCAGGGTCAGCCATTGCTGGGCACCTCCTCGCTTCTCAGCCCTTCCTTCGTGGTACTTGTCTCTTTCACTGGCAACACAAACACTCTCACTGCTCTCTTAACCCTGATTAATAATTATTCTGTATTGTCAGTGTTTTGCACAGCACCCAGGAGGAGAGATGTTCTTCCAAACCCCAAGGACAGGCCCTGCCTTGAAGATCTCTCAGGCCAAATTCCCATGGCAGAACAAAAATGGCAAAGAGTACAAGGAGCCTGAGCCAGGCACTGGAGCTGGGTTGCCTCAAGCTGTTGATGTGAAAACCTAACAAACAGTGGGGTGAGGCTGAAAGCACTGGCACAGACAACTGGCACAAGGACAAGGTGGCACACACCTGGCAAAAAGGACCATTAGCATATGACCAGGACTATGTAAAGCTTTGCAGGTAAAGACAAGGACTCGATTTAATGGAGGGAAAGACTCCAGAAAGGGAATTACCAAAGAATAGAAGAAGGAGATTCTGCGGCTGTGCCAAAGGACCCTCCAGCCTGGTACCCTAATCCTGACAACAGCCAGACATGGGGACAGGGGGAAGAGAATAAAAACAGAGCACAAACATTTATTTAGTAAACCCTGATGGATTTTTCTTCCTTGAGCTCCCTTGTTTGCTCCCAAACCCATGAAAAAATGTAACATCCACAAAATCTATTGGTGAGGAATTTCATGGCTCAACTACCTATTGCCTAAGGAAGCACCTCCTTTTATTTGTTCTGAACGGGAAACCCAGAGCTTGTTTGACAGCCTCCAGTTTTTATATTACAGGAAAGTGGGCAATCCACCCCTGGGCATCCTGATCAAGCCAAGGAGCAGGAAAGAAGAGCTGACCTCCAGGTATCATAAAATCATATCATAGGATGGTTTGGGTTGGGAGGGACCTTAAAGATCAACTAGTTCCAACCCCCTGCATGGGCAGGGACACCTCCCATTAGACCAGGTTGCTCAGAGCCCCATCCAACCTGCCCTTGAACACTTCCAGGGATGGGGCTTCCATAACCTCCTTGGGCAACCTGTTCCAGTGTCTCAGTGCAGGTATGCTGCAGCCTAGCCCTGCTTGTTTACCATTTATTCTTTTCCTTGCATGAGTGGTGCTGCTAGATCACAGCTGCAAAAACAACACTGTTTTGTGCACATCTTCCAGTCTGCTCATGACAAAGTGAAGAGCTTAAGCTTTCTGCAAGGAAGGATTTAACCTGTTGCCACTGAATCCATCTGATTTTGCAGACATGTAACTCCTCTGACTTCAACAGCCTGCACTCCATTTGCAGAGGAACAGAAGTCAACCTTAAATGTGTCTAGACATCAGGTGCCAAAGCTGGCAGTCCAGAATAAATAATTAAGCAGAAACTCAGCAATGGCCTTAGCAACCTGCTGCCTGAAGTACATTTGTAGGCATTAATGTAAATCAACTATTCTTAACCACCCAGCAATAACTATGGCTGTTACACAGCTACAGTGTTATTGTACAACTAAATAACATCTCAGCCTTTGACAAAGGAATATTGCAAATAACACTTTCAGAAGGGCACTCACAGGGTGAAGTCAGCTTAAATCACTGCAATTTTGTAACGTATCAGAACTTTTTGGCAACCTTTAGCTCTCACTTGTACCCACAGCCTCATTCTATGTCAATTGATTACATTCTTTGAATTGATTTTTCAAACTTAGTTCCAAATCCAGGAGAGAGCTTTCTCTCTACAAGAGACTTGGCAGTGTTCAGGGGCTGTAGGCATTACTTATTACTGTTTTCCACTAAAACTTGAGCCATGACCTTGCATCTTAATGTTGACCCATGGAAGCTAAGAAGAGCAGATTCATTATTTTTTTTTCAATCACTGAAGAATTTCTGGTCAGAAAAGGCAAGGTTTTGTTTGCCAAATAAAAAAAAAAAATATTAGCACAAACTAATAGACCTTCTTCAAAGGATAAATTCAGACTATTATATGTCAGCAAACTGGTGCTGCCCCATACTTGAGGAGAGTCTCCAGATGGCAGGGTTAGAGGTCTGTTACATTCATTAAAAAGCAGATGCTGCTTCTCTCTTCCTTAAATATTCAGCTGGTTTCACACGCACTAGAAGGAAGACTTAGTTTTCTGTTTTCTCTCACACAGAAGCCCCAGGGCAGCTGAGCAGAGAAGCAGGCTGTCTTTTAGACAGAACTGAGCACTGCCAGCTCAGTTCAAATGCCCTGGACACTAAGAGGGTCCAGCAAGTCATATTTTTGTTGAAAAGTATTGTTTTATTAACATCAAAATACTGCTGGGAATCATACTAATTTAGAAGGAGTTTTTATCAGCTTTCTGGGGTGCTGCTTTCCAGTGAAGGATGGATTGTGATTAAAACAATGGCTTTTTGTTTTTCTTTCTAACAGAGGTATTTTAGCACAACATCCTGTCACAAAACCTCTGGAGATACTTTAATTTAGGATTCAAAATGGACTTTTTGCTCGCTGGAAGGTGCCTATGCCATCCCTCCAAAGCCTGGGATCCAAGCTGGTACCCAAGTCTCCTGACTCCAGACCATTCCCTTTCCACATGCAATTTCCTTGCCGAAGGGCAACCAAAACTAATGTGCAGTAGAACTGGAGGTAGCACTTCACTCGGTGTCATCCTCCATTTATGGCTACACCAACATGTAGAAAGCCAGGAGGGCTCCCAGCCTCCACAGCAGCTGGGACACTTGGTGGCTCTGCCAGAGCTGGAGTGCTGGGGAGCCACAGCTGAAGAAAGTCTTTAGAAACATGAGGGATGGTCACACCGCTCCAGTATGTCACCCTGAGGAAGGGCTGGTGACCAACACCATGCCAGACGGGTGATGTAGATAGACAGCCATTATGAGCCACAGAGGTTGACAGACCTTGCTTCATTTTGGCCTTTGGGCAGGACTGGAGCAAGGTTTCCAGAAGTGAGACACAGAACATCAAAAGGCCTACAGCCACCAGAGGGTTGTATGCAAGGACAGCCTCTTATTTACTGGGGCCAACTCCTCTGTCCCATCAAACAAGCAACAGCTTGACCTACAGGACACTTTCCAAGCTGGATGGCATGTGTATGAGAGAAAGCCTGTAGTTATCTGCTATCCATCTCTGTATTTATAGCCTTCATTTATGGCTGTGTTATTGTTTGGTGGCCTTTTGTCTTTTTTTGGCAGTGACAATGACTTTTCTGCTGCAATATAAACGAGAAGCCATGTCCATGAGCATATTCCAGGTCATTTTCACAGTACAGTGGTCACAAACACTGGGCAGGCCATCTGCCAGGGCTTCTCCTCTGGCCTGCTGTGGGGCAGGCAGCTCCAGCACTGCCACACATGCTGGTTATGTGGGTCTGCAAAAATAGAAAGCTGCTTAAAGATGGATCTGGGCCATAATTTCTCTCAATATACTTCATGGAGGAAGTGGTCAGTGTGAATCTTCTCTGAAGGCTGGGTGGAGACATTAGCACCAGGACCTAGCACACTCAGATCTTCAAGTGTTTCTTGCCTCAGGCTGCTGGAGGCCCCAGGAAAGCTGCTTAGAAATCCAGGCAATGTCACAGTTGGGTTTGTTTGTTCCTAGGCTCACTTTCTATTGGAAGATAGAAACACACCACTGACCTTTTCCTTCTGTCTCCAGCCTCTTTGGATAACTTCAATCTGAGCCCTTTTGATACAGTTCTTACTCTGCTCACCTAACTGCAGACTTCAGCCTTTCCAACCAAATTCTCTGTTTTCCAGCAAGGATGAAACATGTCCATGGACAAGCACAACCCCAAAGACTCCCCAGTGCAGGAGGACTGGGTCGGGTCCAGTCCAGCCCAGCAGAGCCCAGCAGACAGTGTGAGGATAGTCAGGACATTCTAACTAGACGTGCAGAGGAGACTGACCTGAGACCCTGGTGTCCAGCTCCTCTCCAGTGGTGTGGAGGGAGATGATCCTCTGTAGCTGCTTGCATGACTCAGGGCCCTGCTGGCCCAAGAGAAAACAATAGATGAATCTACCACTTCATTCATTATGGCCAGTTTTGCCCTTGACTCCGTTGATCTTTTGGAGGCAAATATCAAATAGGGCCATGGTTTCACAGATTTATGACTTCAGTTCTTAATTAAATTTTTCTTTTGTAGCTGCTCGTTCAGATGCAACACTCTTGGCTCCACAGTGAAGCTAGAAGAAGGTAGTAAATACAGTGTTGCTCTTGGGATGGGTAACTCTCTTCTGGCTTGGGGAGAGATCACTCATGGTTTCCCTGCTGGGAGCAGGCAGGGTGAGGGGGGCCAGGCTGTCCACAACCCCTGCCAAGAGCCAGCAGCATCTCTCAGGCAGCTGGTCCCTTGATTCTGACTCGGCTTCAGCTCAAGGTTTTCCAGCTTGGTTTGACATTTGGCAGCAAGTGAGAAGTGACAGAAAATCACTGTGTGACATTTCAGGTGATGGATGCACCTCTTTGCTCAGCGGATGATGCCCTCTGTGTGAAAATCCCCAGCAGGAAAAGGCAGCCCTGACCAGCTCTTGGCTGAGGAGAACTCCTGACGCCCTCCACAGCTTGCCTTTTGCTTCAGGGAGAGCACAATTATGAGGTAGCTCAGAGAACGCACACAGAGCAGCTGTCCATGCTGCATTTATGCTGTTTTTTAGCTCTGCACATTTTCTACGTGCATTATAAGAAGAAAAACAAAGAGAGCCCGAGGCCAGGCTGCTCCTGGAGCAACAGGCACATGGGAGAGGAAAACATGTGAGCACCTTCTCCTCACTTGTTGAAGAACAAGCTCTGAAGCAGGCTCAGAATAAATGCCCCTAAGAAATGGAGAAGAAAGTAAGAGATTGTGAGGAAACAATTCTGACTATGAAATATTTTTTGGCACTGATTTTTGGCTTGTGGAACAAGGGACCTCCAAAGTACTCGTGCTTTGGACTGTGTTTTATTGCATGGATATTTTTGTGGACACATCTCCCTTCTGTGATTCTGGGCACAGTTTCCCTCCCAGTGGGACCCTCTGAGCATTCCAGAGAACTGCAGCTCTTTGCTACACAGGGAAACAGCATCGGAGGAGCTAGCGAGCCGGATGAGAAATGAGGCAATTATTTTTGGAGTATCATAAGTGTTGGAATTTCTTTCACTTCCAAGGGTACACTATCATCAAAAATGGACCATTCCTTAGTTAACCACAGAACTGCTTACCTTACGTTTCTGGAAATGTTCTTGAATCCGAAGTTTAATGAGGTGTTTTGTCTTTAAAAAAACCCAAATAATGACTCCCATGTTTAGAGTAATAAATTTTCTCTTTGCAAATTAGTAAAATAATACGTGCAATTATAAATTCTGAAAAGAAAAATATTTTCAAAGAAAATTTGGCAAAATATACTGCAAATCTATTAGAGCACAATACTGCAAGCTGTTCTAAGGTAAACACTACTAAAACATTTGCTTTTATTAGAAAAAAAAATCACTCAAAAGTGTGGAAAAGCAGCAGCTGTTTCCTACAAGAAGTACGTTACTGACTCTTCTTATCATGATATAACAACTGAAAATCAGCAGAGAAGGCAGCAAGAAGGACATTTCTCCTAGCCATCCTCCTCTGTCACAGGATGTATCTCAAACTTACATCACCTGGTGAAGATTTTTAATCTAAGACATTTACATATAACAAATGGGCCAAATTTTAGCTTTCTTAATCTCAACAGGCTCTCTATTAATCATCAGTGATGTTTCTTTTCACGGGAGACCAAGCCAGACTTTTCTTTGCCTCGTTGTGTGTCACCATGAAAGATACGAAGCAATCACCTCAGTGCTCTTCCTTCCTCAAATCCCCTCCAATAGATAGAAATTACTGACAATGGTCATGTAAGAAAATAGACCAAAGAACAAAGCGTTTCTGACAGCAGAATATGTTAAATGATCCAAGATACTTTTGTTATGTATTTAATAAGATGTCTTTTGGTCACATCTAGCCCACCAAACAGGCAAGTTTGAGACTGCTGATGTCAGACTGCCTTTTACAGACAAGTTTTAAAAGATCCAGGTGGTGGGTCTTGCAATAGATACCTTAAGCCCAGGTTTCTGTGTATTCAGATCACTTTCTTTTGTCTTCAGCCTATTTTCCTTTTATCCACCCTTTCACTTGCATGATTTAATCTTCAGGTTGTAGCCAAAATAAATTAAATTGACAAATAGAACTTGGCTCAAGTCTTCAGTTAGTGGCATGTTTCCTTATTAAGGAAGAGAAAGTGAAAATATAGAACCAATTACACAGATAAGTATCAGAAAAGTCACATCTAATCAGATCTCAGCATATTCATGTAAGAGATTGGCACAGAATGCACTCTCATGGGACTGGAACATCATACTTCTGTGCAAGTTTCTATCCCTTTTTTTTTTCTTCTTCTCCTCCTTGAACCATTTAATGATCCTGATTGCTCTTGGATTTTTTTTTTTAATTTTCTGATTGAAAGTACCAGTGGCAGTGCTTCATCAGATATGTCCTTTAGTTCAAAATAACACTTTTCTACCAGTTCATCACACATGTCTTTAAAAGCATGTCAGTTTTGGAACCACAGTCTAGATAAGGATAGACTTTAGCTTTAAACTGGTTTAGTGGGTTTTTTTAATATATGTTATTGGAACGTTTCACATCTGCTTCCTGTACAGCTTCTTTCCCACTTTTATCCTCCAGTGCTGGATATAACCCCAGTAGTATCAATATTGACTGAATCAGCATTAGATGAGGCAGTGGTTGTCCCCATCCTGTCAGTGCTAACGGGCACAGCCCAGGCTCTGTCCCAGGAGGTAGGATGATGGGAACCACTGCTCAGCACCTCACCTCACAACTGCATCCAGCACCAGCCTTTCTTTCCCTTGCCCTTCCTCTGCTTTTCGTACAGTCCATCTACTGTGTGTGTTTGGGTACATGTTTTGATATGCTAAACTTTCCACATAACTCTTTCAGAACAGCCACCAACATGGAAGCTGGAAGCCATAATCCCAGCTTTGGTGGCACATTTACTGCTCTCCACCTGGTGCAGCACACATACCTGCAGCTTGTGATGGTCACATTTCTCATTGGAAGCCTGAAGTGCCAACGATGGTGCAAGTGGCCACGCTGCACAGAAGTACAGGGACCTGCAATTCACAGAATCCTAGGGGCTGGAAGGGACCTCGAAAGATCATCTAGTCCAGCCCCCCTGCCAGGCAGGGTCACCTAGAGTACACACAGGTGCTGAAGAGCCATGTGCTAGCCTGGTGTCACTGCAGGACATAAAGTCATGAAATGAGAGAAAGGGGTGGCAGAAATGAATTATCATGAAAATTACTATTCTTCTTTTTGCATTTCATGTACAGTCAACAGTGCAGAACCTTGTGAGGTGGCTGCTTGTGGTTCTTAGTTCTTTAAAAACAGAAAACATTTCACAGCAACAACTCTCCATGTTCATCAGAAATATTCCTTGTATCAGTTCAGAGGCGGAAACTGTGCCTGAACTCCATGACTGGCTGCACCTGTGGCTTCACACAGGAGCAAACAAACACCAGCTTCAGTGGAGCTCATCTGTGGAGAGCTCAGCTGAGGGATCACCGTGCAACCTGGATGACAACAAAGGGAAAGTTACCAAGCATGAAGATGGTCTGATAACACCATAGACAACACAGTGATAACAAAATTAGAACTCAGCCCAGTCAAACATAACAGGATATCCTAGGACTGTACCACTGCTTTACAGGCAAGGACACTGAATCACAAAGTGTGAGCAGGTTCGAGTCTCAGAAGCAAATGAATGTCACCTGCTTCAGTCATGTGCCTTCTTCATGTAGAACAAAGGCACTCATTATCCGGGGTAAAGCAAGTGGTAATCTCTCTTGGCCAAGGCACTGAAGCATGCTGCTGTGCTTTTGTTGAAAAGCCATTAGGAGAGGATGTGGAACTTGAATTCTAACTAGACTGGGTTACTGTGTATGTGACTCAGTAACTGAACCAATGGATAGATCCCTTGGCTTCCAGAAAACACCATCAGCTTCTTCAAAGCAGCACTGAGCTGCCAACTGCCATCCCTCCTACGACAGATGCCAGCCTAGCTTGGAAGAAAGCTGACAGGCTTGTGGAGGCAAGTAGCTGTAGATGAACACTGCAGCACAAAATGAAACCTTCTACCTCCTGCTCATGGAGCCGCTGCACAAACACCAGTGCGAATCCACCCTGGGCTCCAACACTCCATGCACAAAAAAATGTGGCATCCACATTAATTCAGGTGTTGAGTGGATGGGAGCAGCAGGATTCAGATGTGTCCTTGAGTTTCGAAGAACTGTGAATATCCCTGCCAAATCACAGGAGGTGTGTGCATTGGTAACAGGCCCAGGAATGTGCAAGCTGCAGTCTCGTTTGTATGAAGTAAAGGCTGAAATGATCTTGCACAGAATTCCCTCTTTATTATAAAAAACTACGAAGAGGCAGAAGAAAATGAAGATGCTTGAAATGACATCCCTGATGTCTTCCAAGTAGTGCACAATATATTTGACTGCTGACAGTGAGGGTAAATGTTGTGGTTTACAATTTGCATATATGTATAGATTAAGAATCTCTTCTTGGATCAATAAATGTTTAAAGCGCTGCTTCTTGTAAAGTATCTTTTCTGTGATACTAGATCCCCTAAGAACAGAGACATGTGTCTTCAACCCATCACTTTCAACTTCAACCCATCACTTCAGATGGTGCTTCTTGCCAAATCTTTCAACTTAAACCATCAATTAAAAAAAAATATTAAAAAATAAATCTATTTCCTCGCTTTCTGTTTTACTTTTCACCTAAAGCTGAACTGGAACTGTGCCAAATTGCAATAGTTTAACACTGTTTTTCCCAGTATGTCTGGCCCAAATGAGAAATACAAGTGCCAAAACACTGCAAGGAAGCCTGTCTGCACGTATCTGTGACCCAGCTGGAAGCAGGAAGTGCTAAAACACAGCAAGAAATCATTTTCACAAGACTTCCCAGACACATCGTGTGTCACCAAAATTACTTGGAGATGCCTATGACCATCTTGAAAAAAACAACCTGTAGGAAGGTCATCCATCAATAGCTCAATCATGTCCTTTCATCCCCAGTGAATTAATGATTTTGGACGTATAGAGAGAAACTTAAGGAATTAAAGTAGCTTAGAGCCAACTTAAGAATGTAGGCTTCAAAAGTTCAGTTTCTGAAGAGAACTGTTAGCCAACAGCCTGATAACTGTCTCAGTGAAGGAATGATTCATTTGAGAGGCTGGGACTGCTACAGAGCTGTCTGTTGTGAACAAAAGGTCCACACAGCACGAAGCCTTTTACATATAGCACCAGTTCTAATGTGTTAATGATTCCAAGTGTGCTTCCAAAATCACTGGGGGTATTAATGGAGGGGACCGGGCATGTGACTGCCATGATTTATCACCAACACTGCCAAAGCCTGTTGCATTACATGTACATCCTGGCAGTTGACCCAGTTAAATACACAGGCAGTAAATCAGGTCCCAGTTACAAAACAATTTCTGCATTTTTCAGCATGTCTGTCTGTCCTTGTAGAATAGTGCCAAATGGCAGCACATCATATTGCAAGCTTTACTGCTTGTTGTAGTGTACAGGGGTGAATATCCTCCAGAGCAGAGGAGCTTGAAGGAGCAGTATGAGAGGAGGTGCTCCTAGTACTTTTTGAAAAGCACACTGGAGTAAGTGTTTGTCTTTAATGAGTGCAGTAAGGAACTGGACTCTTGGGAGATTTTCCTACAGGACGTACTTTCTGTTGACCAAACCCTGTGCATTAACATTGCTGGTCTTTTACTGAAGTGTTAGGTATCAGTGGTTCCAAGTTCAGCAGAGCCGTATCAGATAATAGTGTTTTTCACTAAACAGAGATGATCAAAGCTGGAGGGTAACTCGTAGGTGGTCAGGGAATGCCACATTCCAAGCTAACAATAGACTGAATGCTGGATGCCATTTCACGCCCTGTGCCAGGGCTCAGGCCAGCCAGACTGTTTCACTGATCAAAAAGACTGAAGTTGTACTTTTACCTTTGATGCAGTGATTAGGAGCTGAGATTTCAGCCCTGTCCCTTTAGAGGTACTGAGTATTCAAAGCATCCAGCGCTCATAAAGAAAAAAACAACTTGGTCCAGGAGTCAGGACTGAGCAGACTTCGAGAGGGAAACCACATTCCAGAGAAAGGGGAAACCAGCACCGTGTTAGCATGTGTGCAAGGCTGCAGGCTCCCCTCCTCACTGCCCTTTCCTCCACCCTGAGCAAGACTCCCTCAGTGTTGTTTCACAAAATATAACTGGGTCAGAGATGTCCTAGGAAGTCTTACCGAGAAAACTTCTTTTTCTTAGGGACAATTGCTACACACCATAAGGGTTAATCCAAGCACTACATAATCAAGAAAAAACAAAAAAAAGTGTGTGTGTTGTGTATAGGTTTCACACACCTATTTATTTATATGCTTTTAACTCAAAAGAGCCTGTCTGGGCATACTGTAAAGCTGAGAGAGAAAAAGGGAGATTCCTCTTCTAGTTTAGGCACCTCTACAGCCTTCTGGTCTGTCTCCGTGCCTCTACACCAACCACCTGGGGTGCTGGAGGGAACTGGGAACCTAACCTGGACACTTGAAGTAATGAGCTGAAGTTTGTTTACATCATTTTAATATCTAGTAGAAAAAATAAGTAGCTTTCACCTTGCTGAGATTAATTTCTTATTAGAATGATAAAATAGGAATGACGTGGCCTCTTGGCATGGGGCGTATAACTGAGATTGGTTCTGCATCCCTCTTGTGTGTCACTCTTCTCTAGGACTTCTTTCTCCAGAAACATACAGAAATGACTGAGTCTCATAATTAAATCTCTTTCTATCAAGGCAATGGTTTAACTGTGCCTTGTGAGTGACAGCAACACTTCGAAATGAAAAGTTCTACCAGTTTGAAAATTGTGCATCCTATACTTCAAAGAGTTATTTCAATATTGAACAGCTATTTCTACTAATAATCAATAATTATCAGGTGTGGAGAGCATAAAAATGATGTGCTTATTTCCATTTTCTCATTAAAAATGTACAACCAAAAAATATTGTACCCATATTTCTCCCTGCTATGGCTTAACGCTGGTGCAGCCATTAATGTCCAAAACATCCCTGTCTAGCATTAATATATATAAAAAATCACATGATCACTGTTCCACAGATTTTAGTTCCATTTGATGGATATTATATAGGTAGACAAAAATCTACAGAGTCATGGTTATAAACTTAGTACAAAATAAAATCCAAAGAAGGGAAAAAAACTTAAACCCGTATTCTGTTAGCATTGAGATGTTAATAAAAATTCCAAAGGTTACTTTCAAGGAACTTCCTTCTTAGCCAGTACCACAAATCATTTTGTACAGAGAAAGGAATCGGTTAAATGTTTTGCAGAAATAGAAGAAAACACCGAGTTTCTTCAAGAAATGGGGGAAGCACATAGGGATAATTGTGTGAAACTTGGATTTCAGTTGGATTGTCACCCACTCCATACTGACAACACCCAGAATTTAATCGTTAATCATGCAACGTTCAGATTTTCTAGCTTCAGCTCTTGGTGCCAGATGACTACATTCAAACATCAGTCTCATTGTTTTGATGTTTCAAGAGCAGAAATTTAAAGCAAAGCCCTCCTAGTTGTACAGGATAGCCAAAAAATGGTCTGAAAGTACAAAACCAATTCATTTTCCTTTTCTCCACAGTTCTCTTTTCAGAAATACAAATAATGAATTCTTTTCAAGCACTGTGTCCTAGTATTTTAAGAGCCTCACTTATGATTCTGATAGACTGGACAACAGCATTGCTATTTACTTTCCCTGAGAGAACATGCCAGCAGTGTCTGTCTGTCAACAATGTCTCTTTTTAACCTGGCTTCCTAAGTGAGGAAGGCTTATCTAATTTTATTGCCTTTCTATCCCTACAGCTCCATGTCAATAGGCTCCTTGTTACCTTTCAAAGTCATTGCCAGCTTCACTCAGCTGTGGCTCAACAGACAAGGTCTTACAGAAACCCAGTCACTAGAAGTTTTGTGCAACCAGGGGTGTTGGTGATAGGTGAGAGAGATCCCAAGTAATACACTCGTGAAAGGGAAAGCTACAGTGTGAGCTCAGGCACGATCTACTCTGCTCTTTGTATGCTGCTGCCAGGGTGGCAGTTAGGAGGGTGGGAGGGAGTGAAGGGGATAGAGTGGCACAGATGGGTTAGGTAACAGAAGATGTCAGGGTGCTATTGGGAGCGATGAAAAGGGATGCAGAATGAACACTGGCAACCAAATCAGGTGACAGTGCTCAAAAGACAGCTTGTTTTCAAGGGATGCTGCCTCTTGGTCCACAGGGCTAGTACTTGAAGCCTTACGGAATTGTTTCTGTTAAGAGGTGAAAATGATGATGTGAGTCAGATCTCTTCTTTTCAGTTAATTCCTTCCTCTTTGCAGGTGTCGAAAGTTCTGTTTCTGTAAACATGGTAAAGGTCAGCAATAGTTAGAACTTTCCATGATAAAGGTTTCCAAGCACACTTGTCTAGCCAGTTCTGTGCCCTGAAGCACTCTTTTTATTCTCTCCTTGAAGTATTTTTGTTCTCTCCTTGCAGCAAACTTCCAATGAATTCTCAAGCTTTCCATTTCCCTTCTGCCTTGAACACAAAGCCAGCCAAAGCTGCAATGCCCCACAAGCACTGGTAGCCAGTTTCCCAGGAAAACATCTTGTTTCACCACAGTTATCTCTTGTTTAGGAGTTGCAAAGCAACATTTCATCTTGGGCAACGTTTCTATTGTTTATAATGTTGTTGCAGAAAGGTGTCTAATGATGTCTTCCATTTATCAGGATGAGCGGCAGCCACCTCCTCCACTAGCTTTATCAAGAACTTTGGTTCCCAAGAACCCATGCATGATTGTTAACCATTATCAGCATAAGGAAGCAGACTTAAAAATTGTGGTTTACACCATTCTTAAGGAGGCGTATGAAGGAGGATTTATTGCTCAGTGGAACACACCTATCACACTGTTACACAACCAGAGAAACAGAAAGGGTGAAAAAAGGACTTACTTTCCAAAAATGGATCCTTATCATGCTCTGTAGGTAAATGATATGTTGGAATGTGTGCAGAAGTCATAGACAACAGATATCCTGACTTTAGATCATAGAATCATAGAATGGTTTGGGTTGGAAGGGACCCTAAAGCTCATCTAGTTCTACGCCCCTGCATGGGCAGGGACACCTCCCACTAGACCAGGTTGCTCCAAGCCCCATCCAACCTTGCCTTGAACACTTCCAGGGATACAGGGCAGCCACAACTTCCCTGGGCAACTTGTTCCAGTGTCTCACCACCTTCACAGTGAAGAATTTTTCCTTAATGTCTATCCGAAATCCACCTTCTTCTAGTTTAAAGCCATTAACTCTTGTCCTATCACTACATGCACTTCCTCCCCAGCTTTCCTGTAGGGTCTCTTGCAAAGCTGAAATGTAAAACCAGTAGAGAGTACACCCAGAAGGGGACAAGGACGTGTAAGTGACTGAAGAGCATAAGGTAACAGAAAGTCATGTTACAAATATGAGGGAAAGAGAAGAACCAGATCTGAAGAGGTAAAAGCAAGAGGATTTGCTCCCCGATTTGCTTCTCGAGTTTCTAAGCAAATTCCAACACAATGACAAGGCAATCAAGGAGACGGAATATAAAATTTCTTTTTTTACAGCTGAAGCCTTCATAGTGATCTCATACACAAGAACCTCTAAAGATGAAACAAATAACCTATGCTACTAGGCCAGCCTTGCCTTCCAACGGCACTGCTGCGCATAAATGCATCATGGATTTATGCCTAGGGCTTGACTGCTTCACTTCAGAACTAGCAGCAGGGTTGGGAAAAGCATAAAGCTTTGCTGGACTGGTGTAGAGTGGGAGCAAACGCTGGCTGCTGTTCTGCAGCAACCTCTCCAACTGATCTGGAAGCCGTTCAGATCCACAGGAGACAGAGAAAATTCTGAAAGGAAAAAGGTGAGAAGCTTTATGCCACTCCTCCATGCATTCTGTGCTGAATTCTACATAAACGATGAAATCCTGCTTGAGGCAAGAGAGGAATTTTTGCAGACCTGGAAGTTTCATGCTGAGACTTGGCAGTGGTGTGCTTCGATGGGCCAACCTGGCACTCAGTTTTGTTTCTTCAGTGGCATGGCAGGACACACACAGGCACACTAGACAGAAGAAACAGAAGCATGAGACTGATCAGGAAGGCTGTGTCCTATGTCTGTAACACTGGCCATGCTAAGGCATTACTGTCTGACTGGCAGTTGTGACAGATTTATGGGTTGGGCCAGAATCCTAAACCTTTGGGAAGGAAACAAAAAAAAGGAAACTAAAGCAAAACCAGGAGATAGCGTGAATTCTTGATCACCACCAAGATGAAGTTCAGAACTGTGGGCTAGCCAGCGGATCGCATGCAAGCAGTGAGAGCCAGATGCCTGCATCATGAAAAAGGCATCTCAGCCTCTTTGGATCGTATTTTTGTTCTAGAAAGAAGAAAGACATCTGTGCAGGGGGGAACTGATGGGAGAATGTGAGACTGCCTGAGGAGCTTGGAAGAGTGAGGGTCTGCTAATTGAAGAGAGATAAGGAATTGTTCCAGCACAGCAACAGGACAGGCAGAAGAAATTGGTGACAAAGGGGTTGTGTGGGGATAAAGGAAGTCCTACAGCACGCACAGTCTCCAAAGCCTGGTATCTTCTGATACCAGCAAGGCAAAGGGGTAGAAAAAAATGCTGTAATTTCAGCAAGTAGCATCTAACTTTGGCTGTTACTTAAACATTCACACACGTGAAAGGAACTGCGAGGAATGGCAGCCCATCTCCCCCGGCTGCAGGGCAATTGCTGAGGCACAAGATGGCGCCGCGCTCCCTCCTGCTCCCCTGGCGGCGGGGATGCCTTGGGCGGGAAGGAGCGGGCGAAATTGTTGCTGAACGTGTCAGCGGTAGCGGGTTCGTGTGGGTTCTTGAGAGGAAAAAAATGACCCAGACGCTGTTTATCCTTGGACTTCAGGGCCTAATTTTAAATCAGCAGCGAGCTCCCCAGGCATATGTTTGCTTTTTTTTGGCTGCACAGCGCTGCTTTTAATCAAGTGGGGCCCACTCGGTGAGGGGTAAACATGCCCATTTTATTCAGTCCCCTTCAGTAGATGGTCAGCAGCACCTTCTGGAATTTTTTCCTTTGTGAAGATAAAATCTTTATGGGGGACTATTGAATCTGCAGGGTGAAATTACCTCCTCTGAGGCAATTTGCTGATAGTGCAACAAACAGTCCTAAAATGTTATATTCCCCCCCAGTTCTGTATAATTTTCTCTGGTCCTTCCCTATGCTGGCATACTGCTATGGTACCCTTCAGCCATCTGGAGTCTGCACTTAGAATTTGTGGTGAAAGACCGTCCACCAGTGCGCAAGAATATTTGTGAGTTACTGCTCTTAAAAGCAATGCAAGAGACTTAATGGCACTTTAGTCCCCATTTCTTTTTGAACTCTCCACTTCCATAATATGTTTTTCCCTTGATGGAGCAGTATTTATGCTCCATATTTCATGCATAAAATGCATTCAAGTTGTCAATTCAGACCAAAAGTCAGAAGGCAACATTACCTGTGCAAATGCTTTAGCTAAGTGCTTTCCTCATTATTCCCCAAAGGAAAAAAACGAGACGGTGTGTAGCCATAATGTCCATCTACAGAATTTCTAGTCTTTAGTTTTAATCAGACTTATTGGATGCATGTGCACTGCTTATGTTCCTCTGCTGGATGTGGATTTTCTTCTTACTGCAACAGTTTGTGCATCTCACCCTGAGTGAGATGTGCAAATTAAGTGCAGCATTTCCAGAAAGATGCTCCATAGTACACACAAAGTCTGGAAATGACAAAGACATAATTTGCTGTTAAGTTGAATGAAACTTTACTGTTAAACTACAGAATTTGCAAAGTTTAATAGAAAAATGGTCTAAAATTAGGATTACTGAAGGACTGCTGAAAGCGTTCCTAACAGTGGAAATTGTTAGGGTTTTTTCAGCTTTATTTTTCTTGGCTGTTACCGTATCTTTCATCTCTCCAGAAGTTGCTTAAAGATGTCTGCTGTAGTTTAGCAGGTGAAAGAGACGTGATCTGCAGTGGGAACTGCAGAGCTAGCTGTAGTCTGTGTCTTCTTTTTTTCCCCTTCATTATTTTGCTTTTAACCTTTGCCCAAAGAAAAGTCCCTAGTCTGTTAGGCTAGAAGGGTCATCAAAATACCCCTGTTGCCCAGGAGGGGCAGCTGTATTTATATCATTCCCAAAGGTATTTTAACTTGGTTTTAAAGACTATTGTGGCAACCCTATGTTTGTTCTTCCTCATACGCACGTAAATGTACATGTCTGTTTAGATACTTTAACCAGGGCAGTGTCCTGTTCATGCCTCTATGAATACACCTTTACAATCTGGTTACTCTTTACAATGTTACATTTGGCCCTTGGGGTCTTTTTAAGCTGATAAGATAAATAGATTTAACTACTTTGCAATTTGATTCTATGTACTGAACTGCTGCTGTTCTACTAACATGATGGCCGTGTAGCATCTGCACCATCTACCCTGGGAATGAATGTGACAGATTCGCCAGTGCACCCAGTAGCAGTGAAATGAGCTTTTGTAATCCCTTCTTTCTGTAGACATTTCATGGGAGCAACAAATTGAAATTATTCCTGCTCACAGTCTCTTCTGCTAGTTTAGTTTAAACGACTAGCCTTGTGTTCTTCTGTGGCTTGTTCTGGAAGACTACAAGAAGACATTAATTTTGCAAACAGGCATGCTGCCTGAAGACAGGCCCTGTCCCAGCTGCTCAGCCCCATTCACAAGTTTCCACCCTCACAGCTCTGCTGGCAGGTGGGATCAGGTGAGT
Organism: Hemiprocne comata; assembly: GCA_020745705.1. Taxonomy (NCBI): domain Eukaryota; kingdom Metazoa; phylum Chordata; class Aves; order Apodiformes; family Apodidae; genus Hemiprocne; species Hemiprocne comata. The sequence goes on along the minus strand of CM036597.1, from coordinate 20,930,749 downwards.
ACTCTCTTCTAGACACAACATGTTAGGCTAAAGTAGAGCTCCAGTGGTGAAACTGGGAGAGCAGAGACCTTCATGATGCGGATGGTGATGAACCAGCTTCAGCCAGAACAGCGAGGTCAAGACAATGTCTATAAATGGTTGCTGTCCTCATTTACAAGTAAACATTTCTTTCATCCCTGGACTGTGTACAAATACTGCAGAAACAAAACACCCTTTCAAAGCAGAGTCTAGAGCACTTTGTGATACAGACTTCATTGGGGTAGCACTGTTTGTCTAGGCCCGATAGGCTCATTGTTTGGGAGAGAATACAGGATGTTCTTAACAGTGCATTTTAGTTCAGTCAGATACAGCAGAACTGTTCTTAGTAATGGCCATTATGATGTCCTCTACCACATAGATCTTATTGTAACCAAAAATGCAACACTACACAAAACATAGCAATAATATTTGGCCTTTAAGGAGGTCTGTGCCATGTCTATAAATTGAAAAAGCAAGCTGTTTGTATCTGCACCTATTTTGGTGGATAACCTAAATTCAGCGTAATGCCCATAAACTCATTCCTAACGTAGAATGTGGTCTGTCTTCATCTATAGCATTAGAGTAAAATGTTACTTAGATGCAATTACGTATGTACAGAATTTGTAAGTTAAATGCTCAGCATACCTCAGGGAGAAGGATAATTAAAACTCAGTCACAGCAGCGTTAGATTTGTTGGTAATGATGCTCCCTGACCAGCTGGACACAGAAGGTTTATTTAATCTTTGAATTAAATTCCAAATTTCTCAAGTCATCCACTGAGCAAAGACAAGAGTAACCAACCAGGAAATTATCCTCCAGTTTTTACTTGTTTGATGAAGGCTTTGGAAGTGTCTAGCCTGCTGCTTCAGAAGTGACTGCGGTGTAGCACAGAGATACCTGAGCTAGCAGTACTTGAGTACCAGGAGCAGTCCAGGCATGGCATCACAGATGTCACCCTGGCCTCTATCACCTGGCCCAGCAGTCTGTCTGTAAGACAGTGGTTTCTACATAACCTCCACAGGTGACTAGTGGTCAGGGGAAATTAAGGACATTCCCTGTACCTCATGTGCACCTAAGACATGAGTTGAAAATCATAGAATCATAGAATCCTAGGGGTTGGAAGGGACCTCGAAAGATCATCTAGTCCAACCCCCCCTGCCAGAGCAGGGTCACCTAGAGCACATCACACAGGAACGCATCCAGGTGGGTTTTGAATGCCTCCAGTGAAGGAGACTTCACAACCTCTCTGGGCAGCCTATTCCAGTGCTCTGTCACTCTTACAGTAAAAAATTTTTTTTGGATATTCACCTTGAACCTCCTATGCTCCAATTTGCACCCATAAATAACTTAATGACATAATAATTTGATTTATACAAGCATGCAATTGGGATAATAACACATGCCACATCGTGGGGAATATCAGGCAGTAGAAAGAGGTAATAAAACCTGAGCCACACCCTCACTATATCCACAAGCTTCAGGAAGGCCTCTCAGTATATTTAGTCACTTTCTGCTTTCCCCATTCTCACATTATCTTAAAATTCCTTATAAGGAACAGAAGGAAAAGTACTGAAGAACCTAAAGGAAGTCTGCTGTTCTCCTGTTATTGGCTTGACTGAAACTGAGAAAGTCTGGAAGCTTTATTTGAAACTGAGTTCCCAATAGCATCCTAATGGAAAAGTTTTGCCAACCCATTTTGGATACTTCAGCAACGGGAATTTCAAATAAGTCTTGAAACAGTCTGACATTCTTTGGCTGTTCAATCCGAGCAGTATATGATGTGGGAGGAAAGTAACATTAGTGGTTTTTAGGACAAAGCAATCATGATGTATTTGTTTCATCATATGAAAAAATTACATGGGGTAATTGTGCAATGAAAGGCAGGTGTTCATTTGCTGACTGCATAGAGAGTTTAAGATGCTTTTTTCTTTCCAAAATAAATTAGGCACTAGATCCCGTTTCTTATCTGAAAGAGCTGAACAATTCGGTTCTAGCATTTACTTGGATGAAATTCATGAGACCTCCATCACATTTAAGTCCACCAATGAATCATTGAATGGCTTGAGGAAGTCACTTGCTGACCTTTTTCATCTTGTTTTCCTAATTATACAGTTGTTTGCCTTCATAAGAGAGTGTGGAGAGCCTTGTTGTTTGAGCCATGTCCTTGCAGTTGAGAATGGCATGATGAAAAGGTGGTTAAGAAACATCTGTGGCTGAGAAAGCCTAGCAAGCTTTGAAAGTACTTTGGGAACAATCACACTAACCACTAGGCTATTGCATAAACAGATAAAAAATGCCTTTTCTACTTCAGGTTCTACCTTGTGAGCAGACAAAGGAGATCATGATCAGGTGCCTGGTCAGACATGCTTGGTTCATACTGTGCAGTGCTCAAGGATTTCTGACTAGCATTCAGATGAGCAAGTTGCTTAGCAGTTACCCAGGCTCCCTGTCCAGTCTCATGGACACATTTTGTTCCTTCTTCACTTTTTGATCTCACAGCAACCTTAAGCACCTTGGTTAAGTAGCTTGGCAAATCAAGTACCCAGTCTGAATACTACCTGTGACCTACAGACTTTGTTTATGGGTTTACAATGCTTTCTTATTTTATTGATAAAATGGGCTATCAGTACAAAACCTATCATTTTAGTACTCCTTTGTGAAAAAGAGGTGCCTTTCCCCTGCAACAAGTAGTCAGTAAGGATACTGGGTCCACCTAGCACAGGATTTCTGGAAAATGTAAATAGCTGAAATCTGGGTTTACCCTGATCACCAGTCTCAGAGAAAAAGGTGAGGTCCCCTCCCTGCCAGTGGAGCTGCTGTTGCACAGAAAAGGTTTCAGCTTGCCTTGAGCCTGAAGGAGAGTGTGTGCATGCATAACTCTGCAGCCTATTGCTTGGGGCCATCACATTATATTGTGAAAGTTCTGGATTTGGTTCATCACCTTTAGGATTCTCCTGCAGTGTAACCGATGTCTTGAGCTGCCTGCTGCCTCCTGGCACAACCTCAGCAAGGTGGAGTGAAAAGGAATATTGTTGGAAAGGTCCTTCATGCTGCACACTTGGGACTTGGAGAAGGACTTGAACCCAGATGGCCAGTTTCCCAGACAAAAGCATGATTTGCTGAGCCAGTCTGCAAAAAGGTGTTGTCATCATCACCACCTTGTTGAAAAGAACACTGTGCATGTCAAAGATGTGGGCACACTATTCTCAGTGCTACAGTGATTGTAAGTATTGTCACTCACAACTGGATCTGAGCCACGACAACTTTTCTGCCATGGTGTTGCTTCATAAGGTGCACAGAAACATGGGATGTTAGATAAACTACTATTTTGAATTTGGTTGTTGTTGTTCCATCTGTACAGCTTGGTGGAGAGCAAGCCGAATGTTTCCGGCATGAGCTGCTTTGGGTCCCATTTTGGGGTGCCTGGCTCTGCCTACAAGCTGTACGTGTCATCTGGAGTTCTAGATCTCACTTGTAAGATGTATTTTTAGGGATCTGAAAATCAGATTGAATCTAGCCTTTAGGCCTGCCAGTGCCTAATACTTGAATATTGTGTCTCAAATGCAAGAATTATTTAAAGATAATTTTACTTTTTCTGGCAATCTTGTCTCTTTTATTTAGGGAGGCTGAGATTTCTGCAGAATACCACTATTTAGCTTGTCAAGAGTTCTTCTTCAGGAAGAAAAAAATAACCTGTTCTGGAAAGTGCAGTTTTCCTTCCTCACTTTCAACTCGGATCACAAATAACAACTGATTTTAGTTCATCAGGACTTCTTTCAACAATAGGAAAGTCCTTAGGGTGAAGCCATTTACTAGCAAAGATTTGCCATAATGGATTTGTCATAATTGCAAAATTTGCCCTCACGTACCCTGCATGTGTATTATGTGGACAAAAACTAAAATGCTTTTAGAGTCACTCTTGTATGCGTTTCTTCATGGAAATTAATAAAGTCTGTGGACAGCTAACAGTTCTCTGTGTTCAGTGTCCCTAAATAATACTTTAAGACAAAGCAATAGTCTGACCACTCCAAAATATAACTGTGATTAAAGCATCTGTAGTGTGCCTTTGGACACTGTGGCCTTCAGGATTCAGAACCAGTCACTCCGAGTAGTCTCTTGACATTGGTACAAGACTTGCTTGAGGCATGAGTTTGCCAGGTGTGTTTTCTAAACATTGTGTGTGTCATGACTAAACAAAGCATGAATCAGCCATTCCACACTCTTTGGTGACTACACCGCTGTGAAGTTGGAATGTGTAAGTTCTGCTTGCTCAGCTGTCACCACACTTCCTAAAAAGTGTGCTTTTTTCTTTGAAATGAGGACTGCAGCAATGGCAAAAAAAAACCCTTGTCCCTCCAAATCCTTTCCTCCTTGGCCATAATCTGAGTCTGGTTTTTTTCCAGCTTTTGAGAATTTGCTTATATTCTCCACATGAATCTCCTGAATCTTTGCTGCATATAAATGCCAGAAGAGTGGAAGCACTGGAAGATAACAGAAGGGAATAGCCACCAACATGAAGGTGCTAAAAAGAAAGAATGTCAAAAGTATTAGATTTCCTGTCACGACATTCTAAATAGACATTATGGGTAGGGAGGATGACTATGGTCATTTGAGGTTTGACAAGTATCGTGATATTATCATAAGCAAGCTAGGGGAACATGATCACTAGGACACTTATTGTGCAAAAAAGGTGTTTGGAACCAGTACCCTGGTTCCACACCAATAATCAACAATTATTGGTTAAATGTTTCAGATCGGAATTAAAAGTCATCTGTTCTAGGCTCAGCCAAGTTAGTGTCTCCTTTAACATGCAGTGTGAAGAAATGACAAGTAACCTTACTAAAATGGCAGTTTCAGAAACTGCTGCTTTGCCTAAGCTGGAAAACATGGCAGATGTTAAACCACAATATTAGAGTTCTTAATATTCTTGGCAAATAGGAAGAATGGCTGGAAAACTGTAGGGTGTAGTTCAGAGAGGACAAATAGAGATCATTGTAGTTGGGAAGGGGTGACTGGATGCCAAGATCAGAGATGGGGAGTGAATGGCTGTCCAGGGAAGAATGTGGAGTTGTAGTGGATCACAAACTGAACACAAAATCAAGTCTTTCTGTTTTAAAAAAGACTGAGAATATGATGTTTAATTAGGAATACAGCTTGTAAAACAGGTGAAGTAATTTTCTGGCTCAACCCAGTTTTGGTAAAGCCTCAAATAAAACACTTAGTTGGAGCTACTCTCCAAAGAAGATATGACCTGGCAGGGGAGCCTGCAGACAAAATAACTAAATATCATCAGAGACCCTATAACGTGTCTTTGTAACCCATGAAGACAGATAACTGTCTGCAGACATGTAAACTGCACAGAAGGGAATAATCTGTTCTTTGGGCTCATGCTGGCTAAGACAAGAAATAATGTGTGTGAACTACAGCAAAAGTGATTGAAGCGAGACAGAAAGTAAAAAGAATCTTGGCCAGGGACAAGGAGATCACTAGAGCAGATTGCCTGGGGTGGCGGTGAAGTCTCCTCTAGTGGAGGTCTTTAAGAACAGGTTGGACATGTTGGTCTCTGGGGCCCCTTTTGGTTTTCTGTTATTCTATTTTTTATCTGTGTTTATCTGTACCACTGGAGTACTCATTCCTCTGGTCTTGGCGGGCTCGAGGAGACTCATTGTGAGTGTGAACTCATTCTTCTAACCATTGTGGTGAGGTGGGTGCTGCTGAGTATGTGTAGCCATTGTTTACAAACTCTGTTGTCAAGAAAGGAGATTAATGAGTTTCCAACGAAGTTATCAAGGATCTCTTGAGTTCATGTGTAAGATGTTCCAGACACAACAGAAATAGGATAGCTTAACTGACTCAATGAAACCTCAAAATCATGTATCTTTTTGCCTTTCTCTACAATTGCTGGCCAGTCGCATTATTCATTTTCTAGGTTAGAGTCTTGTCAGGTTGGTTGTCTCCTTTGAAATACAACAAATTGTATTTCAAATACATCCCAACTCCCTCCTTGCAGCAGCTGGCGCAGTATTTCCTGTCATCTGCCTTTTCTCACTTGCTGAAGCTTTGCAAGCTGAGAGAAGGGTCCAGTGTTTCACTGGAGATTTATGGGTTATCTTTATGATTGACCTGAAAAGCTTGGGATGTTTATTATGCATTTCTTCTTAGGGGCATCCTAATTAATTTTGTCTGTGGTTATTGCATAATATGGTCAGTAAAGACTACCTAGACCCTTTTCAGTACAGGTTTCTTCTTTATGATGATGTAATTAACCAAAGGAAAAATAATTTGGGCATTACTCAGCAAATTCTTTTAGAGACAGTCTATGGATGAATGCTTTAAAATTCGTTTCGTGCTTAGATAGAAAATGCTGTAAGAGCTGTATAAGATAGAGGAAAAGATTCAACTGAGACCAAAAAATATCAGTGGATAGCATAGAACTTATGCACCTTAGTGTTATCTTTTGTGAAAGATAGTGGAGCTAAATATTTTGCTTTCCTTTACCTGTGACATTTCTTTTTCTAGGCTTCAAATCACATCAGGTTATTCATTAGTGGTGGAATCAGGGTCTAGGAGAATGGGGGGTTTCAATTTTGCCAACTCTTCTGCAGTCACCTGGTTACAATACTGAGGGATTTACACACTTGGGGGCACCTCAGCTAACTCTCCAATCCCAATGGATTTGCACCCAGACACCTCGCTGAAATGAAACCAACAAATCCATGGAAGATGTGCCTAAGGGAACAGACTCTTCCCAAGCTGCCCGTGAAGCTGACCAGGAGAGAAGATCATGGCCTCTTGTTTACCTTCAAGGAAGCAAGTGGGACTCTGAGCCTGCAGTGGGAGCAGATCCAGAGCATAAGAACAGATGTAAGTAACAGAGCCCTGCTTGAAAGGGGCAAGTAGAATGAGAAAAAATGAAGAGAAAAAGGAACTAGCTCTGTTTTCCACCATGCCACACAGATAATTTTCATGCTGTTGTACTAGTTTGTAAAGATGCCTGTGGTAGGCCTGTCTCCAAATACAGCTACACTGCTCCATCAGGTTGCCTCCCAGTGTCCCTAGTTGTCTGCATCGCTTGTTTTTTCATGGATTTGAAAAAAAAAAAGTTAAAAAATAAATCAAATGGAACGAACACTGAAGTTGTATGATCAGTAAGACAGGCACCAACACAACAAGCATGTAAAAGGCATCTACCAAATTTCCCAGGTTTATTCTATTCCATCCCATCCCGTTCCAAAAGATGAAGGAAAACATAACAGAGACAAAAATCTAAATGATGATAATGATAATAAACCCCTCTGATAGTCACTGGGCAGATATTTCTAGCACCAATGCAGTGGAACAGGGTGTACTGTGGTGAGCGTTGCTGCACTGGGCCCTGGCCAAATGGCTTTATGTGCATGACCTTTGGTTGTAAAACCATGCCTGCAATGTGAAAAGTAAATAAATAAATAAATGCAGGTAATAAATAAATAAATACAGGTTTGAAGTGGTTAGTTGATCAAAGCTGTTGTTTGTCACCGTGTTCTCAGCAGAAAGCAATGTTACAGCCTCCAGTCCGGGTTGATGTTTGTGTGAGGTCTGATGGGAACTGATAGTTCTGTAGCCCAAGAACCTGAGGAGGAAGCTGTAGATGGATATCAGGGTTTTGCTTTTGGGGATTTTTTCCTCAGTGGTTCTTTGATATGTTTTTGAGGTTTGCCCTTGGTATGTCCCATATCAGAATTTGTCAGTCAGCATTAAGCAATAATGACTTGTATAAGAAGCCAGATTAGAGAGGGAGTTTAATGGTGTCACTACTCTGTCTTGTGCTATTGTTCCAATATGTTTATCTTAGCAATAGATTTAGTAATTAAAACTCAAACTGGAGCAGGTGCAGAGAAAGACTTTAGGATGTCAGGGACACAAAGAGCCTTATATAGAGACATGAGAGTTTTACTCAAAGTGCAGGCTGCCATATGGGCTGGAGGTATTTGAGTTATCTTTAAACTCAATAGCTTGAGGACTAAAAGAAAACTCTTTCTGCATTAATGTGTCCTGTTCCTCTTCCAGAAAGAGTAGAAAGGAGGAGAAAAACAACCCCATTACCTTTTACGATTGTGTTGGATGAATTTCTGAATGGGATCATATGATATGGTGGCAAAAAATAGGAAAAACTGTGCCTAATGACTTGTAATATCTCCAGTGTCCTCTCTTCCTGGGAATTGGTGCTACCAGTCTGTGCTTCTGTTCTAGACTAGAAAGCCTCAAGCAACGACTGTCCACTTTTAAAAGGCACAAAAGAAAAGCATAGAAATGCAAGTCGTTTAGGAGAAGAATGCAAAGAGAAGGTAACTCCTTTCCTTCCACAGCCCCTCTCCCCATCCCCCAGATACATGCGTTTGTTTTCAGTTCATTTATCAGGAAATATAGAATGAACAGAAGCTGGTGGATATATTGTATGGGCAGCCAAGGCTGGAAGTGGATGGAACTGGGTGGATTAGCCTTGGGACACAAGCATATCTGTTAAAGGATAACTTTCTGTGTGCAACAATGCCAGAGTGGCTGGAGAGTGGGACCTGGGAGTGCTGGTGGACAGCTGGTTGAACATGAGCCAGCAGTGTGCCCAGGTGGCCCGGAAGGCAAATGGCATCCTGGCTTGGATCAGGAATAGTGTGGCCAGCAGGAGCAGGGATGTGATTCTCCCCCTGTACACAGCACTGGTGAGGCCTCACCTTGAGTACTGTGTACAGTTCTGGGCCCCTCACTTCAGGAAGGACGTTGAGGTGCTGGAGCAGGTCCAGAGGAGAGCAACAAGGCTGGTGAAAGGACTAGAGGGAAAGTCTTATAGGGAGAGGTTGAGGATGTTGGGGTTGTTTAGCCTGGAGAAGAGGAGACTCAGGGGGGACCTCATCACTCTCTTCAACTACCTGAAGGGAGGTTGTAGTCAGGTGGGGGCTGGGCTCTTTTTCCAGGCAACCAGTGACAGGACAAGAGGGCACAGCCTGAAGCTGCTCCAAGGGAGGTTTAGGTTGGATATTAGGAAGCACTTCCTCACGGAGAGGGTGGTTAGACATTGGAATAGACTTCCCAGGGAAGTGGTGGAGGCACTGTCCCTGGATGTGTTCAAGGAAAGGCTGGATGTGGCACTTAGTGCCATGGTCTAGATGGTGTGGTGGTGTTGGTCATAGGCTGGACTTGATGATCTTAAAGGTCTTTTCCAGCCTTGGTGATTCTGTGTGTGATTCTGTGATTCTGTGATTCTGTTTGGGTACAACAGCGCTGGGCAGGTGGGAGTCACATAGTGTCTCTGTGTGTAACAGGCAAGTGTTAAAGAATCATTTGGTACCAAGTTGCAGCTCACATCTCTGCACCAAGTGCAGCATAGTGCACAGTAATCTGAGCTGGAAAAAAATAAGCTTTCACCATAGTATTTGCCTGAAGCAAATGAACCTTGTATCTCAGAGACTTAGTGCTGGAGAGAATCCTGGAAAGAACAGCCTGTACCATTAAGTGTGCCTAGGAGAGGCACAGTGGAATGTAAAGGCTGAACATTCAAGTCAGGAAAATGCAATGCAGGAACAGGACATGGATTTTTAATAGTGGGGTGGGCAGCCATCAGAACTTGCTAGCAAGAGAAAAGTTGTTAATGTTTCAGCACTTCAGGTAAGCAAATCAGGAGTGGAAGCTTTTACAAAAGGTATCGTCTAGTTCCAGTGAGCTCAGTGAGGGTATATTTGCCTGACAAGGCAGACTATATCCTAATATCCTTCATTGCAGGTGTTGTAGGGCAAAATTACTACAGCTTGTGTTTCAGAGATAAGTGAGATACTGACAGTGACCTCCTTTAGCCTTGAAGAATACAGGAAGGGTGTGGGAGAGGCAAAATGCAAAGGTCTGTGTTTTTGTGCAGTGACTGTTCTCTTACAATAAACTCATTTTCACCACCATTTAGGACATCATTAGGGAATATGATGATGATAGGATAATGGACTTGCCATAGCTAGTATAGCTGTGTGAATAAATAAAGACAGTTGTCACATCCCCTTGAAACATTCCCAATAGATTTTGGTTCCTGTAAAAGAGCATTAATGACTGTGTTAATTATGCAGTGTAGAAAAAGCTCATGGTGACTTATACATAGAAAATTATTGTGGCTCGATACTGAAATATTCCTTCCCACAGATTTTATTTGTCGAAGTTCCATCAATTTGATGATATTTACCTTGTGTTATTCTGTTTACTAAGGAGATTAACTATGGTGACTCTCTGAGGAGCCTCACAGGACCATGATGACCTGGGTGACTCAAATTTCTTTCTTGCTGTGTTAGAGGGAAAGAAACCGTACAACAAAACCTCTCCTTTCTGTGGTCAGCCATGGTTGGTCAATCAACCACATACACACGTCATTAATGTATGGATAGAAATTGGGAATTACAAGCCTCACAGTCTTAAGCTAATATCCTTGTGAAGAACAGAAATTCCCCTTATCTTGTGTATTAATTTGTACCTGCATGTTTTGGAGCCAGTGGAAGTAGCATATTAGTCATTCTCAAAAACTGTTTGTTACAAGTAGGTGAAAAGTCTTCCCAGTATTTCACTGACTAGATCACTGCAATCGTTTATCCATTTTTAGAATCCATTTGTCAGTGACTTTTAATGCCTTGATGCATTTCCTACTTTGTCATGTTTGGAGTGTGGGCTGGCTAATGTTGAACCTAGGCTGACACAGAAGCAGAATTACAGAGACTGCAAAATACAAAGAACCCATGAAATCATCCATTCACCTGTCTGTCTATCCATAGATACTGTTGTGATGTTCGCTCCTGAAAGGCTGGATTTTTCAATCACTTTCAAGACTTGATAATTCCACAGTCTTAAACACACATGACTATGAAAGGTTTCCAGGTGTCCAGTCTTGACAGTCTTCTCTAGATGAAAAGAAATGTGTCTTCTATCCCCTGTGCAAGTTCAGTGCAGTGGCTGTAAAGCCATCTGACTTGCCTGCATTCTTAGCCTGAGAGAGCTCCAGGAGAAGCCCCCTGAGAGCCCTCAGATGAATTGTGAAGATGTGTCAGAGAATGATGAACATGTTATTCAGTGGGCTGAAGATTCCTGATTTCATCCCAATTCACAGCATTTGAGTGGCAATTTAGGAAAGGTTGGAAAATGCTGGATTTTCATACTGTAGGTTTTCTTCAACGACATCAGCAGATATCTGTGAAGCCACATGTCTAGTCTGTGTGGATGGACAGTGGACGAAGTTTTGTTTGTACTTAGACTTGTTCCAGTCATGAAATCCGTAGAATAAATAAAGTTAGAAGTAGAAATATTAGACAGATGTTAATTTGCTACAGGCATCATTAATGCTTTGGTTGCTTTTTGGTCTTGGAACTTGCTCCATCTTTTAATAAATGAAAATGCTTCATAGCAGCTGCAAAGAACAATTGGGAGATGAAGACAGAGCCAAAAGCAGTAGGAACTAAGTAGACTGGGGCAGGTACTGAAGTGAAGAGCAATGGGCCACAGCAACACACTGCTGGTTTTGACTGGTGTAGTTGGAAAGCTGCAGAGCATACACAAAAGAAGTTAGCCATGAGAAGACTTTCAGTCACTGTTTTGTGTGTTATTAATGTAGGAAAACTGAATTAAATGATCATAGAATCATAGAATCATAGAATGGTTAGAGTTGGAAGGGACCTTAAAGATCATCAAGTTCCAACTCCCCTGCATGAGCAGGGACACCTCCCACTAGACCAGGTTGCCCAGAGCCCCATCCAGCCTGAGCTTGAACACCCCCAGGGATGGAGCCTCCACAACTTCTCTGGGCAACCTGTCCCAGTGTCTCACCACCCTCACACTAAAGAATTTCCTTCTGATCTCTAACCTAAATCTCTCCTCCTGCAGTTTCAAACCATTACCTCTTGTCCTGTCACTATGTGCTCTTATAAAAGCCCCTCCCCAGCCTTTCTGTAGGCCCCCTTCAGGTACTGGAAGGCTGCTATGAGGTCCCCCTGGAGCCTTCTCTTCTTCAGGCTGAACAACCCCAACTCCCTCAGCCTTTCTTCATAAGAGAGGTGCTCCAGCCCTTGGATAATTTTTGTGGCACTCCTCTGGACACATTCCAGCAGGTCCACATCTTTCTTGTGATGGGGGTTCCAGAGCTGGACACAGTATTCCAGGTGAGATCTCACCAGGGCAGAGTAGAGGGGCAGAATCACCTCTCTCCATCTGCTGGCCACACTTCTTTTGATACAGCCCAGGATGCTGTTGCCCTCTGGGCTGCAATTGCACATTGGTGGCTCATGTCCAGCTTTGGATCCACTAGTACCCCCAGGTCTTTTTCCAAAGGGCTGCTCTCTAGCATCTCTTCCTCCAGCCTGTATTGATGTCTCTGGTTGCCCCGGCCCAGGTGCAGAACCCTGCACTTGGCCTTTTTGAACCTCATGAGGTTCACCTAGACCCACTTCTCCAGCTTGTCCAGGTCCCTCTGGATGGCATCCTGTCCCTCAGGCATATCAATTGCACCACCCAGCTTGGTGTCATCAGCAAACTTGCTGAGGGTGCTCTCAATGCCACTGTCAATGTCATTGATGAAGATATTAAACAGCACTGGTCCCAGTACGGACCCCTGAGGGACACCACTTGCCACTGTTCTCCATCTGGACACTAAGCCATTGACCACTACCCTCTGGATGTGACCATCCAGCCAGTTCCTTATCCACTGAACAGTCCCCCCATCAAACCCATATCTCTCCAATTTAGAGAGAAGGATGCTGTGAGGGACCGTGTCAAAGGCCTTGCAGAAATCCAGACAGATGACATCCACTGCTTTTCCCTTGTCCACTGATGTAGTTACACCATTGTAGAAAGCCACTAGGTTGGTCAAGCAGGATTTGCCCTTGGTAAAGCCATGCTGGCTGTCCTGAATCACCTCCCTGTCCTCCATAGGCCTTAGCATTTCTTCTAGGAGGATCTGTTCCATGATCTTCCCAGGCACAGAGGTGAGGCTGACAGGTCAGTAGTTCCCAGGGTCATGCTTTCTACCCTTTTTAAAGATGGGTGTGACATGTCCTTTCTCACAGTCACTGGGGATGTCACCTGATTGCCATGACTTTTCAAACATCATGGAGAGTGCCTTGGCAACTACATCAGCCAATTCCCTCAGCTCTCAGGGATGCATCTCATCAGGTCCCATGGACTTGTATATCTTCACATTCCTCAGGTGGTCTCAAACCATGTCCTCACTTACAGTGGGGGCGACTGTCTCTGGTCTCCATCTTGTGGGCCATCAGCTCGAGAGCTGTAAGGAGAGTGGTTGCCAGTGTAGACTGAGACAAAAAAGTCATTGAGAACCTCAGCCTTCTCCTCATCTGTTGTTACCAATTTACCACTGTTGCTCATTGGGCAGGTACGCTTTCTTTAACCTTCCTTTTCTGGTTTATGTACCTGTAGAAGCCCTTCTTGTTCTTCTTTACATCTCTTGCCAAGTTCAGCTCCAGCTGTGCCTTGGCCTTCCTGACCTTGTCCCTACACAACTGGGCAACGTCCCTATACTCTTCCCAGGGAACCTGTCCCCTCTTCCACTGCCTGTGTAGGTCCATCTTGCCTTTTAGTTTGACCAGCAGGTTTCGACTCAGCCATGCTGGTCTCTTGCTTTCCTTGCCCAATTTCCTACAGCTGGGGATTGAGATCTCTTGTGCCCTATGGAAAGCATCCTTAAAGATCTGCCAGGTCTCTTCTGCTCCCTTGTCCCTGAGGGACATTTCCCATGGGGCGCTTCTTACTGACTCCCTGAAGAACTGGAAGCTTACTTTCCTAAAATTCAGAGTCCTGACTAAGCTTCTCATCTGCCTCATTCCCCTTAGGACAGTGAACTGCACTAGTGCATGATCCCTGCAGCCCAGGCTGCCTTCAGCTTTGATATCCCTGATGAGTTCACTCACATTTGTGACCACCAGGTCCAGGAACGCATCCCCCCGGGTAGGCCTGTCCATTTCTTGACTGAAGAAGTTCTCATCGAGGCACTCCAGGAGTCTCCTGGATTGCCTGCAGCTTGCCGTGCTACTTTTCCAGCAGATGTTGGGATGGTTGAAATCCCCCAGCAGGATGAGAGCCTGTGATTGTGATGATGCCATTTAGTTGGTGACAACGTAGTCTTCTTAAATGTTTCTTAGAAAGCATTTCCTCATCCATGACAGAGGTTAAGATAGAGTGAATTAAGCATGAGCTCTAAATATGTATGGAATTTCCATGGCCTTCCCTGAGCCTGAGAAATGTTGTCATTTGGAGAAGTCCAGGTGAGTGGAACCTGGGCCACTTGTAGGTTTTCCTTTCTGAACTCAGGCTTTCAGCCTTTTCTGTTTCAGGGGAAGGAGATCAGAACGTTGACTCACAGCTGCTTTACTTCAGTTTTATGCCAATGTAATTTAGCATGAATGGGAGAGAAAGGAGGCTTTTCCTAACATTGCCACTGAATCACTCCTTCACCTCTGTAGATGTACCCAGGCTTTCCACATCCTAACTACTACCCATTCGAAGGGATATATTTCCTCAAATTATTCAAAGGATGCCTAGCTAGGTCAAGTTTGTTAAGTACCTCATCATTCATGCTGGGAAATCTCTGTGTAAATGTTGATGCCATTCCTAATTTTTTTCATCTTTGAACTATCTAAACTCATATGACCTTTTTTTTCCCCCTGTGTTTATTTCTGTATTTATTGAATATATTCATCAAGTTTCATTCAGAAAGTTTGTTGTAATTACAGCCAGATTGTGAGAACTAATATTTTCCTGGTGTTTAATGTTGTTGTCCTTTGCATATATTGGAAAGAAATGCCAACTCAGTTTTGGCTTAAGAACAGGTTTGCTTTTGTTGTCTGTCAGATTAACATTCTCTTACTTTTAATGTTTATTTTTCCAAGTCTCCAGAAGAAATTGGCAAATGTTAGTTGTCTAGTCTTCTTAACTACCTCTAAGGAATTTCAGTAGGCTCTCCTACAATACCTTGGCAGGGTGTTGGTGGTGTTTTTTTTCCTTTCAAAAAGCAGAAGATTTTCTGGCTTGACTGTATAAAGGGTTCTCTGAGTGCAGCTTCGAGTGCTTATCAGGTACACCATCAGGTAGGAATAGATGACTGGAAATCAGCTCAAGGACCAGTACCTTGAGAACAGCCAACATGTGGAATAATTATGGTGCTTCCATTCATGTCTTAAGGAGTCACTGAGTAAATATTATCCCGGATTTACAGTTAGATCAAGCAACATAACCAAGGCAGATTGTGAAGGAGCTGGATTACAAGTTCTAACTCTGATGAGTGCTTGGAAGATAATGAGAGAGTATGCTAGGATGTTGCAGTTCCTCTACGTTTTGATTTGCAATTCTTGTGAAGACTTGCCCTGTATTTACTGATCAGCAGCAAGAAGTCGTCATACCTGGATCTCTGAGATTTTTACCAGAAAAATCCAAACAAAGGAATTCTCTTCTCTTCAGTACCTGACAGCTGTTTGCCAGAGAGATAATGTTCTTTCCATTCTTCGCAGATATCCTAGAACAGTCCCAAGGTGGTATTTTGGCAGTGTGTAAGGTCTGAAGTTTATTTAGGCAGTTAGAGTTCTCTGCAGTTCTCAGTGAATACCTAGATCCTCTCCAGGGGAGCAGTTTTCCAGCAGTGCTTCTCCAGTCGGATCAGTGTTATTTTTTGATTGATTAATGCTTACAATCCAGAAAAAGAAGAGATTCAAATTACTTAACAGAGTTCCTTAACTTAAAAGCTCAGGTTGGATGAAGCAGTGCTGTACAAAATAACTCTTTCACAGTAATCTAAATAACTTAAAAGCTCAAATTCCCTTTCATCATAGAATTTATCTACCAATATTTTCTCATGCATGTGATAGAACTTCATCCATGGCAAGCAGTACAGCTGACACTATCAGCCCAGGGGAACTCAGCACAGCAATGCATTACTCATGGATCCATCATTCCAGAGGTTCAAGGAAGAGGTTATTACTTAAGTCTCTTTGTTCTGTGTTTTGCCTTAGATAACTGTAGGTGATTTTGGCAGCCTTTCAGGCCTTTGGTTTTCCTAATCAACAAAAATAAAAAATCTTGGGAGTCTGGTTGGTGGATGGGTGCTGTTATCCCTTGTTGCCACTAAGACATTAGCTCCTGTATCCCTCAGACATTCAGATATTTTTTGATACCAGCATGGTTTTCTTGCTTTGTAACAGAGAGAATAGTAAGTAATGATGGTTTGTCTTTATACTAGAGCATTTTTCCCCTCTCTTATTTGTATACTAGCTGCTCTCTGGTATGATCAATTTCTTGGATGTAGATGCTTCAGTTACTGTTTCAGCATTATGTGCAATCACCTTTCCTTTGCATGCCTTGGCATAAAAACATGAGGGATTTACCTGAACAGAAGAGAAGGCAGCATCATCACATGGGCAGCTGGTGTCTGAGAACTGCTGGGTACCAAAGTGTCTGTGGGCAGACACAGAGCTGCAACACCCACTAATAATCGTGGCGTGCTATTTTCAAGATTGTGAGTGTGGGTGTATGATAGAACACCTGTTTACTGTAAGAATAATTTCTGAAGGATCTCTCAATGGAAGCTGTGTAGTATCACACTTGAATCTCACTTCAGAGCAGGTTGCTCTAGTTACACATGAGCAAGGTGGAGGTCATCAGTACAAGTGCAGAATACAAAACTCAAGTAGGAAGAAAGCAACTGTTCATTATCCACCAGTGAAACTCCCCAGACAGAGTCAGAGTTCTCAGTGGAACTCATTTTAATTGTCTTCTGGGTTATACACTCTGAGCAAGACTGGCTGGACTTCTTTAAATGTCTGAAAAAAAAAAAAAAGAAAAGATTTAATTATCTCTTCTTCAGTCTAGTTTTTGACAACTGTAACAAACACTTGAGGCAAGTGTGTACCTTCTGCTAGTCACCTGCCTTTTTAAACCGGTCACCTGACTTCTTGAAATGCCAGACTTTTAAAAAGACAAAGCTATTAAAATATCTCCAAAACCAATCAGAAAACCTGAACACAGATTTACAGGAAAGGAAGCAATTACTTTTCTTTTTGGGAAATGCATTCTTGTAATGCACGTGTCTGGTGGTCTGAGCAGAGCAGGAACCAGGCAGGGGGCATTTCTCTATAGCTTTGTCAATGAACATCTATCTTGATTCGTTCCTCCATCTGAATCACTGATTTCTGGAAATCCTGCCTTTTTGTCTGAAGAATCTTTGAGCTTCCACAGTAGCTCATAGCTTCCATACCCTTAGGAATAATAGTTTGGGATACTAGTACTGGGTAGCTGGACATATGAAGTTGTGAAGAAATTACCATCTGTTTGAGCCCTAAGTCAGCACGTAATGGATCCATGTCCCTAAGATTGTTGTGACACTGCCCTGCTTACGTTCACTGAGATGGAAACTCTTGAGTTTGTTTTGCATCTGTCTGTGTAAATGCAGGTGACATCATCTGGTGGACCAATTCATTTATGATTCAGATAGCTAGATGCCACGTCATTTGAACTTTTCTACCAGCTTCCATCCAAAACCCACAAAAGCTTCTAAGTAAAGACTCTCAGTCAGTACCAGAGCAAAGGAATGTGTGATGGCTGTTTTGCAGAGTAGAAAATAATATACCAAAGCAATAGCATGGAGAATTTTTTAGTATTTCACAAGGAAGACATGAAAGAATCACACAATGACTGAGTTTGGAAGGGAAGCCCTGGAGATTATCTAGTCCAAGCCCTGTGGCTGAAAGCAGGATCAGCTAGAGCAGGCTGCCCAGGACTATGTCCAGGCAGGTTTTGAATATGTCCAAGGATGGAGTGGAGACTTCACAGCCTCCCAGGGCAACTTATTCCAGTGTTTGATCATCCTCACAGTAAAAAAGGTTTGGATGTATTTGAGTTTGTGTCCCACATCTACATCAGATGTAAGCAGATGCCTTCTCTTCAGGTCCAGTTCTGGAAGACAAGATGGAGACAAATAAGAAGCACATTTCTCTGTCTCATTGTCCTTTGGCCCAAGCATCAAGCAGCTGCTCTCTTGTTTTTCTTATTTCACTGTCATTGCTACTAATATTAGAGACAAGCTACTAGCAGGCATTTCAGAAGGCATCTTCTGAGGCAGAACGTGAGCCGAGAAACACTGAACTTC
Organism: Hemiprocne comata; assembly: GCA_020745705.1. Taxonomy (NCBI): domain Eukaryota; kingdom Metazoa; phylum Chordata; class Aves; order Apodiformes; family Apodidae; genus Hemiprocne; species Hemiprocne comata. The sequence continues at coordinate 20,912,583 of CM036597.1, read as the reverse complement.
TCAAGTCTCTGAAATTAAGAGAAACAGAGGGTATATATTAGAAAGTTAAAAAAAAAAAAGCTACAAAGATGAAAAGATGTATGGGCTAACAGGCTTGCCATAGTGCTCTGACTATTTCAACAGCTTTATTTATTACCAGCATTTTGGACGGGAGGACAAAAGTGTAAGCCAGAGAATGATTAAAGAGTGAGCTGGAGAAGTTTAGATTCTTTCAGAATAAATATGAGTAATGAACAGCATTTATTATGTGTGTTTAAAGGCAAAGTAATAAGGACAAAAGGTAAAGCTACACTAACAATTAACTATGAATTCTGGTTTGTGTTTGTGGCTGTGCCACCCAGCTACACCCACATAAGATTTCTATACTTGCCTGCCAGAACATGTACTTTCCAAGACCGTGATTTCTGCTCAGGCAGGAGGCAGATACACAGTTCAGGCTTTGTCCACAGCTGTGGGCAATCAGTGCTCACAGTGCTTGCAAATCCAGATAGTTGTTCCCAAGGAAAACTTACTCCAAGCTGAATTCCATACTCTGATATCTTCTGCCAGCATCCACTCTCCGTAGTGCTGACCTCAACTGCCCCTTCTGCCTACCAGGAAATTTAGCTGGGTGTTTGTAAATCTCTGTGGTGCATTGAACCCTTCTTTTCCTTGCAGATTGACCTTAGCAGGTCCAGCCTGGTTCCTTCATTTCAGCAGAACCAGGTGCTTTCATGGTGCTGCCCAAGAAACACCGGACTGCTGGGTCAGCTCTTGAAACGCAGCACGTCCCTTGCTTCTACTCACGTTAACCCCATGGCCATCATGCCTGGCCATTTTGCAGGAGCCTTCAGAAATGGACATGCCCTGGTCAGCGTGCAGTGTAGAGAATCTCAAACACCTCTCTCCTGGAAGGCAAGAGACCCAACCTAGAGGTGTGTCAACGCTCAAGATGTGCCCTCACTATGCAGAGTACAAGCATTTGTTGATCATAGATTCATAGCAAACTCTCAGCTCTTTAAGGAGTTAGTAAGAAGGGCCCCATGGGAAATGTCCCTCAGGGACAAGGGAGCAGAAGAGACCTGGCAGATCTTTAAGGATGCTTTCCATAGGGCATAAGAGATCTCAATCCCCAGCTGTAGGAAATTGGGCAAGGAAAGCAAGAGACCAGCATGGCTTAGTCAAGACCTGCTGGTCAAACTAAAAGGCAAGATGGACCTTCACAGGCAGTGGAAGAGGGGACAGGTTCCCTGGGAAGAGTATAGGGACGTTGCCCAGTTGTGTAGGGACAAGGTCAGGAAGGCCAAGGCACAGCTGGAGCTGAACTTGGCAAGGGATGTAAAGAAGAACAAAAAGGGCTTCTACAGGTTCATAAACCAGAAAAGGAAAGTTAAGGAAAGTGTAACCCCCTGATGAGCAACACTGGTGAACTGGTGACAACAGAGGAGGAGAAGGCTGAGATTCTCAACAACTTTTTAACCTTCACTGCCAATCTCTCTCCTCACAACTCTCAAGTTGATGGCCCACAGAACAGAGACAGGGAGACAAAATCCCTCCCACCATAAGTGAAGACAAGGTTTGTGACCATCTGAGGAACCTGAACATGCACAAGTCCATGGGACCTGATGAGATGCATCCCAGAGTCCTGAGGGAATTGGCTGATGTAGTTGCCAAGCTCTCCATGATATTTGAAAAGTCATGGCAGTCAGGTGGGGTCCCTGGTGACTGGAAGAAAGGAAACATTACACCCATTTAGGACCCTGGGAACTACTGACCTGTCAGCCTCACCTCTGTGCCTGGGAAGATCATGGAACAGATCCTCCTAGAAGAAATGCTAAGGCCCATGGAGGACAGGGAGGTGATTCAGGACAGCCAGCATGGCTTTTACCAAGGGCAAATCCTGCTTGACCAACCTAGTGGCTTTCTACAATGGAGAGACTGCATCAGTGGACAAGGGAAAAGCAGTGGATGTCATCTGTCTGGATTTCTGCAAGGCCTTTGACTTGAATGGTTTTAAGCTAGTGAAGGGTAGATTTAGGTTGGACATTAGGAAAAAGTTCTTTAATATGAGGCTGGTGGATCACTGAGACAGGTGAGAGAGAGGTGGTGGGGGCCCCATCCCTGGAGACATTCAAGGTCAGGCTTTATGGGGCTCCGAGCAATCTGTTCTAGTGTGAAATGTCCCTGCTTATTGAAAGGGTGTTGGACTAGATGACTTTTAGAGGTCCCTTCCAACCCAAGACTTTCTGTGATTCTATCATTCTTCAGAGCTCAAGTTAAGTGCCTACTTGGTACTTAATATGGATGCAGATCTGCAAATCACCTTATGTTCAGAGGCATCGGGAACTCCAGTTTCCATTGGAGTTATTCTCAATTTGCCTGTAAATAATGTCATATATGATCGCAACATTATCTATTGAATATGCTTAAGCAGGACCAGGTATTTTCCTGTTTGAAGTACTGGATTTGTTTTCCCAGTTCAAACTTCCATCTGCTTTTCAGACTATGACCATATGTTTTCTTTTGTCTCCCTGCTTCCTCTGACTTGCACCATTGCCTACTAAATTTGCAGCCTGTTTATGTTGGTTAGCAGCTTCAAAACCTGTACATGGCTCCTGTCTCCTGAGCACCTGGATGAATCACTCTTCTTTGCAAGACAGCTGTTGCCAGTGGTCCAAAATGCCACCCAAACTGAAGTTTTACTTATCCTGTTGAATTTAGTCGTCATTTTCCAGTGACTGCAACCCAGATAAATTACAGTATTTGCCTCTTTATTTATTTGTATTCATTCCAGCTAGGGCTGCATATTTTTGTTGTCCCTTTCAGAAGTTTAAGTGGGAATCCAGTACAAAATTAGCAACTGGATCCCATTTACCTCATTTCCTTGAACATAGTAATACTTCTCATCTAAGAACAACAGCCACAAAACCCCTCTGGCCAAAGGAAGACAATGCTTCTGTTTTCCTCTGTAATTGCATGTACCTCACAGTGCCCAGGGGACCACATTCTGACTCTTGATAGGACAGGATGAAGTATATGACCTTGCTACCTTGCTTTCTTGGTCAGCATTTTAATACCAGTGCTGGGTCAGGCATCTGAGAATCAAAACCCTTGAGGGTTCTGTCTGCAGAGCATCTCTGTAACACAAACAAATGATGGTGCACTGGGGGAGGGAGGAGAACGGCTGTTTGACCTACACTCTGTTGTCCAATGTGTTCTTCCTGTTTTCAGTTTGTCACATGTAGCTTCTATAAGAAGTCATGATTATGTCACCAATTCTACAATATAAATATATAGATATAAATGCTTCTTATGGCCCATTCCTGCCTAGTCTAATGGCAGGAAAAAGAGACAAAAGTCTCTCCGAAGTTAGAGAAGATAAAGAAGAAAAAGGGACTCATTTTTAACAACAAAGTGATTAAAACCTGAAACAGACAGAATCAACAAAAAATGCATTTTTCATTCTTGATACCACCTTCTCACTAGGTTTCTTTCTGGACCATGGGTTGAGCTTACTAGGATATGGTCTTTCATAAAATATGAGTTGCTGAACTCAATAGAATAGGATATACAGAATCCCTCCTGATCCTGAAGTTTAGGAATTTATGGTTTACCATTATGGAAACAGAATATTCTGAGTTCTGGATATTTTACATGACTGTTTCTCACAAAATTTTTTAAGCAGGCATTCCACATGATTAACGAAAAAAGGCTCAGCGAATTCTTGAAATGTATCTCAACATATCTAAGACCCTTTTTCTGGAAGTTATGGACAGAATTCCTGTTTCTGTGTGAGATCCCTGTTCTCTATTACTCCACTTAGACTTTTCTTCCCTAAATGTTTATGTAGGTGGAAGTAACCATTTTTCTGGAGAAGAAAGGGCATCCAAATAATCTGTTTGATAAACTTTTCTGTCTACTCCTGTAGCTGACAACCCCTGCTGAAGTGCAAAAGTAGTTGCTGAGCTTTAAACTCTTTTATTTCCATTTTCTCTTGAGGGTATCTCAGAAGGAAGTTTCCCTGCCAATCCCATTTCCAGAAGGAAGTATCATAAGTTCCACAGACAGAACTTAGAGTCACCATGAACTGCTGTTACATTTGATCTAGGGATGGTATCAAACAGCAATGGGATTTTTTTGTAAGGGTTCTGGTTTCCAAGGTACTGCATTTATGGAGGAAAAACCCCATGGATCAGTACAGGTTGGGGGTTGGCCTGCTGGAGAGAAGCTCTGGGCAGAAGAGCCTCGAGGTCCTGGTGGGTGGACAACAGGCTGACCATGAGCCAACAATGTGCCCTTGTGGCCAAGAAGGCAAATGGTCTCCTGGGGTACACTGAGAAGAGTGTGGCCAGTTGGTCAAAGGAGATTCTCCTCCCCCCTCTATTCTGCCCTGGTGAGGCCACATCTGGAGCACTGTGTCCAGTTCTGGGCTCCCCAGTTCATGAAGGATAAGGAACTACTGGAGAGAGTCCAGCCCAGGCCACAAAGGTGATGAGGGGACTGGAGCATCTGCCCCATGAGGAAAGGCTGAGAGAGCTGGGGCTGTTCAGCCTGGAGAAGAGAAGGCTGAGGGGGGATCTCATCAATGCTTATAAATAAGTACAGGGGGCATCAGGAGGGTGGGACCAGACTTTTCCACAGTGTCCAATGACAGGACAAGGGGAATGGGCACAAGGTGGAGCACAGGAGGTTCAAGTTAAACATAAGGGAAAACTGCTTTACCGTGAGAGTAACAGAGCCTGGGACAGGCTGCCCAGAGAGGTTGTGGAGTCTCCTTCTCTGGAGACATTCCAAACCCATCTGGACGTGTTCCTGTGGGATCTGCTGTAGGTGATCCTGCTCTGGCAGGGGATTGGACTAGATGATCTTCAGAGGTCCCTTCCAGCCCCAACCACTCTGTGCCTCTATGACTCAGAGGAGTCAGTGAGCCCAGGGCCTGTGTGGCATTGTCACCTGCGTGCTGTCACACAGCACTGTTGTGTATGTGGTGTCCATGCAGATATTTATGCTGCTTCCCTTCTCTTCACATCAGGTGTTTAGAACTGGACCAGGGATTTGGAAAGGATGTAAAGGCCATGGGTTGAAAACCCCTTCTCTAGAGAGGATCCTGCCTGGAAATAAACATTCCTGGAGCATTCCCGTCAGACGCAGTAACAAGGCATTCCCTGGGGCAGTTATATGTGCTTCTCACCATTGGGCTGCGTTTTCTCTCTTGTTTATTTCAACAAAAATGTCTTTCTTGCTTCTTTGCTCTCTGTTCCTGCTGCATGGCCTTGCTGTGACCGCAGGCTGCCTTGACAGAAATCACTGGCTGGAACGATGTGCTTTGCCAAGGTTGTCTTTATTTAGACAAGGTTTCTGCTTTCTGAATTCTCTAGTAGGAATGGAGACATCATAAAGTAACTGCTGCACCTCAATTGTGGAGGCTGTATGTTGGGCTCAGGGGAAAGTACCTTTGACATTACTACCTTGTTTAGTTTCTTCTCTCACTTTTTTTACAGGGAAAACAGGAACCTCTGAATAATTTAGCAGTGTAGCAGACAATAAGGGTTTGGGTTTGGTTTGGTTTTTTTTGCTTTGAATATAAGCCTGGGTTGTGGACAATCCTCCTTTCTACCCAGACGTATAGTCAGGACAGTAGCCTGAGCTCAGACACCCCCAGACACTCCTTGATTTTTCCTCCCTTTGTATTATACCAGAACATGGCAGTCTGCAATACAAATAGTATCTGTGTTGGGCATGCATGTTGTAACTGTTAGTGTTCCAGGGGAGTCTAAGGTCAAACAGAGATCAGCCTCTTCGAGGCACTGTACCTCTGGACAGTTTCTCCTGAAGAGTTAGCAGTCAGAGACAGGAAAGGTTACAAACTGGAGATTAAAAGAGCAACAGCAAACAGATTTCCTCAGGCCAGTGGAAAGGCCAGGAATGGAGTTTCAGCTCCTGTTAAACTAACAACATTACCTACATTTATATCAGATGTGCATAATAGATTGACCTGGATTTAATATAATCAGATTCTATACAAATCGGTAACATTTTCTGGTTAGATGTCAAGCCTAAACCAAAGAGCTGATATATGAAGCACAGTGTATATAATAGAACATTTATTTTTTTTTTTAACATTTAGGTTTTTTAACAGAATTCAGAGCTGTGATCCTGATCCTCACTATAACCTGTGAATTATGATGAATCTATATAGAGTGGCAGGAGGAGGATCTGAGCATACGTATTGGTTTAATATCCCCACACAGAGGATTTGGGTTGAGTATTTCAACAGTTCAGAAATAGGCATGAAAAAAAGTACCAGTTAGTTTGAAAGAGCTTAACATCTATTTAGAATACATTAGATTCCATGGAGCTTCCAGCTAGATAAATTCAAGCATCTTTCCTCATTTCTCTGCTGTGAAACAGTCCTCTATTGCTGACTTGGTCTTTTCCTTTCATGGAGGTGGGAAATGGAGGCCTCAGACAAAACAGATGATGTTTGGCCAGATAAGGATTTAAATAGGCCATCTAACACTGCTGATAATGCTGTCTATTTAAGATTTTAATGTCCTGAAGGGAGATATTTTGCAGCAGACAAGTAATTCATAACTCTGGAGCAGAATCTGAATAATGGAACAGAATTGCTCTGTTACCTGTTTCAGCCTCCCTGCTGAGAGCTGTCTGCATGCCTGGCACCTTGCCTGTCGGTGGAGTTTGGAAATGCCCTTGCAGAGACAGCCTTTCTACCATGCTTATGTGTCCTATGTGACAGGAATTCATACCAGGCGATCCATAAATATTCGTGTACAGTCATCACAGAGTGACAATGTTGCAGTTGTACAGTCACATTAAATCATAAAGCTGGGACTCTCTTTAAACATATAATTTTCTCAGCTGCATGCAGAAGTCAAGGTACAACTGCTATTTTTACCACTAGCTTTGCTGCCACTAAGTGATTGGGCTGATTGTGTGAATGATTTTGCTTTTAAATACTCCTAAAATGGAGGTTTGTGATGTGCTGGGTCAGTTATTTCCTGAGGACTAACTGATCTTACGGACTTTCATTTGAAAACTTGAAATATTTGAATGTAGAAACAATGAAAACCCTCTAGCATTTAAATTTGGTAGTAGAGATGGAATACCTGTTGAAAAGATGATGTTTGCCTTTGGTATCCTCAGGTGTCATTCGTGTCACATAAAATCAGGAGAGGAATTACCCCAGAACCAGAAGCAGTGATGTCTGGTCTCCTCTTGACATGTGTGATGTGGTTGCTACTCCAAATGAGTTTGAAGGAGCTGGAACCCCCTAAGTGAGGTGTATCAAGGCAACACTATGATCTGCACCTTACTAGGTGTCAGTGAACAAAAGATTTTCAAAAGTGTGAACTGTAACTGAAGATTTTCTTTCCCATGGACAATGAACGTGTAACACCTTTCCCTTATGTGACTTTTTCAGTGCCAAAAAGGGGCTGTGGTCACATTGCAGCTTTTCACCCAACAAGTCATTAGTAGGTTCTCCAGCCTCAACAAATACCTTTTTTTTTTTATTATATCAATTTCAGAGAAGACACAAATCAAATCTTGAAATGTATTCATGCTGGTCCAAGACCTGAACTTCCTCCTCACTTCAGCATGGAAAATAATGCTGCTGCACGCAGAGGAGCTGCCATGACTATGCATCATAGACATTTAAAGGAGGGAACAGAAGGTAGCTGCTTAAAATGTCTATGATTTTTTTAAGGATACAGTCTCTCTCTCAGCATGTACTGGAGAACATCTGATATCTGATTCACAGGGCATACACTCATCTGACTCCTGATTTCTAAATGGGAATTTTAAGACAGCATCAATGGGGTCTAATTCTAAAAAAAAAAAAAAAGGCAAAAAAAAAAAAGCTTATAGATTTAATCACTAGGGATAAATTTATGTATCTGTAAGTGTATACCTATATAGGAACAAGTGTATCCATATGTTCTGAGGGAGGTTTGAACATAGAAGGAGGCTGCCTCCCTAGACTGAGGAAATATGAGGTATGGACAAGGAAGAGAGCTGCTTCAGGAGAGTGGTGAAGGGGCTGGCAAAGGGCACACCTGGTGCAAGAAGGGAGGAACAGGAGGTGTGATCTGGAGAACAGGGGAGCCAGGCAGCCCTTGGAGGGGAGACTGGAGGAGTCAGGGTGTTTACAGAAGGGGACAAGAAGGCAGCAGAAATGCTCTAGGAGAAGGGGAGGAGAGGGAGATTCACTTCCATATGGCAGGTAGATATGCAGGATCTGATGAGCAATGAGCTCATGAGGAGACAATTAAGTTGGGAACTGGCAGAGACCTGCTGGTGTGCAGCCATTGGACTGGGCTTGCAGCAGTGCTGGGGAAGGGCAGATCACAGAGGGGGAGAGCAGGCAGAAAAGCTTGCCCAGAACATGGGCTGGCAGCACAGCCTGGGATTTGGGTGTTCCAGCAGAGCTTCACAGATCCCCCAGATCTTGATGGAAATTGAGAGGGAGAAATCAGTGAGATGGAGAGCAGGGCAGGGAGAGATAAATTAGCAGCAGAAAAAACTGTGACAACTGAGGCTTGTGAGTTTGAACTGACAGACCTAAAAAGAGCTGGAGAGAGGAGATAAAAGAGTGGTTCTGGACACGTGTTGGCAGGGCTGGATGAGGAAGGCTTGGAGGTTTCTGCATGTGAGGCCAGTTCAGCTGGGGTGAGGGGTTCTGGCTCCTCACAAGGGCTCTGCAGCACACCCAGGCTACAGCTCAGCAGTCTGGAGCCTGTGGCTCAGGCCAGGTCCAGGTGCCAAAGGTGAAGGACCAGCTGCTTCACCACCCTTCTAACGAGCAGCTCCTGGCCCCCAGGGAGCCCCATGAGCACTCTGGGAGCTGTGTGGTGACTCCAGCACATCTTGTCTGCACTCCCCTGTCAGGAGACATCTCCTCCCTCACCTCTGCCCACATCGAGAGCTGCCACTGGAAGCACTCCCAGGTTCAGATCTTTCTGGTTCATCATCACACACTCACAACCCTTTATTAAGTGAAACATTTCACTCCGATCTCACATAGTTGTTTTTGCATGCAGCAAGCAGCCCAGCATGGGACTCTGGTTTCCCTTTAGCTTTGCAGGACCAACCAGGCAGCTACTTTTTGGAAACTAAGTGAGGAATGTGAGTGCCCATTAGGAGGAGAAAACATCAAGGGCAAGAACAAGCTGCAAAACCCTCACCCAGGAAAGAAATACACAACGGTGTCCAAGGGAGAGCTAAATATTGATGACCCTCTTTTACCCTGGTTTCTCTGCTAAGATTGCCAACAGGAATAATAAGTACCTGAGCAGGTGGGTCCTGAGACATGGGATCCTGTTCATCAGCCAGTACACTCAAAGAGCTAACACCTGGGCTTGCTGATAATTAATCCTTCCCCTAAAGAGTGTGTTCCTCAGACAATAGCCCATTCACAATCTTCACTTTTTCTGTGCCTGCTTCATAGGGCAGAACCTGCTCCTTATACATTCTCCAAGGCACTGATATTGATCTCCATCAAAACAGTCCCAGAAGAATGAGAGTACAGTCACAGTGATGGATAGAATTACAGTACAGTGCCTCAAAGCTAAGCAGTGACAGCTTAATAGACCTGCAATAAATGAACAGCAAGACAATAACAATATGCTGTGGGAACCATAAGTATGTGATTATGAAATAACAAACCAGGATTCCCTCAGTGCCAACAAGCTTCTAGCATTCCATTTAAAAACTATAAATCTGCCATGGCCCAAGTTAAGTAAACTCCTCTCAGAGTACTAAACCCTTTGTTTACAGGGAGGGCAATTATGCTGACTCTCAGAGCAAACAGGAGATGCTCACTTCCAGAGCACGTAAAATTAAACAGGAACATTTCATACTAAGCTGAAAAGTTCCCTCTGACACTGGGGAAACTCACGTCTTCTCAGGCAGGAGTAGTCTGTACCACATTGCTACCCTGCAGCCTTCTCCTTGATGTGGTGAGGACAGGAAGGGGTTAAAGGCTGCTGGTAGTTGCCGATGTGGGCAGGAATGGATCATGCAGTTTGCCACTTGTACAGTGCATGGGGAGGTTTGCTGCGGAGGAGCAAGGTCAGGTCCTAGGAACAGGAGCTAAGGATTTCTGAGTTTTAACCTTGATTCTGACATTGACTCTTTTATGAGCTTGGAGAAAACAGAGAACTTCACCACAGACAGATGAAGGATCAGAAAACTCACCAGCCTTATAAGGAAGTTGTGCACATTAATTAGGGTTTATTTTCATAGTGCTCTGCATGTAGAAGGTGCTAAGAGATACACCTGATAAGAAAATTTACAAAAGGCCACAGATCAAGCCCCAGCTGAGAAAGCTGTAAAATGTTTGTTGCAAATTCAGTGGGAGAAACAGAAATGTTTCAGATACAAGAAAGGAATGGGTATAGTGCAGAAAAACAACTTATTTTCCAGTTTCTGAGTTCCATCCTTCTGTAGGTCAGGAGGCTGCCAGAGAGTGTCAGACTTCGAGCATTTGCTTCCACCATCAGCGACATTAATTCTGAAGGTTGGTGCATAATTACCATTTGGTAATTAATTAATTATGGCTTAAAACTTGAAGAGGAGAGATCTACTTTAGACATTAGGAGGAAATTCTTCACTATGAGGGTGGTGAGATACTGGAACAGGTTGCCCAGAGAAGTTGTGGAAGCCCTTGCCCTGGCAGTGTTCAAGGACAGGTTGGATGGGGCTTGGAGCAACCTGGTCTAGTGGGAGGTGTCCCTGCCCATGCAGGGGGATTGGATCTAGATGATCTTTAAGGTCCCTTCCAACCCAAACCATTCCATGATTCAGACTCCCAAGGATACTGTGCAACCAATGCTTGATACTTGAATCATAATTTGAACTGAAGAGTGATGAATGAGCTGAATTATGCCTTAGGGAAAAATGAAAGATGAAAATAAGGTTGATGTCAGCTTAATGGTCCTTAGAAATAGTCACTGAATAGAAGTTCAGGTGAAAAGACAACAAACTAGATAGTGAAATCATCTGTATATGTATTGGCATGGGACGAGCATTGTTGTTGTGCTGGGTCACTGGAGGAGCCATAGGAAGGAGCTTGAGGCTGAGGAGGAGTCGTGGCCACAGATTTGGCAAGGAGGTGGAACACAGTGGTGTCAGTTTATTGAGGGTGAATCGTGCCTGCCTTGGAAGAGTCCCTGTTCTGAACCCCAGGTGCTTATGTCCTGTTTGTAGCAGCTCCACTATCAGTTGTCAGTCCCTAGCACTCTCCTAAGCTCACAGTGAAAATGGCTTAAATTAATGAATTGTTGCTGGACTGAGGCCCAGCAAGAGAGCACAGAGATCCCCTTCAGCACACTGCACTCCCCTTCCCATGTGTGATACCTCATGACATGTAAAGAATGCCTACAGCTCATCTCAGACCTTAGAACTTGGTCCAAATGATGCCATAGTCACGGCCTCACCAGTGAAAACCTGCAGGTTGGTTGTTGCTTTTACAAGAAAACAAGCAAACTTCAAGCAGTGTAAACATTCATGTCCATAGCAAAGGAAGGGGAAAACACTCTGTAGTGTCCTAGCAGCCCAGACCTGGTTGCAGCTGCCAGCTCCACCTCTGTTGCTGGAGCTTCTCAGCTTTTCCTACTCCAAGCCCTACACCCAAGTGCATTAAGCTGCCTATTTTGCCAACTAAGACTCAGGTATATTAGGTGCTGCTGTTGCCTGTACAGTCACTTCTGCTCAGAAATCCTGCAAAATGAGTGTTTCTGGTCCCCTTGAACTTTCAGAGACCTTCAAGGACTTCTTGGCTACCCAGCTTTCAGGGGGTTGCATATGTCCTGTAGCCACCTTGTGTTTTTGAGCAGTGATGATTTCTTTTTTCAGGAGTGGGCATTCTCCTTAGTCCTTTTTGCCCTGTAAGAATAGGGGTTCCCTGCCTTTAAGGAAAGCAATGGGAAAAGGGAATACTTTTCCTGTGTTGAAAGCCATCACAGTTCAGAAGTAAATTTGAAGAGGTACATTCTGCAGCCTAAAAGGAGTGTTACTCATAGGGAAAGTTTTGCTTTTTGCTCTCTGACAGCCAAGTCCAGCTCCATAAAAATCAATAAGGGAAAAAGGTTTGCAAAAGTTATGGAAACCTGTCTTCCCCCAAACCAACATTTGTCTGCAGAAATAAGGGCAATTTTCAAGATAAATGTAAAAATAAATGAAAATTGTTTTTTTGGGAAGAAGCATACAGAAAGCTGCTTCAAGGCCATTCTCTTTAGCTGGGCAGAGGACATCTACCAAGCTATTTTAGAAGGCAGTAAAGGCTAACTACTGAACCATTTGCACTTGCCAGCATAAAGAGTGCAAAAGACTTGGGAGGCTAAAACAAAATGAGAAGAGAAACGAGCTATCTATTCAGTCTGTTTTCCAGAAGGAATGTTTCAAGTGCCAGAAACAGAAAATAAATAGAGATTGTGGAGTCAGAACTATCACCTCATAGGTACTGCCAGCACCTTGGTAGCTGCAGAGAGACATAAAACTCTTCTGGACATGCAGATGGTGAATTGGACTTTTGAAAAATACCTCTTTTTTCACCCTCTTTTAAATCATTGTTGGCCTAGAAAATATGAGTGAATCAAGTATTCTGAACAAGCTAAAAATTTCCATACTTCTTGATGATGTTAATTAAAATGTTGGTGATACCAATTCTCTTGTTATGTCAAAGCCTAGAAACACTTTTGGATTTTTTTTTGTGAATGTCTTTTAAAAACATCTGCTTGGCTGTAACTGATTTTAATTATTATTTGTTAAGTGTCAAAACTACATAATGCTGTTAATGTTTCTTCAACTTGTATTCCTAGGCCCTTGAAGTTCACTAATTTCAGAGAAATTTGTTCCTTGTAATTATAGTCTAAACTGATTTTTCAAGACATAAGAAATCTCATCTTGTTGCATTATATAAACTGGTTTATTCTGAATTGCCATGAACAAGCTGGCAGTCTTTTTTTAGCTGCTTGAACTCTCTCCAGAAATTGTCCATCCCATAGAGCAAGGAGCTCCTCAGCTAGTTTATACAAGCCCTTCCTGGAATTTTTCTGAAACAAGAAGTTGCTCAGATCCTGTTTAGCCTAAGCTGTGTACTTGATTCTTGGTTGAGATCAGAGGGTGGAGGAGATAGAAAAGTCCTGGTCTCCTCCCTTTCCTCCCCTACATGATGCTCAAATTTCTGCTCTTCAACAACAGAGTTGGTTGCATTGGCCTGAGCACAGACACTTAGAGATGGGCATTGAATTGGTGCTGAGATGTCCTTCTGCTGGACCATGTAGTGCCAGTGCTGCTGGGAGGAGAGTCCACCAACTCCAGACTTCTGACAGATGATTTGAAATTATGTCAAAACACTGCAGAAAATTAGAGACCATTTTGGTTTGCTTTGGAAGTTCTCTTTTCCTGTGTACCTTAAGAGGCAGCTTTGCCTTATACCCACCTCCTGAATTATTATTTAACTGCTGGAGAGCAGCTCTGGGGAGAAGAACCTCGAGGTCCTGGGGGACAACAGGCTGACCATGAGCCAACAATGTGCCCTTGCAGCCAAGAAGGCCAATGGCTTCCTGGGATGCATTAAGAAGAGTGTGGCCAGTTGGTCAAAGGAGATTCTCCTCCCCCTCTATTCTGCCCTGGTGAGGCCACATCTGGAGCACTGTGTCCAGTTCTGGGCTCCTCAGTTCATGAAGGACAAGGAACTACTGGAGAGAGTCCAGCCCAGGCCACAAAGGTGATGAGGGGACTGGAGCATCTGCCCCATGAGGAAAGGTCGGGAGAGCTGGGGCTGTTCAGCCTGGAGAAGAGAAGGCTGAGGGGGGATCTCATCAATACTTATAAATATCTACAGGGGGTGTCAGGAGGGTGGGACCAGACTTTTCCACAGTGTCCAATGACAGGACAAGGGGAATGGGCACAAGCTGGAGCACAGGAGGTTCAAGTTAAACATAAGGGAAAACTGCTTTACTGCGAGAGTAACAGAGCCTGTGACAGGCTGCCCAGAGAGGTTGTGGAGTCTCCTTCTCTGGAGACATTCCAAACCCATCTGGACGTGTTCCTGTGGGATCTGCTGTAGGTGATCCTGCTCTGGCAGGGGATTGGACTAGATGATTTTCAGAGGTACCTTCCAACCCTGATGACTCTCTGACTCTATGATTGTGTTTACTAAGCACCTTTCCCTTTTCCATGGGTTGTGGCAGTGGCAGATCTTCCCTCCAGAAGGTTTTAGGAGATCAGTTCAAATGTGACTTTTCAACATTTTTCTCCCAAGGATGGCACATGGACAGGTTTGGGGACGTTTTTATTGAACACAATCTGCAAAAATGGATTTCCCTCTTATTTCTTCACCCTGGTTGCACACTGACTGTTGAACTGCTCCCACACATCGTGACTGTGCGATGGACTGACCAAGAAACACAGTGTAACCTTCTCCAGCCACATCATCAGCAGGCACAAAAGCGATTGGATGTGTAGAAGACAGTATAAACAAAACTGAGACTTCAGTATAAACAAAACTGAGACTTCAGGACACATGCCAATTCTGGGCATAAGGCAACTGGCTGCAGAGGAGATGGGGCCAGGTCCTGGGTGTGGAGCTCCAGCAGCCACCACAGTCACAGCCCAGCCCTGGCCACTCCTTCCCGCTTGTCACCAGCCTACACAGCCTGGCAATTTATGAGGGAATGAAAAGCCTTCCCACGGGTTCATCCTAAAATGATAATAATTTTCTGCACTAGAGTTTTATTCAAGGTACTCATAATGTATCTTTAAACAGCATTCATGCAAAATCATCTTTATAGACTTTGAATACTGTCAGACAGAGGAACTTAGTTTAATGAATAGTTTTAACTGAGAAACCCTGTTTCTAACCTGCCTTTATTTCTCTTTAAAAAGTAAAAAAATCAGAGTGCAATAATTCTTCCATCAGCTATACTGCAATAATGTCATGAGATGGAAAGCAAACTCAGACTTCTTTTAAGGATACCTTTACTTTGCATTCTGCAAATATTAAAGAACTCTTTGTTTCCTGAGAAGCTCCATCTCTAGAACATTGTGGTGCTGAAAATCTCAAGGAAAACAGGCCATTATTTCCAATACAGTCTGTGCCTAGAGTCTGATGCCTAAATGCACATAGAGTAACTCAATGGCTAGAAATTTGGATGATCAGAGAAACTTCCATGCAGCATGACCAGCTGCAGGTGCATGCCACAAATCCAGGACCCATTTGCTGAAAGAAACATTATCTCTACACTAGCATTTGTCCATCTGTGTCTTGGAGGGCTTTATAGAAAAGGGTGGGAAGACCCTAGATGCTAAAATTGTGTCTGTCTATGTATCTGTCGGTTTATCTGTCTGTCCATCTGTTTATTTACCTGTCTACATCCACAAGCTACCTGTCTATCTAGCTCTTGGCTGGCAGCCCGACTAAAGGATATTATATTTTTTTGACTTAATGTATAATTCCTATGTTCCCTCATTCCTCCCATTTTCTTCTAAAAACTTATTGCATGGACAATCAAGAAGGTCCCACTCTTAAAAACGGCTGGAAGCATTCCCTGAATCTGGCTGCATGTGACATGTTCATGCATGGCTGAGAAGAAGGAGCTGGATAAGGAATTGCATTTCACTTTGCCAGCTGAGTCGGCACAATGAAGGCAGCAATCAGTCAGTAAACACGAGGCAGAACCTGGCACCCTGCAGGCAGGCAGACAGGTAGATAAGATGGTACAGAGGCAACATGCCCCTTATTACCCAACAAGCAGCTCATATGGATTTGCAGTGTCATTAGTGAGGTCTGGAACAAGAGCAGATAGTTTGTTGACAAGAGACTTCTTTGCAGAGAATAAGGTGAGCTGGAAATCTTGTCCTGGCCCTCTCTCTTAATACCGCTGAGACCACTAGGATTTTTCAGTGGGACTTTTAAGTATTTGCTGTCCAACTGGGGACAGCAACTGCTTCCTTTCAGCTCATTATTTTTCTGAGCTCTGAAATCTTCTTCCAAAGAAGATCACAGATAAGACTTCAATCTTACCTGCAGCACTATTGCACACTCTGAATCCTCCTTCTTTGAATCAGGTCTCTGATTTTTCAGGCCTGGCTACATTCCACCAACAAGGATCAGTGCCCAAAAGATTGCAGAGGCTCAAAGACAAGAAAAAAAATCTCATTCTCAGACTTCCCTTCCTGTGCCTTGTTGTCTTTTCGTGTATCAGTTACACTGGAGAGTAAATCCAGCCAATTCAAATTTCCTTGTTGTTTGCCATGTGGTCATTGATCTAATACTAGATGTGTTTGTGTTTCCAGGTCTGACAGGATTATTTATACATAAACCAGCTTCATTCGTGTTTGTTCAGATCAGTTTTCTCATTACACTCAAGTCCAGTTTTATGACAATGAAGTTTTAGGGCTGGAGATCTTAGGAGCTGCACTGGATCCATAGTGGGATGATGACACTTCTGTGCCTGTGGGACCAAAGCACCTGACACGTGTGAGCACAGTGCAGGGTACAAGGACAGCAGCAGAACTGCTCACACCAGGTAACTATGCAGAGCTGTCTTGTTTTATAAAGAGCCCGGTGCCCTGAAGGCACCAAGGCCATTGAGGGATTACAGACCTAATGCAGAGTTGTAGGAAGAACAGAAAAGGGAGAAGAAGGATTAACCACCACTAAAATAACAGCAGGGAGAGCAGCCTGCTAGTTTATCTCTCTGCACTTCCTTAGGCCAAAAATTGTGCAGCCATTTGCCTTTCCCTTGTCCTATGGAGAAGTCATGGACATCAAGGGGGAAAATCAGCTGCTTGGCTCTACTGATCTTTGGGACATCCACTTTTTGCATTTTTTCTAAACTTGTTTTTCCTGGGCTGAAAATACTGAAAACATTTTGTGTGGTTTGGTTGTTTTGTTGGGGGTTTTTGCTACCATATGAAGACCAGCTCAGTTCAGGTCATGTTCAGCAGCCAGCATGGATCTGAGGAACTCAAAGGTCAGTTGTGAGGCAGGACCTGAATGGTGGCGATCAACTGGAAACAGTCTGCTCACTCTGTTTGTTTCTGCCTCATTGTATTTTGTTAACACCAGACAGGATTTTGTCTACTGGAACAGAAAAACAGATGCCCCAATGAGCTGGTGTGAGCAGCACTAGTAGAGAGGAAGGAATAATTATTTAGTGCTTTAGAGGTTGAATCTCTTGGCTTCCCAGAAAACAGGAGAAGCATGGCTGTCAGACAACTGACAGAGATTCTGACACAAGGGAATTCCCTTTACCTTTCAAGCTGTGTTTTCTAGAACATGGATGTTTTGCCAAGCTTCCAGCTGCAGATGTACAAACACAATGCTCATCCTCCAGCAGGGCAGCTCTTCAACTCCACGTAGCTGGCTTCCCATTTGTACCCCATCCAAAGGCTCTGCTTTCAGCAAAAGTGATGGACACTGCAGAGGGTGTGCTCCAAGGTTTCACAGAATGTACCAGCTTGAAAGAGATGTCAAGTGTGTGACCAGCTTTGTTATATGCCTGGGCTGAACTGCTGCAAGGAAAATCATGTAACAACAGTTTGAGTCTGTGGCTCAGTGACAGTTGCCTGTGTCGTGCAAACAAGACCAGAAGGTTGGTATTTCAGGCTGCCTCTGTGGAGGTCACAAGGTGACACTGCATCAGTTTATTTTTGAAAGGTTACAAGTGTATTGAGATGAAATAAAAAACGTGGACCAAAATTCATCAAAATAAGCTCTGCAGGAGCTAGCAGAGTACAGACATGGCTTATCCACCACCACCCCTTCCAGCCAGTGATGGCCAAAATGGTCCCAGGTTCAGGGGAAGAAGAGGAGACAAGCGACCAGGGATGAAATCTGGTGCTTGAAGCAAAGGAACAAGAAACAATCCCATCAGGCCACCCTTCAGTCAGTAAAAAAAACCAGCAGGTCTCTGCATCTGATGGGCAGAGGGATTGCAAACCAGCAGCTGACTGGTCACCAGGGCAGCAATTAGAGCATGAATCTGATGAAGAGCAAGACTTGCTGGGGAGGGGTGGACACCAGGCTGGTGAAGTCTGCAGGAAGTTCTCCCCCCAGTGAGTGTAGGTCAGGATTTCATAACCTGACTGGACAGAGATGATATTTCCAGTCTCTGCTTTCAAAATAGAGCTTGATATCAAACGGCCAGGTTCCTCAAGGGAAAAACTGCAAAACAACAGAATACAAATAGATGCAATTACTGAAGACTTTTCTTGTTTCATAGGGAGCTACAGTAACAACGTTTTCTCTTTCTTTCTTTCTTTCTTTCTTTCTTTCTTTCTTTCTTTCTTTCTTTCTTTCTTTCTTTCTTTCTTTCTTTCTTTCTTTCTTTCTTTCTTTCTTTCTTTCTTTCTTTCTTTCTTTCTTTCTTTCTTTTTCTTTCTTTCTTTCTTTCTTTCTTTCTTTCTTTCTTTCTTTCTTTCTTTCTTTCTTTCTTTCTTTCTTCCTTTCTTTCTTCCTTTCTTTCTTCCTTTCTTTCTTTCTTTCTTTCTTTCTTTCTTTCTTCCTTTCTTTCTTCCTTTCTTTCTTCCTTTCTTTCTTCCTTTCTTTCTTCCTTCCTTTCTTCCTTTCTTCCTTTCTTCCTTTCTTCCTTTCTTCCTTTCTTCCTTTCTTCCTTTCTTCCTTTCTCCCTTCCCTTCTCCCTTCCCTTCTCCCTTCCCTTCTCCCTTCCCTTCTCCCTTCCCTTCCTTCTCCCTTCCCTTCTCCCTTCCCTTCTCCCTTCCCTTCTCCCTTCCCTTCTCCCTTCCCTTCTCCCTTCCCTTCTCCCTTCCCTTCTCCCTTCCCTTCCCTTCTTCCCTTCCCCCCTCCCCTCCCCTTCCCTTCCCTTCCCTTCCCTTCCCTTCCCTTCCCTTCCCTTCCCTTCCCTTCCCTTCCCTTCCCTTCCCTTCCCTTCCCTTCCCTTCCCTTCCCTTCCCTTCCCTTCCCTTCCCTTCCCTTCCCTTCCCTTCCCTTCCCTTCCCTTCCCTTCCCTTCCCTTCCCTTCCCTTCCCTTCCCTTCCCTTCCCTTCCCTTCCCTTCCCTTCCCTTCCCTTCCCTTCCCTTCCCTTCCCTTCCCTTCCCTTCCCTTCCCTTCCCTTCCCTTCCCTTCCCTTCCCTTCCCTTCCCTTCCCTTCCCTTCCCTTCCCTTCCCTTCCCTTCCCTTCCCTTCCCTTCCCTTCCCTTCCCTTCCCTTCCCTTCCCTTCCCTTCCCTTCCCTTCCCTTCCCTTCCCTTCCCTTCCCTTCCCTTCCCTTCCCTTCCCTTCCCTTCCCTTCCCTTTCTTTTTCTCTGCCAGTTTTTTCGTGTTTCAGGAAACTGAGACATCTGCTGATAATTTACAAGCAGAAAAAGACTCCTCAAATGAGCTTGAAACAGCAGTTTATGGAAGTACCCAGAACATCACATGATGAACAATCATCAAATTAAAAAAGGCGACTTTGGGCCATATTGTTCCAGTTATGATTATGCAAATTTCAAAGTCAATAAACGTGGGTTGTGAGCTGGGAAAGGCACAGATCAATGCTCCACTTCTTAGCTTTTCTGTTCTCTGCTCAGTCCATCAAAGGGTAAGAGGAGGAATGTAACCATTAGCAGCTTTCCTTTTCTCCATTCCCAGCATAGGAAACGACTGCAGCCATTCAAGTGCAAACCTAGCATTGAAGACCCCAATTTGAGAAGGTTGTTTTTGGCTTTTAAAGCCTTTCCTGAGGTTTCACAACGTTTTTAAGCCTAGTGAGATATTTTTCATCCATAAATCAGAGCAAGTATAGATTGCACAGTCGTGCTAATGGTCCAGTTCCTGCTCTGTCAGCTGCTCTGCCACCAGGCAAGTGTACCCTGCAGTGCCTGGATTTGCAGTTTGCTTATTATTCAGAGCAGGAACTTGTCCAGGGGACCAAGAAGGCCACCAGCATCCTGGCCTGCATCAGCAATAGTGTGGCCAGCAGGAGTAAGGCAGTGATTGTCCCCCTGTGCTGGGCACTGGTGAGGCTGCACCTCAAGCACTGTGTTCATTTCTGGGCCACTCGCTACAAGAAGGACATTGAGGGACTGGAGCATGTCCAGAGAAGAGCAACCAAGCTGGGGAAGGGTCTGGAGAAAAGTCCTGTGAGGAGAGGCTGAGGGAACTGGGATTGTTTAGTTGAAGAAGAGGAGGCTGAGGGGAGACCTGATTGCCCTCTACAAGTGTCTGAGAGGAGGTTGTAGGGAGGTGGGTGTTGGCCTCTTCTCCCAAGTGACTAACAACAGGATGAGAGGAAATGGCCTGAAGTTGCTCCAGGGGAGGTTTAGGCTGGATATTAGGAAGCATTTCTTTATTGAAAGAGTGGTCAGGCCCTGGCACAGGCTGCCCAGGAGGGTGGTGGAGTGACCATCCCTGGAGGTATTCAAGTAACATGTAGACGTGGCACCTCAGGACATGCTTTACTGAGCATTTTGTTTTTTGTTTTCTGGCATTTGGAGGGGGGGATGTTGTTTTTGTTTTTGTTTTTGTTGTTTGCTTTGTTGGGTTTTGTTTTGGTTTGTTTGTTTTTCTTGTTGTTTGTTCGGGTGAATTGTGTTAGTTCCCAACCCGAAGGGTGGACAGCTGGACTCAGTGTTCTTAGATGTCTTTTTCAACCGTGACAATTCTGTGATTCTCTGATTCATCTCCTGGGCTCTTGTTGCCCACAGGGGCCGAGGGAGCCACAGCTTGTGTGTCTGTGTCATATCCACCTGCCTGTGCTGTTAAGGCTGGAATCAGCAAAGAGAAAGCCTGAGAAATAAAAGAGAACGTATCTCTCCCCATGGAAACAGTATTCTAGAAATACTGCTCAGGATGCAGAAAGGCTGGAGGCCTCTGTTGCCTCCTTAGGCCAAGATTTACTGCCCTGTCATGATGCCACTAATATTTTTTTTGTACCATAAGCCAAAACTTTTCAATACTAATTGAAGGGAAGTAGGAGGCAAACCACCGAAAATCTGTTTCATCACCAGGTTGCTTTTGTACTGCAGAAGAACACTTGGTAAACGCACCCACCTTCCCAGAGTTTTCTTTAAATTATTCTCACCTCTACTAAGGGTAAGATACTGTATTGTATTTGTCCTGGTCAGTTCAGATTCCTGCACGAGGAGATTTCTTTATTTTGGTTCACTAGAGACACTATACTACCATATAGTGATTTGAATTCAATGGTACGTTCCTATCAGGAGGACAAAATCTGTTGCATCTTTTTATGACAGTGTCTCCACACCTGCACCTGAACTCCCTGACCTTTGCCATCCTTACATTTCTGGATTCTTTCTTGGCAGCATCAATCACCTGTGTTGTAGATTGCACAATCCACTGTGCAGCACGAAGAAATCCACAATGTCTTTAAGATGTGGATCTTCAAGCCATGATTCCCTGCTGCATTCTGGTATTTTTTATGCTACGGGAAATTTTTAAAAAAATAAGACTTGAGACCAACAGGAACTTCAAGGAGGTTGTGACCTACAGCAATGATTGCTATGGGATCAGTGCAGTGGATGACCCAGAGACAGTTCCCTTTTGTATATGACCTTGATGTGATTTTTTTCTGCCCAGTCTGCAGGTGGGATCTGTGGTATCCACTGGGATACTGATTGTAGAATCATAAAATCATAGACTCATAAAATGGTTAGAGTTGGAAGGAACCTTAAAGATCATCAAGTTCCAGTCCCCCTGCATGGGCAGGGACACCTCCCATTAGACCAGGTTGCTCCAAGCCCCATCCAACCTGCCCTTCAACACTTCCAGGGATGGAGCTTCCACAACTTCTCTGGGCAGCCTGTTCCAGTGTCTCACCACCCTCTCACTAAAGAATTTCCTCCTGATCTCTAACCTAAATCTCTCCTCCTTCAGTTCAAAACTGTTACTCCTTCTCCTCTCACTACAAGCCCTTGTAACAGGTCTCTCCCTAGCTTTCCTGTAGGCCCCTTCAGGTACTGGAAGGCCACTATGAGGTCCCCCTGAAGCCTTCTCTTCTTCATCATCCAGTCCTGGACAGCAGGGACAGACAATTGAAAGCACTCTTTCTGGTGAAGAGATTCCCCACACAAACTCAGTATCACAAGTGGGTCTAACCAACAACCACCATCATTTTAACTTCCTCACAAAGAAGCTGGGTTTGGACCAGCTGTGGTGGGCTTTGCTGTCACATCCCCCTCAGTGGAATGCCTTTTCAGAATAGGTGGGGTGAGAACCACCTGACACAGCTGTTGCCCAGATGGGTCAGTGCTGTGTAAAGAGCTCTCCTGCAGACTTGCTGCCATTTTTCCCATAATTGTGCTTTGTAGCTATAAAAAAAAAAAAACAAAAGGAGGGAGAGGGAGACAACCCTCCACACCTGTGTGTTACAACTATTTTGCTATTTATGGCTTTCTTTTCCAGGTCATCAAAGTGAGGTTTCCCTTGCCAAATACTTTTAATCTCTACTGCCTCCCTTGGGGATGCACTATTCTAGCTTTCCTTTTAATTTATTACACCAGCATGCTTCTTCCTTGTTCCAGAGGGTCAGAGCAGCTCCTTGGGAAGTGCACTCAAGGAGTACACACCTGCCTGGATTTACCTAATGGGGCAAACCCAAGGACACATCTGACCCACCTTGCCTGGGGTGCTACATGTTGGGCAGTGTGCTCAGCTCCTCCAGCCCCCCTGAGTGGCCTCCAGGTCAGTGCCCCAGTGTGTGTGTCAGTCAGTAAAGGAGCCACATGTGGAGAAGTGATTGTCCCCCTGTGCTGGGCACTGGAGAGGCTGCACCTCAAGCACTGTGTTCATTTCTGGGCCACTCACTACAAGAAGGACATTGAGGGGCTGGAGCATGTCCAGAGAAGGGCAGCCAAGCTGGGGAAGGGACTGGAGAGCAAGTCCTGTGAGGAGAGGCTGAGGGAACTGGGATTGTTTAGTTGAAGAACAGGAGGCTGAGGGGAGACCCCATTGTCCTCTACAACTGCCTGAGAGGAGGTTGTAGGGAGGTGGGTGTTGGCCTCTTCTCCCAGGTGAGTAACAACAGGATGAGAGGAAATGGCCTGAAGTTGCTCCAGGGGAGGTTTAGACTGGATATTAGGAAGAATTTCTTTATTGAAAGAGTTGTTGGGCCCTGGAATGGGCTGCCCAGGGAGATCACGGAATCACAGAATCATAGAATTGTCAGAGTTGGAAGAGACCTCTAGAAATCATCATGGTGGAGTCACCATCCCTGGAGGGATTCAAGAAACATGTAGATGTGGCACTTCAGGTCATGGTCTAGTAGGCATGGGGGGGGAAGGTGTGTTGTTGCTTGTTTGGTGGTTTAGTGTGGCTTTTTCTTGGTTTGGGGTTTTTTTGTCCCCTGGGTTGGACTTGGTGATCGTAGAGGCCATTTCCAGCCATGACGATTCTGTGATTCTGTGAAGAACAAAAGAGACAGAAACTATCTGCTTCAGAAGCTTAGCTTGCTCTGGGAGGCAGAGAGGGTGCTTTTCATGTCAGCCCATACAATGCTGTGCAGGAAGAACTCAGTGCTCAGGATCAGCTCCATCCTGAGCAGGGCTTTGCTTCCAGTGCTCCAGTCTGTGTGGTGCTATTCAGAGTTTCAGGAAGGGCAAAAGATGTTAGTGCAGGAGTAAGCGTACCACACTGCCTCACGTTTTAATAAAGAGCTAGGATGCATTGAACTACTTCTTCAGTCAGGCTGAGGGAGTTGGGGTTGTTCAGCCTGAAGAAGAGAAGGCTCTGGGGGGACCTCATAGCAGCCTTCCAGTACCTGAAGGGGGCCTACAGGAAAGCTGGGGAGAGACTTGTTACAAGGGCTTGTAGTGAGAGGAGAAGGAGTAACGGTTTTAAACTGAAGGAGGAGAGATTTAGGTTAGAGATCAGGAGGAAATTCTTTAGTGAGAGGGTGGTGAGACACTGGAACAGGCTGCCCAGAGAAGTTGTGGAAGCTCCATCCCTGGAAGTGTTGAAGGGCAGGTTGGATGGGGCTTGGAGCAACCTGGTCTAATGGGAGGTGTCTCTGCCCATGCAGGGGGATTGGAACTTGAAACTTGATGACCTTTAAGGTCCCTTCCAACTCTAACTATTCTGTACTCTATGATTCTATGATAATATATTTACCTGATGAAAGAATGGGCTTCCCAGTGTCCAATTAACAGTGCAAATATGCTTACAAAGTAAATTGTGCACAGTCTTACACCTCTAGGACATTGCATCAGAGTTTTTGTGACCTGTGCTGTAACAACAGGATACAGATGTGTAGTTTTACCAAAGTCTCCAATAGACAATTTCCTTCCCACAGCAGCTCATGCTATGATCAACATAACCCTATCCCCTCAACCACACTCTCAGCTGAGCGATGACACATCTTTCCTCTATGATGTTCTTTAGCTATGTTAGAGTCTTTAAATAGCAGTGTTAGAAACAAGAACTTTAGAAAAACCTCCTTGACGTACTAAGGAAGAGCTGTGCCTGCTACGTTGGGTTGAAGACCAGTAACCTTAGAAACTTCAGGTAAAGGCAGATGTTCCAATGCTTCCTTGAGATCCTCAGAGTGTTCAAACAAGCAACAGCAACCTCACATCAACCTGGGTGAAATGCTGGCCTGCTGACGGCAGCAGCAAAGGCCCCAGGAACTTCAGTGGAGACAATGAATCTCAATCAACCTCTGGTATCTCACTTCAGGTGGTCATCCTTGTCCAGCAATGGGGGTGGCTTTACCTCAGGCTTCTCTCAGCTGTACACTGCGAAAACACATCTGTCAGCACTGCT
Source organism: Hemiprocne comata (assembly GCA_020745705.1). Taxonomy (NCBI): domain Eukaryota; kingdom Metazoa; phylum Chordata; class Aves; order Apodiformes; family Apodidae; genus Hemiprocne; species Hemiprocne comata. The sequence continues at coordinate 20,887,856 of CM036597.1, read as the reverse complement.
GCCTTGGATCAGACTGCATCCCAGGACTTAGAAGTCACAACTCTGTGTGTTACCTCTCCAGCCCCTGAGGAACTTCAAACTCTGCCCAAAATCCAAGTGTGTAAGACACAATAAATGGTACAAATGTGTGTTTCATTAGGAGTGAAGTTTATTAAAGTTCTTGGCACCACACTGATTGCCTGTGATCAAAGGGACCAAGCACTCTGGTCATTTCAGTAAGGTGCATGAACAGGCTGTTCTGAAAATCTGTCTCCAATTTGTAAGAGAAGAAAAATACATTTGGGTTTCTCAGGAGGTGATAGGGATGAATTTGGGCAAAGAAAAAATAACATTTCAGGTGATTGTAACTGTTCCAGAAATCTTACCAAAGACATCTGCTTAGTCCTGTATTTAAAGCAAGATTTATTTCAGATTTGTTCACAAAGGTGTTTGAAAGGCACCACGCAGGTCTGCTGCTTTCTGTGCAAGGATCCTGCTGGTTGCTGAGCAACCTGGTGTTGGCCCGATGCTGCTTCTGGGCAGGGACCAACCAGGGCATCCTGCTGCATGCTTGGAATTCATCAAACTCATCTTCTCCTGAGTGCTTTCTTCTTGAGAGGTAATGATGCTCAACCCATGCCCCCCCTCGCTGGGACAAGGCATGAAGGGTGACTGACAGACAGGGCAGGATCTTCTCAGCAGTCTGTGCCACAGACTTGACCAGAACACACTGAAGGCAGTGGCCAGGAGCCAGGCAGCTCCTCTGCCAGGAGCACGTGAGGTTTGGGCTTTCTTGAGTAAAAGCAATATGAGCTCTGGACATCAAAGAGAGGTACAGGGAAGAGTTATGGTCCTAAATCAGAAGGATGCAACATATTGAGCAACAAGAGATGGACAACATTCTTACCATTCAGAATTCAAATAGATGACAGTGAAAACATTTTCTGCACCCATCTGCAAAAACAATTTTTGAAGCCTCGTAAGCCACCCATGTGAACTCACACATTGATCTGACAAGACAAGGCAAAGTTTGCAGTCCAGGATTGATACAAACAGCCAAAATATTCAGATAGTTCAGAAATGTGCTACTTCTGTGTAGCACTAGGCAACCTAAGACTGAACCAAATAATGAGGAAAAGCCGTGGGTGGTAGAAGTACCCAAGCTGTCTGTAGGTGCTGGCTGGTGGGAGGTCTCTGGGGCTGTCTGCTGTAGCAGGCTCTGGAGCCTCATCACTCCCCAGCTCATGTCATGGTTCCCTCAGTGACAGCAGCCACCAAAGGCACAAATAAGAGCTCTCTGACCTACTTGCGTGTTTCTTTCCACCAAATTATGTGGTCTTCATTGCTGAATCCTTGCCTCCCTGACACAATGAGGTGAGAACAGGGACAAGTTCAAATCCACAGGCTGGAAGTGCCCTTGGCTAATTAAGCTGGAGAGCAGGATGCCACTTGTGCTCTAGGTTCTTTTTCGAATAGTCTGTTTGAATATTGGCCATTATTTTAATTGCACCGCAAGAACGATTCTTAATTCTCCCATGCAGGCTGCTGTGGTTGGAAAGGACTTCATTATTTCAACATTTAGGGGAAACTAATAAGGCAGCTCTTCTGCAGCTATATCCTAAATAGGTTAATCACTTCATAGCTGGAATAGCACAAAAGTAGTGGTACAATCAAGATAATACTGTGAGCAACTGGCTAATGGATTAAGTCTTCACCTTGCTCCAAAAGAGTGGAAGCAAAACTGTCGGACTGTGTGCTATCGGCTTTATTTCACTAGAGGTTAATAGCAAAAAAATTATTAATTCTGCTCCTGGCAAGCTCCATGGGAGTACGATAACATTGCAGCTCTCAATGGCTCTAGATCTGTGTTCTTAAAGATCATCTGGTGTTGATTTTTCCTTTTCGAGAAGCAAAACAAAGGAACAGCTGTTAATTTTGAGTCTAGAGAGAAAGTTTTTAATGGAATGTCCCCTGACTATCTGAAAAATGTTATTTGCTTTAATTCTGAGCAGTCACAGAGAATATTCAGAGCCAAAGGATTTTATCAGAAAAAGTATTTTCTGGGTGCCTGATGTATTTGACAGCACTTCATACATAATAATTTTGGTACTGATCCAGCAAAGCACTTAAGTGAATAGTTAACATTAAGCACAGGAGTATTTCCTAGATCCTGGTGGGACTATTTATATAGTTAAAGACAAAAATGTGTTGAAGTGTTTTGCTGGATCAGGTCTCTTCAGCATCTTCCCCTGCCTCTAATCAGATCTCGTTCTGCTCGTGGTGGAGTCAGACAAAGTGCCTGTTCAATAATGCAGAGTCAAGTCCATCGCCTTTTATTTTCTTCCTCCTTGTGCATTTAAAATTACTTTCTCTGAACTGAAAGACAAAAGTGTCAGTGACATCCACAGATCAAGCCAAAGCCTATGGTGAAGGTTCCTTATAAGTATCTGTAGGGGGCTTTAAAATTCATCCTTTAAACCAATGTTTATGGATACAAATTACCTCGATCCATGATGTTGAGAGAACGGGAAAATAAAATTCAAAACCTTATCAAATTCAAGTTGAGAATAGATCATCTCCAAAGCATTGCATGGTGCCTCAAGCAGAAGGACGGCCAGGGAACAAGCTCTTTATCCTGCTGTTTGGGGGGTATTTTGTTTGCCTCCTCTGCTGGGCAGCCCAGGTTTCTCTTCTGCCTTCTGGAAAGCAGAGAGGCCACCGCAGCTAGAGCAAGGGAGGCTTCTGAACTCTGCTTTCTTCTCTTGCAGTGAGGGTTGGGAATAGGGGACAAAAGAGGGCTGAGGGTTTTTTTATCTCTCCTTGGCCTGGCAGTCCTGTCGGTTGGAAGAATCCTGCTCTGTTTATCAAGCAAGCTGATCCCGGGACTGACCGGGGGGAGCAGAAGTATGAACTGCCGGGATGGATGATAGCTTTCCTACCATGGCTGATTTGCAATAAACCATAGATGGAAAAAGCTTGGAGTCAGAGCACAGGAAAGAGAAAAAGGCTGAGTGCCGCTCCCAGCCCTGCCGCGGCCTCGCGTCTGACGGCCACTGGGTCACGCTGCGGCGCAGCCACCTCCCGTCTCCCTGGGGGCACCCGGGGACAAGGGGAGGTGTCACCGCCTCCCGCTGCCCAGCTCTGCGCTCAGGTCCGTGTGGAAAAGGTGACAAAGCATTTGGGTGCTCACAAATGGGGAAACCACAGGAATGGGGAAAGCAGAGACGTCTGATGGTTTCCCACCTATTTGCTCAAAGAGATTAAATTTCTAAAGGCTGCAGATCTGAACCTTCCTTCAATGAGGATTAACCCCTCTGTATTCCCACTAATTTTTCTTTCACAGCTTAGGAATGCACTCAAAATACTTTGTTTTTATGACTGTCATGTCCGTCTCACCAAGGTAAGTCAGAGGTTACCTGAAATCCCCAAACTCCCTGCATCCTGCTGAGCAAACTGAACCCTGAACAGAGAGAGTGCAGCGAGGGGTGAGAGCACCCATCCTGCACCACAGGGCAGTGCTGAGCCCTCCAGGGGCATGCAGGGACAGCAAAGGTGGTTCTGTGAAAGAAGGTGGGAATCCCCATCTAGTTCCTCCCAGGTGTGATATCTCAGCAAATACCACTGAAGAGCTGACATTAATTTGAAATTCTTCCTGGCAGTCCGATGTTTTAGAGTGTTAATAAGTGGTAAATGTTAATGAAACTCCTGTTTTTATTGGAATTGCTCCTTTTTTTCACGTTTTCTTAAAATGTTTTTCCAATAGCTCTCACTGGCAGTTTCAATGAGAGGCAAAACACTGACTGTGGCTGTGGGAATGAACTTGCTTGCTATCCAGGGGAGCTGAGCCCTGGAGAGGGTGTGGGTGAGCACAGGAAAAGCCTGTACCATTCTGGGGGTCCCTGTTTTCCTGTTTTCTCCACTGCTTTCAGCTGAAAAAACTTCAGTGAGTAAACTCTTAACCACCCTTCAGATCTGCAGCCAGCCTACTGCTCAGACTGGAGTGTTGCCAATTACTCAGAGCAGAGGTTGGAGAGAGTTGAATCTTGTTTTTTTTTAAATGCTAGAATGGGGGGTGCAGGTGCAGGGGAAGATGAATTACTTGCAGGCTCTTCTTCAGACCCCTCCTGAGCTGGCATGTCAAAGTTTCCCCTGTAGAACTGCAGAATTATGTTTTCCAATAGTCACAGTCTTGAACCAGTGCAATAATTCTCCTCAGCCAAAGAGCTCTCCACATTTCCATGGTGCCGTTGGCTTCAGCAGGTGGATGTTGGTGAGGGGGATGAATCCTGAGAGCAGCAAAGACCAGGACAGAACTCCTGGGCAGAAGGACTCAATTTGAGACCAAACCAGTCAGTGCTGGCTGCTGTTTGTGTTACCTATATCCCAAACAACAAGTGCCTGGCACACCTTTGTACTGTTTTCTGCTATGGCAAGTTCTGCTGCAAACAACTGAAATGCAGAAAAATCTTTTAGCAGAAGGTGCTAAATTTTCCCTCACTGTGCAAGGCCCTTGTCCAGTAACATGTGGTGGACACATGCTGAATTTTAAGCATAGAGGCCTCATAGACTTGAACATAACAATTCTTTTGCCTAAGTTAACAGCGTGTTAGCTTAATGAGTACTATGTGCTATACCAGGGCCTAAATGGTTTGAAATGAGATGGCTACTGCAATTTTCAGATCCTGAAGTCTTGCTGATGAAATCTAAAATATTCAAATAAGAAAAATGTTCTCAGTGCTTAAGCCCAAAGAGAAATTTTACAGATGAGGTTGGAACAAATGTCTTGCAATTGATTTAAAAGCTGAAAACTGTAGACAATAAGTTTTTCTGTCTGTGGTCAGAGTGGCAGAAGAAACTGTCTAATTTTTGATGACAGCTGCATTCAACAATAACTGACTATCCTCAATTTATTGTTTGTTGTCCTTGAACACAGTATATCTGTCATCCTATTGTATCTACAGAGCATGGAACATTTTGAGCCAGATTCTAATACAGGGGGTTGCACTGAGTAGCCCTGCAAACACCTCCTTGGAGTAAGTTCCTGCAGCGCAGGGTACTCAGACCCTAACCCTCACCTACCCAGGTACTAAGACTCTGCTGCCAAATCATACTCTAACGTGTTTAAGTCACACAAAAGGGAAAAGCTAATACGATAAAAAAACCTAGTTAATGCAGTTAGAAAAGGCATCCCAAAGGATTTTATTCCTGAAGCAATTGCAGTGTATAGTTAGCCCCGTATATGAGTACATCTATAAATACTGGGAACTGTCAGGCCAGTCCCTGCTCTCAGTACGTGTCATCTCTTATAGGCTGTGGTGCTGGCACTTCCTTGTCACAGTGTTCAATTTTACCCCCTGGGGCAGTTGTCTCAGCCAGCTAAAAACACTGCACAAGGATGAGATCTATTTGAAGTTTGCAAAGCTTGTGTCCTGGTTGTAAACTGCACGTTACCCATGTGTCTACAACCCTCTGGTGCAATCATGCAGCAAGGAGGTATGAAGCTGCTGCAAGAAACACCTGTGCTGTTCTCTTCCTTGTGTTCTGAACAGCCAATGTCTTCTTGATCTTCCTGGGGATGAGCAATGTATAATGTCTCCAGAGAGTGTTTTCCTTTGTTACAAAACTCCTAATCTAATTCATCTGCTTGCCAGGGGAAGCCCCCTTGAAGAATGACCTCCTGACTACCAAGAGAAGGTGTGTGCTCCAGATGAATAAAATTAAGTCTCTGCACAGACATTTTCACTGTCACACCAGGCAGCAGTAGCAGGTCATTGGGTCTGACTGGCTTTTGCCTCCATGGGGTAAGAATCCATCTTGGTCTGTCCACCCTGATACTGGCAATCTCCTCCCAGTGTCCCCGTGCCTGCTCTCCAGACAGTGGCCGCATGGTCCTGCCTCAGGGGGACAGCCACAGCATTTTAGGTAGTGTGACAAAAAGCTGCATTTCAGGAACTGAGTTTTTGTTTGGTAAGGATTCAAAATGGTAAATGCTAATAAGGGCTGGAAGAGTCAAGCTTTTAACTTTGTGAGTCTGTAGGTACTATTGAGAACACCACCAAAAGCCCCTCTGGCATCAGCAATGCAGAAACAAGCTACATTCTTCACATAGGACATGTTTATGCAACAGCTGGAGAGGTGTTACCAACATGGTGATGGGTTTTGTCTTACACATTTTTCTGGCTAATAACCTACATTTTCTCTTTAAAGCACATTCCATGGGCAAGTGAGGTCAGTCATTAAGGTGGGAAGAGGGTGAGGGTTCTAAAGGGCAGTGATGCATGTGATTGGTATAAATATTGTCACACTTTTGGTTTTAATATAATAATGCTTTTTTTCAATTTTAACTGTCGAGGTTGCCACACTATAAAGCATGGAAATGGAAAAGGAGAGGTTGTTTGCTTACTTCTTTTTCATGGGAGGCAGAGTGCTGGGAGGAGGAGGGAAGGAGCCCTTGTTTGGAGAGGGGCAGGTGGGTGGAGGCCGTGGGGAGAACTTGGCTGGGAGGGGAGGAGGAGGGGAGACACCAGCAAACCTGTGTTTCGAGATGATTCCAGCAGCTTCACCCAGGTACAGCGCATGCTGTTGCAAACCATGGAGACGTGGTTTGGATAAAGCATGCTTAAAAGCTCGGAATTAAAATATGTATTTAATCCCTTCCATCTGTGTCTTTATGCACAAACAGCTCTGGCAGTGGAGGAGCTGCTCGTGGGCTTCTGTCCCAGGCTCTGGGATCAAACGCTGCCCTTTCTCAGAGAAGCAAAGGGACATCGTGCTGCTGGAAGTCCTGCCCATCCCCCTGGCAGTGCTGGTCCTGTTTTCTATTCAAGACACATACAGCTGGTTATCTAAATAACTTGTCTGCTACTGAGCCAGCAGTGTGCCCTGGCAGCCAGGAGGGCCAACCCTGTCCTTGGGGGGGGCATCAAGCATAGTGTTGCCAGCCGGTCAAGGGAGGTGATTGTCCTGCTCTGCTCTGCACTGGTGCAGCCTCACCTTGAGCACTGCTTGCAATTTTGGGCAGCACAATATAAAAAGGACATCAAGCTATTGGGGAGTGTCCAGAGGAGAGCCATGAGAATGGTGAAGGGTCTGGATGGGATGGGATGACTTATGAGGAGCGGCTGAGGTCACTTGGATTGTTCAGTTTGGAGAAGAGGAGGCTGAGGGGTGACCTCATTGCAGTCTGTGTCTTCCTCATGAGGGGAAGAGATGGGGCAGGTCCTGATCTCTTCACTCCTGTGACCAATGGCAGGACTGGGGGAAATGGCAGGAAGCTGAATCAGGGGAGGTTTAGGCTGGATATCAGGAAAAGGTTTGTCACCCAGAGGGTGGTTGAGCACTGGAACAAGTTCCCCAGGGAAGTGGTCACAGCACCAAGCCTGCCTGAGTTCAAGAAGCGTTTGGATGATGCTCTCAGGCATGTGGTGTGATTCTTGGGGTACCCCAAACCGGGACAGGAGTTGGACTCGATGGTCCTGATGGGTCCCTTCCAACTCAGCATATTCTATGATTCTATGATTCTACTACACAGATCAGGCTAGTAGAAGATTAATCAATATCATGAGTTTTAATTCTCTACTTAGCTTAGAGAAGCAAACTGCAAACATCAAACTGTGTCTTGTTCAGCATTACTTTTTTTCAAATTTCTCTTAACATTCATTACATTAAAAAACAGTGAATGAAATATTTCTTAACTATAGTGTGGTTACTCCCTTTGTGTGCTGTATCAAGCCGATCCATTCACATCCCATTTTGGCCACAGGATACGGGCAGGACGGTTTTCCCACCATTCCCAGCTTGGAGTTCATGAGTTACTGACTTTTACTACCTGAACAAACTAAAATGAAAAATTCCCTCTTCACCCTTAATAAGACACTTGGAAACGATGGTTTAACTTTACAATAAACTTAAATTTTAGGTGCTCATGTAGTGACTCCAACCAATCAAATGACAAAAATTTCTTTATGATCCTGGGAGAAAATACAGAGAATATGATGATGGTTTCATGTTTAATTTAACTTATTTTTATAAACTATATGAAGTTTTGACATTAATCTAGGGTCTTAATTTAAAAAAAAAAAACTTAATCAATACGCATTTATTTAGTTTTAGATGAGACATTAGGAAGAAATTCTTCACTGGGAGGGTGGTGAGACACTGCCCCAAGTTGCCCAGAGAAGCTGTGGCTGCCCCATCCCTGGAAGTGTTCCAGGCCAGGTTGGATGGGACTTGGAGCAACCTGGTCTGGTGGGAGGTGTCCCTGCCCATGCAGGGGGTTGGATCTAGATACACCCCCTGATGAGCAACACTGGTGAACTGGTAACAACAGAGGACGAGAAGGCTGAGATTCTCAACAACTTTTTAACCTCAGTCTTCACTGCCAATCCCTCTCCTCACAACTCTCAAGTTGATGGCCCACAGAATGGAGACAGGGAGACAAAGTCCCTCCCACCATAAGTGAAGACAAGGTTTGTGACCATCTGAGGAACCTGAACATACACAAGTCCATGGGACCGGATGAGATGCATCCCAGAGTCCTGAGGGAATTGGCTGATGTAGTTGCCAAGCTCTCCATTATATTTGAAAAGTCATGGCAGTCAGGTGGAGTCCCTGGTGGCTGGAAGAAAGGAAACATTACACCCATTTAGGACCCTGGGAACTACTGACCTGTCAGCCTCACCTCTGTGCCTGGGGAGATCATGGAACAGATCCTCCTAGAAGAAATGCTAAGGCCAAGTGCAGGGTCCTGCACCTGGGCTGGGGCAACCAGAGATATGAATACAGGCTGGGGGAGGACACACTTGAGAGCAGCCCTGTGGAAACAGACCTGGGGCTACTAGTGGATCCAAAGCTTGACATGAGCCACCAATGTGCAGTTGCAGCCCAGAGGGCCAACAACATCCTGGGCTGTATCAAAAGAAGTGTGGCCAGCAGATGGAGAGAGGTGATTCTGCCCCTCTACTCTGCCCTGGTGAGACCTCACCTGGACTGCTGCATCCAGGTCTGGAGCCCCCCAACACATGAAGGACATGGACCTGTTGGAGCATGTCCAGAGGAGGGCAGTGAAAGTGATCCGAGGGCTGCAGCACCTCTCTGATGAAGAAAGGCTGAGGGAGTTGGGGTTGTTCAGCCTGAGGAAGAGAAGACTCTGGGGGGACCTTATAGCGACCTTCCAGTACCTGAAAGGGGCCTATAAGAAGACTGGGGAAGCCTTCACTAGGGCATGTAGTGATAGAACAAGGGGGAATGGTTTCAAGCTAGAGAAGGGTAGATTTAGGTTGGACATTAGGAAAAAGTGCTTTAGTATGAGGGTGGTGGATCACTGGAACAGGTTGCCTAGAGAGGTGGTGGGGGCCCCATCCCTGGAGACATTCAAGGTCAGGCTTGATGGGGCTCTGAGCAATCTGTTCTAGTGTGAAATGTCCCTGCTTATTAAAAGGGGGTTGGACTAGATGACCTTTAGAGGTCCCTTCCAACCCAAAACATTCTATGATTCTATGATTCCATGATCTTTAAGGTCCCCTCCACCCCAAACCATTCTATGATTCTATCATACGTAATAAAAGCCACACATACCTAGGTTAGAATGAAATTGGCTTTTGAAAAAATATCTATTTCACTTATGGCTAATTTTCCATCTAAATGGTGCACTACCCAGTTAGAAAAACAAGCACCTGTGGGGAGGTGGGAAGAGGGGCAGGGGGACCCTGTGCTGGCAGCCCCCAGGGAGCCACTGGCAGAGCTTGGCCAGTGCCACCAGCCAGGCCATGCTCAGCTTAGCTCCATCAAAGCCTGGTCTAGTGGGAGGTGTCCCTGCCCGTGCAGGGGGGTTGGATCCTGATGATCTTTAAGGTCACTTCCAACGCAAACCATTCTATGATTCTATGAAAACCATCAACATGTCTGTACATCACCCCAAACATACTTATCTGGGTTAAACTGCAGTACTTTTAGATTGATGTCCCCCTGATTTCTGATCTTAATGTTATTTTACATAACAGAAAACAACATCTTGTAATTCTGACACTCAGATTTAAGGCATAAAACCAAATACCACTGGAAGGTTCAAACAGAAGGTGTCAGTATTTGTGAGACAGCAAAGCAAAACAGAATTATTTCAGCCTGCCTTAGTGTTCAGCAATAAAATGCAATCAAATGGATGAATACCTGAGACTCAACCAACGATGGCCACGTGCAAGGGCCAAGCAAACAATCTGTAACACATCCTTCAACTTCACACAGAATCACAGAATCACCAAGGCTGGAAAAGACCTTTAAGATCAAGTCCGGCCTATGACCCAACACCACCACATCAGCCAGACCATGGCACTAAGTGCCACATCCAGTCTTGCCTTGAACACATCCAGGGATGGTGCCTCCACCACTTCCCTGGGAAGTCTATTCCAATGTCTAATCACCCTCTCCGTGAGGAAGTGCTTCCTAATATCCAACCTAAACCTCCCTTGGAGCAACTTCAGGCTGTGCCCTCTTGTCCTGTCACTGGTTGCCTGGAAAAAGAGCCCAGCCCCCACCTGACTCCAACCTCCCTTCAGGTAGTTGAAGAGAGAGATAAGGTCCCCCCTGAGGGGGGGGTACCTTTGTCCTAAAGAAAAGGCTGATTTACAAGAAAGGCACTTCTCTGAAATATGCATAGGCTCATACTGCTGCTCATTTTCCACTAATCTGTTAATTAAAACTACAGCTTAGCTTGCATACAGAAAAAAATCCACGTTCATGTAGGTTTTGCCTGATCTTGCCATAACGATGCCTGTTTTACTGTCTTAAAATACAGCTCTCAGAATTTCAGATGTAAGCTGAGATTGTCTTTGACTTCTAAACCATAGAAAGTGATTTTGTAGAAAGGCTTTCACTCAGTTGTAATGAAACTAGTAAAAGAACTTCGAAAAGCCAAAGAAAGTTACATGGTAGTATTTGTAAGATTGTAACTGCAAGTAAAACGCTCTGTGTTAGCAGTACAGATTTATTGTTTTCATCAACCAAGTATGAGACCCCACCTGGGGTACTGTGTCCAGTTCTGGAGCCCTCAACATAGGAAGGACATAGAGCTCTTGGAGCGAGTCCAGAGGAGGCCACGAAGATGATCCGAGGGCTGGAGCAGCTCTCCCTGGAAGACAGGCTGAGAGAGTTGCAGTTCTTCAGCCTGGAGAAGAGAAGGCTCTGGGGAGACCTTAGAGCACCTTCCAGTGCCTGAAGGAGCAACAGGAAAGCTGGGGAGGGGCTTTTGACAAGGGCTTGTAGCAAGAAGCTAGTTTTAAGCTGGAAGTGGATAGATTTAGATTAGACATTAGGAAGAAATTCTTTAGTGTGAGGGTGGTGAGACACTGGAACAGGTTGCCCAGGGAAGCTGTGGCTGCCCCATCCCTGGAAGTGTTCCAGGCCAGGTTGGATGGGGCTTGGAGCAACCTGGTCTAGTGGGAGGTGTCCCTGCCCATGCAGGGGGGTTGGATCTAGATGATCTTGAAGGTCCCTTCCAACCCAAAGCATTTGATGACTCTATGAAGTACAAATATGAAAATACATGAAGCCTTTGAAAAATAGCACGTGCAGCCATACACATACACACCCAGAAAATCCATTAACATCTAATAATGTTTAAAAGAAACATGCAAATATCAGGAAAACAAAACACTTGCAAGATGCTTTTTCAGGAAACACAGAAAAAAAAGAAGAAGAAAAAAAATTAATCAGCTTCTTCAAATTTATGTGAAGATCTAATCAGAAAATTGCTTCTAAAATTATACATCTTAATGACATAGACAATCAGTCAAAAGTGTTGGCTCTGTACACTGGGAAGGACATAAACCATTTTGCAGTCTCTCTTTTTGCATGTCTGCTGTCATTAGCATCTCCCAAACCCTGGCAGCAATCTTCAGATTATGGGCAAATCCACACACCTGCAGATGTTGCAAAGACAGAAGAGGTCACAAGAACATTGAGAGCAGCAGGACAAACACCAGCCGCAAGGAAAGGGAGCCAGGAGACACAGACAAGGGCCCAAATAAGTCCCATCCCTGATAGAAAGGGCTTTTTGAACATGGACAGTCTAACCTGGCCCCAGGGCTGCTCAGCTTACAGTGTGTTTCTTCCTTGGTGGGAAAGGTGCTGTCAAATAAAGCTCTTACATGGCTCCTCAGAATCACACACATGGACAATCCACCTTTTGTTTAAAGCACAAAGCCCCCTGTTCCTTAAATGATGCTACTCTACATCTCTGATCCTTAGCTTTTCTCAATACATTTCTTGACACTAATCACAAGATTCCTCCCCTTGGTGTTTTCCAGAGTCCGTATATTTTACTGGAGAGGCTTGACAACAATTGGAGGCTTTGAGCAACCTGATCTGGTGGGAGGTGTCCCTGCCCATGCAGGGAGGTTGGAACTAGATGATCTTCAAGGTCCTTTCCAACTCAACCCATTCTATGATTCTATGATCTGAATGGATTAGAGGCAATAGCTAATTTTCTGGCATAGAGGATTTGTTTCAGGTGGTTTTTTGCATCATTTACAGGGAATACTATAATAAGGTTCAGTTGTCAATCCTGGCTTTGTGCCTCTAGGTTCTTGCCATCATTTCTGAAGTGCAGAGCAGCTTTGCAACAATGCTGGGCCACCGTTATTACCATGTAGCTGGTAGGAAAAGGAAGGCTGTAGATTCATCTGTGCCCAAGAGAAAAAACAAGAGGTTCTTTGACCTAATGGGATGAATCTTACAGAAAATCCAATTGAGGGTCTATACCAGCTTTTTTAAAAGTGATGCACACAACCTTATCCTGCAGGAGACACTTCTCTCACAAGCCTACCCTGTGAAAAGGCACCTCCCCACGTGGGTACATGAGGAACAGTTTGTAATGTGGTTACCACTCGGCCACACAAACACCCTCCTTGTCTCCAGGAGTTTCCTTGGCATCCCTCTGAAACACCTCTCTGACCCTCCCATTAAAAAACAACTTGGTGTTCCCTCTGTCCTGAAAGCCTGCAAGGTTTCTGGGCATGGTCCTGGGCCCAGCACTGCCCAGGTAGCAGCAGCCATGGGGTGGCTGATGGGGCAAGCAGAGATGCTGTCCTCACCTTGCCCCAGCCCTGTGCCTTCCCCCAGCAGCTGCTCTGCTGGCAGGAGGTTGGCTTCTCTGGCCACGCAGGCAGTGGAGAGGACACTGCCAAATTTTGCTTGGCCGTACTTGGTTTTTTATTTTTATCTTCCATGGCTTGTAAAAATGCTTTTAAAAGACTGGACATAATTCTTCATTTTCCCAATTGGTTCCACTTCTACATTTGCAACAAATTTTTGCTTTATCTCCAAAGGAGTTGAAATTAATGGGCTGATTTTAACCCATCTCAACTGAGTATGATTCCATTACCAGGTTGCTGGGAAGTGGTGCCTGCTAGAAGTTGCTCTAGGACTGTTATTACAGGACCAGTAAGGGGAGCTCAAGCCTTGTTTATGGTAGGTCCTACACTAATGATGTCTGCTAGGTAGGTCTTTTTCAACCTCGTGCGTGATCAGAGTGGTGATAGGTATGCACAAGATGCATGGACCTGCTGTTTCTTGCTGGTGGCGAGTAGGAATTATTGCAAGAGCAGAGGGGAATGGGAGCAAACTCTCCCTCCTGGTGAGGAGAGGGCGTCCAGTTCCCCCGGGGACCAAGTGAAAGGGGTGCGGGTGAGAATCGTAGTATCATTAAGGTTGGAGAAGATCTCGAAGATCATCAAATCCAAGCTTGGCCAGGCCCAGCTGGAGGCAGCTGCTGATCACGGAGCGGGTTTTCTGAGGAATTCTGCCAGCTCTGTGCTCTCCGGCAGGGCTAGAGGAAGGGGACCGGGCCGAGCCTCCCCTGGCCGAGGGCGGGCGCCGGCGCGGCTGCACGGCCGCGGGAGGGGAACCGGGCCAGCCGCGCCCCCGGCCCGCACCTCCCCGCTCCGCCCGGCTGGGGCGCGCAGGGGGGTGGGACGGACGCTCGCCCAGAGGCCGCGGTGGCAGGCGCTGTCCCGGCAGGCCGGGCAGTCTCGTCCCGTCCCGCTTCGCCCGCGGCACCGAGCCCAGAAATTGCGGCGGGAGGCGGCGGGCCGCGCAACTCCGGGCCGCCCCGCCGGGCTCGGCGCACCGCCCCCGCCCAGCCCGGGGAAGCCCTACCGAGGGCAGGGCGGGCACCTCCGCGCCGCGTTACGGGATTAATCATTGCAGAGCTTCGAAGGGCGCCGGAGGCGCGGGGCGGTCTCCTCCGCCGCGCCTCCTTCCCGCACCCCCTGCCTCCTGCCCGCGCCGCCGCTCACACCGGCCGCCGGCAGGCTGCTCACACCGGCCTGCCCGCTCCGCCGCTTCCAACTTTTCCTGCCTGTTGCACGCACCGAGCATCCCGCCCGCCGCCGCCCCGACGGGGATGGAAGCCACGGGCCAGCGGGGCTGGTAGCCGGCCCGCCGGGTGGGCGGCCGGGCGGTCCCCTCCCCGGGGTTCTCGGCTCTCGCCGCTGTCGCTGCCCCGCGCCCGCCGGACATGGAAGTGCAGCTGGGGGTCGGCCGCGTTTATCCGCGGGCGGGAGGCAGGACCTTCCGCGGGGCTTTTCAGACCTTCTTCCAGAGCGTCTGCGAGGCTTTCCAGGCGCCGCGGGAGGAGCCGGGCGGCAGCCAGCAGGCGCCGGCGTGCCCGCCCTGCCCGCCGAGCCCCCGGCCGTTGCCGGGCTCCCCCGCCGGCCTGCGGCCCCCGGAGCCCCGTGGCAACGGGAAGGCGCTGCCGGGGGGCGGCCCCGCCATGGGCTCGCCCTTCCCCGGCGCCGGCGAGCTGAGGGAGTTGCTGTGCGAGGCAGGGGGGCTGCCGCTGCTGCCGCTGCCCGAGGCCGAGCCGGCGCCCCGGGAAGACCCGCTGGGCGACAGCGCCAAGCAGCTCTGCAGGGCGGTCTCGGCCTCCATGGGCCTGGCGCTGGAGGCGCTGGAGGCGCCGGCCGAGCCGCTGCCCCGCGAGGACTGCATGTTTGCCCTGCCCGCCGAGCCACCCCGCGTCCCCCGCCCGCCCGCCGGGGAGCCGCCGGGGCCGCCCGCCCCCGCCGCCTTCCCCGCCGCCGAGGCCGCCCTAGCCCTGGAGCCGCCCGCCGGGCCGGGGCTCTACCGGGGCTCCCCGGGCCCCACGGCGCGGCCGCCTCCCGGCTTCGACCCGGCCCTGCCGCCCGCCCGCGTCAAGCTGGAGAGCGCAGCGGGGCCGGCGGCCGGCGGCGGATGGGGTCCCCCGTGCCGCTACGGCACCGAGCTCGCCCCGCCGGGCCCCTGGGCCGCCTTCTTCGCCGAGGAGGGGCAGCTCTACGGGCCCTGCCCCGAGCCTCCCGCCGGGCCCTTCGGCTGCGGGCGCGGACCGGCCGCCGAGACCGCCGAGCTCCCCGCCGACGGATGGTACCCAGCGGGGCGGACGCCCTTCCCCGCCCCCGCCGCCTGCATCAAGAGCGAGCTGGGGCCCTGGGCCGAGGGATACACCGGCGCCTACGGCGATGTCCGGTGAGTACTTGCTTCCCGCCTGCATCTTGCACCCCGCCGGCATAGGTACCACGCGTCCCGCCGACACCGGCATCCCGCATCCCGCTGGCATCGATACCCCACATCCCGCACCCCGTCGGCACTGGCATCCTGCATTCCCCACCGCGCATCCCGCCGGCACCCCACACCCCGCCGGCACCGGCTTCCTGAATCCCGCCTGCATCCCGCATCCCGGCGGTTCCGCGAGCCCCCGCAGCCGCCCCGGCGAACGCCGCGCGAGCTGCCCCCGGTTTGATTCACCGCTCCGCTGCCGCAGCCTTCCCTTTTACCGACGCGCTGTCACTTGTGACTTGCCAGGCAAGATTGTACCAGAAATGCTGCGGTAAACTCCCGTTAGTCTCCGCCGTCCCCTGATGCACTGATCTCACGTCGTTATGCGTCTGTTCTCTCCCTGCTCTCGGCTGCTGTCAGCGTGCGGGAATCGGGACGCTGCGCCTCAGGCACAGACCGATCCTGAGATGCAGTTAAAGATCTCCCTGCACCTCGCTCCGCCGCCAGCTAGAGAAACAGGGAATGAGCTGAGCTGCTGAGTGTATAGGCAGAGAAATACTATGTGTGCTTTGAAGCTCTGTTTTAAGTACAAATAGAATCACAGAATATTGGGGGTTGGAAGGGACCTCCAAAGATCATCGAGTCCAACCGCCCTGCCAGAGCAGAACCAAAAACTAGGGCAGGTCACTCAGAGAGGCATCCAAACAGGTCTTCAAAGTCTCCAGATAAAGAGATTCCACAACCTCTCTGGGGAGCCTGTTCCAGGGCTCTGTAACCCTCACAGTAAATAAGTTCTTCCTCATGTTGAGGTGGAACTAGAGATAGGAGAGTATTTAGGAATACAACAGAGGAAGGAAGGTTTATGTGTTTGAGAAGAAGGATTTGATCAAAAGTAATTGTACCTGGTGGATTAACATAAAAAAAAGAGATTAATGGTCTCTGTAAAGTAGGTGTACACAAACAGTGGGCATGCTGCATCATCACCTTTCATCAGAGCAAAGTGTGTTACTGTGTGAGGGAGTCACTGCAGCTGGTAGAAACAGGAGGGAGAATGTGACTGAAAAAGGATTTTCTGCTGGCTCGGAGGTAGCCTCAGCCACAGGTGGTTGGCACAGCCACAGCCAGGGTTTGCACTGGTGGAGTTTCACATCAACATGCTCACCCTGTGGTGTTCTGTGTGGTGTTAAGTTTCCCCTTTAAATTAGCACAGGGCAAATGCATCACACTCCTGCTTCTGTGCTTGTTTTGCTGCTTTGGAATGCTCACAGATTTATTTCTGTAATCATCATACACCAAACGATTTACTTGGGGATTTTATGAGGAAGCTGAGAGCATGGCGAAAAATGAGAGCTGGAGTCTGGGTAAATCTCTGCTGAAGTCAGTGCAGAGTTGAGCTGGGATGAATAAAAGCTGGAGGAGTTCCCCTTCCCAGATGCTGTCAGTGGATGGTGCAGGTTGAGGACAGCAGAAGGCTGGGCTGTGGAATGGAGGGTTTGCCTGCGGAGCCTGTGCAGTCAAACCCCACACAGACAGGGAATATCGCCGTGAGGGGAACAGCTCTGGGCTTACGTGGTGGTCAGCAGGCAGTTGTGGGGGCTGGACCTGGTAAATTTTGCATGAACCTTCCCTTGGGGATAAACGATGTCTCCCTTACTCCTGTGAGATTTGCTGTATCCTATTCCATGCAGCTCCGTTCAGCCTCCTGCACCTGTGTCTGTGCTTCCTCTGGCCCAGGAGCTCCGGGGGCCTGTGCTCCTGCTGGCCGAGTTCTGCAGGGTTCAGTGGCGTTGGAGTGAGCAGAGAGTTTTTAAAATACCATTATCTTGTCCTTTGAACTCTATTGCTCAAACAGCACTACCTGGCTGCTGCGAGAGAGCTACGGACTGATGGTATTTAAACCTCTCCCCGTGCTTGGATGCAATTTTAAAATGCTATGAGGAAAGTGGAACACTCCTTTGTGGTCTGGCTGAAACCATGTGGGTTAATTGCTGCCAGGTTTGTATTTCATCTTAGCAACATCTCCGTGAACTCCACAGTGTGCTGCCTGTTGATTGCTGTGGCATTTAATTTTCTCCTGGGTATGGAGCAGTGCCAGTGCTGTGAGCAGCCTCTGCTGCAGCTGGAGCTGGTGGCAGCAGGGTCTTGTCCCAGCTTCCAAGGCAGCAGTACTCATATGGAAAGAGGGTCAATGGAGCAAGAACGCTTTATAATGAAGTGCACTCACCCCAGAATGGTCTGCTTTGGACCTGGGCTCCCCTCCTAATTTCTTGTGCTAGGTTTAAGTTCCTGCCCTACGTGGTGTTGCACAGAAGCTTTACCCTCTTAGCCTTGGAAAATGTACTCTCAGCATTTTCTTTGGGAGCGGTGGAGGGTCCTCTGCAGCTTTCCCAGACAAAGGAGATCTGTGCTTCGGATCCCTGTGCTGCTGCAGTGCTGGCAGTGCTGGCTGCAGATGCAGCCCAGACTTCCTTTAAGAATAAGGAGCATTTGAAGGTGTGTTGCTCCTAGTTCTTTCCTTTTTTGAAGGGTCCTGCTTTGTGCTAGTGGGTCCTGCTTTGTGCTAGTTTGGGTGCCAACAGATCCAACAGGACTGAGGGAGATGATCCTGGACAGGAGCCCTCTTCTCTGTTTCCTGGCTTGGCTGCTGGTGTCCAGGCACAGGGTGCAGGGTGGGACTAGTGCAGATCAGTGACTGCTGCCTGCTCCTTTGCTTTGTCAGAGGGGGGGATTTGTCTGGGTTTGGAGGCACTGAAACCTTGCTGAGGAGACACAGTAGGCTTGAACACCATTTGGTTTAATTTAAGGCTTTTGTTACGGTGTACCTGGTTGTGCCAGTAAAGCTTATGTCTAACTAGCAAATTCATCCAAGCTTTTGTTACCCTGTGGAGTTACAGCTGTTCATCTTTGTGCTCTAGGTATTATGTAATTATTACCAGCAGTCTCTGAGGTGGCTAAATAGCCTGTTTTAAGAGTGAGATGCAGCATTGATAGAATAAATCTGAAGCTGTGGCATCAAACTGACATCTGATCAAACCACAGCGGTGGGTGAGGGATGCAAGCTGCTTGGATTAAGCTAAAATGGAATCCAAGAAGGAGCTGTTCCTGAAGCAATGTAAACTAAGGTGATAAATTAATTTAAGGGGTAATTGGCTCAGAAAAATCTAGCTGTCCATGTAGTTCCAAGGGTTTTTTAAGTGGCATTTGCTGTTACCACTCTTACCTGTTTGGTATCCCTAGTGTTTGCTGGTCACACCTGCCTGCAGATTCCTTTCTCTGGTTCGGTTGCAATCAGCTTGGGCGAGTGCCCTGTGTTTATTCATCACCTGGCTGAAAGGCTGCATAATCTTTCTGTGGCCAGCTCTGTAATTGTGATACTGTTCACAGATAATGCCTGTCATAATTTCTGCCTACTGAAGGAGGAGATAAGATTCTGATAAAAAGATCAAGGGTGGGTTATTACACCAACAGGTGAGAGAAGGCAGGAGGCTGTTCCCAGGGCTGCCCATGCTCCTGTACCCAGCTGTTGGCCCATCCTCTTCCTCAGGAGGGGTCTGGGGGTCCAGACCCTCGGGTCTCCACTGGTGGGACTCAAAAGCCCTTGGGAAGGGAGTGACCCTCCCGTCTGTGTTGTCAGGATGACCTTCCTGCTCAGGTGAATGGTGATATGGTTTAAATATTTCTCTTAAAGACAAGCCATGCATGGAGCGATGCTGTTTCTGAAGCCTGTCCCTGTGGCCAGCTTTGTCAGATGTACCCATGGTTTCATTTAGTGTGAACTGGCATGATATCAGGTGGTGACAACGACTCATCTGTCCTGGCTTGAGTTAAGGCTGTGAAACAAGTGATACTCTGGGGTAGGGTAACTGGGGTTGCCAGGATGTCCAAGTTCTGCTCAGGCCTTGTTTGTGCAGGTTGAGAGCAGGTGCAGAGGCGGCAGGGATGGGCGCTGCTGGTGTCCCCCGCGGCTGGCCTGGTCCCTGGGTCACAGTGGGTGCAGTTCTTTACCTTACTCCTGAAGAGCCCCTGGTTGAAGGATTGTGACCTGCAACCCAAAGTTAATCTGTTTTGTTCCATGTTTAGTTGGTTGACTTGCTTTCGTTTCATTTTGAGGGTCCTGATTCTTTCCCATGAGTTAGTTTTTATTTCAGTTGATAAATGAGATTATCCTTTTTCACTCAGCCCCTGCAGCATGGAGCAGGTGATTCCTGGAAATCTCTGCCTTCAGCCCCTCGCTTCAGACTGAGGAACGTGTGGGACAGTCCTGGCCAGGATTACAGCAGAAACACTGTAGCCAGGCTGTGAATGCGGGATGCCATCGGCAGCCCCCTCGGACCAGGCCCAACCCCCTCGCCCCTGTGCCCAGGACCCTCCAAGGCCACGCTTGGCTCCAGGCAGGAGATAACAGCTTACTCTGTGTCCATGCCAGGCTGGCATCTTCGAGTTGTGTGCTCCTAGGCGAATGGGAGATAAACACGCAGTGTTTCGAGAGCGAATTCAGACGAGCAGTTCAAGGAAAACATGCAGTGGAAAAGGGAGCTGGTCAAAAGTTGGAGTCTGTGCATGGTTGGAAGGGTTGGCTCTAACAAGCCTGCTTCTAACTCAGAGGAAAACTGGACATGTTGCCATATCCTGCAAGAAGACATTCCAAGATTTCCTAAAACATTGGAAGTTTTTTGTAGTCATCTGGGAACATTTTGTTTTGGTAGGGTGAAAGCAGCTTCATTTCACAGATTTAAAAATAAACTGTAGCAGAGAGCATTAGTTCAGCTCTTTGCATTTTTCATTCATGTTAATTACATTTTTATCTTAGCACTGAGCTTCATTCATGTTTTATAAATTGCTAATTGTGAAATGGCTGTCCTAATTTGCCATTTCTCCATTGGCAATCGTTATTCTAATTGGCTTTTGATCTGGACGTGGCACGCTCGCTGGTGGCTGTCCACTGGGCTGTTTGGTTTGAAATGGATACTTCCCACTTGTGATTGTAGGGTAAAATTACAAAGTTAAATGTGAAAGATAAAAAAACGTAGTATTATATCATCCCATGGGACATTTTATCAAATGAGCATTTACTGAAAACTATTCTGTGGGAGACTTTCTACTACTTCTAGTAAAACCCATTTGTTTCTCTGAGCTGCTGTGGCAGATTCCAATGACCTGTGCAGTGGTTGTAGGACTCTGAGAGTTAAATGTTGGAAATATATGAAAAAATTAAGATCCTCCTTTGCCATTCAGCATGAGGACTGGCAGTGTCGTGCCCTGGAGATCGTTGTGCCCACCCCAGCCAGGGTGGGCTGAGGGGGCTGGTGCTCCACTGCAGCTCCTGGGCAGCCTGGTGCAGCTCAGCTGGTGCCATCCAGCTCGCAGAAATCCTGACATAACTCCCCAATAATCCTTACACCTCCTCAGATACCTGCATTTTTAAAGGAGCATTTTAGTGTTTGGTACATTGCAAGATGATTTACATGCCTGGAGATGTATCAGCTGTGCCTGGTTTGCTTTATTCCCCCCATTCCCCTGAAGCATTTTCAGTGTTAGCAGGCTTGAACGTATTTGCAGGAGGAAGAAATCCAGCACAGCATCAAAAGCCAGGAGACAGTACTAAGCAAGAAGCATCAGAGGGACCTGGCTGCCTGGAGGGTTTATGAGACATGGTCTTTTCCTCCCCTTCAGTTTATTTCAATATTTTTTTGCAATTTCAAGTGAATTTTCTTTTTTTTTTATGAAAATGCAGCGCAGACAGCTGTAGAGTTCCAGTGTCTGCCACAGCACATGTGTAGCAGATGCAGCATCTTTCCTCCTTTGATATCAGCACCATTTTGGGGGGGCACCACCTCTCCGAGACAGCAAAGGGGAGGTGGGAACTTCAGGTAGTGGGGCCTGTTTGCTCCTCAGCTTTTCTTAAGGTTTCCTGCAGTGTTGCTGCTGGCTTGAAGAATATTTTCTGCAAAAGCAACATCTGCATCAGAAACTGACACAAAGCGAATGCTGGGAATACTGGCTGAGCTGGGCTCTTGACCAGGTGAAAACATCTGTCTTTTGGGAGGGAGGAGTTTTGAGGCTTGGGTTGGTGCAAGGCAAGGGAAAAAAATGTAGAGATGGTGGTTCAGTGGCTCGTTCAGTGGCTCTCAGCATTTTGAGATGCTGGTTGCAACAACAGGGCTGGCAGTTCAGGTGGGAACAGGTGGTGAGATGGAGCTCAGCTCAGCTGTGGTGTGTGGTGGTGGGGCTGGGGGTGCTGTGCTCTGCTGGCCTGGGCACAGCTCAGCAAGTGTCACACTGAAGCTTTGGGGCAGGAGCCTTCAGTTGGTGCACAGGTCCCTGGGGACCTCTGGACTGCTTTAGGTTTGGGGGTGCTGTACAGGGGGAGCCAAGGGAAGCAGAAGATGGTCAGTGGCTATTTTATCCTTTCATCCTCCTTTGGCTGGGGTGAAGTGCTCTGTCTGTCAGTGTCACGGCGTCACTGGAGGCTTTCCCAGCTCTCTGCGGGGTGGCTGGACGTGGTAATCTGTTCTGTCAAGATTCGGAGTCAATTACTCTTCAGCCAAGGAGAGCAGAGTGTTCAGGAGACTGATGGAGCCTGAAAAGCCCCTGAGGGCACCGGCTGACCTGAGCTGGCCACTCCACTGCTCCTGGGGCCTCCTGGAGCAATTCCTCCCTAGCAGGGAAAGGTGAGGAGTATCTCCCTCACAGGGAGGCAGAGGTGTGTGCCCATGTGGGGACAGATGGCGTGGTGGCCACCTCTGTGTGGTTGAGCCTTCCTGGCTTTTGAGTTGGAGTAACCTCCAACAGCCCTGGCCTGGTGCTGGGGGCTGAACACTGTGGAGGAGCTCGGTTCCGCTCGCTTTCCTGCAGGGAAAGAAAACAGTTTGGTCACTTGGGGATTTTTACTCAGACAGGTTAGTGTCCCTGGTATTAACAGTTGCTGCACACTGTGAGGACCAGGACTGGCTTTATATTTTAACAATAATAGTGGTATGAGTAAGCTCATTAAAATAAAAAGGAACTGACCCAGTTGTCATGGCAAAGACTTGTGACGAAGGTTCTGCATCCATATTCCCTTTCACATGGATTCTGTCTTTTCTGCTGACCTCCCTGTGCTGGCTCTGCCACACATTCAGGTCCAACTACAGCTTCACCCTTCTGCCAGCTCTGGACCTGGGGCAAAGCAAAGGAGGAGCTGCTGGAGGAAGCCCCGTGTCCCTCAGGTGCCACCATGCTGTGATCACTGGCCAAGCTGCCGGCAACCGGTGGCGTTGGTAGTTGTTGCAACATGTGTTGGGGGTTTATTCTGCTTTTAAAAGAATGATTACGAGCCCAACTCTTCCCACAAGTATTTTTAAGTGTAGTCCAAGGTATTCTGTAATGGTAATAAAAATACTACCAGTAACAGTACTTTGTGCTTTTATGCCACGTTTCTTCTGAAGCACTTATGAGCAGCAGTGCATTTAGCCTCCAGGCAATGCAAAGTAAGTATTATTCCTCTTCTGGAGATGAAGGGAGATGAGGTTTGTAACGAACTGGTGGCTTTGGCAGCGATCCCTCTGGGCACAGGAGTGGCTGTGGGCACTGACAGCCTTCAGAGCTGGGTTCCCAGGGGGGTTTGTGCTCAATTTTGGGAAAGAGTTCTGCAGAAGTGTACTTGTGTGCTGGTTAGTAGGTCAAGAGGGGTTCTCCTCCCCCTCTGCCTTGGTGAGGCTGCATCTGGAATATTGTGTCCAGTTCTGGGCCCCTCAGTTCAAGAAGGACACAGAACTGCTTGAAAGAGTCCAGCACAGAGCCACAAAGATGATGGAGTGAAACATCTCCCTTATGAGGAAAGGCTGAGGGAGCTGGGTCTCTTCAGCTTGGAGAAGAGGAGACTGAGGGGTGACCTCATCAATGTTTATAAATACATTAAGGGCAAGTGTCAGGAGGACAGAGCCAGGCTCTTCTCAGTGATGTCCAGTGATAGGACAAGGGGCAATGGGTGCAAACTGGAGCATAGGAGGTTCCACGTAAATGGGAGGAAAAACTTCTTTATTGTGAGAGTGACAGACACTGGGACAGGCTGCCCAGAGAGGCTGTGGAGTCTCCTTCGCTGGAGACATTCAAAACAGGCCTGCACAAGTTCCTGTGTGCTGTGCTCTAGATGATCCTGCTCTGGCAGGGGGGTTGGCTTAGATGATCTTTTGGGGTCCCTTCCAACCCCTAAGATTCTGTGATTCTGTGTGACTTTGCATCCTATCAGTAGTCCCATTGACCTGAACCGACCCGAGTGCTGTCCTCAGGGGTGCCTGAGCCTAGCCAGCTCCTGGGGTTACAGGAGGGCACTGTCTCACCTCGGGGCACCCGGGCAGGACACTGCCTGGGGACAAGTCAGCTGGGGAGGGGTGGGATTGGCCCTCCTGCCTACATTTCATAGATGTAATGCCATCTGAGCAGAAGACAGAGGAGCAAGGTCAGCCATGCTCCTCTGTGATTCAAAACTCCCCAGCCCCCCATCTAGGGAGGCCTTTTTAAAAGCTGAGAACAAAGTCAAGTGTTGATGTGTCCTCAGAAGGAGTAAGAGTAAATTGTTGGGACTAAGGCCACAGATTAAGGGATTTTGCTGTAGTAGAAATAATCTTAAAATATAGCCCAGCTCTACAGGTATTTATAGCTGCTGCCCTTTCCCTGGGCAGTGGGCAGCAGTCCCACTGGAATGGGAGTTGGATGCCACCTGGCTCTGGGCATCTTGGGTATCCATCCACCCAGGGTGAATTACACCTGAGAGCTTTGCAGGTCTCCTGGTGACTTTTCTGTGCAATCAAAAAATAGAATGGAGCATAGTGTAATAAATAAGTAACAATCCCCAGTGGAGAGCAGTGAATAAGCCTGTGTTTTTGCTGGGTGCCTCCGCCATGCTGCCGAGGGGCTGTGTGGTGCCACGGGCCACGTGGAGAGATGGCAGGCAAGGTGGCTGCTGCTTCCACTACAGCTCTGGGAGCAAAGGATGTGTCTGAAATAAGGCTTGGAAAGTCTGTGCAGAACCACCAGTACTGGGACCTGGATACTGTTCGTGCGAGGCATCCTCTGCTGGGGCAGGGAGGGTGGGCTGCAGGCACCATCCTGGGACGTGGCTGGATGGGTTTCGTGGTGCATGCCCATGGTGGGCTCTGGCTCTGTGCCACGGAGAGCTGGGCTGCCCAGGACACCTGTGCTGTGTGCTGGGCTGGCAGAGCCCGCCATGCCGTGCCAAGTGCTGAGCTCCTTCAGCACACCGTGCGGTGCCCTGGCTGCGTGGCTGCACTGGTGGTGATTGATCTTTAACTCCTCTAATGGCTGTAGCAGGTGTCTGAGAGCTGCACTAGCAGGGATGTGTGTCCCTGGGTGCTGGCCACCTGATCCGGGGTGCCAGCACTGCTTGTGAAGCTCGGTGTTAAGCTCTTGCCAGGGTGTGATGGTTTGACATGCTGGCAACTCGTCTGAGGCTGGTGGGTGCAGGCTGGTGGGTGCCCTTCGTACCCATGTGCTCCTGTGGGCACCAGAAACTGGGGCTGGCTGAAGCCAGCAGCTTAGCAAAGAGCCCCTGGGGTAAATCCTGTGTTACAACAGCATCCACATTCATGCTGGGTGATCACTGGGTGATCCTGAAATTGCTGCCATCGGGTGCAATCCCCAGAAATGCCAGAGGGATGGCTGTGGATTATTAGAATATGTTTTATGGTGTCTCTGGGACATGTTCAGTTCCTGGGATGAGGTGGGAAAACCTCTCCCCCACGTTCTGGCTGGCCAAGGAAGGCCTCGGAGGGCTGCTGCTTGTCTTTCCCAAGATGATACTTTACTTCTTTTTCTGGTGTTTTCTCACCACCCTTCAGCAGTTTGTCTGCTGTTACATATTTTAGCTGCATTAGCTTCTTTGCTGGTTAAAAATGCAGAAAAAAAAATGCTTTGACCTTGGCCTGTGTGCTGAGAACAGAGTCCAGGCACAAGTTTTTTGTATCAGTACTTTCCTAGTGAAGGCTCTTGCCTCCTCCCCCTCCCTGCCTATCTGGAGCGGGCAGCAGCAGCATCACACATCTTCTGACGTGCTTGGGGGAGGCTCTGGATGGGCTATCTCAGCAGCTTCTCATTCCTCTTGTAAAAGAGAAAAGTGATTTGTGTGCAGATCAGGTTAATTGCTTTCATCTGGGTGGCAATTAAGGTGCATTAAGTGGAAAATTAAATACTGCGTGCAAATATTGTTCAGATGATCTACATTTTTTCTTGGATCGTGTGTGTGCGGGTGGGAAGATGTCTCCTTCTGCTCATATGTGTATTCTCTTCTCCACATAACCCCCCAGCCCTGGCCCCAGGCTGCAGAAGTCCCTCTGCAGAAGCTGTGGAGGAGACATGGAGAGATGGGCACTTCACACCCTCCTGTTCATGGAAGCAGTGCTGGTCACTGGTCCCCCCTGGTGGGATGGGGCTCTGCCAGCCTCTGTGCAGGGACATCACAGGGGTTGGCAGGAAACTGGCATCGCTTCTGGTTGCTGCTTGGACATGAGGTTGAGAACCAACCCTCCAGGTCACCTCCATCTCTTCTCCCGCTGTCTGGAAGTGCTGGCTCTGTTCGGTGGGGCGGGTCTGGGTGGCATGTGTCCAGCTTGGTCTGAAGCCTGGAGCCATGGGTCCCAGGGGACCATGTCCCCTCCTCAGCTGGCTCTGGGCTTTGTCCCTGTGTGTTCTCTTATGCTTCAGGATGTGTGAGGTCATCCCGGTTCACTCAGCCTGTTCACATGGAGTTAGCTCTTTGCTTTGCAGTTACTTGCTTTGTTTTTATGTGTCACCTGGGGTTGGAGAGGAAAGTCTTTCCTGGTGATACGATCTTCTACTTGCAAAGAAATTTGTTACTTCCCAATGTGCTCCTGAGTCCCCAGGAACATCTTTAAATGCTTAGAAAAAAAATAGCAGCACGGGGATTTTTTTTCTCTTCCTTGTTTACAGCTCAGCCTGTGCCTAATGCCAGGACCTTGGTTCTGGGCCGTTGCAGAGGGTGGTTTGAAGGAGGAGCAGAGCAGAGTAATGCTGGTGGAGATGGAGCATCCTCCTGCATGCTGGGCTGAGGGTGGCAGCTGAGTGGGGTCTGGGGGCCAGCTGTTCTCCCTCTGTTCAGCTCACTCCCGGTTTTATCATGTTAATGTGTAAACACTGGAATTATGGCTGGAACCATTGTCCAGGTCCCAGCATGGATGGGATGCCAGCCTGAGGTTAGCAGGGTGGCAGGCTTATCTCTCTGGCTGTCTGTTCCAGCTGACAGAGGGGACTCTATGTGTCTTGTGGGGATCCTCTGGGATCAGTGGGGATCCGTTTGCTCCCCCTGTGTGGGTGCAGGGCAGGGCTGGAGGAGAGGATGGGGCTCTGCCCCCCACGCACCCTCCGGCTTTCCAGGAGTTGGGGTCAAGGCAGATGCTCAGCAGCTTTGATGGCTTTGTCCTGAGATGACTACCTTGCTGCTCGCTTTAAAGAGAATTGAGAGAACACTCTCAAGGCTAGGAAGCCTAAAATTAGATGTGGCATCTGTGTTTTGGTTTGCAGGCTAGCTTAAAAGCAAACGGTTCCTGGATGCTTTCATTCCTTGCCTGCTCTGCAGAGGCAGACAGGGTGCTGGGCATGTGAATGGCTGCAGAAGCACCTCATCTCTCTCCAGACAGTGCTGCCCAGTGGGGCTGGCACACTGGCAGACTTCGGTGTCTGTCTGTGGTCACAGGGGAACCTCCCATACACACTGGTTGCCTGGGATCAGCTGATTGCTGCTGCCTCAGGGTTCTGCCCTCCACATTTCCCAAGAAATGCTTTCGGCCCCCGAAACAACAGCTCCGGCTGTCCATGCATCACTCAAATAATGAACCAGCATCAAGGCAATGTTTCCTGGGGCTGTGCTGGGCTGGGATGCCCTGGGCTGGCCATGAACATGCCATCAGGGTTGGTACCAGCATGGCTTGCTGCTCATCCCCACAGCCTGGTGCAGCTGTGGGCAGCTGTGAGCCGCGGGCACGGCCATGGAGCAGGAGGACCTGGCTGGACGCTAGCTGGTTGCTGTGGGATGCTGAGGAATTTGCCTCTGTGCTGCCTCTGCTGCTGAGATCAGGGCTAAGAGTGCCAAGAAGACCATAGATCTGTGAAACCTTCCTTATAATTTGTGTGTTTACTCTTGATGAGATGACTCAAAGCATGATCTCCTTTGAGGGCATGGGGAGGTGATATTGTTGCGTAAGTTGTGAAGTCTCTAGAAAACAAGTGGTTTGCCAGCAGAGCTGAAGAGAACTTTTGCAGATATAGCTTATACCCACTCCCAGACATAATAAGGAGAAGCATTTTTATGCCCCTGCAGCTGTGTTGCTGGAAAAGTTTGGTCTTGGTATAAACATGCTTAAAAATAAAATGATTCTGTCAGTAAGTTATGGCAGCAGCTGCAGTTCCCACCAGGGCCATCCTGCAGACCCACCAGAGCTGGCAGGTCTGGCTCATGTACGTGCCCCCCCAGTCGGCTGCCTCTGATACCAGTGGTATTTGTGGTCTTTTCATTTTTCCATGCTGGATTCCTCCATTGTCTGCCATCTGCCCCTTTTCAGCTCATGCTTCATCCAACAGAGAAATAAAAAATGCAGAATTTGTGGCACTGGTTTCCTCAGCAATAATCTCACTGCCAAATGACGTGGGGAAAATATTCTGTGTTTAAAATACCTGCGTCTGGAAGTGAGTCCTGACATCCCTCAGCAATGCAGCTGGGAGCCTTCCCATTATGGCAGTAGTACTGGTGGTCTGAGGTCCGAGTGGGGCAGGGAGGGGTCCCGTTTGCACCGACTTGTTCTTTGGTGGAATAACCAGGATTATCAGGCAGGTTTCCACAAGTTCCTGCAGGAGCAGAGGCAGGTGCCACCTCTGGCTGCAGAGCTGATGGGAAAGTTTGTCATAAGTAAGAGGAAGGCTGCTAAGCACGTGTCACAAGTGGGGCAAGGTGTGGAGCCATATTCCCACTCTCTCATCATGGAAGAACGGGAGGCTTGTGTTTGCCAGAGCCCATGACACTGCTGGGTGGTCAGTAAAATGTCATGGTGGGTGGTTCACAGGTTCTGCTGGTGCCTCGGAGGAGGTTGGGCTCCCAGCAGAAGGCAGTGCCTCAGCACCAGTTCACTGTGTTGGTAAACCAGCTCTGGAAAGCAGAGCAAATCCCATTTGTTCAGCCAGTTCAGTTCAAGGGCAAGTAATTCAAAATGGAGAATGACTTGGAGCTGAAAAAGCCAGAAAATGTGGGAGGTTTTCTTCCAACCCTTGCAGAGAGTGAGGCATAAGACAGTGGTATCCAATGGCTATTAAATCTTGGAGATACCTTAGAAAAGGGCCAGTCAGCAGAGTTTGCAGCTCACAAATAAGCCTCGCTTGGGTTTAGTAGTCAGTTGATTTGAAATACAGCCTGCTTTGATAAGCAGGAGAGCAATTTAAAATGTTCACATTTCCATGGAATTTATGGATCTATTTGAATGCAACTTGACAAGCAAAAATACTGTATTATATTAACATAAAATATTAACCCAGCACCTAATAAATAAGAAGGGTGTCATATACCATCTTCTAAATTATGGAATCACAGGATCACCTTGGTTGGAAAAGACCTTTGAGATTGTCAAGTCCAACCATCAACCTAACACTGACAAGTCCTTAACTAAACCATGTTCCTCAGTACTATGTCTATATGACTCCTACATCCCTCCAGGGATGGTGACTTCACCACTGCCCTGGGCAGCCTGTTCCAATGCCTGACAACCCTTTGGGGAAGAAATTCTTCCTAACATCCAGTCTAAACCTCCCCTGGCACAACTTGAGACCATTACCTCTTGTCCTATCACTTGTAACATCATTGAACAGACAGACCCCCCCCGGCTCCAGCCTCTTTTCAGGCAGTTGCAGGGAGTGATAAGGTCTCCCCTCAGCCTCCTTTTTTCTAGGCTGAACAGCTCCAGCTCCCTCAGCTATTCCTGGTAAGACATCTGCTCCAAACTCCTCATCAGCTTCCTTGTCTTTCTTTGAACATGCTCTAGAAGCTCAATCTCCTTTCTGAATGGAAAATCAAAAGTCATGGCAAACTGTGTAATTGCTTCCAAAAACAAACAAAAAAAAGCATATTTGCTAAACAGAAATCTCTTGCTAATGAAGATAACTGTCACATCCTCTGCAGAGGCTTCAGCATGGCCCAGTTTCAAATGATGAGGTTGAGATGCTCGAGGGTGAAGGTTCTGCTGCTCACGGGCTGGAGGTGATGGTGCCTGATCTGCCATCAGCGCCTGAGGGACTCTGGCCTGGGGGTTCCCCTTGCTGTTGGGAAGCCAAGGCTGGTGAAGGAGGTGTCTGTGGGGTGGAGAGGGGCTCTGCTGGCCTGAATGCAGGGCTGAGCAGGGTGTCTGCAGATGGTGCTGCCATCCATGCCCCCGTCCTGCCAGCGCTGTGGTCCTGGATCATCTCTCCCTCCAGAAGCTGTTGTTTTCAGTTTGAGACATGACGTTACTAGGTTGATTGGCCAAGTGATTTGTGGAGATACCTCAGGGACCAAATGGCTTGTTCACCTGAGGTACTCCGGCTGTGCCCCATCGCTGGACACAGGTCTGTTGGTGCTGGCCAGCCTCCTGACTGCCATGGGCCTCCTCTCATCCCTGGATCCTGCCAGTGAAAGGAGAAGTCTCAGAGCAGGTATCATTCTACAAAGGCTTTGGGAGCAGGTATAGGGACACCTGTCTCATTTATAAGTGCAGCGCTGGCACAAAGATCCACGTTGGAAGCAAAAGGACAATTAATCTGCAGCTGTGGAGAGAGCAGCTTTGGTCTCCTGCCTCACATGGATCCCCCCAGCCCTGGGAGAGGAGGGGGGTTCCTGTGGGCAGAGCCCTCCAGCTGCTGGTGTGGCTCCGGCAGCCCCCATCCACCTCCCCAGCTCAAGAGAGATGGGGGCTGCCAAGGGGTGGCCTGGCCAGGGAGGGGTCTCAGCAGGGAGACATTGTGTTACCTCTGGAGACTGGCACTTCAGATCTGGCTGTGGTGAGCAAAGCTGCCAAGGAATTTGCATTGACTCTTCTGAAGTATTTAATAAGTATCACCGTGCTTAGTTCTCCAAGAAGGAAAGTTGAATGTCTTCCTGTAAAAGCAGGCTGTGGTACTACCAGCCTGTGGGACCCTGCCAGGTGCAGGAGGAGCCAGGATGCTTTCTAGGGACCAGTGCTCCCTACCTGGCACGGCAGCCGTGTCTCTTGGAGCATGAAATACAGGGATCAAGAGTATCTCACTCTCTGTCATTTTCTTCATAGGAACATTTTCTTTTTGTCAGGAGAGGCAGGTGATTTGAAGGTGGAAGATTATGGTGTGGGTTACACTAACTTAAAAAATATTAATCAGGACAGACGGTTTCCTTGGGAATTAAGTAGGCACGAAGCAGGCCAAGGTCTGGTCCTTGGAGACGTCAGGTGACTCTGCAGTCACCAGGACAATGTGGTGCACAGCACTGATGACCTCGGGGGTGCTCCTCAGGGGTGAAACCCACTTGCTTTACTCCTGTTTTGCGTTTTGTCCCCTTCATGCTTGATAATAGGCGAGTTCCTATCTTCAGTAACCTTGCAATACTTTTATGCCATCTGTTTTTGCAGATACCTTCTCTGTCTGGGGAAACCAGGTTTTTCATCCCCTCTGAGCTGGTTGATTTAAGCTGCTCCCTGAGCTCACTGGCTGGAGATCAGGTTTTGAGGCAGAAGTTTTGGTCTCAGTCCTGTCTGCAGGCAGCTGCCTACCTAGCTGCCTATGGAGGCTTTGCATGTCATGTGGAATCTAGCTGCCTGCTTCACCTCTGGAACCTCATTCTCTGCTTCCTTCTTAGGGTGACTGGAAGGTGAGAGCCAAGGGTGGTCATGAAAATCAGGAGACTCCCCAGGGGTTGGGTTAGGGCAGGGTGGCTGCAGTCCCTCCTGTCAGTAGGTTTGCAGTGGAGTGGCTCTTGGGGACCATCTCCTGGATGCTGGGGTGAAGGCTGCCTGCCAGGACAGCTGGTGCTGGTGCAGCTGCAGGGGTGTTTGGAAAACCCACTGTCAGCTGCTTGTTTTTATTTAAATCCAACAAAGATGAAGTTCCCTGTTTACCAGGGCACCATCCCCTCCTCACTCAGAGATGCTATCTGGCCTCTCCTCCCCCAGCCGTTACACATGGAAACAAGGCATGGTTGGTTTAGAAACGTATTCAAGGCTGTTTAGAAAAAAGGAAATAAATTCAGTGTACAAGGCTGCGTGTTTACAGATTAAACTGCTCAAAGCATTTTAGCAGATGAGATGCTTTAAAGTTGCCGTGCAGGCCTTGTTATCTGAATTAGTGCTGCTCAGTGGCTGTGGATTGAGGGTTTGGTTCAGCCCTGGCTGAAGCTGCTGGCAGTGAAACAGGACAGTGAAAAAGGACATGTGACTTGTGCCTGAAATGAGCAGTCGTGCTCTGAGCTAAACATGGGTCCTGCACCTCAGTGTGAGTAACAAACCTTTGGCCAGGCATGACCTGTGCAACTCCATTGATGGGAAGCCTGTTATTTTTAATACTGTGTTTGAAAACATCATGCACAGGTGATGCCATTTGAAAGGCAACAGTTACTACTGATAATGTCAACAATAACAGCGCTTGAAATGACTGGACAGGATTCGGTGACAAGTTGCTTGTTCAGCTCGTGGCTCATCTTTTTCTTGAGTGTTGTGGCCAGGCAGATTTTTAGATACAGTTTGTAAATGTGCCAAACTACCAGCTGCTTCCCCCAGAGGGCAACAAGGTGTGGGACCAAAAGCACTCTGCTCTGGGGATTCCCAGCTGGTGGCTGGTCAGACTGGGATGAGCTGGAGTGCAAATCTCAGTTAGGGATTCTCCGAAGGCTGGTCTGCCTGAGTCCCTGTGTTTGCAAATCCAACACATTGTGCTTCAGCAGATGCACTTCTGGACAAGACAGCTAAATCCTAGCATGGGTCCCGAGGCAGCTGATGCACACGTGGACACTGAGGAGGGCAGGCAGGGAGCTGATGGCACGAGGAGGCTGTGCTGGCCCTTGGGGCACAGCCTGCGGAGAGCAGCCTCCAGCCATGCCCTTCCCTCTGGTGGGTTGCTCTGCTGCAGCTGCTCGAGTAGTTTTAACATGTCAAGTTTAAGAGTGAAGGAGGTGGAAATTGTGTGTGTTCAGTTATGTTAGACTGATGGAAAACAGAGTGCAAGGAATATGCATCGTATTCTATCGGCATGGCTTGATGAATGAACCTTACTTGAGCAGGTAGGTGCAGACTCAGAGGCCATGCAGATAAGCAGCCACTGTACATTTTCGTGGTCTGT
The DNA here is from genome assembly GCA_020745705.1 of Hemiprocne comata. Lineage (NCBI taxonomy): Eukaryota > Metazoa > Chordata > Aves > Apodiformes > Apodidae > Hemiprocne > Hemiprocne comata. The sequence goes on along the minus strand of CM036597.1, from coordinate 20,855,009 downwards.
CTTAGCAGTTGGAGCGGTTCAAGGGGGGCAGCAGCTGTGCCTTGGCTCCTTTTGGGAGGTGTATGCTGGCTGTTGCTGAGACAGAAACTTTCTTTGTGGGGTATGAGGAGTGATTGACTTCCCCCTGCCCTTGGTTTTCTGGATATGTTGTGAAATTTCAGCTGTTTGGTGACATGAACTATTGACAAACACGCACTTGCATTGCAAAACCGTAGTTCCTCCTCTGCTGAGGTATTTGTGTGTGGCAGGAGCTCAATAGACTCTCCATTGCCTTAAAGAACCCTCCTGACACAACAGTAAAATTCTTCCTGTAGCCACAGAGATACCAAGGTTGTTTTTTCTCCCCCCTGAGAGCCACCATGCTCCTCTGGGAGCAGCCCTGACCTTGGCCTTCAAACCAGAACCTCTGCTGGAATCTCTGCCGCTGTCCCTGCTCCTAGTTGTGTCTGCTCTCCCTGGCTATCTCCCTGCTGCGGGCTCCTCAGCCAGGGTGACACTTGCCCTATATTGTGCAAACTGTGGACACCTATTCTGGAGCCCTCTGCAGCACTCCTGGGGCTGGTTTTTGTTGGCCCTCAGTGTTCCCATGGCTCTGTGGGGTGGGTGCCATCAGCTGGGACCAGCAGAGTCCGTCCCCTCCGTCAGGGGAGGGAAGCAGAGCAGCACCTGTGGATCAGTCACTGATTCCTATTGCTGCTGCTTAAAAAGGTGAGAAATCACTCAAAATGGTTCTTACCTGAAGAACAGGATAAAATTGCTGCTCCACTTATTAACCTACAATTTAGGTAGGATCTGTATAGCTCTCACATGAGGAACAGAAGATAGCAGCGTTCTTGAAGGCCACAACTGGCAGCGAGGTTGGAGGAGAGAGGTGAGCCTGGGTTTTGATCTCACCAAGAACTGTGCCCTCCCATGCTTTGCTCTTGAGGTGTGAGGGGCTGAGAAAAGAGCCCTGGCCTGTGCAGAAGACAGACCACACCACTAACTTAGTTGCTCCACTAACACTTTGGTTGGAGGGAAGCATCCCAGCTGGCTGTTCACAGAACAGCAGCAAAAGTCCCTCAAGTCCTGTCTGCACCAGAAGGCATCTTTCAGCCTATAGTGTCCTTTAAACCAGTCAAATATTGGTTCGTCATCTGTTCTTGAGGAAACACTTTTTACCATTTGAAACCTTTCTTGTCAGTTTAGTTTGTGTCTCTTGGGAAGTGGAACAAAAAGGAAGGGATAGTCTGGACTAAAGAAGCTACTCTTATTACCAGAATTAAAATTTCTGAGCCAGATAACAAGGCAGATCTAATTTTGACCAAAAAGTTGTGCTGACCCACTGACTGTGGGAAGCTAAGTGCCTTCTCCAGTGTTTTAACAAAAAGCCAGTTTTAGCAAATACCTTTAAATGCTGTTGCTCTCCATACTGCCTGGATAGGTGTTGACGTGTCATTTTGAGGAGCACCTCTCCTGCTGTGCCTCCTAAAAGATGGCTTCTCTATGGGTCTGATCAAGTGTGGGCAGTGTGTGTCAGGGGAGATGGCAGGATGGGCACATCCAGGAGGAAAGGGTTTGGGTGGAGGGAGGATGGAGGGAAGCATTAAGAATATGTGGTTGGAGAGAAGGGCTGGCTCTTGGAGCACCTTGGTGCTGTGGTTGGCCAAGTCCTCTCCCACAGCCCTGGCTTAAGGAACCCACCTCAAGTTGTGCCCACCTCAAGGGGGTTTAGGTTGGATGTTGGGAGAAATTTCTTCCCTGAAAGGATTGTCAGGCCCTGGCACAGGCTGCTCAGTGCAGTGGTGGAGTCATCATCCCTGGATGGATTTAACAGATGCGTAGATGTGGTGCTGAGGGATGTAGTTTAGTGGGACTTGATACTGTTAGGTTTGTGGTTGGACTTGATGATCTGAAAATCATTCTGTGAGTCTCCTGTTTTATGACCTGGTCCCATGTTTGCAGCACCATATGAGCTGTGGGCTGAGCTGGCCAGGAGTGGTCAGAGGGGTGGGAGTGTGGAGAATGGGTGGGGGTGAGTGAGGACCAGGGGTGGAGGTGAGGAGCTCTGCCCCCTGGCACCACTGCTGTCCTCTCCTCATGCTTGGCACCTGTCTGTGAAACCCAGAATGGGTTGTTCAGAGTACTGAGCTGGCAAGTGGAACACTCCATAATCCACACTGGTCTGCATCCAGCATTTAATAAAAAATATTACATGGCAGACACTGCAACTTTTATTTTTTGGCTCTGAGGTTTGTTCTCACCCTTCGGTGGTTGGCAGCACCATGCTCAGCCCGTGGGGCCATCCCAGGGTAGCGACCTCGGTGGCAGGATCCCCATGTACCCTGTGTAGATGACACCAAGCTGGGGGGAGTGTTGATCTGCCAGAGGGTAGGAAGAAGCTGCAGAGGGACCTGGACAGGCTGGATCGATGGGCTGAGGCCAATGGCATGAGATTCAACAAGACCAAGTGCAGGGTCCTGCTCTTTGGCCACAATAACCCCAGGCAGCACTACAGGCTGGGGGAAGAGTGGCTGGAGAGCAGCCTGGCAGAGAGGGACCTGGGAGTGCTGGTGGACAGCCGGTTGAACATGAGCCAGCAGTGTGCCCAGGTGGCCCGGAAGGCCAATGGCATCCTGGCCTGTATCAGGAATAGTGTGGCCAGCAGGAGCAGGGATGTGATTCTCCCCCTGTGCTCAGCACTGGTGAGGCCTCACCTTGAGTACTGTGTGCAGCTCTGGGCCCCTCACTGCAAGAAGGACGTTGAGGTGCTGGAGCAGGTCCAGAGGAGAGCAACAAGGCTGGTGAAAGGACTAGAGGGAAAGTCTTATAGGGAGAGGTTGAGGATGTTGGGGTTGTTTAGCCTGGAGAAGAGGAGACTCAGGGGGGACCTCATCACTCTCTTCAGCTACCTGAAGGGAGGTTGTAGTCAGGTGGGGGCTGGGCTCTTTTTCCAGGCAACCAGTGACAGGACAAGAGGGCACAGCCTGAAGCTGCTCCAGGGGAGGTTTAGGTTGGATATTAGGAAGCACTTCCTCACAGAGAGAGTGATTAGACATTGGAATGGACTTCCCAGGGAAGTGGTGGAGGCACCATCCCTGGATGTGTTCAAGGAAAGGCTGGATGTGGCACTTAGTGCCATAGTCTAGATGGTGTGGTGGTGTTGATCATAGGCTGGACTTCGTGATCTTAAATGTCTTTTCCAGCCTTGGTAGTTCTGTGAGTCTGTGTTCTGTGTGGCTGGGTGACATAGAGGCAGTGCCTTTAGCCATAGGATGGACGTTGGCAGGAGTCTGCTGGGACACATTCACTGCAGATGCTTTATGTTTTCATCAGAGGCTTCTGGCTGGTTTTAATAGTCATGGGGATGAGCAAAGCATCCTGGAAGAAGGTTCAGTCCAGCCATTGCTGGTATTGAAAGAGGAAATGGATAGAAAAGCAGCAGGACAAAAAAAAAAAAAACACAAAACCAAGAAGAAAATAATAGCTTAAAGAAGTTGGGTAGCTTCGAAAAAAATAATTTGTATAAATTAAGACTCAGAGGCATAAAGTCATCTGCAGTGAAGTGACAATAAGGACTTGAATGGAGCGGGATCACGTAGCTTAGTGAATGTGCAGAGTCCTTTTTTAAGGTACAAGCCTCACTACTGAAGCCAAAATGACATGACCACTGCAGCAGCCAGTCCCAGTTGTCTTCTCTTTCTAGGCTGTGCCGTCACCGTGCCTGTGCTTTGTCACACATTGTCACACATTGTACCTGGGGGCCATGTGAGGAGGGGTAACCCAGCAAGGCCTTCTGTGGGGTCAGAGTGAGGCTTGGCTGAGTTGTGTCTTGCCTCCTTTCTGATTGTGCTTGTCTTGTCCCATCACCAGAATTCTGGGTTTTGCCATGGATGTTCTCCTGGGTACCATGGACTGTGCTCACCCATAGCTGGTCCTAACCTGATTTGCTGACCCTTTCCCTTGTTCTCTTTCTGTTTTGTGCTGCAGGTTGGAGACTGGCCGTGAACATGTGTTGCCCATTGACTATTACTTTCCACCTCAGAAGACTTGCCTGATCTGTGGAGATGAAGCATCTGGGTGCCACTATGGAGCCCTCACTTGTGGTAGCTGCAAAGTCTTCTTCAAACGGGCGGCGGAAGGTAAGCCATGCAGAGAGTAGAGGGAACATCACTCCCACCTCCAAGCATTGGCTTTCTCTACTGAAGTAGCTTAAAAGTCAAGTGCTGTGGACACAAGGTCTCTCAGCAGCAGTCAAGTCATTGCATGTAAGTGCTGGAGCATTTGGTTCATCGTGGTATCTTTTGTTCCTGTTGAAAGAGGTTACGCAGCGTTGCTCTGGGGAGCCTGCCAAGCCAAGGGTATTGAGGCAAGAGTGGTGGGGACAAAGTATGGTGGGTTTCTGAGGTCTTTTAAATTATTGAAGGAGAAATTAAAGGATAAATTTTTTGTCTGATGTTTCTCATTCCACGTTACAGATTTCGGTGAAAAAGTAGCCAAACCAGTTTGCCGAAACACAATCTTTTTCAATGCCTGATTATCTAAGTGATCTAGAGAGACCAGGAGAACTCAGCTCCTGCTTCTCCTCTTGACTCTCCAAGGTGCTTTAAGTCCCCATCAGCCTTTCTGTGACCTCAGACTCACAACTCCAAGTTTAGGGAATGCTTTTCCTGTATTGCATCCCTTTCAGAGGGTCATTTCTCTCAACACCTGCAAATTGGCAGAACCATCTGTCCATCGAGAGCCATGCTCTGACCTTGGTGTCCATGATCCTTCTCAATACCTGAGAAAGCAACTTATCCTTCATGTCCAGCTTTGTAGTGCCAGGTTCTCCAGAGAGAAGTGTGAGCCCAGATGTTCTCTCCCAACAACAAGGTTTTTGCACCATCTTTCCTTGGTAATTAACATGTAGAAGGACCTAGCACAGCTGTTTCCTTGGTCAGCAATGTCTGGTTTCTCACTGCAGTTAAGAGCTGTGATTCCTTGGCAGCAGAGTGGGACCCTCGCCGTCACCTTTCCCCCCTGCACCTTATGTCACCCCTCTGTGGAGCAGAGGTCCCAGCCTGGTGGGTGCTCACTGCCCTGCTCAGAGCACTGCTTCTACAGTCATTCTACCATTAAGCTGCGTGGGTTTTGAGTCACGTTCTCCCTCATTCATCATCCGTGCCAAGAGTGAACTTGGCAGCTGTAGTTCAGGGCTGTGCCACAGAGGACAACAGCATCCTGTTGCCATAATAGGACTGTCAAATAACATTAATAGATACTAAGTTTGGCATATTTCCCCCGAGTAAATGATTTACAGATATGTCTCTGCTACACACCAGATCTGTGTAAGGCCAAATGGATTGGCTTGTGCAGCCAGAGTAAATAACAGATGCTTGTTTAAGTCAGCAAGTTATTGTTGATTTATAGTAAGTGGAGCCTTGGCTTGCTCTGTCAGATGAAGTGCTGGTGTCAGCTGGCAGGTCCCAGAGTAGTTCTCCTGCTTTTACACCATAGAATCATAGAATCATGGGGGTTGGAAGGGTCCTCTGAAGATCATCAAGTCCAACCCCCCTGCTGCAGCAGGAGCACCCAGGGCAGATCACACAGGAACATGTCCAGATGGGTCTTGAAAAGAAGGAGACTCCACAGCCTCTCTTGGAAGCCTGTCCCAAGGGCTCCATCACCCTCACAGTAAAGTTCTTTCTCATGTTGAGGTGGAACTTCTTGTGCTGTAACTTGGTGCTATTTCTCCTCATCCTATCACAGGGCACCACTGAAAAGAGCCCACCAGGGTGGGCTCCATCCAGCACAGCAAGGGGATGGGGCTGCAGGATGCTGGGGAGGGCAGGGGGCAGCTGGCGCTGCTTGCATGGCCCTTCATCATATGCTGTGGTGGTGTTCCCTCTCCTGACTGTGTTGTATCATTAATTTAAATGGTATTTATGCCTCCTCTTAGTTTTTAAGCCTCGGGGTATCACAGAAGGTTAGAAGTGTTTGGTTGTGTTTAGGTCAGGCAGCAGCAGCCCTTTGTCTTTCCCCTGGACAAGACTATGGAGCAAAGTGCAGTGAGGAGCAGCAGAGGTGGGGAGACCTGCCTGAGTGGGAGGTTTCATCTCATCTTACCCTGAGATACATGGACAGAGTCTTTATTTTGGAGAAGAGACAATAAATCAGACTCTTGTAAAATATTGCATGCAGGGTACTGGTAGGTGATGATTTCTATCCTAACTCTTGGTGATTTTCCAGCCAGACCTTTCCTTCTTGAAGTTGAGGACCAATATTGAAAGCTGATATTTCAGTGCGGTCTCATGTTTTAAAGTCCATAAAATGCATCTCTGAAAACATTAGGTCACCTTTGGAGGCTTTTTACAACATCAGATCAGCAAGTTTCCCCAGTAGGAAAATAAACCTTTTCTTCTTCCTCTGTTACATTCCTGTTCCTGGTGTGAACCAGCAGCCTGGGATGGGCAGGAGAAGCAATGGGCTGGGAACTGAGAGAAGCACCAACAGATCTCCTGGGGGGAATGGAGAATAGCTAGACATGTAGCTTTTCTTTTATCATACCGTTTGCCTAATGCAATCTATTTGGCAGTAATTGAGGGATATTTAAGGAGGTTTTACAGGCATTCACTGGCTTCTAGGATTTTAGAAAGGGAAAAAATTTTAAAAAAGTAAGTTATGACAATGTTTCCTCTTCCGTTTTGAAACACGCTGAGGGATTCCTGTGGTTTCCAGTAGAGCTGATCACTCCTGCTTTGATAAAATGTTTGACAGCTTCATGGGTTTTTTTGCAAAGCTCAACCAGTTCTTCTAAAAGATGCTGGAAGAGTTAATGGAAAACACTTGAATATTTTTCTGATCTCTTTCTGTCAACTCTCTTGATTTATAGACTCTCCAGGTTCTATACAGGGCAGCTCTAAAACACACCCTGCAGATTCTTCAGCTCTGATGTGGACTTCCTCATTTGCAGATGACCAACCTCAACTCAAACCTGGCTCCAGTCTCTGCCTTTCTGTCCCCTGCTCTGGGGTCCCTGCTCTGGGGGATGCAGTGGGCTGGGGCTTGCTGCCTGCCCTGCTGCTCCTCTGCTGCCAGGCACGACTGCAGCCTGGGGAGGAGGACTCCTCCTCCTTCTGTTTCCTCTTTTTCCTACAATAACAAAGATTTGGTAAACAAAAGTGCATCCATCTCAGCAGAGGTTTTTTTTGTGATCAACATGAGTAGGCAGGGCATTGCCTCACATGGTCAGGGCAGGTCAGATGAGTTGAAAAAATTAGGGTTTGGTCCTCATGATGCCACGCTTGTTCTGGAACAGAAAAATGCTTCAAATGCAACACACATCCACATCAGTACAGGGATTCCTGTTGTCGCATCCAGGGTGGGAGTCACTGTTGTGTTCCCTGCATCCATCCCTGACAAATGATAGACCTTCCTCACCCCTCCAGGATTGCATGAGATCTGCTGGCCAAGACCTTCCTCACTCCTCCAAGATTACATGAGATCTGCTGACCATCTTGGCCAGTTCAGAGCCCCTCTGTGCAGTGTTCCTGGCAGTGCTGGGCTGGGGCACCTCAGGCTGTGCTCCTGCTGGGGCTGTCTTTAAATAGCAAGAGCTAAATGAAAAAAAATAGTACAGTATTTGGCAAATTTCCTGGAGGGCTAACAGCCAGACTGCTGTGCTGCCTGTTCCAACTTCCTCTCTGTCACCCTCCATACAGATTATCGTTCTACATCCCAACCTGCTGAGGATTAGCCTTGCACCAGAGAAGTGTCTCCAGGGCAACTCAACAGTTTCTTGCCGATTTTCAAGATGACAACAAGTTAAAGTGAACTGTTTTCAAAGACCATCACCATGTTTTAAAGTTCTTTCTTCTCCTTTTTGACTGTATGCAAAAGAGTCGGCTCTGCAGAAGACTTCGGTGGTGCTACAGCACCATGGTGCTCCTGCTGCCATGGTGGGTTTCTCACTACCCTTTGAGTATTATTTGCCTTAAAAATCAGTGGGAAGAGCAGAAAGTGGAATACCCAGACCTTTGAAAGCTCAGGCCCTCCTGACCTTTTGTTTTCTTTAGTTTTCTGGTAAATACAGGCAACTGTTAAGAAAACAACTTTGCAAAGATAGTTTAGGGATAGCGTTGGTTCCTAAGAGCTTCATAGCTGGACCTTCTTTGATTATTTCTAGTGGGATTATTTCTAAAGTGGGAACTTAAGAGCGGTCCCATCACCAAACCCAGTCTCAGGTCTTGTCATAGTCCAGCTGGTGACAGTGATGAGGACCAGAGTCGTCACAGAAGAGCACTAGAGACCCTGTGTTACATGAGGCCCTGGGGGATTTGCTGTCTCAGAAAGCTTGGTCTTGTTCCCCACCTGTTAGAATTTGCTTTATACCCTGAAATATGAGGATGTATCTCTCTTCCAAAAGGCATTTAATAGGGTTTCACATTCACAATCATAACTCTTACTCCAGATGTTGGCATAGATTACTTTGCTTTCTGGAAAAGAAAGCTACTGTAGGCACAATTCATGTGGCAACAGGCTCTTAGTTAAATAACTTCTCTGGATTGAGCAACTGATCTTTCTCCATAAATCTTTATATTTAGTCAAGACTGGAGAATTGCTCTTTCCCTGATGCTCATTGCAGGTGAGGAGCAGGAATACTGGTGGTGGCAGAAGCATCTTTCTATCTGGCTGAGGTGGCACCAGAAGGAGACTGAGCTGGGGGGTCCCAGCGCTGGGATTGCCTCCACCAAAGGTGTCTGGTCAGGCAGTGTGGGGGTCCCCAGTGAGTGTCCTGGCCGTGGGGGGTCCCTGCTGTCGATGGGGCGAGCGCAGGTGGGTCAGGACAGGTGGCTTGGCTGGGGCAGTGACACGGTGTGATCCCTCCCCCAGGTCATGGATTCATTTCACAAACTGCTGGGTTTCTCCAGTAATTAGAAGGGGAATCTCTATGTCCCTCGGACAAGATGAACAAGCAGTTTATTCTCATGCTGAGCAGGAGCAGGCTCATGAGGATCCGTTGCATGACCGTTTGTTTCCCTTTTTGTTAATGGCTAACAGCTTAGGAGAAACAGTGCCAGACTGAGCATGTACAGTTAACAGAAAATGGGTTCCTGCCCCAAAGAGTTTATTTTGTGAACCAGGAAGCAGGCCCTCGCTATTTAAGCAAAATCACTGTACCATGGCCATGGGGTGAGGTGTTGACTGCAACTGAAAAGCTTGCATTCATCCAGCCCAGGGCCAGGGGGGTGACGTTGTTGTAGAGACTCTTCTAATGAGCCCCTGTTGTGCACAGCAACCCATCGAGGCACCTGCCTGGTCTTGGCTGGTGGCAGGTGGGAGATGGCTTCCCCTCTGTGTACCTTCCCAGCAGTGCCAGCACTGATGGGAGACAGCAGGGCTGCCTCCTCGAGCAGGGCTTGAACCCAGCTCCCAAGTCTCCTCTGTCCCCCTGCTCCCCCTGTGGGTGCCTGAGGGGATGGAACAGGGTGGGGGGCAGGCCCTTGTGTAGGGACCCATCCGGAGCTTGGGGGAGGGAAGGGGCCAGGTGGATGTACCTCCTCTGGGCAGGGAATGTAGATAGAGCTGTGCCCAAGCCCAGAGCGTCCTTGGGGGCTCAGGCAGTGATTGTGCCACCTTCCCTTCCTGCAGCCATTCACAGGAGAGGCTTTGACCTTTTTCAAGATGTTGAGCTATTATTGTGGCAAAAATGCTGTAGTTTAGACTAGGGAGGTGAGATAGTGAAGGCGCTGGGGGCCGATGGGTGAGGGGAGAGTGGGAGGGAGGTGTGATGCTCCCGGGGCAGCACCACTTGCAGCAGCCCCATGGCCTCAGCCAGGGACTGTGTTGGTCCCGTGGGCTGGGCTGGAGCTGTCCCAACCCGAGCTAATTCATACTCGTGGTGGTTTTGATGGGCTCTGGAGCATCCCAGTGCCAGATGTTGTCATGAGATGGGGATCCTGCAGTACAGTGGAGGGGAAGGAGAGCAAAATCCCCTTGCAGCTCTCCATGCTGATGCCTGAGGAACTAAGGCATCCATTCGTGTTTGATGGACGCATGTAAAGAGGTCGAGTGGAGAGAGTAGGGCCTCAACACTCATTTCCTATAGCACAAAAATAACTCCAAGTAACCCAGTTTCAGCTGAAGTTGTTTATTTCTCATCCTCCTCAATGAACTGTTGAAATGGAGGATGGTGCTTGTGTTCTCTGGGATTGGTGTCATTGCAAGGCTTGTTGAAGTGTCCTTAACGCTGGTAATGAGCAAGGGGATGGGGGTGAGAAGAGGTGCTGATGAGAATGCTGTTAGAAGTGTTCAGGGAGGTATGGCCTGTGCAGGTGAGGCATTCTCACCCCAGTATGTCTCCAGTCTTAGCAGCCAAGGCACTGGGGGTGGGGTAATGATCAGCTTTTCATGGGAATGATTCTAAGTTAAAACATATGGTATTTTTGCAGCCCTCTGGCATAGCCCTGTGCCCACGCAGGGTGAGGAGGTGTTGATGATATCCATGCTGAGCCTCACGGCAACTTATCTGCACTCCTGTGATGAGAGGCTGCAGGTGGAGTTTTCCCAGTGGTGAGACCTTTGCTGGGCTTCTGCCTTCCTGGAGTGAGAGGAGACAAGGAGCTGGGAGAGCGCTGGGGAAGTGACAGATGGTGCCAGTGAAGTCTGTGATACTGGGCTGCTAAAAATTAGCTGCTTTTCCTGATTCTGATATCAGGAGTTGTGGGCATGTGTGTGAGAGGGGGGTTAAATCAGTGCAGCAAAATCCATGCATTTCTTGTCAAAACTGGTACATTAAACATTAGATTCAACCTCATCCTTTTAATGCATCTCTGGTAGACCCAAAGCGCTTTTCCTATAAGGATATTTAGCAGGCAAACACTTGCAGGATGATAAATAAAAGTTAAGCTGGATATAGGCTGATTTCCCACGCATGCAGGGTCTGAGACACACAGCTCTGTTATTTATGGAGACTGGTTTAGTTTGAAACAGTGTGAAGAACATCAGATAAATTCTGATCCAGTAAACATGTTCAGGCTTGACAAGAAAACAAATGAGGGGTCAGGAAGGAAAGTTCATCCTTGGCATGTCTAGCAAATGAGGCAGTGAAAAAAAAAAAGAGCTGAAACCTGGAGCTCTAAGGGCTGCTCTCCAGACAAGTGGAAAGGTGAGTCTCAAGATACTGGCTAGTCTGACAATAACATCTGAATAAACTTCTGAATTTTCTGCAAGCCCCCCTAATCTTGCTGCTGTGCAGGGTGTCTCATACAGGGAACCACTGGTCCTGGTTCCACCTGGCTGTGGGTGCAGCCCAGGGGACAGGGTGGCTGGTATCAGCCTGGAAGGAGACCCACAGCAGCAGAACCACCCCTGAAGTCAGTTCCCCAACCCTGGCGTCTGTAACCTGCACACTACAAACCCAACTGCTGTCAACGGGTGGCACAAAAAATCCTTCAGCCTCCAAGAGCGCTGTAAAGAGGGTGGTGGTTGTAGAGGGAAGGGCACTGTCTGGGGACTGTATTCAGCAGACTGTAGGTAAGTGTGGTGGCAGGAAGATCAGGCTGTGTTTTGAAGGCGTTCCGGGAGAAGAACAGCCCGACACAGCAAAAAGCCAAGTGATTGATGTATGACATTTAAAAAACAAGAAGAAACTATCCACATTTCATTGCTTTTTAATTGCTGTTTGTTGACTACCTCTGCTGTGCCGCACATAGCAGAGTGATTTTTCTCCTTGGAGATCTTGATCTAAGATCCTCTGCCATGTGTCTGTGAGAGGAGGAGGAGCAGCATGGCTGGCAGTGGGGACAGGGGCTGTGGCAGGGACTGTGGCTGCACCTCGGGCAGCTGGCTCTCCTGGCAAGCCTCTGTAGCTGGCAGTGAACCACTCCTGTGGCAGCAGGGGAAGAAGTGTGCTGTTTTCCCAAAAGATACCGATTTCCAACTTAAATTTTCCGCTGAGGGAAGAACTTGATAATCTGCACTGATAATTGTCTCGTCTTCTCTCCTCCTCTCCCCATGGTGCTGGTGACCCTGACAGGAGGTTGTAGAGAGACCAGCGCCAGTCGCTTCTCCCAAGTAACAAGTGATAAGATGAGAGGAAACAGCCTCAAGTTGTACTGGGGGAGGTTTAAGCTGGATATGAGGAACAATTTCTTCACAGAAAGGATTGTCAAGCACTGGGACAGGCTGCCCAGGGAAGTAGTGGAGTCACCAACCCTGGACATGTTTAAAAGTCATGTAGATGTGGTGCTGAGGGACATGGTTTAGCAGTAGACTTGCTAGAGCTGTTAATGGTTGGACTTGATGATCTTAAAGATCTTTTTCAACCTAAGTGATTATATGATTCTGTGATTCTGAAGCCTTGAGCCCATTTCTCCTTGTAACCCTGGTCTGGTTGGTACCCACCACGCATCTGCCATTTCCTCTGATGCTTGCAGGTAAACAGAAGTACCTGTGTGCCAGCCGGAACGACTGCACCATCGACAAGTTCAGAAGGAAAAACTGCCCGTCCTGCCGCCTGCGGAAGTGCTACGAGGCTGGGATGACCCTTGGAGGTAGTGTCTGATAATGTCCCCTGGGTCCTTGCAATGAGCTAGGGCTAATCTTGCAGATGATGAATGCACTTGGCATATAATAGTCAGGAAATGTCTGAAAAAATGAGGCTGACGCAGCTTAATGAGCTGTGGGAAACATTTGCAGGTTGCTAATACCAGAACGGTGAATTTCATTAAACTTTTGTTTGAGTTGCAGGAGACATTCTTTTCCTTCATTAAAAACCTTGCTAATCTGAAAAAATGCAAACAGGTGGGTAAGCTGGATTCTCACCCACAGCAAAGCCTCTTTGAACAGAGCACTCCCATTTTAAGATGGTTTTTCCTAGGCAGAACGAGGCATTTATCTTCATAAAATTACAGCCCCAGTATTCTCCTTTGCTGGATGGAAGTTGCTCCTGTATCACTGGTAAAGATCCTTGTCACTGTTTGTTCCAAAATCTGTGGCTCTACCAAAACCAGGTGGGATGTGAGCACAGGTGAAGGCACCCCACGGTCTGGGAGCCCCAGGGAGGTGGGCTGTTCATAGCCACAGCTTCCTGGGAAGCAGGAGAGTGCTCTGGGAACATTCCCTTGTCCCCCTGGGAGGGTCGGGTCCACGCCACTGCTGTTATCCTGCCCTTGGGATCGTCGGGCTCCCGAGCTCACCATAGGGGTGAGGAGCCAAACCCAGTTCCCTGCTCTGCAGCCAGCAGGAGGGCTTGGGAATGCCACCCAAAACACTCATGCTCTTCATTTTCGGTGCTGTTTTCTGGTGAAATTTCCATAAGTAAGAGAAGACATACAGCAGTGTAACCTCCTTCTGCAGGACACACTGACAAATTAATGCTAATACTGATAGCCCTCCCCCCTTTTTTTCTCTTAAGCTCTTTGGGTCACTCTGACCTGTTCTGCCTGGTCTGTTTTACATTTGTTTGGAATGTCGGTTTAAAGACAATTGTTAAAAACATGCATGCTATGAGTTTGTCCACAGTTATTTCTCCCACAGTAGAGAGGCAGAGCATTTGAAAATGCTTCCAAGCTCCCAAGAGTTGATTTTAGCTGTCTGCTAATTACCAGTCACTTGTAGGGTATAATAGAGCCGCCTGCGACCAGCAGACCTGCCGCTCCCAGGGTGTGTAATGGGAGGAGGAGGTGGCACACTGAATTCCTTCTGTGGGACTCTCTGCTTTGGCACAGAATGGCAATATGCTGAAGCACGGTTATTGATTGAGATCACTCTGACCTGCTAGCTGAAATCCATTAAACAGAATCTTCTCTCCCCAGCAACACTGTAAAGCCAAAGAGAAGGAAAAGAAAAATAATAGGGAGAGGGAGAGGGAAGGGAAGGAGAGGGAAGGAGAGGGAAGGAGAGGGAAGGGGAGGGAGGGGAGGGAAGGGGAGGGGAGGGGAGGGAAGGGAAGGGAAGGGAAGGGAAGGGAAGGGAAGGGAAGGGAAGGGAAGGGAAGGGAAGGGAAGGGAAGGGAAGGGAAGGGAAGGGAAGGGAAGGGAAGGGAAGGGAAGGGAAGGGAAGGGAAGGGAAGGGAAGGGAAGGGAAGGGAAGGGAAGGGAAGGGAAAGGGAAGGGAAGGGAAGGGAAGGGAAGGGAAGGGAAGGGAAGGGAAGGGAAGGGAAGGGAAGGGAAGGGAAGGGAAGGGAAGGGAAGGGAAGGGAGAGGGCCAAGAAAAGAGCAAAGAAAAGCAAAGGCGAGTTTCATGTGTTTGGTTCTCCTGGTGCACCATCCTGCCTCTCCCACAGCACCACTTCCTACTGCCAGTGCAGGTGCCTGCGTGGATCCTGCCTGGGAAGTGTGTGCTGACACACAGCTGCATGTATCCTGCTGCTGTGCACCTCCAGCCTAGCAACTGCACTCTGTGCGGGTCCTGTCTTGGGGCAAAACTTCCCAAATTCAGTTTATTTCACTGATGGCAGGGCTAGAAAACTCCTGCAGTAACTGCCACTAGCCTGTGGAAGCCCAAGGGGTGCAGCATACACCTGTACTAGGCCTCGTCCAGGGCCAGTTGCTGTGGTTAAAATAGAGCTCCTGTCTGATAAGAGCTTTTGATATCTCTGTAAACATTTCCAGCCATGGAGAATCTAACATGCTTTTGCCACACAGCTGCAGTATTTGTCACAGTTTAGATTGAATACATGGAGTATTTGTGAATACATGAATACGTTCAGTATTTGTGATAGATGTACCTTATTTTTCATCTTGTCTGTCCTTGATTTCCAGCCACTGGTTCTTCATGATGGCTTCTCTTGCTGGATTGAAAACCCCACTTTTACTGAGTTTCTGTCCCTGCAGAGGGTATTTGTTGGTTGTGACTTAACCCTTTAGCCTTCTGCATAGCCAGCTACGTCACATTCTTTACTTCTTTGTTCCAAGGTGTGTTCTCTAGTCTTTACTATTCTTATGGCCTCTGCAGTTTGCCAACACCTCCTCCCTTGCACGAGGAGTGAATTTCCCCATGTCAGCAGCCTCGGTGCTCAAGGTGGTGGTGAGGGGCTGGCATTTAACACCTTCCCATGGCACAGGGTCCTGTTGCTCCTGTGTCCACTGGCTCATCCTGCCGGCTCAGGCCTCTGTGTTTGTCCATCAGCTTTTGGTGCAAATTCAGGCTGCCAAGGATGGAGTTGGATGTTCCTGGAATAGTGCTCATTTCTTCAGTTGCTCCATGCATCTACTTAGAGTTTTTTGCTTTAATAGACTGAGCTTATGAGCAGAACTTGATCAATCTGTTCAATGATCAGCCCTTAATGTTCCTTACTGTTTTCCCATCTACACATTTTTCCCATCTACACTTTTTTAGTAGACATGGTTAGTGTTTTTTTTGGAATGAACATAGACATTCACTAGCAAAGAAACAACCCTCTTAGGAAACAAACCTGTCTGATGTTTTTTCAACATTTATAATTACTTTTGAGATGTATTGCCTGGGTGATTTAAAATCATTCTGCAGTACTGTCTGATTTTATATCTTTTGAGTTTTTTTTAATTCATGTGGGCCAGACTGACTCAGATCTCTTTAACATGTCTGCTCTGCCAGTGCTGTTACAATTATCAACTAAACGGGCTGCAGTCTCAGAGCCACCAGGGCTGGTTCATAGAATCATAGAATCATAGAAGGGTTTGGGTTGGAAGGGACCTTACAGATCATCTAGATCCAACCCCCCTGCATGGGCAGGGACACCTCCCACTAGACCAGGTTGCTCCAAGCCCCATCCAACCTGCCCTTCAACACTTCCAGGGATGGGGCAGCCACAGCTTCCTGGGCAACCTGGGCCAGTGTCTCAGCACCCTCACAGTGAAGAATCTCTTCCTAATGTCTAATCTAAATCTCCCCTCTTCCAGTTTTAATCTATTACCTCTTGTCCTCTCACTATGTGTCCTACTAAAAAGTCCCTCTTTGCTCTCTCTCTTCTTGCTTTACTCAATATCTTTTCTTACTAGATAGTGTAATTAAAAAACAAGCAAACCACAACCATTTAAAGCAAGCCCTGTGTGTTCTGTGCAGTATGTGTTTGGCTCCATTTATGCACAGGACTTGATGGGCACTAATTATTCATCTTTGGAAGATACAGTTCAGTTTTTGTTTCTTCTTCCAAGCTGGGGAGCTTTTCTTTCCCAGCAGCCCTCCTGTCTCTGAAGGTTCAGTGCCAAGCACGGCCATGAGATGTGGCTTCAGCCTGAGCTGGAGTCAGCCCTGGTGCTTCCTTGAATCCTGAATTCCCACAGTGCTGTTGGGGAATATGGGAGCTGCATTCTGCCTCCTCCACCCGTGCTGAGAGGAAAGCCCAAGTGTGGCTCCCTGTGGGAGAGGGGCTGGCTGCTCTGGCCCCCGTGGCCATGGCTGAAGGATCTCATGCTATGCTGCAGCCCTGTTTTCCTGTTGCTTTCTCTTATTTTTATTACTCTTTTCTCCTCGTTTTTTAAAAAGCAGCCTGTCTTAATTGCTCGTACAGTAGATCATCCAAAGTACATTACTTAAAGATCAACATTTTGAATTGATTTACAAAGCTGCACTTTAACTTGACATTTTTATGTTCTGCTGCTTATTTTTCTAATTACAGCTGAAAGGAAATTTGAGATAAGCATGTAATGAAGGAGCCAAAACCCCAAGGACAAATGGTTTGATGTTACATTCTCTGCTTGAATTAAATGAACGGCTTTTTTTTCCCTCTAATTAATTAGGGGTTTTTGACTCACTACAGGATGAAAGCTGTTCCTGTCAGCAGTAGCCTGCCAGCCTGTGTTGTGCTGAGCACTGTCATGCAGGTGCCAGGTTATGTGAACCCTGACTGTCAGAGAATTTTGAAGTAATGCAACTGAAGCTCCTGCTGTATCTTGCTGCCAGATGAGCATCTGTAATTAAGAGCCAGGTGCACAGGAGAGACAGTTCATCATGGTGACATGGGCACAGTTGTCAGCTGCTGGCAGTCCCAGCCCGCTCTGCTGATGTTGCTCTTGAAGCTGGCTGGCAGACCCTGCTCGTCTTCTCCTTGTTGGTGGGCTAGCTTTCCAAATGTGTTTTCCATAATGTGTTTGTAGACTAATGACCCAGCTGGGAGAGCTTGGTTATAGGGCAGCAGGTGATGCAGAAGCCCTGGGTAGGGAGAAGGCTTTTCCCTTGGTTGCATCCCGCTTCCAATCTGGCCTGGGATGGAACAATCCCACTTGAGCATCTGAGTGCAATGGCTTTTTTCCCGGGGACATGACCATCTACTGAGTTTATTTTCTTGAGTTGCTTCCCCATTTAATTCCATGTGAGTAGTTGTTTGAATGGAGTCACCTCTTTTCCCCAGTTTCTTCCTCTCCATTTCTAAGTGGGAGTTAATGTGAGGCTGGTCTTGGCTGAGGATGTAAACGATGCTTGCTCTTTTCCATGTAAGATTGATGAGCAAATGGATTTCCTTGAGCAGTGTGTGCTCCCTTTTGTCCTTAGGTGAGGTCTGGGATGCTGGGGCACTCTTTGGGTGGCAGGCACTGCAGGACCAGCTGCTGCTGGCATCAGTTTCCCTTTCCTCCTAAATATAAGTGATGGAGCTGAAGGCCAAGAAGCCTCAACCTTTTTTCATTTAAGTCTCACACTAAAATGTGTCGTTTCCACAGCCCGCAAGCTGAAGAAGCTGGGTAACCTGAAGACACAAGATGACGTGGATGCAGCCAGTTCATCCAGCCCCATTGAGGAGCAAGCCCCCAAGATGGTGATGACACGCATTGATGGCTATGAGTGCCAGCCCATCTTCCTCAATGTCCTGGAGGCCATTGAGCCTGGTGTAGTGTGTGCTGGCCATGACAACAGCCAGCCGGACTCCTTCTCCAACCTGCTGAGCAGCCTGAATGAACTTGGGGAGAGGCAGCTGATCTATGTGGTCAAATGGGCAAAGGCCTTGCCAGGTGAGGAAGAAACCTAACAAATCCCGTTCCTTCCCTGCATGTTCCTAAAGCCCCCTGCTTGCATCTCTGGGGGTGGGTTCAAAGGAGGAGATCTGCAGCTGGTGTCCCACCATCACACGTTTCCTGGGGGGGCATCTTCGTGGGGTCGTGTCCTGTCTCCTCAAAGCAGGCTGCAGCAGCATCGAGTTTGTCTCCTTTGAGTGGCTGGTTGTCTAAGGTGACTAAGGGGTGACCAAGGGGTGACAGACTATGTAGAATCTGGTGCTTTTGGGTCTGTCCCACTGATAGCCCCTGGCACACAGCATGGTGTCATCCCGTGGCCGCTTCCTCCTGTGGGAAGGGCTGTTGCTGCTCAGGGCTTCAGGGTATTGCTCTCCTCCTGCTCACCCTGCCAGGCTTTTTCTTTGTATTTCACAAGCCATTTTATTGTAAAATAGCAGAAGAGAGATACAGATTCCAAAGGGCTTTCTCCTGCCAGTCAGGTTGCTCATGTGTGACAGGCTGCTGGAGTATGTTTATGGTATGGGAGTACATGAGAGTCAGGCAGTTTCCAAGGGGTGACAGTTATCAGGTGCTGTGAATGGGAACATCCTGCTGAGTGTGTGTTTCACTGGATACACTCCCTGGTCCCGAGTACAGAGGTTACTGGTCTGTAACTCACTGCCCATTGCATGCTGTAATCCTGCCAGCTGAATGAGTGAAATTACAGAAGACTGAGCTCACCCAGGGTGCAGCAGGGTCCTGTTCCCCTGGCTCTGCTCCTTGGGAAATGCCATGGAAAAGAGGGATCTTACTCTTTATGTGCAGGGTGGTATGACTAAAGGAGGAAACAGAGGCAAAATAAATTTGCTATGGTGTGCTGAAACCAGGTGATGAAAAGTAGTCAGACATTTGCCATTCCCAGAAATTCAGCAGTCCCCTGGGAAGTGTCCTGACCAGTGGTCCAGGAGCGTTGTCAGCCTGAATATGCAGGGTAGCCCATTCTTGTTCTTAAATTCTTGAGTCAGAAAGGGTTCACCGAGCCTGTGAGACCAGGGACACGTCATGCTTCCTCTTCTGGCTTATCTACATCAGACATCAAGATTTCTTCAGCAAAGTACATAGAGACACCACCAAACTGGGCCAGCAATCTGGGGGATGAGGCTGTAAAACTGGCAGTGCTGATGGAAAGGGAGAAGGCTCTGAGGAACATTTCTCATCACAACCACTCCCTCATCAAAGGTTTTCCTTTTTCCTGCACCACACTTGATCTCTGACCCCATGGTGTGTGGCTGCACAGTGGCACCTGCTGTGCCAGCGACAGCATCTGGGCACAATTAATGATAATCTTCTTATGTCTTCTTATGTCACTGCTCTCTGGGCAGTTCCAGTAGGGCTGAGCCCCAGGAGATCCTTGCCAGGGCCAGCTGCCCTGCTGGGCCATGCTGCTGGGGATGCTGCCCCCCACCCTCTCCCCTCTGCCAACTGCTGGAGCATCCCCATCCCCACCACAAGAAGCAAAGCCCGTTTGTTCTCCCCAGCTATCTCAAGCAATTCCCTGACATGTGCCAACGCTGGGGTTCAACAATGATAACCACAAATTTGCCACTTAGTCATTCTCCTGCTGTTTTCCAGAGAAGGAATAAACAACAGCAGCGCTGTGGCTGTTCTGGTGCTCTGGGCAGTGGTTGCACAGCCCCTTGGCTCGCTCCCGGCGGGGCTCATCCAGCCCTGGCTCTGCTGGCTGTGGCACAGGGCTCCCCAGGGAGCTGTGCCCTGCACACACTGCGGCCCCCTCTCTCTTTGGGTAGAGGTAGCTTGCTATCTATCATCTGTTTGAATTATCTTTATGTTAATAAAGCAGAAGTGCTTCCAGTTGCCAGGTCTGCAGGTTGGCTGGGCAGCTTGGTGGGCTCGGGGCAACACAGGTGAATGCGTGCGGGGGGGAGAAGGAAAGGTACCAAAAAATCAAGCAATTTAAACCAGTGGGATGCTGTTGTTTTTATCAAAACAGAAAGATCCTCACATGGTCTGTTGGGAGGCTGGGCACTGTTTAGTGAACACGGTTGCTGGTGTGATGGGAGCAGCAAGCTGACAGTCCTCAGCGGGTGTTGTGGTGCTGAGCAAACCTCACTGGTCCCCTGTGCACAGCACAGCCCACCCCTCAGCTGCTTGCTGGAGGTGCTGGGTGGGGGGGCTGCAGGAGCACCCAGCAGGGGTGGAGGTGTTCTCTCCTCATCCCGACTCCCCAGGAATGGAGCAGATCTGGCACAAGCATTGGCTTAACTCAGGATAAGTAGCCCTGTGTGTCAGTTAAGATGTATCTCGATGTAAAGAGGCCAAAATTTTATTTTCCGGTGACTGCTGCTTGCAAGGGAGGGGGGGGAACTTTAAAGTGAAAAGAGTGGGGACCTTTAAAGGGCCCTTCCAACCCAAACCACTCTGTCATGATGATGAACTTGCACCTGTAATGGAGGTAGCCTCAGCCTGCTATAGTGGCAATAGATTAATTTTGGTTAATAGATTATTATTAACCTTGCATCCTGCATGGAACATCACCTGTATACTTTGATTAATATGCAGCAGGGTGTTGCTGCACTTCTTCCAGTGAGGTTTCAGTGTATCCTGGGAACTAGACAGGATCAGGTAGGAGTTTTTTGGAATCCTGCTTGCCCACAGGAACAATATTAGCTGTTGTCCAGTGGAGAGAAAGTAATGTATGACCCTTTGGACCCTATGCAGTTTAAATTCTGTGTAGGAGAAGGTAAAATCAAACTGTGGTTTCTCTGGAAAGGAAAAGTTAAATAACCACAGCTTGTCAAGAAAGCTGCTGAAACATGGAATTAAAAAGTTTGATTAAATCCATAAAATCTGTCCACTTCAAGGTAAGCAGAAGGAGTATTTATTTTCCCTTTTCCATATGCATAAATTCAGTAAAGGTGTTACAGTTAATTTAGATCAGCACTCTAACACATTAGTTTAAAGATCATTTTATCTGGCAGCAAATGAAAAATCTTCAGTTAATTCCTGAAGCTGTTAGGAAATCAGGGCCTGAGGCAGGGCTGCTGCAGAGTGGAGCCGGGGGGGGTGGGCAGACTGATGGACACCCTTTATTTGGCCAGCAGGTCAGTGCAGATGCCATCAGGTGAAATACTCCCACTTGGACCATAGGAGATGGATCTGTTCATTAGAGCTGCTGTAAAATCTCTGTGTAGTCTCTGGTCATTGGGGCTTTGTGGGTGTTCCAGGCCATTGCTGGCTTGCTTTTCTCTTTAGATCTACTGCCTGGCAATGTATCTAACTCACCCTTTAGCTGGAAGGATACCATTAATTGTGCATCTTTTTCCATTCTCTGGACAATAAAATTTCCAGATATGAGTGTTCATATTATAAATGTTACTTTATGGTAACATGTGAGGTATCCAGCTGCTGATCTCTTAGGCAGATAGAATTCTGGCACAGCAGTGCAGCGAGGGAGAAGATGAAGAATTTTTTTCAGAACTATGCTGCTTTACCATTATTCACAGAAAAAGGCTGAGCATTCATCTTTTTCAAGTCATCAGTAAATTTAATTTTGCTTTTGCTATGTTTTCTCTCTGTAGAAGGTGTCTTCATTTGGGTCTCTTCAAACTACTCCAATACAAAAAAGTTAAAAATACATTGTGGGATTAGGTGGGTGTTTATTGTCTCTTGCAGCGAATTTGGCCATACGTCAGCTAAGATGCCTGGAGCTGGGAGGTTTCCAGGAAATTATAGGCATCTGGTTTCTGAAAATCAGTTTGGTTTCGAGGTGTTTTGGCTCAGAAACTGGAAGCAGTGATTCCTTTTAGAAAAGTCAGCAACTGTATTTGTAGAGGTTGTTTTTGTGGACAAGCAGAAAGCAAAGTTCAGGTCCTGTAGCAACGAAACTTACGTCTTCAAATACCTATCCTTAAATACTGACAAAGCTTGCACAAGTATTTTCTTTTAAGTGAACATAATTACAAGGTAATTAACAAGTGCACCAAAATGCTTCTCGCAGCAAAGATTAGGAGCAACAAATACTTCCAGAAATGCATTGGAAAGCTGGTGCTTGGTGATTAAGGGAACCCCAGTCCTGGATGAGAACTTGGGTGCTGGTTTTGCCCGTGCACAGGCAGTGCCAGCAGCATCTCCAAGGGGCGAGCAGGGTGAGGAATCACTGGGAATGGCTTTACTAGGCAGTGAATTCATCTCTAACCAAATTTACTAGACAAATAGGATTCTATAGCATGCAGTGCTGGAATTAAAGATGAAAATCTAACATAGGCATGTCCTGGAGATGAGTGTGACAGATTTTACCAGGTCCTTGAGCTGCCCAGGTGCTTTGTCTGTACCCGTGTGCTGGTGACATGTTTCCCTCTGGCTGCCAGAAGGTTCCTGTTCCACGGGCAGCTGGCAACTCCTGTAGGGACAGCACCTCCTCCCCTGCTGTGAGGCACTACTTGCATGCAAGCTTCAGTTTTTTAATCCAGTGACATGTGAGCTGAAAGTGCAAATGTAAAGCAAGTTTAGTCAGCAATAAAACAGGGCTTGTGCTCATTTGACAGCTTCCCAAGCAAGAGACAGACACTTGCCTCAATGGATTGTAATTACACACCGGAGATGTCAGAACTCCTTCAGTGTTTGACTGAAATAATGTAAGATTTTCTTGAAACCAGATTCCATTTGACTGCTTACAAGTACTGGGAAGGAAGTGCAGTGTTGGAGGTGGTGTTTGTGCACATGTTGAAAAACAAGTCTGGGATTTAACTGCAAACAGCCATCTGGGAATATTGGTTTGATTTGAATGTAATTAATATTTCTGTTTAGCTTGTGGTTCAGCAGAAGTTTTCGTATTCATTTTCATGGTCATTAGGTACCTGCATTGTGTATGTGACAGAGAAACCCAAGGAGTCTGTTAACCATGCGATGAGGCCTCAGGGTTACTTGCTGGCTCTGAGCATTAGACATTAAAATCCATTTACTTAAATTTAGTGAAGTCCTAACGGGGTGAAAATAATGACAGTTTTTCGGCTTGTTTCCTTGAGTGCCAGAATTGCACCAAAGGAGGTAATTGGTTAATGAGGGCTTGGTTCTGCCTCGGTGCCTGGAGAATGTGATCCGGTTAATTGTATCGCTGGGCGCCCGCTCCCCTGCAGCTGATTTATTCCTGTCAGCAGAGCAGAGCAAACAAATCCTCCTCGGCTCTTTATTGGGCTCCTTTTTGACAAACTGTCTGACATGGTAATTGGGAATGTTTTGGAGCGGAGGCTTTGGGGGTCACGCTGTGCCTGCAGAGCAGATGGCCTGGTTACACTCGGTGGGGCTGGGTGTCTGGTGGGTGCCAGCAAGCAGGGCTGGGGCAGGGTAGCCTGGGCTGGGGCACCTGGACCTGCCCAGCACCTGTAGTCAAATATACTTCCAAAGGGCTTTAGGCAGCCACTGAATCCCATCCTGCTGTCTTTTCATCCAGTGTGTTGCAGATTGATGCTTGTTCACCTCACTAGGTCCTGCAAAGTGTTCAAATACCATTTGTGAAAATCTTTAAGACTCTTGGGGGGAAGATCATAGAATCATAGAATGCTTTGGGTTGGAAGGGACCTTAAAGATCGTCTAGATCCAACCCCCCTGCATGGGCAGGGACACCTCCCACTAGACCAGGTTGCTCCAAGCCCCATCCAACCTGCCCTTGAACACTTCCAGGGATGGGGCAGCCACAGCTTCTCTGGGAAACCTGTTCCAATGTCTCACCACCCTCATAGTGAAGAATTTCCTCCTAATATCTAATCTAAATCTCCCCTCTAAATATGCAATTTTTTACCAGTTGTCACTGTCTTCCTTTAAAACACTTTGCTGCTTGTGGGTTTCTGTATCCCCTCCTTGTGTCTGGAGATCCCATTTCACCCCTTCCAGTTTTGGTTTTGAGCCTTGGGTGTTTCTGGTTGTGCATGAGGTTGGGAGCATTAGGCCACTGACACTGCAATTCTGTGTGTGCTGGGGTGAGCTGAGATTGGGCTGTGGACCACCTTGTCCTAACAGGAATGCTGTGGGAAAGCTGGTGCCTTCAGGAAAACAGTCCTGGTAACTGCAGGATGCCAACATTAATTTGTACCACCCCTTTCTCATTTTTTTAATAGGATTTCGCAACCTGCATGTGGATGACCAGATGTCAATTATCCAGTACTCTTGGATGGGTCTCATGGTTTTTGCTATGGGCTGGAGATCTTTCACCAATGTCAATTCAAGGATGCTTTACTTTGCTCCAGATTTGGTCTTTAATGAGTAAGTGTGTAATGACAACCATCTAATGTTGTGCTGTGTCTGGGTCAGACTAGCTGAGAAGTGAGAACAAGACGGGGAATTTGCGTTCCTGTCTGCTTAGGAGATGTACAGCTTGAGTAACCATGTTCTCAGAGCAGACCAACAAGGCATGGGAGGGCCCTGTTTGTCCCCTCTAATTGCTCTGATCTAGTTGCAGTGATCTCCAGGAGCATGAGAGGTAAAATGTTTCTCTTGGTCCTTTTTCTCTTTCTCTGAGCTGTGCTGGGGTTCAGCCTCCATCAGGGCAGCAGCACATGCTGGTACTGGGTGTGAAGGGCTGGTCCATGCAGGCCTGCCTTTTGTCTGAGGGGTCTGAGTTCCTGTTCTCAGCTTGGTTGGTCAGCTGGAGTGAGCAGAAACAGGAACAGTCGTTCATTGGGAGTTCCTGATGGGTTCTCTCTGATGTAGCATCAGCTCAGAGTCAGGGAAGGTTTGTTGACGCTGAGGTAGAAGAGCTCAAAACCAATAACTAAGCACAGCAACGAGCAAACCCACACCTCTGTGAGAGCTGCCAGCTCAGCTGCGTGTCCCTCTCAGATGCCACCTTTGCAGAGTCACTGCAGTGGGTTTTCAGGAAGGCAGAGGCTCAGATGAGCCCTGCCGATCCCAGGCAGTGATCCGTGTCCAAAGAGGATGACACACAGGCATTTAGGAAAACCTTCCTCTCCTGCACGCCAGTATCCCCTGAGGCAGAGCTTAGGTTCTTGGCTGCAGGGATGTGCCAGGTGAGGCTGGGGCTGCTGGGTGGGGCAAAGCGTGACCCCCTGCACACCCCACGGGCACTGCTGGCATGTCCGTGCCACCCGTTCCGTGTCTCATCCTGCCAGGTACCGGATGCACAAATCCAGGATGTACAGCCAGTGTGTCAGGATGCGGCACCTCTCTCAGGAGTTCGGGTGGCTCCAGATCACTCCTCAGGAGTTCCTCTGTATGAAGGCTCTACTCTTCTTCAGTATTAGTAAGTACTGGCAGCCTTTCCTCAGCAGAGGTCCAGTTGCTATGGGCTGGATTGCCCTGTGCATGTATTCCTATTTCCCAAGCGATGGCTTGGCATGTTCTCTCTGCGTCCACCTGAGCTGCCAAGCATAAGAGGGCCACCAGCCATCCCTTGCAGTTAGCCCACCCCACCTCTGCACCATGCAGCTGCTGCAGGAGGCTGCTTCTCAGTCTCACTGCCCTCATTGTGGGGACCTCTGAGTGTCCACTGCTGAGGAGGAAAACAGCTGGTTTACCTTGCCTGCCTTTTCTAACGAGTGCTGAACAAGGCTTCTTGGGTTGGCAGTAGTCCAAAGGGCTGATCAGAGTGAGGGCCATAGAGGAAGCAGATCTTTCCTCACAGCTCTGCACTGACCCTTCTTCAGCCTTCCTCTTGCTCTTATATTCTCTCCACTCTCTGAGCAACTCTAACTGTTTCCTTCCCATGTTTCATCCAGTTCCAGTTGATGGCCTGAAGAACCAGAAGCTCTTTGATGAACTTCGAATGAATTACATTAAGGAACTTGACCGTATCATCGCTTGCAAGAGGAAGAACCCTACCTCCTGCTCTCGGCGATTTTACCAGCTCACCAAAGTCCTGGACTCTGTGCATCCTGTAAGTGAGGACAGTGAAATGTCTAGTGACACACATAAGAAACAATATAAGAAAGAAGCTTTTTACAAGGAGAATTCACTGGCACAACCTCCCAGGGTGGTGGTAGTCCCCATCCCTGGAGGTTTCCAAGGTGGGCACTTCCTTTCCCAAGGAAGGCTGGACCAAGTGACCTTTCTAGGTCCCTTCCATCCTGGGCTGTTCAATGATTCTGTGATTCTTTGCAGTTTGTTTTTTAGCTCTTGGCACACCTTTTTAAGGACAAGTGCCATGTGGTCCCAGATTAAGTGACAAAATACAGACACTAACTCTAGGAGGGAGAGAAAGTTACCTGGGTCTGAAATGACCGCTCTTGTGCTTGTGTTCATGGGCATCCTTTTTTAGCAATTGTAGATGATGCTTTTCCACTGTCAGCCTAGCAGAACAGCTCAAAATCTCAGTGCCCCCAGTGAATCTTTTCTGACAACAGCAGCGAAATCAAATTTCTCTAGTTGTGACTTTTGATCTTTTGTTCTGCTGGTGAAAGGTGAACTAGACCTTTCCTCTTGCCTGGGGCTCAGCTCCATGCCCGTACAGTTAGATGTCTACAAGCAAAAAGCAATTCTTAATAAGTGAAGTCAGCAGCATCAGCACACAGCAAGACAAGTTGCTGTAGGATTGAGAAAATACCATTTTTATATATTCCAGTTTTTCTTAGACTTGGTAGTGTCTGGGTGTGAAGGGCCAAGGCAAAATATGCTGTGTGCTCCCAGGCTGGGTGGTTCCCTGGCTCCCCCTCGGGACACGTACCTGCCATCTGGTAACTGCAGGCAGGGCAGTGATGGCTGAAGAGCAAAGCAGGTCCTGTCACAGCAAGGTCCAGCTCTGACCTGCTGTGCCTGCTAACACCTGCTCAGCACCTTCCCAGAGCAATCACTGGCCAGGGACTTCTCACTTAACAAACTTCCTTCTTTTCCCAGATTGCCAGGGATCTGCATCAGTTTACATTTGACCTTTTAATTAAGGCACATATGGTGAGCGTGGACTACCCTGAAATGATGGCCGAGATCATCTCTGTGCAGGTTCCCAAGATCCTGTCTGGAAAAGTCAAGCCTATCTACTTCCACGCACAGTGATCTTCTGGAGGGAACTCCCAGTGCTGCCCACCCCCATTTCAGCTGTCTCCTGCCTGTTATTTCTGCACTACTGTACTGAGTGCCTTGGGGAATCCCCTCCACAGAGGCAGTGTGCCAAGAAGACAGTAACAGACCTGCTGGGATTACTGAGATTTCTATTTTTCCTGAGGTACCTCTGAGCTGAACTACCAGCTATGGCTTCTGCCTGGATCTGGCTCACTGTGCTGGGACAGAAGATGGTGGCAATGGCACCGTGTCCACGCTCTCTTCTTTGTGTGTTTTCCTCAGTGAATTGGAGCAGCCCAGGGCCACGGGAGATCGGGAGAAGTGGCAGCAGTTGTTGGGTTGGGTGTATGTTAAAAATAGAACAAGACAAGAAGCAGGTCAAACCTGTAAGTTTGGGTTTAGGTTACTTTACTGGCCTCCTTTGGGACTTCTTATTTGCATTATGGTGCTGGAAAGCAGATGAGTTAAAATATTGCAGTAGAGAAAGAGAGAAGAGTTGGGGGATGAGCTATATTTGCAGCCAGATGGGTTTGCTGGACCTGCTGCTGGGTTAGAGAGCTGTGGGGGCCACTCGGGACAGCGCATGGCTGCCAGGGCCCCCCAGCCTGCCTGGCAGCCCAGGGAGCTCCTGGAGTGTCAGCAAAGGGCTGGAGGGGAAGGTGACTTTGGGAAGTCCCCAGAGATGGCAGGTGCTTTCTGTGTTCCACCTGGGATGCTTTTCCTATGGCCGGTGAAGCTGGATCTGGGCCTGCCTTGCAGACACTTGGCGCTCAGCAGTCACGTTCTCACCCTTGGCAGCTGCTGTTCCCCCCCACACAGCCAAACCCCCTCGTCAAGTGCCTGACCTCCTCACACCTCCTCACACCTCTCGCTTTCCCCTCCAGCTCCCCTCTGCTCCTGCTGGGTTTCCGCAGTCCCCGGGTTTTCAGCCTTGCTACTTCCTTTCCATTTGTCCCAACTATTTTTTCTGATGCCAGCAGCCCAGAGTCCTAAGAGCAAAGGACTGGGGCCAGGACCTGAGCGACCTGCAAGGCCCGGGGGCTGCTGCTGTTCCTGCTGGCCTTTGGGAGGTGGCTGTGGGAAGGGACTGGGGCTGCTACGCTGCTTGAGGGAGCTGCAAGGAAACCCTGAGGAGGTCCTCTGCCCTTCCAGTGGTGCACATGGCTCCTGCTAATTGCAGGGGTTGATTGCACTTGGGGAGGACACTGTCCCATGTGCACTGCCTCCCACCCTGTCCCTTATGCACCATCCCTCAGGCATGGTCCCTTATACATCCCTCACACCCTGTCCCTCACACACCTTGTGCCTCATCCCTCACATGTTCCTCAAGCCCCGCTTGTCCCCAACAGCTCCATATGTCACAGTGGTGGCACAGCCAGCTGCAGCTCTGCTGTGAGGATGAATAAAGGCTCCCCTGGGCACTGGGTTCCCAGCCAGCAACCTCAGCAAAGGCCGATGGGTCTTGAGATGCCAGTGACTCCTACAGTTGGGAATCTCTGAGGACGGCAGGCTTGGCTGGTCAGGCACAAATGCCCTGTTTCATACCTCAAGTTCAGGAGAGATTTGTTTCTTTGGTGGCTCCACTTCCCACAACGTGGCCCAGCCCCTGTTGCCCACAGCATTCTGGTCCCCGACTTCCCACCAAAACCTCCTGCTCAGACCTGGCCAGGGCAGGTGAACCAGGTCAGACATGTGCCTTGTGTCGCGCCGTGTCCCAGCGTGGTACCAGCTGTCGGGTGTCTCCAACATTCAAGGCACTGGGGTTCAGGCCAGTTGGTTGCCACATGTGTGTCATGTAGAAAACAGCACCAATGCTTCTGCTCCTGCTGCCCGGGCACTTCAGCAGCTGCCATCACTCATAGCTCTGCCAGCAAGTGCCCTCATGGTACCTCTGGGTTCTTTGCAAACTCTCAGCAAGAACAGAACAATTTTTCTGATACTTCTCTGTCGTTCTATGGGATTTTCCTTAAGGGAAGGGGTAAGGGAAAAAAAAACACAAAACTGTTGCAGGGGAGTATCTCTCTTGACAGTTATTTGCAATGGGGTTTCCTCCTCTGCTAGGTACTGCTCCAGTCATGCTCTTCCTCCTGAAATCCCTTCATGCAGGTAGCACCAGAATCTGTAGGTGACCTGCCTGAACACCAGCCAGCAGGATGGGGTTCTCAATAGCTTTTCCTATTTTAGAGGGCTGCAAGTGTTTTAAATGTTGTCATGATCTTCTAGTATTTGCAAATGAACCAGTGAAAAAGTCTTGCTGGTGCATTTCTCTCTTCTTGAACATTTTCTGGCTGCTAAGCAGAAGAATACAATGAGCAACTGGTTGATAATGTTCCCCCTCATCAACAGGAGGGTGTTTATGAGCAATCTGAGCAGCTACTCTGGAGAGCTTTGCATTTTGCACAAGCTCATGTCAGTAAAGTTTTCATTAATGAGAGTGGAGGTACTCTGCTGGGTACTTCTCTGCTGGGAGATTGGGGAGCAATCAAACTTTAACAGGGCTTTGTGTCCTTGGACGTGCTGGTGGAAGCATAGAGCAGATGAAAAATGGTTTAGAAGGGGATACTGCTGATGTTCCACCTGCCAGATGTGTGCAGCTCACCTGTACGATTCTGCTCTCACTGTGAATGATCCAAGAAAGGTGCAGAAGCTCTGGTGAAGCCCCCCCGTTCCATGGGCAGGGGGGACCCCAGCTGCCTTCCTCACCAGAGACCCCAGAGCTCCGGGCACCGGGGTTGTGTGCTCTGTCCCTTCAGCATCTAAGTAAACTTTTGCAACATTTTTATTCAAAGGTTGACTTTTAATGCTACTATTAGAGGGTTGAGTGGAGGACATGGGAACCAGTAGCACCCTTGTGAGTATTTTCAGGGGGAGTTAATTATGTTTCCTCGTTTATTTTCTTGGGCTGCTGTAGGAACTGGGGAAAAAAGATGCTTAAGATATACCAAAGTCCAGGTCCTGCCATGTATCTTTGTACTTTGTGTTTTCTACTGCGTTTTCTTGTCTACTTTTGCTTTAATAAAGCAAAGAGAATGTCACAATCTTCACCATCACGTAGAAGCTGTCCCGGAGGCTTCCCTCGGGATGGGTGAGCCCTGAGAGAGGGACCCCCTTGGTGTCACTGCCTCGCTATTCCCACACTCGGCAAAAGGACCTTTGTGCCTGGCTTAGGGACAACGGAGCTAAGGCAGAGCTGAGAGCATGGCACCAAGAGCATGGCACCAAGAGCATGGCACCAAGAGCACGGCACCAAGAGCATGGCACCAAGAGCATGGCACCAAGAGCATGGCACCGTGCACAGGCAGGTGACTGCCAGGGGGTCAGCCCTCCAGGGCCAGTCGGGCACCCACCGCCTTCCCACCCTGCACTGCTCCTCTCCGGCCCGTGCCATGCCACTGGGTCCTTGCCGTGGTCCACAGAGATGCTGAGGGGGTACTCGTAGTGTCACCTGCAGGTGGTGTCACCTGTCCCAGGCAGAGGGGCTGGCAGTGCCACTGGGCAGAGCTGGCCTCCCTTGCCAGGTCACCTGCTGGCACAGGCTGTCCTGCAGCTCCCTGCCATCTGCGGCTGTCACTCCACTTGCTGATCTCTCTCCCTAGGTGGTTCAGTCCCATAATATATGTTAAACATATATATATAAAAAGGCATGCCCTATTTTATATTGCTAAAGATACCTATTTAATGCTCTAAGAGAGTTTCTTTTTGGATTGCACACTGATTGCAACTAAATATTCTTCAGGAGAGGAGTCAGTATGTGCCAATGTTAATGGAAACTTTTGATGAACAGTTTTTCCTGGTTAGGTTCTGTCCAGTTGGCAAAGGTTCATCCTTTCATGATACAAATGGAGCATACTCTGGCATAGTGTTGGTATCTGCTTCTCCAGCTTTCTTGTAGCTGGTTCTGGTTAGACAGGGATAGTATTTGCACTTGAGGGACAACAGAGTGTCCTTTATTTCTGCCCTCTTGACTGCACAGAGCATCCTTGCACTTTAGGGCAGAATCCTGGAATTATAGCGTGGTAGCACTTCTCTGACTGTTTCAAAGGAGACTTTTAGAGGCACAGAAATCCTTTCTTGTACCAAGAAGGACTGGGCAAGCCACGCTCTGCACTGTCACATCCTGATGCCCGCAGGGCAGTGATGGTGCACCTGGGAGCCAGCGCCTCGCCATGCCCCTGTGGGAGGGGACAGGCAGCAGGGACACGGCTGGGATGGCACTTGGGACCCTGGGGTTGTGGGGGTGGAAACCTGCCCCCTGCTGCCAGGCAGCACCGAGGGACTTGTGCTCATTCCCTTTTGACACAGCAGTGGAACCTGCACTTGTGATTCAGAAGGTAAATATCTGCACCACACATCAAACCACGGCAAAGTTGTTACAAGCTGCTCTCTGTGCCAGGTATTTTGTGTTCTGTGGCAATTTAATGCTGGTTTTGTTAACATGTCTCTGTAATAAAAAGAGTTCTCTATATTGATATATTTTATTTTCTTTGTAATAAGCCAAAAAGCTCATTGCTGGTGCCTTTTTGCCTGGGGAGGACTTCCAGCCCACAGCTATATTCATGAACGTAAAAAAGTGCAGTGTCTGCAATTGCTTCTTTCACCACAGCTGAGTAAAGTCATGAAGCAAACGCTGCAGGAGTACCAACAGAAAAAGAACAAGGAGCCCACAGAATAGGCAGAAAGACTTTCAGGTACAGGAACGTGGTTATTTCCCTCGGCCTGGTTGCAAGGAGAGGGTGAAGCTTTTGGCTTCCTGCACCTGCCATGGAAAAGCCTTTGCCCTGTCTCTGTGGGGCTTTCCTGCTGCATTGAGAACCTTTACCTTCTGCAGGACGTGCAGTGAGGTTGAAGCTCACACATATCATTTTATTACGGTTGCAACACTTTTTTCTTTCAGTCACCTTTCAGAAATGGAAGTGTTTTCCCCGAAGTAACAGCATCTGAGCCCAAATTCGGCTTCTAGGGAAGGACATTAGTCAGATTGTTGCCACTGCTCTTTTTTGTCTTAATTGGAACTGAATTCATTGACAAATAAGAGACCTACAATGGTACGACATCATCGAAATGAGAGCAGTGACAGCTGCTGCCTTGGCCAGCGGTGGAGGGTGCCCAGGAGACAACCGTGCCTCGGGAGTCACCGTAGGGGACTGAAGGATGTCTGTTGCCATAACCAAAAAGAGGAGTCTGTCTGGCATCCGGGATAAAGACAAACCAAATTACACTATGTGAGGGGAAATGAAAACACTCACTTTTTAACTGTTTGAGTCCCTGCTCGGGTCCCACACAAGCCCTGGGCCTGTGCTGTGCCACGGGGTAGACCTTCATGCTTGGTGTTCAGCTCTTTTTGTAATCCTAAAATCTGTTGTTGTTCTAAATACAATAAAGGCAGAATCTGGTTTGTTGGAACACTGCTCTATGTGTGTATTTGGCTTTGGTTTCCATTATGTGCACGAAAGTGTTATCTGGTGTGACAAATCTAGCTATTGAAGATGCCAGGAATAAGTGGGTCATTTTTCACTGAACGAGGCTGTATGGTGGGTCATTCACAGGCTGTTTTTCACAGTCAGATTTTGCTATTAATCACGTGTCTGAACTGTTAATTCATTTACACATCAATTGACTAATCCTTTCATATATGCCTCTCTAGGTCTTTCAGATTGAATTTCATTTGATTAATGTATTTCTCAAAACAAGGAGCTAATAAAGGCCAGTGTTGTCCTCCTTTTGTTGTTGTTTTCAGTATCTTTATGAGCAGCTGTAAATCCATCCTGCTGGAACCTCTTTATAAAATTCACCTACGCTCTCCAAGTAATAAAAACCACTCCTTATCCGACCAC
Source organism: Hemiprocne comata (assembly GCA_020745705.1). Lineage (NCBI taxonomy): Eukaryota > Metazoa > Chordata > Aves > Apodiformes > Apodidae > Hemiprocne > Hemiprocne comata. The sequence continues at coordinate 20,822,275 of CM036597.1, read as the reverse complement.
TTTTTAATTCAAGGCATGGATGTGAATACTGCACAGGGTCAAGGTTCTGTTCACTGTGAGACAAACCAAAGAGCTTGGGAAAAAAAAAACAACAACGAACCTCATCAGCCCACAAATAGCTGGTGATGTCTAGTGCATAACTGCACAGCTGCAGTGTGTACGGGTGCCCTGCAGCTGCACGTGCACTGCTCTTAGCAGTACAAAAAGCCTCACCCATGTGGCCTACCCTCATGTTTGGTCATCTGCAGAGAAGCTGGGCCTGTCTCTCTACTTGAGCCACAGTTCAAAATGAGTGTGTTTTGTTCAAAATTCACCCTTCATCAACATTGATAAATCCCCCATTGTTCCTGGGCTGTGGGGCCATCTTAAATACCTGTCAGCAAGTCTGCCCCAGTGTCCCCCCAGTCATACTTTCACTTGTCCACCAACATCCCTCGGGACACTCAGAAGCTGCTGGTCCAACATGTCCTGGGGGTGACAGATCCAGTCCTGGGGTGACAGTCTCAGTCCTCCACATGGCCTGGTCTTATGCCGGCCTCTGTGCTTGGCCTGGGCTCCAGCCTCTTGCAGCTTCCACAGCATTTCCCTGGCTGAGAACAGGAAGGAAAATGAGTCTGTCTGTGGGGAACAGGGTCTGGCCAAAGGGGCAGAGTCACTTCAGCTGAGCTAGTTTTGCTTTGTTAACGTCCAGCTATTTCTGCTGTGCATCATGCATCCATCCACCACAATGTTCACTGTGACCTACAAATGACACCAAAATCGCCAATATCCCTGGTGGTTTCCACCAGTCTCCAGATGGGAGAAACACTCAGGCCAGGTGCTCTGCCCTGGGCAACAAACTTGCTCTGGAGCAGAAACCCACTTAATACCTGCAATATAACCTAAATTCCATTTAGAAACCAACACTTTTCATCGGTGCGAGGGACTTGCTGGGAAGTTTGAAGGCTGCAGAGCTCCACTTGGTGCTGCCAGGTACATTTTTTGGTAGGGCTCTGCAGGCTCCTGTCCCAGTTAGCAAACAGCCCCATCCTGGGCAGGCTGCAGATACTCTTCCAGGAACCTTTGTGCCGACAAATGCAGCCAGGACCTTTTCTGAAAGGCTCCATCAGCCGAGCGTGGGGCTGCTGGGGACACAGCAGCCCGAGGGGCACAGGAGGCTGTGCCTGGCTGGGGGGAGGGGTCCGGCTGCTGTAGGAAGTGGCAGGGACACCAAATGAGACCCCTCAGGAGAGCTGTTCCGGAGCACAGGTACGTGACATGCCAGGCAAGGAGCATCCAGCGTGGAGAAGGTATTGAGACTTCACTGGAGGGATGCTGGAGCCTGTTTCACACCACTGTTGAAGTTTGCGTCCTGGCACACTTGGCATCTCCTGTGTCCTGCTGGACTTGAGCAAACTGGAGCTGGGAGAGGCGCCGGGAGCTGCTCTGCCCTTGGTGTGTGCCAGGCTCGGGTGGCAGCCGCAGACCTCAGCGGGGTCACGTCGACTCTTGTGCCCTTGACACGAGGAACATCAGCCAGCTCTGGGGTTTGCTCCTCACCCAAAATTGCTGCCGCCTCCCACCGCGGCCGGCTGGCAGACGCCAAGGGGAGGGTGAACAGGGCCCGGCCTGCCCCACCACATCCCGGCCCCGCCAGAGCAGAGCGACCGCAGGGGCACGGGGCGGCCACAAGCTGCCGGGAGGAGCCTGCGGGGCGGAGGAGGGACCAGGGTGTGCAGGATGCAGAGCAAGGGATGCCGGACCTGGGAAGGGATGGAGGTACCAGAGGCAACATGCTGAGGGGGTGGAGGGGCGTATTTATCTAAAGCTCCATGGGAATGGCAATGTTTTACCTGTGACTTCAAGAAGCTTCCGAACTGCTGCCTTTCAGGAGCTCTCTCACAGAGTCCAATAGAGGCTGTGAAAGCCCTTCTTCCATAGAACTGCTGAAAATATAAGGAAAATAAAATAAAATCACAGCTTTTACTGGTTGAAAACATCGCCTGATTTTTTCAGTCAATTACAGGACTTTATTGGTGTTCCGACTCCTGATTTATGGATGTACAGCCAAGTAATGCTCCTGATGGCTGCCAAGAAAACATCTGGTGTAGAAAACTGGTCCTAAATCAGAGCATTCAGCTGGTTAATTGTGCAGCGAGTTGGGCCAGAGAGAATTATGGAGCTTAAAACTAGGACTCTGATCTTGCACGAAGTTCTGCGTGGGTGGATTCCTGTGCCTTTGTGGGTCTCTCTGCAGCACATAAATTTAGGATGTCAGTGCTCTACTAAGTACATTTCAATTCTAAATTTATCATATAGATGTGTCTACTGAAGTGTGCCTTCAATTTCGCCAAATTCTTCCTCTGGGAACTCCTCACTGAGGCCCAGACTCAAGCTTTGAAACTTCTTGTTTTGGTATCTTTTCTCTGTATAAAAACCTAAACAGTTTTACTTATGCTGGAAAATATTTTTCTTGCTCAGATGAAATCAAAACATTTCCCTCAAGGAAACAAACCATACACCCACCTGTGTGTTGGGACACCAGAATTGTTGGGATAGTGCCTCGGTGCTCCTCCCAATCTGTCATCATTTGCTACAAAGGCTAATGAAAAAGAAAACAGTTTTTTTCCCTGAAACACTGTTGTTTTGATGGCATCCATCCCTGGAAAAACTACAGCCTCAAAAGGAAACATGAGAGAAACAAGGAGCCAGGAAAAAAGGAAAAAAAAACCCAAACAACAACAAAACCCACCACCTCAAGCTGCTGCAGTTCCCACCTCATTATCATATTTCCCTCCCCAAATTACTGCTGACAAACCTTCACCCTGTCCGTCAGCACCCCGAAGGTAACTCAGCCCCAAATATTCCTAGGATGAAAATCGGGAGAAGGTTTCTAATCATGAGAGAAACGAGATTTTGCAGTCTGTATTCTTGCTGTGGTTAAAATGGGATTAGGACACACACAGGGACATGCCATTGCCCGTGCCAGTGGCTGGCAGGACCCAGAGGGCCACGAAGCATCTCCAGGCCATGTGCCAGAGCCAGAGCCAGATGGAGCTGCCTGCTGGCTCCTGCCTGCTCCTGCCCTCCCTGGCCCCTGTGCCAGAGGGTGCACCCCACCATGGCCCCCCGGCTTGTGCTGAGCTCTCCCCATCAGGGATTTGGTCCGAGCCTTGCAAGCCTTCATGCTGTGAGGAGCTGCACACCAGGCTGGGGGAGCTGAGGGGAGGGGGTGGTCCTCTCTCTGCTAGGTGCCTCTCTCTGGCTTGTCGTGTGCTGTAGTTAGTTCAGCAGGGCTGTGGGCTCCTGCCAGTTGACGCTCTTAGGATTAGACTTTTCAACGGAAGAGGTGGGGAAAACCAAAAAGCGAGCAAAGGAAGCCTTGCATGTCAGCGCCGTGAGCCTCCTGCAGGAACCCTGCGGTTCAGCCGGCCCTCCCCTGGTGAACAGCCGAGTGCAGCTGAAAGGGAACCAGCATTTTGCTCGTGCTCCTTGCCAGAAGAATGATTTTATTCTTTGATAAAAGCAGAAGGCCAGCACTCCCAAAATGCTGGGAGCTGCAGTAAATCTTGCCGAGGGCAAGGTGCTTTGGGCACTCCTTTTTCATTCCTGCTCCCAGCAGCTGACGGTGCAGGGCGTAACAGGCGCCAGCAATTCCCGAGGCTAGAAGGAAGAGGTAGAGGTTTGGGAGTGCTGAGGGCCTGGCACCCCATGTCCAGCTGTCCCTCGGGGAGCTGGGAACTGCTCCTGCTGCTGTACCAGGGTCTCAGGCCCCGTGCCACGATGCTGAGCAGGGAACGGGAAGGCAGGACCATGCTCAGCAGTGATGGCGCCCAGCAGGGCAGGGCACAGACCTGCTGGCAAACCCAGAACTCAGGCTGGGAAGTTCAGCACCCTTGAACTAGGGCTGGTACAAAATAATTGCAGGGAGAATACAGCAATTAGCAGCCTAAAAAGGTTGTAGGTGAGAACGCTCCCTATTGTTTAGCTGAAGACCTCCAGACCACTCCTCCATAAATTCAGGCTCAAAAGCAGGTTGCAAGACTCTCATTTATGAGAGAAAGCTGTTTTCCCGAGAGAGGTCTTTTTGTTAAATAAAAGCAAGCAGCCTGGAAACCAAATGCTAGTGCACAACATCAGTGTCGGAATTGAGAGGGATGGGAAAACAGGTGAGGGGGGGAAAAAGATGCCAGGTAGATAGAAAGAAACTGTGCTGTCTCTGCAGTAGTCATAAATAAGTAGCAAGGTGCTTATGCTGAAAGAGGCAGTAGAGCAACCATCAGTGAGCTGCAGTTCAAAATGAGAAAACATTTAAAAAACACGTAGTATCAAACCTGTCTGTCAGTAACAGACAGAACAACCCACCCCTGTGCAAACCCACTGTCCCGAGCAGCAGGGTCTGCAGAGCAGAGAACAGCAGCAGCGTGTGCAGCTCTGGGACACTGCTTAGAGGAGGAAAAAAAAGCACTCTCAGACCCTTTTTTTTTTTTTTTTTTTTTTTACTTCATGGAAACTTTTATAAACCCTTGAAATAACCTAAGCTTTTACGTGACCGGCTTCGCTGGCCAACAGCCGGGGATGCCGTGCTGCACAGGGTGAACCCCCCCCTCTCGCAGCCACATCCCCCCTGTGGCACTGGCAGAGAGGATCATGCCCCCCAGCCCTCCACCAGCACAGCCCAGCACCCTACGGCCTCTCTGCCACTGGTTCCTGGAATTCAGCTGCGCACACAGAAGAGGAAAATCCAGCACTGACGTATATGTGACAAATTACTTTAAAAGGACACAATCAAATGTTTCTTATAAGCTGCCTCCCCACATTGTTTACAATGTGAGACTCACACCCACACTCCCTCAGATTTCTTTCTTCCCTTGGACCCCCCCCAGCTCTGTCCCACAGGGTCTGACCAGGGCAGTGAGCCCAAGGCTCAGTACTGACTGAACAGCAGCAGTGAGGGGATGCACCAGCCACTGTGTCCAATGGGATGGGCTCCATTGGTGCCAGCACGGTACAGGGCCCCGTGCAGCCGAGGGGGTGTCACCCCCAGAACCATGGAACTGGGTGCTTCCCAAACCAACAGCATTGAGGGGCCTCAATGCACAGCCCCAAGAGGGGATGGCATTTTGGGAAATGGTGGCCTGACACCTCTGGGACAGCCACCTGAGGAGGTGATGAAGCCACCTGTCCCCAAAGGTTGGCTCAGTCACCAGTGCCTGCCTGCAGCAGAGACCAGAGCTGGCCGGGCACTGCAGACAGTGGTCCCACTGCCTGGGGGGCTCCCAGCTATCAGACATTCGAGGCTGGTGAAGCACTTCTCTGCTGCCCTCAGGCTCACTGGCTCGTGCTCTGTCTGCTCTCTTGGAGCCCTGATCAGAACAGATGCAGTTTGGGTGCTGCTCTCGTCTCCCAGCCGCTGGCGAGGGGGAGCAGCAGGACGGGCTCACTCGCTGTAGCTTTGCAAAGCCCTGAGGTGCCAGTGTGTGCAGCACGGTCCAGGCATGGAAACTACTCGTTTGCTTGTTGGTTTGTTTTTAAAGTCACTTACACATGCCACTGTTCAAAATAGGAGTACGGGAGCAAGCAGCTGGGCAAGGACACAGCCCGAGGGAGCAGGAGCACCATTGACATGACATGTGTGTGCCCAGAGAGGGCTGGAATCACACTCGGCAAGGAAGCGGCCAGGCACGAGATGCACATGGAAGGGAGAAGCACGGGAAGCACCGCGGCAGCGTCCGGCCGGAAAACCTGCACCAGGCAGGACACAAAGCGTGCTCCAGAGAAGAGCACCTGGGCAGCAGCTAACAGGGATCTTCAGCTGCTGGTTTGGGAATGCTCCCAGCACCTAAGGAAAACCATTCAAAACGGGGAAGCTGCCTTTGGGCTGGTGACAGAAAGCAGGGATGCTGCTCGCTGCCCATTTACAGGTAAATGCTACAGCTCAGGAACAGCCCTGGAACCACAAATCATAGAATCATAGAATTGTAGAATGGTTTGAGTTGGAAGGGACCTTAAAGATCGTCGAGTTCCAACCCCCCCTGCATGGGCAGGGACACCTCCCACTAGATCAGGCTGCTCAGAGCCCCATCCAGCCTGGCCTTGAACGCTTTCAGGGATGAAGCTTCCACAACTTCTCTGGGCCTCTACTGTTAACAGGGGTGGTCCTGGCTAGGAGAAACCTTTGCAGACCGAAGGGAATCATCTACATGGCCACTGCTGAGGAAAAGAGACTGCACATCTCTTGGAATGGAAATTAATGTAACAAGAAAACAAGAAACTGGGTGCCTCTTAGAAAAATGGTAGGCTTTGACCTATATTCAGCGAGTTTCAGTTCCTCACCACCTTTGTGCTGGCCCACCAGAATAACTGCAGGACAGAGATTTCTCAGTGGGCCTGTGGGAAGCAGAGCTGGTGGGAGAGTGGCTCAAGTAGGAGGAAGAGGAGGAGGAGGAGAAGGAGGAGGGGGAGCACCTGCCACCTCCTTCTCCCAGCTGCACTCTTGGAGGCTGCTGACACAACCGGCACTGCCCAGAAAGCCCCCTCGCAGAGAGGAGATGAGATGTCCCACAGAGCTAAGCATGATGCTTCCCCCAGTTCCTGTCCCACCTTAGCACAAGGAGCATTTCCAGTAACATCCACTGCTCCTACACACTGACACACTACAGCTTACTGAGCAAGGAAAACAAAAACATAAAGGACATAAAGGAAGGAGCTTCTCATGCCAAGTGGTCCAGCCCAATTCCCGTCACGCTATTCTTGCATCCAAGCACGGAGAATCAGTCGCTTGTGTTTTGACTCCAATGTCTGTTCAAGGTCACCCTTGCCAAGGTGCTTTTTGCAAACTGAGCAGGCAAAAGGCCACTCCCATCCTCCACTGTCCCTTCCACAGCCTCTCGGTGCTCACCCAGCCCTGCAAAAACTGCTGGCCACTTGCAAGGGCACACACGAGCATCCTTCACAGCCTGTGCAGAGAGGAGTGGCTGAAGGGCTGGGAACAGTTCAACACAAACATCTGGGGAGGCTCTTCTCTCCTTCGTTACCTCCCTCTCTTCTAATTTCTTGAGCCACTTATGACAGCAAGCTCTGAAATTATCGTTCAGTAAAATAGCTGCTCTCCAGGGGCACTGGAACTGGAAAAGTCTCAGCTGTGACACATCCGTTTCACAAGCACAGAAAATCTCCTGGGCCCAGCTTGGGCTGAGATGGTCACGAAGTCTAGAAGAAGAAAACAAGCATGTTCTGTGCAGCAGGCAAAATTCATCAGTGATGGCAAAACCACAACCACAGGAAGCCCAGACTGCTGGCCCACTACCCCCTCCCACTGAAGAGCATGGTCCACCTCCAGCCACTTATCTTTCCTTCTGCAAAGGTCTCCCACAGGAAGGACATTTCTCCTCATCTGTCTTTTGAGATTCCCATTGCCTCCACTGGCCTCCCACCACCCCATAAATGCTGCATTTGTGTTACACGTGTGCTTTTGATTTATTACTTGATTTATAGTCACAAACACATACCTTTAGCCTCAGCTCTCATCACCTGGGATCCTGCCTTGTGGTGATGATGAACTGTATATAAGGAAGTAGAAGAAACAGGAAAAAATGAATGTAATAAGCAAACTCAGACTCAGATCCACAAACCTAACTAGAGAGCTGGGTAACAGGTCAGGAATATATTTTTCAATACAAGTGAACTCGCTGTCAACACTAGCAGAGAACATTTGTCACTTACATGCAAACCTGCTTGCACTTTGGCAGAGGTTGGTGGTCTTTAATAGTGAGAAGGTGAAGCTTCTTTGAGCAGATTTTATTACAAATGGAATCAGCTGCCACAAAGCCCAATGCTTGCAAGTCCAAGCCCTGCTGCCCCAGCCTGGCCAAAAGGCTGCAGGGCCCAGGCTGTCCCTCCGTTGCACTGTACCTCTCTCTGGTGGTCCTGCACAGACCTGGTCTGCAGGACCACCCACTCTTGGGTCTGATCAGCTGCTGTGATCTATTCAGCCCCCCTCCTCACTCCCGTGACCTTATCTCTGCTCTTCCCAAAGGCTGAGAAGTACAACGTGTGCTATGCTGAGATCCACGCACACGATAAAAGGAATCCACAGATATGTTCATTACTTAGCAGATTTACATTAACTTATCATGGCTGTATCTGTGTTCACATTTTACACTTTGTGCTCTTTGTTCAGTTCCAGCATTTTAGCTGAGACCCATCTTCCACCCACGAGTACGAGGCAAGAAAGGTCAGGGCTGGGGCTTTCCGAGCAGACTTGCTCTGCCTCAGAGGGAGCACCCTGAGCAGCAGGGCTGCTTCTATTTACACGCCACCTTCTCAGTGCCAGGCTTACTTGCTTGTTCTTCGTGAAGCTGTCTCAAAGAACTTGGTCCTAGAGGCCACCCTGCAAAGAGAACAAGGGGTCATTCCAGTTATTCAAGAAGGCAGTTTGTGAATGAGATCTCATCCGTGCCAGGGAAAAGAGCAGTGGCATTAGCAGACCATCACCTTCTAATGATGTCTTTCTGCTGAGGCAGCAGCCGTGCTCCTCGTGTTGCCAGCTCCACTCCCCTCTCCACTCGCTCTTCTTTACTGGGGGGCACAGCAGCAGCAGCAGCACCGAGCTTGGAGGCAGCACCCAGGTCACAGCCTCCCCACCAATAGGTGCTGGCTGCTGGGCCAAGATCCTGTGCATTTAGTCACTCTTTTTTCTTTTTGTTTTTGAACTCCCTAAGAAGCCAGCAGGGTTTATGTCTCTCTAAACTCAGAAAGAAATCTGATTAGGAAGCTGAGCTCCATCCAATTTCCCTAAGAGACATCCAAGCTGGATCTTGTCCTTCCCTGGGAAGCATCTCCTTTGAGAGGCTTGCTCAGAGCCAGGCAGGGAGGGGCTCTGCGGCTTCACTGACCAAGAAATAGCAGAGAAGGTGATGGGACAAAGCTCAGCCCCAGGGCTGTACCTGAGAAGGTTCAGAGCTTTGTCTCTGCTTTGCTGTGGGCAGGGTCCCCTCCCAGGCTGTGCCCCCTGCACAGCTTTCCAACACGATGCCCAAACCCGTGCTGGTGCCGGTGTCGGGACGTCCATGGGCTCCAGACACTGCACACCACTGGTGCTGGAGACCAATGTGGTATTCCTTCTCCTCTTCCAGAATTCCGGGTAGGTGACTCCAGTGCCTTCTCCTGCTGCCTGGCTGACCTCATCCCCCCGCACGCTCCCCAAGCCCCCGGTGCCGGCAGCTCCCTCACGCCAAGCTGCCCACCCCGAGCACCACGCATCCACCAAGGGCTGCTGACTTACACGGAGGAAGGCATCTCTTCTGCTGTCCCTGCTATCACATCTGGCCTCTGCTCCAGCCTTGGAGGGACAGGAGTCCTACACGGAGGGTCTGGAGGTCTCACAGGGGGACGTGTTATCACGGGCTTATCGCCATGGGATCGTGGCTTCGGGACACCGTCGTACTCGCCTGCAAGGTTGAGGATTACAAACACTGAGTACAAAACTTTGGTGAAGGGCTAGATGTTTATGAAGAGCTACGACACAAATTAGTGGGCTTATTTCTGTCTGTCTGTCCCACCATCCTGGCTTTGGCAACAGCCAATAGCCAGAATTTAGGGAAAGAGAACCAGGAAAGGCAGCTTCTCAACTGGCCATTCATAAGGCTCAAAACCATCTTAAGGGCTGGGGTCCTGCTCTTCCCATTTAGACATTTCCTCTTCTAGAGAGTCCTGTTTTTTATTAGAAATAGGCCAAAAATGTTTTCATATTTGGTAAGATAATTAATTGCTGCAACTACTTAACCAAGGCTGTGTCAGCCCCTTGGTTACTGAACCTCATTACACCCTGGTGTGCTAGCTCAAACACCAGTCCTCAATCAACTCTCTTCCATGCTTGTATTTGTAAATTCTGATCCTAAATTTTCTCCTTCGTAAGCTGCATAACTTGAATTTCTCAGTAAAGGGCCTGTTTTCTAATCCTTCAATCTATACTTGGTTTCTTCAGTTTTTCAAAATTATCCCCAAACTGAGCACATTAAAGCTCGATACAGTGTTCCAGCACTGATTTGTGAGTATCCACACAGATGTAATATCACTTTATTACCATCTCAGTGTTCTTCTATATATTTGTCCAAGGATCAACACAGCCAGTTTTATGATGCTGTGTCTCCAGGACATGCTGTCACCATGCTACGTATGATAATGCAAACCTATAAAACTAAAAGCAGTTGATGTATCAGTCAACTTTAAAAGCTGTCTTACTGTTCCAAAAGCAGGTTTGTCAGATGAACCTGCTGCTCCACAGCTGGGCCTCTCCTCTTTCTTTCCACTGCACAGGGGAGTCAGTTGTCAAGAATGCAGCCTGGTTTTTATTTTCTAAACAGAGGACTGTGAAGCTGTCAGGGTCTGACAGCATCTGAAAAGCACTGGGAAGTGCACAGGAAAAGCTGGCAAATTGCAGAAGGCAACACAGCTTTTCTTGTGACCGTCATCCTGAGTATATTTTATAGAACTCAGCACCAAATACCCACTGTCAGAGCCACGTGTACTGTCCTGCAAGCAGCTCCAGGGCCTTGCAGGAGCAAACGTCTACAGACACACAGATAACACAGACTCCTGCCCACCTTCCTCCACTGACATGGTCAAAGCCAGCTCAGATCTCGCCCTGAACTAATTATTTCTACCTGTAATAACTTTCTGTATAAAGCTTATTAGAATACAAGTATTAATCACTATCTGTACTTAACACCAACGGAGGAACTGTTGCAATGACTGTTCCCAGGAAGGCCTCGCTAAGCCAGACGCTGCGTCACAGGGGGCCCAACAGATAAAACTGTTGAAAATTAAAGTGTGAAAGTGGCTTTTGCCATTTTCCTCGTCTCTGCAGAGGAGAGTGCTGACAATCCAGAGTGTTTACAGCTGGTTAGACTGGATACAAATTGCATCAGGATTAATGGTCTTTATATCACTACTCAAGTTTGAATTTTATGAGCCCGCTGAGCTCAGCACAGGCAGAGGCTCAGCTACAGCAGGGTCCTTCATCTGACACTGGTGGCATCTGCCTGGCACAGCAGAGGAGTGGTGGCACCAGCACCAGCACCAGCACTGGACTCTGCAGGCTGCTCCGAAACCCTGCAGCAGTCACAGCCCCAATAAGCAACAGACCACGAGTCTGAAATAAAACGGGACAATTCAGGAGGCCAAGGCTGGCTCAAACCCTGGTGCTGCTGGCCTGTCCCCACAGCTCGAGCTGCTCTGGTCTCCCAACCCCTCTTGCTGAGCTACATCAGGACTCAAGGCACGAAGCCCACCGCCCTCTCTGGCCACCCCAGCACCTGGAGTGCAGTGGGGAGGGCTGGCTGGGTGCCCTGCGCTCCCCCCCGGGGGAACGGCGCTGCTCCAGCCTCGGCGCTGCTCCCGCTCCTCCCTCCAGGCGCCCAGCGCCAGCCACGGCCCCGGGACACACTCACCCTCTCTGCCATAGATCCCCGGCCGGGGCGCCGGCCTCCTGGCCTGCAGCGTGGCGGTCCTCAGGGCAGGGCTGGCCACCACTCCGTTGGCAGCCTTGCCGGCTGGTTTTGCTCCTCCATCCTGCAGCCTGGCCACCAGCTTCCCCACCTCGGCCTCAGGGCGCAGCTCGGGCCGGCTCTCGGCAGGGGGACGCCCCGGCTCGTCCCCTCCCAGCCGGGGCGCGGGCAGGCGGCTGCGCTGCAGCGGCCTGGGGGCCTCCGCGCCGTTGGGGGTCGGGACGTGCCGGTCTGCTGCGGAGGGGACAGACAGCATGGGCTTAGGAAGGGGACAGAGGATAGCCTAGGGGTTAGGAAGCAGCGCGGAGGACTGCGGGCTCTCGGAGCCCTGCCCCTCACCCCTAGCAAAACACAAGCAGTGAGTGGCTCTTGCATATGATGAGCAATAAAAGAAGTCTGAACCAATGCTGACTATCACAAATACACTCACTGGTTTCTTTTAAATTTCCAGTACTCTTGCTGATGAGAAGCTGAGTACCATGCTTTTACATCCCTTCAAGAATCATTCGTCTCACCCCTCATTTCTTGCTGCGTGAGAGACCCAGGCACAGGATGCATAAGCTCTGCTGTGAAACTGATTGCATCCTGCAGCCGTGGTGCTGTCAAAGGGCAACGTTTCTGCTCCCAGATGGGGGAAACATTTAAACACAAGGCCATCTCTAACACCATGAGCAGTCTTGAGATTTTAAAGAGCAATTTGAATCAATCACGTATTGCCAGTGCCAAAACCTACACTTGCAGTAGTAAGCCTAAAACACCATCAAAGCTCTGGACACTGTAACAGACAAAAAGACTTTTCATCTCTCTGGTGATGATGTGATCTAGGGCACAGATTGCAATGACAATTAGAGCAAATTGGGTGCACAGAAACATGATTTTAAAATGATGTGCCCTTCAACATGATAATAAGGGGCCTCACCATTTCCTTACAATCAAGTGAATTTAACAGCAGAGTTGCACTTGGCTTAGAAATACTATCACTGGATCCTGACAAAGTGCTTCAGTGTTCTTGCTCTGGATATAAAATCACCAGCAGCTGGGCCAACCCTGAAGACCCTCTTGGGACTGGTGGGCTCTGGCAGGACAAAACTGCAGCAGCTCACAGCCACCCCCAGTCCAGGCACTCCCCTCCCAACTCTGCTTCTCAGTTGCATTGCCATCACTTTGCATTTTTGCCTGGGAAGCTGCAAAACCTCTGCACTGGTTTCCTCATATGCAAGAACTGCTCTTGGTTTATCTAACAGAGAATGCTGCAAGGAACAGAAAAAATAATCCCCACACAGTTTGAGTTGTCAGGTGATGCAACCCATGTATGAATATCTCTCTTCTTTCCTGTCTCACTGACCATCAGACTCACTGTATGCTGCATCCATGGCCTGGGAAGCACAGTCCTGCTGTTGTTATCTCCACTGCTCCTGCAGAGGTGTTAAAAGAGGAGGGGGAGAGGCAGGTAAGGGGTCAGTGAACAGCTGGACTGACCTCCACTTTCTTCCAGAGAAGCACCAAAGAAGACGGGTCTTTCTCTCAGAGGACGCTTGGAAATGGTGATGGGTTTGTGCCGCCGGGCAGCCACCCTGGGAGGAGGCACCGGGGGCGCTGTGGTGTCTTCTGGGGGGCCAGAGTAGATCTGTAAAGGCAGACAGGTTTAGATGACCATCCCATCTCACCAAGTCTAACAACATCCTCAGAAGCTCGCCTCTTTAACCTGCTGTCATTAAAAGGCACCTCGCAGCTCCAGCCCTGCGATCCCAGCTCTTCCAGCCTCTCTGCAGAGGGACACACACTGTACACCAGCACTTCCAAGGGCTGGCAGCACCTGGGAAAGCCCTGGCTGCCAGGGTTGGAGAGGGGCTGGAGCAGGGACAGTGGCTCCATGGATGTGTCCTGACACAGGCTTTCCTACAGAGAGGTGTCTGCTCTGCACTTTGCACACCCCCTGCAGCAACCACAGCACGGCACTCATTAATGCAGCAAAATCACAAATACAGCCAAAAAAAAGCTCTGAGGCTGACAGTTTCTGAGAAACATCAAGCTTTCCACACCAGTGAGGAGATCCAATCCTAAAGCACCCTAAGAAACCAGAGCATTGTTTCAGATTTAACACTAAAAAACCCTTCAGCTCTTGGCTTACAATGAGTGTGTGGCACTCCAGAATTACCTGGGATGAAATATTGGCATAAAAACAATGCTGCTGAGAAGTTTTATCTCCTTTTCTCATTTATCATATGGCACCTATTTGGCTGGGTTTACTTAAGAAGTTCTCATTTATGTCAGTGCTTTTTTTTAAGAGCTGAAAAAGAATTATGCTTCTGGACAGGCTCTTGAAGATCTGAAACACCACATTAAGGACTAAAACCAACTGCTCCTGAGTTTTTATGGATATTAACTGAATTTATAGCAGGCTTTAAAGAGTGAGTTACTATGGATGGGGTGGTGTGAGCCACTGAGACCTGAGGCTGCACTGCCCATCCTGGGAGAACGTGGAGCTGGTCCCTTCCCAGCTGTTGGCAGATGACAGCTCAAGCCCAGAGGACAACAGCTGGTGCCAATACCACCAAAAAGCCAGGTCACTGCTCCCTCAGTGCATGCTTTGTTTTTGAAGAATAATTGTATCGTCTCACCGGGCTCCCTGCACCCCCCTTGCCCACGCAGTGCAGGGGCAAGCTTGAACCTGACCTGCACCCAACCTCCTCTGCCCAGGCTCTCCTGACCTGCACCCACCCTCCTCTGCCAGGCTCCCACGAAGCAGGATCAGCAGGAACACACATGCTGGTACTCGGGCTTTGCTCCTGACTCAGCCTGCCCTGCTCTGCACAGAGAGGTACAGCACATTCAGGACGAGCTCCACACCCCCATAGGGCAATTTCAGCTGCTTTTCTTTCACTGTTTGGTGACACACCGTGGCTGCTGATGCTTAATGCCAGCAGGGGGCCTGTCTTTTGCAGGGGCAGTACCTTTTCTCAACTCCAGAGCACAAAGTCTGGTGCATCCCCCTTACCTGGATTCAGAGGAATTTGCTGTGATATCAACAGCCCATGATTTAAAAGCAGCAGAGCTCACGTATTATTAACATAGCAAAGGATTACCTGCAGCAGGGCAACTTTTTTTGAAACATCAGCCTCATTCCTATATATTAACAATATTGTTTTTTTAAAGAAAAAGAAGTGTGAAGTTCCCCATGGCTGCTTATACAGGTACCACAGAATCCTGTTTATATGGGATGCTTTTCAGCACCTGACACCCATGCTAAAACCCACTGCAAACTACTCTTTGTAAGATGTGGGTGCAGACTCTGCTTTCCTTCTGCCCTCTAAATGAAAATCCAAGTTAAACAACTTGAAGGTACAAAGATATTGACAGACTCTCATATTTAGAAGGTTTGTACAGTGAAGAAGGTTTTCAGAGCAAGCAACTTATTTAATTTAACCATGGCACTGAAATGTAAGCCGTGGAAACAGTAATTATCCACAAAGACTTAATGAAGAGTTACTTTGTCCTTAGAGCCTTCACATTACACCATATAAACCATATCCCCTCTTCCTCCAGACTCATTTAATGTGTTTGCTCATGTGTGAGCTAAAGACACTTCCAACTCTGATGCTGAACTTACAAGCTCAATCTAATAAATGTTACTAACATAACCTTATCATTGAAGAAATTAAAAGCAAGCAAAGAGATGTCTGGCTTAATTAAAGATTTAATTCCATCTCTTAAGAGGGTGCAGTGTAAAGGGTGTATTGACTTGGCCTGCACCACAGGCTGTAGGAGGGGGAAGGACAGAGTTTAGCTCTGGAGCAAGTTATGTGAGGATCCCAACACACAAATGAGTCACTGTTTTGCTGCAGGATCTTAGTAAAAGTGTTTGCAGAGACCTACAAAGAAACGGGCGTGTGATTCTCATGAGCTTCTCGTGTGGATACTCCAAGGTATCTCTGAGTAATTTCATCCTGTTTCTCTGGTTCCAATCCTCAGCACCACAACCAACTCCCAAGCCACCCTTCTGGTCCCCATTTGCTTGCTCTAGCTCCACATCCACTGTTGCAAGAACCTTGTTCCTTCAGCCCTGGTCTCCTCTTCCTCTCCCAAAAAGGGAGCTTACCTTCTGTATGTGTGCTGCCCTGTCTGCTGGGAGCAATACCCTATCCTCCTCACAGCAAACATCTACCTCTAAGACATAAGAGACTGTTTGGACACTCTGTAATGTAAAGTATGATGGAAAGCTGAAGGACCAAATTCACTCCTCTGAACCTAGCATTGTTATCAGGAAAGCAAACTGGTCCCTGGTACACTGATCTGAATGCAAATGCTGATGAAGTTTTTAAATATTAACATGCAGCTCTATCACCCCCCAGCCCCCCTGAGAACGCTGAACCCTTACAGCAGATAATATGAGGAGAAAGTGCTAATACAGAAGGCAGGGGAATATTCTGCTTTCCATCAGGAGAAAAAATGCCACATGAGAAGAAGCTGTTGTCTACATCTGAATCTTCAGCACCCACCCTAGCAGACAACCCAGACCTTGTGTCCAGGCAGTACTTGCAGACAAAAACCTTCACCCAAGATCCTACACAAGGCAAACGCTGGGGGAGCCTGGCCAGGCTGCACTGCCCTGACACTGCCAGCACTGGCCCCGTGCCGACGGCTTCTCCGAGAGTCCCCCCAGCAGCAGCTGCCCTGGCCAGACCTGCCCACGGCACCTGGAGCTGAACTGATTGTTGGCACAGCCCCAGTATGTCCATTGACCTTTCAGTACTTGTCTGCTTTGGGGTTTTTTCCCTGTACTGATGGTTGAATAGTGTCTCATCTTGGACTGTGCCCATTGAAATCAGCTATGCTCTGGTCTGGCTCCTGCTTTCAGCATACATGTCCAGGCATAGAACAGTTTTTTTTTTTCAATAAAGATTCCTCTTACTTAAAAAGAAACGCAAAAATCCCTGGACTCAGGGTTTCCTTCAGAACTAGTTAAAGGCAACAGTGAGGAACATAGCTGCTACACTTCTTGTTCCCTTCTGGAGCATTTCAGAACAGTGCATTATATAAAAAAATCCCAGCCCCTGAGGAGACTCCAGAAAAAGGAGCCAGAGCTCTGCATTGTTGCCACAGCAACAGCTTGCACGAACAGGATGGAGCAGCCAGGAGCTGCGTGGAGGCACCTCGGGGCTGCTGCCATACCTTCCCAAAGTGCTCGATGAGGATCTCAACTACGATGTTTTGGAACTTGATGTTCATCATGGCTGCCACCGTGTCCTCCTGCGCGCGCATGAGGGTGGGTCCAAATATCACCCCCATGTTAGAAGGTGACATCAGGTTCTCCCGGCTGTGCTCACATACACTGCGGAGAGGAGGGGAAGATGGAAAAGGGTTTGGTTTGTTTTATTTCAAACAGATCTTATTACACGCAGTAAAAAAAGGATACAGTAGGAATCAGTCATTCAATTTTCATCATGTTGTTTCAGCAGGATTTGTTTCCCAAAGCCACCAGAGATAGCACATGTCTCTAGCTGTGACACACATGGTTGGCCAGGACAGCTGTTTGGGAGAGCAACGTGCTGACAGCGTTTTTATTTGATGCCTTCCCATTCCCAGCTCCTCTTTTAACTCTGCAATCAAAAGTCATCTGCACAACACATTCACAAAAGGAATCACTTAAATCGGGTTATCTTAGTCATCCAGAACTGGCTTTTGGCTTTAATTTTTCCTCTCTCTGAAGGACTGAGTGTAGGGAGCACACTTTGGAGGTTTTCAGTAAATCTCTCTACACAGCATCTTATGGAACAGATCATCCTGAGAGTGCCATCCAGCAGCATGTGGAAGACAACCAGGGGATCAGGTCCAGCCAACATGGGTTTAGGAAAGGAAGGTCCTGCCTGACTAAACTCATCTGCTTCTATGACTGGGTGACCCGCCTAGTGGATGAGGGGAAGGCTGTGGATGTGGTCTACCTTGACTTCAGCAAGGCCTTTGACACAGTCTCCCACAGCATTCTACTGGAGAAGCTAGCAATGCATGGCTTGGACAGGTGCACCCTTCGCTGGGTCAAAAACTGGTTGGATGACCAGGCCCAGAGAGTGATGGTGAATGGAGCTGCATCCAGCTGGCATCTGGTGTCCCCCAAGGATCAGTACTGGGCCCAGTCCTATTCAATATCTTTATTGACGACCTGGATGTGGGGATTGAGTCCACCCTCAGTAAATTTGCAGATGACACCAAGTTGGGGGGGAGTGTTGATCTGCCAGAGGGTAGGAAGAGGCTGCAGGAGGACCTGGACAGGCTGGATTGATGGGCTGAGGCCAATGGCATGAGATTCAACAAGACCAAGTGCAGGGTCCTGCACTTTGGCCACAATAACCCCAGGCAGCACTACAGGCTGGGGGAAGAGTGGCTGGAGAGCAGCCTGGCAGAGAGTGGGACCTGGGAGTGCTGGTGGACAGCTGGTTGACCATGAGCCAGCAGTGTGCCCAGGTGGCCCGGAAGGCCAATGGCATCCTGGCTTGGATCAGGAATAGTGTGGCCAGCAGGAGTAGGGATGTAATTGTCCCCCTGTACACAGCACTGGTGAGGCCTCACCTTGAGTACTGTGTGCAGTTCTGGGCCCCTCACTTCAGGAAGGACGTTGAGGTGCTGGAGCAGGTCCAGAGGAGAGCAACAAGGCTGGTGAAAGGACTGGAGGGAAAGTCTTATAGGGAGAGGTTGAGGATGTTGGGGTTGTTTAGCCTGGAGAAGAGGAGACTCAGGGGGGACCTCATCACTCTCTTCAGCTACCTGAAGGGAGGTTGTAGTCAGGTGGGGGCTAGGCTCTTTTTCTAGGAAACCAGTGACAGGACAAGAGGGCACAGCCTGAAGCTGCTCCAAGGAAGGTTTAGGTTGGATATTAGGAAGCACTTCCTCACGGAGAGGGTGGTTAGACATTGGAATGGACTTCCCAGGGAAGTGGTGGACGCACCGTCCCTGGATGTGTTCAAGGAAAGGCTGGATGTGGCACTTAGTGCTATAGTCTAGATAGTGTGGTGGTGTTGATCATAGGCTGGACTTGGTGATCTTAAAGGTCTTTTCCAGCCTTGGTAGTTCTGTGATTCTGTGATTCTTTCTGAGGGAAGCACTGTTGTCACCAAACAGGGTTCTCCCTGTCCAGCAGACAGAGACAGCTCCAGAGGAATGTACAAGCCTGTAGAGCAGCTCCAACTGCTGCCTCCAGTACCAGCCACGTAGGTGGGCACTATCTGCTTCCAGGAGTGGACCAGAGGGGAGAGTTCAATGCTGACATGTAATGAACTCTGGGTTTGCCCTGTAGCTCTGGTGTTAAAGAGGTTTCTGTCAGCATGAACAGGAGAGGGAACAGAATTTAAGCGTAAACACTTGAAGAAATAAACACAGTGACCACAAGTACACATTAGCTTCATTGAAATGCACATCAGCCACTGGCAGGTCTGCCACTTACAGAGAAAGGTTTCTAAAAGCCAAGCAAACATGTGGATGAAAGGCTGGGAGTGGATGGCAGGCAGGATCCCAGCCAGCCCTCCTTGCCCCAAAGAGGGGCATGGCACCAAGGGCCACGCGCCCACCTTTGAGTGTCAGGTTGTGACAAACCTAGATCAGCCCTGTGTATTTCTGAAACCATCCAGCTTTGAAAATGACTTCTCCAAAGGTCCAAAGCAATCACTGTCATACAAGAGCCATTGCTACTGCAAGCCCTGGTCCTTCTAACCATAAACAGATTGCTCCCTTGCTTTTGAGCTTCAGCATGGCTCCTCACAAGCTTCTCCCCTCACTGCATCCCTGCTCCTCCCTGGGGTGGAGAAGGCAGAGCTTCTGTCCTGAGCCTTTGCTTTCAGTGCAACAAGAAGGCAGGAAAATACCCATTTTCCAGTGCTGTGCTGGCGGCACTATCATCAAGTAACAGACTTAAGTCACTGGCTCACTGGTGGAAACACATGGAAGTGGTGCTGCTCAGTGCCACCAAGTGTCCAACACACCTGCACGACAGCAGAGACTGACACGCTGAAGCCTTCATGCTGCTCTGAGGGCTCAAGACATTGAATCCATGGAGTTGGAGATAAAATCAAAGCATGCAGCACGTTCAGCCTGTGGGCACAGGTCCTACGGCCGTTCTCAAACCCCAGACTTAACGTTCTTGTTAACTGGAGTGAGAGGGGACAGGTTTATAGCTCTGCTGACAGAGGGTATTTTCATTTTTAAATTATTTCCTGCTTGGTGCTTGTCAGAAAGGGGATGAAAGTGGCATTTAGAAAGAAAAGCATCACTTAATATACTGGGTAGCAAAGATAATAATATCATTTGTGCAGCCCAAACATAAACTTCTAGAGGTACTATGGTGGATACAATTTTGCAAACTCCACAAAAAAAAAAAAAAAAAAAAAAGGCTTGTTCTGCTCATTCCATTATATATCATGCTCATCCCTTACTTTGGGTGTAGAGAAAAACATCTGCTTACTTGACGAGGTGCTGTATGAGGAGCTCTAACATCTCTCTGTTCTTGTCAGGTAGTTTATAGACCAGTGCATGAATGGCTCCCAGCCTGTAATCCAGGTTTTCAGATTCTGGAAAGAGGTAACATAGAGAAAAGTTTGTGCCCATCACTTTCAAAGTAAATACACAAAAGTAAGATAAACCCAAAGAAAATCTGTGTGAGCTGTTCCTTCTGCAGTGTAGGGCTGGCTGGCCAAACCCAGCAATGGGAGGAAGGGAAGTGAGATTACATAGCAAAAGGGTAATCATTGTGAGACACAAAATGAAGTGGAAAGAGGGAGAAATGAAGCTTGAAAGGGAGCTCAGGGTCATATTCTGCCCCTGAGCACGGCCGGGTTCTCCCCTTTGCACCCTTGCTCCACACCCCTGGGGAGCACATGGCCTCTCCACTGGGTCTCGTATCAGCCCCGAGAGCTGCAACACCCAACAACGTGGTAAAATGTCCTGTGGGGAAAAAAAATGGAGCCCCTGACCCAAAGAGGTCACCCTTAGGAGCATAATTAATCAAGAAACAATAAAACACTTGGTGTGAAAAGAATAGTGTGGGATCTTGGTAGCTGAGAAGCTTAATGGTGGAAGTTTCTGAGGGAGGGTAGGGAAGGGATTATGGTTTTGCACATACTCATCATTGGTTTAACCAGTTCTGAAAGTAATAAATCTTGGACTTGAGCACAACCAGTAGGGGGTGGAATATTTTCCTTCCCAAGAAAGAACAAGTGTTACTAATTCTCCAGAGGTCTAAACCTAGGAGAGGTGCACGCTCTCCTACCCTCCCGTTGACTTCGAAGGGGCATGGGGGTGTGAAGGATGTTTTAATACAGAGCTTCTGAGAGAGCCATGGATTTCCAAATGCCAGTATTCTCATGCTGAGGGAGACGACCAATTCCTTGTATCCCTCTAGTCTCCATCTCAGCATGCCAGCTCTCAACACACTCTGAGGATGCAGCCAGTGCAGAATTATTCAGGCTTGTTTGAAATGGCCACAAGAGGAGCTGAGGACTGGCCAGGTTAGCACAGGTGATGGCCTCTCAGAATATCCATGTTATTGGCTAATCTCCCTTAACACTGTCTGCAGGTCAGTTCCAAGAGCTGCAGCAGAAAAACATCTTGCATTTACTTGTAGACACTTTGGACTCAACATCCCAGGACAAATTTCACAACCTAAAGGGGGGCACCTATCCATCTGTGTGGCAACAGCACACCTCATCCCCTCACAGGTTTAAGACAAATATATAAATACTATTGAAAAAAAAATTCTTCAGGGACACTTGTGCTGATTTCAGGTTAGTTGATATCCTTGGGCTCTGCAGACCCTCTGAGAGCATGAAACCCTGTTAGAGGGAAGAGCATGGCAGCAGTAAAGGAAAGGAGGGAGGAAATCCCACCAGCTCCCATGCACACTTAAGCACTCAGAAGAGAGGGTCACTCCTCTTCCCACAGGGGAAGCAGCTGGCAGAGCTGTTGGGTGGTTCTGCTGTGGGCTGGTTGGGGAGGGCAGGGCAAGGACCGTCGCAGGGCAGCTGTGGGACTTACTGGCAGCCAGGACCAACTCTTTGTGGAGCTTGTACGTCATGACGGGTTCAGACAGGTTCCTGCAGTAACCAGAAAGAAAACTGAGCTCTGGCAGGGCAGCAGAACCCACTGGTGGTGGATCTTGAATGGGCAAAGCTGCTCGCCCTCTGGCACCTGCGGTTCCCACTGGCATCTCCCCCCACTGCCAGTATTATTTCAACAGCTTTTTCACAGGATGTGGGGTTTCTGGAACAGGCATATTTCTCAAAAAAAAAAAAAAAAGACAAAGAAAGAAGAATTCCATTCCTCTTCCCAAAGCCTTTGTCACCTCTTTGGCCTTTCCAACAGCCAGATGTTAACATCTGGCAGCTCACTCTGCTTTTTGCCTGGATCAGCCCTAAGCTCTTTTGCCCACTGGGGGCAGGTGGGACCTGCAGTGCTACCTGAGGTAAAACTTCAGTGAGCTGGTAATCGTCTTGATGTCCCAGTCGCCACTTTGGAGATCCACATCCCCTGGACATTTTGGATCTGGAGGAAGAACAAAATGGCTTTAAAATAAGGTCCATTTTGAGGCTGTTAATAAATAGCACGCTCTCAGGGAGGGTATGCTCTCAGGACAAATGGAGCTGCAGCAGCACAGGAGGAAAACTGCTGATTCTCACAGCTGGGAAAAGCAGAACAGTACCAGCACCAGTATTTTGGGAAGGCTGAGAAGCAATGCTAATTAGGACACAGGAGGAAGCAGAAGGTAACATTTAAGCAGTGGTGAAAGGTTAGTGTGGGCATAGTCTCTGTAAATGTTTTTTTCCCAGCATGGCCAAGACTGGCAGAAACACCACATTTCAAGATGGATCCAAGACAAGCTTTCTGATATCCAAAGTAATCTAAGTGTCCAGCTCCAATCCCTCCTTCACAGCTACTCCCTGAAGGCTGCTCTGGAAATATTCCCTCTCACCGCATAGAGAGAGGGGACCTCAGAGGAGGCACAGCAGCGAGGAAGTACATTTTGTTCCTGCCTGTCCTCACCCAACAACCACATCATTTCTGTGGTACAGTGAAGTAAAGGACATGGCTGGAGGACAGGGGGCAGCTGGACTAAAGCAATAAACGGCATGATTTATTTTAAAAAAGAAATAGGATGAGAGACAAAAAACAAAAATTAAAAAAATCTATCTCCTTACTGAAGTTCAGGATTAAATCCTTCTGCAGCAGTTATTTCTGTGATGTTGGGACTTTCCATCCTGAGTTCGTACACAGTGAGGTGGCAAGTGGTCAACCAGACCGATGTGTATAAATCAAAGGGAAAGCCACTGAGTGGTGGGATCCAGAGAAGAAAACCCCAGGGCTACTCACAGGGAGGGTGAGAATCAAGAAGCAATGAAAACTTGGGCTAATAATTAGTCATCAAGCAAGCGTAACTGGAGAGCTGGCTGAAGTCACGGCCCCCTGGGAATTGGGCACAGCTCTGTGTCAGAGCAAACCAGCTGGCTTGATAAACAACAACAACAGTAAAAACAATAGTAAACAATAGTAAAAACAATAGTAAACAATAGTAAAAACAATAGTAAACGTCTTTGAATGTTACATTAGTATCTGACATCTGTGCAGGGAGCTGGTGTGAGCCTGGGGCACACAGGTACCAATGTATACACACCTTCTGCCCTGTGCTGCAGCCCCTCGGGCTCAGCCTTTGGGTGGGTGGGACAGGACCCCTGGGGCTTGTCCTTGGGGCTCGCTGCCTGCCCTGGCCCACAGGGACCACGGGCCTGGGCCAGGGCCCACACACAGCAAGGCTGCTGAGCCCCACGGCCCCTGCAGGGAGTTCAACCCCTTCCCATATAAAGACCATGTGCCCATTCCCAGGCTTGTGGGAAACATGGGATTCAGTGCCCGGAGAGGCTGACAGCACAAATGCATACATTGCCTTCTCCATGTATACACAGCACACAGTGAGGCACTCCAGCCCTTTGGGTGAAACCCCTGATCCAGGGTGCTGGGCTCCCTGCAGAAGGCACCTCCCAGGGCAGCTCTCCAGCACACCCAGAGGAAAAGGGTGCCCTGAGCTGGGCTGTGGGTGCTGGTTTAGGAGGTGGCTGTGCTGGACCTGGCACCTCCCGGGAACAGCATCAGCTGACTGATAGGAGGGGCTGCCCCAACCCCACGGCCCTCGGGATCCAGCATACTAATTAACGAGCTCTAACCATCAGATCTAGTCCTCATCTGCACTACCTAAATAAGAACAGGGACACGGGCTGTTACGGCAGGAAAGGACTCGTGGTGGCTGGGTGAGCCATGATTCCTGCTGTCACTTGACTCAGGCGATGCTGGCCTGGCCATGCCAGCATCCTGGCTATCCATGGCCCCTGGCTATCCATGGCCCCTGGCTATCCATGGCCCCTGGCTGCCAGGGCTGGGAGCTGCTGGCCATGCAGGCAGCAGAGGAGAAGCTGAGGGTTTCTCTCTCTTCGGCCAATGTTTCACACCCCAGGCCTGCGGCAAGAAGTATGTTCCCCGCACATGACTCCAAAATGCCTGAATATTTTTAGCAGGTGATGGCACAAGGGGCTTTGTCCCCACTGCTCCAGGGTCACTGGTTCATTTTATCTCACTGCTGCTCACTCAACTTAAAATGCAGGTTGCACCACAAACACATGAAGGCAGTTTAAAGGGAGAGGCAAGACAGTGGGTTGCAGAAAAAATCCCAGAAAAGATGGGGAAGATGTGCCCTGGAGGGGCCACAGGGACCAGAGCCCACACTTGACTCTTCTCACTGTGAAACCTGATCTTAAACAAGACAAAAACAGGACAATCTAGTTGCATGGAATAATTAATTCTTACCAAAAAAGGCATTCAGCAACTTCTGCACCTGAATATTGCTGCCAACAGTCCGGTAGACGCCCTCTGTAGTAATCCCTGGGCAGGAGAAAAGCCAGAGAGTCATCCCAGGCTCTTCCCGCTGGTGGGAAGTCCTCAGGCCCCATCTAGTGGGGCCTCTTTCCTGGCTATCGGGGTGCCAGCTCCACACACCCACTTCTCCCCAGGCTCTGGAGATATTTCTCTCTCTCCTGCAGCCCGGGCCTGCCATGTGCAGCAATACAGGCTGGGCACGGAGGGTGAGCGATGGCCCCACCAGGCTGCTCTGCCCTGCTGCTTTTAACACAAGGGGGATGAATAACCCCACACCCCAGCTAAGCCCTGCCTGTTCCCCCAGGGCAGGGAGACTTCCAGAGCTGTTCTCCTTCTGCCTAATAATGAGCTTCCTCAGAGCCAAAGATGAGAAACCGGTGAACGAAAACAGCGCAACAGTGGAAATTCAATCCTAACCAGAATTCAGTATTAACAACGTTCCAGATCGTGCCGGGTTCCTGCTCCTCTGACACACAGAAGCACAGAATTCCCTTGGTTGGAAAAGCCCTTCAGGATCGTCAAGTCCAACCATCAACCTAACACTGACAAGTCCTTAACTAAACCGTATCACTCAGTATTATGTCTATACAACTCTTAAATCCCTCCAGGGATGGTGACTCCACCACTGCCCTGGGCAGCCTGTTCCAATGCCTGACAACCCTTCTGGGGAAGAAATTCTTCCTAACATCCAGTCTGAACCTCCCCTGGCACAACTTGAGACCATTACCTCTTGTCACAGAATCACAGAATCACCAAGGCTGGAAAAGACCGTTAAGATCATCAAGTGCAACCTGTGACCTAACACCACCACATCAGCCAGACCATGGCACTCTGTGCCACATCCAGTCTTTCCTTGAACACATCCAAGGACGGTACCTCCACCACCTCCCTGGGCAGTCCATTCCCATGTCTGATCACCCTCTCCATGAGGAAATGCTTCCTAACATCCAACCTAAACCTCCCCTGGCACATCTTGAAACCATTACCTCTTGTCCTATCACTTGTAACTTCATTGCTCAGACTGATCCTCACCTCTTCCCAGCCTTCTAGTCAGAGTCGCATTTCATTGGCTAATACCACAATGCTGCAGAAAATCCAGCAAAATTCCAGCCCACAGGAAGCCACACCAGGATGGGGGCACCTCTTACCTTTTGTTTCCACGGCGTTGATGCACTTCCGTACAAACTTGAAGCCCACCTCGTTCAGCTCCACTGTTCCAAAGAAGAGGAGCAGGGTGAGCTGCCTCCCATGGGAAGGGCCCACACCCACCCCACACGCATCCTCATCCTGCCCATCCCTCCAGGAAAACACAGACATTCTTTCAATCCTGACAAGGAATTATTAGTTCCATATGTTCCCCATTTTTCCTTGAATTTACTTTGAGTTACAGCATTGCTCTCTACCCCCTTTCTGTCTTTAATAATAAAAGGGTAAATCAGAACCCCACCTCATGTGAATTTGTGTGTGATAAGGAATTGATTAATTATTTCCAGAGCAAACTGCAAGATCTGTAGTTAAAGCTCTTCCACATCATAGGATCGTGTAATTTCTCCTTACCTACTTGACTAGATTAAAAAGTAAAACCAATACAGCTTGATATGCTGAGTAAAGCAGAACAAAGGTTGTTGTTCCAGCCAATTAATCAGACTATCTCTGTGCCTGTCTTGCAGGCATCACAAATCACAGAAGCAGGTAGAAAGTCAGGATGTTTTTCTATACACAAATTTCAACTTCAGTAATCACACTACGACTTCTGCTAGTTTTTCTAGAGTATCTGCAAGGATTGTCCAAGTTATAAAGTGAAGTATCTTTCTGTTCAGTGCAAACACCTACATTGAATTCCTCCTACATGACCATGCTGCTGTTGGTTTGGGATTTTTTGAGTTTGGGTTATCTGGGGGGAGTGGGGGTGTTTGTGGTTTTTTAAAATCTTTTTAACATGAAATGAATGTTTATTGTAAAAAACTGCTACAGGACACATCTGGACCAACTCCGGCCACAGCACAGGCTGTGTTGGTGAATCCTGTGACATCACTGTGTTCTCAGCAAGTTTTTTATAATGATTCTCTCTTCTCTGAGCAACAGTGATGAAAAGCTCAGAGATATCCTAGCTCTAACATAGGAATGAGTAAAGAAACCCTTAAGAGCAGATCCACTTGGTACTTGATACCGAGTGCTATGATATGACTTGAAGTCTTTCTAGCTCTAATTTATTAAAAATAGAGTGTATTAATGTTTGTGAAACACTGGGACACATTCTTCCCATGCATGTAATGCAAACACAGGCAAACAACAGGCTTCATGATTATGCCTCTGATAATGCTACCTCTACTCTCATTAAAGTCAGCTAATTAAAGTGGTGATAAAAGTAAGCTCTGAGGTACAGAATGCCTCCAAGTTTTCCAGGGCAGCACGCTCAGGTGCAGCACTGCCCACTCCCCTGCCCTGGGGCTGCAGGGTGGGAAACACAGGACAAGGAGGTGGCATGGGAGCTCCAGGGAACTGAATGCCACCTCTCTTTTCCTATTATCATTTTTGCCAAGGGAAATGTCCTCAAAATCCCTCACTGATCTTCTTTCTCCCTCTCTTGTTTCGGGGTTTAGAAGTGCAAATTAAACTCTGCATCCTGCTAGTTCTTGCTGAATAAAAGCTCCACATTGCAACTGATAAATATTACCATTTGCAATTCATTCTTATCTAGCCTCAGTATCAGACACTCTGATGAAAAGGAAAGCAGTTACACTGCTGCCACAGGAGAAGAACACTGCCTACTCATCAGAAACCAAGGACAAGTCTATCTGCAAGGAAATACACTGCCTGACCTCCAGACAGTTTCAACAGCTCAGAGGAACAGCAACAGGAATGACTCACTTTCTTCCTGTTTTGTGATGGGACTGTGGTAGATCTGCAAAAGGAGGAGGAAGAAACAAAAACATAATGCAACTTGATTCAATATTTATTTTTGAAAAAAATGCAGCACCCCATAAATCACCCAAAGCCAATCACAAACACTAAGACAATGTCCCAAAGAGATGTCATTATATAATTAAGATGCCATTATCTCCACAATAAATAAGTTTTTGCTGACTTCCTACATTTCACTGGAGCACCTATTTCTAGGGAAGAGGTCTCCCAAAACATGAGCAGGCAACTTTGCTTGTTCTTTAGGTGCCCTATAAGAATGGCAGCTGGACAGTCTGGCATACAGGGGGTGGGATTTTTTGGTCTCACTGACTCACAGAATCAGAATGTCAGGGGTTGGAAGGGACCTCGGAAGATCGAGTCCAACCCCTGCCAGAGCAGGACAAAAAACTAGGGCAGATCACTCAAAAAGGCATTCAGATGGGTCTTGAAAGTCTCCAGAGAAGGAGACTCCACAACCTCTCTGGGGAGCCTGTTCCAGGGCTCTGTAACCCTCACAGTAAAGAAGTTCTTCCTCATGTTGAGATGGAACTTGCTGTGCTCAAGTTTGAATCCATTGCCCCTCGTCCTATCACAGGGCACAAGTGACAAGAGGTTGTCCTGCCTTCTTGACACCCTCATGTATTTATAGACATTAATTAGATCCCTTCTCAGTCTTCTCCTCTCTAGACTGAAAAGCCCCAGGTCTCTTAGCCTTTCCTCGTAAGGCAGATGTTCCAGTCCCTTCATCATCCTCATAGTCCTTCGTTGGACTCTCAAGTAAATCCCTGTCCTTCTTGAACTTGGGAGCCCAGAACTGGACACAATACTCCAAGTTTGTTTGCCTGCTTTTAAAAATTAAAGTGTCAAGACAGTCCTTCATCCCATATAAAAATACCTTGTATTTTTTCTATTAATAACAAACAGCAGCTGCCATCCCTGATAGAAAATCAAAAATCCCTTCTACATCATAACATGTCATGGAAACTGAGCGAGCCCCAGACTCCGCCCAAGGGTCTGGCTGCCCAGCATGAGCACAGTGACCCTCCCTAATGTCCCACATCCTCTCCTCTTTAAAGGAGCAGGAGGCGCATGCTGTGGAGGGTGCCTGAGTCCCATCTCCCTGTGCCCATGTCCCCCCATCCTGCAGCAGCAGCCACACAACCCTGGGCAGCTCAGCCAGGGCACTCCCCACCAAGCTCCTTCCCCAGCCACATCACACTGCCCATTTCCAGGGAATTCCGTTAAGTGCTGGAGTCCATGCTTTGGCTGCGGGAAGGAAACCCCAGCGGGCCCAGGAAGGTGGGCAAACACTGGTGCAGACTTCACCAGTGCTGCTCAGAGTACAGACCGACAAAAAAATCCCACCCTGCAGGTGGAAGAGTGAGCTGAGATCACCAGAAATACCGACCCAGCAAGGCCACAGTCCTTGGGGAGTCTGGCACAACCAGGGAACGTACCAGAGCTTTGAAGGGGAAAACCAAGATCCCCGTGCCAAGCTGTGCTGCAAGCAGAACAGTCTGAAACCCCCCGTGCAGTGGTGACCTGGCACCCCAATTCCAAGGAAGGCAGGGCAGGACACCCCAGTTCCAAGGAAGGTAGGGCAGGACACCCCAATTCCAAGAAGGCAGGGCAGGACACCCCAGTTCCAAGGAAGGTAGGGCAGGACACCCCAATTCCAAGGAAGGCAGGGCAGGACACCCCAATTCCAAGAAGGCAGGGCAGGACACCCCAGTTCCAAGGAAGGTAGGGCAGGACACCCCAATTCCAAGGAAGGCAGGGCAGGACACCCCAATTCCAAGAAGGCAGGGCAGGACATCCCAGTTCCAAGGAAGGTAGGGCAGGGCAGTGCCCGCCAGCTTGGGAAGGAGCCTGCAGCGGCTCGGGACCCGCCAGCAGAGGACACTGCTCGGCAGCGTATCCAGGCGGAGCAGCAGCTCCTCCAGCACTCACCGGCTCCTTCCCGTCCATGGCCTCCATCCAAAGCCTGCGGTTGGCTTCCGAGAGCGCTTGCAGCGTGATGGTCCCAGACCTGCGCAGAGTACACCCAGGGACAGGCAGGAAAAGGAAGGAAAAGGGTTTTTTTAAAAAACAGCAGGGCGTGATTTCCTCCAGGTTTACAAGGTTTATCTGTTTGGAGGCCAGCTGAGTGCTAAGCATCTCACCTTTCATTAGTTTCAATGTCAAAACAAAACCTTTTGTCTATAGAGTCCGTCTTTCTCCTTACACAGGATTTTAGTGTCAGGTCTAAGGTGCCCTAGAAGAGAAAACAAAAGCCAAGGTGAGAGGAAAGAAACACAGGAGAAGATTTTGGGTTCCTCAGCACCCTTAGGCTGCAGTCCAGCCTGGCACTGCCCACGGAGCTCTCAGGTTCCAGCAGGTGCCTTGGCCAACCCCATGGCATTGCTACCAGGAGCACAGATGGTCCTTCCCACTATCAGTGAGGACAGAGCTTAAAGGCCCTGTGAGCCAGGCTTCCTCTCAGCCACAAAATGTCCTAGACTTCAGGGTACTGCCCCACAAACCAGTGTTAAACACCTCATTAACAGGCAGTTTGCCTCCACCGAGCAGGACCACTGCTATCAACAAACCTCATGGGGCAGTCGCTTGGTCTCTGGGGCTAGGACCATGCTTCTCATCTGACACAGTTGGGTTCTAATTTTTATCAGAGTTAATCTGAGCTACCACTAATCCATTGCATTCATGAGCCAAACAGCTTTACACAAAATACCCCGTAGAATCATCATCACCGTCATAGAATGGTTTGGGCTTGAAGTGACCTTAAAGATCATTTAACTGACCAAATCTGGAGTAGATGTACCCTGGTGAAAGGCTGGCACTGTGAGGCTGTGCTCAGCCCTTTTGCCTTATGTGCCCTTAAATAAAGGGGAATTAACTGACTCTACAGCAGAGTCCATTTGTAACATGATGGTAAGATGTTGATGTTGCAGGAATTCTGAAGAGACATCCAGGTGACCTCATAACAAACCAGACCCCAGGGCTGAGTCTGCAAACCAGGAATGTGTTCATCACCCTGGCCATCACTGCCCCCATGCCTGCAGGACCTCTGGCAGAAGTGGATCAAGCAGATTCAGGACAGCCTGGTGGCAAGGACAGCCTCCTCCATGATTACGTCCAGCTTACAGGCCATGATGATCATCTCTTGGCTGTGTTTTGTATGTGTGCTGGTTGTTTGGGGGTTTTATGAGCACTCCTTGTAATTGTGGCATTTGGAGCTCTGCATCCAGCTGTGACCCCAAGGTGCAGATTACCAGACTGCAAGTTTGGGAAGGAGACTAATTTACATTTTTACAAGTCCCTACCCTGCATTAATTAGCCTTACTAGACATGTTTACGGCAGAGATGACAATAGATCTCTCCAGTCAATGTTTTGGACATTTCTTTGCCAAGGTCTCTGCCACGGACTTCCAAAAAATACATTTTATTTTATTGCTGCAGCATGCAGAGGGCTGCCAAAGAACAGACCATGAGATCACAAACTGGAGAACAGCACGCCTGGCTGGGAAGTCCCCGAGGACATCGCTCCATGGCAGAGGAGGGTGGGTGGACTCAGCTGGACGCACTTGCTGTACTCCATCATCCACTGCAGGGAGCCCCCAGACATATCACTCACTGGTAAAAACCAAAGCATTTTGTGAAAGAAGCAATTCCCCAAATCCTTGCCTTATAGCACAGTTTAGAGCTGCAACCACTGCCCTCTCCTCCCCTCCTAACACTGGTAACAGTTCAACATCACAAACCAGTGACTGTGCAAACATGCAAAGGCAGAGCAATACTGCTTTTGGAAGCACTCCTCTCTTAACTCAAAGTACTTGCAAGCCCTGCCAGAGCAGACCAGGCTCCAGGTTCACCACCCATTTGCATGGATAGATGTAGAAATCAGCTTGTCTAGAAAGGCAGAAATTTCACACCAGACCCAACTTGCAAGTCAGTGCTGCCCAAATAACCCTCGTGTTACACAAACCCACGTCTCTGCTGCCAAACCCTGCAGGGCTTCGGGTCATTTGGGAGAGAGGGAGGTGAACCTCTCTTCACAAAGAGGCTTCTTCCAGGCTGTACCAAACCAGGGGAGTCCTGTGCGGCCAAGCAGGGGGGACACGAAGCCCAGGAGCCCTTCCACAGGTGCAGAGTTGGGACCCAGCCCATTGTCAGAACGTCTCGGGGACCAGCACTGAGATGATGTGGGTAGAGTGAAGGTGGGACCTGATGGCTGAGTCAATGTTTGCAAACTTCCCTCGGAGAAACCAACTCACTTGCTTAGCTCCAGGCTTCTGGTCCATGGGTGTCATCCGTAAGGTTTTTGCCTCTTTTTCATACTGGCAATAATATTTCACCCAGGAGATGCCCAGTGCCCCTGCAGAAACACAAGGGAAGCTGGAGTCAGAGATGGCATCTCATTTAGATGCAGCCGGCAGGGCAGGGCCAGCAATTCCCACACGTCCACACTTCTCTGGGGACAGACACCACTGGTACTGTGGGGACATCCCCCGTGCCAGCATCTCCACTGGCAGCAGCCAGGAGGAGCAAGTGAAGGAGAGGAGCAGAGGAGAGGGAGCAGAGAAGGAGAGGAGCAGAGAAGGAGAGGAGCAGAGGAGAGGGAGGAGAGGAGGGGAGCAAACGAGAGGGACAGAGGAGGGGAGCAGAGAAGAGGGAGCAGAGGAAAGGAGCAGAAGAAAGGAGCAGAGGAGAGGAGCAGAGGAGAGGGAGCATAGGAGGGGAGCAGAGGAGAGGGAGCAGAGGAGAGGGACAGGAGGGGAGCAGAGAAGAGGGAGCAGAGGAAAGGAGCAGAAGAAAGGAGCAGAGGAGGAGAGGAGCAGAGGAAAGGAGCAGAGGAGGAGAGGAGCAGAGGAAAGGGAGAAGAGGAGAGGATGAGAGGAGGAGAGGTGTGTGGGGCAGCAGCCACCTCCAGCACCCTCCCGAAACGCTGCTGGTGAAAAGGCATTTGTGGGACTCTGGTCATGAGCCAGGTTGGTTTGGTTATGTCCAGCCAAGATCTACACTGGCAAGATCCTATGTGACTTGAATGCTCCTTTCACACAGACACCACTCTTTTTTTTCCTGTTGATGAAATCTTGGCAGTAAAGACAACAGCATCTTTAAAACACTCTAAAGTTCCTATTTATATCACACTAGATTTATTGTCACTTTTCTTTGTTGTCCTACCTGAACCCTTTTATATTAAATACTTCAACTGATATGTTTTCTGTAATTTGTTTCTAAGCTGCAGTTGTCAGAAGGAACAACTCTTCATACTCAATTTACAGGGGAAACATAAATAGAGGCAGCAAACACTCACTGGCATGCAGGAACATGCAACATTTGTTTGTCTAAAATTACTGTCTACGTGTTAGCTTTTAAAAGCAGGATAAACATACATACAAATATACATTTCTACATCTAATAAAAAAATTAACTGCTCACAAAGTAAGCTGTCTGCAGACCCAGAGGCCACAGCTCTGCATACCAGCTTTAGTTCCGAGTGCTCGTGGCCATGGAAAGCTACAGCAAGTATTCATGAAAGACTGAATTTGGTTTGATCTGATTTGATTGTGCACAGAATCATAACAAGTTTTGCTCTCAGCAGCTCAACTCTCAGGGCTGGTTGACACTTCAGCTGTGCTCAGAGACGCTGTGAGAAGGAAGCTGGGCAGGACTCCAGATTGGTCCTGATAAAAGGCAGCCAAGGTGCAATCTGCCAGAGCTCTGGTATCTCCAGCGCTACAACAGGGTAAATAATTGGATCGTGCTGGTTCGGTTTGGCAGGATTTTTTTGTAGTGAGGGAAGGGCCCCAGGGGTGGCTCCGGTAAGAAGCTGAGAAGCTCCCCCTGCTCCAAAAGCAGCCAAGGAGCCATTAGAGGGACAATAGATGTGCCTCTGCCATTAACATACGAAAGAACTGAGAGAAGAGCTGAGCAGGGCAGGTAGTTAAGAAAGAAGAGCTGAGCTGCAGAGGTGACAGGCAGTGGTGGGGTGAAGGTGCTGGTGGTGGGTGAGGAGGAAGAGGAAGAAGGTGCCTAAGCTGAAGTTTCCCTGCAACCCATGGCAAGATGGCAGGTTGTCCCCCTGCATCCATGGAGGAACGTGGTGGCACATCCTGAAGGTGCCAGGAGGGGAGAACTTGGCCAGTGGACTCGGATTTGCTGGCAGTGGACTCGGCTGATGCAGCTGTGGAAGCCCCCGCGCCAGGGGAGGTGCCTGTTCCCGGAGCAGCCCCTGACTCTGTGGGCAGCCCGCGCTGGAGCAGCTACTCCGGACCTCGTGGGAAGGACTCATGGAGGAGAGGTTCGTGGAGGCCTCTCTGCCATGGGAGGGACCCGTGGGGAAGCAGGGGAGGGCTGTGAGGAATCCTTCTTCCTGAGGAGGAGGGAGCAGCAGGAACCACCAGCCTGTGAACTGCCTCTAAACCCCGTCCCCATCCCCCTGTGCTGCTGGGGGGAAGGAGGGAGAGAAATGGGGAACAAAGTGATTTGGGCCCGGGAAGAAGGGGGGGGGGTGTAACGTATGTGAGCCCTGCTCTGTGTGGTGTCTGTGTCCTGTGTGCAGCTGATTAGTGTGAAATTCAATTGTTATTTTCCCCAAGTTGAGTCTGTTTTGCCTGGGACCTTAATCAGTGAAGAACCCTCCTTGTCCTTTGTCTGGACCCATGAGCTTCCAGTTGGGTTTGTCCTGCCCATCCCACAGTGTGTGTGTGTGGGGGGAGCTGAGTGAGCGGCCCCGGGGCTGGTTCTTTGTTGTCGTGTTAGGCCCAAACCACGACACTCCTCTAATTTGAGCACAAGGCAATTAGCTCCTTGCTCACATGGCTCACAGAACCCGGAGAAAGCTCTGGGGCAGTGCTGAGAAAGGAACAGCTCAAGCTGCCAGTGATGCCCTGGCACCCTGTGATGCTGTGGCTGAAGCTGGCACGGGAGCCCAGTGCAGACCCTGCAGTGCCGCTACGGGCAGGGCAGGGCAGGGCAGGGCAGGGCAGGGCAGGGCAGGGCATCTGGGGTTCTGTAACGTGTTCAGGTGCACAGAGGAGCCATTACATTTCTCCTGAGTGTAGAGATACCCCTCGATGGTTGGCTGCCCAGGTAGCTTGCAAGTTAGGGGGGCTTCCTTCATCCTCTTCTTCAGGTCTTCCAGCTCCTCCCGCGTGCTGGAAAAATGATTCCTTGTCTGTTACGAGAAAACAAAAAGCAGCACATTGAAACATGAGCAAAAAATCAGCTTCAGGTATTCCTGGTCAAATTTTAGGTGCTATGGCAGAAACTAATTGGTCCCCAATGTACAAAATGAGGAAGCCACTCCATAAATTGACAGCAAAACTCCAGCTAAAAGAACACTGGGCTCTTAAACATGATTGAGGAGGCAAGGTTTAACGTACCGTGCATGGAAACAGTGCTGTGGAGTCACAACTGGAAGGACATTTGTTGTTTCAATAAAAGAACTGAGCACAAATTAAGGCTAGGTGGAGCAGAAGGAGCACCTGCACTTCTCCTCGTACCATTGTTTAGGTAACAGGAGCATTCTCCTAAGGCACTGATTCCTCAAAAGATCATACTGCACTGCTTACTGAAATAATTTCTAAAGAGTCATGTCAACATGGGGCACAAACCCAAAGCATTTTTACAGAAAGCCACTTAGACCAATTAATGAGGCAGCAGCAAACTCAGCTTGGCACAGATTTATGGCTGTTGTGCCACAGGAATGAGGGTCAGCCATGGAAGACTGAGGAGAAAAGCAACAGGACACAGATATTTTACCGCCTGAGTATACTCAGCCAGTGGAGGAGCTTACCAAAGCTCACAGTAAAGCCAAAACCGTTAACACCAAGACTGGAGGATTTTTTAGAAGATGTGTACAATTGCAGTCTCATGAAATTGGAAGAAATTCTCAGACTTGTTTATGCACAAGTTTAAATAACACAATTTCAATAGCCCCTTCTCAAAAAACACTGTAATAGCACCTGCAGACTCTTTTGTGCAGGGGAGGAGAAAATATGTGTGAAATGAGAAGGAAATAACTTTATCTGCACCTCCCATAATGCAAACATGGACAGTCTATTTTGCCACATTTAAATACAAATGAGAATAGAAGTCACATGCAAAGAAATACTTCATCTGGGCAGGAACTCACATTCTGCAGACTGAGCTGAAGCTGCTGTTTGTAAGGGAGGAAATCCTGCGTGAGCTCAACTGTCAGGTTGTTGTAAGTAAAGAGGCTGTGGAGAAAAGCCAGCACCTGTGAAGGAGAGAAAGGACAAAGATTAAACTTCTCTATTTCTAATCAGAGGAAAGATAAACAAGAAATAGTTTCAGAAATTATATATACAAATGTGTGGGGTTTTTTCTTGCAATTTTGGAGTGTTCTTGCAAGTTTGGAGCAAGTTTTAATATGACTTATCCACTACAATGTCCCTAAAGCCCAGGTCTACCACCCACACATCTCTCTTAATAAAACACACCCAACATGAAAGACCCTGCAGGGAGAACAAGAGCAGATCTGCAGATCAATGTCCACGAAACCTACATGATCCCACGTTCAACTGCGTCCAGCGCCGGGGCAGAGCCACCCACCAGGGCAGGGTCTTTGTACACAGCCATGAGCTGGCACCACTGCACCAGATAACAACTAACAATTCATGACAAGACCTCAGCTACCTGCAGCATCCAGCCAGTTCCTCAGGATCGACTTACGGACATGACAAACAAGTCTGTGGCTTCATGGTGCTCCAGCAAACACCACTAAGGCTGTTAAGCTGCACCAATTCAAGTGCACAAAGTTAACTCCTGCTCCGTCACAAGACTCCCCAGGACCAAATCCAACCTGGTAACTCATCCCTTCCTGTGGCTGTCAGCAAGTCAGCACACCTGAGCATCAATCAACAAGGCCTGAAAGAAAAGGAAGCTCCTACCGGTTCAACAATACTGAATTTCTTGCTTTCTTGCACTTCCTGTATCTGGTACACATACTCAAGGGAAGACTCAAAGAAATTGTGTCTCTCTTTGTCAACCTGAAGGTCAGCCTGGAAGAAAGAGGGAGAGGTGAAAAAAGAAAATACATCACATCTAGCTTGACAATATTTGACTAGCATTTGTCTCTCAGCCCACAAGTAGTTCTGCCCTCACTTAAGAAAACCCTACCAAAGGTGTCCAGTCCAGACATTGGACACTTTGTACAGAACCAGAAGACTGAAACATTGACCACTCTTCTCAGGTCTGCTCTTCTCTGGCTCCCTTTCATTTATGGATCCAGAACCTCACCCCACTCTGCAAGGACAAGGCCTTCCCAAAGCATATATGTAATTTTAGCACAAGCTTCTTCTCCACCCACAGCCCCGCATCGGTGAGGACAAGGCCACTGTCACTCCAGCTGTGACCCAAAACCAGCAATTCCAGAGTAGGACAACGTGGCACACTGTGTTACCACAGCTCACAAAAATTTTGCCTTGCAAAGATGCTTGTAGGTTGATCTGACAACTGGTTTGACAGAGTTAGTTTGATCCAGCTACTCTGATGTGGTCTGGGACAGTCAGGGCTTTCCTTTCTTGTTGCAACATGTTTGGCAGCAGCATCAGCTGCAAGGGGCACCCCCTCCTGTGCCACCTTGGGTCTGCTGCCACAACCACCAGGAGCTAGGCAGGAGACTATGCTGGCAAAAATCATAATAACCAGTTATTTTTCAGCCAGATCAGTTCCCCAAGCAAGGGGAAAGGGTGGCCAGTCCCCAGCTGCTCTACACCATGAGGGTGAGAACAAGCAGTGACAATGCATAAAGACCCTACTGCTGTGCAACACACTCGGGAGGACTGTGTTCTGATTTCCTTGGTCTCATCCAGGGAATCTGGGCTTTAGGTAGACTTAATTGCTTATCAATTTCAACTGGTTGCTGAAAGGGATGATTTTCTCCCCTTTTTTGAAACCTAGAGCAGCTGGTGGTGTTGCCTCCAGACTCAACTCTGAAGACTCTATACACACCTCCTGTAATTGGGATTCCTTCTTTTTGGAAGATAAGTGCAAATGGCGATCCAGCATAGAATAAAACTTCTCACCATCCTTCTCAAACTTCTTCTTTCTTTCCTGTAGATGCAAGAGTTGAAGCAGAACCAGTTATGGTATTTTCCGGATAAGAACATGCAACACTGCCACAATCTTACGTGCAATTCAGCATTCCCATGGAAAAATTCTTGTTGACCCAACCAGAAGAGGAGGCTGATTTCCATTTACTTTGCCTTCACAGTCCTTTGCCTATACTGGATTTAGTTACAGCACAACACCAGGCTCTGGCAATACTTTGTGTCAGAGACACTTGAAGTATTTTGTCGTGTTAACATTGTGGCAAAAGCCGCACCAGTTGCTCCCCCTCGCAATCCCTTCCTGTCCTGGGCTGCACCAAAGTGGGGTGGCCAGCAGGTCAAGGGAGGGGATTCTCCCCCTCTACTCTGCTCTCATGAGACCCCACCTGGATTACAGTGTCCAGTTCTGGAGCCCCCAGTGTAAGAAGGACATGGAGCTGCAAGATGATCAGAGGGCTGGAGCAGCTCTGCTCTGGAGACAGGCTGAGAGAGTTGGGGCTGTTCAGCCTGGAGAAGAGAAGGCTCCAGGGAGACCTTAGAGCACCTTCCAGTGCCTGAAGGGGCTCCAGGAAAGCTGGGGAGGGACTTTGGACAAGGGTAGGGAGTGAGAGGAGAAGGGGTAATGGATTAAAACTGGAAGAAGGGAGATTTAGGTGAGACATTAGGTAGAAATTCTTTACTAAGAGGGTGGTGAGACACTGGAACAGGTTGCCCAGGGAAGCTGTGTCTGCCCCATCCCTGGAAGTGGATGGCTCTTGGAGCAATCTGGTTTAGTGGGAGGTGTCCCTGCCCATGCACAGGGGTTGGAACTAGATGATCTTTGAGGTCCCTTCCAACCCAGACCAGTCTGTGATTCTATGATTAATATCTATTCACCACTTGTAAATGTGCTGTTCACAGGGTTCAGAAAGAACTGGGCAAATACTCAAATATCAAAGAGATGTCCAGGATAAGGAAACATTTGTTAAGAGTTTGGCAGTTTTATGTTTTCAGGCTTTTATCTTGTGTTTTTGAAAAGAATCAGAATGAAAGCAGAAGACTGCAAGGGTGACACGTGGGAGGGAAGCCATGGTCACTTTGTGGTGGAGAGATCACAAACCTTGCAGTCAAAGCTTGCACAGGCTTTACTGGGCAGTGCCCCCCCTGAATAGGGCCCAGGGGAACGCTGCACAGTGTGAAGACTTCACCTCTCACAGGTCCCCTTCAGACAGTCTGGTGCTTACTGACCTATTGTACGTCTCAAATGTGCCTACCACAGGCATGCAAACATGAAGGGTGGATTGATTTGTTAAGAAAAAAAAGACGTTGTGAAGGAATCACTGTAACAAAAAGAGTTGTTTGCACTGGCAAACGTGAAAGGGTAAAAGTGTAGAGCGAGAGCAAAAGGAGACACTTGAAAATCAGAGAGAAGGCAGGGGGGGACAGGAGTGGAGGACCTGGCTGTTTTCTCATGCCTTTTACAGTAACTGTGAAACCACAGAGGACCTTGTCAATCAAGAAACAACAATGAGTAGAAGCCAGGTTGACAAATAACCACACTGGATGGTAACTGAGCTGTCAGTGATTGCTGAGAGGCAGTTGTATTGCTAATATAAAGAAATTCCAGCCTGGCAGCAGCCCAAGTGCCAGGTCCAAGCAGCTGAGGAATAACATGTAAATACCACAGGGTATGTATGGAACATCCAAATCCTCTGTTCAGTTTTTGAAAGCTCAAGAAAGTGGAAAGCAGAGTTAGGAAATCCTGACCTCCTGTGGAATTAATGGTATCTTTCACCAATCATCTCCTCAAAGCCCTGAAATCCTGTTCTCTTGCCCTCATTCAGAAACCCATGACTAAACAAACATACACCCAATGCCACCACAGAACAGAGCAGAGGGACCCATCCAGGCTGATGGCTACCAGTTATTTTCCTCATGAATTCACTAGTGACTGCAAAGTTTTATTTCTTAAATAAAGTCCTTTCTGTTTCTTTAGCCAGTTCTCCTGCCATGAAGTTTTGCTTCCCCATTCCACTTGCTCAGTCTGTCTAACAGGATGTCCTACACAATGGGATGCTCTGGGGCTCCCAAACCTGGTCCTTTGGCTCAGTACAGTTACCATCTAACTGTCTGCTTTCTTCTCAGCCCATGGCTCACAGTGGCTGCTGCTGTTCTGCCTCTGGAAGAGTAAAGGTTATTTTCTGGTGGGCAGACAAGGAGACACTGGTAGGCTGCTGACTGGGGCACAGCTCCCTGTGTTGGCCATCATGGGTAGCATCTGTCAGAGAAGGGCAAAGACAGATTCCTGGCAATGGCCATCTCAGCCTCTGCTGTAGGAGCAGCTTGCCATGAACATCAGGCTCACGTCAGTGGACACTGGTTCCTTAGGGGGGACCTCAGACAAAAGGTGGACAAGTGTCACTGCCAGCTGCCTTCCTATGAAAAGGATTTCTCACCCCACAACAGAGTCCTGTTTCTTTAATCCTTGCACGTTGCTATTGGGAAAGCACAATTACTATGGAAAAATGCAATCTACTGTAACTCCACGTGAGCAAATTCATGCCTCAGAATAAAGAGATCCACATCAAATCCAGAGGAGCAGAGAGTCCTCTGCAAGGGAAACCTACTGTAGGCAGCACTGCAGCTGTGGAGCTGATGCCAGGAAGGACTGTCAAAACAAAACGCCACCCTCGTGACTAACACCCCTGATAAGAAAATCCAAACCCAGGGAAGCAAAAGCGCTGGTGAAGCAGCAAGTACCACGTCTGTAAGGTCACACTTCTGGATTGTCTGCCTGTGCCATGAGATGCCACGTCTAATGCAGCCAGGAACCCAGGCTTGTCTTCCTTTCTGTAATGAGGGGCCACCAAACCCCAAGTGCAATAAACCACGGCTGCACTGAGAGCACTGGCAGACAGTGCTGCATGGCAGGTCTGCAGCTCTCACCTCCTGCTGCGGCTTTGGGCAGCTCACGGGGATGGCTATGCCAGCAGCAGGTCCTGAAACCCCCTGGGGATGGAAAGCCAGCTCCAAACCCAGCCAACAAGAGCATGGCTGCCCCCATGGAGGTGGCACACAGAAGTGGTATCTCAGCACAGCAAGGGTGTTGACCACAAACCCATGGGGGAGACCATGAGCTGTGGGTGGCCATGGTGCCCATGCAGATGGCTGCAGGACCACAAGCCCACAAGGAGACCATGAGCTGTGGGTGGCCATGGTGCCTGTGCAGTGGGTCACAGGACCACAAGCCTGTAGCCACAGGGAGACCTTGAGCTGGTACCCGCACAGCAGCTCTGCCACCAGCCCATGCAGGCAATGCCCTGTGGGACAGCACAGCCCATCCTGTGGGCTGGAGGGAGCAATGGAAGCGCTTTTTCCACAGCAGGAACTTGGAGGCCAGATAGCAAGTCCTTCAGGGAGTGCATCCTCTTCTGCCAGTGCCCATGGGCAGGCAGGGGCACGCAGGAGTAGGGAGCACCAAGCTCTCCCTGGGGATCGAGGGGATCGGGAGGGACAGCCGAGATGGACACCAGTGTGCAGAGCAGGGCTCACTCCTGCAGGAGAAAGAGCTGCTGCTGTGAGGAAGGGAGCACAGCACAGAATGGCAGTTTTGGCCACTAAAAGAGGGCTTGCCAGTCATGTTGCACTCTGCCTAATTAGCATATAACTGAAAAGCAGACGGATGAACTGCAAATCCCTCCTGATTGTCATGCCAAGGCTTCTAACAGCTTGTTGGCTGCTGATCAGAGCAAGCCAAAACAGAAAAGGCAACACAAAAAAACCACCCAGACTGAAGCACAATCTGGAAACATGAGCACAAATTAGTTCCTCATGAATATTCAACAGAGGACAGCATTACCTTCCCTTTAAGGTCTGCCAAGTCCAAGAAGCCACCCAACTTTCACTGGCTTGCTCACCAAGAGAGAGCAGGGCGGTTTCACCTGAAAGCAGGCTGAGTCCTGCAGCAGTGAAAGAGGGTGCTCTTCAAAAGCTTTGCTCTCTAAGCTTCAGTAGCTGCTGCTTTAACCAGGAACCAGCAGCTCCCAGCAGGAGCCCTCGGAACAGCCCAGGCTGCCCAGTCCTGCAGCCGATGGTTCCACCAGCAGCTTCAGCTCCTGTCCTGCACCAGCTGCTGCTGCTGGGAGCGGGGCAGAGCCGGTGCCCCGTGACAGCCACTCAGTTCCAGCTCGAGCGAGAGATGGAGCAGCTGAGGACTGGGGAGAGAGGGCCAACAGACTTGCCAAAACTCTCACTTAACCATCCATTGCTAATTAGGATCCTGTGAAATTCCCATCCTAGAAGAGGCTGAGTGAGCTGCAAGCAAGAAGCCCAGGTCATGTGGCTACTTCTCTTCTTCTTGAAGAAAAACACAACAGAACGCGCTTTGCCTGATGGGAGCCTCCACCTCAGAGCACACCTGCAGGGGTTGGGGTGGAGGGCCAGCACCCGGCAGGAGGTGCAGCTGGCCATGGACAGGAGACACAAAAAAAGATAATTTCTAAAAAGTAAAACACCATTGAGGGGTGTAGAAAGAGCTTTTCTACAAAACTACACTCAGTTTAACCTCGTCTTTTTCCCTCACCCACTGCATTCTCTCAAATGCTCCTTAGATCTTGCTCCTGCAGAGATGAAAACAAGTAGAAGTTACTGTCCTCCCTTTCTTTTAAAATTATTATTGCTCACCAAATCAGTGATGCACCCCCAGCTATGAACTCTCACTGGCTCTTCAGTTTTCGAGCAGAGTAAGGTTCTGGGGCCAGGGCTGGAAAATGGGTCACATCAGGGGCTCCTGGCTCCTCTGCATTTATTTTTGATGTCTACACATACAAACTTTTTTCAGCAAGTCACAGGAAGAGCAATGATCACCCAGGTCTGCAGCTAACAGGGGAAGGTTGCTGGAGCTGGGGGACTGCGGAGGGTCCTGGTGACACCCCCGGGGCTCCCCTGCCTGGGAGCACAGCATCTGACCAGGGAGACTCCGTTCACTCGCGGGCACACGGGTTAATGCAGACTCAGATGTCTCAGCCAGCCCGACTGGATGCTCTCCAGCCAGAGTCAGCACAAAGACCCGATTCAAAGGCTCTTCCTATCTGGCTTTAGCATCTCACAAAGAGAACAGAAAACATCTCACAGAAGGCAACTCTGCCAAAATATGGGAAATGAAGCAGAGGGCACAAATTCTCTGTGTCATGTCTCTGGTCTGCTCCACAGCCTGGTCCTGGCCTCTCTGCCCCTGGTGTAAATCCAGAAGGATCTACTGGGGTGATGCCAGTTGGTGGAGGCTCAGCAGAAAGGGACAGGAGGCCCGTGCTGACAGGGCATGGCTGTGAGAGCCCTTGTTTGTATTTCATGCCTTCTGCTGAGGGATGCCTGTGACCTGGGAGAGCTCCACAGGCTGGCGAGTGAGGGAAGGCTTTGTGCCCAAGGCAATCCCTGAGGGAACAGCCCAGAGGGACCTGGGCCAGTGCAGGGACCATCAAAGAGGTATTGGGGCTGAGGGCAGGGGTCTGCAATGGGCTGGGGCTCACTTCAAAACTCACACCCACTCAAGGCTGCAGGGTGATCTTGGAAAAAGTGTTTCCTCCCAGTGTGTCCCCTGTGAGCACACCTGCACACGTGCTGGGGTGCACAGTGCCTCTCTCCTGCGTGCAAGCGCTTCTGCAGCTCAGCCCTCTTCTCACCCAGGAAGGGCTGTGAGCTCCTAGGAGAATCTGTGTCAGTGCTCAGAGCCCCTCACTGTGGGGGTATGACACTGACTGGGCCGAGACACGTCCCTGCCAGCTGGCACTGGGCAGCTCTGGAGCAGAAGGAGGTATGTGATCCACAGTGGCACGGCTCTCGGAGCAGAGAGTGCTCTGGGTTCTAGGCAAAGTCACCCTTACACACCTTCAGGGCTGCCCAAGAAGAAAACAGCCTGAAGGACACTTTAATACTGTCATCTTAACATTTTTAGACCATTGCCCTCTTGACTTAAGTGTTCCATAAACACAGAGGGGAAAATAAGCTTGACCTTGTCCCCATGACTCGTTCCCCATGACTCTTCTCCAAATGTGTGCTGGCCCTGTGGTTAATGCAGATGGATCAACCAGGAGGAAGTTTTCTTTCAGCCCTGGGCACATCCATGTG
Organism: Hemiprocne comata; assembly: GCA_020745705.1. Lineage (NCBI taxonomy): Eukaryota > Metazoa > Chordata > Aves > Apodiformes > Apodidae > Hemiprocne > Hemiprocne comata. Next base: position 20,778,795 of record CM036597.1, on the reverse strand, counting down.
CACGTAACACAGATGCCTACTGCAAAACATGACGGTGAGAAGGTGACGAGGAGTGGAGGACAGGAGGTGAGGAGGACAGCAGAAGAGGTGAGGAGGCGAGGAGGAGAGGAGGCCAGGAATTTTTCCCCTGTGCCAGGCAGGGCAGTGCAGGCAGCTTTGCCAGCACCAGACTGGTGGCCAGGCTGCTGCCTTGGCCACACTCACACTGCTGTGGCTTCTCAGAGAATCATTCCACACACACAGTCATACAGGGGGATCCTGAAGGGCAAGGATGGTGGATCAAGTGTCGTTTCTCAAATCCTGTATTTATTAAACGTCAAAGACTCCAGATGGGCTGGGCTGAATCCAAGCCCCAAGTGCTCTCCAAAGCAGCTCCATTTCTGAGCTGGTTCAGAGCCAGCCCCATTTCAAGCTGCCGCCAAGTAATGTGGAGCCTGGCCTTCTTGATAGCAGACCAGGGAAAAATAATCTTTTCTGCTCAACATGTGCAGAATTTGCTTTGTAGAGTTTGTTTCGTTAAAAGTTTGGTCCATCTGAAAGACTCATTAGATGCTTTATTTAAATATTTCATAACAAAAGCCCTATAACGATAATCAACTCCGGACTGAGGCCTCTGCTGCTCTCTCTTCCTCCTGCTCTAACACATACTTATCCAAACAAAGTATCTTATTCTCTATAGCACTGAATGAACAAAGGGGAGAAGAGAGAAAGAAGCAAGGACTATCTCCTGATCAGTGCTGAAACAAGCACTCCTCGCTCGGGACTGAGACAGTGCTGAAATTAGGCCAGAAGAGAACCCAAATAATTCAGGAAAAGGTTTTGGAGCCCCTTATGATTGAAAAATCAGACTAAAAGTCACAGCACAGACACTCTTGTGACAGCAGTTGAAACCAGCATTAAACAGGGAAGTTTCTGAAAGCACAAAGACATAACATAGTACAAGGATTGTCTACTTCTTAAAAACAACATAAAAAAAAACTGGAGAAAAAATTCATTTCAACCATGGTAATAGAAAACAAGTCTGTTTAAATTTGAAACAAACAAACAAGCCTTACCTTGGTGAACCCTATTTGCTCCTTCCGAAAGTTTTCCAAAGGTTTGATCAGCAAATCACTAGCGTTCTGTACCTACAGTGCAAGGAAAGAAACAGTTTAGTTATAGGACACAGATTCATTTTCTCCTAAATAGAGGCTGAACAGGGCTAGAAGCCAAGAACTCTTAGATTTTAATGTCTCTGACTGCAAACTCATTTTCTCTCTGTAGGTGAAGTTACCTCAACCCATTCGTACCCACTTCTTCCTATCTATAATACACAGAGAACCTCAGTCGTGGCACAGGAGGCTTTGGGGACACCCTGTAGGTGACAGCCAGATTCCCCCTGGCCTGTCACCAGCCCTGTGCCACAGGCTGCACTCAGGCAGGACGATCCCGTCAGTCACAGCCACGTGCTCTGCGCTCCCTCCCCGTGAATCCACAGGCAATCTCACCCCAGTTTGTATCACTGGCTCCAGCTCCACTCTGACACTGGGACATGACCTGCCACCTCTTCCCATCCCCTCTGCTACTGTGGCAGGCTCTGTCCTGTGCTCCAGAGAAGGGGATATGACACTACACTGCCACAGCCCTTTCAGGGCACTTAAAGCTGACTACCATGGTCAGAGTGTGAAACCTTCTGAGTGAGCCACTCTAAAGGGCTGGTCCTGCAAGCGGAGGGCAAAAAAAATATTTAGGGAAGTTGGACGGCATCCCTAAAAGCATCCATGATCCCTGAAATTATTCCACCCTTACCCGCTGAGAAAGAAGCCGTTGTTCCTAGGATGTAATTAATCAAGAAGTATTGTACTGCTTTCCTCCAGCCCCTTCCTGCTTTCACCCCGTTCCCTGCCTGCCCGTAGAGCCACAGAGTGGACCGTGGTGTCCTGCTGGCACAGCCACCCCGTGGCACTGCCCCGCCAGCAGCCTGGCACCAGCTCCGCTGCTGCACGAGGCAGAGGAAAGCAAAGCCAAGCAGCACATTCCTGGCATGCTGTAAAAGCTCTCCACTGAGCCTAACCTCCGTGTTTTTCCTGGAATCTGGAGTGAAAGAAGCCAACACTCAGGAGCTCTGCAGAGGCCACGGGCACAGCAGAGGCAGCACATGGGCCTGCGGGATGTGCCGGCAGGGGCAGGAACGCCGGGGACCCGCACACTCCCACACGGCAAAAACAAAGCTAAAAATACATCTTGCTTCTTAAACACTTTGTCTCACCACAAAACCAGCTTGTTACCAACTCAGACACACCTGGCTCTGCAGAGCAAACCTGCTGCCATGACCGGGCCGGGGGCTTGGCGGCCACCTGGCAGGCAGGAGAGGCTTTGGACACTGCATGGGACAACCTCTCCCCCTCCCCGCCCAACACGTCCCCTTTGCTGTGCAGGGCACGTGGCAATGGCACCGTGCACCAGACATGGTACAAAGCACAATGTCCCAGTGCTCCCAGCTTCCCTCTGATGGGAAGCTTCACACGTGGTGCCATTTGGCTGTGATTTAGCATTTAAACACTGAGACAAAGCAGTAATTACCAGGGCGCAGTTCAGATCATCTTACCATCATGGACCTCTCCAGCTCTACCTCGTGGAGCAGCTCTGCAAACTCCTTAAAGGACTCGGCTGTAAAGAAAAGAAGAGGCTGGTTAGTGGGGCTGGGATGTGGCACCAGAGCATGGGACACATGCCAGGGTCCCCACATCTGGCTGCACCTCCAGCATTGCTGCCTAACAACCAAAAAAAAGAGAAGAGGTGGCCCCTTTTGGCAGAAAAGCTGGCCACCAGGGCTAGTTATTTACGCACTGGAGAGGATGGCCTCCTGCCCAGACAAAGAGGGAGAACATCTTAGGAGGGGAAGATAACTTTTCATGAGGAATTGTACTGCAAAGCCGGTAAGGTGGGCAGCAGGGGCAAATGGGGAAGGGGCAGCTGCTGGCACCAGGGACCGTGGCAGGACAGGCTCTGCCACAGCAGGGGACTGGGGGCAAGACAGGGCTGCCTGTCCTGCCTGGGAGGCTGCTGGCAGCACCAGAACAGGCCTGGCACCTCTGTCCAAGCTAGGAGAGCTGGAGGTGCTTTCCAGGGTCGCGACAAGCCTGTACAATGACAACAGCCTGGAATGACAAAGATGATGTTCACCGACAAGGATCACAAAGTCCATATAGCTATGAAGGAAAAGCAGCAGGTGTAGAAATGGTCACAGGCATTGACACCACTCCCCGAAATGTTAACAATTAAACAAAAAGATCCTGATCAGTACTTTTCTTGGAGTCCAGCTGCAATATAAATATGAAACCTTTCCTTTAACAAACTGAAACAACAGGTTTATTTAGCCTGGGGAAAAGAGAGACTAGGCAGGAGCAGCCGACTCTCCCCACACCACCAGGGTTACCACCAAGAGGAAACACTCAGCCCTTCTCTCTGCCCACTGAAGGAGAACATGGGAAGTGGCTGAATTTGTAGCAGGGGAGAAAAACCTGTCTCACTGGAAGAGCATTCACAGCACTGAAACAAGGAGCACTGTGAAAGTCTCAGTTCTCCAGGAGACTGTAAGACAAGGCTGGGCAAACATCTGCCCACGCATGCAGCATGGCTGTGTGCTGAATGCCTGAGGACAATCTGATTTTCCCAGTGTACCTGGGAACTGCCTGGAGCCAGCAGGGAAAGGCTCCCACAGCACCATGCCACTGCGTGTGGGAAGCACAGAAGGGCATTGCGAAACCCACGGGAGTTCTTGTCCTGCAGTTCAGACCCTGTACTCACTGCAGAGCACACGGAGGCACTTGACCACTGCTAAGCAATTGAAGGACTGTCTGAGAATGAACCCCCAGAACCTCAGAAGAACCTGGCTGACAGCAGAGCTCTGGAGCAGGGTGGCACCCAGAGTCCTGGCATGCCCGGTTTGGCAACAGCAGCCCATGAGGGAACAAAACAGACATACAGTGAGGCACGTCCAGCAATAGCTCATCCCACAGAGAAGGGGAGAGGATGCATTTGTGCTCCATCTGCAAGCTGAAGGCCCTCTTCCCTCATCCACAGGTGGTACCTTAGGAGAAGTACCTGTCCTGCTAAAAACCAGCCGTAACGCTACTGCACAGCCAGCCAGTGCGACCTTCCAGTGTCAGAGGACTCACTCTGCAGTTGCTGAGACAGACACAAAAGGGAAAACCACAGCCTCGTGACAGAGTCCCTCAGCTGGCACCATTGAAACATAACCTTCTTGATGAGTCAGGAACTTCTGAGCTCTCTTCCAGAGTGAGGGCTTCAGAGCCCAGCACATGCAATCTCCTAATAGTTTATTACACTCGACCACAGGGCCCACACGCTGACTTTCTCTGTGGTTACTCAGGATGATGTGAAACCTGAAGTGCACAGACACTGGGAGCCTGAGCCAGGAAAGGAATTACCACAGACAGAAAGAGAATCCGGCCCTGAATTTATAGGGAAAATGTCAGATTTTTTTTTTCTCTCTACAGGAAGAGTCCAGGCACACATTTCCTGGCTGCAGTTGCAGAGCAACCCATTGAATTTGTCCTTGCAGCACAAATCCGTGGCTCAGGCTGCACCCTGCAGGAGCACTGGGATGGACCTGCACTTCTGGCCTGGGTCCACACTTGCAAACCATGGCAGAGCAGGGCAGGGGGGCTGCCTGCAACTGCTTCCAGCCACTCCTGAGAACTGCTGGGGAGTATCTCGGCTGGCCGGGAGCATGTCAGGAACATGAGCTGCTTAAAACCAGAAGATTTCAGGTTCCTGTGCCTGGGAGGGAGGAACACACCATTGGGTTTCATTGCTCTGTTCTCCTCTGCAGGAGCTGCTGCCTCAGTCTCGCAGGTGACAGCAGAGGGACACATGGCTGTGTGACTAGGGGGTGTCTGTAGCTATTAACATCCCCAGGGAAAGTGCTGCTCAGGACAGACAACATCAACCAAGTGCCTGTGTCCTGACTCACAGTGTCCACAGCCACCACCTGACATGCAGGGTTGTCAGCCTGCTCTCTGCCTACATCAAAAGGAGTCAGTTAGTTATTAGTTACATTTACAGATCAAGCATGTTCCCTGAAGGACGATAAGAAGTGCTGGTAAATGTTTTGCTTCATTCCCATGCCCTGCACATCAACCGAGCTCCTACACTCCCACACAGATCCCTGGCACCCTTGCAGGAGGTGGAAGCAGCTACAGAGATGTCAACGCCCTGCTGCTGTTTCTGGACTAAGGGAGCCTTGCAAAGCAGCTCAGCCCCAGCAGGCTGGTGTAGGAGGAGGAACACACAGCACAGGCTGGGGGAAACCAGGGACCTCTTCGCAAAAAATCAAAACAATTATTCCCCAACAAAAACAGAAGCAAGGAAATGTGCCCGTTTCCCCAGGGAGTGTTTTATATTTGCTGTGATCTCTTCTTGTCCTCCCCTGCCCACAATTCCCCCATTCAACCTCTGCCCTTTCCAGCAGTTTTCCTCTCCTTGCCCCACCGGCTCACTGGTTCTGTTCCCCACTCGTGACCAGAGCACGCAGAGGTGGCACAGGGGACATCAGAGGTTTGTCCCTTCCAGCTGAGAGAAGGGATGCTCCTCTCCCGGGGTTGTTTGCTTCAGATTCCCTGGCTCCCGGAGGGCTTTTATACGGCAATATTCTCCACCCCCTTATTCCAACGTGTTTGGAAATTCAGCACCTCTATTGCTGTTAGATTTGGAGGCTGACTCATTTCCACTGGGTTTCACCTAGAGACTTTCCATAAAGGAAACCAGATTTTGAAGGGCAGGCTGCAATCTGCTCTAAATGGCTTTAAATAAAACAAGCAAAAGAACAGGCTTTACTTCCTTCCCCTTTCAGTGACGGTGAGAGACCTGGCATCAGCAATGTCACACTTGCAGCCGCTATTCAACAACAGCCTGACAAAGGCTTTTATTTTTTTTTGTTCTTTTTTTCCTATGTTCAGCCCCCAGGAGCAGCCTGGCTGGTCCCTGTGCCCTCACCATGGTGGCCCCATCCCCTGAGCCCAGGCAGGTAACCCCAGGGTTTTGGACAGACCCTTGGGGTCTGGAGGATCTCCTGCCATCCCTCCTGCCTGCTGCTAACCCTGCTCAGGCAGTTCATCAGCGCTAAGCCAGGAGCAGGATTGGTTTGAGAAACTCTGGCTTGGAGCATTTAGGCCCTTTGGTTTAGCTCCCTGGGTGCAGCTGGCAGCTGTGTGACCCGCGCAGTCGCAATGGGCTGGCAGGGACATAAAATGGTTTCAGGATTGCTAATCCCAGAACAGATGTGCAGGGAGCAGTACAACATATGTGCCACAGGCTGCTCTGCTGCAGAGGCAGAGACTGGCAATGGTTTCCCATACAATGACACATCCAGCAGTTCATTTTTCCCAACAGTTTGCAGCCCAGTCCCTTTTTCAGGGCTGCGTGGAGCCACTTGGTTTTTGTAAGGTGTTTTCAGTGGAGCAAAGGCAGCTTTAGGAGCAGTGCCCGCCTGGATCAGGAGATACACCAGTGCTCTGGGAGATACACACACGCTCCCAGTCCACCTGTGGCACTGGGAAGTGGGACTTGCTGGGAAACCAGTGCCTGGCAGCATGGAGCAAGGCTGGGGGGGTGGAAAACCCCCACAAACTACCGCTGAATTGGGAATGTGAAATGCTATCCATGAAAGTTGAACTTCATAAAATACTCTGTGGACCAGCTGACTGGCACCTGAGGAACCCGGCTCCTGATGCTGCTTATAAAACCATCAGCAGAGGCAAATTCTTAGAGAAGAAGAGACTTCCTCAGTTACTGAAAGATGCATCAAAAAAGAAGAAAACTTACCAATATTAATCTCATCATCTGTTAGTGTGTCACCAATAAAGTCGAACTGAAAGGACTGCAAAGTCTGGGAGAATTTCTGCACTGCCGATGAGTAACCTGGAAAAGGACAGAGGAATTAGGTGGTGTGTTTTTGCAATTGTTATACAGATGCAGAAAATCTTAGAAATTTAGCCTGAATGGAACGAAACTGCAGCAAGGCAGTTAGAAAAATCCGTAGGCATCATGAATTTAAGCACTTCAGAAAATGTTGCAATATTAATAACCTGTAGAGGCTTCAGCCTTGAAGCAAAGACACTTCCTGATGGTGGTTGGTAGCTCAGCCCAAATTATTTTTGGACTTTCCAGAGAAGTTTCTAGCCAAAAAGGATCTTTTGTGTCTTTGCATCCTGTGTGGCTGCTTCACAGCTTGGTCAGTGGCTCCATTGTTGTGGAGGCGTCTGCTGACTCTGGCCAAGGAGCTGCTGCTGGGATGGGCAGTGATGAGGCAGTAGACCCCAGGGCCAAAATCATCCATCTGCTGACTGCTGTGACAGCCACGGGCCACACTTCACCTCAGAAGAAACTGAGTCCTTCTCCTGCTGGCAGAGCAGAGGAGGGAGATGTGATGGATTCGACAGCCTGGCACCAAACACCTCCTCCTGCACAAAGTCACTCGCTTTGGGGCCGTTAGTCTTTCTCCAACAGCAAATACCCGAGATACAAACAGGCGGCTGAACTTGCCTGACCTCAGGGAATAGGATATAGACAAGAAAAAAAAAGCAAGGAATAATTTTATACTTTGATTTACGTTTCCATTTTCCCTAACCTTGAACTCCAGCTACAGGCAGAATTCCCCTGAAGGCGTGCACCAGAGACGGTACTTTCTGAAATCCAGGAAGCTGCAAGCATGGAAGATGTGATGGCACAGAAGTTAATGTGCAACCAGTTCACACACCCCTGCTTCTCCAAACCAGGGGGAAGACTGCTGAAATAGAGCAATTCTGTGTACAGGGGCGGGTTTTTTAAAATTATCTGTCTATTCAAAAAAACAACATGCACCAGCACTTTTGGCATCAGCTGTTAAAATCTGGGGGGAAACAACGGCCAACAACAAGGCATGAATTAGTGAGGAATTGGGTCTGCACAGTATAGCAGGGTGAAGAATGGGTCTGCACTTCTAGCTTGAGGAAAATGGTGATCTGGGTGTATTTTTGTTTCTTCTTTTCCCTTGCAGACTCAATGACAAAAGAACTTACTGCCAAGGTGGCAAACATGGGGTTTTCTGAAACTGCTACAAAGGGGAGAGAAAAATTGGACACCACTGAACTGGATGTTGGGAAAAGAAATCAAGTGGTTGGCCATGTGGGAGGCAGGTCTGTGGGAGCCTGCGGCCCGGCAGGTCCCCAGACTGCTCTGCTTCCCCCATCCTGAGGCTAGGAGCACCCCGGGACCCTTGGGGACAGCCAGGTCCCTGGCCTCGAAGTGCAGACAGTGCCCGCTCTTCCCTCAAAAGCTTCGTTCAGCAGTTTCCTCCAAGGGGTCAAACCTTTGCTCTTGAATGGGCAGATTCAGGCCTGAATATCACTATTTAAGCACAGCTGCCGGGGGCCTGAGTGCGTGTAAATGGGCAAACACCAGCACAGAATGATGTCATTGATTTGATGGAAAACCTCAGCAAATAATTCCTGCTCAGTCCTTGCAGCATTCGTTCCATGCTGGGGCTGGAGGCTCTCATTCAGTCCCTGCTCAGGGGAATCTTTGTTCAGCCCCCTGCAAATCCCTGTCGTCTTCCCCGGATGCTGCCAATGGCCCTGCCCAGGCCCTCCTCGCTCCTTGACTACATTTATTGGTGGGTGAACTTCAGTTGTCCCATTTAAATGCCCAACCCAGCGCCAGGTCCCTGAGCAGCCCCAAAAGCCAGCGGCACCCGAGGTGGCACCCGAGGTGGCTCCCTGCAAGCCACCCTCCCACATCCCTGGCCAGCAGGCATCTGTCTGTCCCTCTCCACGTGTGCTGGCAAGGAGGCACGGGCCAGCTGGGGCTGTGTGTGCCCCGAGAGCCAGGAGCAGGCTGCAGGCACAAACCCAGTGTCCGCAGGGATGGAGGGTTCACGTGCACTGGTTTTTCCATCGTTAGCCCCAGCACTGGAGACATGGTCCTTGGCAAGCTGCTCACCTCTCCATTTTTATAGAAACAGGGGGTAGGGCAAGAGCACAGAAGGGTTTGAAAAAGCCAGACACAATATATTTTAACCAGAAAAAAAGAAACAGTATAGCTGATTTAAGTTACATTTTCCTTTCAAAATGTTGTCTGGCCTGAAAGTTTATTTGCCACTTGTCTAGCTGAAGGAAATCCAGATGGACGTGCACATCTCACATTAGCTTAACGGTGGAAAAAAAAAAATTGCGCCCCTTAATTAGTCCAGTGCTGTTTGGCTTTGCTTGGGACAAGGAATTTTGTTCCTTTTGGAGAGTCATCCTCATCCTCACCTTCAGCAAAGCTGGGTGCGGGAGGTCCCAGCTGCAAGCAGTGACCATGGGCATTCATCACTTCACCGTGCCACCCTCTGCCCAGTCATCCCTGCTGTCCTATGCCATGGTGACAGCCACTGAGGACATCCCTGGGCTGGCTGGGGCAGCTGCCTGGCACCATGCACAAACCCCCACCATAGAAAAACAACTGTGGAAGATACAGGGTTAGGAAAGGAGAGGACAAGCCGGAGCAGAGCCAATCCTGTGAACGCCTGGCGCGGCTCCTGAGGAGCATTTAATGGAAACCAGACTCCTACAGACCAACGTGACTCGTCCTCGTACACATACAGAGCCTTGGCTGAACACCGGCTTCTGACAGACCCACTATATCCACACAGCATGAAGAGCATTGGGAACTGCTGTGGTATTCTGGGTGTTAGCACCACGGGGGGGCTGCTTACTGGGAAATCACGGCAGGGATGGCCCTGGCAGCTGACCCCACCACAGCAGCGCCTGCTGCCACCAGCCCCCGAGGGGACAGAAGATGCTCACGCCCAGAGGCTGTGTCCCCACAGGGTCCAGCAGCCAGAATAGCACCAGGGCCTGATGCAGGGCATCCCCACGCAGACACTCAGTGAGAAATCATTCCTTCCCTTGGTGGCACCTCAACGGTGGCACGGTGACACCAGAGGATGGGGAGAAAGGGATGAGTGGCAGCTGCAGGAAAGCAGCTGACAGCAGGAAGGGGCCACCGCAGTCACCATCTGGAGCTGGGCAGGAAGGGTTCAGCTGCCTGGAAAAACAGGGCTATGTCTCCACACTGGGAGAGATAAGCTCATATTCTCCCTCATTTTAACAGACACTTGGAAGTGTTCCCCCCGATACAAACTCGGCTGCCAAACGCCCCCTGCTCTGCACACCCTGGTCCTGGCAGCAGGGGAGGTGTGAGCTGCGAGGGCAGCTGCAGCATCTGTCCTGCTCACACAGCATCAGGATGGCATGCTGTGGGAGTCATCCTGTGCTTCCAAGGCAGGGACATCCCTGCAAACTGCACCGCCAAGGACCCTGCCTGCTTTGGGTGCAGCTCAGCCCGTCTCCATGGAAACAAGCTGAATGAAATCGATCAGGAATCCTCTAGGACTCTCCCTCCTTCCAGCGTTCAGAAAGCGATGCAAACTTTCACCATTTGTGGTCACAATAATTTATTTTTCTAGTAAAAATAAAGTCCCACCTCCCAGACAGAACAACCCTGGCCAAGCTGTGCCTGCAGGAGGGAGGGAAGGTGCCAGCTATGGCTGTGCTACTCTGAGGAGGAACAAAGAACCTTCTGGTTGTATTTATGTATGTATAAACACACCTCCAGAGACTGAAGCTACTAAGGATGTGCCCCACAGCCTGCTCGGCCAAGACCTAGTGGGGATTCTCATGTCAACCTTTCACAGCAACCACAGGTAACCAAAGACTACAAAAAAAATGATTTTGCTGTTCTTTGCAAAATTCCATGGCTTCTGAAAAAGCACAAAACGCAACCAGCAGCCCTAAAACAGGTTGTGGTTCTGCTTCTTCCTCCCAGTGCTTCAAATTCAAAATAGAAGGAAAATATCACTGCTGGACAGTCCCTGTGGGGGGACACAACCCTGGTACCACCTCCCACTGCCATGGGGACATGTGGGTGTGGCTGGAGGACAGGACAGAGGTGCTGCTCAAGAGCACACGATGCTCGAGAGGTCACAGATGCACATCTACAACTAGTTCTGCACTCCTCAGAGGAGGGTCGTGCTTATTTAGGTTTCTGTGATTGCAGTGACCCTCTGCTGCCGAGAGAGGAAACCACGTCGCCGAGTACATGGAAATAGAAGTGCCGGTGACAACCCAGCTGCAGGAACCACCAGGATCCCTCTGCACCACAGGAGGAGGGCTTGTGTTCACACTGCCTGAGTTAACACCACAGGGACACCAGGTGACAAGGGGTGTAACAGAGACACAGAGAGAAAGCAGCATGATTTTTAGAAATCAACATTTCAGAAACCAACAACAAACCTCCTGCTGTGTAGAAGAGAGCTGCAGCACATGCACTTCACATCTGCAGGTACCCTCACCCAGGGCATTCATACACCTCCCCTCACTGACCCAACTGGCAAAATAAGGAAAACCCCAAATGATTCTGAGCTATGGCAAGGCAAATAAACAGATCAGACCTAAGGAGAAGCTCCATGCTCTGGTTTTGTATTTTGCTTTCTTCTTCTCCAGCTTGAAAACAGAAATATCAAAACCAGCCACACACTTTTTTTTTTTTCCTTTCAAATAAACAAACCAAAGACAATAAAAGTTCATTCTGTACTTAAATAAGAGCATTTTAAGCCAAGGACAAATTTTAGATTTAGGATCTGACCTCTGGAAATCCATTTTTTTCAGGGAAATGTTGCAAGACCCTGATGCACAGCAGCTGAGGATGCACCTACATTTCTTCCCACTGCTTGGTCATTATGGAACATTATCTACTTCCTCACGGAGAGCTGAGCAAGGGAACACGCAGAAAATGAGCAATCCTATTTTTCCTCCAGCATGCAGAAGAGAGGGCTGCAATCCCTGAAGAGAAAAGAATGTGCCCATTGTTACCAACTCCCACAGAAGAATTTCCCAGGGAGTTGCATCATGAAGGAGATGGAGTTGATCCATGCTACCACCCTGGAGATGAGGTTCCAGATGCAGTGCCCAACCCACCGCTTCCAGGGGACTCTGCGAGCTGGCAGCTCATAAAGCTTTGCTGCAACACCAAGAGTTCCTGTCTTGCTGTATTCACACAGTGTGTGAAGTCCCCAAACATCATCCCACCAAAATACCTCAAGTCTGAATCAATGAAGTTACCCCTAGTGAGCCCAGATGTGTCATTAGAAGTGTGAGTAATGAGTCCTGACTCACAGAACACTCCTAAATACTCTACAGCTGCTCAAACACAAAAACATGTTGATTTTTTTCAGATGGGGGAAAAAAATTATCTTCCAGTCAGCCTTCTAGGTAGTTTCAAATCTACACAAGCATCTTGCAAGGAGAACAGCACTGCTGCTGCTCCATAAAAGAGAGCAGCTTACCTTTAGGTAATTAAAAACTGGTCCAGTACAGAGTAGACAGTGCTCTGCATTAACTTAAGGCAAATTGTTCCTGAGCACCCCTGAAGGCTTTTTGGATGCTGGGGGGATTCAGAAATACTGACACATTTTACAAAGGCCATTTTTCACACACTGACATGGGTTTTCGATTTGCCAGGAGTAAACGGCTAGCAGGAACTTCTAAAAATAACTTGCTATATTTAGCTGTACTTTACAAATCTCTTGAGAAGGAATTTACTGAATATCTAATAATTCTGTTATATATTTCTCTTTCCTAATCAGTCCTTTATTGACAGAGTTTTTTATAAAATGCCACTTCACTAGGGCAGTTGACCCAGCACAGGCTCCAGAGGGAAGAGCAGGGCTGTGGTTCAAGTACAAAGACATTTTTCAGTAACTCTCCCTACCTACTGGCCTTCTGCTCTGCCAGCTAGTTATCTGCCCTCAGCACCACCACCTGAACTGCTTTTCCCACTTTTCCCCCTGCCTAGCTTCTGTTTCCTGTCCTAAAGCTAATTTTTCATTCTCATAACCTTGTGGCAAGTGCACAAACTTGCTCAACAGGCTTTTTGTCTTTATTTACTGTTTAATAAAAAAAAAATGCCAACACAGCAATTCTTCACATTTCTCATATATTCCTTATGCTTGTCTTATCTCCCTCACTGACTGCCGGAAACTTGCTCCAGCAGCCGTCACACTCGGGCAGGCTGGTTCTGGGCTCCCCAGTTCATGAAGGACAAGGAACTACTGGAGAGAGGCCAGCACAGGACACAAAGGTGATGAGGGGACTTGAGCATCTGCCCCATGAGGAAAGGATGGGAGAGCTGGGGCTGTTCAGCCTGGAGAAGAGGAGGCTGAGGGGGGATCTCATCAATGCTTATAAATAAGTACAGGGGGTGTCAGGAAGGTGGGACTAGACTCCTTCCACAGTGTCCAGTGACAGGACAAGGGAAATGGGCACAAGGTGGAGCACAGGAGGTTCAAGTTAAACTGTGAGAGTAACAGAGCCCTGGGACAGGCTGCCCAGCGAGGTTGTGGAGTCTCTTTCTCTGGAGACATTCCAAACCCATCCGGACATGTTCCTGTGTGTTCTATTGCAGGTGACCCTGTTCTAGCAGGGGGGTTGGACTATATGATCCTCAGGAGGTCCCTTCCAGCCCCGACAAGTCTGTGACTCTAAGCCTCACTGCACGAAGCTCAAGGAAGGGGAAGGCACAGAGACTGCAGGTCTCCTCCCTAACAGCTCACAAGTCAGGCAATGCAGCAGCTCAAAAAGCTAAACAAAAAGCAAGCAAACAATGTAGGAAGGACAATAAATTTTTGGGGGATATATTGGTCTGTTTTAGAGAAAACTGGGAGTGATGTGGGTTACAGCTTCTGAGAAGAAGGATACACTCTGCCCCTACCTCTGATTAGGGGAACACTAATTATCCAGGGTAACCTCTCTTCCCTAGATCATCACAGGGATTTTATACTGTTGATCAGGAAGACAAGCAGACAGCAAGGCCACATTTTACAGCACAGGGAAGAGCAGACCATTCTCCAGTGACACCCACTGCCTTGCAGTCGTTTTCCAAAGAACAGCACTTGAGGCTGTACTTTTAATGCTCCTCATGATGAGCGAGAGGTGAAACTACACTTTGAATGCATGAACTCTTCAAAGGACAATTTTTCACCTCTGGCATTCTTCTAGCCTTCCCAACTGATCTCGCAGCCCTGCAAAGCTGGGGGAATTCCTTTAGCAAAACTGGAAAAAGCCAAGAGGCAGAAAGCCCAGAACACATGGATAACTGAAATGGAAGTTAAAAAAGAAATCAGCAAAAATGTTGAAATGAGTGTTAAGAAATACTACAGCTATAATTTATGTCACATCCTCTCCATGAATTTTAACCCCAGGTTTCCAGACAAGTTGTGTTCAGAAGAGCTCCCACCGCCCCAGACAAGGGGCTGGCACACCCTGCTCTGCCTTCGTCCACAATCCAGCTGCCAACAAAGCCTGACCACTTGGGAGATTACTGATGTTTGGATTCCAGTTGAGCTAAGATACTGCAGAGGAAAACATGCTTCACGAAGACCACCTGAGCCCAGCACCCAAGGGTGCTAGGAGGTGACTCTTGTGAGCACTGGGCTCAGCACAGCTCCAGGACAGGGGTGACACAGCCGCAGCCAAGCTCTGCCCCTCGCTCATCCAAACAGGCACCAAACCACATGTTTCCAATGCAAAATTCAATTTAATCATTCAGACCAGCTCCCACAGGAATAACTACTTTTTGAGCACATGCTCAAAGGGTCACAGATGCAGAGAGGATTCATCAAGGAGGAAAAGCTGCCACAGCCCTTTGATCCACCACAGACCAAAACCCAACCACGGGGGCTGCTGCCACTGCACCCGCAGGAATGTCAGAGCACCCGGTGTCCAAACCCAACCATCACTACACCAGAGAACTGCTCAGCACTTGATGATCTTAAAGGTCTTTTCCAACAGAATAATTCTGTGATTCAGGTAAAGGGAAGGAGAGCCTGCCAAGAGCCACAGTGTGAGGGGACGCTGCCTGGCTCCGCACAGGAAGGTGGTGCCGGCCTGCCTGTGCTGGGGACCCGCCAGCAGCTCCCCAGCCCTTCACAGGAGGGCTCCAGGGGTCACCTATGCAGGTGCTCTCCTTTGAAACCTCAAGGGCAGAGGCTGCAACCACCTGCCCTGGCAGCAGGACATGCCAAGGCTGCCGATGGGTGCAGGGATGGCAGTGCCAGGGCAGCCGTGGCTGCGGCAGCGCGGTGTCACTGTGGGGACCGGGGCTGGGATCCCAGCAGGGTGAGGCTAGCAGGTGGCTCTGCTGCTGCACCTATTTATGTACCTGTTTATATCACTGTCCCCTGGAGGCCTTTTCTAACAGCGTTCCCTAACCCTGGGCACAGAGCTTAGGGATGCTGAATAACAGACTGTCTGAAAAATTTAAAAGCCAAAAAGTGGAGCTATGGACAGCAAATAAATTTTCTCCTCTCTCGGGAGGACAGAGCTGTTGGGGGGAGTCTGAGCAGGCACCTCCCCGTGGCACCAGGCTGCCCGGCAAGGGCAGAGCTGCACAAAGCCTCGGGGCGCTCCGGGCCGCCCGCAGCTCCCCCGGCTTCCAGCGCAGCCCAGCGAGCTTCTGGCACGGCTGCTTTGGCGTAAGCGGCAGGAGAGGGTGTGCTCCAAGAGCCGCGGCTCCCTGCTGCACAAGCAGTACGAACACAGGGAAAACAAACACGAAAACAACAGACTGTTATCCGGGGCAGAGCATTAGCAATCCCCACAGAGATATCTTATGATCTGCAGAGCCATCAGATGCAGCTCATCTCACTTCCCAGCAGCCACTCTTCCCAGGCAGGGCAAGGCGAGGGAGAACCAAGTGAGTTTGCAGGCGGCTGCAGGCAGAGCCGGAGCCAGCGCTGGCTCCCCCGGCCCGCCATGAGTTCAGAGTTTCCCTCGATAAGGGCGCAGCGAGGGCCGGGCAGGAGGCCAGATGAATCACACACGGAGTGAGGGCAAGACTCGGAGCAGCTTACGAGCGATCTGAAGCGGTTCAGTGCGGGAGGAACACGCTTCCCTCCTGCTCCACAGCCAGGAGCTGCGGCCAGTGCTGACATGGCCCATTCTGTACCAGCCAGCACCACCTGGGAGCTCCCGGGCACCCTCACCCAACCAGCACCAGGACACCCCAAACCCACCCACTGTGTGGAGCCAAGAGCTACCCCATCTCTGGGCACATCTGCAAGCCCCACATCCCACAAAGACATGGGGGTCCTGCTCTGGGTCCCCCATTACCCTGCAGGTCCCCAGTTCAGCACTTGATGGCACTGGAACAGGTCATGTCCCTTGGTCTCTGTTTTCACAGCTATGAGGTTTAGTAGGATTAATAAAATTACTCATTTGAAAAACATCTAGCCTCAGCACTTCATAATCAGCTGGGAGAAGAGGATAAAAACAGGAGAGAGAACTGACTGCAAACAGCAACCTGAATTATGGTTTACTTATGAACTTATTTCAAGCTATTCAGCAGGTCTTATCATCATTTGAACAACTCGTGACTGCACATTCACCTGCATGGAGCATTCGGTGACAAAAAATGACACCAGCCACCACGGCAGTGTTTGAAATTGCCCCAGAAAAGAGAAGCCAGCACGACCTGGGGATCACTGCTCCTTCAGGAGCAGCTCAGCCACCAGTGGTGAGGAGCCTGCCAGGCAAAACAAAAGCCAATGAGGAAAAGTCCACCATCACCAAAACAAAACCGAGAAGATTCCAAAAGCGTTTTTTTCTTCATATGTATCAGAAACTGAAATAGAAGATTTACACAGTTTGAAATGCTTGTTTAATGCTTAGTAAGAAAAATAAATGCTGCCTGCTGAATTTCACCAGCAGTTTCAAAGGAGCTTTCATTTCAGCCTGTTCAACATCTGCAAAATAGCCGATGAAGAAAGAAATTGGAGGGAAGAAGTTTGTCCTTTTTTCCTACGAACTTCACAGTTCTCCAAACTGCACAGAACCTCAGTGCTTCTCCAAGGCAGCGTGAAGGGAGGGCAGGCACCGCTTGGGCAGCGCTGCAGCTGGCATCGCCCCTCGCCCCCGGGGATCCCGCCATCCGAGCTCTCCAGCTCCTCCCTGCAGACCGGACCCACAGCCAGGACAGCCGGAGGCCGGTGCTGAAGCCACGTTCTCCAGGCAGGCACAAGGTTGCACGGGGCCCAGGACTGGCACAGCCAGGACGGTGCCGTGGGGCTGCCACTGCCGCTCCGTGAAGCCGGGCTGGTACCCAGCAGGACAGAAGCCACCTCTGAAAAGCTTGTGGGTGAACAGAGGATGCCACATCTGTCGTTACCAGTGTGCCACCAATAGAATAAATAAAGTATTATAAAAATTTCTCAAGAAAAAAAGCCAGAAAAGCTGAGTCTTCACATGGTGACTCAAGAGGAAACTCTTTGGTCAGCAGAAGCGCTGCTGTGAGCCCATGGGCGGTCAGACACATTACAAAACATGGATAACACCCACATCATCCCGGGGAAGGAGCCAGGAAAGGCAACAGAGGATGGATGAAAAGCTCTCTGCATGTCTCATGTGCAGTAGAAGAAAAAATATACTTAAAAACTTGAACACATCTTAACCTCTTGCCCTGGCCCTTTGTCCCATCACAAAATATGGCACATTGGTTTGTTTTAACCTGGACTGGGGCTAATCCAGAGCCTGCTCACCAGCCCCTGGGCTGGCAGGGAGAGGGGAGAGGGCTGGTATGTGGGGCTGGGGAGGGATGGGAAGCAACCCCAGATGATATTCCTGCCCCAGGCTTCAGATCAGCAAACCAAACCCTGGGCACCCCTTGTGAGTGACAAGGACATGGATAGAGCTGCTGTAATCCGCAGGGTTATTAATCCTACAGACCTCAGCAGGCTGAGGTCCCTGCTGACCCAGCTCGGGGGACAGGGTGAGCAAGTTGCTCTAGCCTGGAGCAAAATCTACCAAACACACATCAACAAACCCCAGAACAAGGAGTAAGACAGACCTTGCAGCTGGAGTAGGCAGATACTGTGCATGCTCCTCATCCTTCCTGCCTGCATTTGAAGATACGGATTTGGTGGCTGGGAGGAGGGTTGGCTTTTTGGAGGTTTTTTTTTTTCCTTTTTCTTCTTTTTTTTTTTTTTTTTTTCTTTTTTTTAAGTTTCTTTTTTTTTTTTTTTCTTGCTATTGTTTTTTAAGTTTCTGGCTAGGACTTGTCTGGTTTAGATTTGCACCAACTTGGGGCCTTAGGTTCTGTGCACAGTGTGTACAGCCCAGGAAAAGGAGCTGCTTCATCACCTCCTGGCTGCAAAGAGACTCCCCTCTTCCCACCTGTCCTGAGGACATCCATGGAGCACAGATGCTCACCAGGGAGAGCAGCACCAGTGGTATGTCAGCTCAAGCCCACACAGAAACCTTTTCTGCAAGCTGAGCATTGCTTTGGAGCTGCTGCAGGAGACAGGGAATCTGAAGACTCGTTCCACTCAGAGGCAGAGACACAGGCCTATAGAGAGAAAATGGTGATGGGATTTTTTTCAGTGGAAGGAATCACATTTGGTGGATATCGTTATGCACCTTCTATTAGGTCTATGGTGCCAGAGTACTTCCCAGTATCACTTCTGCTACCAGTACTGCAGAACACTGGTCTCACCCACATACAGATACGCACATGTTTTATCTACACAAGGCCTCCCAAGGTCTCTGTGGGAACAGCTTCCAGGTGTTCCTACTGTTTCAGTTGGATATAGGTCTGATGTATCCATAGAAAACCAGAGTTGAGAAGTTAGGAGAAAATTTTCACGGTTATCAGCAGTAACTGAAGGTCTTACTGGATGAAACCCCCAGGGAGGACGGAGAACACCAAAAAGGATAGGATAAGCACAAGGAGAATAGATTATAGCTCGAGGAGAGTGATGAATTTTCCAGCAAGTCATTTTTCCCCCGCTAAAGTCCAGAAACAGCTTCATGCTAGCTGCTGTGGTGTCATGTGCTCTGGGAGAAAGGGGGAAGGTGTCCCTGAGCACTGAGCCATCCTCTTCTGGAGTGTCAGCCCAGGGCAGCTGCTCCTGGTGCCTGTGCACCCCTAAGGTGTAAGGATGAACACCCTCTCCAGATGCAGGGATGGCAGACCAGACAAGCTAATGAGGCCACCAAGCCCTTACCAGCTGATTATCCTCAGCCAGGGCTGATTCTCCGGAGAGCTGTGCCTACCCATACAGGGTCAAATCCTGCATCTGTTCAAGTCAAGGCTCAGGTACTAACTGTGGCTGGGGCACAGCATCAGGAGAGCACAAGGACAAAGCTGGAGGAGAAAGAAGAGGACAGACCGATTTTTAGGAAGTCCAATCTGCTCAGCAGTAGCTGCATTACCAACCCCTTCACACTCACCTAGCCAGGGGCATCAGAGAAACTGCTTATCCCAGTCTCGTTTGGGGTCCAGATTCCTCCAGCAGTTTCCAGGAGACAGAAGGCCTCTGTGCATCCACATGGACGATTTCTGTGCACATTTCCATTCATGTGCCATATGCTGGCTCCCAGCTAAGCTGTCTTTGTGGGACAGGGTATTTTTAATGCAGGCACTGCAATGCCAAGCCCTGCCAGGAGCACAGAGCTAACATTTGCCTGGAGAGCTGCAGCCCCTCCTGAGCCAGCAACTGTCAAGCGTGGGAAGGACTTCTTCCACTTCTCCTTTTTCCAGAGGAGCTTGAGGTTTGTTCAGACAGAGGCGAAACCCAGTATCTGGCTCTATCACACTGTAGTAACAGATTTAAGCCCTTGTCTCTCTACAGACGCTACATGAACATGGTGGCAGAACCTCCCCAGGGTCCCCTGTTCTTCCCCATTTTAGGTGAAAAGCCCACCCAGACCCTTTTGTTAGGGACTGCTGCATGCTTCACAGGCACAGATGCCTTTACACATTCCTTTACAATGTTATCCTTCCAGGATAAAACGCTTGTACTGTCCGGGGAGGCTGGTTAACTGACATGCCAAGTGAGAAGCCATCTGCAAAGCTTTATGCAGTACAGCAACCCAGTTCAAAGCCACATATGCAAGATTTGCATGAGAACTCAAAGCTCTTCCAGCTTCAAAAGACAGTTTACACCATTGCAGCACTCGTACATTAACAAAAAGACAACTCAACTTGACATTGCTTCAACTCCATGTGATATATAATTGTGAGAAGATCAGAACCCAGTGGAAAATAGATGGTTTTGCATCACCACACACAGAGCCCAGTACCACGAGCAGGAGGTTCTGCAGAAAACACCATCTTGAGCCACAGAAAGAAAAAGATGTAAAGAAGCCATTCTTACATCAACGATGGTGCCACGCAGTCACCTACTGCTGACATCCCTGCTCGTGGCAGGCAAGCTGGCAGCAAGTCCTGTCTGCGACGCCAGCACTTGCCACCACGGCACAGGGCTGTGGCCACTGGGACACCAACGGGCTCCTGGTGCCCACACCAGGCTCCAGCCCTGCCAGCACCATGCAAGGGACCAGCACTGTCACACTGTCACTCAGCACTGCCAGCGACTCTGAGTAATCCTGGCATGAAAAGAATAGGATGCAGCCAACTTTGCAACAAGAATAACTCACATTTCTGTCTTAAAGTAACTTATTTGCTTTCATTGACTTTCACGCCCAAGGCTGTTACAAATGAACAGTATTTTTCTCTGCTTTAGTCAGTTTAATTTCTTACTTGGCACAACCTTATACTTAGTCATCCTACGGTGTCCCACGTAGAGTCAACTGTCGGGGGTTTGTCAGTCAGTAAGAGGAAAAAACCACACTTAAAGGCAGTGACTGTGTGACTGTCATTGCACAAGGACCCACCTCAGGACATGGGCAGCTGCACGACACTCAGGAGGGCTTTAATTATTTTAGAGATGGGTACATGGGGTGGAACCCATTTCTCTTAATCCCTGGAAAGGTAAGAGGAATTTATGGCACCGAAGTGCACCCCTCTCTGGGGTGACAGCCCCCCAAGTTCAGACAAAGCCCTGAAGCACTACCTGCTCTGCAGAGGGGAAACTGAGGCACGCAGCAGGCCAAGGGGAGCTGCACCTTCAGAAAGCACCAGGTGCCTGCCCCACTCGTGTGCACCACACGTGGGAATCACTCGGGGAAGGGGATTAAATGACACTTCACCCAGATCAGCAGGATTTGTCCTCTGAGGAAGGGTGCAGGTGACAGCAAGCCCCAAGACTGCTGGGTATAAACACCAGTAAAGAAGTCTGGAACAAAGACAGGGCTGCCTTAAAACTGCTCCCCACAGCAGGTGACAGCCAGGTCCCACTCACAGGGATTCACCACTCGCCATCCCCACAGATGGCTTAAAACCAGGGAATGGCAGGGACTGTGTGCACTTGCAGAACAAGCAATCCCTTTAATTAAAACAGCACACCTACCTCCTAGACATACACTGCTGGAAGAATTTACGATTCCGTGGTACTTGAATAACTTGTTTAGAAAATTTGCATCCAAGTTTACAAGTTAATTTGGTACAAATACAATGATGGTGAATTAATCTACCAGTAAAAGGGCTATGAAAAAGTCAAGACATCAAAAAATCTCCAAATGGAAGTCACTGAAGTAGCACTTACTAGATGTTGGATGCCTAGCTTGTGCTGCTGACCTAATGAAGTGATACCAAGTGGGGTTTTTCTTTTTTAGCTTCTAGAGACTGTGCTGCAATACTCCTAATATTTTACTACCCAGCAGGTAGGCTGAGACAACCTTAACTGACCAGACACTTCAACAAGAACTCTGCCAGCAACCAAGAAAAGAACAACTTGTGTTATGAGTGCTCATATCACAAACAACTCAAAACCACCCGGCTCACCCTGGTGCAGGAACTGAAGGTCCTGCAGAGCTCCACATAAAGTCACGCGCACTTTTTCCCCCTATTACTCAGCAAATGGAAAATAAAAGGCAACTTTGCGTAGTTTCAGGTTTTTGAGTCTAAGTGTGCACTGTCTAGGGCAGATCATGTAAAGCCAGGCTGACCCTATTTTCTTGCAATGGGGAGCTGCATTTTTTTTCCTGGTAGCCTGCAGAAGCGTTGCTGCCCTTGCACAATTCACATGGATGCATGTGTTTGCATCCAGACTGTGCTACAGCCCAGTCTTTTGTTGGGCAGTTTCCATGGCCATGTCAGCTGAAGAGCCTGCCAGCTGGAGACAGCAGGTGTCTGCTGTGCCTACAAGCCTGAGCAAAAAGGGGGACTGATCTGCTTTAAATCATATGTTGGAGTTTATTAATTAATGAAGCAGCACGCAGGCAGAATGTATGCAGCAGTAAAGTCACCAGGGGTCTGTACTCAAGTGCAGGGAGTCTATACCTTGGAACAGTTTGGCCAAGGGTTTAATTAACCAAGAGGGCACCTCACCCATCCAATGGGAAAGGCGAAGGACGGGGCCTCTGGACAGGTAACAGACAGGTCCAACCGGAATGATCATTGGCATTAACCCTCTACGCTTGATGAAGAGATCTCACTCTCTCCTGGTAAGGCTATCATCACTTTCACTTCCCAACCTGAGGGACAGATCCCTCCCACAGCCCTGCCAAAGGGCTGTGTAGAATCATCAGCCACGGCCACCACCAGGCTGTCACCATTTGAGTGTCACCACCGGGGAGCAGGACTCACCAGCCATCAGCCCAAGGTGTTTGGGCTGGCACAGCCCACAGCCCCAGGCTCCTATCCACGGCCCCAGGCTCCCATCCACGGCCCCACACCCACAGGATTCAGAGGGAAAGGGCTATATTTTTTTTCAAGTTATCTGTTAGCAAAAGGGGAGGAGGTGAAGCCCCAGGAGCCGATGGAAGCCCAGAGGTCCCAGCCCAGCCCCCTCCCAGCCGTGCCCAGCAGCTGCTCAGCCCCCCTGCCCGCTGCCTCAGCTGCACTCTCAAAAAAAGAAAACAGCACAAAACCACCCTCACGGCATTGCAGGCAAGAAATCTGGGGTTTCTTCAGTCCTGGGCATTATCTGTGCTGTCTGGGTGGACCCAGCTTCCTTCTCCTTCTTCCCTTCCTCCTTCACCAGTCTCACTGGAACACGTCTGCTGACCCAGCAAACCCCCTCATCCCTGCTCCGAGCAGCAGCGGGGCTTACAAACATCAAAAAGGGAAACGGTTTTGACCCAAGCTACCAAGAAAAAGCAAAATATTTACATTAAAGCACAGGCTTGTTAAAACTGCTTTGGTTTTCATTTTGTTGTTTTCTTTTGCCCTGGGCTGAGCAGAAATGTGGCATTTTTGCAGTACCTTTTAGCTCACAGCCCTGTGACGTCTGCTGTTTCAGTCACACCAGCTTTTGTCTTCACTGTTTTCCAGATGGGCAAACACAGGCTATTCCAGTCATGGCCTTGATAACAAGGAAGCTCTGAATTATTCTTAACAAAAGGGCAGCAGCTAAACCTATTAATACCAACTGAAAACCAACCAGCTGGCAAGAACAACAGCGTATGAACAGAGTCTGCTGATTTTTGTACTAGTCTTCACTTGGGCTGACGCAAGCGCAGCGTTCATACCTGCTGTGCTGTCAGACACCTTTCACCACATTTTAATGCACATTTATATAACCAGAGAAGACACGAGAGAGAACACACGGAAAGAGCTCTTGGAGCAAAACAAACAAACAAAAAATCTAAGCAGAAGGACAGGTCAGTAAAGTGTTAAACGCTCACGGTTTCACATGGCACAACCTGGCCCAAGTACCTCCTATGGTGTCAATCAAGTGTCTCCCTGAAAGTCAACACTGAAATCGACATTTAATTGTAACAGATTCTCATTGTTAAAAGAAGAATAAAAGACCCACAACAAAAGAAGGACTGAGGACTCTTTCTGGACGGAGCCCTCCCATCCTCGCAGCAGAACACCCCAGGGAAGCAGCGCTGGGTGACAGGGCGACCCGTGCTGCCCGGGCCACGCTCCACCCATTTGGTGGTGAAGCAAAATAATGGAGCACCTTCCCCAAACAGGAGATTATTCTCCTGAAAGGAAGGCGGTGCCTGGGAGAGCTCCTGGAGCTCAGCAGCAGCCAGTGCCGTGCGATGCCAACGGTGTCAGCCTAGCCCGCCCGGACGATGGAGTCCGACCTGTCCCCGCGCAGGGCCAGCTCCGGAGGGACACCCAGGCCTGGCGGGAGGCAGAGGGTTGTGCCCGTGGCCTGGCAGAGGCCGGTGCCCGTGGGGTGCCAGCCCACCCCGGAGAGATGCTGGTGATGACGGCAGCCGCCAAGCACCGGGGCACGGGGCTCCGGCGGAGCCAAGCCGAAGGTGGGCTTCCAGAAACAGCTCTGCAGGGCGATGGTCCAGGAGGAGCAGCCCCGCTCAGCCCGGGGCAGAGAGGCGCTGGCAGCTCGGCTGCTGCCGGGCAGCCATGGAGAGGCCCCGTCGCCGCCCCGCGGTACCCACCCGCTCCCCCGGGGCCGGAGGCCGCCGCTCGCCGCCCCGCTCACCCCGTATGGCGGCGATGAGCGCGTTGCCGTCCTTGATCACCTCCTTGATGAACTTGTTGGTCCGCTCCAGCTCCTGCTCGTAGCACTTCAGCCGCTCTCGGAAGTCGGGGCTGTCCAGGTAGCAGTCGCTGAATTCCAGCGGCGGGTGCCCCATGGCTCCTCCGCCGCGGCCGCCGCTCCTCCCGCCGCCGGCACCGCCGCGATGCGGGGCGGGGGCGGCTACATCGCCCTGCCTCCGCCCCAGCCGGCCCGCGCCGCGGTCATGCCGCCGCCCCGGCCCGCCTCGCCGGGTACCGCCCCCGGCCCGCCCCGGGAGGCTCGGCCAGGCGGGTCCCACACCGGGGGCCTGCACCGTCCTCCGGACCTCGCTGCTGCGGGGCTGCGCTCGGCTGAGGCGACCCTCGCCGGGACCTGTAGTTGGGCGGGACCGGCCGGGCGGGCGGGGACACGGGGGAGTCCCGGGGGACCGGGCGGGCCCGGTGAGGGCGCCCCCTGCCGGCGGGGCGGAGGGCGGGGGGGGCACCGCCCGCGTTGCCATGGACGCCCTGGCGGCGCGTCACGCGGCAGCGGCGTCGGCGCTGGGTGATGACGCGCGGCCTCCACGTCGCCTGAGCAGCCAAGATGGCGGCGGCCGAGGGGAGCGGCGCCGGGGGGTCGTTGGTGAGCGGGGCGGCGGGTCCCTGTCTCTGTCTTTGTCCTTTTCCTTGTCCCTGTCCTTGTCTTGGTCCCTCCAGGAGGGCCACGGAGCTCGGCCGCGGCGGGGGATGCGGCTCGGCCGGCCACTGCCTTGGCCGGGCAGGGCAGGGGAGGGCCCAGCGGGTTAGTGGGAGTCACTGAAGAAAACAGAAATATATGTCTGCTCACCCCTGTAGCCTGTGATCTGATTCAATCACTTGTTGCTCTCTTGTTGGTCTGTGAGGTCTGAGCAGTGGTTTTCATCCTAAACCCATCTGAAAGTGAGTATGAGCTGGTCTGTGTTTCTTTCTTCCTAAAGGCTTTAAAAAACATTCAGTTTGCAGGTCTTGCAGATGTGTCAATATCTGAAGACATTCCAGTGGAAGGGGAGATTACTGTTCCTGTGGGATCTCACTCTCCCGATGAAGACTATTCCACACTAGATGAGCCTGTTCGGGATACCATTGTGAGTCTGTGCCTGTGGTAAAACTCGTGGTTTGCTGCTTTCCTTGGTCAACTGTTTTGCAAAAATTCCTTTTTTGCATAGCTCTGCTTTACTTGTACTTCCTCCTAAGTTTGGAGGCTTTTTCCAAGAACTAGCCATGTAAAATGTGTTTTTTGTGGGTCAAAAAGTATCTGAATTACAGCCCAAAGTTTCTCTGTGATCTTAAAATCTTTACAAAGTTAAAGGCCTCAGAGGGAGCTTGGGAGAAAACATTCCTGGGTAATAGGATTTGTCATTCATTTTCATTTCCTAGAGAATCAAACAAATTCTTGTTGTTAATTGGGTGTTAAGGATAAAATGTGGTTGCTACAGAAGGTAGAAAATGTGAGTGTTGTTTTTGCAGAGGCTGTGACAGATATTTTTGGGCTGGATCCTATCTTGATTTACCATAAACACTGCTCTGCTTCTATCTTGCTGCTTTTAGTTTTGCCATGTAATT
Source organism: Hemiprocne comata (assembly GCA_020745705.1). Taxonomy (NCBI): domain Eukaryota; kingdom Metazoa; phylum Chordata; class Aves; order Apodiformes; family Apodidae; genus Hemiprocne; species Hemiprocne comata. The sequence continues at coordinate 20,752,797 of CM036597.1, read as the reverse complement.
TTTATGAAGGGCTAAATCCAAGTGTTCTCTGTTTCAGATGAGAGATCTGAAAGCCGTTGGGAAGAAATTTGTCCATGTCATGTACCCAAAGAAGAGCAGTGCCCTCCTCAGAGACTGTACGTGTGAGAGGATTTCCAAACTGGGGAGAGGATGTTTTGCCAACAGACTTTGCCTGCATGGGAGAAGGAACAGTTGAGGGGAGCAGGGACTCAGCAGGGTCTGTTCCATGTTCTTTCTGTTGGAGAATCCTGAACAGCAAACAGGAAAAACCTGAGTGTTACCAAAAGGTGGAACATGGGCCAGAAGGTGTAGAACAGGTCACTTGAACAGTTGGCAGGATCTGTATAGATTTTGTTGTAGAATCTGGCATGGAGGATGCTAAATAGAGTTACATGGAAGAATAATATGTAAAATCATAGGATCATAGAATGGTTTGGGTTGGAAGGGGCCTTAAAGATCACCTAAATGCAACCCTCTGCATGGGCAGGGACACCTCCCACTAGACCAGGTTGCTCCAAGCCCCATCCAACCTGCCCTTCAACACTTCCAAGGATGGGGCAGCCACAGCTTCCCTGGGCAACCTGTGCCAGTGTCTCACCACCCTCAGAGTGAAGAATTTCCTCCTAGTGTCTCATCTAAATCTCCTGCTTCCAGTTTTAATCCATTCCCCCTTGTCCTCTGGTTCCATTCCCTTGTCAAAAGTCCCTCCCAGCTTTCCTGTAGGCCCACTGAAATAATGCTTTAGGAGTTGGAAGAGGTGCTTTATTACCCTTGGAAGAGTGGAACAGAGCATCACTTGATGATGTTTATGATTGTATTTTTCCTTTTACCTGCAGGGGATCTCTGGGGCCCTCTGGTGCTTTGTGTCTCACTTGCACTGTAAGTACTTCCAGAGGGTGGATTTGGGTTTTTATGGTGTTTTACACTGGAGAAATGAGAAATTAAAGATTTCTGGCTACGTGTGTTGAGATCCAGTTCCTCTGATCCTTCTCTGGTCTCCTGCAAACGCTGCCTGGTTTGGTTTCTGATAAGATGTGTTTCTGACACTTCAAGCCCACTAGGACCTACCTCCTTTAAACACAGGATTTAAGGGGGAACTCTTGTGTGTGCCCTGTCTTACGAGTGGTTGTAGTGGAAGGTTGCCCAGTTCACCTTGTCCTCAATCTGGTGCATTTGGCTGCCTCTGACCCCAGCCTGCAGGCCAAAACCTTTGTCTAAGAGCTGCAGTGTGTGTGCTGTGTATCGTGGAGAAGAGCTGGGAAAAGGGAGGCTGTTGTAGGAGGTCACAGATGGGAGGTGATGGTGGCTCCCCAGGGGTTCTGGTGCTGTGCTGGAGCCTGTGTGTGCAGACCTCCCTGGGGTAGGATGGAAACTTTGGTCAGACCTGTCAGCCTATGCACTCACTGTACCGAAACCACCCAGTAAAATGTTGGTCAAGCCTTAGCAGAAGTGCACAGAGTAATAATTTAAATATTCAAATCCATGCATGCTCACTTCTCCAGGCTTTGTGTGGCTTGTGTGCTGTGGTTATTTCAAGCTTTCCTTGAGGCTTTTGTGTTTTATCATGCACGACCTGCCTGCTCTGGAAGATTACCAAACCTTTAATTTTCATCTTTGAGCCCGTTGCCTATGGTTTTATTCTCTATATGCTTCCACAGCCCTCAAAACAAGTAAACAAATGGCCTGAAATGCCCTCAGTTGAGTCCAAACCATTTTCTTTTCCGATGCAAAAACTGAGGGTTCTACTAAACACGGCGGTTCAGTCGGTCTGCAGCCTGACTGGGGGTCAGTGTTTGGGGCTCCTGTTCTCTCCTCTACGTCTCCCAAAACTCCCCTCACTGATTGTGAACACCCCCTTTTGTCTGTTCCTCCAACAGGATGCTGCAGGGGGGATCAGCAGACAGCAAAGACGATGGAGGGCCCCAGTTTGCTGAGGTCTTTGTCATCATCTGGTTTGGTGCAGTTGTCATCACACTAAACTCAAAGCTTCTCGGGGGCACCATGTGAGTGCTGGGTGGTGTGGGAGCAGTTAAGCTGCTCCCCTGCCTGGAGGTTCTGCAGTGCTTTGGTCTGACCACTTGTTTCTGTCTCCCCTTTGCAGATCTTTCTTCCAGAGCCTGTGTGTTCTGGGTTACTGTGTCCTGCCGCTGACGGTGGCCATGCTGGTGTGCAGGCTGGTGCTGCTGGCAGGTTCTGGGACCATCAGCTTCGTTATACGCCTTATTGTGGTGGTGGCCATGTTTGCTTGGTCAACCTTAGGTGAGAACCTTTGGTGTTGGAACGTTGCTGTGTGTGTGCTGGGCGCTGCCAGGCTGAAGGAGGTGGAGCTGCCTGTGCCCTGAGGGGAAAAGGCCAACGGCTGTTGCAGTTGAAGGTGTTTCCTGGGCTGCTGAGGCACTGCAGAAAGAGTTCTTTCAGTCCTTGTGTTGGCAGAGATTCAGTATCTGCCTCTGTTGATTGTCATGGTCATGGGCCAGTTGCCTTTGGCAGAAGGACAATAATCACAGAATCATAGAATCGTTTAGGTTGGACAAGACCTTTAAGATCATCAAGTCCAACCACTAACCTAACTCTACCAAGTCCACTGCTAATCCATGTCCCTCAGCACCACATCTTCCTGACATTTAAACACATCCAGGGTTGGTGACTCCACCACTTCCCTGGGCAGCCTGTCCCAGTTCTTGACAATACTTTCTGTGAAGAAAGTGTTCCTCATATCCAGCCTAAACCTCCCCCAGTACAACTTGAGGCTGTTTCCTCTCATCTTATCACTTGTTACTTGGGAGAAGAGACTGGCACTGGGCTCTCTACAACCTTCTGCCAGACAGTTGCAGAGAGCAATAAGGTCTCCCTTCAGACTCCTTTTCTCCAGATCAAACAGCCCCAGCTCCCTCAGCTGCTCCCCATAAGACTTACCCTCAAGACCCATCCACTGGGTCCTTTATTCTGTGATTTATGTTACAAATTCTATTAGAAAATGCTAATTGCATATAGATGGATTTGCATGGTTTCTCCTGTTGTTGATCTGCAAGTCTGACTTGTTACAGAATGTTCATCAGCACTTGCCTTCTGTTTACTAAAGCAAGTTTAAATTGGTGATCACAGACCATTGCTACTGAGCAGTGGGTTGCTCTCTTTTCCCTTTCAACGTCATGGCAAAGCAGATCCTAATTAACAGTCATTAACATCTGCAGTGCAAATCTTAGACTTCGAGTTTTATGCTGCTGACATTCCAAGTATTTTTCTTCTCCACCAGCATCTACAGCTTTCCTGGCAGACAGTCAGCCCCCGAACCGCAAAGCTCTTGTCGTGTACCCCATCTTCCTCTTCTACTTTGTCATCAGCTGGATGATTCTCACCTTCACACCTCAGTGATCTCCTTCTGAAGAGACTGTAACACGGACTGGAGTTTTTTCATGAACCCTGCAGTTAATCATTGGCTTTATCTCTTTCTAATTTATATATATATATATAGAGAGAGAGATTGTAAAAAGGCAGGTTATGGGATAAAGCCAGAGAACTGCAAAAATTGGTCGTTTGTGTGTCCCTCTTTTTGAATGATGCAGAGGTCCACCCGCTGAGGGTTTTTTTTTTTTTAATTTAGCCCTGCACTTTGGTTGTGTTAAATAAAAAATGCCCACTAAGACAGAATTCCACCTGAGGAATAGAGCGGGAGATCCTGGAAGTTCAAGACGTTGGGTAGATGAAGGTGAAGTAACAGGATCACAGGACTTGGCAGAATTCTTGCTTGTGCTTGGATTCTCACTGACAACTGATATGCCTTATGAAATGATAGGACTTCATTGCTGTTATGTCTTGGGTAGGGAAGAAATGTTTGACTCCTGTTCTTCGTTCACTTAGCGAGTGGTGAAAAGTGTCTGACGTGCACCAGAGGACCATGAGCTTTCACTCTGAAATCAGATTTCAGCAAAAAAGAAGTTGGGTCCATTTTGCAGTTAACTGGAGCTGGGCAGAAGGGAACTGCCTGTGCTTGTGCTCACGTGTTGTGTGTTTGTGATTCATCCCTTCATCTGTCAAGGAAGTGTTTCAGCCAGATGCCTTCAACTCCACAGCTACACTGACTGATCCGTGTGTCCTGTCAGGCAGGGTGTATTCAAATCTTTGTCATGAAACCATCAGTTAGAGAGTTAAAAGTCCTGGAGGAGCAGCCAAGGCTGGTTTGCAGCAGGGACTGGGCTGTCACTCTGCATATGGGGAATGGAAAATTGTCTGGAGAGTGCCAGGAAGAGTGTATGTATATGTAAAAAAAAAAAACAAACCCAAAAGTTTGAAGTAAATCGAGGTTTTGATACGTAAGAGGTTTGGATGCTGAGTTCCCAAACCAGGACTTAGGCCCAAAAGTTTTAAAACAGGCTGGATGAAGGAAATCTAACCATGCTGAAGGTGTTGGCTGCTCTGAAGTAGGAGATTAATTCCTGTCTGAGCTGTTGTGTGTGACTTTTCATTGGGCTGTTTACCTGGGCAGCCTTTCAACTGAAATGTGTATGAATTCCTGTATTCCCTTGTACTCATAATGAGATGGGAGAAACTTTTTTATGGGTGTTTTTTTGCTTTGGGTTTGTTTTTTTTTTGCTTAGTGTTTTTTATAAAAGGGGGAGGAGGCTTTCCTCTGCAGTCCCCTGTGAGTGCACTCGTGTACCTCACCTGGAGACAGGTACCATTTTTATTTCCACAAAGGGACCTGGGCAATTGCTTTTTGAAAACTGTACAGACCTTATTTTCACTAAGCAACCCAAGGGGAGAGCTTTGAAACATCTGGGGGTGAAAAAGCTGCTGTTAAAATGTCACTTTCCCTGAAAATGAGCATCCTGTTTGCTTTTTAAGTGATGCCAACAGATGTGAAATGGATGTACACGGTCCTGCTGAGGTGTAAATATGCCTAATTTATAGATAAAAGTGCATTTTCTGTTATAAACACTACAAGTATTTGACAGTTGGGATGGACATTTCTACATGTGCAGATTGAAAGTACCTTTTTGCATTTCTGGGTGTGTGGAAAAGAGGGAAGGAGAAATTGGTACTCCCTGCAGGACCCCATTTCTGTGTGTGAAGCTGGTGGCTGTTCTGCCACCCTCCTCCTGCCTCCCTCCCAGGCTGCTCTGAGGTGCTGCAGGAGATGGAGTGTTTTGTATACGTGGGTGCACAATGGAAATGGGGAATTTTTAAACTTCCATTAAATTATTACTGATCTGGAATGCGGTTTTTCTTTCAAGTGCACAGTTCTCCATTCATTTAAACATGAGCTTTAAGAAGCTGGAAATAAATACTCAAGGGAAGTAGATGGTAAAGCTGTTGATGGCTACAGTGGGATTCTTTGAGCCAAATCTTTCCTACTGCAGCACAAGAATTGAACCATTTGACAAATTCGTGGAATTCTATCTCTGCAGTGTCTTGTGACTTAAGCTGATGTCTCTGAAAGATAATTGGAGTAACATTTAATTGACCCAGTATCTTTCTGAAAAAAGGGAATTTATTTTTAAGAGGAATTAAGATCCCAGCTTTTCCCGTGCTTGTTTTTGACTTAGATTTAAGTCTCACAATGGTTTGTTCTGTAACATTGCACTTGGCTTAGACAGGAGAGAAGAAAATTATTTTTCTGTTAACCAGTTTTACTTTTAAACTGATCACTGAAGTTTTTAAGAGGTCTTTTTAATCCAAAAGAATAGGCAGGAATACACTGGTTATATGGTGAAGGTGTGATTTTTTGGTTTTTTTTTTTTTAACTCGTGGCAATCCTACTGTCATATGGAAGCCATCATCTTCTAAAGCTGTAAAATCCTTCAGTGGATTTATATCACTAAAGAAGTAACTTGCCCTAAGGTTTTAGCTGGCAGGAGGCAGGTAGGAAACTAGGTTTTCCAAGTCTTCGTGCTTCCAGTTGAACACACATCTTATGTATGGTGGCTTTTTTAATTGTTATTTCCTCTAGCAGAGAGTGGAGGATGTTGATGTCCTTGGCCAGCAGTTGTAGTTGCTGTAGCTCATTGCCTGATTCACCTTGTTGAGAGAACTCAGCTTTCCATCTTGTGCAACATGCTTGGTACCAGCACATGTCAAAGCCCACCCTGGATCTTGTCAGAAATAACTTCCCAACCCCGGTGTTATGATCAGTTCTGGGTGTGGACACGTTAAAGCACAACTGAAGAATTTTGGGTTTAGGCAAGTGAAACACCTCGAGCTTATTTGATAGTCACAGGCTGCCCAGAATTCCTGTTGGTGATGGTCCTTACGGTGGTGGGATTCCATGAGAGCACAGGAGTGCCTGGTCACTGAAGGGTGCTCCAGCAGCAGTTCCACAGCACGTTCCTCCAGCACTGGTGCAGGTGGGAATCCTTACAGCCACAATGTGTATTTCTAATTTGTTACCAAAATGTATTTGGTAACTCCATTGTCATGCTTTCCAAGGAGAGAGAATCTCTTCCTTCTTGTTTAAAGCCAGCTGAGGGAAGGGTAGCCAGGTGGAGAGCAGATGTCCTGCCTTTGAGAAAGTGTTCTAAATTTTCTGTAGAGAAAGCAGATGATTTTCTGATGCATAAGCCAGGCTTGCTTTCTTTCCTACTAAGATTTTTTTAAGACTGTTTATCAACTGAAGTTGTTGTATATATTTGAATCTGAATTTAATTTTGATCTCTTTAATGCCAATGTAAAGAATTTGTTTTAATTTTAAAATGTATAGATAAAAACACACTGAAAGGGACATGGGCAATCGTCAAAGTACTGTGTGCTGGGGTTGGTGGGACAGAGTGGCCTGTCCCACTGGAATGCAAGCCAGGTCCTTCAGCTGGCCCAGCCTCTCCTGAAGCATGGAGCTGATCTGAAGGGATCCTGACAGTACTGAGGCAAAGAAAGGCATTTTTTAGAGCCTGGGAGTTTGGATTGGGTTAATAGAAGGTGGGGCAGAAAACCAGGTGAATGCTCCATGCCTATTGTTTGTGTGTCTGCATCAGTGAGTTTGAAGATGCTGGCAGAAGCACCAGGGTGAGGTATAAATCCTTCTGCCCTCTGCTAGAAGAGCTGTGCTGCTGTTGTGGATGTGTGTAAACATTTTATGTTCCTCTATTCCAGCCAGTTGTGCCAGCGTTTTCTTGTTCCAGGACCAAAGCAAGCACTTGGTCTGTGTCCTTTGAGCCATTGTCCTGTGCTGGGCAGCACTGGAGGGGATTGTTCTGGGAAGGAGCCCTGAAATTCTTGTTTCAGGTCCAGGAGAGAGATGCCCAAATGCCAGCAATGCTCTGGATCTGGAGGGACAAAGATGCTGCAGGAGATAACAGCGAGGCAGAAGGGTGGCAGCCCCCCAGGTCCCTGCCCACCACTTCTCCCTGGCTGGACACCCAGCGCTCTGAACCCCAGAGCACCCAGACAAGGGCGCCAGAACCCGGTGGGCTGAGCCGGGACATCCCTTTTCTGGTGCTTATACTTTGTCCGTGCTCCTGCCGGGCCGCAGGACCTGCTCAGGGGAGCGACCAGCAGCGCTCGGCCACACTTAAACCCCTGTAGGTGCTGGCAGCCCCTGCTCTCGCTGCCCGTGGCTCTGGCGAGGAAGGTCCCGGTGAGCGCCCGAGGGACACAGGCTGCCCAAGGGACACGGGTGCCGGGGGGAGCCAGGACACTAGTGAGGGAGCTGAACCGTGGGAGGAGAGTGGAGGACAGTGGCCTGAGGAATGAATGACAATTAAAAACCATCGCTGATGGGCCCTGCAATTAGGGGCAATCCCCTGCAGTAGGTCCATGCTGTCGCCCTGCGCCATGGGGTGACAGTGGGGACCCCCCGCAGCAGCCTGGCTCCTCGGCTCAGGAGCCGTCCCGTGGCGCTGGTGGCAGCGGTGGTGGCAGCAGGGACATGCCCAACCCTGCCACAATGTCCTGGTGGTCACAAGAGGGCGGCACGACCTTGTAGTCCCTTAGAGCTTGGCTTTTCACAGAATCACACTGTCTTTTTCCTCCCGTTGGCTTTTTCTCTCTGTTTTTTTCCTCTCCTTGGCTTTCTCTGTTCCATCGGAGGAGACCTGGGATGCCGCAGCCTGGTTTTTGCTGCCCTCTGTTCAGCGAGGACAGCTGCTTGGAGGCAGCCTGGGGAGGAGAATCCTGAGCTTCCAGCCTCAGCCAGCCCCGATGGGTGAGGTATCTCCAACCATTGTGCCTGACCTGCCCATGCTGCAGAATCTCCACCTGATTTTTCTTTTCTGAAATATTTATGAAATTCTGAGCTGGAAGATCACTTTCATTCACTAAGGGATTTTTTTAAAGCCTATTTACTGTAGCAGTGGGGAAATTATTAAGCATGGCTTCTCCCCCCCTCCCCCCCAGGATGACAACAATCAAGATTGGCATCAAAGTGACTTCACTTAGAATTGTGCACAGGAAATCATGAACACCTTTTGGATTATTTCTGCCTATTAATCAGTGAAGGTGCTTATGCTCTCAAGCTTACTGTCCTCTTACACTTCTGCATGTCATGGAGCAATTGCTCAATGCAATTTCTTTTCCCCTTGGACAAGTCATTGGTAGGTGGAAAACGGAGTGAATGTTAAGATAATTTTGTACAGTCAGAGTCAGGGCTAGTTAGACGTGTAACGTTTTAACATTGACCTTGTATCAGTGCATTGCAAATGCTAAGATGGTTTTGCTTATGGAGCTGTGCTAGAGTAACCCAAGTAGCTTGTCTTATGTGCCAGTAAAAGAGGGTGCTGGATGGTGGGTTAGGGCACACGAGTGGTGCAGGCAGCAGCCAAGGGAAGGGCTTTCCCAGTAAAAGCAGGGAGGGATTTCCAGTGAAACCTGACTGCTGGCACAGTGGAACTGTGATTCCTGACCTTTGGCTTTCCAGACCGGCGCCTGGTGAAACGCCTGCGGGAGCTGGAGGGAGCTGGAGGCAGGTGAATCTTCATGTAACGCGTCGTCAGCCAGGAGGCCCAGCTGGGTGCTGGGAGTGCATGGGCAGAGGTTGGCTCATTGGGGTGCTGACACCCCCGGGAGCATGAGGGGGAAGGTTTCTTGTTGGGGTGTGCATGGGGGCTTGGGGGGTGTCTAGCGGGGGACGGGTCCCTGGGGCAGGCGTAAGGAAACCTGTTGTTTCCAGCTCTAGTTTCTGTTCTTGATCCTAGTGAGAATAAAAAGCTGCAAAAAAGGCACTTGCCGATGTGGGAAGGAGAGCTTTGTTATTTCCACCTTGGTTATTTCCCTTGAGCCTTGTCAGCCTCTGCCTGTGTTCCAGAGTTCAAGGCTGTTGACTCTATGGGAGAGCAAACAGGGCTGGGTTTGTTCTGCGTGTCCCAGCCTCCCTGTGCCTGGCACCTCAGCACAGCCGGCTGTCCAGGCTGCCTGTGTCCCATAAGCTGCTGTTTGTGCCACAGCCCGAAGCAAGGGAGCTGAATGTCAATAAGAGCCTTGGGGACAGCAAGAGATGCAGGCGGGCAGGCTCCTGCCAGCCTGGTGTTCCCTTCTCGCCACAGTGTTGGTGATGGGGGACACGAGCTGTCCCAATGGTGCCACCATGGCATCTTGGAGCCATGGCCATTGTTTTGGCTGAACTCCTGGGTGGGTGGCAGGCGTGGCCCCAGCTCCTCCTGGGAGTTTCTCTTGGTCTGCACCTGCTTGGAACAAACTACAGACAGCAGCCGGGTGATGCATGTCTCAACGAGACCCCTGCAAACCCCTTCTCTTCCCCCAGTGCTGGCAGAGGGCAGAGCACAGGGTGACACACAGGCTCCCTTGGGAAGGGCAAAGCAGCTCTTGGTGCGAAGGGACAAAAGCCAAATGCACAACAAGGTTGGGGACAGGCCGAGCAGCAGTCCCAGGGAGACTGCGTAGGGCAGGTCTTCTGCAGGAGGTGTGTTAGTGGATGACATTCAGGGAGATGCTACAGATCAGACAGCTGGTGCTAATTGCTGCCGTTCCAGTGTGTACCAGGTAATTAAAGCACTTCTGGACCTGGCTGGAAATTTGGGCCTCTGAGCGTGCTGCAGCCTCAGGAACAAGTGGTGCAGGGTCTGGATGCTCCAGTGAGCCAAGTATGGACATGCCTGGAGTAAGGATCATTACAGCCCTTTCTAATCAAATGGAGTAGAAAGGAAAATAAGGAAAAGCAAAATAAATATTGTCTTCTGGGTGGTTCTTGCTAAGGATTTATGATTTTGCATTGCCAGTTTTCCCTTTTTGGGTGGTGATTCCTGTCCATGGACTATGGAGATGAGGAGTGCTGAGTGCCCAGTGAAGCCACCTGCATCTCCAGCCCAGTGGGACAAGCAACTGACTCAGCATTTTCCAGCTGATGAGGAAGACGAGGAAGGTGCCTATGGCTTCTTCTGTTGGAGGAGCACTGAGCACAGTCCACTGGAAGAGCCTGACTACGCCTCAATAGATGATGCCTCCTTGCACTCCCTGGGTGGACCTTTCCCCAGGAGAACCTGGGAGCACCCTCCAGGGTTTATTAGCCTCACAGAGGATTATGTGGGGCACAGAGGGGATGCTACAGGCCAGAGTCAATTTTTCATCAGTGGTGCAATGTTGGCCTTCGATGAACTTCCTCAGACAAAGCAGGGACGTGTGCCTGAGCACGGTGGAACAGATCCAGTGTGGCTGCTCCAGCCACTCTGGGCAGGCCTGGGGAGAGACCGTGACATCCTGGACTGGAAGGAAGATGAGGATAATGTCTTGTCTCTGTCTCCTGGGGAAACCAAGACATGGCCTGGCCAGCTGGTAAGTGTATGTCTCTTTCAGGCATATTCACAGCCAGAGCTGAGGTGTTTCAGAGGGCCGTGACTATGGGTGTCCCTTACCTGCACCACGTTACCTGCACCCCTGAGGTGCCCGGCTGGTCTGGAGGTTGAGATGCTCTGGCAGATATTGGCTGTATTTGTCGTCTTTATACCCTCAACTCCTGCTTCAGGCTGGTGAAGTGCAGTTCAAATCCAGTGCACAAAGTTGACTTTGTACCCTGTAACAGTCAGTCATGTGCCCTGTGGGGTTTCTACCCAAATAGGGACCAACCTTCTCCTCACCCTGGGGTGGTGGCCCAGCAGAGCAGAGAGGGCATCAAGGGACTGAGGGCAAAACGTGTCCCCCAGGGGCTGCAGGAAAGGCTATTGGGAGAAGCAGCTCTGGCCTGGGGAATCAGAGCTGGCGGGTTTCCTCTGCATTTGGGTCTGGCCTGACAGAGATTCCTTTGTCTTGCTAATTAATCCCAAACCTCTGCCAGAATTAGGCCTGGGATCTTCCCGAGACGGCAGCTGTCACTGAAACTATGTGCAAAAATACACGAGTAGGTCAAACCTAGTTTATTAAATGCCATTTAATTGTGCAAGCCTGCGAGACAGATGCATCTCTGTTGCCCGTGATTATTTTTTTTAGCTGCTGAGCATGTTTGCTGTTGGAGGCAGAGGCAGGAGCCTGTCCCCTGCACACGGAGTGTGTGTGGGTGCCAGTGCCCCTTGTGCAATGCCAGCCCTCCCCAGGGAAGGGGTCCTCAGCAGCCCCTGCTCAGGGGTGCCTGGGGCTGTACCCCTCCAGCTCCAAATAGCAGAGCCCTTTGCTGTTCCTATACATTTGCCATAGGAGCCTCCAAGCTCTTGCTAATAATACGAGATGCTCGCAATTCCTTGTGCTGCTCTGGCGCCTGCCTTGGGGGGCAGAGGATTAATGTCCCAGCTGGGCTCTAGCAGCTCCATAACATTCCCATGGGAAGGGAGAACTGCCTGGTGAGCATTCTGCTTATGCTGCTTTTTTATACATAAAACTGCAGCCTGTTTCATATTTCTTTTTATCTTCAAGATGCCTATATGAAAACTATGGCACAGCAGCAGGTTTTTCCTGTGGTTCTGTCTCATGTGGGAATCTTTGTAGACTCTTCACAGACACTTTATTTTAGGTGCTTGAATATCAATAGAGTTAACGCTGGGCATGTGTACAGGTCTCAAAAAAACAGCCACTCTTCTTCTGTATCACTTGGGTCTGTTTGTGTAACTTCTCTGTAATATTTCAAAGCTGTCACCATTACCATTATGATCTTTTAAATGCATTTAAAGAGTGTGTTTCCCCCTGCCAGGACTCGGGTGCTCCTGGTGGTCGCTCATCATGGCTGCGTCTTCCGTGTCGCCCCCGGGGCTGCCACCAGCCCAGCGCTGGTGCTGCCTGCAGGTTATTTCTGCTTCAGGGGGGTTATTTTTTGCTGGTGGTGTCAATGTTCTCACCCACAGCCTCGGGGGGGCGGGGGGGGGGGTCCCAGTGAGCTCTGGGCATGCAGCAGCTGGCCTATGGGGGGGGAGGCACCCTGCTTCTAGGGAGAGCCAGGTCACTCGTTAGCAAGGCTAATGTTTTTACATTAGTGGCATTTACTGGTGCAAACCTCCTGTTGTGGAAGTCTTCACACTTTCTGGCTGGCAGCTGCAGGCTTAGAGATCCATAGAAGAGCCAGTGAATCCCCAGGGCAGGAGCACCCCCTATCCTGGGCAGCAGAAATTCCACAAAACCATCACTGACTGCTTGTTTCAGTGATGTCGTCTCTCCTTTAGTGAAACTGTTGAGTTTTGTGAGGGTGAGTCCTCAAAAAAGTTTATTTGGCTCCTATGTGGATACTAAATAAATCACTATTTGTAAATACTTCCACCAGTGTATACTAAATAAATATTACAAGTACATTCAGCAATATTTACAAACCAGACCTTCCTTTGAGGTATCATGGATGATGATCCCTATTATGAGTGACAAAATTAGGTACCTGGTCAAAGATGTCATAACTTGTGTCTGAAAGGTTTGTTTTCAGTATCAGACCCAAAGAGTTTAGACTCCGATCATAAAACTGGGTTGTTTTTAATGAGCTTTTTGATGGATAGGCAGTGGTGGAAGGTGGGGAGGAACAGCAGGAAGGTAGGGACATCTTCTGCTGTTCTTTGACACTCGTGTATCTTGGTGAGCTTCCCGTGGGCTTCATGCCTGCTCCAGCCCTTCTCCTTGGCCCACCCTGCCCAGCACTGCCAGCCCAGCCCCTCAGCACCTGCCCAGAGCTCAGTCTGGTTCAAAGCAAAAGGTTGATGTAGGGAAGGGTCTGTGCTGCTGCCGTGCCAAGGGCTGAGCACCTGCTCTGCCAGTCCTGCTCCCTGCCTGCCTCGGGAAGCGCCTGCCCGCAGCAGCCAGAGGAAGATCCCTGCGAGCTGGGGACTGTGGGGCTGGTGAGGTGGAGCTTGCCCTGCACTCACTCCTCTCCACACCCCATGTTTTCCCATTTGGTACCAGTAAGTACCAGCAGTGGCTTCTCCTGCCGGGAGGGTGTTGTGGGGCAGCCACCGGCTGTGGTTGTTGTTAACACGGTGCTGGGTGCTGCTGAGCAACAGCCATGACGGTGATGGCTCATCCATGGGACAGGAATAGCTCCTGGCTGCACGACTCTTGGGAGGCAACACAGGATCCTCTGGGGGATGATCCATTGTGAGAAGGGGCTGTACCTGTTCTCCAAACCATGGCCCTGTCCCATGACTTACGGAGAAAGTGAGGTGTTTGTGATGCTGCTGGGTCTGGGTGGTGAGCACCCTGGTGTCCATCCTGGCTCCGGGCACTGCGAGCAACAGATGGGCAGGGCTGGCCTTGTGGGAAACTCTGAGTGAGTGGAGTTTTCCTTAGAATCAGCTTTTTAAAATTAACTGGAGTTTCAAATGGCTCTCACCTAAATCTGAAGGTGACAATGATTCATATATAGAGAGAATTAATAGAAATTACTTTTGTTTTCCCTCTAGATATCTGTGGAGCAGGTACATTAGGAGTGTTGGGAGTGGAGCTGTGCCCTGGCATCACACTCAGCAGCACCACCTGCTTGGTGTGTGCAGGCTTCAGCCACCTCACAGGGGCTCCAGGCCCCAGGAACTATTCTTATGAGGATGGTATCCTGCTTTGCCAAGGAAGGTTCCTAGATGTAAAATTGATTGGATGTTTTTGGGATGACTGGATAGAAGAAGCTACACAAGTATGCAGAAGCCTCTGTGGTTTGTCTGACAGGCCCTGGGAAGGAGACAGCTTTTGTCTATTTGCAGTAACTTGGGTGGTCTTGCTTTTGGAGGAAATGGGAGAAGGACTCAAGGCTTCCAGAGCCAGCAGTGACACGGGGTGGTGGCTGGGCTGTGTCTCTGGCAGTGCTGCTCTGGTGGGCTGGTTTTGTCATGGTCAAAGCTGCACGGCTGTCCTTTGGCTCCCACGTGAGATCCCTGCGGGTACCCCACTTGTAGGAAAGGTGACCCGGGTGAGTGTCCCACAGCAGTGAGACTGGCTTCTTGGGTGTTTACAGAAGGAGAAAAGAGGCTGAAGCACAAAGCTTGGGCTGTGCCTGGGTGTCCCCAGCCCCATGGTGCTGGCCCAGTCCTGCAGGGGACGCATGGAGGGGCTGTGGACAGTGCCAAGCCTGGGAGTGGTGCCAGGATGCCATGAGGAATGAGGCAGGAGATGGAAGGAGGCAGCTGGAGCTGGCGCTGGGGCTGACACTGCCCGCGTGCTGCCATGAAGCCATGTTGGTGCCTCCAGGGCCATGTTGGTGCCTCTGGGGCCATGTGTCCTGCAGGAGCATGGCTCAGCCTGGGCAGTGCTGCTGATCAACTTGTCATTGCTTATTCTAAAATAATCTCATAAATCACCAGTTGGGGGTTTCTTATGTGCTTGCAAGAGGACTTCCAGCCTAGGGGCTGGGTGGCTTGCGCAAAAGTGTGTGGCATTGCCTTGTATTTTGGTCCTTCTTTTGAACAAAAGCTAAGCTTGCACCAATGTTTGCGGAAGGAAGATAAGGAGCTGTGAATAAAGTCAGAAAGAATGGCTAGGCCACACTCGGGGACTGGGGGGTGGCTTTTCTCTATGTTTGTCTCCCCACTGGGGTCACATCTGTGGGCTGGCTGAGCCCCGTGGCACCCATGGAGCCTGCGGAGACCCTGGCTGCCCATGGAGCCTGCAGTGAACCTTGATGCTTGAGTACGTGTGGAAGCTGTGGGTTGTGGCAGTGGCATCTGGGGACAACAACGTGGCCTCACAAGTACGGCCCGTCCCTCAGCAGGGACAGCATTGCAGCCCTCTCAAGAGCGTTGCCTGCTGCTGGTGAGCAGGGGCTGGATTGGAAACCTAAACCGGCTTGGGGTTTGGGTTTCCAATGTCCTACATGTGCCTTTGACAGCGAAACTCCCTTTTTTGCTGCCCTGGGGGTGTTTCTTTCCTCACTGCCTGGGAAGGGGAGCCCTGCTCGGTGCATTCCAGGCAGGAAGAAAAGCCTGGAGCTGTTTAAAACTCGCAATCTTCAGGGAATTTCGGTCGCCGTCCAAGCCTGGTCGCAACCAACTGAATAACGGTGCAGGGTTTGAATCGCCGTCCCGCCTCCGCAGGCAGCGCTGCCTCCTCCCTCCCTGCTCTCTCCCTGCCTGCGCCGAGCTCCTGCCTGCACTGGGCTCTGCCCGGCTCTGCGGCAGGCAGCAGCCATGGGAGTGCCAGGGGGTGCCCTCCCCAGGGCAGGGGGCTGTGCCATGGTCTAGGGGGGCTCTGTGCCTGCCCCCGCCCCCCCCCCCCCCCATCATGCCATTACTGGACTTCATCTGGGCTTGCTTCAAAAGAGCCAAGGTAAGGAACTGCCTGTTTAAATGGTGTCTGTCTTTTGGCATCCTCTGAATTTGGGAGAACCTGCTGGAAGGGATGGGGTTGAGGGTGTATGTGTGTGGGGTGTCTCCGGTGGGGCTGAGGTTTGCTCATGGTGCCTGAAATCTGCTCTGGAGGGATGTTGTGCCCATGCCCCACGTGGAAGGTTAATTTTAGACGGGCCCTGTGCAGCTGCGATGGTCAGTGTGCCCTGTGCTTGCCCATCAGCTGTGGGACCTGCTTCCTGGGGCTGGCAGCCCTCGGGGAATGCAGCCCTGGTGGTTACAATGCCATGTGTGTGCTGCCAGTCCCCGATGTGGGCCACGCATGCCAAGCCAGCTCCTGCCACGCACGGCTTGAGTGCTGTGGCCGGGCTGGGGGCACCCCAGAAAACTGGGGCTCACCTGGAGGCTCTGGTTTCTCCTGGCACCACAGTGGGACCACGCCTGGCTTTGCCAACCCAGAGAGATGGAGTGACTGTGAACAGGATGACAAAGGAGCAGTGAGACCAGAGGCCTCGAGTTTTTAATTTCCTGCAGCAGTGGCTCTCATGGCATCTGGTATTCGGGTTTAATTCTTCATCTGCCACCTTAATAACGTGCAGCTCTCTCTGGCTGCCCCTGTCTGTTGTGCTGGATTTGACGTGCTGCAGCCTGTGCAGCGTGGTGGCAGGTGTGCTGGCTACGTTTTGGAGGTATTGTTAGTATGGATTTCAGGAGCTTCTGACTGGAAAAAGCACTAAAATCCCTCTCCAACCGGTGCTGTACACCAGGCTGTGTGTGTCAAGCGGGTGGATCTGAAATGCATGTGGAATGCATACTGCTCCCCCGGGCTTTCAATGCAAAGCTTAAAATAGTTGAGTCTAAAAATTACATTTGTGACATTCATTAATTATATTAGTAGCTGTCTTGTCCCTGCTGTCTCCAGAGAGCTTAGCAAGTCTCCATTAACCCTCCTCTTCCCCGGGAGCTGTGCGTTGTCATTGTGCACCGGGTGACAGGGACTGGCCCCACATCCCTCCGAATTGCTCCAGCTCCCAGAGGCTCCAGCCTGGCCTGCACCAGACTCCCCAGTGCCCGGGGACAGCAGCAAAGCTGAAAGAACCAGCAGAGCTCTGGGAACCTCGTGCCCAGGGAAGGGTCCCTGGGTGGTGGTGAGCTGTGAGACAACTCCTGCCCTCCCTGTCCTCAGCCCTGACTGCAGCTGCCTCTCTGGCCATGGCCCTGGCTGCTCCCCACCCCAACACATTCCCAGCCCCCTCATCTGAGAATACTGATACAGCTGAACCTGCTGGTTTTACTAATGAAGCCAATGTTTGTATCTGCTTCATGCTTAGAAAATGCTTTTGCAGGACATCAGCAGTGGAGTGGGGACTGAGGGGGGGCAAAAGTCTCTCACGGGTCTGGGAATAAATTTGTCCTTTGGATCTGAGGCTTTTCCTCCTATCGTCACCCCTGGGCACTAAGGTGTCATGGCCAGGAACCTGTGCTGGGGCCTGTGGTAAGGGAAATTCCAGGCAATGGAGGCTCCAGAAGATACGTGACCATTTGCCATGGATCAGGAGGCCTTTTTGCTCAGCAGGGATGAGAACTGGAGTGAGGACCCCTTGCCCCACCACCCCCGGCTGCCTGCCATGGGGAAAAAGGAAATCTGCTTCTGTAGGTGTGAGGGAGCAGTGGCTCAGTAGTGAAGGGGCCAAAATGATGTTTCTGCATTTTGTGCTTCCTCATTAGCACAGCCCATGAGGCTCGTGTTGAGTTTGGCATCAGAAAGCCCCAGGATGGCACTAAGGGGCTCCTTGCTCAGCGTTACAGGTGCCTTGTTCAGGAGGAGCTGATGTTCTTTGCATAGTCTCCTTTGCAGGTTTAAACTTCCTGTTGCTCTGCTCACAGCAACACAAGGTATTCAGGTGGACACTTTGCTTCTCTCTTCTCCCACTGGCAGGCTCCTGTTCCTGTATTTCCACTTCAGTTCCACAGCAGCCACCCCCCACCAGCCAATGAGACCCGGCTGGTCCCTTCTTGGCTTGAAGCCTGGCAGCGGGGAGATGCATGAAGCCTGGCAGCAGGGAGGAGGTTAAGCCCTTCTGCTGCTGGGTCATCCCCAGTCCTGCTGTCCCAGCAGGAAGAGGGGTCCCTGGGGGGCCGTGGGAAAGGCCAGCTCGGCAGTGTGCTGCATTCCTGCGGCGATCCCCGCTGCCCTGCCGGCACCTCTGCCCCACTCAGCTGGGTTGTGGCTGCGTTGGAGCAGCTCCCCAGCACTCGAGAGGGGCCTGGGGAGGGTCCTGGGCTCTGGGACCCTGCTGCTCATCCGCCTCCATGCAAATGGCCTTCATCTCTCAGGCCCTGACAAGACCCTGCCATCTGTAAATCTCAGTTCCCTTGGTTTTGTCCCCACAGAAGCCCAGCCCAGTGAGGGGCAGTCCCTGTGCATGGTGCTGGTGGCCTCTTCCCTACCTGGGTGCTGTGCCTGTGGAGAGGCTCAGGGCGTGAGAGCTCAACCTGCTTTTAGCTCTTCTCTTCTTTCCCCTTTCTTTTTTTTGGCTTTCCATGGGCCCTGCAGAAACCACTATATGCCCTGCTCCCAGACCCACCAATGCAATTAAAACGTGGACATCTCTGCTGCCACACGGGTACTTGGGGGCATTTTTGGGGGATCCCAGCCCCGTGCTTCCTCTGCTGGAGTGAGGGTCTGCCCCACCGAGGTGTCCCCAGTGCTGTTCAGAGTCAGAGCGAGTTCCGGTGCAGCAGCTGGGCTGTGTTTTGCACTCATGGTTTAAAGCCAGAGTGGTTGATGCTCTCGGGACAAACTGGTGCTGGAGCTTTGTTTGTCCTCAGAGCTGGAGCTGCCACTGCTGGTCCCAGCTCCTCTCCTGGAGGAGGCTGGAATAGGGACTGAGCCCAAGTGCAAATGGTAGGAGTCCATGAATATGAAAAAAATTATTTCTGTTCTTTTTTCTTTCTTTTCACAGTGTTTCACATTGCTAGAAGATAAGAAAGATGCAGGTAAGCTGTGAAAATGTTTTTCGGGGCAGGAATACCCTCATTGTGGGCTGGCAGGGGGTTACAGAGGAGGACTGTCCCCTTGCTGGGTTTCTCCTGCCAGCAGTATGGTTTTCCCCCCAGACTGTTACTTGTCAAAGGGGCAGCAAAGGCAGCTGGTCTGAGGCTGTGGAGCCAGGGCACCTGCTGAGCCCCAGCAATGTGGGGGGGCCCCTCACTGCCTTGCCCCTGCTGCCGTGGCTGTGCCAGCACCTGGAGCTGCTCCATCAGCCCAGCCCAGCCTGGCCCAGCAGCTGCTCTGCTCCTCTCTGCTTCCCTTTCATAGAACCATAGAATGGTGGGGGTTGGAAGGGATCTCTGGAGATCATTGAGTCCAACCCCCCCTGCTAGAGCAGATCACACAAGAACGTGTCCAGACAGGTCCTGAAAGTCTCCAGAGAAGGAGACTCCGCAGCCTGGCCCAGGGCTTTGTTACCCTTACAGTAAAGAAGTTTTTCCTCATGTTGAGGTGGAACTTCCTGTGTCCTAGTTTGAGTCCATTGCCCCTTGTCCTATCACAGGGCATGACTGAAAAGAGACTGGCCCACTCTTCTTAACACCCACCCTTCAGATATTTGTAAACATTAATAAGATCCCCTCTCAGTCTTCTCTTCTTTAGACTAAACAGCCCCAGGTCCCTCATCCTGGCCTCATAAGACAGATGTTCCAGTCCCTGAATCACCCTTGTAGTCCTCTGTTGGACTCCCTAGTATATCCCTGTTCCTCTTGAACTGGGGAGCCCAGAACTGGACTTCAGATATGGTCTCATTAGGGCAGAGTAGAGGGGGAGGAGAACCTCGGTTCCTTTCTTTGTGGTGAACAACCCCATGCTCTGCAGATAAGCACATGAGGAGCTCCAGAGCCCTGAAGTGGCCATTCAATGGGAAGGAGGGTCTGTCCCGGCTGGGAGCCCCTTCCAATTGGGGTGTCTGAGGTGTCTCCCCAGTGACAGCCAGACAGGAGGGAATCATGGTGCAGCTCTTGGCTGATCCTTGGTTGTTTTCCGCATGTCCATGGGCTGCTTCTGCCCTAACCATCCCTCTGCAAACGCAGGGGGAGAGGCTGGGGGTCAGGCCCACCCTGTGTGGGGGGCTCATGGGTGCCAGGGAGGCCAGTGGTGGTCTGCAAGAGCAGGGAGGGACCAGGGATGGGGACAGAGCTTGTGGGCTCCCAAAAACGGCACAGCTGCTGCTGTGTTGAGAGCACTGCAGGGCCCCACTGCCAAACTGGTCTGAAATCATGTTACTGGTCCTGGCTGCTGCTCTGCTGGGTGTGAGGCTTTGGCCTCGTGTTCAACCCTGAACAAACAGCCCCATGGGCAAGCATGGCCCTACTGGTGGGCAAGATGGGTAGAGGTTCTGCACTTCATAATCCCACCAGTTGGTCTGATGGAGGCTCTTTGCTGAGTGATGTCTTCAGCAGTAAACCTGGGCTGGTCCTACAGGCAGGTTGTGGTCACTAGTCTGGAGTGAGGGACCCTGTGCCACTTCTGCTCTGTGCCAGCTCCTCTGCTTTCAGCAGAGCTCAGAATGGTCCCAGTGGCAGGGAAGGAGTGAGGAGCAATGCTGCCGGTGCTGCCACCCAGAGCCTCTGGCAACCATTGCCTTGCAAGGAGCCCTTGGAATGTGCCTGGCAATCTCCGAGCTGTTCCCCTGACTGAAGGGCAATGACCTGGCCTCTTGTTTTTCATCCACAAAAGGGTTAGGTGAGCTCTGAACCAGCACAAGAGCCCAGGAGCACAGGAAAGCTCTGGGCTACAAGAAGTGCTTTGTTAATGAAGCTCCCGAGGTAATCCTGGGTGGTCTCTCTTGCCCTTTTGTGGGAGGGATTAACAACGTGAACATCAAGAGCTTGTTAAAAAGGGTTAAAGAGCCCTGTGCAGGGAATTTCCCTTGGTTAAAACTGCCTGTAAAATCCAAATCTGTCTTGGTAAAGGCTCGACATCATTCACAACAATCCCGGATGCCACCTTCCTGGCCACATATCCATGTCCCAGCCTGATGAGCTCCATGCTGCTGGAGGGATGCTTGGCCACCCTGACATCTCACTTGCATGGGGCTCTGAGGGCAGGAGGAGCAGGAGCCCTCGTCCATGCAAGTGGCTGTGTGGTTTTACACCAAAGGATCTGTGACCTGGTACACGATGCTGGAGCCATAATGGGACCTTGGCTTCGCTGTGATCTGCTGCAGTCTGGTGGTGCCCAAGGGACCATGGCTGGAGCTCTTCTGTATGAATTCTGTTGGACTTGGAGTGATCCTGTGGGCAGTTCACACCTTCCTCTGGGGGTTCTAAAGTGCTGAGGAGAGGCTGATGCGTCCTCAGGATGGGCTCTGAAAACGAGTCACTTAAGGAAGCATTCAGACAGTGGTCTCAGGAGCCATTCCCTTCCCTGATGGTTTTGTAGTCTCTTTGGGATGGATGTCACGAGGACCACAGCTCTTGAGACAACGGCACGCAGCAGCATGGAATTGGTTCTGCGTTTATCCCAGTAACCTTTGGGAACGTGCCTCTCCTGGCTTTTCTACCACTTCTTGATTTTCCCCCACAGCACAGCTCCTCTTCCAACACACCCGGTGAACTCCCTGAGTGGCTTCCTGAGGCAGAGTCAGACCTATTCCTAGCTCTTGGACCCTGAAGCAAGCAGCTGGGAGCTGGGGCTGTGCTGCTGTGGCCCCTTCCCTGGACATAGAATCATAGAATATGCTGAGTTGGAAGGACCCATCAGGATCATTGATTCCAACTCCTGTCCCTGTGTGGGGCACCCCAAGAATCACACCGTGTGCCTGAGAGCATCATCCAAACGCTTCTTGAACTCAGGCAGGCTTGGTGCTGTGACCAATTCTTCCCTGGGGAACTTGTTCCAGTGCTCAACCACCCTCTGGGTGACAAACCTTTTCCTGATATCCAACCTAAACATCCCCTGATTCAGCTTCCTGCCATTTCCCCCAGTCCTGTCATTGGTCACAGGAGTGAAGAGATCAGGACCTGCCCCATCTCTTCCCCTGGTGAGGAAGCCACAGACTGCAATGAGGTCACCCCTCAGTCTCCTCTTCTCCAAGCTGAAGAATCCAAGTGACCTTAGACACTGGTTGTGCAGAGCTGCTGCTGCTTCCCACTGCCATTAAAAGAGCTGGGTATGGCATGCTTGGCTCCCTCAGCAGTAACAGTGGATTTCATCTGCTTGCTTGGAGGTGGGCTCTTCTCCCAGGTAACTAACGAGAAGACAAGAGGGCATGGCCTGAAGCTGCTCCAAGGAAGGTTTAGGTTGGATATTAGGAAGCACTTTCTCACAGAGAGGGTGATTAGACATTGGAATGGACTGCCCAGGGAAGTGGTGGAGGCACTGTCCCTGGATGTGTTCAAGGAAAGACTGGATCTGGCACTTAATGCCATGATTTAGCTGATGTGGTGGTGTTAGGTCACAGGCTGGACTTGATGATCTTAAAGGTCTTTTCCAGCCTTGGTGATTCTGTGATTCAGCAAGAGCACCTGGGGACCAGCGTCCTCCTGGCAGTGGCTGCCAGCCCCGTGCAGCATTGCTGGCACTGGCAGCTTGTGCTGGGGGACACAGTGAGCAGCCATTGCCAGGAGCCCCCCTGCACGGGCAGGGTCACGGCCTCTCAGACAATGTGAACTGCAGGAACCCCCCCCCCGAACTTTGATTTTTGAGACAAACCAGCCAAAGCTGTGCAGTGTGCTATGAGGAGGGAGAGCAACCCCACCCTGCAGTGCCAGCGGGTGGCCCCGTGTCCCTGTCCCATGCCACCTCCCATTGCCCTGTGGGTCCCCTCCTGCTGGCAGCTCTGGCTGTGGGGGACATAGTGCCAGCTGCTCTGCTCCATCCCGTTGGAGCAGTCCCAACCGGGGCCGGGTTTCCATGGATTTCCGAACCCTCTGCTTCCTCTTTGACATTCACTTCCCATGTATTGTTCTGGACAAAGCAGAAAGGAAAGGCTCCTGCAGCAGCCGTGAATGCAAAAGCTGCATTCTCCAACAAAATTCCTGCTGAGAGCAGGATCAGGCCTCTCCAAAAGCAGGGTTGGGAGCGTGCTCTGCAAATGTCATTAAGCAGTGGCCTCCTCTAACTGCCGAGGGACAGGGACTGAGCTCAGGGCTTCCTTTGGTGCAGCCAGGCAATGATGGTAGTACAGGATTTCAGGAGTGGGCTTCTGTGCCTGGACGTGGGGAAATAATAGGGAAAAGAAGCATGAGGGACTCGGCTGAACTTTTGCCCCTGCATGAAATAATAAGGTTGTATTTACCCAGCATCTGGATCTCCAGAAATAACCTGCTAAATTTAGCTGTTGTTGATATGTTGTCGCAGCTGAGTTGTTCTTCTCTCTTTACACAAAAATCTCCTGCCCTGGTTCTGTTGGTTTGTAGTTGAGCACCAGCCCTTCATTCCTCACCTGGCATGGACCATTCATTCAGTGCCCTTTTTTGGGGGGGAGAAGAAGGGGATTGGGATCTGTTTTTCTGTCATTACTTGAATAGGCTGAAAGGGAAGACAGACCAGGGGGGTGGCAAGGTGGCTGTGCTGGGACATACAAGGACCAGTACTGCTGCCCTTGGCACCAGGGCTGTGCTCTGTCTGCAGCATTGATGCCAGGGAGGAGACCAGTGGGATGCTGGGACCCATTTCTGGGGTCTTCTGAGACTCCCTGAGAAATTGCTGCCTGATATGTGGTGGAAAATGTGGTCACGGGTTCTGGGTGGATCTCGATCAGAGAAGTAGGAAGTTGAAAAGCTGAACTGAATGTGATGATTAGTGGGTTTTGTGTGACATGTGGTGAAAGGGAGGCAGCGTTGCTCCTTCCTCCTCCCAGCCATGGGCTCACTCTGGGGCTCAGCTAGTGAATCACTCTGAAACCCCCCACCCAAAGTAATGTCAGGTCCCTCCTGGAGTCAAGCAGCCCCCAGCCCAGACCCCCATGAGGGTGGCCTGGGAGCAGCAGCACCTGACCTGTGCTTGAGTGGCTCTGCCACTCTTCTGGTTGTTCTTCAGAAAGGAAGAAGGTTGTTTCTCAAATATTTTCATTTCCTTCTGCTGCGGCCTCTGTGGACTTACTCCTGGGCACTCTCCTATCACTGGGAATGGGTCCCTTGCCTAACTAGTGGAAAACACATTGTAATTAGCACTAAGTAGTCAAAAAGTTTAAGAGAAAGTGGAAAAGATACTTCCAAAGCAAGCATTTATACACTAAAAATCACTCTTCCAAGGCAACTTGAGGGCAAACAAGCAGTTTATGCTTCTTTCCATCAGATGTTTTCTTGGGAGCTGGGGACAGCATCTCCTCAGGCTCAGGACTCGATCTCCAGCGTTTTCTTTTCAGCCTCTTCAGTGAACCCTTGAGGTTATTTTTGAACCTCTGAGCTCTTTGATATGTGTTCCTCCATATTGGTTTAATTTCCCTGAGGAGGCAGGCTGGCAGGCAGAGCCAGGCTTGCAAGCTCTGTCGTTTCCTGCCTGTCCTCTGTGAGTTGGTGCTGGGGAATGTTTGCTGGTCAGAGCCTTCCACACTGTTCCAAATAGAACACCTTTCTCCATGCTGTGCTGGGCATTGCCCATCCCTGTAGGCACCTCCAAAACACCCAGATGCTTTCTGGGAGCTGCTGCTTCCCTGCAGCTCCATGGGGAGCTGCTTGCAGGGAAGGCACCTCCCTTGTAAATCCCTGGAGCCATGCCTATAATTACATCCTTGGTTAATTAACAGGAACCATCATGGCAGTGATATGGGCGTGCAAAAGACTCCTGTGAATATAGAATCATAGAATGATTTGGGATGGCCTACAACAATTTTAAATGCTTTTGGTTTGTTCTCGTGTCGCCTTTTTGCTCTTTGGGCAACAATGCAGATGGCTGGAGCAGCCCCCCCTTCCCACCCCCTCTCTTCCCCAGGGAGGGACAGGCTGGCTTGATGGGCTCCTGAGAAACAAACCAAAAATGTGAAAAGAGAAAAAATACTGTAAAAGAAAATCAAACTTGACTTGGCCACAATTTGGTTTTTCCAATAAATGATCGTGGGGAAACTATTTGTCAGAGGCAAGAGGCCCCGCCAGCCCACAAAATGAGGCCATTTCTTGTCCTTGTTCCCCTCTGCCTGCAAAAATTTCTGTAGCTCTGAAACCCAGCAACTGCTGGAGTAACTGATCCCCATCCCCCAGCTCATCTCATCCATCCTTCTGGGGCTTTAATTTCAGGGTCTGGAAGGTTTTCTGTTTCCCGTAGCTAACAAAATACAGATTCCCCCCACAGAACAGCAGGATCCTGTCACAAATTGGGTGATTTTTTTTGAATGCCAGAAAAGAAGAGCCTTGGTTGGAGAGAGGGTTTTTCCTTGTGTTTCCTGGGCTGCAGGGGACTTGGGAAGTGCAGGGAAAGAGCTGGAAAAGGCCCCTTTGGCTGCTTTGTGCCTAGGATGTCGCCAAGTTTTTGCCATGGCAGCAAGGAGCGATTGAGACCAAGTGGAAAGAAATTGCAGGCAAGAAAGTACATTTGCATCTGCATCCTCGGGGCAGTTTGCATGAGGCCAAAAGGATCAAGAGGGAAGTTTTGAGGGTGGTTACTTCCCTGAAGTTATACTGAGAAAATACATTGAAAACTAGCAGGAAAGTCTGGCTGTACAATGGTTTTTCCTTGGTAAGAGCTTTGACATGTAAGCTGCATCAAAAATGCAAAGAAAAGTTATGTTTCCTGTGCCTAAAATAACCTGTCTGTACTTCGGGAGAGGGCTTTGCTGAGAGTGGAGGTGGCACTGGGCTGTGCAAGCAAACCTGGCCTTTGTGGGCACTTTGTAACACTTGTATGGTTTTCATTTCAAAGCCTGAGAGGTCAGATGGGGGGGAAAAAAAAAAAAAAAGGTGTGAGGTGTTTGCAGGCCAGTCTGATGATGTTAATGCCTTCTCTTCTTAATGAAGAGACTGAATCCTGCCTGAAACGTCGGCAGTACTTTGCATCCACCCTGGGGGAGCAGCAGCAGGGAGCGAGAGCGTTCCCAGCGCACCGGGGCTGTGTGGGACCAGACCGGCGGTGACGCAGGTTAAGGTGGATGCAGGTGAAATGTGGAACAGCCGAACCGGCATCGCATTGACCTTGACACCAGGCGCTGGTGCCAGGCAGCCTTTGAGAGATGGTGCCGGATCCCGGCAGGAGTGGAGCTGGTGGTGGCAGCGCCCGGGATGCTGCGGGACGCGGTCCCGAAGCGGCGGAGGGAGAGGGGCCGGGGGGGCACGGAGACAGCGGGACCCTTTCCCTGGGGCGAGCGGCTTCATCTGCCATTAGGACAACTGCTGGTGAGTGTCCCTCGAGGAGGAGGAAATCAGCGGAAAGGCCGCGGGCGTTCCCCGGGAGCTGCGGAGCACGGCTCGGCCTGGGGCATCCCGGCCCCGGTGGGGGAGGAGCCGCCTCCTCTCCCCTTTCCGCCGCGGAGCGCAGCGATGGGCAGCCGCGGGGCTGGGGCCGGGCCGCGCCGGGGCTCCGGACGGGTCCTGGGGCTGCGGCTCCGCCGCTCCGCGGCCGCTGCTCCCTGCGGGGGGGTTCGGCGCAGGCGGGCAGGTGAGTGCGGTGGGGCAGGGGCTGCGCTGTTAAACCCTCCTCGGCTCAGCCCCAGCTCGGGCGGGGAGCTCGGGGGAAGGGGGGGGGGGGAGGGGGGGGGGGCAGCGGGAACCCTGGTGCTGGAGGGAGCCGGGGCTTTCCCAGGGAAAACAGCCCCGACGCCGCCACAGCCCCACCGGCTCCTCGCCTTCCTCCTCGCCTTCCTCCTCGCCTTCCTCCTCGTCTTCCTCCTCGTCTTCCTCCTCGCCTTCCTTTCTCTGCATCTCAGCCCACGTGTGGGAAGGGGTGAGGCAGATCAGCCTGGCTGGTTGCTGGGAGGGGGGGGCGGTCAGCCCAGCCCTGGGGGTGCGGGGCTGGGGACACTGGGGTGGGGCTGCTGAGGAAAGGTGGGCATCTTCAACTACCTGAAGGGAGGTTGTAGTCAGGTGGGGGCTGGGCTTTTCTCCCAGGCAACTAGTGACAGGACAAGAGGGCACAGCCTGAAGTTGCTCCAAGGGAGGTTTAGGTTGGATATTAGGAAGCACTTCCTCATGGAGAGGGTGATTAGACATTGGAATGGACTTCCCAGGGAAGTGGTGGAGGCACCGTCCCTGGATGTGTTCAAGGCAAGGCTGGATGTGGTACTTAGTGCCATGGTCTAGATGGTGTGGTGGTGTTGGTCATAGGCTGGACTTGATGATCTTAAAGGTCTTTTCCAGCCTTGGTGATTCTGTGATTCTGTGATTATGGGAGTCAGCGCGGTGGGATGCAGTTTTTGGCCAGAAACCCCCCTGAGCAGGGCCAGGGGTTTTGCTTCCCTTTTGATCTAAAATAGTGTGAATCTGGTGATGTTCTGGCCCAGTGTCTCCACTGCCTGCTGTGTCTGAGCAGGCTGGTATGGGGGTTCCTGGTGTGGCAGGAGGTACAGGTTGTGCTGCTGATGAAAAGTGAAGTGCTGGTGAGGTTTAATGGGTTTATGATGGCTTGTAAGGATGTTTGTACAAGGCAGAGCTGTGAGCCTTGTCACTTTAATATTGCAAGGACTGACCCTGCTGTTTGCCAGGGTCTATGTTTCTGTGAGATCAGGGTGTGACAGAGCAGGGAGGTCTCAGCACTGCTGCAGCTCCCAGTCCCTCTCTTTGCTGCTGAAAACATGGGGAGAATGAAGATGCTGGGAGCAGTGGTAGGTGAGGGGCTTCACTCCGAGCCCATCTGCTGGTGGGTGAGGAGCTGGAGGTTCCAAAACCCAGTGGTGGCTGTCCTGAGGTGACTGGCAAAGCAGTTCACATACCCGAGAGGCTGCAGGAAAAGAGAATCCCGCACTTTTCATTAAAAAAATGGATTATTTTGTATTTGCTAATGTCTTACTGATACTTGTATCAGTCCTTTTATTAAGACTGTTAAAATGCTTAAGGAATTTTTTGTCATTTGCATCTCCAGTGCTGAAACTGATCTGATGAGGCTTTTGAACATGACTGTGATAATAGTGTGGGGATAACAACTTTGAAGATGTTTCCTTTGGGTTGTGTGAGAGAGGAGCCACTGTGGCTCTGTTTCAGTCAGCTGCAATGCTCTGTGAAGAATTAAATCTCATACCTGCCCTGAGATCTCTTTTGGACACTTGTTCCTCCTGCTGTTAAATGATCCCTTTGGGAATGGCTCAAAATGCACCAGGTGTACACAGGTTGTTCCTCAGGCATGGGGAGGTCATCTCTAGTTTGTTGTAGGCAAGGGGAAAATGGAATTTTCCAGGGAACTTCTGCTGCTGGACCCTGTGCTGGTTACATTGCTCACCTGGGTGCTGGCAGGCTGGGGTGGGTTGTAGCCAGGGGCTGTTGGCCCAGTAGGGCAAGTGACATAGGGAGCAGGAGGTTGTTTTGGGATGATCTACACAAGAGCTAGGAGCACAGCACCAAGTCCTCCAAGAGTCTCCCAGAGGATCCGTAGTTGCTGCCAGAAGCCAGACATGCCAGTAAGATTTCCATGAAAATAATCAGCATCTTGTCTCTTGTCACATTATCTTGGTAAACCTGTACGTGGTTCCTGAAGCTGGACCAGAATGGAAAACCACTTTTGTAGACTTGCAAACCACCACCATTATCTTTGGAACAACAAACCAGTCTGGTTTGTAGCATCCCCCTGTAGCAGACCTGCAGCAGCTAGCATGGCTTGTGGCCCCCTGAGGGCAAACACAAAGCTGTCCCCTCTGCCAGGCTGCTCTTCTCTCTGCCTGCAGTGGTAAAGTCCACTTGTGGAGTGCGAGGAACTGACCCTTCACCATCGCTTTGGTAGTACTCTTTGTGTGGAGGGAGGGTCAGCAGCAGTAACCCCCCCCCTCAGTGTCACAGGAGGAGGCTCTGGCATGGGTGGGTGAAGCAGACACAGTTGGGGTCATTGAGCTGGTTGCTGCTTCTCATTGCTCACAAATGTGTTTAGCTTCCAGGAGCTGGAGGTTTTTTGCTCTGGTTCAGCACTGGCCACATAATCTGGATTCCTCAGATAAATTCCTGCTGCTTCTCTGAGATCTGTGGCTGCTGCTTTAATTGCCTAGTGCTCTGGGCCAGACACAGGACCCTTGTTGCACAAAATCAGCTCCCATGAATGATGCCGTTGTGCTTATGACTCTGAGTTTTCCTCCCTCTTGCCCTCCTCCCTTGGAAGCTGGGGAATTCAGTGCTGGTGAAATCCTGCCTGCTGTACTCATGCAGCTGGCGACACCAGCTCCATCTGCCATTTCGTGTGCACCAGTTAACTTCTTTCCCCTTATTTTCCTTTCATAAACAAGGATATTGAAGCCATCCTCCTCCCCTTGGCCAGAGCCACTTGCTCACTTCACACTGGTGCTGACCCTGTGCCAAGGCTGGCACTGGAGCATCCTTGCAGCCCCAGCAGCTATCCTGAGAGCTGTCAGGGCTGGCTCTGAGATGTGCCTCCCTGTCCTCCTTGGCCTCCTGGGGTTGAGTGTGACCTCCTCTCAGGAGGGACGCAGGGGGCTGAGCTGGGGTCAGTGTGGATGGGGCAAAGGTGCTTTCTGCTTACTGTGCTGCAGGGAGGTCCTGAAGTGGGCAGGAGGGGAGGAGCAGGCAGTGTGGCTGATGCCCAATTAGCTTTATGGCCATCCTTCTTTATGGATAACGCCCTGCTACCCCACACAGATCCGCATGGATCCATGTGCTCTGCACAGGCACAAACCCTCTGGCACTGCCACAGCGAGATCCCAGCAGGACCCACAGGCAGTTGCAGGTGTGTCGGGGATGCTCTGCTGGGCCTGGGCTCTCGCTGGGTTTCACTGGGACCCGCAGGGCTGCGGTGGCAGCGGGGTGGGGCGCCGCTTTTGTTGCTGGGGTTTAAGAGCAGTGAACGACTGGTGGTTGGATGGAGAAATAAATGGAGCGCCCCAAGGTGGGAGAAGGCGGGAAGTGCCGTCTGGGCCCACCTCTGACGTGGAGTTGGACCGGGTAAAGCCGGTTCAAGTGAAAATGTTTTGGGCTTCTGTTGTCCATCTGCGGTGGTGGAAAATTATGGCACATGAATAATACTTCCATGAGCAGAGCAAGAGTCCCCTGAGCATGTGTTTGTGAATAATGAACCCCAGGACACCCACGGCTGGCTTGGTCTTTTCTGTGGTCGGTTTGTATTTATACACCTGAAAGAAAAAGTGAACTTTTTTCCGCCCCCCCCTCTGTTTATTATGGTTGTTGAATAAAGAGAAGCAGACAATGGCCACCTCGGGGCAGCTCGGGATGTGTTTGCTGTGGGTGCGTGGGTTTTCCTGCCGCGGTAGGTGGCCAGTTGGAGCTGAGAGGCTTTTTCCATTAACTCATTATTATTATTATTATTATTGTTATTATTATTATTATTTTCCCCCTTCTTTAAATCCGTGGCTGGTTTTGGCTTTTCGAGGTGTGGGGTGTTGCGTGCCGGGGCCAGCAGGGGGCGGCCGTTTCCGCGCCGCTGCCGGGGGGGGCGCAGGGACTGGGGGTGTCGTGTGCGTGGGGTGTCATGTATGGGAGGGTTGGGGGTCACTTGGGGGTCCGCAGCGGGTGCCGGGGGTTGAAGAGGCTTTGGATGCTTCAGTGTGTGTTGCTGGTAACCAGTAAGGACCCCCTGTTCTCCCCCTGCCCCAGTGCCCCCCCATGTCCCCCGGGGGCAGTTCCCCCGCAGGCTTGTAGTTCTGCTGGAACCTGTTTCCCGGCTGCTGTCGCAGTGGGGAGGGTCTCTGCGTGTCTTTGCCTTTGCGAGCTATGGTCCACTGAGCCTGGGCTTCCTGCTGGGGACTGGGGAAGCCCCTCAGAGAGTGGAGGCACCCCCTTGTCCCCCCCCAGCTGGGCAGGATAAGCCAACTGTGTCCTTGTGCCCTTTGCAGCTGGAGGGGTTCTGTCCTTGGGTGCTGGGCAGTGTTTGATGCAGAGATCTGTGGATCCAGCCCAAATAATGGGTCTGTTTCATGCTCAGAGCTGCTCCCCAGCCCAGAGGTGACC
This sequence comes from Hemiprocne comata, assembly GCA_020745705.1. Classification (NCBI taxonomy): domain Eukaryota; kingdom Metazoa; phylum Chordata; class Aves; order Apodiformes; family Apodidae; genus Hemiprocne; species Hemiprocne comata. The sequence continues at coordinate 20,722,126 of CM036597.1, read as the reverse complement.
CGTGTGTCTCCTAGCATGAACTGTCCCACAAAACCAGCCTTCACTGAGACCTATGGAGTGGCCCGGCCAATTTTCCCACTTGACCTTGTCCAGAGCAGGGAAGGGTGCTGGCCAGCAAGGAGGCAGCATGGGCAGCTGGAGCCAGGCTGCAGTGCAGACAGCACAAAGGGTTCACCCCAAAACCAACTTGACTGTGGGGCTGTGGCTTGGGCTGGGCTGTGGGTGCCTGCTGCCCTTCATGGGTAGGGTCAGGGTGCAGCCCAGAGGTTATTCCTCTGAGCCTATTACTGAAGCTTTCCTGGGTTTAGGTCTGAGTATCCCAAGCAGCCGGGTGGCCCTGGTGGGAGACAGCTCCCCAGCCTGTCCACCTTTCCTGACATTTTTTCCTAATATTCAGCCAGCCCAAAGGGCCTTTGTTGGATTTTTTTCCTATCTCTTCCCTGCAATACCCTTTAGACCACCCTAAACAGCTCCTCTCCCCTTGCTGGTAGTGTTTATCCAGGCAAGGCACCTTCAGCCCCCCAGGACTTGCTCCAGCTGGCAGCCACAGTTCTTCAAGAAGGGCAGCGTGCTCCAGGCTGTTCCATCCCTCACCTCCCTGCTTATCAGCTCCTTGGGGAGCATTAACCCCTTTTGTAGGCACCCCATGCAAGCCCACGCATGTGCACACTGGGTGCCTTGTGCAGGCGTTGGGGTGGCCGGGGCCGAGCCCGTGGCGCTCTGCCATTCCTCGGCAATACCCTGGGAACTATTAATAACTCCGGGTGTGAATGCGGCTCATTCATGGGGCAGCACGGGGGAAGCCTGTGGTCTGGGCCATTGCTGCTCCTCCCAGCAGCCGCCCCGGCAGTGCAAGCCTCGGCTTTTCCTGCCCGCGGGGTCCGCGTGGGACCGGCCCTTTTGGTCCTGCCCTCTTTGCCGCCTGTTTATAGCTCAGCGTCTCCTGGAGATTTCCTGCCTCTCTGCCTCCACACCCTCCCTATTCCCGCTTTGCATGAGGAAATGAGTGGAAAATACTTGAAATCCTCCAAGCCCGGTGATTTTTATGCTGGCTGTCACCATATCTCTGGAGCTGCCAGGTGCTGGCACCCTGACCCATCACAGTGCCAGGCAAGAGCTGAGCCTGGGGCAGGATGAAGCGGTGTGACCTTTGCCCTTACCCGGCCGTGTTCCCTGTGTTAGGAATGTTGCCAAGTCTTTTTGCCTCTGTCCCTTTCCCCCTATGTGGCCAGAGTGAAATACACATCCAGGCTATCCCCGGGGGTGCTGGCTCAGTGGTCAGCACCCTGAGGCTTTGCAGCCATTGTCTGTTTGCAGAGGTTTTCTCCCCCTCCATCCCTTTCTGCCACCCTCCACAGTTCCTGGGGAGCAGGGCTCTGTGGATGTTGGTACTTCTGGGGGTGAAGGCTGGGCTGGGTTCCTAGTACCCCGATCCCCCTTCTGTCCCCTACTCAGCCTCCATCCACCTGGTTGTAGGGACCTTCCACTGATCTCCACCAGTGCGCATCTGTTTGCCGTGGCTGACCATGGAGGTGGCACTGGCTTCTTGTCCTCCAGTTGCAGGAGCCCTTGTACCCCCTGCCGAGAGGCTCCCTCACACAAAGATGTATAAAGACTTTCAAGTCAACAACAGCCTCATTGAGAGGCCTGTTGCCCACAGCCCTTTCCAGAGGCCAGGGCTGTGGCGTAGGGGCTGCAGCAGAAGCAGAGGCAGCTGAGGATTGGTGGGAGGAAGGTCAGGAGCTCGGGGCTGGGAAGGAAGGAAGGAGATGTGTATCGAAAGCCTCTCAGACTGTAAAAACAATAGAAAAAACTGTTTTTTTCCCCTGATCCTCCCACGTTGTGGTGCTTGGGCAACCCTCCAACTCCCACCAGTAATTTCAAGAGAAAAGCGGGTTTGTGGCATCACTACAATGTACCTGATCTCTCCTGCTTTTCTAGTCATGCCAAACCACATCACTGCCTGTCTCTCCTTGCATTGTGCCTGTGTTCTATGTTTGCCATTAAGCCTCTTGCTCACTATCCCATCACCTCTCTCTCACGCTCTGCCTTCTCTCTCCTCTTCCATACCCAGGGTGGTGCTTCCTGACCTCACAGAATCATGGAATCGTTCTGGTTGGGAAAGACCTTTGAAATCATCAAGTCCAACCATTAACCTAACCTCCAGCCCCTTTGCCTCCCATTTCCCACAAACAAGTTCCTCCCTCAGGTCCACCTTAAACACCGTTTTTTCCTCTAAGTTCCTCTGCGCCGGACCCTACCTCCCATTGTCTTCTTCACCCTCTGTGGCTTGTCCCATCTGATGTGACACAGCTCTGGAATCCACAAGCCAGGTTGTGAGACCTGTGTATGCTGCGGGGAGGATCTGCCTCATCCTGTGCTGTTCGAGAAGTAACTATTGAGCAGGAAAACCCCCTACAGTGTGAAGGGGATTTTCTGGGAACAAGTCCTGCAGGAGCAGCCTCTCTGCTCCTCTCGGCACCTTGCTGTGTTTTGCACCCCTGGTTTTGCCACCTGCTTGTTTTAATGGGCCAGGAGAGTGAGGGATGGTTGGGCATCTGTCCAAGGACTGTCTCGGGGGTCGTCTTTGGGGTTGAGCAGCCTGAGAGACCCTCACAGGTGGGGAGGTAGCAGCTGTTGGGTGTCCCTGTCCTGGGCCCCCCAGCCCATGGTCTGGTGCACTGGTAGCAAAACCAGGGCCAGGAACAGACCCTGCAGTTGCTGCTGCCAGTCTGGAAGTGGATAGAGAGAGACAGGGCTGAACAGAGGGGGTAACCGGGGGGCTGAGGGCACTGCGGGACACAGGGTCTGGGATCGTGCTGGGTTTCACATGTGTGTTTTTTCCACGGTTTGGCTTGCCCGTGCGTGCATGGTGCAGCCTCGGGACCTTCAGCCTCGCAAGGTCGGCGCTGGGGAGCAGCGTTTCGGTTCCTCTGCTCCGAAGCACTGATGGATGCTGCTGAGCCGGGGCGACCCTCGCGGGGTGCGGGTCCGACTGCCGGCTCTGCGGGGACGGGGGGGCGTGCAGCGGTGCCGGAGCCGGGTGCCGGAGCCAGGGGCGGGCGGTCCCAGGGCGGGCGGCCCAGGGGCGGTCCCAGGCAGAAGCGGGCGGAGCTGGCGGGGCCCCGGGCACAGCCCCGCACCTGCCGCTCTCACACCGACAACAGCCGGAGCCGCGGCTGGCACCAGCCCCAGCCCGAGCCCGCCCGTGGCGGCGCCGGGGCCGAGGGGTTCTGCACCCACCCATCCACTCTCCCTGCACCCTACTCCTCTGCTTGCCGGGACTCGGCATTTCCCCCCAGGACGAGGGGCAGCACAGCCTGAAGGTAAATCAGGAACCTGCGGTTCCCCCGAGCGCCTGTGGCGAGGCGTGTGAGGGGCCTGGGAGGGGAAGAGGGGCCGAATTTTGGAAGATAGCGTCCAGCAGCCTGCGGCTCCGGATGATGCTTCTCCGGCCAAGCTGCCCCTGGAGCTGCTTCTCGCAGCAGCACGATGCTGCCCGGGGGGTTATGGGCTGTTGGGGTGTCTGTGTGTGTGGACAGACGTGGTGTGGGGCAAGGAGGCTGTTGCTGTAGCTGAGGAGGAGTAGAAGCTGGGAGCTGCTCGGAGCTGCTGCACATTTCCTGGCATGCTGGAGCTGTTACTGGATCCCGGTCATTCCCCGGCTGAGTCACAGCAGCGCGTGGGGTGAGAGGCCTCTGCTGCCATCCGAGTTGGGCTGGGCTGCCTGGCTCCTTCTGGCAACAGGTTTTGGGCTGCCCAGATTTTCTAAGGGGTCCTCTTCACCCCCCCCTCTAGCTGGGATTACTGACAAATTGGTGTCTGGAAAAGCACAGATTTGCCAACCGATCCAGAGAGCCACTGAGTTCATGGAAAAACCGTGTTGACGTCAGGAGGCCGCGGATCAGGCTCTTGCGCTATAGCTGGGGGGAGGCTGGACTCTGTGTTCTGGCTTTTGGCACCGTGGGCACGTGTTTCCAGTTGATTGTCCCTTTTGGAGACCTGTCTTTGGTAGAAACGGATGGGTTTGCCTTGTGTGCGTAGTTTGTCAGGTTGGGAGCGAGCAGTAATCTGTCAGAGCGTGCTGCCAAGGTGAGAGGCTATTTGTTCAGGGGCTGTTTGATCGTGGCTGACTTAAACACCAGCTCTTTGTGTGTTTGGTTTTGTGGTTTGTGTTTTGGAACAGCTCCTTGGTGCAGAGGGCAGAGGAGCTGCCTCTCGTAAAGACCCTTGTACAGTCCTGGGATGTCAGAGCACATATTGTGATAATTTTGGCAAAAGTCTGCATTCTTCTCCATGTGCATACTTGAATTCTTATCAATGAATGTGCTTTTTTCTGTTTACATTCTAACTGAAGCCCAGTTGTGAGAGGTGGCAGTGGTGCTGGTGCCACAGCCCCTGGCTGCTCCCTGCACATGAGGTCTGCTCCTCACTGCAAGCCTGGCAGGGGGCATGGCCCAGCTCAGACCCCCTCAGCCACTCTCCCTTCCTGTAGGGAAAAAAATTAGCTTCCCCCTCCTTTTACCAAAAGCTCGTCAATAGTTTCCTTGTGCGACAAAGCATCAAGTCCCTGTGGGGAGCAGGTGTCAAACCCGGCTTCTGAGGAGGTGTTCACATTTACTTCATATACTTGCACTTCCTCTGAGAAATATGTTTCTAATAAAAGACCAACTGAATAAATCAAATTGTGCTTCTCTTAAACATTCCTTGTCTGCACTGCCTCAAATGTCCAAACCTGAGTATATGCATGGGACAGGCTGCCAGCAGTTCAGTTTCGTAAGAGAACAAAATATGGTTGTGCCTAAGGGCACTGCAGTACTTCCCCTTGGTTTTTGTACTAATTTCAAAAAGATTTGAAGGTTCTCAAAGTCAATTGAAATAGAAGAGGGGAAAGAAAGGTTGCCCTTTCCCTGAGGGCATAGCAGAGGTTGCTGTGTGACTTTGCAGGGGAGGAACAAGCCAAGGAGCCGGCTGGCCCTGAGCCCTGCAGGTGCTGTGGATGGTGCAGAGGGCAGGTGCCCTGGCCCTTCTGTGCCGTGGTGGAGCTGCTGGGAGCCAAGCACGGCCCTGGTTTCACTCTGTGGGGAGCAGGGTAAATAATCCCCCAGCAGGGAGGAGAACTGAGTCTCCTTCCTCAAACTGGGCATTTCTTCAAGAGCCTGAGACAGTTTGCCCGTTCAGGGGCTTGCGGGCTCGCCTTTGCACTTGGCATGGTTTTTTGGAAGGGGTTTTCTGCATTCAGATGTACGTGGGAGTTTAATCCTCCAAGTACGAGGCTGCTGAGGCAGGAAATGCCTCTGGCGCAGTTGCTGCGGCCCCGGCTGCGTGGGGAGCTGCGGAGGGTCCTGTGGGACCCCTGCCCTGCTGCAGGGCTCATCATCCCATCCCAGCGGTGCCTCAGACAGCACGGGTATCTCCTCCCATCTCTGCCAGCCTGGTAATGGAGATGTGGCTCCATCCCTCTGCCTGCCAGGTTTGATAAAACATGGTGCCAGAGCCCCCAGGATGAAAGATGAGCGGGGTTTGTGGTGTAACAGGATTCCAAGGACAGGCTGAGGGCTGCGAACACTGGGATGCCATTGATCTTACCAGGCCTTCCATCCCACCCTGTGCCCATAATGGTCCTGCCCCCAAACCGTGGGTGCTGCCCAGGGTGAGCCGAGGTGGGAGCTGAGGCGCGTGTGGCAGCGGGGATATCTGTGAGGGAGTCAGGTCTTCTCCCTGCTCAGCTTTCCTTCCTCCACACGCTCTTCCAGTCCCACGGGAAGCATGCAGGAGGCGTTGGGTTGGATTTAGCCATGCTGGAAAGTGGCTGGAGCCTCACTGGGGCTGGTGGCCAGGGCAGAGGAGCGTCCATGAGCCTTTGTGCCAAGCTCCCACATGCTCTGGAGAGGACCGGCAGCAGTGGTGGCCGAGGGTGGCCACATTCCAGCAAGGCCGGGGGTCTGCCGCCCTGTTAATGATTGAGCCACAATAACCCTCCTTGTGTGAGCCTTTCTGAAAGTCACCTCCGGATAATTATATTAACTTTTCCATGCTGCCGGGGCTGGGCGCGGAAATTTAAAGAGACAGGGTTTTTTTTCCCTACGTTCCCAGCAAGGAATTAGTTTCTAGGTGCAGGAGGTGATGTGCTGGCTTGCTGGTTTTCATTGTCCTGCTTTGTCTTTTGATTAAATTGGTGCAATATTTGCAGGGTTCTGCAGAAGGGACTGTGTGTGGGGCTGTGTTGGCTGTGCTCTGCCCTACTCCATGCTCATCCTTCCCCTGCCCAGTGCTCCCTCTGGATGCCCACCCTGAGCCCATGGGACACGGCTCCCACAGGATGCTGGGCTGTCCATCCCCCATCCTGGCTGCTCAGTCTTGCCACCCAAGCAGTGTCTGGCTGTCCCCTGCTGTCCTCTCTGCAGTGGGGTTAATAATCGCCAGGCTCCCCATGGCTTTGCCGAGCTGGTGGAAGGATCCCTTATCAGAAGAGGGCACCTGTCACCCGGTGCCAGTGACAGGCAGAGTAAACGTTAACGGCCAGCCCTGGGAACAGGCACAAACAAGTGCAGAGGCTTGGAGCACCTTCCCTGGCAGGTCTGGCTGTTTCATATCCCACTGCATGGAGGCACATGTCCAGCGTGGGTTCCCTGTGCTGTCCCTTGGCCCAGCTCCACCGTCACAACATTGTGCAGGTGTGAAACCCACCAGAAAAATCACCAGGAGAGCTTTCTGTGTCACCTTAGAGACTGAGGGGGGCTGCTTCCTGGAGGGTATGGGACACTGTGGGATGCAAGAGAAAAGCATTTTGGAATTGCACCGGGCTTATCATGGCATGTTTAGGAGAGGAATCAAAGGTGGGAAAAGGGAGGGATCAAGGATGTTTGGGTGGGAGCAAGCATGGGAAAATAGAAGAGCAAGTGGATAAAAGGATCAGAATCAATGGGCACAAATGGAAACATGGGAGTTTCCATCGGAACATCAGGAAATGCATTTTTACCATAAGGATGACTAAGCATTGGAACACGTTACACAGGGAGGTTGTGGAGTTGGTTTCTTTGGAGATTCTCAAAAACTATCTGGACATGGCCCTGACGGCTGACTCTAGGTGGCCCTGCTTGAGCATGGAGGTTGGACCAGAGGACCTCCAGAGGTCCTTTCCTACCTCAACCACTCTGTGATTCTGTCCCCTACTGTGGCTCCCCATGTCTGTCTCACAGGTCCCACTGAGACATTCTGGTCTGATTGCTGCTGTGATGGGGCCAGGCTGTGGTTTGGTGTCACACTTGTGTGCGTGGGATGCATGTCCAGGGGTGAACATCTGGATTTCCATGGACCCTGCAGCCAGGGCTTGGGCCTTCCATTGCTTAATTGGGAGCAGGAGCTTGGCAGCTCCTCTGGGTTGGCCCAAGAGTCCCCGCACCAGAGCCCAGGTGGGAAAGTCTGGGAGGGAAAAGCATCTGACTGCAACACGCGGTGCTGGGCCCGCAGAGGGCCTGTGCATTCAGGGCCGGTCCCAGGCTCTCTGCACCCTTTGGGAGTGGGCTCTGATGCCTGTCTTCAGAGCTCGCTGGGGCACAAGTGATTAATGCCACTAATTAAGGGCTCCACGCTGCCAGTGCTGCCTGTGCAGGGGGCAGCGGGAGACAGCACTTCTGGCCCGCACGTGTGTCATTGCTCAAGGACATGATATTTTCAAAGGTGGGGTTTGAAACTCCACATGGTGGGGTTTTCATTCTCCCTCTCTGTTTTTTTTCCTCCCCCTGTCCCCCCCATGAATTTGACAAGAATATTTTTGGTGTTGTCAAGGGCACCAGTTCAGTTTCTGAATGTCCTTTTGTCTTGGGCAGCACAGAGAAGTCATGCTCTCCCCTCATTTCTCTGGAAATAGGAACAGAAGGACTTGCCCCCCTTCCATCTCTTGTCTTCCCACCAGGGGCTGCAGGATGGGCTGGTAGCTGCAGCTTAGCCTGGGCTGGAGGAGGGCGTGCAGGCAGCGAGGACAAGAAAGAGCATTTAAAGAAAAAAGGAATTAAAAAACACCCAAGACTGAGGAGGAGGAAGCTTTGCTGCAGGCGCTGGGCTGGGTTCAGGGCAAAGTGGAGGTTTGGTCAGGGGGGGCTGGCAAGGGGTGGCTGGGGGTCAATTCCCTCCACTGCTCCCAGCGAAACTGGAAATGGCCACGGGCAGTGGTGGGTAGAGGTGTCATGAGGCTGCAGGATGGTGACACTTGGCGCTGACTCAGAGTGCACTTGACCTCATTTCATCAGTGTCGTTGGCCAAGAAGGAGGATGTCTGGGTGATCAGGGCTGGCCTTCCAGCTTCTTTTTCCCAAACAGGCAATTTCCCCATGGCTGCTGTTCCCCTTCCCAGCAAACCTCCTGGGTACGCTGTCCCTGCTGAGAGCCACCAACATGCGCCAGCCTCAAGGGTTGGGGTTGGCCATGGACTGTGCCTGTGGGATTTCTCCTGGGACGGAGCCCTGGGAGCTGTGGTGGTGTATCAGGAGCAGCAAGGACTTAGGAAGCAGTAGTTGTCCCCCAGTTAAAAATAATGGGCTTCTAGGAAAAAAAAAGATAAAGAAGAGCAAACCCGCAGGTGCTCCACAAAAACCTCAGCAGCTGTTTGTCCCCTCCTTTTTGTTTCATTCAGCATCCTTGCATCCATCTCCAAGTATTTTTCTCTTCATTGGTTCTGGTTTTGATCTTTTGTTGCTCATTTGGAGCAGGGAACACTTGCACAACCTCATTAGTTCCTGTGGGGCAGGAACCTTCCCTGCCCACTGGCCACCACTGCTGGCAGGCAGTGGCAGAGGAAGGTGGCAGTGCATCTGATGCTTGTTCTCCCAGGACTTCATCCTGGCAGGAGGATGGAGGAGTTCTGCGTGGTGCTGAAGTGTAGAGGTGCTTTTACTGTCCCAGTGCCAACGTGTAGCAGGCACAGTGCAGTGGTGGGAGCACCCAGGGCTCCTTGGTTCATCTGGCCAGGACTGTGCTCCCAGCACATCCCTTGGTGCACTCCACATCACTGCTGGGGATGTCCACCCACACAACAGCCATCATCAGCCCAACAGGACATCTGCTGGATCTGCTGTGGGTTTGCTCTTCCTTACAGCTTTCCACGTGGGCCTCTTCAGAGGCTTTAGATGCCAAAATGCTGACTCAGTCACTGAATTTCCTTGCACAGAGGAAGCCAGAGGAAGAACCCTAAGCCTGCAGAAGTGTCCTTCTCTTGCAGAGCTCTCCAAAGCACTTGCTGCTGCTACCAGCCCATCCAGGCTCTGCTCCTGCAGGGATCAGGGCTGTTCACACCAGATACCTCAACAGATGAGGCAAAAAAGGACGGACTGAGTAGAAATCATTTATCTTCTCAGGAGTCAGGCGTGATCTCCTGCTGAACCCTCAACTTGTACTCCGGATGGACACTTGCTCTCCAGCCAAGTGGAAGCTGATCCTGTTGCTTTCCTTTCCCACGCCCAGGGCCTGCACACACCTCTGCAGCATGACTTTTCCAGGGCTGCTGCTGTTCAAGAAAAAAAAAATAAAAATACCAACAAGTATTTTAGGCATTTTGCAGCAGCAGCTGAATTGTATCAAACTACTTTGTGCATCTGGGACGTAAAGCCTGAGTATACATTTTTTAAGGGGCACATTCAGGGAGGCGTTGTGGTCTGGTGACAAAGGAAGGATTTTGTGGATGCAGGGAGCTGTGCTGTACTCTTGGCTCTGCTCTGGACTCGGCTTCAGAAGGGGCTTTGCCTTGGCTTTCTCCTGTGTGGAAGAGGGATAACAGAATTGCCTCCTCTGTAGATTGTGACCTGTGAATGCACAGGGACACCAGCAGATCCTGCCACCAAGTTGTATTTCTTGGTCCTGCCCCATTACCTTTCCTCTCCAGTGGCCCTGGGATGCCTATGCCTACTCTTGTGAGACAGCTGCCTCTCTGTCTCCTGTATTTCTTGGGTTCCTCCTGCTTCTCTTTCTTCTTTCCTCTATTTTGTGTAGAGATGTTGGTAGGAATCCAGCTGCATGGGGCCTTGCAGGAGTGCCAGCAATGGGAGCAGCTGGGTGAGCTCCTCCACTGCCTGGCTGTGGGATTGGAGCTTGTGGTTGTGCAAGGTTAAGAGTGGGAGCCCCAGGCTAGGAACAGGTTTTGAGGGTCCAGTTCTTTCCATATCAGAAACAGAGTTAGCATGTGGATTGTGGGTTTCAGACCATTTTTGCTCAAGACCTGGTGATGCTGCAGGGACACAGGGACAGACAGCTGGCAGGAGGCTCCTGTCGCATCACCAATCTGGAGCACAGGCACCTCAACACTCCCAGAGCCTGAGGCATGCGGGTGGCTGGGTTTGCAGCAGGGACTGAAAGGGTTAAAGCTGCTTTGCAGTGTGATTTTTTTATTTTTTTTTTAAAAGCCATTTCCTTCATGTCCAGAGACAGTTTATTTTCTGGGCATTCTTCGGGACTCAGGGAGGTGCCTTTTCTTTAAGGCATTTCCTGTAAGCAAGTTTATATTTGGATTGGGGAGGGTGGGGAGAGGAGGTGGGTGCTGGGGAGGGTCTGGCAGCATGAGCCGAGTGACCTCAGCTTTTGGCTCCTTGTCCCAAATTGTCTGAGGTGGCAGCTGTGGGAGCAGTGGCCGCAGGACCGGTGGCTGTTGGAGTGGGGTCCCATTTGTCCCAGCCATGGCTGGGGTGGTGAGTGTGGGCTGTCAGGGACCCGAGACACCCATTTGCATGGATGGGTCAGGGCAAACAGGATCAGAGAGTGGCTGCCATGGGCTTGGAGCTGAGGAGATTGTGTGTCTTCCCTCTCATTGCTTCTAAGTAGTGACCTCCTGAGGCACTGTTACGTCCCTCTCTAACATCCATAGGGTTTCTAGGTCAACATTAGGAATTTAAGGAGCAGGCAGGTTTATCTTCGCCATCATTCAGCACTGCTAACACCAGAAAGTAGCTGTCTGTCTTTGCCCAAGGAGTGGTCAGTGCCAAGAGAAGGTGACCTGTCATCCCTGCCCACCCTTTGAGACCATCTGTTCCATTACCTAGAAGATGATGAAGATAAGTGCTGCTGGACCTCAAACTCTGACCTCTGTCTAATTCTATTCCCTCCCCCAAGGTGGCTTTGATTTCTGTTAAAAACAATCAAGGAAACATGGTAGTATGTAAGATTGTAAAAATGTACTGGGCTCTTGATGGCTGTAGTGCAGATTTCACTCTTTTCCTCTTGGTATTTGGTCAGACCTGAATTCTCATGCAAGGTCCCCAGGGCCAGAGCCCCGCTGTCCTGGGCAAGAGGTGGTGGCTGTGTTCCCCTCCAAGGCAGTGCCCCGGTTCAGGCAATTCTCCCATTGTTCCCCATGCCAAGTTTCTTCTCCCTATTTTGTTTTCTTTTTATTACTGTGATTTCCTAACATCGGAAGAGGCGAGTTATGAAACTGGAGTTATCCAAACACGTCTCGTTTGAAGATAGCATTTCATCCAGCAGATGCAGCTTCCTGCTCTGTAAATGGTTTCCATTGTTTCTCCTTGGCTCCTGGCCCCATCTCTGCTGGGGCCACTGGTTGTATCACTCAGATCTGGCAACCCCAAGAGTGGGGGTCCCAGCCTCAAGATGCTGCTGGCCATAGGGTGGTGTCAAAAGGTTGAACTAGGAATGCTGTTATTCTGTAGATAGCCTCCAAAAAAATCTGGGAGGCTGACTGGAGGCTGCCTCTTTGGTGGGGTTAACAAGACAGCATGCCTGTGGTTGGCCACTGCTCCAGCAAGGGATGCCCCCATTTTCCAGTACGTGTCCACTCTTCTAACAAGACTCTGTCTGGAGGGACCAGTTGGTGCTGGAACTTCTGGGCCACTTCTGCTGGAACACACCCCAAGTGTTTGCTCCAAATATCCACCTTGATGTTATTTACCTGTGGGATCCCAAATATTTGAGCGGGATTCCAATGGCATGGCCAATGACCCATTGGGTCAATGACCCATGGCCCATTGGTGACACAGGGATGAGACATGGCACAGGGAGCAGTTCCAAAATGCAGCACTGTTTCAAATTCCTGTTGCAAACCGAGGTCATCTTGTGCTTGGCCATGTACAGAGATGGCCACTGACCTGATGGGTGACATCTGGATTTTGAGAGAGGAAGAACCCAGGGCAGAGCGGATAAATAACATAGGGTGGTGCTGGTATGATGAGGATCCTTCCATCATACAAAAGAAGCTGTATAATTTTCAAATCTTTTGTAGGCACTGCGTAGATGGGTGGTTTGGAGGTGCACCCTTGGTGCCTGCTGGTGGGGGCTGCTGGTGACAATCTCAGGTTGCTGCATGCTGGTGGGAAGCCTGGCCAGAGCTCCTGAGGGCACCCATGGGCATTCCTTGCACTCGTGCAGGGTATTTCTGCCAAACATGACATGGAAAACATTGGGAAGAATGGAGTTGATTTTGTTTAAAGGTGTTTTGCTATCACTGGGAGGCAGAGAGCTGAGGCTGTGTTTGCTGGAAAGGCATCGAGCCCACAGAGTTCCCTGCCATGTGTCCTGGTTGGAGCTGGAGAAAGAAAAGCCCTCAAATCATGTGCTGCATGGTGTCCCATCATCCAGCAGAACTGCTTCATCTGAGGCAGCACAAGGAATGCCAAACCCTTCCCTGCTTCCAAAGGAATTGCCTTTGGCTGTGTTTACAGCCTGGCCTCCTCTCCCCTTGGGTTTTGCATCTCTTAAGTTTCTCTGGCTGAAGCCCCACAGAGGGCTCTCAGCCAGGTTTGTAGCCGTGCAAGCTGCAAAGAGACACCAAACCTGTCTCTTCAGTAACTGGAAAAATGCCAGCTAGTTTAGCCCTGGTTTTAAACGTTTGATCTGGAACGCAAAAAAGTGTGCATTGATTTTCCCATTGGATGGTTAAAGAGGAGATGGGCCTGAAGAAAACAGTGAGCAGCTTCTTGCATAGCTGCTGCAGATATGACTGATGGGTTTGTTGGTGGAGCATGTGGCTGGGCTTACTTCCCGTTATGCCTGCTGAACTGGGGGGTGGTGGGTGGAATAAATGTTTTGATGGTGAAAAGCTGGAAATCCCACTTTGCAGCACAGATGTGGCTGCTGAGGCAGGGAGGGGACAGCCCCCTCCTCCCTGCTGGTGTGGCCACAATGTTTGGTGTTCTTCAAGACCCCCATCATGAAAACAAGCCTGCACTGTTGGGTCTATTAATTCTCTATACTCTTAGTTCTGCTTTTCAGAGGAGGTGTGAGACATGGTCCCTCAAGCAGGACACCTGCCAAGAGAGGCTCGTGCCTTCTCCTCCTTCCTGTTTTAGACTCCCTGGTGTGGGGTGGCACAGTGCCCTGCGTATCAGGTAGCTGAGGTCTCCCCCTAGACCATCAGGTTTCTCTGTGAGCTGCTGAGGCCTTGGGAGCACCACACCACAGAGCCCTCGGAGAGCTTTTGGGCGAGAAGAGCTGCAGGTCCTGGTCTGGTGCTCCTCCCTGTCTGAATGCTCTCAGCCATGGTCAGGGATGAATCCTGGTCTGCATGGTCGTCTGCTCCACAGCTGCACTCCTTGGGGTTCCTCACCACCATGAGGACACAGACATGAAGCTGAGTGGTTACTGGGAGTCCCCTTGCATGTGTTCCACCAGGCATGACCACATCCTTGCCCAGGCCCTGCAGCTGCTCTGATATGCAAGTTGGGAGAGGTGGGTGAGGTGCCCACGTTATTCCTTGTCCTGTCCTCTCTGATTGGTCCCCAGATGCTGGGAGAGGTCTTTGTGGTGGTGGCAGGACACATAGCATGGGGTTGAAGAAGTGCTCAGGGAAGAAGACAGCCAGAGCTGGTTGGTGAGCCGAAGCTTTCACGCCTCGCGCTCCTTTGCCCGGTCACACGGATGCTCTTAGCTGTGACCTTGGACTTGCAGGAAGGCAGCACATGGCTGCAGGATTCTGGGCAGTGGGGCGGTGGCAGCAGGCTGGGACTTGGCTGGAGGGGAATTTTGGGTGGATTGCCTTTCTCTGTCGGCAGAGCCTGTTCCGAGAGGCGCTGGGTGTGCCCGGAGCTCTTCCTCTGGTGCAGGAAGCCATGGTGGGGTCACGCCGGCCCCGGGGCTGGGGCGCAGCCATCCTTCTGCTCCCCGTGCCCACCTCTCCTGCTCTTCTTCTCCATAGCTTTCCCACCTGCCTAGAGAAGCAGTAATTTTTGAAAATTAATGCATTATTTAAATTTATGTTTTGCATGAATGGAGCGTGTTTTTGTGAACATTCGTTACGGGATGGGGAGGTGCAGATGTTTGCTCATTAATTAGGCTGTGCAGAGCGGCTGCCGGAAGCGGCACCAAGCGCTTGGCAGAGCGCCGCCGGTTGACGTTTTTTTCCTTCCTGCCCCTTCTGGGCTGTACAAACCCTGCCCCAGCCCCTGGCTCTGCAGCAGCAGCCCCCACCTCTGCCCCCTCCCACAGAGCTGTGCTTTGGGCTGGCATCTCTCCTTTTGAGGTGCTGGGTCGGTCCCCAGGCAGGTTCCCCACCTCCCTGTTTCTTTGGCTGCAGCTGTCAGAGAAGGTAGATAAGGGGGTCAGAAGTCTCAGCGATTGGTATTCGATACGGTTCTCTGACATCTTATCTTTGGTCTCCATAGAGAGGAGGAAAACATGGTGAATTAAGACTATCTTGGCAGGGCCAGCCCTTCCCAGGGTCCTGCCTCATGGGACCTAAAGTCTCTGGGATCCCAGTCTCCTTATTGCAAATTAACAAATCTGCCCTGTGAGGAAAGGCTGAGAGAGTTGGATTGTTCAGCCTGGAGAAGAGGAGACTGAGAGGGGATCTCATAAATATCTATAAACATCTAAAGGGAGGTTGTCAGGAGGGTGGGACCAGACTCTTTTCCACGGTGTCCAGTGACAGGACAAGGGGCAATGGGCACAAGCTGGAGCACAGGAGGTTTAAGTTAAACATAAGAAAAAAATTATTTACTCTGAGAGTAAAAGAGCCCTGGGACAGGCTGCCCAGAGAGGTTGTGGAGTCTCTATCCCTGGAGACATTACAAACCCATCTGGATTTTTTCCTGTGGGATCTACTGTAGGTGATCCTGCTCTAGCAGGGCGTTTAGACTAGATGATCTTCAGAGGTCCCTTCCAATCCCCACCACTCTGTGACTCTATGAACACAGAGGTCCTGGGTGTCCTTGGGCTGTGTTGGCAGCACTGGTTGCTTCCTGGCTGCTACCCCTGTGGACATCACCTGCACTCTGGGGGTACAAACCACTTCTAGAGCAGAAGCTGTGCCAGGGAACGGGGGCTGTCACTCATGCCATTTCAAAGCAGGTCAGCACTTGATTTTCTAACCACTTGTGGATGCCGTGTGTTAATTAAGGGCTTTGGGTCCCTTCAGAAAACATCCATGTGCGAGTCAAAAATTAGTCACTCATAAACATAGACACGGATGAGTTCTAGGAAGATGTGAACTGATTGGTTTACCACAAATGACGTTTGCCTGCAGCTCGAAGATAGGAGTTTCTGAGACAAAGGTTTCCTCAGAAAAGCCAACAGGAGAATCGTTGCACTGTAGTGCTGCTGAGAAATAACGCTTGCTTGGGAAGATACAGACACTTTAAAGTGTTGTTCTGAAAGACACGAAGATGACTGCTGGGGATGTTTACATGTGTAAATACTGCTGTGCAAAGCAGTATGGGACTGAGGGGGCCTGAGGGCTCCAAGGCTGGGCAGCCCCTGTGGGGTGCGGGGAGGGGAGACCATGCTGCTGAGGTTCCTCACCCTGCCACACGTGGCCATATGGGCTTCAAGCCCTACAGAGGGCTCGTCCTGGATGGTTTCCACAAGCCCAGGAGACCTGAGTGAGCTCCAGGACAGCTTTGGTACTCCTGCCCCAAAATGATGGGTTGAGCAGGGCTTCACCACTGTGTATGGCCACTGCAGCAGGGGTCTTCTTGGAGAGTTTCCTCTGTGTGTGATTGCAGGTAGATATTCCAGTATGACTGTCTTTAGGGCAAAGTTTTCCTAGCATAACCCCTAGAAGGCACTGGACATGGGTTGGAGCCTCCATCAGTCCAGTCCCCCTGAGTGATCCCCTCGTTGGGAGGGGAATTTGTCTCCCCTGAGCATCAGGCTTCTCCTTGCTCTGTCTGGCTGTGAGGACAAGCCAGACCTTTGTGCTGTCAGGGCAATACTCTGCTGGGCAAGAAAACCCTGAGGACATCTTGCTGTGACAAATCTTCTTTTACTGACAGAGGGGCTTTCACATGGAAGCTGGAAAAAACATGCCCGTTCCTGCCAAAAGGCGCTTCTTTGCCAGTAACTGGCCTCTGCTCTCTAATGCTGCTACTGCAAATGGTTGGTGTGTTGAATTAGGGCTTCCTGCTGTCTTCTAGCCCATGGACTTCTCCTTGGCCTGACCCTGGGAATGGCTTCCTCTGCCTCCGACCTGGCTGTCTGCTGCCACTGGAGCCACTCGGATGCATTTGGCGTCATTGCTTCCCTTGGGCCAGAATAGCTGTGTTGGGGGTGTGAGCTCATGTGCCTGTAAATCCCTCGGAAGGCCAGGAAGTACCTGGTTAATTCATAAAACAGAAGGAGAGAGTAATTTGGACCATCTCTCAGAAGTGTTTCCTATTGCTTATAGTAAAGATCTGGAATTCAGGATGATCCTTCAGCTGTGGAACTGTCCACCGTCCGTAGCTTCCCAGATCCTCCCTGTGCTATAATGTGACCAGGCTCTTCAGCCATGTTCCCCCAAGGCTTTCCTTCTTCAGCTCCTCAGAACATGCCACGTTACACATAAAGGCCATGCTTCAGACTGTGTTTGGGCTATAGGTCAGCAGGTATGTGGGAAGGGAGGCAGGGCCAACTGCACAGGTGGCTGGGAGGGCTGCCCTGGTGGCAGACAGACTAAGTGGGACTGAGCCAGGTGAGCTGAGCCTGCTGGATGCATGGTTTGTCTTCCATTGGGATTCAGCATCTTGACTGTCAGGCCAGCATAAGAGTCTATGATATTTCTTGAGGGCAGCTTTTGCATCCTGTTTTGTAATATTCCCTGACATTCCCCACATTCCTGGCAAAGAGACATATTTTTGAAATGTTTCTTTGTCTCTTAGCAAAACTGTGACAGCCTTAAAAACTACTTCTCTAAAAGCCCCTTGGCCTGCTCCCTCCAGTGGCTTCTGTTAACTCTATAAAGGAAAGGAAGCTGTTGAGCTTGGTCTGGAGCCCCAACACTGTCTCCATCCAGTGGGGAGAGAGGAAAAAAAAGAGAGTGGAAAGGTCACAGACTCCTGCTTGGCTTGGGTGACCTCCATAAACCTCAGGTCTATGCTATCTGGTTGCACCCTTCTCCCAAGGTTTCACTCTGACCTCCATGTTTTTGTGATGATTATGGGCTCATTGGCTGTGCTTTCATCACCACTGCAGCCCATCTGGAGGGTCCTGGGTTTGGAGGAGAACTTTGGAGGCACCACAGTGATCCTTGGGTTGGTGTCCTGCCTCTGGTGCTGGCCTCTTGTGTCTTACCTACTGGGGCGTGAGGAAGGAAGCTGAGGGGTGGGTGAGCTAAATCTAGTGCTGGCTTCCAGCAATTCTCTCTTTGCAAGGAGAGCACTTGCTTTCAGTCCCAAGAGGGTCAAACCTTTTTGGTTCAGGGATTTAATTCCCATGCCACGTCAAAGCAGGGTCATGTGCTCCTTGAGCAGCATGAGTGGGACGCATGTTGTGAGCTGGACTGGGCGGCCGTGGCCTCTTAGTTGGAGCATGGCTGTCTCTGGAGCCCGGTACATCCCTGCATCCCTGGGACCTGAGATCACATTTGGAAGTGGCTTTTGACTCCTCCCGCATTGGTGGAGATGTTACAGATGGTTGCTTGTAGCTTAGATGGCCCCCAGGACAACCCCCCACCTGTAAGGAGGTGCTGCTGGCAGCTGTGTGCCCTTGCTCTCACATCTGCAGGTGTTTTCACCCTGCTCCTTCCCAAGGTTTGCTCATGGATAGATTTACCAGCCTGTTCCTCTCAACTGGGCCTTGCTGCCCTTTGGGCCCAGATGTCCCCTGCTAGATCCTACTCAGCCCAGAGCATCTCCCAGCTCTTTCTGTGAACTGTTTGTGTCAAAAGCACCAACGTGGGGAGGTTCATGCAGAGAACGTGCTTTTCATTACAGAGACTGATCCCATGTCAACCAGAGCTTCTCACTTTGGCTGCACTGTTTCCCTCAGCTTTGGTCTGCCTGGAGAGGGGGGACAAGTCCTGGCTGCCTGGAGGGAAGGAGCAGTCCCAGAGCAAGGCCAAGCTCTAATGCGTTGAGTGAAGACCATGAATTTGGAGAAAACGAGGCAATTAAGTTTAGATATCTTGGAGGGTAGACACTCTTGATCTTGAACCATCTTCTTCCAGAGCTTTTAATCCTCGTTTGTATCTTGAGGGACTGGGAAATATACGATGGATCCATCTTTGCTTCCAGTTTTCCCAGCCCTCCCATCTCTTGGGCATGGGGAGGGTTGTGTCCTTTGCAGCTCTTTGCAAATGAGCTTCCAAACAGCCAACTGAGAGGAACCTCAGCTGAGATCCATGGTCAGTAGTTTGACTGGTCAAGGTCTGGTGGGATGGGAAAAGGGGTCTTGGTGGTCTCCATCGCTCTCCTCCCTCCCGCTCGGTCCTGCTTCCTGAGCCTGGTGCCAGCAAAATGCAGCTCTGCAGGGATTTCACTTTTGAGCATCATCTCAGTGCTTGATTTTTCTGGGTGCAATTGAAAGCTGCAACTCATCCGGTTGGAATGGGCATCCCGTGGCCAGCCACCTTGGTGTCCCTGCTCTGGGAGAAGTGAGCTGGTCCCAGTGCTCAGGCAGGGCTTAAGGAGAGCTGCAAACAGTTCAGCTGTGAGCGTGTGCACTCTGGGTGGGCAGGGTTAATGAGGGCAGGGTTAATTAGCTCCGTACAGTCGATCTGCATGGAAAAATCAGAGCTGTCTGGCTGACCGCCTGCGGGAAGGTCTTTGGCCGGGAGTGCTCTCGCCTCCTGTGGATGGTCCCAGGCTGGCCAAGGTGGGTGACCAAGGAGGCTGGTATTTTTTTTCTGCATTTAATCCGTGGTTTCCAATGGACAAAGCCAGGATTAACAGCTTCTGCCGTGGTGAGTCTGCTCGTGCCCAGCTTTGTGTTTTCACCCTGGAGGTGGTTTCAGACAGCAAACATGCTCTCGGGGGGGAGATGGGAAGGTCTGTAAAATGATCTTTTTTCTTGTCAGAGATCTCTCAAAAACAGCATTTCCTTTGTAGCGAGTCAGTTTGCTTTGGCTTTTATGCAGCAGGGTGAGGGAAGGGTTAGGAAGTGTAATTTCTTTTGTTGTTATGTTGTTTTTTTTTTTTCCTTTCCTTGAAAAACAGACCAGATTTTCCTTTAACTTTGTTTTGTTTTTTTTTTTCCTTGAAATGCTCTGTAGTCTCTGCCCTGATGAGAGCAGGACTGTGGGTGGGTGGGGGGGAACCCTGATGAGATGAGACCCTGGGCCCAGGGTGCAGTGTGGGGGGGAAGGAGAGGGGCAATGGATGTGCCACAGAACTGTCTGGTTTCACTTGCTTTGTGTGTGGCTTTTCTTTCTCTGCTCCCCACTTAAGATGCAGCAGGCATAAGAGATCTGCAGGCTTTTTCATCTTTGCTCTTATTTCTCACCAGGTCAGCCAAGCTGGTGGCTTTTTTAGTGTCATTTTCTCTGGAGGGGCTGCAGGGAGATGTTATATTGGATATTAGGATCAATTTCTTCCTCAAAAGGATTGTCAGGTCTTGGCGCAGGCTGCCCAGGGCAGTGGTGGAGCCACCATCCCTGGAGGGATTTCAAAGCCGTGTAGATGTGGTGCTGAGGGACATGGGTTAGTGGTGGCCTTGGCAGTGCTGGGTTAACAGTTGGCCTTGATGATCTTAAAGGTCTTTTCCAACCAAAATGATTCTGTAATTCCATGTCCCTGCCATGCGGAGTGGGAAGGCCAGCCTGTAAATGGTACCCTTTGGGCTCTTGCTGAGTTCCAGCAGTGCCTTGCTTTTGCTTTTTGCTAAGGAACCATGGAATAAATGGCCAACTTGTCTGCCAATAGGCAGAAAAGTGCATTTTGATTAGATGGGCTGGAGGCTGGACATGGCTGTCAGAAACCCGAAGATCCAACAGAAGTACTCAAGAACATTTTAGCTGAATTAAAATTACTGTGGGGTAATATTTGTGTGGCTTCAGAGTTGTTTAACAATCTAGCCAGGTTCTTAATATGGTAATGGACATGAACATCTGTTTTATCAGTGACTATCATTGTGTGCAGGCTGTGGGCTGGGACTGTGGCATCTGCACACACAGGACTTCGTGGTTTTAAAAACCTGCATTTTGTGGAGGTGTCTCTGACATGGGATGAGATTTTTCACAAGTTTGAACAGCATGTGCAGCAGTGCCTTTGCTGGCATGGCTCCTGGTGGACCAGGTGGTAGACAGAGTCTGAGCAAAGCCTCAGCTGCTGGGTGAGGGGACACTGTGGACAGGAGGGGAAAGGCTTTGGAGTCACACTCCAGGGTTTCCAATAGGAAAAGGAGAAGTATTACTGCACAGAGCTGGAGAAATCCTTGATTCTGGCTTATTTTTGTATTGCAGCCTTTAAAAAGGGAAGAGCAGAGCCCTAGAGCAACCCTTTGTGCAACTGCTGAGAATTTTGCGCCCACTTCTTCCTGTGAGGACACGTGTCTGTCCCGGGGCTGTGGCAGTGTCTGGTGGTGGCTCAGGCAGCTTGCCAGGCCAGTGTGATGGCTCTGGCCTGGGGCTGCAGGACACCCAGCACAAGTGGAGGAGCCTGTGCATTCCTCAGCTGGGAACTGGGTGGGTTTGTAATTCTGCACAACATGGAAAAAGCTGCAGAAAGGCCATGAGGGAGTGTGGCTCTGTGGGGTTCCTCTGGTTACACACGCTAGTGTTTATGCTAAATGAACGCATAAAAGCAGGAAGAAATTCCCTCATGTATTAAGCAAGTAATTATTTTTGAATGCCTGGGTTTCAAAGCAGGAGCTGAGGATAGCTCCTGAGTGTGTAGTGCAGGAGGGACACTGCAGCAGGTTGCATTGAGAGGAGATGGGAATGTGCATCAGATGCAGACGCTGTGTGGCAGAGTCAAGTGCTCTCCACAAAGGCGAGGGCTGCCACTGATCCCAGCTTTGGAGCAAAACTACTGTCATTTTCCTTCTCCTTCCTTGGCCAGTGGTGGTGGTTTGTGCTGGGTCTCTCCCTGAGCATGGTGTAAGTGCTGTGGCAAGCAACAGTGGGATGCAGCAACCTGGGTTCCAACCTCAGAGCATGCTGGAGGCAGGGATGGGCCACAGGCGCGTGGTTTGTGCGGGGATGGGGCCAGTGCTGTGCCAAGCAGCTGGAAAATGGACTCTGGTTGTTCTCTGTGTGAGGAAATGCAGGGTGCCAGCCTTCCTTGGTGGAAAGCTGCAGGCTTGGCTGATAGCCATGCTGGCTGTGGGATGCTAAGGCCTGGTGCTACCAGTGCCCTCAGGAGCTGTGGCACTGCCGGCTGCGTGGGAGGGACGGCATCCATCCATCCTGACGCAGCACCTGGGAGACCCGAGGGATGATCAACAGGAACACAGCAGGGTCATTTTAGAAAGGGTGGGACCCAGGATGGGCAAGATGGGTCATTTCTGTTCAGCGTCGGAGCAGCTGTTTTCATTTTGCTTCTCCTTGGGGTTCCCAGTCACAGAAATGAGAGCATCCGCCCCCACAACCCCCTGGGCAGGAGGAATGCACATACATATGCCAACATATCTTCAATAAATTAATGGCTGCATCATCAGGAGCCTTAAACAGGAAGAGGCACAACTCTACTCACTTCTTGGTGTAGTTCAGAGGCTGCTGCAGAGAAGGATTACATGCTTAGGTACCTTTCGAGAGGAAGCCACAAGATCTGATCCAGTGTTTGGCCTTTGGGCAGGCTGTGGAAGCAGCACCAGGGTCCATGAACACAGCAATTGCATTTGGACAGGGCAGGCTGGGAAGGGGGAAGGCAGGTGGACCAGCAAAGCTCTGCCTTTTCACCCCACAGTTGGGTGCCATCTTTTTCTTTGGGCTGTTCAGGATTGTGCTGTGGTGTCTCAGTGAAGTGCAGGGACCTGCTGCTGCAGTGTGGTCACTCACCAGCATCTCTGGCTCCTACTGGCTGCTTCAGCCATGCCAGCACCCTCTTTCCAACTCGTATTTTCACTGGAAAGCTTCTTCCTGTTCCTTACATGCAGACGTGTATAGAGGTACAGGCAGCTCAGCAGAGCGAATACCAGCCTAGAGCCCAGGGAGGGAATAACCAAACTGGTGCCAAAGAGAAGATGGTAACTTCACCCCAAGTCTGGGTGTGGGCAGAGGCAAGCCATCGGCCATGTTCATGCTGAGGGACCTTCTCAGGGTGGTGCATGGGATGGGCTGGAGCTGGAGGCTCTTGTTCCCCCAAGCTTGCTTTGCCCTTACCTTCCTCAGACCTAGACAGAGGAGTTCCTGCGGGGCTCCCTCCTCCTGTGTGAGGGGTTTGCTGCCCCATGGGTTCCTGGCCTGGCTGTGGTTCCTCTGTGGTCAGAGCAGCTGCAGAAATGCAGGTGGGGAGGCAAGGAGGATGGGTCAAGGTCTGCACCTTCCTGGCCCTTTGTTTCTGTTCCTCTCAGTGCCCTTTCAATCCCCTCTTTCCCACCAGCCATCTGCTCTGCAGCTGCAGGCTCCAGCACAGGGTGTTAACCCCTGAGCTGCAGCAGGGCTCATGCTCCTGGGGACAGTCTGAAGCTGGGGGCCAGGAGAAGGTGGTCTGAGGTGGCCAGAGGTACTGGGGGACTTTGAGGAGTGGGGATGCCTATGGGAGCAGGCTCTATAACATTCTATGGGATACTCCCATAGGGAATCCTCGCCTGGCTTACCCAGATCTGATGTGTCCAGCCTGCCATGCTGTGTGACCTAATGTCATGGAGGGGAGCAGCCCCCTGCTCCAGGGACTGGCCACATCCTCCTTCCCCCAGCTCAGTCCATCTCTGCCACCCCCAGCATGTCCAGCAGCCACCTCTAGTGCATCCTCCAGCCACCTTCACCATGTCCTGTGGCCACCTCCAGCTGGTGCACCCCGTGCTCCTTGAGCATGGACGTCAGTTGTTCAGCCATTGGGTCTAAAATAACATCCCAGGAGAGGAGACCCTTTGCTGCTGCTGAAGATGAACGTTGGCTTCTCTGGAGGTGAATGTTTGGCTTTGTTGTCCCAGAGGAGTGAATACTGAAAGGCGAGGAGGAGTTTTCTCTGCTTCCTAAAGTACAGAAGGTACTAAACATGTTTGCATTTTGAAAGGTGTGATGAAGCCTCATTCCTTTGGGGCTGCTGTGGCTGCTTCAGTGCTGTCTTGCAGTCTTTACTAAAGACAGCAAAGGCTGCAAATGTGAATTTAAGTTGCTCAAAGTGCTGTTTGTGGGTGTGGTAGTGTTTCCTGTGCAGATCGGGTGCAAGTCCTGCCTCAGGTGTCCTCCTGCAAGGGGAGAAGCTGGTTTTTTGGCTGGGGATGGTGCTGAGCCAAGCACTGGCATTGACCTGGGCTTCCTCAGGGCCGTGATCTCACAGTCACATCCCTGCAGCAGAAAACACGAGGTTATCCTCACTTTGGGTGCAGGGGGCTGTGTTTGAACTTTCTTAGAATGGAACAAAACACGAGGCTACTGTTAGACTCGTTTGTAGGAGAGGAAACCAAAGCTGTCACGTCCAGCGATAGTGGTGGTTACAGGCAGCCCTGGCGCTGGGCCGAGATGTGAGCGGGGCAGAGATAAGGTGGGGGAATGGTGCTGGGGGGGCTGGGCAGGATGACCATGAGCATCTGCTGAAGCCAGAAACTGGGGAGGGAAGGGGGGGCCCTGGCTGGTGGCTGGAGGGCAGCTGGGAGTGGAAGAGCTTGGGGGGATGTTTGAGGGTGATGCATGGGGTGATCCAAAAAAAGCAGTGGCTTGGGTCTCCTTTCCAGGAGTGTTTTTACCCCCAGGTTTCCCCCGTGTCCCAGAGGAGTTCCCCTTGGGAACAGACGGGACATTTTGGTGGTGGAGGCATTTGAACAATTCTTCATCAGCGATGTAACAAGGAGCGGTTCCCAAAACCTGTGAGACCTATTTACTGCATGAAGGTTAATTATGGAAACCTGCTGCATCCAGGAGAGCATCCAGCTGTGTTTCTCATTCCTGCCTTCGTGCCCTGTAACTGCTAGTGGCTTTGAAATCCCTGAGGTTTGCTGGATGGTGCTGGGAGCAGATAACTTGGTATTTATCAGCACTGAGTGCCATACGGCATGGGGACGGGGGTGATCATGGCTGCATGGACCTTGGCAACGCTCTCCTGCTCCGAGAGCCTTGGGTGCTGTGGGCAGTGAGCCCTGGCTACAGATCCAGCCCTGGCTGAGCTCTGGGAACCTTGTTTGAGCGTGCTGGGAGGGGAGAGGTGCTGTCATTCACTGTGGAGGGGTCTGGATTTGGCCCTCGGGTGTGTTTGAGTGCTGCTTAGTTCAGAGAGGTGATGCTGATTTCAGTCAGCACAGCGCTGGGTGTAGCAGCCAGACTTCATTCCTCTTTCACTGGCAATGCCCTGGCCCCAGGACCTTCAGCAGCTGTAGGATACGTGTTTCCCATGGGATGCCTTTGTTTCAGCTCCTAGTTTTTTCAAGCAGTGAAGGCACATCCCCCTGGTTTGGGAGATGTGTCAGGGTTTTCAGTCATTTCTGTCAAAAGGAGGCAAGTACTTCTGTGTATGGCCTGGGAAGGGAAGCTGGGCTCCCCTTCTGTGTATTCACTGCTGTAGGCAACAGTTTACTTGAAGGCAGGAATGGGAAGAAAGCACAGCAGAAAGAAAAGAAAGAAGAGCTTTCCCCTGGAGTGTGGCAGCAGAGGCTCTGAGCTCCTGCCCACAGCTGCTTTCACAGCTTTCTGTTAGGCAATGTGGGGGTGACTTCATGATGTGGTTTTATTTTCACACACTAATTGGCCATGTGGGACTTTTTATGGGGAATTTGGAGACTCACTGTGAGAAGCTGGGATCCTGGGGGGTGCCTTCTCCTTTTTTATTTTTGATTTTTAAAGTGAAAGTGTGGAGCCAAGTTCTGGGAAGTGGTTCTCCTGCCTCCCATGTTCCAGCTCACTGGTGTTAGAGCTTCCATCGCACCTTGGTGGCACTTGGGCCACAGCATTTGCCCCTTGTTGGGTACAGGAGATGTGGAGAGCAGCTGTGGGTGCCTTTTCCTTGGGAAATGCCATCCAGCCTCAGCAGCTTCCAGAGGGCAGGAGATTTGCCTGGAGGAGATTCTCTGGTGGCTCGTAAGGGTTGTGAACTATCAGGAGCTTTTTCCAGCGAGTATGTTGGTGCTGGTTCCACCCATGGGGATGTCAGGGTGTTTACCAAGGGGCCATAGCACATGGAGAGGAGCTGTCTCTGAAGCAGGAGCTGTAATGAAGCAGCTCATATCCCTGTCCATCTGCTTTCATGAAATGGGGTGTGTTTGGGCTACTCCAAGGTCGAATTTGGTGTGTGGTGGGTAGGTGGGTGGCTTCGTGGGATTTATCCTCTTGTTGCTTAGGGAAGTGTGGGCTCTGAGAGTGTTTATGTGCCTGTCTCTGTGCCTGCTCCTCCCGCAGTACCACTTGAATGGGATCATTTCCGCCACATTTAAACTACAGATTGCAAAGATACTAAGTTGCTACAAGCTCGTGAAAACCATTTGCTGACCAGAGGAGGCAACAAGACCCTCTTCCTGGCCCTACTGAGGGATGGCTGTAGTCTGTGATGGGTCTTCATTAGACACTGGAGAATCCACACGCCTATAGATGCAGCCACATTGGAAACATTGCTGCTGCTCATGGCTGCTCTGCCTGGTTTGAGGCAGCAGAGGGTCTCCAGACAGTGTCTCCTGGGAGCCTGGGGACAGGCCCCTGTGCTGTCAGCTGTCCAGAGCGGGGTTTGGGTCCCTGTCACCTTGACCTGGCAGTGAAGGTCCCGGGGAGCTGGCAGGGAGGGCTGGGGACACAGGCAGGAGTGTTTGCCTGCCTGTCCTTTCCTGAACTTCCCTGGGAAAGCACGTCTGTGGGAAGGGCAGGCGGGTGGAGGAAGCTGGCTCCTGGGACAGGGACACTTGGAAACATTTTCTGTGCCAGTGCTTGGATGTGGGGAGGGCACCCGCCTGGGATGGCAGAGGCCCCTGCCCTTGGTGGCCTTGTTCCTACTGCCTGGGCTCTGGGAGGGGTGATGCAGGACTCGTTGCAGTGGGCAAAGTCTGGGACCTGGCTCCAGAACGGGGCAAGGAGAGGTATGGTCCCCCCACTCCCTGGCAGTCTTGGGAGGAGGCGGCGGAGGGGAAGGAAATGTCGTGCTCTTGACTCCTCATTTCCACCGAGGCAATGGGCGGCCGGGCTCAGTCCTGCGCAGAAGCATCCTGCTGCAGCCCTGGCCCCGTCCCGCCTGCTCCCTATCCCATCCCAGCCCGGCTACTCCCCATCCTGTCCCGTCCCTGCTGCTCCCTGTCCCTGCTGCTCCCCATCCCTGTTTCTCCCCATCCCACCCCGCCTGTTCTGTGCGGCCACACTGGGTGTCACGGGGCTCTTGTGTGTCCTCTGGATGACAGCGCAGTGCCCATCGGTGTCCTGGCGATGCTCTTCTATCAGTTCAGCCCCTCCACCATCAGGGGTAAGCTGGGCTCGTGGCTCTGCTCTGGCTGCCCTTCCCTGGGCAATGGCAGACCCATCCCTCCTGGGGGCAGGGGGCAGAGGGCAGTGAGCGGTCCGGATTTCAAAGAGCAGAAGCAGGGTGGGAGGTTGGTGTTTCTGTTCTTAGCTGGGGGCACCTGAGCTGCAGCCTCCAGCCGTGCTGGCCCCAGGGACAGCAGCTCCACTGTGAGCCATGGAGGAGCAGAGCAGAGCAGAGCAGAGCAGGAAGGGGGGTGGCAGGTCTGTCGGTTGGGGGGGGCTGTGGGAAATGCCCACCGTGGCGATGTGGCAGGGATCTGCTCTCCGGAGCCGTCATCACCAAAGCCGATGCATATGGACCGTGAGTCAGGGTGCCCCCCAGGCTGGGCGGTCACAGCTGCAGGGAGCCTTCCCTGCAGAGGCGCTGGGTGGCTTGGGAGGGATGCGGGGCTCCACCGGGACTGGGCAGACCCTGGCAGGCTCCGGGATTAAGATCTCCATGGAGGTTACTACTTTTGAGCCCTGTTGAGGGCAAGGAGGGGTCAGCCATGGACTTCGGCTGGGCCAACGGCACTGTTTGGAAGCTGCACTGTTTGGATCCAGATGCAGATGCTCATTCCAAACCTTCTTCCCAAAACTTCTTAAGTATTTGGGTCCAGGGTTTTGGCTTGATCGTGTCCTTAACTGAACTGCTTGTTTGGGGCTATATATGTTTTTTTGTTGTTGTTTGTTTGTTTGTTTTTGTTGTTGTTGTTGTTGTTGTTTTTAATCTCTGCTGTATCTTTGTAATTGCAAGCACAGCCAGAGCTGTGGGCTGAGGCTGCTGATGGATGGTGATGAAATCGGGGTGTTTTGCTGCAATCTGCTTCGGGTGGATCCAGCCTCAGTCTGGTCTGTGCTGGGTGGTGCCTCTAAGAGGGATGGGCGAGACCCTGAAATTGCTGTCACATTTTCTACACTTGAGGTCAAATATATGTCACCCTCAGAAGTATAAATCTCAGCAGACCATGGACTGCCAACACCAGGCAGCAGCTTGCTTTGGCTGCACAAGCTTTGGGCTGTTTTGCCTCAAGTTCTGTAAATCTGAGAAATTTCCCAGAAACTAGTGCTGGTGGTTGGATGGGTTTATCCAGGCAATAGCTGAGTCGTGTGTGAGGGATGGGAGCTGGCCAGGCAAGGGGGTGGAGGAAACCATCGGGGTTTTGGTGACTGCCAGGATGAGTGTCAGCTTGAAGGAAGAGGTGAGGTAGTCAGGGGTGGTGGGGAGAAAGAGGGAGATGGAAAGGTTTCTTTGATAGGTTTTTCTGAAGGCTGTTTGCAGAAGTGACTGGCCCTAAGCTTTGATAAGCTCTGAACTAATTATTAAAAATAAAGATCTTCCTCTCTTTCCTGGCAGAGCACTGTATTTGCTTTGGTGCATTCAGAAATGTAATGTTTCCTTGGGAGGTTAAAATTGTGTCTTGTGGCCTCATCGTTCCTTTTACCTTCTCCTCATTGCCTGTGCTGCAGAAGGCAAAGCCGAGCAGCTTCTGCTGCCTTGGGCAGGGACGCCCCTGTCCCCATGGGCATCGCTGCCCACCTGCACACCCCGGGGCTCCCCTTTCTGCAGCCGGTTGTTTCCTCTGCCTGTGCATGTGAAACATGGGGTTGGATGCTGGCGGAGTGCTCCCACTGCAGGAGCTGGGGGGGAGCGGGCTGGTGGGGGTGCATTGCTGCTGCTGGGCGGGGTGCTCAGGCTGGTTCTTTGCTTTCTTTCAGAAACCGAAGCCAAGAAAGCTTGTGAGTGGCTGCGGGCGGCGGGATTCCCTCAGTATGCTCAGCTCTACGAAGGTGAGAGCAGCCTCCTCCTCCTTATACTGCTCCCTGCTCCCATATCCTGTATCTTGACCAAATACCCCGGGGGGACTGCAGGGAGAGGAGAAGATAGGGAGGATCGTTTACTAATTATACGATCATGTGTTACAACTTTTAAGTCTTCAGGCTTGGCAGTGGCCTGGAGAGCCTGCATTCCTGAACTTTTCCCCTTCAGGCAGGGCTGCCAGGAGTCCAGGGGCGGCTGCTTGGGCTGGGGAGAGCCCTGTCAGCTCTTCAGGACTTCAGGGAGTGTTTGCAGAGGGTGGGAATGCAGGGGCAGCCAGTGTAGGGAACTTGGAGTGTGAGCATGTCCTCCTGCCTCCGCGCTGGCATGTTCTACCCCAAAATGCCTTTTGGCAGCAGGGTCTGCACTTACACCCAGCAAGCCATGCCTGGAGCTCAGCAGGTCCCAGTGTCCAGAGCAGGTCACCATGCCCTATGGCTCCCAGGGTACAAGGGATGGACAGACCCCCCCCGGCTCTCTCACCTCATGCCCTGCACCCACGGGGAATTTGCAGGTTGACTCTGGGTATGAGTCTTGCCTCCAGCTCAGCTAGGTTTGCTTAAGACCCTTAAGTTGGACTGCTGGTCCCTGCTGGGGGGCCTGTGGGGCCAGAGGGGCTGTGGCCAAGGAGTGGTGGCTGCAGCCGGCCCTGGTGGGCTGGGACAATAGCGGGAAGCTGGGTCTCCAGCGGGCTTCAGTGGGGGCTATTGTTTGGCTGGGGCCTTCCACCCCAACACGTGTGCAGGAGCCACACTCTTGCCCCCTGGTGATGGCTTTACAGGCTGCCTCTTTGCCTCTGGTTTCTATTTTAGGCTCCTCACACAGCCACGTGCAGGGACCGGCTGGGTTCCTGCAGGTGACACCCAGCCCCAGGTGCTGGCCCCCAGTGGTGCTCATAGGCCGGGGCTGGAGGAGCGGGTGCTGGAATCTATGAATAAACCGACCCTTTTTCCAGCCTCTCTGAGCAAAATTTTCCACATCCTCCAAGTGTTTCATTCTGTTTTTCTCCCCAGATGGCAGGGCTCAGCACCCCCTTAGTGATTGCACTCGACAGCTTCATTAACAGCTGGGCTTAGATGCTTGTGGTTAATGGTGCTGGTCCTGCATAGCTGTTCCCAGCAGAACTGTCTCTGAGTACATGGAGATGAGAAGGGAACTGGATGGAGGCCCTCGGGCACCTCACCACCCTCACCTACCTGACCTAGAATGAGCATTGCCCAAAGATGCTGGGCAGGTACCACCTCTGGGTTGTCCTGCAGCCCCTGCCCCGAGGCCAACGAGCCTGTGGAGACCCAGCCCATGGCCATTGAAGCATGGGGAGGATTGAAGGAGATGCTAGATCCATACCAGTATGGCTTTCTTGCCCTGGGAGACCCCGTAGCAGTTCCTGGCTCTCACAGGGGAACTGAGAGGCTTTCTTGCCCTATGGGATAAGTGGGAGAAGGGCATCATTGACGAGCGAGCCATGCATGTGTAATATATTGCCTTATGGGGGCACCAGGATGGCTCTTGGGCAGTGTTAGGGAGTTGGCCACTCTCCAAAAACCCCCATGGGATGCTGAGGGGAGGTGCCGAGGGTGTCCTAGGCTCCATATGTGCTCAGCTGGGAGAAGAGCTGTGTGGAGATACCTGCGTGGGTGGGGGAAAGCAGGGCTGGTGTGGATTCTGGAACCAGCTCCAAGTGCAGTGGCCAGCCCAGCACCCCAGCCCCACAGGAGCCTTTCCCATGGCTTTAACTCTCCTGGCCAAGGAGTAAGGTCTCCTTCCTCCCAGCTGGCTCAGTGGGACTGTCCCTCTCCATAGGTTCCCTTCCTGCAGCCATGGCTGTCACGGTGGCAGCTCCCAGTGGAAATGTGATGCCCCAGACTTCCCAGCCTCTTCTGACTGGTACCTGTGGCCCAGGAGACTCCAATGCCTTTCCCCTCCGTTGCTCTCCCAGCTCTTAATCTCTTCTCTTGCTCCTTGGAGCATCTCCTTTCTCCCACGCTCCCTGCCATCCCTTGTGCCCAGTGGAGTGGCTGGCTCAGAAACAGCTGCTGATTTTTTTCTTGCTTTCCTCCTCAGACTCATTGTTCCCTCTTGACATCGGTGCTGTGAAGAAGGACCACAGCTTCCTGGACCAGGACTCCCTCAAATCCCTGTGCAGGTAACACTCTCTTGTACCCATTCCCCGCTTGCTGGGAGCACGAGGATGCTCCTGGGGAATGAAAACGTTTCCCAGGAATAATTCTTCTCTTTGCCTGACTTTTGGGCTGTGTTTTAATTTCAAGCTTGGGTAACTCCAGCCTGTAGGGCTTGATTAAAAATAAAATGGTCAGAGTGGAGCTGTCAAACTGAGTAGAGGTGTGGAGAGACACAGTCCTGCTGCCCATGCTGTCCCCTTCCACCACCTGCTTCCCTGGTGGCCCCCTGCTGTCCGTGATCCCAGGGCAGGGAGCTGTGTCCCCCCTGGGTGCATTTTATGTTGCTTTATTTTCCGAGGTTGCTTCATAACATCTCTGAGAATGAAATGGAGTTTGAAAACTGTGTCTCGGCACCAGAGTGCTGGGGTCTGGCTGGGTTGTTGGCATCAGGCAGATTTAGGTGAAAGCAGCTGTGGATGAGGAGGTATCTGTGGATGGGGTTGGACTCAGCCATCAGGTGTGTGCCACCTGCAGAGGGGAGGGACCCCACAGCGAGGGATTTGCTGAGCATTGGGGCAGTGTGAGGAGCTCTGTGGGCATCACATGCTGCTAATTAGCCCTTTGTGCGGGTCATTAGGAGCTGCAGGGCTGCGGGAGCACTGGGTTTGTGCCGTGATTTTGTTGCCTGTGCTGGTGTGTCCCTCCTGTCCCCGAGGATTTTGGCTGCTCTCCCTGAGGATTTCAGCACTCACAAGCGCTCGCTGCCTTCGTGTGACGTTTGTCATCCCAGCGCTTGGCAACTGCCTGGACATTTTCCACCAGGACACGCTCCTCCTTGCAGTGGGCTGAAAATAGCTCTGGGAGCTGCCGGGGGTGTTGCTGCGGGGAGGCAGTGCCTGTGCCAGGAGGACTGTGCCAGCGTGAGCAGGAGCTAACACCCCAGAGGAGGGACCCCATCCTGCCCCAGCATCTGTCTGTCTTGGTGGGCTGTGTGTCCCACTGGCACGTGGTGACTCAGCCCTGCCTTGGCTTTCGGGCCACATTGTCACCCCTGTGCTGACTCCACGCCGAGAACAGAGCCCTGCCTCTCGCTGTCCCTCCCACGCGCTGCTGCCAGCAGGGCAGAGAGGGCTGGGAAAAGGGTCTGGTACTTGTTTTCCCAACAGAGAAGCCACCATGCCGGGTGGGAAGGGATATGGGATCCCATGAACTGCTTCCCAGGTGCCTGGAGCTCCTGGTTTTCCCTCCTGATGGTCCCAGCTGGGTGGGAGGCGATGAGAGGTCTCTGACCATCCCTCTCTGTCTGAGCTATCACATCCTTTTGTCATCACCCAGCTGGCCAGAGGAGCTTCTGAGATTGTTTTGCTCTAACAGTGTGGAGCAGGTCATCCTGTTTGTGGGACCAATGTGGCTGGGTGGGCCACACATGTCCCCACACCCCCCCAGGCTGTCTCGGGGGTCCCTGAGGTGATCTGCAGCATCTGCCTAGCAGAAAGGTCTGAAAGAACCCTGGGAAATGCAGCTCTTCCAAGAAAATTAACCTCCTGGACGTGTTCTCTTGCCCCTTAGCACACGAGTGCTGCCATCTCTCTCCCTCTGCCAGATCTCATGCATTTAACTCTGCCACAGGATGTGCTGCAGGACCTTGCTTGTGGGCAAGGGGCTTCAGGGGGCTTCAGTGACATTGCAGGAGGGGCATTAGTTGGATTTTTGGTGAAATGTCTCTGAGGTTTGTTTTCTGGCTGTGCAGATGTGGTGTTTGCAAGCTGGAACAAAAGTGCTTGTAGTAGCATTCATGAAGGTGCTAATTAAAGTGAATTAACCAGAGATTCATTCACTTGTGTAGAGAAAAATGAACAGGACTTGAAAGTGTAGGCTGGGGAGACGTGAAGAGCTGAGCTGGGGGGCCCATCTCTGCCCCGAGACGGGTCCCTGGGACACAGGTGTCCTTTGATGGGACAGCAAACACGGGGTGCTGGAGTGGCCAGGGGCATTTATGCACTGCTGGGATGTCCTGGTGCCTGTGCCCAGGGGCCAAGTGCTGCTCCGATGGCTGCTCTTACAAAATCCCCCCTGGCGCCCAACCAAGGGCTTGTGCCATTCGAGCGGTGTCACCCCTTGGCTGCGAAGCCAAAAAAGGTGCATGTGATGGGGTGCCTGGGTGGGTGGCAGGGGTGTGGGGTGCTGGGGGGGGTTTGGGGTGCCAGCAGGGGTGTGGCATGCCCTCAGAGCTCTGCAGGTGCAGCTCGGGGTGCCACACTCCTGTGGGAGCAGGCTTGGAGCTGTGCCAAGCTCCATGTGTTCCTCTGATCCCTGGAGCCACAGCTGCTGGGTGACAGGTGATGGTGAACAACAAGGGCTCTAAGAGAGATCTATCTCGGTCCACGACAAGGAACAGGGGAAAAAAAATGAGAACAAGCAAGTGCTGTGGTGGCTGTGGGGGCCAGAACCAGGGTAAAGCCTTTCATGGTTTCTTGCAGGAGGCTGATGACCCTGAACACGTGTGCCTCCATGAAGCTGGAAGTCCACTTTCAGCGTAAACAGGTATGTCCTTGGTGGTGAAGGGCAGGAGGGGGTTGAGGGGAATGTGTGCAGCAACCCTGTGTTTGGTCATAACACCAGCATCCTCCCGGGCTGCCTGTGGCACAGGGCAGCACTCAGCGCTCCTGGTTTATCTGTCCCACTGTCTCCCAGGATGGGCATGGCCTGGAGGTGCCTGGTGGGTGCCTGTGTTTGCCCTGTGCCCCTGCACCTCCCCAAGGCCCTGGCAGTGGAACTCCCTTCCTGGGGGTATCCCTGCTCATTAGGACTGCCCTTATTTTGGCCCAGGGAGGAATGCTGCCCTGCATCCCTCACTGCCACATGTGGCTGGGGTTTGCAAGGAGGCTCCACAGGGATGTCCTGACTGCCCAATAGCTATCTGGAGGTAGCCTGGCAGCAGCACCTTCCCTTTCCCAGCACAGTATGGCCCTTGGGCATGGCAAAATGGTGCCCAATGGCTCCTGGAGCCCTCTGTTGCCAAAGGGGACCAGAGTGAGTCTAAGGGACTGTGCCTTTTGCTGGGCTGCTCATCCCAGGAGAGTGGGGCAGGGGGACACACTGACCCTCTGTGATACTGATCAATTGTGCCCTGTTCTCAACCGCCTTCAGAATGAAGACTCTGAGGAGGAAGACCTGTGTGCCATCAGTGACCGGTGGACTTTCCAGAGGGACAGTAAGAGGTGGTCCCGGGTGGGGTCTGTCGACATCCTCTCCCAGGGCTCTGAGGTCCTGAGCTCCAGCATGCGGCCGGTGTCCAGCCATGAGAGCGTCCTCACGGACCTCAGCACCAACCTGGAGGCCGTGTCCCTGCACAGCAGCGGCAGCACTGGCAGCACAGGTGGCACGCTGGGCACCGGGGCTGTGCCACCCAGCCCCCTGTCCCCCCCATGTGCCATCGCCACCTCCAGCCGCAGCTTGAGCGAGCACTCCTTGCCGGAGCAGCCCCCCAGCCGTGGCCAGGGCTCCAAGGAAAAGCTGAAGAAGCGACGGTCTCGCAGCTTCCTGAAGAGGATTGAGTCCCTCCGAAGGAAGGACAAGGAGAAAGCTGGCCTCAATGAGAAGGTTGCCCCACAGGACAGCATCGCAGCCACACCAGGATGGGGCTCCCTAAAACTGAACGTAGCAGCCACCAAGGCCAGTTCCCCTAAAAGAGGGATATCTGCCTCTTTCCATGGCAAAAAACACTTCTTCTCGGTATCGTACAGGACTAACCGCTTGCTGGGCTCGGGTGAGACCAAGAGCAGCTCTGACTCGAAACGCAGTGCGGTCTACCTGGAGGACTGTGGAGTGGCTGCGGCTGCCAGTGGCAGCTGGGCTGCTGGAGTGTGCCAGCACCAGCAGGCATGCCGGGGGGGACTGCCGCGTCTACATCCCCCGGGACCACAAGCCGGGCACCTTCCCCAAATCCCTCTCCATCGAGAGCTTGTGTCCCTTGGGCAGCAGCTCCCTGGCCCATTGGAAATCGGGGAACGCAGCGGTGGGGCTAGAGGGAGGTGGAGGCAGCAGCAGCAGCGTGGAGGGCTCATCCTCCCCACGGGGCTTCACCTGCCGCCGGCGTCACGGCTCCTGCAGCTCCCTGGGCAGCCGGGTCAGCGTGTACGACAACGTGCCAGAGTTTGGCAGCAACGAGGATTTCTCCAAGGAGGATGGGGAGGTGACCTACGAGAACCTCGATGACATACTGCAGCACATGTGGGGGCTGCAGCAGAAGGTGGAGCTCTGGTATAAAGCCATCTCCCCCGACCAGGCTGGGGAGGAGCGGGGCGAGGAGGATGAGGAGGAGGATGATGGGGAATCGGACTCGGGAGGGGAACCCTCCAACCTGCACTTCGAAGAGCGGTCCATGTCGGACGTCGGCACCTCTGCCAGTGACTTTGACAGCACGGGCAACTCCCTCAACGAGGCCGAGGAGATGGAGATGCGGGAGCGCCGGGACTCCGGGGTGGGAGCATCGCTCACCAGGCCCTGCAGGTGAGTCGGGGCTGGGGCTGTGTCCTGCTCCCCTCCACCATCCTGGAAAGGCTTGGCCCCGGATCTGCTGGCTTGGGGACCACCGCAAGCCCCTTCCCCATCCCACCGTGACTTCTGCAGCAGGGGTGCATGGCCCATGGCTCGGGGCGGAGCAGCCCTGGGGCCGTGGCAGGAGGGTGCTGGCCCGGCGGTTGCCCTTTCCCGCTGGGCTGCAGGCGGGGGATGCTGCTGGCCCGGAGTGCGGGGCGCGGGTGCGCTCTGCTGGCTGCAAACCACCACTGCCAGCCCTGCTGCTGCTGCCTGCGGTGTGCAGCCAGCCCCCTCTCTGCCTGCACATGCCCGTAATTACATGGCTTTTCATTTACTAATAACTGGGCTAAATGAAGGAGGCACTTGCTCCCCATGTGCTCCCGTGTGCTAGTGCTGCCTCGGGTTTTCCTCAGAAAACTCCAGCCTTGGCTGAATTATGAGACTTCTAGCCCGTCCTGGGCCAATGCTGGAGGGTGATGTGCCTGCAGGCATGGAGGGATGGAGAGGCATGTCTTTTTTCATTAGCTGGGCATGTCCCTTGTGCCTTTCTGTGCTTGAGGATGCACCAGAGCAGCTGGCAGGGCCCATCCTGAAGCAACACAGACTTGGAAGTGTTTTAGCAGGTTCCCAAGAGCTCAGTGCCTCCTTGGGGTGTCCTTTCTTCTAGAGAAAACAGATGTTGGAGATGTTCCCTTTGCCATGGCATTGCTCTGCATGGTAGTCCTGCAGTCACGTGTCACCCTGAGCATCTGAGCTCTGCCCAAGCGCAGCCCTTGGGTGCTGGGGCGGGCCAGTGAGCCTGGGGTGCAAGTGCAGAGGATGCTGGTTGTTTCAGGGGAACCTGAGGGAGGAACCAGTCCTTGGAGGCAAGGGAAAGCATCTTTCCTCCTCTGGCACCCTCTCATCCTGGGCTTGTGAGCACACGGGGTGAGGAAGCAGCACTCATGGCACTGGGGCTGGTGTGGGGATCTCTGAGCTCAGCCCAGCTGCTGCTGTGCCCACACCTTCCCCCACAGCACTGGGAAGGGAAGGGCCCTTCCCTGGGCTCTCCAGCTCTTCCACCACCATCCTTTCCCTGCAGAAAGCTGCGCTGGCACAGTTTTCAGAACTCTCACCGGCCCAGCCTGAACTCTGCCTCCCTGGAGATCAACCGCCAGTCGTCAGCCCAGCTCAACCTGCTCCAGAAGTGCTCCCTGCTCCGTCTCACGGCCATCATGGAGAAGTACTCTGTGCCCCACAAGCAAGCGTGGACGTGGTGAGCTGGTGGGGAAGGGGATGGGGACGGTGCTGCCGTGGTGGATGCAGACTCTGCGCTATGCCAGACACTGCCTCCCAGTCTGCATCCCACAGCCTGGGTCACCTTTTGTGTGTGAAGATGATGGAGAGGGAGGGGGAAAAGCTGAAACAAGAGCTGTCTTTGGTCTGCACAGCTGTGGGCATCCTGGCAAGTGTGAGCTGGAGACTGATGCCTCAGCTCTCAGCATCATCTGCATCCGAGAGGACTGCAGGTATTTGTGAGGCATTAAAAATGCTGCAGCTACATAAGAAACTGAGCCAGTAATTTCCTTTTGTAGCCAAGTATCAAGGCATTTTGGGTCAATAAAAGGAGCTGCAGCTGCTGCTTGCAAGTGGCCTTGCTGATATTCAAAACACAGCACGTGCATGTGTGTGTGTGCATGTCCCCCAGGGTCCCGCTCCCCTTCGTGAGGTGATGCTGAGGGAGTCATTCCTTGCACCGACGTCTGTCTGTCCCACCCTGCAGGACTGTGCCCAAGTTCATGAAGCGCAGCAAAGTCCCCGACTACAGGGACAAGACAGTCTTCGGGGTGCCACCCATCATCAACGTGCAGCGGACGGGGCAGCCGCTGCCGCAGAGCATCCAGCAAGCCATGCGCTACATCCGCAGCCAGTGCCTGGACCAGGTGATGCCATGACCTCGGCTGCAGGGGGACGCAGCCCAGGGAGAAGCTGCACATTGAGGGGAAACCTCTCATGCAGAGCTGCTTTTTATTCACCTCTTGCAGCACTTGGCTGTGGTGAAGTGAGGGGAGGGGGCTGTGAGATTGTTGGTGGGAACTCCACACCCACTGCTGTGTCCTCAGCCACCCCTCACTCAGGTTTCTCTTTTGTTGTCTCTGGGGAAGGGGCTGACTTGTCTGTCCCACCTTTGGGGAAAGGGCTTCCTCACCTGTCCCGTGGGAGTCCACCTGGGCACCTGCTGGCTCGGTGCGCGCTCTGGACTCAAGCACCAAGCTGCTCTTCAGGGAGTGGTGGTGAATGGAGTTCAATCCAGTTGGCAGCTGGTCCCAGTCGTGTTCCCCAGCGCTCAGTGCTGGGGCCACTCCTGTTTAATCTCTTTATCAGTGACCTTGATGAGGAGATTGAGAGCACCCTCTATAAGTCTGCAGCCAACACTAAGTTAGGTGGGAGTGCTGATCTGCTCGAGGGTAGGAAGGCTCTTCAGAGGGACCTGGACAGGCAGGATTGGTGGGCTGAGTCCAATCGTATGGGCTTCAACAAGGCCAGGTGCTGGGTCCTGCACTTGGGCCACAGCAACCCTATGCAACACTACAGGCTTGAGGAAGAGTGGCTGGAGAGCTGCCCAGTAGAAAGAGACCTGGGAGTGTTGATTGACAGCTGGCTGAATATGAGCCAGCAGTGTGCCCAAGTGGCCAAGAAGGCCAACAGCATCGTGGTCTGCATCAGGAATAGTGTAGCCAGCAGGTCTAGAGTGATTATTGTCCCCCTGTACTTGGCACTGGTGAGGCCGCACCTCGAGTACTGTGTTCAGTTTTGGGCACCTCAGTATAAGGACATCAAGGTGCTACAGCAGGTACAGAGCAGGGCAACGAAGCTGGTGAAGGGTCTTGAGGATAAGTCTTATGAGGAGTAGCTGAGGGAGCTGGGGCTATTTAGTCTGGAGAAAAGTAGGCTGAGGGGAAACCTTATTGCTCTCTACAACTCCCTGAGAGGAGGCTGTAGAGAAACAAGTGCCGGTCTCTTCCCACAAGTAAGGATGAGAGCAAGTGGCCTCAAGTTGTACAAGGGGAGGTTTAGCCTGGATATTAGGAAAAATTTATTCACTGAAAGGCTTGTCAAGCAGTGGAACAGGCTGCCCAGGGAAGCGGTGGAGTCACCATCCCTGGATGTGTTTAAAAGTTGTGTAGATGTGGTGCTGAGGGACATGGTTTAGCAGTGGACTTGGTAGAGTTAGATTAGTTGTTGGACTTGATGATCTTAAAGGTCTTTTTCCAACCTAAACGATTCTATGATTCTATTCCCTGGCAGGTTGGCATTTTCCGAAAGTCAGGGGTGAAGTCCCGGATTCAGGCTCTCAGACACATGAACGAAACCAGCCCTGACAATGTCAACTATGAGGGGCAGTCAGCGTATGACGTGGCTGACCTGCTGAAGCAGTATTTCCGTGACCTGCCGGAGCCCATCTTCACCAGCAAGCTGACGGACACCTTCCTGCAGATATACCAGTGTAAGTGCTGGGCTGGGGGTGCATCCTGGGGTCTCCCAGGGAGGAGGCATCTCTCTGTTCGTTTGGATGGAGGCAGCTGGTGGCCCTCGGGGATGAACCTGCTGACCATGGGCTTTGCCCTGCGCCTGCAGTCGTGTCCAAGGAGCAGCGGCTGCAGGCGGTGCAGGCGGCCGTTATCCTCATGCCGGACGAGAACCGGGAGGTTCTGCAGACCCTGCTCTACTTCCTGAGTGA
Organism: Hemiprocne comata; assembly: GCA_020745705.1. Taxonomy (NCBI): domain Eukaryota; kingdom Metazoa; phylum Chordata; class Aves; order Apodiformes; family Apodidae; genus Hemiprocne; species Hemiprocne comata. The sequence continues at coordinate 20,683,218 of CM036597.1, read as the reverse complement.
CATTGCCTCTGCTGAGGAGAACCAGATGACCGCCGGGAACCTGGCTGTGTGCCTGGCCCCCTCCATCTTCCACCTCAATGTGTCCAAGAAGGAGAGCACCTCTCCAAGGTAAGGGTGGGCATCTCCAGCCTTCCTGCAGCCCCTGCCTCCCATCATCACCTCCCTGCTCATCCTGGAAGGAGGCCAGCAGATGAGGGTCAGGCATGGTGGGAACACCACATGCTTTCAGCACAGCTCCCCATCACTATGCTTTGTGAAATGGGGGGGATCCCCTGGGCAGGTAGAGGCAAGTGAGCTGCCCACCCACCCGGTCCCATTGGTGCCTGCTTCCCTACAGGGTGATACACAAGAGGGGCACTATGGGGAAGCCCGACCAGAAGGACCTCAATGAGAACATGGCTGCGACACAGGGGCTCTCCCACATGATCACTGACTGTAAGAAGCTCTTCCAGGTGGGTGGCTGTGGTGTGTCCAGGCTGGCATTGGCCTCCCTGGTCACTGACAGGGAGAGATGCGACCTCACCAGTGGGGTGCTGGTCCTGTGGAGTCAGTGTGGGGCCAGATAAGGGCACACGTCCCCCGGTGGGGCAGCTGCTGCCAGTCAGACAGCCCAGGGAGTGAAGCCCAGGTGCATCTCATGGTGGTGCAGGATATATGTCCAGGGAGGCTGTGTCCATCTTTCTTCCTGCTGTGGTGGGGTGAGGAGCTGGGGTTTTCTACCTGCCCAGGACCATTCACAAAGTCTGTGTAGGATCCCACTGGCTTTCTGAAGATCTATATGCTCTTGGCTTATAGGTCTCCCATGACATCTTGCTTCAGCTGAGCAGTTCCTATATGGCAGCAGGTGCTTACCCCCATCCCCTGGCTGACATCATGTGCCAGGGAGAAAGCAAGGATTTACACTCCTACTTCGAGCAGAGTGTCCAGAACCTGCTCAAAGAGTCGTCTGAGAAGTTCAAGGGGTGGCTGAGCACCCCAGGACCCCTGAACACAGAGCTCTCCTGCAAAAAGGTAAATGCCTCTATGTGGAGGGGGCTTGGAGTCATGTGGGGAAATGTGTACGGGGTGACTGACCACTGGGTGCCACGGGTCCTGTGGGCACCTGCCAACCTGCTGGCAACCTTGGTGCTTGTTCCCTTCAGCGAGGAGGTACCAGCAACCCCTTCCCTGGCCAGAGCAGGGGCTGTGAGATGGGCAGCTCTGAGCGTGCTCTGAGCCCAGCAGTCCCACAGAGAGCCCACCCTGGTGTTGTTAGAAGAGGAGTTGGTTGCCTGCATCCAACCACTGTCCAGCAGCCAGAGCAGCTCCACTCCTATCCCTTTTCGTCCCACCCCACCCCACCCCACCCCACCCCATCCCACCCCATCCCATCCCATCCCATCCCATCCCATCCCATCCCATCCCATCCCATCCCATCCCATCCCATCCCATCCCATCATCTCCTTGCTAGGAAGCAGATGTGCTGGTGCTGCTCCATGGCAGTGGGAGCCATTGGTAAAGCCACTTGGGGAGTTAACACTGGGGGGTCCCACAGGACAGGCTGCCTGACCCTTCCCTTGGCCTCTCAGGTTGGAGATGGGCACCCTCTACGCTTGTGGAAGGTCTCCACAGAGGTGGAAGCCCCCCCTGCCACAGTACTGCACCGGGTGCTTCGGGAGCGTCACCTCTGGGATGAGGACCTGCTGCAGAGCAAAGTGGTGGAGGCCCTGGACAAGAACATGGAGGTCTATCACTACGTGACAGACAGCATGGCACCCCACCCGCGCCGGGACTGTGTGGTGCTCCGGTGAGGGCTGGGAAGGACCTGGGTGGGAGGGTCTGGTCTCAGTCTGGTGGGTACAGGCTGTACAGGCTACCCCAGCTCCCCATTCCCCATGCAGACCCTGGGGGCTGGGCAGGGGCTGCCCATGGGTGGGCTTGCAGGGATGAAGCTGAGCTGTGTCCCACAGGCGCTGGTGCACAGACCTACCGCGAGGAGCCTGCCTACTCATCTCCATCTCAGTGGAGCATGACAAGCTGCTGGTGGAGGGAGGAGGTGTCAAAGCTGTCATCCTGATGTCCCAGTACCTCATTGAGCCCAGTGCCATGGGACGCTCCAAAGTGACCCATATCTGCAGAGCTGACCTCAGGTGAGGTGCCCTTGATGCCACCACAGCAGCTGCATCATCCACTAAGGAGGGCAGTGGGGCAGGAGCTGCTTGTCTCTTTTCCTGCCTGAAGGGATAGGAGTGCTGGTCTGGGACTGGGCTTCAGCTACCAGATGGTTACTGGGAAGGAGCCACCAGCTCGGTGTTGCAGTGCTGGCAGTTCCTCCAGTGGCTCCCAGTGCCGCAGCAAGTCCTTTAAGGCTGCTGTGGAAAAGATGGCATCTCCTGTAGGGCTGGAAAATCTCTGCTCTGTTTGAGCTGGGCTGGGGGGTGGTGGTGTAAGGGTGGATTGATGCAGGGGAAGGCTGGTTGGGTCACAGATGTTCCCCCTTTTTGCCACACATCTGGAGTTGGGGTGGCATGTTCCCTTTTCTGCCATGTGGTGCTCATTCAGCATCTCATAGTCCATCGTGTGGAGCTACCCATGCTGAGTGCCTGTCCCTCAGCAAGAGTGATGTGTTGCTCCTTGGCACGGACCTGGGTCCTCTTTGCCCACTCACCCTTCTGTTCCCTTCTCCAGGGGCCGGTCTCCCGAGTGGTACAACAAGGTCTTTGGCCACCTCTGCGCCATGGAGCTGGCAAGGATCCGAGACTCTTTCCCAGCCCTAAGTCCCAGCGGCCCTGAGACAAAGATCTGAGGCACTAGGGAGATGCTCTGTCCTGTCTGATGTGGACTTGCCGGTGGACGTGGGCTGGGGCTCCCGGAGGGGAGCACAGTGCCAGTCATGGAGGGGGAGCAGAGGCTGGTGTGTGGACAGGCACATGCTGATACGTGTCCTTTTACCCTGGGTTGGGCATTCCCCATCCCACTGTCTCTGCTGCTGCTTCAGCCGCCCCTCACTCATGCTGGGCAGCAGGTTGTCCACAGAGGTGATGCTGAGGAGGCCATGGGCTGAGGGAAAGATGGAGGATACCCTTCGGAAGGGCAGGTTGAGCTGGGTCCCCTTGTGCAAGCTGGTAGTAGGGGCTAAGGTTTGTGGAGAGAAGGAGCATTAAGAGGGGGAGGATGGGGCCTTGTCCGTAGGTCACAGTGTGGTGTTGGGAAGTGAGGGGTGGGCAACGAGGTGGGGTGGGGCACATGTCACCTGGTGGGGATGGCCCAGGAGGCACTGCCGGAGCCTGTGTGGTGGTGGAAGAGGCTGCTGTTCTGGGAGGAGGGGGCTGCATCCCAACAGCTGGGTGTGCCTCAGCTGGCAAAAGGAGTCTGTTGCACCTTTGATGCTGAATTTCATAGGAGAAGACAAAGCCCTCTGGTCCTGGGCCTTGCTCTCTCTCAGCTCAAAGCCTCTCTTCTGCACCAGGTGTCAGTGGGAGCTGGATGGATGATATTCCAAGCCCGCCCCTTGAAACCAACCCACCCATTGTTTGGAGTGTGCAGGACATGTCTGGAGCCCCAGAGCAGCTGCTGGTGTAGTTGGCTGCAAGCTGGGATGGGGCAATGTGCACCTGGAGCGGTTACGAGGAGGTGGGGTGGTGCAGAGGGGGTGGTGTCCTGGGGTCACCTCTTTTTGGTGGCTAAGCCCTTGGCCTCCTGGGTGCAGAGCTATTCCCTGCAAAAACGTCTGTTCCCCTTCCATCCCTCCCTCTTCTCCCCGGAGAACCCATCTGCTGTAGCTGTCAGCATCCCGGAGCCGACTTGGTTTCTCCATTCAGGCAGGGACCCAAGTAACCGGACGTCGTTCCAACTGGAAGGCAACATGACCCACACGGTGTCAGTTTTGCTGTAACACATCCTATCTCTCTCTCTTTTGGTGGAAAAAAAGCAACCCAGCCTGTGTTCCACATTTTTATATATATATTTATATATATAAAAATATAACTAATATTAGGGGGAGTGTTTTTTTTCTCCTAATTTTTTAAAAAATATTTCTTTTTTTCTATCTATAAATACTTGTACAGTTGGAATATTAATATATAACTCTGGCAGTAGAGCTCAGTGCCAGGTGATGCTCACTTGAAAGATGTGTATTTTATATAGAAGGGACTTTTGTATCTTGTGCAACTGCAACGGATTGATTGACTTGGACTGGGGCTGTTCTTCCCATCCGTGTAATTAATAAAGTACTAACGATGGTGGCTGGCTGATGAGGAAACCTTCATGCTTAGCAATTCTCCAACATCCTGGAGCTGAGCTGTGAGCTTTCTCATGGAGCTGACAGTACTGCCTGGCAGCCGTGGGTGTCCTGGTGTGGTGGGGGGGTCAGGTGCTGCTGGCCTGCAGTGTCACCAGGGTGAAGCTCCGGCGGGACTCATGCAGCTCCAGCTGCTTGTTCTGCAGGCAACCCTTCACCTTCTCCTGGAAGGAGGTGGTGGTGATGGTGTAGAGGATGGGATTCAGGGCACTGTTGATGGGCAGGATGAAGATGACCACCCAGGAGGTGATGGTGCCTGTGCCAACACAGACATGACATTAGGCGTCCGAGAGAGCTGCCCTCCACCCAGGGGTGACCCACCCGCTCCAGCCCACGCAGCAAAAGTAGAACCAGTCACAATGCCCATCTCCCCTCAGCCCAGCTGTTGGCAAAGAGAGCTCCAACTTCAGCACCACCTACACGAAGGGGTCTCTGACCTAGGGATGCGTGGTGGGCTCTGGGACTGGGGGTTCACCTGATATTTCCACCTGCAGCAGGGAGAGCAGCTTGAGGAGGAAGATGGGTATCCAGCAGAGAGCATCGGTGAAGACAATGAAGAAGAACCGCTTTGCGATGGCTACTTCCCGGGAGCAGACGCCTCTCTCCGCTGTTTTGGAGGCAGTGATGTGGATGGAGTAGAACATGCCAGAGTAGGCGAAGACGATGGTGATGAAGGCTGCTAGATTCAAGCCTGGAGAGAAAGAAATCTGTCGCTGAGCGTAGCCGAAGTGCAAACATCTGAGCTGCGCTCGGCGGCATGACCGGACGACTCCTGCTTCTGTCACTAGAGGGGGCAGAGACATCTCAGTAGCCCGGTTAGACATGAACCCAGCCTCAGCCCAGCCCCCCCGTGGCCAGCTCTGTGCTAAGGCTGTAGCAGGGACCCTCCCCACCCCAGGACAGAGGGCAGAGTTGGCACCCCTTCTTATAGGGTCCCAGCGGAATGGCAGTGCTCTGTAAAGCCACACATCCCAGTAACGGAGGTGGTTCAGGCCCTCCTGGCACCCTGGAAGGAAAGCCCACCAGGAAAGCCCATCCTGCCCCACATTGTCCCCAAGTGCCAAGGTAGCCTTACCCAGGTAGATGGTGGCAGAGTATCCCCGGGCAGTGGGGCGCTCGCCTAGGTCAGACTGCAGCGGGAAGCACACCCCGTTCCTCCCGTAGTAGTTCCCAAAGGTCTCCTTACACCACAGGGGGACGATGCTGAGGGAGAAGCCCAGAAGCCAGATGGCTGCCAGCACCGAGATGGTCTGCTTCTTGCCAGCTCTGTGGTGGCTGAACGGGAACACAATGGAGAAGTATTTCTCCAGGGTCATGTAGGTCAGGAGCAGGACGGACACCTCAGAGGCCATCATGGCCAGGCTGCCCACCAGCTGGCACTGCAGGCTGCCCATCCAGCCCTGGGCATGCTTGTTGTATTCGCCTGAGTACTTGAGGTCAAACGCTCCGATGATGAAGAGGTAGATGCCCATCAGGCCGTCTGCACCTGAGGGGAAGCAAGGCACCCTGAGAGAAAAGCACCAGTGGGCAAACATTGCCCTTTGCATGCCCGTGGCCATAAAGCCACCATAGAGCTGGGTAGCCTTGGGCTCTATACATCTTTAATTTATATATATATATATTTTTTTTATATATTTATATATATATATATATATATATAAAAAGAGGTGCCTGAGAGCACAGACCTGCAGGCAGGGGCCGAGATGCTTCAGGCTGAGGGGGATGCCCAGAAACCCATCTACCATCAGCACAAAGAGGAGCAGCGAAACATCTCCTCCCTGGGGAGATGCCATTGGGCAGCTCATCCCCCCTGGTCCCTCTGCACCCCCTGCCAGTCCCTGCCCCACTGCCACCCCACTCACAGCACAGGGACTTGATGGCCATGGCGTGCTGGCTGTTCTCGGCTGCCACCAGGGACCGCATGCAGATGACAAAGAGGTTGCCAAAGCAGGTGAGGCAGGCGATGACCCAGACAGAGATGCGCAGGATGATGCTGGCCAGGAGGTTCTCAAAGGAGGAGATGCCGTCGGTGTTGGGCTTGCAGCTGCGCACGTGGGGTGCATAGCTGCAGTACTGGAACTTCTTGAAATAGCTGTTGGGGGAGTCGAGGGGTAAAGGAGGTTTCCTGGCTGTGAGCCAGGAGCAAGCCCAGTCCAGCATGCACAGCCCCATGTCAGGTTCCCTCAGCCATGATGGAGCTACCTGCTTACACAGGGCTGCAGTGGCTGGGGGTGCTCAATAAGCAACACTCTAGAACTTTCACAAAATGCTGGCAGTACCCTGGTGCTTTTTGGATCATGTACCACAGCCACACTCTTAAATCTGCCAATGTCCAGCACCATCAGCTGATAAATATAAACGTGTTTTCCTCCAACCCATGATTCTCCCAACCTAACATTGAAAAATCAATCCCTTATTCAAATCCTTCAAGTTCCATTAAGAGGCACCCACATTTTTTCTCCTGCATATTATTTCAGATTAATCTTTTCAAGCCTTATTAAAGCCAACCCACATAAGCTTAGCAAAGCTCTACATTAGAAAATGACTACAAAACTGCCACGCGAGGCTCATTTCTGCTTAATTATAGATAAAAGGAGAGAAAATGATTGCTTATTAGCAAGTCAGGTAGAAAATGTACCACAGTTATAGTGCAAACAGACCAATTATGGAAAGGAGGACGTACAGTTGTCTTTCATTACAGGTACTTTAAAGTGTGCATCTGGAGAGAATTAATGATTATTTTCTATGTGAGAGACGGACTCCATAATGGCCTTCCGAAGAACTCCCGGCTGGCTGCATGGCCCTGCTCCCACCCGGGTGCTATCACTGTCCTGCCCAGGTGCCCATACATCTCCAGGCTTCCTGGGATGTCATCTTAGACCCAAGCAAGGGGCCTCCAATGACATTGCTTCACCCCAGCTTTCAGCACGCAGCCTGGCACCGGTGCACGCCTTGGCTGACAGAGCCCACCTCACCTCTGTCACCCCCTGCTCCCCCCACTCACATGTGGGAGAGGTTTGTCAGCTTCTGGAAGGTCAGGTTGTGGATGTTGGGGATCTCCAGCCCTTCCAAGCTCCTGCAAGAGGAAATCAGTGCAGAGGAGGGGAGCTGTGAGTGATCCCGGCCTGGGCTTGGGGTGGGGGGGAGGAAGCATGGGGATGTTGTGAGACTCACAGAGACCGCAGCCGGGGCAGGCTCTCAAACTGGCCAGGGAAGAGCTCTTTCAAGGGATTGTAGGAAATATTCCTGAAAAAGAGACAAGCCTTTGGTGGATTCCTCACCTGTAAGCTATCAGAACAGCTGAAAACAAGGGCAAAGCGGTATGTTCCCATAGCTTTTCCCAACACAGCCCATTCCCCTGGGATGGGTTGGCAACCCTGGGGCAGAGGATGCACGGGCACGGTGCTGGGGGGCAGGGAGCCCATCCTGCTGGGGCCACCAGGGCCTTGGGAGAGAACAGCCCCTGCAGCAAGAGTCTCTGCCCAAGAGGGTGCAGGGGTGCTGCAGGGCTCCCTGTCACTTGCAGGGGGATGGGGCACCCCTAACACTCACAGCTGCTGGAGTTCTGCCAGGCCAGTAAAGAGTGAGGAAGGAAGCTTGTCCAGGCTGTTGGATGACAGGTCACTGTGCGGAGGAGAGAAATGTTTGGGAAGCAGTTGAGGGCACCAAGCCTTGCACCCTGGGGGTGCAGAGTGGGGTTCCCAGCAAGACCCCTGCTCCCAGCACAGCCACTGTCTGCAAAAGGGGGAATTTAGGGCAGGTGCTGGCTGGAAACATACAGCTCCATCAGTCTGTTCAGCCTGGAAAATGTCCCTTCCTGGATCCACCGGAGCTTGTTCCTGCGCAGAATCCTGGAGAAAGAGGAAGGGGAGAGAGCATGTGGGTATGGCACAGCTCTGCACCCCCTTTGGAAGCATTTTTCCACCTCTGGATGGGCTGTGAGCAGCTGGTGATGCACCCAGCTCTCCCTTCCAAATGCACTGAGCCACAACCATCACCTCCAGCAGCCTAACCCTGCTGTGGAGGAGGTTGAAGCCAGAGCCCAGCTTTCGGTACAAGGCTCTCACACAAGCCCATCAGATGTGTGGAAGATGAGCAGAGCTGGTCAAAGTGCTCAGAAATAAAAACCCAGACTGGTGCACCAAGAAACACCAATGATTTTGGAGCATCCCTGTGGGATGGTGGATGCTGGACGGTGCTGGGGGACCCCTTGAGTGCCATGATCTGGGATGGTGCTCCTCAGTGGAGGTTCTCATCAGGCAGCAGGGCTCTGCTGTGCTTAGACACCAGGCAGGGCAGGCTGCTCTGACACGGTCCATGGTGTGCCTAGGCAGGATGGGGGAGATGGAGGAGACCAGCTCATACCATGGAGTCCCAGCGTGAGCCCTTGTCTCATCTGCTGCCCCTGCTCATGAAGTCATCTCCTGTGCTGGTGTCACCAGCACAGCATGTTTACACTGTCCGTCTTGCCCGTGTGGAGGTTTCCATGGCACTGCCACAACAGCTGGGAAAACACGCTGCTGAGCAGAGCCAGTGGCTGGGCTGCGATGGGAGGGAGGGTGGGAGGGAGGAGGGAGGGAAGGAGGGAGGGAGGGACAGCAGAGCTGGCACGGGTGGCTGTGGGCAGCTCTTGATGGAGGGAAAGATATGCCTGTGTACATTTGGAGTTTTAACACCTATTGGGGGCTTCTCCAAGTACGGCAGGATGAGGGAACAGGGTCTTTGTGCAGCTCCTGTCCATCCTGTCCCAGCCCCATATCAGCTACTGCTCCGATAATCCCTGGATTTTTTTGCTTACCTTGATCCAGCAGCATTGGCACAGGGTCCTGTAAATGCATTCCCTGTGCTCCAGGTACCCCTGATTCCTGATCCCTTGGGAGGGTGGCTTGGCTCCCCATCCCACTGCTGCTCTCCTGCCACCATCCTGGGGCCACTGGTAGCCTTGTGCTCATGGATAACATCTGCAAGGTGCACAACTCTCCTGTCCTTATTTACTGGGGCTCCAGAGGTCTTAGATATCTCTTTGGGAAATATATGACCATCACATGCAGAAAAACTGAAGCCTGGGAGAGGTCTGGGCATCATCATTGTGAGTCCACTGCCTTTGCCAGGTCCTGGGTGAGAGCTCAGGGCCAGGGCCAGGAGGGAGCAGGGCAGGAGCAGGCTCCAAGCAGGAGGGGTGGCAGCAGACATTGTCTGACATGCGAAGAGCCAGCTCACAGGTTTTATGGCCTTCCTCAGGGATATTTTTAGAGGATTTGGATGCCAGCAGAAGGGCCTGAGCTGGCTGCAAGCTCTGCTATTTGCACACCCACAAGAAGTTCTTCCATGCCATGTCCTGCCATTATCTCCCACCTATTCGATTTGGGCAGCCCCATAGGCTGGTGACAGGGTGCTGGGCTGAGCCCACCAGCTGCCCACCCCAGGGTCCACCATCCCCCAGCACAGAGCCCCCTGCAAAGGGCTCTGGGGCCCCTGGTCAAGTCCCTACACCATTCACGACTCTGATGCACTGTCGAGTCTGTGCACAAGGGTGAGCTGAAACCATGAACCGTGAGAGAGCAGCCCCTCACCCAGCCCAGCACCGAGTGCTGCCCCCCCTGCCCGCAGTGGGATGGGGTGTGCAGCAGGGGGAGGCACAGCCAGCCCCCGTGGTACTCACAGCACTGTGAAGTCGTGGCATTCCTGGAAGACAGTCCTGTGCACCGCTCGGATCCTGTTCCCCTCCAGCTCTCTGAAGAGAGGCCAGTGTGGCTGCCACCTCCACTCCTTTTCCCCCATCCCCGCCTTGCTTGGGGATCCCCAGCAGGATTCCTCACCTCCTGCATGCCCTCCCCCCCATGCCCAGAGCCTGGGGAAGGCCCGAGCCTGCAGGCAGCCCATCCCACCCACTGCAGGGCACTTACAGCCAGCTGAGCTTCGGCATCTGGGCACAGAGCGAGGCATTGGGCAGCCGACTCACCGAGTTGTTCAGCAGGTACCTGGGCAGGAGGCAATCAGGACAAGTGAAGTGACAGCACTGTGTGCCTGCCCAGGACACAACCCCGAGCATGGATGTGGTCCTGCTGCTCCTGGACCATGTGATGTTTCACAAGTACTTTCTGCTGGTCCTCACCCAGGGGGACATGTGCACTGTGGGGTTGCCCAGGTTGAGCTGGGGGTCGGTGGTGCCTCTGGCTCAGAGCAGTGTGGCTGTATCTGCACCAGCTCCCAGCAGAGCAGCCATAGTCATGGTAACCACAGAGAGAGTTCAGCCACCACCACCCCAGGCAAAGGCCTGGTGTACGAGGCCATTAACGGCAACATGGAGCTTCATTCATTGGGAAAGAAACAATGGTAACGACACTGGGCATGTTTAGGGGCTGTGGGAGATGCTCTCCAGTGAGCTGTGACGGACACGGCCCCAAGAGAATGGTGCATGCAAGCAGCAGCCAGTGACCCTGCAGTGACAGGCAGTAAAGGCAGATTTACAGCCCCAGCTCCCGCTGGTGTTTTTCCCAGCCCTTTTGCACATGCCTGTATGAACAGTGCTTCCCACTGCACATTTTCTGACCATGGTTTTAGTTTATTTGATTTCCTAACAAAAATGCAGAAGGATAAACAGTGCACATCACCAAGCAGAGCTGCCTGCAACGTGGGAACATGAGGGAAGCCCTGTCTCTCCAGCTTACACCACCACCCACATGGCTGGGGCAGAGTGGGGATAGGTCTCTGGACACAGAGTGCTACCCAGGCTTGGCATAAAAAGCAGATCCAGGGGTCACAGCCCATCATCCCCATAGTGGCTGCTAGACCTGGCTGTTGTCAATGCCCCCAGCCCCAGGTATGACCACTACCCAAGTCTCACAAACCCCCTAACCCAACTTTTCAGCTTTTACAGCCAACTGCAGCAGGTCCATCTCCAGCAGGGATGGTATGAGGCTGAAACACTCCAGGGAACACAGCTTAACATGTGGGCAGATGTATGTGAGCACTTGTGTGCACTCACACAAGTGTTTTTTTCCACTGTAACAGTCAAAATGCTGACCCCAGGCTGCTGCCAAGGTTTCTGATCTGTATTCTGGACTATGGAGAAGGTGTTAAAGTCATCTTGCAAAACTGTTTTCATGGTGCTTAAAGTCAATTTGTTATCCTGTACATCCACCTTGGAATGGCTGAACCTTAAAAACACCTTGGCTCGAGATGAGCTGGTGTGAAGACTCCCAGCAGCAGTTTGGGAAAGCACTGGATCCTGGTTGCAGTCACTGATCCGAGGAAAACCATCAGCACTCCAACCGCAGGACAGCTGCCCGTCCTGCTGACCAGCGAGCACCGAGGCTCTGCTCAGGCCATACCCCCCAGGCACCTGCCTGTCCCTGTCCCAAGCAAGAGCAATTAACACAGGTTGTAAGCAGAGTGTGGTGAGAGCAGGAGATGGCACAGAGCAGCAGCAGCACCAGCAAAGCTTGCTGGTTCCCCCCTGGCAGCAGGACAGACACCTCCCTTGCACTACCATCCCTCTCACACCAGGGAGGGTGAGGAAGCCACAAGCATTCCTGGTTTGCCCCATGAAAGGGTAATAAGGTGCCCGGAGAAGGGGTCAGACACCCTCAGAGTGGGGTTTCCCCAAACTCCTAGGAGAGCAGCCCCCAGCTCTACTTACAGGAAATACAGCGACTTCAGCCCTGCAAACGCCGTGGGGACGATCTGGGCAATCTTATTGTTGTCCAGCATCCTGGAAGGAGAAGAGAAGTGAGAGGAGGGGACATGGAGAGGGTGAGGAGGCAGCAGGATGCTCCTGTCAGGGGGAAGCCCCCATTATGTGCTGCGTTGGTGGGAGCTGGCTCTGTCCATTCTCCCCTGTGAACTTCCATGGATACCCATCCCCAGGCAGGGGGCTTCCCCCTTGGAAGCCCATTCCTCCCCCTTTGGATTCTCCCAGACAGCCCTGGCTGCAGTGTTAAATCCAGCTGCCGAGTCTGGATTCCTTCACATTCAGGGTCTGTTGGAATTTTTCTCTCTTCTGCTGTGAAATAAAGATAAATTAGAAACCGTTCAGGGAATTCAGGGCCGTGCTTGGCTTCTCAAAAGTCCTCCGGCTTGTTTGCACCACAGACCACCCTCTGTGAGCTGCTCATCCTCTGTTCTCCCTCTTTGATTTAAGGACTAGCAGAGCTGGTCCCAGGGCAATCAGAGGAGGGGAGCCTAGAGGGTGGCAGACCTGCCCAAGCCGCAGAACAGGAACCAACCATCCTGTAAAGTGGCTTCTATGGTTTCTTTTCTTGTAGTGAAACCTTTATAATCTCTGTAAAACCACACACCAAATCAAAGAGAGCCTTTGAGAATAAACAGAGGGCAATGATATTAGCTGTACATTTAATTCAGACGTACGTTTTTCAATGTGACAGAGCTGCAAATCTCTGTGTTTAACAGCACACTTGAAGCCTTTTATACACAAACCTCCAGTGCTCCAGCCTGGGAGCTGACACTGTCTCTCCTCGAAGCCGATCGCTGTGCCCAAACATGCTGGGTCAGCAAGGGAGGGACCAACTGGCCATTTTGGACAGGAGTGTGGCCAGTCTGTGCTAAACCTGACCCCAGTAACGGGAGGGAAACTCAAACAGGAGTTTGATAAAAGAAGTGCAGCAGAGGGCAAGTGTGCCCAAGTGTGCCCTGGTCCCCAGGGCTGGGGGAAGGAGGGAGGTAGAGACCCAGTCAGACATCCGTGGCTCCTAAGGGAGCTGTAAGATGAAGTTGCAATGCCACTTGCCATCATATTTGAAAAGTCATGGCAGTCTGGTGAAGTTCCCACTGACTGGAAAAGGGGAAACATAACCCCCATTTTCAAAAAGGGAAGGAAAGAAGACCCAGGGAACTACAGGCCAGTCAGTCTCACATCTGTGCCTGGCAAGGTCATGGAGTAGATCCTCCTGAAGGCTCTACTAAGGCACATGGAAAACGTGGAGGTGGTTAGTGGCAACCAACATGGCTTCAGCAAGGCCAAATCATGCCTGACAGATTTGGTGGCCTTTTATCACACAATCATAGAATATGCTGAGTTGGAAGGGACCCATCAGGATCACTGAGTCCAACTCCTGTCCCTGTGTGGGGCACCCAAAGAATCACACCACGTGCCTGAGAGCATCATCCAAGCACTTCTTGAACTCAGGCAGGCTTGGTGCTGGGACCACTTCCCTGGGGAGCTTGTTCTGGGAAGCTCAACCACCCTCTGGGTGACAAACCTTTTCCTGATATCCAACCTAAACCTGCCCTGATTCAGCTTCCTGCCATTTCCCCCAGTCCTGCCATTGGTCACAGGAGTGAAGAGATTTATGATGGGTTTACAGTGTTGGTGGGCAAGGGAAGAGCAACTGATGTAATCTACCTGGACTTGTGTAAAGCATTCAACAGTGTCCTGCCTAACATCCTGGTCTCAAAATTGGAAGGATATGGATTTGATGGATGGACCACTTGGTGGATAAGGAATTGGCTGGATGGTCACACTCAGAGAGTAGTGATCAACAGCTCGATGTCCAGATGGAGACCAGTGATGAGTGGCATTCCTCAGGAGTCAGTACTGGGACTGGTGCTGTTTAACATCTTTGTCAGAGACATGGACACTGGAATTGAGTGAACCCTCTGCAAGTTTGCTGACGACATCAAGCTATGCGGTGTGGTTGACAGGCTGGAGGGAAGGGATGACATCCAGAGGGACCTTGACAGGCTTGAGAAGTAGGCCCATGACAACCTCATGAAGTTTAACAAGGCCAAGTGCAAGATCCTGCACCTGGGTTGGGTCAATCCCAAGCACAAGTACAGGTTGGGCAGAGAATGGATTGAGAACAGCCTTGAAGAGAAGGACCTGGGGGTGTTGGTCAATGAGAAGCTCAACATGAGCTAACAATGTGCACTGGAGTCCAGAAACCAAGCATGTCCTGGGCTGCATCAAAAGAAGCATGGCCAGCAGGATCAAGGAGGGGATTTGGCCCTCTACTCCACACCTATGAGACCCCACCTGGAGAACTGTGTCCAGTTCTGGAGCCCTCAACAAAGGAAGGACATAGAGCTCTTGGAGTGAGTCCAAAGGAGGCCACGAAGCTGATCCGAGGGCTGGGGCACCTCTCTTATGAAGACAGGGTGAGAGATTTGGGGCTGTTCAGCCTGGAGAAGAGAAGGCTTTGCGGAGAACTCATAGCAGCCTTCCAGTACCTGAAGGAGGCCTAAAAGAAAGCTGGGGAGGGACTTTTTACAAGGGCGAGGAGTGATAGGGGAAGAGTAATGGTTTGGTTTTAAGCCAGAAGAGGGTAGATTTAGGTTAGACAGCAGGAAGAAACCCTTTAGTGTAAGGGTGGTGAGACACTGGTTGCCCAAAGAGGTTGTGGATGCCCCATCCCTGGTAGTGTTGAAGGGCAGGTTGAATGGGGGTCTGAGCAACCTGGTATAGTGGGAGGTGTCCCTGCCCATGCAGGAGGGTTGGAACTAGATTATCTTTAAGGTCCCTTCCAACCCAAACCATTCTGTGGTTCTGTGATTCTATGACATTGCATCCATCACCACCACCATGTTACCACAGGCACCCTGAAGCCATCATGCCCATATTTTTCCACCCCCAAAGAAGTTAAATTATGGTAAATGCAAGAAAGAGTCATGATCAGTCCCATCTCCTGATGCTGTTGGTACCAGCAGAGGAACTCACAGCCACTCGAGGCGATGCAGGTCCTCAAACACCCAGGGCTTCAGCTGCGTGATCCTGTTGTGGCTGAGGAACCTGGAACCAGCAGAGAAGAAGAGGGATCCTCAGGCACTGCTGCTGGCCAAACCCACCCATGCTGAAGTTGCTCTTCCCCTGCTGCCCACTGCCTCATCTCCTTTAGCAGCTCAGAGGCAGATCCCAGCTCAGGCTGGATTACATGGAGATGGGAAGAGGGGTTTGTAGGAGGGAAAATGTCTCTGCTCTGCCCTGTGTTCACCCAAAACACACACAACTCCAGCTTAAAGCATGCTTGATACCAGCTGTTGCAGGAGCAAAGAGAAGGGCTCAGAACCTGGCCTTGAGCCTCCAGGCTGAGAAGAGCCGAGGACTGAGTCTTTCAGGGCTTCCCTCCCCGTAACACAGACACCTTTACTCACAACATTTTAAGCTGAGAAAGTCCAGCAAAGGCTTTTGGTGAGATTAGTCGGATCTTGTTGTTTTGCAAAAAGCTGTTTTAAAAAAAAAAAACAACAGAAGAACAGAAAAGAGACTGAAGAAGTACATTTCCCAAGGGGTTCTCAGGGTGCTTGGGATGTGTCCATGTCTGCAGGACACCAGGCTTGCTTTCCAGGAGCAGCATGGCCAGGAGAGAGTGCCAGGGGCCCACAGCACCTGTGACAGGTACCTGCTGAGTTCAGTGGGCACCACGGGCTGCAGGAGCTGAAAAAAGCTGCTGCCTGGACAAATACACTGTCCCATCAGGGCACCTTGTCCCAAGCAAAGCTGTCCTGACACACTTGCTCCTCTGCTCATGGCCCCACCACTGTTGCTTTCCCCTGCTATACAAGCCAGCCAGTGGGCAGGATAAAGCAAGGTGATACTCACAGCTTCTTCAGGCTCCTGTACCTGGCAAACTGATTGTCCAGCAGAGAACGGATTTTATTTTTTTTTAGGTCCCTAGATGGAAAACGGAAGGGAAAAAATCAAACCCAGGGCCTGCAGACTAGAACAGAGCAGAGACCTTTATCAAAGGAGAACAGTGAAGACCAGACTCTCCTTTTGCAATTCACACAAGATCAAAGGCAGCTGCTGTTCATCAGCACTCCCTTGCTAATTGCCCTCCCGAGCTGCAAGCATTATGTGCTGCAGATGAGCTCTCCCACACTCTCCTCCCTTCCCAGCCCTTGCCTCTTGTGTGCAAAGGCAGCCCAGCCCTCAGCCTTGCTGACAGCCCCCGACTCTGTGTGCCTCGGGGTAAGGCTCTTGGCTTCTTTAGATCCAGGGGTAACGAGGAAAAGCAAAGGATTTTATTTCATTCCCTCTAAGCCTGTTTTTCTGCCAGGTGGCAGCTTGTGCCCGGCTTGTGCCTCTCCTGGGGGAGGCGGTGCCTGCACCCACCACTACTCACATCCTGGTGACGTTGGAGGAGACCCAGGGGACAGTGGTGAGGTCCTGCTGGGTGCAATCCACAGCCCTCCCCCGGCACCGGCACCGCTCTGGGAACAGCTCCAGCCCTGTGGGCAGGCAGAGGGGACATGGGGTGAGGGGATACAGGGAGAACCCACGGGTGGGGAAGGATGCCTGGGGAGGGCAGCTTACCACAGGCATCACCCTCATCTTCTAGTGGCAGCTGCCTGCTCCTCACTGCCAGCATGTCCCCCAAGATCTGCAGCCAGCCACTGTCATCCACTGCAGGCAGAAGGTGGGGACAGCGTTAGAGCCTGTGCATGGACCCAGCAGCCTCGGTGAAGATGGCTGGGCCTCATGGAGCTGGAGGTCTGGCTCAAGCCCCACAGTTGCACTGGGACAGAACAGAGATTCATCCAGCCCTGTGGTGTACCTCCAAGCACAGCCACAACACAGATTTCCTTCTTTTCATAGAATCATAGAGTCACAGACTGGCTTGGGTTAGAAGGGACCTTAAAGATCACCTTGTTCCAACCCCCTGCATGGGCAGGGACACCTCCCACTAGACCAGGTTGCTCCAAGCCCCATCCAACCTGCCCTTGAACACTTCCAGGGATGGGGCAGCCACAGCTTCCCTGGGCAACCTGTTCCAGGGTCTCACCACCCTCACAGGAAACAATTTCTTCCTAACATCTAATCTAAATCCACCCTCTTCCAGTTTAAAGCCACTAACCCTTGTCCTCTCACTACATGCCCTTCTGAAAAACACTTATTCCTAGCATCCCACCTAGCCCACTTTAAGGGTACGTTGAGTCAGGTGCTGCATCCACTCAGTTAACCAGCTCCCAGAGGGTGAATCTGTCCAGTCTCCAACTGATTCACACTCCTGGGCTCAGCATTCCTGTGCAAAGAGCCCCTTTGTGGGCCTGTGCATTGTACAAAAAAGGAACTCGGTTTGTGTCTTTAAGTCTGCTGACCCTGAGTGTCCTGATGGGAAGTGCAGAGCCCCTCTACTCCTCTGCTTGCCCACCATGGCCCAGCCTTGTAACAATGAGGGTTTTCCAGCACTCCAGGCTGGGAAAATCCCTGAGGGAAGAACTCCCAGGACCACTGTGACAGGATAACATGCCGAGAGCTGGGGAAGTGGCTGGATAACAGCAGGTCCAGGGTTCCCCACTGTCCTAGGTTGACAGGGGGAAGAGCAATTTCTGCTCTAATGCATTTGTGGTCCTGGGTCCTGGCTTCCCAGGTGCAGGGGGCATCACACTGAGGACATCCCCCTTTCCCAGGGGTTGCTGCTTACCACAGTTCTCCTCATCAGCCCCATTGCCGCAGTCATCCTCCCCGTTGCAGTGCAGGGCCTGGGGCAGGCAGGAGGAGAGGTTGCCACAGGGAAACTGCCCCAAGGGACACACATCCAGCTGGGACACGCTCAGGGGAGGCTCTGCCCAAGGAAGAGGAGATGTTCAGCACCCGGGCAGCCCCTTGCAGATGCTGCCCCATCCCTTCTGGACACTGAGTTCCCGGGGCTACATCCTGCTCTGTGCCCAGCTCCAGGGACTTGGTTCTGCTTTGTGAAAGCAAAACTTCTCCAAAAGGATAGACATGGACTGAGATCTCCTGCATGATGGTGGGCCAGTCTCTTGGTACAGCAGTGGATTACTTGTAAAGAACAGATTTTGGTCCCCTCAAAGCTCTGAGGGGTGTGGTGAGGGCTGGTGCTCTCCGGATGCCATCAGCTTTGGAACAGGGATGTTATGCAAATACAACAGGGAGAGCAAACAAAGAGGGGGCAGTGCCCTGGGATGGAGCCAGCCAATGCTGCCCTCTCATAGAAGGCATGCACAAAATCTGTGTGTGGCAAGATGGACAAATACAAACTCATCCTGTGTGACTGCTCCTTTTGATTTTCCTAAACACCTGTTTCTCCTAGGCAGCGGATACAATAAAAATTTGAGCCAAGTCTAAGTGTAATAGTTAATTTCTAACTGTTGAGTGTTAATGTTTCAATGAATCAGTTTTACCATATTTATTAAAAATACCTCATGCTGGCAGATCACACCCAATAATAAAAGCACGTGCAAAAAAACGCAATAAAATTAGGTTTGTGTCAGAACAGCTAAAGTCTGTGTTGTGCATCAGTGTGGAGTACTCGTGGGAAGCTGGGAGCTGCTCCTCAACATGAGAGTTCCTGTGGGTGATCAGTGGGAGCTGCAGGGACCTGGCCACAGCCATGGGTGCAATGCCAGGAGGGCTCCTGCTGCAGCAGCAGAGCTGGTGTTTGCTCAGGACCCCCATGAGCATGTGCAGGGGACCGGCCAACTTCCATCACTGGGTGATGAAAGAGTAAGAAAACATGAATCTGGAGGGGCTGGGATGGTGCAGGAGCCCTGGCTTCTGCTCTCAGCCCTGCATGTCCCTCTCCCTCTCCAAGTCCTGCAAATGGAAACAGATCTGACCCCAGCCTAGAGCTCAAGTTCCTCCAGAGAGATTTTTCCTGTCTCTGTCCCATTTCTAGTTGTCCAGGGAGTCTCTCTGGAAGGCAACAGGAACCTTCTTAGGGTCTCCAGAGAGTGCAGAGAGTATCTGCACATGGAGCTGTGTAAATACTAAGACAGCAGAGTTTATATGTATATATATTTATACACACAAACACAGATAGTTCCTATTTTTGTTCAGGAATGATGCTCAAGCCCCAGATCTCCCTCCAAAGTGCTGCTCTCCAGCCACTCCCATTGGACCACATTCTGCATTAACCTCCACCAGGGCTGCAGAAACCAGTGACTGTGCAGGGCAGAAACCAGAGAGCAGCCTGAGACAGGGGAGGAGAAGGTGGAATATAAAAGATACAAATTAAGAAAAAAAAGAAAAGAGGAAAAGTGTGTGTTTGAGGCAAGGGAAAACACTGATTTTGGGTCGATGCAGCCTATTAGATAAAGTGACTTCCCCTGGCAGTGGCGGGGTGGGGTGGGCATGGGCAGTGTCACCACGGGGACCCTCCTGCCTGGCTCTGTGGGGCACAGAGGGAAGCACAGCCAGAGGAGGCAGCCAAATGGAGCTGGGATTAAGCTCAGCATCTGCCTTGATTTTTCACAAGGGCCACCCAGGATTGTAAACGAAGCCCACACATTGCCTAGAAAACAGCCGTGATCAAATCCTCTGGAAACTGACAGGCTGAATGAAACACACCTTCTGTCTGCACTGCCTTTGTCTGCAAAGAATCCATCCAAGTTCTATCAGGGAAACCCCAGAGACACCGGACATGGCTGGGGGATGCATCACCCATCCTGTTCATCTCTAGTGCTCAGGTCCTCCACGCCACAGTGTGTCCCCCCAGTCCCCCCCTTCTCACACTATTCCCTTTACAGTTCCTGTGCCAAGGAGGGCTGAGCTGCACCTGAAACAAACAGTTCTAAAGCAGACACAAAGAATTAATGGTTTGATTGGAGAGAAAGCTTTAGCCCCCCCTCTTTCCCACAGCCAGGAGGGGACAGTTTGCATTGCCAGCCACAAAAGTAAACCACAGCAAACCAGAGCAAAACAGAAATGAGCCCCTGTCTTTCCACCATCCCCCTTCTGTACTTCCAGCAAATATTGTCCATTCTCAATCCCATTTGTGTCCACAGCTCCCTCCCTTTCAGACCATAACATCAGTGTGGCAGCTGGCTTTTCTCCCACTCTGCTTCCTTGCTTGCCCACTCTGCTCTTAACTGGAGTCAGAATCCCAGCTTGCAGCTCCCCCTGGGCTTGCAGGGAATGCCGATGCCCAGAAAAGTGAAGAGCAAGTGGTGCCGAGAGCAGCATTACCAGGCACACAAACTCCTCACAGGACAGCCCGTTCTCAGCAGAGCACAGCTGTTTCCAGCATCCCCATGCCAGGTGCCAGGATCTGTATCAAAATCCCAATATAAAACTCTCCAGAGACCTTGGAGATTTCCTCCCCACCCGGGATGCCCTGACGCACAAAGTCACTTACTTGTAGCAGCGTAGAAAAGCGAGGGCAGAAGGATGAGGAGCAGCCTCATGTTGGCAGCTCTGGCAGGGCAGCTTGGAGCCCTCCTGGGCTGCAGACAGGAGGGAAGGAGGAGATGCTGCCGAGTCCTCTCCTGCTAACGTCCACACACACTCCAACGTCTTCCAGGAGCACACAGGCTGGGGATGCTACAGGTAGTCACCAGTCCCCAAGAAGCTGCACGCTGTGTCTCCATCGGCTGCAGTCAGGACATCTGCAGCACCTCAAAGAGCACAACATCCAGCCAGGGGATGTGCAGGGCGAGGGAAGGAGATGAGAGGGCAATGAATCCAGCCCTTCACCTGTGGTCCCCAGCCCGTGGGCAGTGGGGGGGCTGTGCTGTCCCTCCTGCCCACGGACACCCTGGTGTGCACACCGCAGGGGACACAGGGCCAGCCTGGGGAGGAGCAGGAGGAGGAGAAGGAGAAGAAGAGGGAGGAGAAGAAGGAGGAGGATGAAGGATGCTTCCCCCTCAAGAGGGCCCTCTGCTGTCAGTACCTGCATCCACCTGTGTCCAGTGGCCTGATCATATGACCTAGTTGTGGCATCCTTGAGGATCCCTGTCCCATCCCTGCCCCAGTCACCAGTCCTGGTGGGGGGACAAGGCAGACACCATCCCTGGGCCTTCATCCGAGCACATGCCAGGGTACTCAGACTTGGGGGGCTGGTGCCCACATCTGCCTCATTCTCCCTGCTGATGTGGTGGTCCCCCTATCCCCATCCCTGGGCTGTCTGGGACCCCTCCAGCCCCCTCCTGATCACCCTGCCCCTGCTCTGGGTTTACTCCAGGGGTGTGAGCAGAGAGGTAGATGAGGGGGTGCTGAGAAGTCCACCTGGGCACAGGTCCCTCCACTATCCCCAGGCAGCTGTGCTGTGCCATTGGTGGCTCCAAAGTAGCCAGGGACCAAGGGAGGCACAACCACCCCATTTGCAGGCTGTGGGACACGGGGGAAGCCCTGCCCCAGCTCCTGGGCCAAATTCACCTGATTCCTGAGCAGGAGGGAGAAGAATTGGCATTTCACAGCTGCAAACTGGGAGGGAGGAGAGGGGGTCCCGCAGCAAACCCCAACCCTGGCTTTGCTCTCCATTGCGCCTCCCAGCTCGTCTGCACAGGGAATGCAGGTCTCCTTGGAGTCTCCTTTTCCCAGCACTTCCAAAGGCTTGTTACTGGTCCAGAAAATCTGTAAAAAATTAACCCCTCTCCTGCTGCTGGAAAATAAAATCTTTACTCAGGTCACAGGACCTGCTGTCCCACCTGCCCTCGACCTGGAGAAATCAGTGTGTGGGATTAAATGACACACATATCCCCCTTTTATTTGCACATTATCAAAGAATTAATCCAAATTCTTGTTGATGCTTCTAAAACAAGCCAACAGCTGTTTCTATCCCCCCTATTCCTTGTCATTGGTACTGACATCACTTTTCCTGCACCCTTGAAGGAAAAATGGTCTCAGAAATGCAGTCCTACCCCCCCCTTCCTGCCCTCCAGCCTTGAGCTGGCCCTGCCATGGCTGGTAACACCTGTGGAACAGGGAACAGCTTTCAAAAGAACATCATATAAGGTAGTTGTGGCTCCAAATTAAATGTATTTAAGATCTAGGGACACTTCGAAGCTAAAAGCCAGATAGGGTGAGGCTGGTGGGGGAAGAAGAAATGGAAGAGAGGAAAAAACCTTCATTTTTTCAGACAAGGAACGAAGCTTGTGGAAAAAAAATTTGTGCATGTAAACCTTAGACCGTCTGCAGAGCTTTGCAATTTCATTGCTGCTGTTGAAAGCACACACTTTGTTCTTGAGGGCTGAACGGTATCAGGTTCGGCATCAAGAGACAACCCTTCTCTTCTGCCCTGATGTTCTAGCTTGGGTGTTTGCTTCTGGATGTCAAGGGGCCAGCAACAGCAAAGCCTGTGAACCAGCAGCCAAGAAAAAAAAAAATAATCAAAGCTCTAAATTAAAGTGTGTTTCAGGGACTGAAAACATTTCCCCTGCAGACTTTGTAGGAGCCCCGTCCCCATGTGCAGCCGGGTGGGCACCACAGGGCAGCTGCCTGAGGGTTAGAACCCCCAACAGCCAACGATGGGCTGAGAATCCTGCCTTTGGGAATTTCCCCATAGCACAGGGGTCAGGGCTGAGATTTTGGGTGGCTTGTGGGCAAAACAGGGAGGTCTGGGTAGGGAAGGTGGGAAAATGCAGGATCAGGACTTTGTTCTGACTGGACCTGGCTGAAGATGCTTCATCAGTAAGGGAAGTAAGAACTACAGGAACGTTGTCAGGGGATGTGGGAAGGCAACAAGGAAGGCCAAAGCCCTCTTAGAACTAAACCTGGCAAAGGAAGTAAAAGAAAACAAGAAGGACTTCTTCAAATACATTGGTGCTAAAAGGAAGAACAGGGAAAATGTGGGCCCACTGCTGAATGAGGTGGAAGCCCTGGTAACAGAGGATGTAGAGAAGACAGTTATTGAATACCTTCTGTGCTTCAGTCTTTACTCTTAAAACCAGCCCTTGTGAATCCCAGTCCCTGAATGTAAGAGAAAAGGCCTGGAGGAAGGATGACTCTCCACTGGTCAATGAGGATTGGGTTAGAGATCAGTTAGGTAAATTGATTATACACAGATCCTGTGGCCCTGATGGGATGCACCCAGGAGTGTTGAGAGAGCTGGCTGACGATGTTGCTCTACCACTCTCCATCATTTTTGAAAGATCATGGCAAACAGAAGAGGTGCCTGAGGGCTGGAGGAAAGTCAATGTCACTCCAGTCTTCAAAAAGGGCAAGAAGGAAGATCCAGGAAACTACAGACCAGTCAGCCTCACCTCCATCCCTGGAAAAATGACAGAGCAGCTCATTCTGCAGGTCGTCGCTAAGCATATAGAAGAGAAGAAGGTTATCAGGAGTAGCCAGCATGGATTTACCAAGGGGAAATCATGCTGGACTAATCTGATGGCTTTCTATGATGTTGTGACTGAATGGGTAGATGCACGGAGACCAGTGGATGTTGTCTACATTGACCTTAAGAAGGCTTTTGCACTGTCTCCCGTAACATCCTTGTGAGCAAGCTCAGCAAGTGTGGGGTAGAAGAGTGGACAGTGAGATGGATTGAGAAGTGGCTACAAGTAGAGCCTAGGGGGTGGTGATCAATGGTGCAGAGTCCAGCTGGAGACCTGTAATTTGTGGAGTCCCTCAGGGATCAGTGCTGGGTCCAGTCCTGTTCAACATCATCATCAATGACCTGGATGATGGGACAGGGTGTATGATACCAAACTGGGAGGACTAGCTGATTCACCTGAAGGCTGTGTGGCCATTCAACAAGGTTTGGACAGGCTGGAGAGCTGGGCAAAGAAAATTTAGTGAGGTTCAACAAAAATAAGTGTAGGGTCCTGCACCTGGGAAGGAACACCATCACACACCTGTACAGGTTAGGAGCCAACCTGCTAGAAAGCATCTCTGTGAAGAAGGACCTTGGAGTCCTGGTGGACAACAAGTTATCCATAGGACAGCAATGTGCCCTTGTGGCCAAGAAGGTCCATGGTATCCTGGGGTGCATGAAAAGAATGTGGCCAGCAGGTCGAGGGAGGTTCTTCCTCGCCCTCTACTCTGCCATAATGAGACCACATCTGGAGTGTTGTGTCCAGTTCTGGGCTCCCCAGTTCAAGAGGGACAGGGATATGCTGGGAAGAGTCCAATGGAGGCTAAGAGGATGATTAAGACACTGGAACCGAGGACAGGCTGAGAGACCTGGGGCCGTTCAGTCTAGAGAAGACTAAAACGGGAGCTTAGTAATGTATATAAATATCCAAAGGGTGGGTGTCAAGAAGGAAGGGCCAAGCTCTTTTCAGTCATGCCTGTGATAGGATGAAGGGCAATGGATGCAAACTAGAGTACAGGAAGTTCCACCTCAACATGAGGAAGAACTTCTTTACTGTGAGGGTTACAGAGCACTGGAACAGGCTGCCCAGAGAGGTTGTGAAATTTCCTTCTCTTGAGGCTTTCAAGACCCATCTGGATGTGTTTCTGAGTGACCTGCGCTAGATTCTGTGGTGGTCCTGCTCTGGCAGGAATGTTAGACTCGATGATCTCCAGAGGTTCCTTCCAACCCCTAACATTCTGTGATTCTGTGAAGTGCCTTGTGGCTTTCCACCTAGTGCTAAAAGGCATCCCACTTCATATCCTGTGTTGCTTCCAACCCAACAGCAGAGCCTGCTCCCCTCAGGAAACCCAGGGGCACCCATCGTCTCTTAGATGGACCCCACATTTCACTGCTCTTCATCCAAGTTGCAGTTGCTGCACCTCTCCAGGACATCACCAGGGCCCACTCTCTGCTCCAGCCCTTGACCAGTGCTCTGCACTCTCAGAGCCTTTCAGCTTTCTCCCCTGTGCTCCTGCAGGCTGTCAGCATCTTTACACCAAGTCTGCTTTTCTTAGTATGGGGTTCATTGATGGGCTAAAACATTTCATCTGATTCTTTTTGGCAGTGGTGTCCATCCAACTCTTGGGGACAGGCCTCCCACCACCCACCCCAAGAGCATAGGGGTTTTAGACACTCCCCACGTGCAGTAAATCTCCAGGCTGTAAAGCCCAGCAATACATTATGATATGGAGCCCTGAGAGGCTTGGAGAGGACTTGTGCAATAGAGGGGCTTGGATTCATAACCCAGGATTTTGGAAGTATAACCTCTCTGCAAAGCTCTGCAGCCATCCTCCAGGAAGCCTTCAGTCTGGCACAGCCCCTTCTCCTGGAAAATGTCACTTCTGAGCAAATCAAGCCAGCTTTTCCCTTTTATGGTGTTTTCCACTGGAATAATCCCTCAGTTCTCACTCAGGCCTGACTCCTCTGGTGCTTTTTTCTCCTCCATGTGAGTTGAGACTGCCTGTGTCTGAGGCCAGGAGCTGCACATCCTCCTGTGAGCGTGGAGTGGGTTGATGGCAGCTGATGTGTGACACCTCACTCACCCGGCCAGGCACAGGCAGCAGGACTTGACCACTTGGATAGAATTATTAGTCCAAGGCCATTACTGGACTTTTTCATCCATCCAACAACAGTCACAGGCTGCTGCCTCGCTCCCAGCCTGGGAAGCAGGCTGCTGAGCTCAGCAGAACAGCTGTGGTTCAGTGGTACAATACAGAGATCTGCTCACCAGCTTGAGAAATCACCTCCCGAGAAGCAGGCTGAGATAGAGGTGAAGATGATCCACCTTTCCCTAAGTCAGCAGCCCTTCCCACCCATCTACCCCTCCTCACCCTCCTGGCAAAAGGACAGGCAGGTTTCTCCTCCCATTGCAACCTGGGCTCACCAGAGCCAGCAGCATTGTGTCTGAGCTGCACATTCCAGGCAAAGCTCTGGATGTTCAGAGCTAAACTTGGAGCAGCCTTAGCAACAGCCCTGGTCTGTGGGTGTAAGGTCTGGTGCTGCCCAGCTTCTCCCTCTGCCTTCTTCAGAGGAGGGACACTCACCACAGCAGCTTGTGCCCACAGCCCTGCTGCACAACTGGCTTCAGCCAGATCAAAAACCTGCAGGAATAGGGCAGTGCTGGTGAGACACGAAGGATTAGTCAGACCAGGATGGTGTCTGGGGCCAGGCAAGAGGCCAGAATCGTGCATGTGTCCTCATTAAATCCTCTCTGCAGTTCTCCAGGCAAAGCCTGTGCCACCTGCCCAGTGCAGCAGTCACACCAACAAGCACAAGGGTTTCAGCATCCCTGCTGAGCACATGGCTCCTGGTTCAAGGACAAGAAGGAAATTCAGGTGTCTTTACTGCCTGACCCTGGAGTGGCAAGAACTTCTTTTGTAAACGTGTTCATTTATAAATGAGAGAAAATACAGCAAACTTGTGCAGCACTCCCTGCCTGCTCTGCATCAATGCTCTGCATGGACACAGCTCCTCTGGGGCTGGGCTCCCTGCACCCAGCATGGAGCCAGGCTGACCACACATCCTGCAGGACAGTGAATGGTCCCAGCAGGGCTCCCGAGGGGTCAGCCCACCTAAAACCACAGATTATCCATCTGCAGCTTCCAGAGGGGCAGCACCTTGGCAGGTCTCTGCATTCCTCTTCTGTTCCTGGAGCCAACCCTTGAGGCAGAAGGGAGATGGAAAAAAAGGACAAATTCGACAAATGACAACTTTAACTGGTGCTCTGGAAGGTAAAAAAGGAACCTGAGCAAAGTTCAATCCCATTATCAGACATATTAATAGCTAAGATGGGTTAGAGGTAGCAAACTTGAAAGCTCCTTCCTCCAAAAAATTCATTTATCAGCTGGCAGAAGACAAGGAGGAAGAAGGTCATGGGTTTGAGCCTGCCAAGTACTAAGCAAATGGGCAGGAGAACCTTTCCCTGCTGAACTATAGGAAAACAAGAATAATCAACACCACACACATTTGGACATGCTCTTGCTGCCCCTGGACAATCCATCTACACACACACACTGCCTTGTCTGCTTCTCCAACAGGGACCAGTCAGCAGCTCCCAGAAACAACTTTGCCTCAGATAAGTGGAAATTACTGACTTCACACGAAACTGCAACCAGACCATCAGAGGCAGCATCAGATCCCCCTGGGAACAAGGCAGCAGGGAAAGCATCACTCCCTGCCCCGCAAAGCTGCTCTGTGTTGAGACACCACAAACTGCAGCTCCTGATTCCCCTGTGAATAATTCCTGCTCTAAACAGCCACAGCACCCTGGATGGTCCTTCCTGCACAGGGTCTGTCCTCCAGCTGGCACCTCAGGCTTTGGTCCCCCTCCATGGCTACCACAGCAGTTGCTGGAGTCCCTGTGCCCCAGCCTGTGGGGTGCAGTGCTTTGGAAAACCTGCCATGAAAGTAAACAACACCAAGAGGAGCAGAGAGTGGGTTTTGTGGAGACTTTTTATATTTTTCATTTTCTGCCTTACAATCTTTGAAGGCACAGATGAGAAATGGGAGTGGAATGGCAGGTCCATGCACAGAGATGCAAAGCTGTCACTTCCCTTCCCTGCCAGCACTGCTGGGAACAAAGGGGGCTCAGTTAAACCTCCTTTTCCTCTGGCTGGGTAAGCAGCAGCTCTGTCCCCACTTTGCAGGTGTGGACACTGAAGTCCAGAGCAGAACAGTTCAGTGATGACACTATGACTACAGCAGTGTGAAGGTCTCCAGCTCCAGCAAACCATTCTCAAGTCTACCCAGGAGCTGAAGCTGGACTTGTGAAGAGGGCTGGCTTGATCCTAGAACTGGGGGACTGTGAGGAATGCCCCAAAGACTCCAGAGGAGACAGACAGGGCTGCATTCCAGAAAGGAGAGCCCCGCTGTGACCAGCGGTGTTGAACTTGGTGCAGCTGGGTCTTGGCCTCTTGCTCCCACACACACAGCTCTAGGGGTTTTTCTCTCCAAAGCTGCCATGCTACAGAGCCAGAGGTGTGGTCCCAATTTGTGTCAGCTGGTAGAGCAAAGCCCAGACCTCACAACAGCTCACTGCCAGCACTGGGGCTGCATTTTGCCCTGGGAAACCACTTTCCACACCAGAAGTGCTTTTCCCTACCATGCTGTTCACAGGTACAGAAACATCTCATTAACCATCACTACGAGGGCCATTCCTATAGCATGTGGCACTTGCAGAGAAATTAATCCAGGCTGAATGAACGTGCCCGAAGCCACAACATGGCTCACACCATCCTTACCCTGCAGCAGAGCCACAGCCTGGCATTGCTGGGGATGCAGCAGAAAGTCATTTGCCTTCCACATGCAAGTCCCTGCAGAGCTTCACATTTTTCTGCATTTCTCCTGCACATTATCATTTTTTAGCATGCTGGAAAAAGATGGCACGAATCTGCCCAAAACCTGGAGGTGAGGTCAGACAGACCCTTGCAGGGGGAAGAAGGACCTGGAAACAGGAAGTAGTGGGAGACATTCTTTCTTAGGAGCTAGGATGTATTAGTGCTCTACTGCTTCATGAGATCTGTACTCAAGGTTTGACTGACTTCTGCCTTTAGTAAACTCTAACCTCAGTGGCATAAAGTGGTTGGTTGGGGTGTCAGCTGGGCAGCTCTGCCTGCTTGTTCTCCTCTGCAATCTCAGCTGAGCACTTCTTCCCTCTGTGGTTCCTGTGCTTGCTCCCATGTGGTCATGCTTCACTGCTGCTCATTTCATTCCGTGGGCTGCAAAGCCATTTGAGGTTGAAAACACCCAACACCAACAGAAATTTTAGCTGTTACCACTACAAAACAGCACCCAAGAACTTTTCCTTGCTGTACAAAGGCTGCTGTCTATACATGCTCTGTGAAACAGGGTAAATGCTGGTGCAGGGTAGTCCAGTGCACCTCTTCCACCCTGTTCTCATTTTGATGTGTCCTGACACAGCATCCCTGTGCCAAACTGCAGCTCTGTGCGTGCAGAGGAGGGGATGCTGCAGGGCTTGCAGGACTGCTCTGCTCAGACCTGCCACTCAGGGTGGCAGCCAAGTCAAGGGCTTCGTGCTGAAATTCCAACCCCCTGGTGAAATCAGTCTCCACTGGTACTGAGGCTGCCTCTTCCATGGGGCAATCCCAGGGGAAGCTCAACGTTGCCCTAGCAGGAGAGCCGCCAAGGGGGAATTGGTAAGCAGAGAACCTAACCTTTATAATAAGCTGGATGCCCAAAAGAGACCATAAAGGGAAATGCATGGTTGAATCTAAAGAGAAACATTAGCTTTGAGTTAACATTTGCATTGTAAAACAGCTCTGACCCCTGGTCTCCTGTGAGCTCCTACCAACATCACCATCCGGCTGTAAGAGCCAGGAGGAAGGACCAGCACTCACGCTTCCCAGAGCCAGGCAGAAACATGGTTGCAGGCAACAAAGCTATAAATGTCCAAGTGAAATAATTACCCCACTTTATGGTTTAAACTCAGAGAGGAACAGAACCAGTTTCACCAGTGACCAGGCAGAGCAGAGGTGCAGCAGCCTGTAACAGCTCTGGGCTGTGCAATGGTTGGGAAGAAGTGGAACTAATTGCCAAAGCTGTTTAAACTGTAGCACCTGGCAGTTTCTTTCATATTCTATAAACGTGCATGCTTCATACTTCTGCAGATCACTGCAAAATAAATCACTGGGAGATATTTGGGCCATCAGGGCCTTTGCTTTCAAGTCATCATGCTGAAATCATGTGAAATTGCCAACCTTAAAGCAGACAAGAAGTTTGATCACAACACCTTGTTCACATGTTGGATTTTAGACATAAATACAGGGGACATAATCCAAAAGTCATTGCTGGGACTCTCTGTGGGAGCTTCCAAGGCACATCCATAGAAATGACAGATCTCTGCCCATTTTTCTCCAGCCACATGGAATCATAGAATGCCAGGTTGGAAGGGACCTCAAGAATCTTCTGGCCCAACCTTTAATAGTAATTCTGTAGTTTATATGAGATGGCTCAGCACCCTGTCAAGCTGAGACTTAAAAACTGTCCAATGTGGGGGAATCTAGCACTTCCCTTGGGAGACTATTCCAAAGTTGGACTGTCCTCATGGTGAAAAATTTACCTCACGTCCAATCAGAATTTCACCAGGAGCAACTTGTGCCCATGACCCCTTGTCTTTTCTATGTGACTCCTTCTAAAAAGGGAGTCTTCATCCTCTTGGTAGCCACCCTTTAAGCACTGGAACATGGTAATAAGGTCTTCCCTAAGCCTTCTATTCTCAAGGCTGAACAAAACCATATGGCAGGTCCTCCAGTCCTCTGATCATCCCTTGTGACCCTTCTCTGGACCCTCTCCAGCCTGTCTGCATACCTTTTGTAGACCAGGGTCCAAAACTGAACACAATGCTCCAGGTGTGCTCTGACAAAACAAACACTTGCAAACACTTTGAGTTTCAGCCGAATGGCAGTAGAGAAAGCAACAGTGTGCTAGCTGGGGAAAGGTGCTCACAGGATGCTCC
Source organism: Hemiprocne comata (assembly GCA_020745705.1). Taxonomy (NCBI): domain Eukaryota; kingdom Metazoa; phylum Chordata; class Aves; order Apodiformes; family Apodidae; genus Hemiprocne; species Hemiprocne comata. The sequence continues at coordinate 20,652,971 of CM036597.1, read as the reverse complement.
AGGTCTCCTTTTAGTGACAACCAGCATGTTATTAGTCCTGTATTATTATGTTTTTTAAACAGGACAACACCCTGCAGATCCTGTGCTGTCCTTGTAGAAGGCATAAGAGAGGATCACATCCTCTCAGCACCCTCAGCAGGTCCATACTCGGTGCTGGGACTCTTTCTGAGGGAACTCCTAAGGTGCAGACACAGCAATGACAGATGTTACTGTGCTCACAGGCGTGATTCATTTTGGTGACAGGCTATTTTTTCTGAGGCCCATGGTTCATGCAGTCCATTCCTTTAAGACCAGAACAGCACCACGTCCCCTCCTAAAGGCGGCATGCTGCCGTAACATCTGTCAGACGCCAAGTTCCTATCATGCTGCTGGGGTGAACCTGGTCTTCTATCTCCAGTGCTGGCAGCTTTATCGTGCTTGGGGAAGATGCCCAGTTTACACAGCTGCACTAGAAGCTCTCCTCGGGTGCTCTCCAGAGGGTGCTGCTGCCTCTGGAGCTGGTGGCACTGCAGCTTCCTTCTGCTCCTGCACATGCTACCAAGCACAGTTGTGGTGCCCCTCCATCACAGACTGTCCTCAGCTGCTCAAAGCCTCCTGCATTTTGCTCACATCCCTTTTTTTTCTGCCTCACCATTGACCCTGTAATAGCTCAACCTCTTTATTCTTCTCTCTCTTCAGTCCTCTTCTGTGTGTAGTATTTGTATTGGAGGAGCCTCTTCTGCTCTACAAGCACCTGGGCTGGTACTGGCAACTCTTTGATCTTCCCAGTGTTTCTGAAGTCCATAGCTGATTTGTTTCTTTCCTTCCTTCTTTGAAAGCTTTTATCATCAGCAAGTTTGTGGGGAAGGGACTACACTGCATGCAGGGTGGGCTCTATGTCCCATTCAAAAAACCAGAGATGCCACTCAGGTGGCTGCATGCCTCTAACCAACCTCTTCTCCTTTCCCTACAGCCTGAAATGAAGCTTCTCTCCATGTTATTATCTGCAAATTCCTGGGTCTTTTGCACTCAAACCCTCTCTGCTATTTGTTCTGGGCTCCTGGTGCCACCACAGCTCCTGCAGTGAGAAGGAGCAACACAAGAAAGGCTGATGTGCCTTTAGACAGCCAAGAGCAATGGGCAAATCCTGTGGGAAATCACTGCATGCTGTAGGGATGATCCCTGTCCTCTGATGCCCTGGGGCTTTCAGTATAAGGCCCCAATCACATAAAATCGCCCAGATAGGCCATTAATAGCATTTATCAAGCACTTCATAATGGTCTTCAGGGCTTGAAAAGGGTTTTCTGTGGTGGGAGGTGAATCAATCAGTTCTGAGAAGTGTCCAAGCCTGCCAACTGTGGCAGCTGGGGGTGCAGGAGCTGGAGCAGCAGCACCAGGCACTTGCAGACCCCTGGCTTGTGTCCTGCATCTGCTACCAATGGGCTTGGGGGGACAGGGACAAATATTCTTCCTGCTCTCCAGTGCCAGAGGATTTTGCTTGGCTGTAAATGCACATCTCAGGGACAGACAGGAGACGTCCCTCCTTGCCTCTTCTCCCTCACCACCCCCATTCCCTCTTCCTCTCTTTGTTTCTTCCCAAACCACTCAGGAATTTTACTGTCTAATCATCAAACCCCCAGTTTGTCACCCAGTGTAAGTTTAATCCCCTTAAATATTTTATCTATACAAGAAAAACATAAGAAAAACAAGAAAAACAAATGTTGGCTCTGGCTGCAAAATCTCTATACAACAACACACCTGCCTGGGAACCCAGCTTCTCCCAGAACCCATCTCCAGCAATCACAGCCCTGACTCCACAAGCAAAGTGGTGTTTGCAATAATAATCAAATGTTTAGCAAACATCATTAGAACTAACTTGCCAATGAGCAGAAATAATTATCGGATAATTGCTTTATGGACAGCCAAGCAGGGAAATTAGGAGTAGTATTTTCTCCATGTTAAACAGGGAAACACAAGTGGGGAAACAGAAACACCACGGGACAAAAGGAGCTGTTTAGGGCCACACAAAGGGAGGGCTGAGGGGAGAAATGCCCAGTCTGATCTTACACCCACCTGCTGCTCAGTTGTCCTCATGCTGGGGATCAAAAGCCCAGCTCTGAGAACCTCAGCATTCCCAAAACTGGGACCTGAAGCCACAGCCAGCTGTGTTTGCCTGGCTGGCAAGGGACCCAGTCTTGTCACGCTGCCACTTCTCCTGGTGTCTTGCCCACAGCAGGACCTGACACAGCACAGCCCTCAGCCAAGGCTCAGGCAGCCACACCAGCCTGCTCTCAAGTACTTACCCTCAGCAAGCCCCAAGATAGAATCATAGAATGGCTAAGGTTGGAAAGGACCTTAAAGATCATCAGGTTCCAACCTCCCTGCTGTGAGCAAGGACACCTCCCACTAGATCAGGCTGCACAAAGCCTCAATCCATGCACACATACAGACATACCTATAAACAGAAATCCCCCACAGATCCAGAGGAAAAACCCCTCAGATGTTGGTATTTATTCCCTTAACCCAGGTGTTGCTATTTAACCACTTCACCTGCAGCCCCCACTCACCTTTCCCCTTCCCCACCTCCCCTCTCCTCTGAACATTCCTGTGTCCTCCCTCAGACAGGCTGGGCTCAGTGGTAGCAGATTATGCAGATGAGGACATCAGCTTTCATGGCATTCCAAGATTTTTAGTCAAATTTAATTACCTTCCTTCTTCCCCTTCTCTTTGCCTGTCCCTGATCAAATTTAAACAAACAACCCCCTGCAGAGTGTTTGTGACAGGAATCATGTTTGAGACTAATTAAAACCTGACAGTTGTCCCTGCACTGAGCCTGGCAGACGGTGGTGGCAGGCAGGCAGGTGGCAGCCCGGGGGCTGGGTGCCCCCCACAGCATCCCATGGCATTCCACAGCATCCCATGGCATTCCACAGCATCCCATGGCATTCCACAGCATCCCACGGCAGCTAATTAGCCCCACGCTGCTGAGCCCTGGTAATGCTGATTGCCCTGCCCAAGATGCTGGCCGGTGGGAAGGGAGCTACAGGGGGAACATGTGGGTCTCAATTAGCTTCAGCGATAATTTAGCAGACTAATTAATAAACCCACGTGGCATCTTCTGTAGGATGCAAGGTCTGCTGCAGGGTGAGGTGCTGGCAGAACCTGCCATCTGGCTCTGAAAGGCAAGGCTGGGGAGCAGCAGGCAGAGTGCTGGGACACCCTGATGGCAAGGCAGAGGCTGGTCTGTCCCCTCAGCAAGGGGGGGGGCTGGCTGGCCCTGCTGCTTGACCTGGCTCTGGGCAGCTCTCCCTGTTCCAGCCCCTCCGTCCTGCCCTAGCTTCCCACTCCCTCAAACCTTCAGGTTGGACCTTGCTGAGGAAAAGTCCCAGTGGTCTCCTCTTGGGTTAATGTATTGGACCTCCCAGCACAGCCCTGCCTCCCCACAGCATTCCACATAGTGCCCTGGTCCCCAGCTCCCTGCAGCCCCACTGTCCCCAGTCAGTGTCCCCAGCCTCCCATGGGAGCCACAGCTTGGTGACTCTAGTCCCCAGATACTAACTGCTGTGGGTCTGCACATGGAGCTGCTCAGAGCAGTTTTTGAGCCTTAGATCATGATGTCTCAGCAACCTGCCTGGTGAGGAGTGGCCTGGGGGAGCTCTGAACATCTGCCTGTCATCGCATTTGCTGATGGAGAATTAGGGCAGAACATCCAGGGGAGGTTTTCAGAAAGGCAGCTCGGGAGCTTTTGCAGATCAGGCATCTGTCAGCAAGACAGTGCATGGCCAAACCCCCCCCTCTCTGCACCCATTCGCTCATCCTGCCCACTGCCCACTTCCTACTGCCCATTGCACTCTGCCTGCTGCCCACCCCCCTCCCTGGAGCCTAGGGGCTGGGCAGGGGGCTGCCTCATCACCTCCTGAACCTCCCCTGTCCTTGAGACCGGAGCTACCTCATCCTAAATTCCTGCTCTGTGCAGCACTTGTCCCCAGCCTGGGATTTCTGCTCGTGCTGGGACCACAGGTCCCCAGGTGTGATGTCTGGGCACCATCTGCTGTCCCTGCCTGCTGCCCAGCAAGGGGTTGTCCTCTGATCTTGGGGGGCAGATAGCAGGCAGTGGTGCTGACCTGCACCAGGCTGGGCTTTCCCTTTGGGAGAGATGGCATGCGTGGGTGCAGACATTGGGATCAAAGAGCTCCATGCTGGACCAGTGGATATCCCTGTTGCCACCCCACAGCCCCAGCACTATCCCTGCAGTGGGGCTGGGGCTGCCTGCTGGTTCCCCTTCCCCATGGTTTCCTTTCCAGGAACCTTCATGCTGCTCCGTTTGCTCCGTAGCCCCCTCCTGGCACACCCTGCTCTGCAGGATTCTGATGGTGACCCCACGCTGAAGCCTTTCCTCCACACCTTCTCCCACAGCAGTTTTGGATGGATGGGAAGCCTTCCTCCAGCACATCTCCCCTGGTTCCCAGCAATGTGTCTCTACCTCTTTTCTCCCAAATCCCTGCATTGCCTCTTCCCCTGAGCTGTTATTTATTGACCTGAGCCAAGCAGTCAGCACCTGCTGACCTGCAGCAGAGTATTTGTTCCCTCAGAGGACAATTGCTCTTTCCCCGTTGTGCCCCAAAGCCAGGCAGCGAGCTGGCAGCACCCGGTCCCTCCAGCCATGTGGATCCAGCACAGACAGACAGACAGCCACCACCACCAGAAATAAAGCCACTGGCAGGAGTTGCCTGGCCAAGCAGCGAGGGGCAGTGAGCAGCTGTGAGCCACCATGACCCAGTCTGTTCCTGTCCTTGGGGGTGGCCTTGGGATGTCATCACTAAAGCTACTGAATTATTCCTCTTTCATATTGCTGCAAATTAATGGGTTCTGGTGGTGTCATAGACAAAAGGCTGGTTTCAGTATTTTAGTTGGGAGCATCCTCAGGGGGAGCTGGGCTCATTAATTAAATACGGTTAATCAATCTGGCCTACAAGGGCACTGGTTATTTATTCATCGGAGGCTGCGCGGCGCAAACCGGGTGATCCAAAAGGCAGTAAATAAACATGTAAATGAAAAGCTGAGGCAGCGGAGCTTGCTTGTGCCTGGGAGATTTCAGAGCTGGGTCAGATAACACGGGATCATATGTTTAATTTAACAAAATCCAATAAAAAGTGTACCTGCAATGAACGACCCCTGGGGGACGAGGGTGGGGGGTGGGGTGCAGCAGCAGCCTGTGGCTGTGATGGGAGAAGGTCCGGGTGAGAAGGGGGGACACTGGGGGCAGGGAGCAGTGGCCTGGCTCTGTGCTGGACAGTGCCGGGCTGGGAGGAGCTGCCAGGGGGTGCTGGGCTGACGCAGCGTCTCAGCTTCCTGCAGGTTTATCGGCACGGTGAGGATCTCCCAGGGTCGTGTGGCTCCGTGTTCCTGCAAAGTTAATTACACGGAGAGCCTTTCAGGAATTAGAGAAAAGGAAGGCTTCAGCTGATGGAAGTGAGAACAAAGGAGGGTGAATATGTCACTTTTCAGCTCATTCTTTGCAGAATTGTTCTCTGCTCTTCTGCAAAATGCCGTGGGAGCCAGACAAGCTTCCTCCAGGTCTGTGTAAGCCCTGGTTTTACCATTGTTGGAAACTGGAGTAATTTCAATAATGTCTCAAATGCAAAGACTTCCAAATTAGAGCTGAATAAAACATCCCTTGTCTGAGCTGGGCATTTCTTAATCCTTGATCCAATGCGTTTGCTGCATCTCACAGTTTGGAAGGGCTTATCTATTTCTGCTCCTGGTTTAGTTTTCAGCCCCAAGAAGATGGATTAACCTCCACTGCTCCAGGGTGGCCAGAAGGAACTTCTAGAGAAAAGACGGGGGGTTTCTGAGGCCTGTGGACAGTGGGGCAATGCCCTCCCAGTACCCGTGGGATGCTGCTGGCTCTGGGCAGTGCCTGTGTGGCTGTCACTGGTGGCACAGACACATACAGCGGGGTGGCAGACTGTGTAGGATCACCAGAGGGAAAATGTATTCAGACTCTTTGGCTGTGGATACTGGTCTGCTGGGGGAAGACAAGCTAGTTGGTATCTCAGAGCACATGGCAATGCTGGCATGAGGAGCAGAGCCACCGGGATTGATGCAGGAGAGCAGGGAGAGGCCCTTGCCCTCAGGAGCAGCAGAGCTTGATGCAGGGCAAGAAGCAGCTCCTCTGCAGGAGAATGGGAGGAAGATGAGGCGCCACCTTGCCTGGTGTGCCCATGCACACAGAAATACTCTCACACATCTGCAGCTGCTGAGGAACAGAGATCCAGGCTTGCTGGATGAGGAAGATGAAGAAAACCTCTCAGAAAGAGAGCATGAGAAGAGGAGCTGAGGAGGAGTGTGGCAGGGGCACAGCTGTGTGGACAAAAAAAGCATAGAGGCTGGGCTTTCCGGGTTTGGGGGTGAGCTCTCCCAAAGCATAGGAATGTTTGGAGCTGAGGGTTTGCTCCTGGCCAAATTTGGCACCCTAGGGTGCTGGGCAAAACAAGGGAGCTCCCTGGGAGACAGCAAGGGGACAAGAAGTTGTCTGAAATACTGTGGGGTGGTCTGAAGAGCCAGACTTTGCAGAGAAAAAGGTAATCCAAAGTGCAGATGGGTACTGAGGTTGTCAGAACATGAGGAGGGGCACTGGATTAGTCTGTTAATCATAATAAATGAATATGCAAATCTGGGGAGAAGGGTTTTTCCCACCGCAGCTCCTTTTCTCTGTGAGAACTTGCCTGACTCGGATGTCCCTCCACTACTGAGCTATTTCCCCGAAGCCTCCAGAAAAATCTTTTGCAAAGGGGTGTTTTCTCCATGTACCCCATGCTCTGCCCACCAATTGCCCCTTGAGGAACAAAAAGCCTTTGGGAACTGCTGCTGTAGAGGTGCATGGCTGAGGAGATGGGGAAGGTGGCCCCAGGCCCAGCACCCGCCTTGTGTCCAAGGTTAGGTCGAGGTCAGGCAGGAGGGCAGAGCTTACAACTCGCTCTCCTCACCCAGCTCAGGTCTTCCAGCACAGCAGCATCACCAACAACCCTTGGCAGGTCCTTGCAGAGCTGGGCCAGGGCACTGACCCCCTCCCAGCTTTGCCTGGGGAATGCCAAAGCCAGACCTCCCTGAGCCCCTCACCTCTGCAGTCTCCTGCATCCCTTCTGGTCTGAAACACTTTCTGTGGTACCTGGGATTTCTCCTCATGTTTTCTTGGAAGCATGAGATGGAAATAAATGTGAAGAATATAAACTGTTAAGTAGTTTAAACCATGAAGAAAGTAAGAGGGTTCAGCTCCAGGTTTTGGCCTAATGCAGTATATTTCCAAGCTGGTTCCTACCCCCACGTCCCAGGCTCCCAGTGATTCACAACGACCTCATTACTTTGGAGTTAACACAACAAACTTGGCTGCTAGTTGATGGTTTATTAATACCGGACTCGTTCCCATGAAGCTGCATCCTATCTAGAAAGAACATGCTTTTATCACATGTCCCAAGTTTCTGGCCAATGTGTGCAATCTCCCAGCTTGCCTGGTGTCAGTGCAAAAGCAGGAGGAACAACAAATGCAGTCTTTTGCACACTTTTCCTGCTAGGATCTCAAAGCACAAACACTGCCACCCTGGGCAGGGGAGGTGGAGGAGTCAGTCCAGCCGTGCAGAGCAGCAGGGCACAGCACAGCCCCTGGTACTACAGCACAGTGTGGTGGCTATGTCCCACTGTGGAGGTGAACAAAACACCTTCCCCCAATGCAGAGCCCTCCTGAAATACCTGAACAGAAAATTCATAGGCTTGGAAATGAAAGCATTTGTCCTTCTGCTGTCTTCACTGTTAGCTGAAGGAGCACACATCTCCTCCAGGGGCTGCATGCAGGAAGACAGATGGTGAGAGTAACTGTAGTTGTCAGTCCCTGGGGATGTGGAGAAGAATCAGTATTTGGCATCTGATTTAGCTCTGCTGCCGCCTGGAGTCACCACTGTCCCAGGCACTGAAAGACGTCCGGATTTCTGAGACAGTTTAATTTAACCTCAGTAAACAGAGGGGTGTGTGATCACCCCTTTGGAGATGTCAGGTGGCAACTCCTAATGAAGATCCAATGAAGCTGTGCTCACCACCTTGATATTGAATGTCTTCTTCCCTCCAGGAATTTCAATGTCTTCCTCCCTCCCCTCCGCAGGTCAGAGTCAAACTGTCCCCAGGGTGGAGACACAGCTCTGAAACCTGCAGGAGAGCCCAGGTAAGCAGAGCTTGGCTAGTGGCAGAAATTACTGCAGTGGGTGCTCGGTTTGGGTGCTCACCTCCAGGTGAGACCACAGCTGGTCCCTCATCTCTGAAGTACCTGAGCATCAAGCCCCGTGGCAAAAATTCTCCCTCTTTTCAGGTACACAGCAGCTGAGGCTTTTCACATCCCACACTGGGTCCTGGCTGCTTTTTGCTCTTACCAGGGTGTTTGCTTTCCCACTCCAGTTCTGCTCTTCATGGGATGAACACCCATGTCCAGGTGCAGCTGTGTCCCTTCTCCCTGCAGGGGGGCAGGAGGGCTGTCAGCGTGGCCCAGCCTGCTCCCACACATTTGGAGCTCCAAACATCCAAACATGCAGTGCTGGCAGCCCAGGTGGCAGTGAGCAGCAGAGCCAGTGCTGGCTCTGGGACAAATACATCAGGGGTTCCTGGGAGCTGGGCACAAGCCAAGGAGAGCCCTGCTTGGGAGCTCCTCTGTTAGCTGGGGAGGGGGACACCTGAGAAGCAGAGACACTGGAGAGGAGGAGGAGGAGGCAGACATTCCAGGAGAATCCACATCTGTAAGGAAAGGGAGCAGAGTCCAAGGCTGTAATGCATCCCAGATGAGGCTGGGGAAAGTGCTCTAGCAGAGCATGAGTCATTGCCTGTGGAGGGGAGAGCAGCAGCACTTTGATAAGAGGCAAAGCAACTTGGCTGTTGAACCTTCGCTCACTGGCTGTGCCAGCTGAGAGCCTTGCACAAGGGTCCCCTGGGGACCTTGGCACTGAAAACCCCCCCTTGGCTGCCAGACCAGCCTTGGTGTCCTTCCTGGTAGTGGGGCTCTGCTTCTCAAAGGCTTCTCAGAGTGTGGGGCAGCTCTGGAGGCCCCCAGAAGGTCCTGTTCTCAATGCGGGTAGGACCCATCTCATCCACACTTGCATGGAGAGCTGAAGTTAGAGGAGTTGGACTGATGTCAGGTTGGTAAGATACCCAAAGCTTATGTCTTTGAAGACTATTATGTTCCATCTCCAGTCTTCTCTCTTGAGTAAATCCCCCCCAACATTTCAGCATTCCCTTCTGATCCTTCTGGTCATTCTTCTCCGGTCTTTCCCCCATCTTTCTCAAATTGCTCTGCCCAAACTGCTCTTCCTGACACATCTCCAGGGCAAAATGGAGGAGAGCTTGCTATTTGTGTGTCTCAGAAATGCTACTGCTGTCTAGGCACCTCTGGCAATGTGTGGTGGTCTCATGCTCAGCCTGAGGTCCACTGCAGTTCCTGAGAACTCTGTCTGGCCAGTCAATTTCCCTTCTGTTTCTCTGTACTTGATTAGTCTTAAGGGTAGAACTTCACATCTGCTCCTCTTGAACTGTGCTCCACTTTTCCCCCAAAACCATTTCCTCATTTCTTAAGATAATTTCAAATTCAAATCCTATCCCTGTGTCCTTCTTGCTCCATCACATATGCAAAACAAATAGGCTGGTTCTCATTCTGTCAACCAAGCCGTTAATGAATGCATGAGCCCAGAGTCAGCCCTTCTGAAATCCTGCTCTGTGCACACTCACAGCCTGATGGGAACACAGAAGATCTCCATCAGTGCAGGTTTTGTGCAGGGAGCACCCAGTTCATAATCATTTCAGTTTTCCTTTCTCTTGCTTACGAGTGTGCCATGAGAGACAACATCAAAAGGTGCTGAAGGCAAAATATAGGACAACTCCTGCTCCTCTCTATCCACAACTCCTGCTCCTCTCTATCCATAAGGCTGTCACTCTGTCCTAAAAAGAAATGTGAGATTGCTTTGACATGATTTTTGCTTAAGACATCCATGTTGAGTGCTTTCCTTGTCTTCTCACAGATTACAAGCTGTTTGGAAAATGTGTCCCGGTATTTTCCCCGTAAGGGAGTTGAACTGGCTGGTGTGCACCCTCCCGGGTTCTCGCCCCCACCCTGCTGAGCCAGGCACCCTGTTTTGCCACCTTACAGTGGCAACACCTCCAGGAAGCCCTCCAGGATAGCTGGCCAGAGCCTGGGAATCGCTGGCACACCTGGGGGCTAATGCCGTTACGGGAAGGTGTGAAGGGATCTACAGGAGCTCACGGTTCCTGCCCTTCCCTTGCCTGTGTGGGTCCTGTGACGGTCCCCTCGGCCTCCCACGTACCGTGGGAATAGGGGGATGTACCCTGGGAATCGAGGGGTAGACACCAGCGCTGCCTGGGTCGCTGCAGGGGCGGCGGTGACCGAGCGTGTGTGGGTCTGGGCGCGGGTCCCGGCGTGGTTCCCAGCGTGGATCCAGCAGTGAGTCCAGGTGTGCTTGGCTCGTGGTCTGGGTCCGTGCGTGGGTCAGGGAGCAGGTCCCAGTGCGGATCCCGGTGCCGTCGGTGCGCGGGTGCGGGCGGCTGCCGCGCGGGGGCAGGCGGAGACCGCGGGAGCACGACCGGCTCCGCTCTGCGCTGTCCTGTCCTGCCCTGTCCTGCCCTGTCCTGTCCTGCCCGGAATCTGGGATGCTCAGAGCTCCAGGCTCTTCTGCAGCTCAGCAGCAGACGGTGGAGAAAGGACAGACGTGCGGGCGGTGCCGGGCCCTGCGCAGGAGGGTCAGGGGGCTCGCCAGAGAGTGGTGAACTTATTTGTTCAGTGCGTTCTGAAATCCAATCGATACAGGGTTAAACGGGAAAAAAACCCACTGAAGATGCACTCCTGGCTGTGGTTTTGAAGAGATGAGCTTAATACTTGACAGGGCAACGGGGAGGCACGGAGAGAGGAAGGGTGCAGAGATGAGCCCACACCAGGACCAAGTCACTAAACTGTGCCCAAACTCCCTCACTTCCGAGCAGTGTTTTCTGTTTGGCTCCTTCCCAGAGCTGGAGCTAGGCCATGGGATGTCCATGTCTGCAGGGCCACCAGGGCAGACACCTCCAAACCTCCAGCTTGTAGGTGCTGCCTGGGGTCAGTGCCTTCTGCTGCCAAAAGCTTTCTCTGCAGAAGCTGTTTTGCTCCCATCTTGTGTTTGTTTCCCTACCTCCCTCCTGTATGTGCCACCAAAGATGCTTGTGTGAAAGTGGGATCTTTGTTCCAGCACTCAACCCACCTGCAGCCAGCAGCCTGGGACCTGCTGCCGTTGCTGTGGCGATGGTTATGATGTGATAAACAGAGGGAAATGGCGATGACGCCAGCTGTGAAAGGGCAGGATGAATTTTATTTCACGTTTATTGAAGCACAAATTACCATAAGAAACAGCTTCCTTGTGTGTGAACAAGGGAAACGGAGACCCTTCGGGTTGCATGGGCTCTCCCTGGGCTCAGAAAATGGGCTTTTAGCAAACATCCCTGACCTGCTGTTTGAGCTGAGCTGCGGGTTTTCCATGGAAATGTCTGTTTACATTTGGAGACAGATATCAGGGTGTTTGGGAAGGCTCTTCTGGCAAGCGTGGTGTAGAGATGGCCACAGCAGGATGTTCTGGCTTCACAGAGAGCTGGCTCCCCTCTCTGGGATGCAGGCACCCAAGCAGCTCTGGATGAGGGAAGTTGCCTGTTACCCCACAGTGGGACAAGAAAGCTCTGGCTCCTCTGACCAAACTGAGAGGAGAGTCCCAGCAGAGGTTATGACCGATGTTCCAGCACAATAAAGGAAAAAAATCCTAGACTTTGTAGCCAGTGCTACATTTGTACAATCTCTGGTTGTTGATGTATTTTCATCTTTTTCTCCCACCCTCCTGGCTGCAGTATGTAGGGCTGCAGAGACAGAAGGAGATTCTGTTTTGCTCCTACTCAAGGACTCATTGCCATCTTGCAGAAGCATCTGCCCTGGCTTCAGAGGTGGCTCAGCGGAGGAGCAGGACTTGTTCAGAGAAAGCTGATGAGCTGACTGAGTGCAAGTCCCTGGGATGGGGTCAGACAGGGGAGAGAGCAGCAGCCAGAGGTGAAGGGGACAGTCCATGTCATGATGTGGCTGACGGGGAGCCCAAGGCAGCAGCAGCTCCAGGGGATCTTGCTCTTGTGCCAGAGGAGGAGCAGCCAGCCCCTGTCTCCCTGAGGTGCTATGTGGGGGCTTGTGCAAGAGATATGGGTGTTGCATGACAGAATGACATCCGCTCTGGACAATCTTCCGGCATGGGAATTTAAATACATCTTAAAAGTTTTGCTGATGCCTGAGGACCCAAATCCCTGGCTGCTCCTCAAGGAGCTGAACCAGAAGGCATGTGTTTTGCAGCAGATCCCAGCTGGACTCAGGCTCCTCAGACTTTGAATCCCAGCTGTGGCAATGCCAGTCTCCAAATCTTGCTCTGGCATCTTTCAGACACGCTTCACCCTGGGCATCATCCCTTCCCTCCTCACTCTCAGCACCTGGCAGAGCGGGCGCCCAGTGGCTGGGTCAGGGTGCTTTGCACCAGAATTCCCTACAGCTCCAATGTGGGCCCTGTGGGAGCAGGGAGCAGTCCGTGTGCTCCTGTGGGGTGGGAGCAGACCAGGATACAACAAGTGTGTGTGGGTTTTCTCCCACCTCTTCTCTGTTTCGCTGCAAAGACAAACCACAGCAACCTGCTCCATCTCCTCTAGAAGAGTTATGTTAAATGAGTTTATGGAAGAGCAAGTACCTGGGAGAGGAATTTCCATCTAGAGCTAAAAGCACCCACCCCAGGCTGGTCCTCTCTACCAGTGATAGTGCTGTGGTATGGATGGTCTCTGGCTGGAGCTGCTGTGTAGGAGCAGGGAAGATCTGACAGCCAGAATATTAGACTTGCTGGCAGATGGAATTTAATTCACTGGTTTTCAAACCCAGGAGACACCACGTGTAATTATCTAGTCTGGTCTGCAAGGAGGGGAGGGCTACTTGGTGTGGAAAGGCCAGCGGAAAAATTAGCCAAGAAATGTTGATTAGTACAAAGTTCATCCCTGGACCCCACTCTGCGGGACTCCTGCTGTCCTGCTTTCAGGCCATCCCACTGAGGATGAAATGAAGAAAACCCCAAGGAAATGTAAAGTGGCTACAGGAAATACCTGGAACTTGCAACAGCAGGAAATGAAAGTGGACAAGGTTGAATGGCAGTGAAGGACTGGGGCACTCACCAGGAGCATCCTCCATCTGCAGGGGCTGGACATGAAGAGAAAGAAAGGGGAAATATTTCCTTCTAAGAGAAGGGGAAAGATTCTCTAGACTCACTCACAAAATCCCTGTTTAGAGAATTCCTTGATGAGAGGAGACATTTGCTGCCGTTTGCTGGTGTGAATAGTTCACAGATGAGATTATCAGTCCTTTCTGTTTCCACTCAGCTGGAAGGGAGCAAACACCCCTTGAGAAACTGAAGTCAAGTCCAGAAGATGTGACTATACCCTTTTCCCTTGTGCCCCATTTTGCAAACCTTCTTCCCCAATATTCCCAACTTGCTGGTCTCTCCTTTTCCCCCCTGTCATCCCAATGGATGGATGAGCTTGGGGGTGCTTCAGCCTGCCCCAGGGCATCTCCTGCAGGCAGGAGTGCCAGGCACTCACCTCCTGAGATGTTCAGCGCTTCTGGCCCCTCTGCCCCACCAGAGATCCTCGAGGAGGAAGCAACAGGGTTGTCCTGACAGGTCCCTGGGGAGGAGGAGGAGGGCAGCTTCCTGCTGGGATGGGTGAGGACACAGCATCTGCCGTTGGGAGCCTGTTTCGAGTGGAGCGTCACCCGCTCTCCCCTCTGGTCTCCTCATCAGTGATGAACACATGCACCAAGGGCCACTGCAATGAAATATATATTTATAACAATCATAATTATTATTCTTTCACCAATTTTCTTTTCCATGGATGGAGCCTGGCAGAGACTACAGAGCAGGCAAAACTGCTAAAGCAGAAAGTAATGGTGCCCGCAGGACGAATAAAGAACGTACTTCAAACCAGCAGATGCTGCTGAGAGCCCCAGCACAGGAAATATCTGCAGAATGAATCGGGAGGTTTATGGAGCTTGGTTTGCAGGTTTTAGAAGAAAGTTTCATCAGCCCAGGAGGGAAAGGAAATGAGAACCACTGGCTGGCACCTTGAGGCGTGGGGCTGGCACTTCAGGGTGTGGGTGCTTGTGCAGGATGGTATCCCCTGGTGATTTATGGTGAGAAACAAACCAATTCCCTGCTCAGTGGTTCCCCAAAGCAGTCGTGCTGGAGCCAGCACCTCAGTGAAAGCCTAGAAGGAGCTGAGGGTTGTGTTGCTCTGAGGGGCTCTGTGCCACTGGCTCTCGGTGGGCGCAGGGAGGCTCAGCCTGGGGAAGGAAGGAGTGGGCCTTTGCAGTAGGAAGACACAGGATCTAAGGAGCAATAAAGAAAACAACATCCTTGGTGAGAAACAGGAGGTCCTGCCCTGTGCCCTTGTTCACGTTATCCAGCTCAGTCTATCCCCACACTTCTACCTCCCCTGATATGGGGGGCCCTAGGCAGTGATTCAGGAGCTGAGACACAGGCTGTGTGCAAAGCAAAGATGGTATCACCCACTACATATAACCCCAACTTCTGTTGCCCCATGCCAGAAAATATAAACACATCAAGAAACAAGGTTCCTGTTCCGAAAGGCCTTCAAACTGTGCTGGGAAACTGTGCTCAGGCAACCCAGCAACAGCTGGAACAAAGGCATTCCTGCATGTGCTGCTGAGGTTTGGCACGTGTCTTGTAGTTCCAGGATTTTTATTTTTTTATAGTACATCATAAAATAATGTTCTATATTCTATATATTTTTATGGCCGGCAGGAGAGCAGTAGAGGGCAGGGAATGGAGGGGGGCTGGCCAACAGAAGGGAGGCTGTAGGAAAGGAGTCACTGGAGGGGCAGCATGAGGTGTGCAGGTCCCTGGGATAGGGGTCTGGGGTGGGGCAGGAGCAGGTGAGCCATGGCGTAAAGCACCCAGATGTCTGAGAGGGGGATGAGTCAGGCTGAAGGGTGCCAGAGCAGACTGGTGGTGAAGGAGGGGAGGCTGGAGCAGAGGTTCTGCCCTAGTGCGCTCTGCTCAGGAGGGACACACGAGGAAAATCCCCATGGTGTGGGCTGGGATGGGGCTGTCCCTCTTCCTGCAGGGCCAAGTACCATTGAGGTCTTTTCCATGCACTCATTGGATGCTGTGTTGTTAATAACAAGAAAAGCGTGGAGGTTTGAAGCATTGTGACAAAGTGTCTCCAACCTGACTGAGGGTCCCCTCCAAGCTGCCCACAGGTTTCACCACCTGTGCATTGTGGAAGGGGCTGGCCCAGCTCCTGTGGCAGCTGGTGAAGGTGTTTGCAACAGGGACAAGCCCTGAGGGTACAGGTGAATGTCCTTCCCTACAAGTGATGGGGTGAGGGAACATAAGCCAAGGCCTGAAAATGGATGTTCAGGGAGTAAAATGTTTCTGGGAGTCAAAGGTGATCTGCTGAGACACTGAAGAGCATGAGGACTTGGGTCACATCTTCTCTGCTTCTCCTCAGTGCCCTCATGCCTTCATTTGCCACCTAACCTCTGTCCTGGGACCTGTTCCACCTTCCCAACCCCGCTTCCCTAGGGGAGGCACCAGGAGGGTGTTAGGGGTCTCAGCGGAGAAGCCAAGCAGAGCCAGCTGCCGTTATGGGAAGGGCGCAGCGTGGAGCCAGTGCCAAACTGGAACCGAGCCCTTGGCTGCAGGATGAGGCTCATTAGGTGCTCAGTTTTGAAGATGTTCACTAGGCTTGTGGCTCCTCTCCTGGCCCAGCGTGGAAACTCGCCTGTGGTCTGCGATGGCGTCTGTGGGCAGGGGCCGGCGGGGTGGGCCGGGCGCGTGACGTGCCGGGACCTGCTCCGCCGTGGGTGGCTGGGTGGGCCGGCGGGCGGGAGCTGTGGCGTGCCGGGAGCGGAGCCCACCCGCGCCAGGCGTGTTCCAGCAGCCCTTCCCAGGTGATCCCGCCGGGAGCCCAGGTGATGGCTTCTCTTTGGTCCCTGCCCCTGGGGCAGCTCCAAGCCTTTGATTTCAGAGGCTTGTCAGGACACTTTAGCAGCCTCCAGAAGATGCATGTAAACACAGTGATTAAAAAAAAAAAATCATTCCACGGGCTGTGTTGAGGCTAAAAATGGCATTGAGGTAGCCCAGAGAGAGAGAGAGAGAGGTGCCACATCAGCGAATATTTTTCTTTTTAACCCCCTAGGAGCTAACAGCAGTGGGGAAGGGGTCAGAGTTTGGGAAGTGGGAGGGGGAAGGCCGGGGAGGACCCACCCCAGAAGAAGGCTGGAGTAGGGAATGCATTGCTGTAGGCTCAATGGAAGATGCTTTGACTGTTCAGCAGGGAAGGAAGGAGCAATTTTTAGATAAAACGATAGGACTGCCGAGACAACCACATTGTTTATTAGTGGGAAAGTTGGAGAATTTTATAGGGAAGGTGTTATGAAGGTCATTTATTATGGCTAAGCTCTGCAGAACAGCACCTACGGGTCTCCGCAGTGCACAGCTGCAGCCAGAGCAGCACCAGGGCTTGCTCCCTCCCTCCCTCCCATTCCCTGCAGGTCCTCTAACAGCTCATGAATTTTTTCCCAGTAAAACACAGCTGGGCAAGAAAGGTCACTTCTTCTTTCTGCCTTCCTTTCCCATTTCTCACCTTTCTCTCCACATCAGACGTGTATTTCATTTTATACCATATTGACAGGTGCTGGAGTTGAGCCCCAAGCAGGGGAGCTTGGCAGGGGCTGTCAGGGCTAGAACAGTTTCAGCTGTGGTGGGATTGGGATCCCCTCGGCTGCAAAGCACTGCCTGCAGCAGCTGCCCACAGCCAATGCTGGATCCATCACTCCTCACTTTGCTGCAGTGGAAGGTCCCACCGAAGCTGCTCAGTGAAGCTCTGGTTGATGCTCTCCTTGCTCCAGGTTAGGGCTCACCAGACCTGTGTGGTTAATGCGTATCTTCCGACCACACTCTGCTCCCCCTCAGCCTCTCTCTTCCCCCTTGTCTCCCTTTCTGGGGCTGTGTTTCTCTTCCAGGCTTTGGGAAAGGGCAGGGAGCAGTGGCTCTTGGTGTGCCAAGCACATGGCAGCAGCATGGAGCAAGCAGAAGCTGCTCCAAAGCTGGCTGGAGGAGAAAGAGCTCTTTCTCTGAGCACTCAGGGTATTCCCCTCCACTCCACTCCCCAAACAGATAGGCTGTAGCCAGAAGTTAATATTCCTCTGGCCTGGTGCCCTGCCCGGGGAGGGTGGCAGGCTCTTGCATTTAATAACTTATTTATCTTTCCTTATTGCAGGAATGATGACAGTTTTCATTATTAAGCTGCTAGGTAATAGTCTAGCCTTTGGTGGGAGCTGAATCATCATCCCCTCTTTGCTGACAATTTGATTCCATTACCCAGGAGAGGCGTGACAGGGAGGAGGACGAGCAGTGCCTCTATGCTGCTGCAGCTGGGACAGCTGTGACACTCAGGGCCAGGGACACAAGGACAGAGGTGGCTGTGCATGTATGCCAAGCTTGGGCTCTCTGGTGATGGCTAGGGTGGTGGCTGTCCCCCAGTGATGCTCTCTGCTGTCTGCAGCAGGACAGACTCCTGTCCCAAAGAGTTCCTGACCGTGGGGCTTGCAGATGGAGGGGACTGTGTGGGACATCACAGGACCTGGCAGAGCCCTGGCAGCTGTTCTGTCCCTGTGCTGCAGCCTGGGGAAGGGAAACAGCTCCATGACTGCTGCTGGACTGTGTGGTGGATAATGGGAGGCAGCAGTTCATGATATATGTAATCAATTAAACATGACCAATTTTTAATTAGATGTATAAACACGCCTAAAGTTAAGTGAGGTTTCTTTATAGAAAAAGAATGCAGCATGGTACCACGTTAAATGAGAAGCTCATGCCGTTCCCAAATGGGAGCTCCTGGATTCGCACGTGGAGATGCCTTGGGAAAACAACCCTTGGCCTTTCCACAGAGCCACTTCCCTTGGTCAGGGGGGTCTGGATGTGGGGATGGGACTGAAAGTGGGGATAGGGGCTGCATCACACTCCCCTGGGAACCTCAAAGCAGCTGGGATTTGTCCCGGTGACTGCCCAGCTCCAGCTTCCAACCAAGCTTTGCTGCATCTCTCTGGGCTGCTTCACACCAGCTCCCACTGATGGGCACGCTCTGGGTTGGGGGGCTTCTCCCCCTCCCCGATATACACCTTATTATAATGCTGCCGTTACAGAGGAAAAGAAACAGAAGAAAAAAAGTGAACTGGTTTCTAATTATGCCTTGTGTGCTTTCATTTAGAGCTAATTCAGCCCACACAAAAGTTATTCTCCATATTAAAAGAAAAATATCTTAAAAAAAAAAATACAGATGCATGGCTTCATTAAAAAAATTAAAATGTAGAAGCTAAGTAGTGTCTATTTCCACCTTTCCCCTTCTGATTAAAAACTATTTGCATTTCAAAACAAACTATCATTAATTTGGACCAAATGTTACTAGAGCTCTTCTTTCTAGTCAGGATAATTAAGCATGTGGCACGGCAGTGAATGACTCCTAACTCGTATAAAGACTCAGATTAGCTTCTTCCTCTGGGCTGGGGTGGTAACTCAGAGGGACGCAGAGCCCGGGTTTTGCAGCAGCTCATTGCACTGATACCTCCTGGCTCAGACACTGAAAGCGGGGTGTGCACCCCAGGGCTCACTGCTGCTGTGGGACACCCAGGGAAAATGCTCCCTGAAGGTGAAGCCTAGGCTGAGCCTGCACGTTAAAAATTGAGGGCAAGAAATCCCCCAAGGAAGCTTTTCCACCCAAACCTGTAATGATTCCCACACAGCCGTGGAGATCTGGCTGACAGCAGTGGTATTTTGTGCAGGCACAGGGATCTGCCAGCACAAGCTGGAGGCCATGGTAGTTTGAGAAGAATAAAAAAAGCCTCAGGAAACCCAGAGCTTATTTGCAGAAAACCCAAACACTTACAGGAATGACAAGTCACCGTTGAGGGTGAGCAATCTGCCTCCCACAGTCCTGCATGCCACAGTCCCACATTCCACAGCCCCCCCCCCAGTCCTGGGCCAGGGTCACAGGTGGAGACTTATGAGAAGCAACAGCCCACCAAGAGTCAAACCCTCTGAGCTGGTGGGTGCCACCAGAAGGGATGCACCATCTGAGTATTTTGTATTTTCTTCCCAGAATTTCCTTCCTAGGTGACCTCCTGGAGGGTCTCAGTGGGGGAAGGATATCTTTCCTCAGATAAGCAGCTCAAGGACTCGTGCTGTAAAGAACTTCTCCCTCAGCCTCTGGGCTGAGGAAACCACAAGGGCTTCCTACAGAACTGTGGACTACAGGCCACAGCCATGAGAGCACAAGAGCTGGTCAAAAACAAAAGATGAAGCTGTTTGCTCGAGGGCTGCCAGCACTGATGAGTTCCAAGGATGAGGACACCATGGTCACCCCCTTGCCTGTGGGAAGAGGGGCTGGGGAGGAGCTGGGCAGGTGCTTTTGCCTGTGTTTTGCTCCTGAAACATCCTGTGGGCACATCAACAGAGTAATTATGAAAGAAGGTAATTTACCAAGGCTTTTCCTTCAGTGCAGTTGACCCCTGTGTGTGTGTCTGCTACTGGTTTTAAGCCATAGCCAGGACCTGTGGGCACCCACCACCCCTGAGGCACCAGGACTGCCCTGCTTCTGTCTCCCACAGCAGCTCTGGCATCTGTTTTCTTGGGGATATTGGCCAAAATTCCTCTTGAATAACATTCCAGAGATATTTACAAGATATGTACAGAAAATAAATACACGAAAAGGGAATTTATTAAAAATAATAAAACCAAGGAGCTTAGGAATGCCTCACGCTCCCTGCTGACACTGCGCAGCTGCCCACGGACCCACACTGGTCCAGAGCTGGAGCAGAATAGAACCATTGGCTTTTACCACTCCTCATGCATCCGTGTGGCTTTGTCATCGTCTCTCCAGAGCAGGGGATGGAGAAATCATCATCCCTGGGGTCGTGCCAATGCAGCTCATGCCTGTCTGGATCATCATCCTGGCCCCTGCTGCTGCTGCTGTGCCTATCAAAGATGCTCAAGTGAAGCAGCTCGGAAGTGCTGTGCCGAAGAGGAGAGAAAAAGCAGACTATTAATTAACAGCAAATGTACAGTTAATGGGGCTTTTTTTTTTTTTTCTTCTCTTCCTAAACAATTCATCAAAATGATTTCATTGAAATTTAGCTGATGGGGCGCTAAATGCAGCTGGTCTGTCCTGCTCTGGTTTTTTTCTGTCCTGGCTAGAACAGAAAGCTGATATTGCAGCCTCAGATTTCGGATTAACTGCACACTTTGGGGATGGAGACAGTGGGAGTGAGTCAGTTAGTGCTTCTGCCCCTGCCAGAATTTAGAAGATATAGGGGCTGTAAGTAAAGGGGATACAATACACAAACCTGACATAATGTTCACCCCTTTCTTTATACATGCTCCTTTACTGCCTGCAAGTTCATCTAAATACAGACCAGAAATTCCTAATGGGCCAGTTTAGGGACTGTAATAAAACCAAGCTAGGGAGGAAGGCCAAGCTGGTTATTGGTGATGCCGTTACTGGATATGTCACGTTGTTACTGAGTACACTTGACAGACCCCTGAAATGGCCCTGCTTCACAAAAAAAAAAACTTTAGGAAAAAATAAGGTTGTTAAATTTTTTAGTGTTTTTTAAAATTGCTTTTATATAGAAAGAGAGAAAACAGCTGTTTACTGCTTTAAAGGCTTGTTTTTTTCCTTAGAAGTCACATTGCTTTTGGAATTTAAAGGTACAGAAAAAAGCTCAACGTAACCTAGAAAACTGCCCAGTATTTCAAAGCTCTCAGTTGCCTCTGCCAGAACTGACTCTGGGTCCCAGCTGAGCAGTGCCTTGGAGCGTGGGCTCAGCTTTGAGCATCTGCCTCTTGTCCCCAGCAAAGCTGTAGGCTGAAGAACTTTGCTGAGCTGAAGCCAGGAGATACACCCGTATCTCTGTCCCCTGAACGCCACGAACACCCTGAGTTCATGGCAGCTACACCTTTTGGGGACAACATCCCCAAGTGATGTTGTGAGGGAGTGATGCACCATGAGAACAAGGCTCTCTGCAACCCAACAAGCCCAGTTCTCCCTAGAAACCCTCTCATTCACCTGACCTGCCTGTGTTTCCAAAGAGTTAATAAGCTGCTAATCAGCAGAAGCATTTAGTGCTCACACCTGGCTATTATCTTCTGCTTTATGCTCTTGTCTTGTCTCCCCTGAGGAGGCTGGAGCTCTAGGTACCCTGGGTCCCATAGCAGGCACTGTGCTTGAACCAGCAAAACCACAACAGAATGGAATAGAATGGAACGGAATAGAATATTTTCAGTTGGAAGGGAGTTGCAATGGTCATCCAGTCCAACTGTCTGAGCACTTCAGGGCTGACCAAAGGTCAAAACATGCTGTTAAGGGCATTCTCCAAACCCCTCTTGAACACTGACAGCTATGGGGCATCAACAGCCTTCCCAGGAAGCCTGTTCCAGAGAGGTGGGATGGGAGCTGCAGTCCAGGGAGACACTGATGGACAAACAGGATCCAGCTGCCAGACAAGCAAATCCTGGAGCCTCACAACTTTCCCATCCAGCCATGAAACAATCTGCTGATTTTATTGAAACCAGACCACTGGCTCCATCCTGCAGTCCCTGCTTCAGCCAGTTCGTCACGTCCAGAAGCCCTCGGGAGCTGCCCAGTGCTGTGAGGGGAGCAGAAGAAGATGACAGAAAAGATGCAGGCTGGCCCCATTCCCCCACCACAGCCTTGCCCCCATTCACAACATGCACACATATGTTTCCAAAAAAAGGTGGATCAAGGCATTGCCAAGATCTGGAGGGAATGGCTTAGAGCCCGAGTGGCTCCCACAAGGTCCTGCCCACCACATTTCTACCCTTTGGCTTGTCCTTCTCCCTGTAATCCTCCACTTGGTCCTTTCCTCCCACATCTCTCCAGCTGCCTGCTTTGCAGAGGACAGGGCTGGCAGCTCCTTTCCCATTGGGGCAGAGTACTGGAAGGTGCCAGCATGCCCAGGTCTTGGCCTCAGCCCCATGCCAAAGTTTATCTTGAAAGTCACAACTGAAAAGGGTCCGCAACAAGTTCATGAAGAACAGTAACTGGCCCTGCTGTGTTGAGCCTGGGAATACTTATCTCTGATGCAGATGCACCCTGGGACATGATCACCACTGGAGCATCTCTGGGCTGAGAGAGCACAAAGAGACAGAAATTTCCCCAGTGGTGCTTCAACACCTGGAGATTTTGGAGACTTTGTAATCAGTCAGTGACTAAGTGCTAACAAGGAACATCAGTTGTTCATCACGGAGGCTTAATGACTTTCATGGCTGCAGCACACTGTGGTGTCCCACAGACCTGGTGTGTGGCTGGGCCTGAGGGGCTGGGTAGGCTGTGGGCACGGCCAAGGTCTCAGGCCCCCTGGGGGCCTGGGTTAATTTATCCAGTGGTGACAGACTCCCTGTTACTGCCCTGCAAGGGGCACAGAGCAGACTGGGTGGGGAGTGAGTTCCCCCTCACTGTAGAGATCACCCCTGGGTGCTGGTTTTGCAGAGCCTGACCTTAGCAGAGGGGGAGATGGGCTCTAAAAATAGTAAAATAGGGAAGATGAAACCAGCTGGCCTGGAGTCCCTGTCCTAAAGGGGAGGAGACCAAAACACCAGCCACCTGATATGGCAGAGCACAGATGCTTTTATTTCAAATTATTACTCAAAGGTTGGTGCTTGTGTTTTGTAATATTACTTAAAAGGTGTAAATTATACAAAAGCAATATGTGATTTCGTACAAACCCTCTGAAGTTCAGAGTTGTGCTCTGATGAGCATGACCTGTCCTTCATAATATCAGTGGTTCCTTTAATTGGCTCTATTTACAGTCCTTCACTGAGGGTCTTTTCCTGCCCCACTGTGGTGGAAAAAAACACTGAGCTGCTTCATGGACCTGCTAAGCTGTTCTTCCTCACTTGGAGGCTGATCCAAAGAAATCTGAAAAGCAGAAAATGGGGCTTTGCATGATTTATAAATGGTTTAAAAAGCAATGTGAAAAATAAAGTATATCTCTTTCTGGTTGTCTTTGCTCCAGAGGGGCCAAACTTGGATGTAGCAGGATGAGTAGGAAATAGGGATGGGGGGATGGCTGTGGGATCCTGCAAGTCACTGATGAGGATGGTCGGTGTTTCTGGCCCTGGTGCATGGACAGGCAGGGGGTTTCCCACCATTCCTGGGGGGACCAGGCTCCAGCACTCACCGTGGTAGAGCCAGAGCTGCCCCATACCCCTGCCTAGGTTGGAATGCAAGGATGAGCTGATAGAAATCCCAGGGCGTAATTTCCCATCTGCAGTTCCAGGGAATGGAGAGCATCAGCCCATGAGGGTTGCTAAGAAACTCCAGCAAGTGCCTGACTCACCCAAACAACACCAGCCTGTGGCTGGGACTTTTCATCCATGGGCAGGTTTCACCAGGTTTCATCTCCTCTTTCCTGTACAGGGGGGACTTTGGATGCACAGAGCTTTCCTTGCCTGGCTTTGTTCATTCATTTCTCTCCAGGATCTTCAGGGCAGGGCAAAGAACCCCTCCCCCATGGGACACACGGATCATCCAAAGAATCCACCCAGGCATATTGTAATAACACTCCTCACAGGATAAGGATGTAATCCTGGCTGCTTCTTGCCATCCAGGAAAATATCCTAAATGTTTTAACAAGGCAGCCCGTTATCCACCACCTCCCTCCCTCCCCTCTCGGCTCAGAGAAGCTGTTCCCAAATTATCTTGGGGATGTAAGTGAAGCAATAACCCAGGATGACAGGCTCACTCAAGGACTATTTGGCTGCAGCCAGTTAAACATCTATTTTTGGCACTTTTTTCCCCCAAAGTCTGATCTTTTTTGAAACAGAGAAAATTAACAAACCCCGGAGCAAGCTGATTTCAACAAAGTGTTTTGATGAATAATATGCCATAATGGGCCAAAACCAGATTGGGAGTTTATCTCATCCTGCTGCACATCACATTTCATTCTTGCATCCGCTTGTTTCCAGCCTAGGCTGTGATTGGAGAGTCTGTTTTCTTTCACAATCTGCTTTGACTGCTCCAAAATTGAATGTTTCAAGGGTTCTAGAGAAAAGGGTTGTTTTTTTGTCTTCCATCAGTGCCATTCTGCCAAGAGAATTCTGCAGGAAGTTGAGGACAATCAACTTGTGAAGTTGAGAAATTTTCTTATGATGCAAATATCGTCCCCCGGTCATCCCAATTTTAAATCTCGATGCAGTGTGGGTCAAGGAGGTGAGGATGCAAATGTGGTCCCATGTATCCACATCTTATTAACACCAGGGCTGTTTTGGGAACTGATCAATTTGTTATACATTGATTAAGACAATCTCTTAGTGTGTTGGGTAGAAAAACAAGTGCAAATTGAATGAGTAATCGATCGTTAAATCCGTGTGCCTATTTATCTCTTGTTTTCTATATATGAAAAACTCCAAGAGCCCTTAAACCCATCTACTCTCTGATATGTAGAAAAAAGAATTCAAAAAAATAGTGGGGGAAACTTGCAGGTCTGTTTTTGGGACTGGTCCCTGATCCCGAGCGAGGATGCTGGGACCTCCTGAGGTTGCTCCAGAGCAGGAGCAGTGGCCCGGGATGCCCAGACCAGCTGCAGACCTCTGCTCCTGCAGGCAGTGGTGCCATGTGTTTCCATTTATAAATTAATTACATTCCATATGAGATCCACTTGAGGTTTTTGTGCGCTCACTGCCTCTCCAGGGAGGTTGTCCCAAGGCACTGACTGTTTAGAGACATCCAGCCTCTTACCTCAGCAATGCAGGAGTGTCCATAGGGAAAGAAACCCAGTTTAGACCTGGGGCCAACACTGGCCTTTAGCTAAAGCATCTTTTGGTGATCTGATGAAGAGAAGGATCTACTCGAAGGCTACCAACTGGGCATGCTTGCTCCTTGCAAGACAGTTTATCTGAGGGCAAAACATGATACCAGACTGGCTTTTGCTTGCAAATCCTGGGAGCTATGGGGTGATAAGGGAGGTGAAAATAGGAATGTTAATACGATGTTGTGATATGAGACACCTGTGAAGCACCCAGTGTGGGTGCTGGGCACTCAGCATCTAGCCATGCTTCTCCAAGACTAGTGGAGGGAAAAAACAAACAAAATAAAATCCCAAGTCAATTAAACAGCCAGACACATTTGCTCTAGGAACATTTGTTCCAAAGTTGTAAGTGATGTACTTCCCTTGCCTTTAGAGATCAATGCTGCCTACCCACATGCACTCCAATTAATACAACCTTCATTTGCTTGGCTCTGGCCCATGATGCCCTTTCAGCATTGCACATGCTCTGGAGCAGCCCAGCCCCCCCCCCCAGCCTGTGCCAGAGCAGCCCAGCCCACGCTGCAGGTCCTCCCTGGGACCAGAGGGGATGAGAAGAGGCATTCTCTTGCCCTTACCTGGCCCTGGAGAGCCCACAAGTCGGGACACGGGGTGCCCAGGAGTTGTGGTCCTTCTTGTGACAGCATGAGAAGGGCTGAGGAAAGATGTTTGTGTCACTGGTCTGGCTGGTGAGACCCCTATACCCAGAGCTGTGCAGCCCCACGGACAGCCCCTCGCATCCCAAGCAGGATGGGCTTTCCCACAGCATCCCACACGTGGTCCTAGGAACAGACATTGTGCTCAAAATGCTTTTATTGGTGGTGGTGTCACTACCTGTGTGCACCCAGGCACATTCCTCTGTGGAACAGCACTGTGTCTAAATAACTCCCAAAGAGAGGAACATCTCCCAGGCTCTTTGCAGATGCAGACAATTACCCTGCAAGAGAGCAAACGGGATGTACCGTCTAGCAGACAGCGAGTGTGTCTGATTCCCTCTCCTTTGGAAAGAGAACCAGATGCTTTTCAGTCTGGAGATTGGAGTGTCTAGTGCCATTTTTACTTGTTTTTCTTTGTGCAGCCTCTAGATGCCAGAGGCTCATTTCCTGGTGGTGCCAGTATTGCTCTCCTGCTGCTGAAGGACAGCCCGAGCAGTTCAGGGCTCCACCAGCCCCTTCTCCTCCATGCATCTTCCCAGCATCTGACCAACACCTTCATCCCTGGCCACCCTGCTCCAACAACTGGCACTTGAAGGTCACCCAGAGCAAGGCTCTCCAGCCTTGGGATGTGTTGAACAGCTGCCGACTAAGTCACAGGCTGGCCTAAAGCTGCTGTAGGTCACCAGCCACTGGCCAACAGGAAGGGCCCGAGTCATAATTCCCAGCTTGAGAGGTAGCCAAGGGGTGAGGAGCTCTTCACCTTCCTTCCAGGGGCTGGAGCTGTGCCCTTGCCCATTTCTCTAATCTATGGCCAAAGGATCAGAAGCAGCAGCGTTGCCTGTGGAAGAAGAGATTTCTTTCCAGCTAACATGAACACTTTTTTGCAGCACTGGGATGTTTAACCTTGGTCAGGAGGAATGATCTTTCCATTGTAGAGCAGATAATTAATTGTTGCAAACCCCCCAAGAGATGAGGCAAATGGAGGGCAGCTCCAAGGCAAATTCTCAGATTAACAGAGTGCCTGAAGCCACTTCCACTGCCCCCAGCTGTGTCCAGCTCCTGCAGCCCAGTGAGCATGGTGCTGGGTGGGAGATTTAAAGCAAATGGCAGAGTCCAAGGGCCAGCTCCAAAGTACTACATCAAAAGTGCACAAGGGGGTTATTGTGCAATATACCTCAAAGAGGAGGTTAATCTTATTCTTCCCCTCCACTGCTGGCAGCTTTCTCCCCTTGATGCCCCATTGATCAAATTTCTGGATGTTGCAGGACAAATCAGCTTTTTTGTGTACATCTGTTTGCAGCAAGAAGTCAGCAAGTTTCCCTAAGTGAGTTTTTAGTGTATTTTTAATAAAGGTCACTCTGTGTTTACTGGCAGAGGCAATCAATAGCTATTCATTATTTATAAAGGATCCCATCAGTCTGTAACGACCTGTGGCCGGAGCACAGCACAAGTTTGGTTGCCAACTCTCCCACCTGTTGGAGGGTCCGACTGCTTCTGCTCCTGCCCAGCCTGAGGATCGCTTGGTTTTAAGCCGTGTCCTCCCCCCTGGCACCTCGGGATGGGGCCAGTGAGTTCCGTCCTGGCTACAGACAAGGTGCGTTGCTCTCCCTGGGAGCTGGGCTGCCCCTGCCAGTGATCCCATGGGACAGTGCTGAGGGAATTGCTCAGGAGTGGGCTGGAGGAGGTGGTACTCGGATGCCCCATCCCCGGGCAGAGCAGCAGCGTGGGCTGTGCCTATTGGGCCCCATGCTGATGCCAGCAATGGGGTTGGGACTGTGCTGAGCCTTCCAGCAAGGGCTGCCCCTTGCTCTGACCACAGCTCCCCTGCCCCGACATCCCTCCCCAGCTCTGCGGGGAGCAGAGAGGCTGCATGGGAAGCTGTGCTTGCCCTGATGGGGCTGCCATGTGTTAATCTCTTCTCACATTACTGGTTGAGATGGCAAGCATGAATATTTTTAGGCTTTTAATACCAGTGAAAGAAAAAGAAAGAAAAAGAAGAAAGTATAAGCCTGGCAGTAAATAACTGGGCCTGGGTGGGACTGGGTGAGCTGTGAGGGCTGGACCCGTTCTCCCCCCTGTGAACCCTCATCTGAGCCCCAGCCATGGGGGTCTGGTTGCTCCCTGTCTTGGCTGGTGCTTCTTGCAGGGGACAATTTGGGACAGGTCTCAGGGCTGGATGGGGACACTGGAGTGCCAGAAGGTCTGCAGCCCCTGGGAGAGCACACGAGGGGCTTGCAGAGGCTCAAGTTCAGGGATGGCCGGGGCTGGTCCTGCTGCCATGTCACCCTTCCTGTTGGGCGCAGAGGGTGCATGGAACCACGTCCTGCCCATCCTCTGCTGCTCTCCCATTGCTCAGGTCCCTTCTTCCATCCTGCAGGTGGGCTGTCCCACTCCTCCTCCCTCCAGGTCCTGGTCCTCACCTCACCTAATCAAGCAGAGAGGAGGCCCAGGGCTGGAGGTGCCTGGAGAGGCACAGCTCAGGAAGGATGAAAGATGTCCAGAGAGGCAAAGCCTTTCAGCAAGCTCCCAGTGCAGCACCATTCACCAGAGAAACCTCCCTGCCTTTGCCCTAGTGCTAATAAGCCAGAGTTAATTAGAGCAGATTCACATCTGGCCACAGT
This sequence comes from Hemiprocne comata, assembly GCA_020745705.1. Taxonomy (NCBI): domain Eukaryota; kingdom Metazoa; phylum Chordata; class Aves; order Apodiformes; family Apodidae; genus Hemiprocne; species Hemiprocne comata. The sequence continues at coordinate 20,624,727 of CM036597.1, read as the reverse complement.
ATGTGGTTACCTCCTGCTGGAACAGCCCCCTTGGTGGCAGGTTCCAGCCCAGGTGGTCTCCCTCAGAGTCAGCAAAGAGTTTGAAGGGGAGGTTTTTCCCATTTCTACTGAGATACTTAACCCCAGGGACAGCTCATCCCTGCTTTTGGCAGGGCAGGCTTGTCCCTGGCACTGCCGAGCCACAGGGACCTGTGAGCGTGACCATTCCAGGTAGAAAAAAACCAAACTGATTATCTCAAAAACACAAGGAAAGAGGGTTTCATCTCACTCTGTCTGCCACAAAGACCAAGGAAAAGCTGAGGCAAATCCCATGGACATGTTGAGGTGCCTGAATTTACTTTTTTCCTTGGAATAAACTGTGTGAGAAGAGGAGGTGAGCTGGAGTGGAGCAGAACAGACTCAGGGGCTGCAGGCTGGGGGCTGTGTGAACCTGCAGCCTATTAACTGGAAATTGGGAATCAAAAAGGAAGAAAAATTTTAAATAAATGTTCAAGCAAGCTTCATTTTGATTGTGGAGAGCTGCACAAGATCATGGAGGGTAGGGATAAACCATCCTGATGATGTCAAAGCTCTAAACATGATGGGGTTTGAGCTCACAGAGTGAGCAGGGAGGTGGCTGAAGTTACTGGCTGCAGGAAGAAGCTTGGCTGATGACCCTGAACATCAATTGGAACTAATCAGCTCACTTTCCCTTCAGAAAACAAAGTCCTGGGAGGTTTGAAACTGAGAGATTTATAAATATCCCAGAAGTACATGTCGGGCCAAGTGTGTGGCTGTGCCTGAGGAAAGGCCAAGCTCACAAGGACCACTTGAGGCTTCCCAAAGAGCCCTCAGCCCCACTGGAGATGATCAGGGCTGGATTTTGGATCCCCAAGAGCACCACAGTCAGCACAGCTGGATTGCCTGTTATCCCTCCTGGTAAAGGGAATGCTCTCCATCCCTGGGGCCCTCACCAGCCATTTCCTTCACTCCCTTTTTTTTGTTGTTTTCCAGTTGTGTTTTGGCAGAATTAATACTGGTAGGAGCCTGGGAAATTCTCTGGTGCATGGCACTGGGCTAGGGACTGGACATCAGGAGAGGGCTCAAGGCAAAAGCTGCAGGAGAAGACAGGCAGGTGTTACAGAAACTGGTAATTTCTGATGAAATATTCGGCTTGAGCTGCCTTTGAACCTGCTGTTAATTCCTCCTTGGCCAAGTCTGTGATTACTTTTCCCAACTACCAGTGTAAGAATGTATTTGCACAGCATAAGCCTGATCTGTAACAACGTTTTCCCCTTTGCACTTTGGTCCCATTTCCCCAGGGCTTGAGGTCTGAGAAGTTGTCACTTGTGAAGAATTTGTCACTGTGCTAGGTAAACCCTCCCTCTCTGGGTCTGCTGGTCCTCACCTTTAGCTGAGGAGTCTCTGGCCTCTCCACTCCCCAGAGAGACCCTGTCTCTCACAGACCCTCTTCCACGTACCCCCTGAGCAGGTCCCCTCCCTGCAGCAGCACGACAGGGGACACTAGGGACATGCCCAGCTCCTAACACCGTCACCAATATGTGGTGAAAGGAGGTGTGGAGCCATGATTGGCTTTGCCCAGTGCTGACACTGGTCATTTTGGTTTAATAATACAGAAGCCCTTGCTGCTGCAGCACGATCCATCTATCCTGGGCTGGAGAGTGAACCTCTTCCTACAGAGATGGGTTGGAGGAGTGGCAATTGCAGGAGCAAAGAAAAGCTGTATGACTGTTGTCTGTGTCCTGGGATCTCTGCCCAGGCTGGGAAGAAGAGGCAGATTAACAACTCAGGGTCTCCCAAAAAAGCTGAGAGACTTCCCAGAGCTGGGACTACTGGAACCCTTCCCAGCTCCTGATGGCACCATCCACCTTCACCCAGCACTTCATTTGGAATGAATGGATGGATGGATGGATGCAGCTTTTGCTGGAGACACTCGACCATGAGATTGTGTTACCAAACAATAATATTAATAATAATAATAATAATAATAATAATAATAGAGAGAGCTTCCCTAATTTACACTAAATAACTGGGAGACCTGTTGTGAGTTAATGACATCTATGGCTCACCAGCCAATGGAGCAAATACCATTTTGCGTAGCCAGGGTAATTCATCATGAGATGCATTTTGAAAACTGTAGTTTATTTTTTATTATTGATGCTGTCTCATCATGTCTCAGGAGATATGTCAAAGGTGAGTTCCATAGAAGCCACAAGGTCACTGTACTACAAAGCTGGGGAAGTGCTCAAAAGCTGCCTTGGGGGGGTTGTTCCCCCAGCAGAGGGATGTGGGGAGCAGTGGAGCCTGGGACACTGCCATCCCTGGAATGCTATGGAAGTGGAGGCAGTTCCTGAGCCTCTCTGGGCCTTCTGCCCGTGCTGGGCACAGGGCACCCCACCACCAGCCAGCCCAGTCATGGTGGTGGGAGGCACTGAGCTGAAGCTGTTAGCTGCCCTTCTTTATCTCTGCAATGCTGGGCAGGTGTTTTATAAACAAACCATTCTCCTGCCAGGCAAAAATTGCCTTTGTGCTCACCCCAGCCCCACCGTCAGCAGCACCCCCTGCACCCAGGGTCCCTCCAACTGGCTGCCCATCCTCCCCCGCCCCCCCCCCTCCCCCCTCCCTGTTCCCCAGACAGGGGTATTTTGCAAAGACAAATGCATTAACAAGCTGGCAAAAGCCTCCATGAATATTTCATGTTTAACATGCCCTCGTTTCCTTCTGTTTAATGGATGCTCTCCCTGTTGTGTCTCCGCTTGTTTGAGCAGGATACCTTTTCAGTGGAACTAAAAGCCTCTCCCCAGTGAGATGGAGAGGAAACCACTTAGCTTTGTGTTTCAATAGCCTCCATGTAGATGGTCCAGCTGCCCACCGTGGTGTGGTCAGCAGGTTGGGTTTCCTCTAACAGCTTCTCTTTCCCTGTCTCAGCCTCTGGTTTTTTTTTTTGTTTTTTGGGGTTTTTTACACTGAATGTGGCTGGCACATGGGTTCAGAAGGCTCTGGCAGATCTCTGGTGGTGGTTTGCTGTGGGACAGCAGATTAGACCAGAAACCATCCTTCTGGGCAGTGGGAATCACCCTGGGTGATGCGGGGAGGAGGAATGTCCCCGCATGGTTGTACCCACCTCCACGTGGCCAATGCCTGGCCATGGGGGATGGGATGAGGCCCTTGATAAAAGGTGCTGCCCTGCAGGTTTCTGGGGGCATCATTCCCTGGGCCCCACTTTTCATGAGGAACATCCCCTTTGGCTCAGCTCTGGCTGGGGAAGCTGTGGGTTGGAAGGTGCCACCATCACAGAGAGTCAATGCTGACCAGTTTGGCCAGGACATCAGTGTGGCAGCCAGCAGGCATCATTGGTGTGTCTCAGTGAGAGCTGCCGCTGGAAAAGGCTTGGCCTGAGGGAATCAAAAAGTGAAAAAAGAATTGATCCAGGTTTAATGAAATGTTACGTTTCACTTGCAGGGAAATATTTGTTTTGTTCTGGAGCATTAGTTTGTAAAAAATAAGATTGAAGGGCGTTTTAAAAGAGAAGGATTTTGGAGAGAAAAATCGACACATTTCATTGTTGAAATGTCAAAGGGAGGTTCTTAGTCTGGAAAAAAAGGAAATTTAATTTCAAGATCTCAGTGTAACTAAAACAAATGCAGAAACTGAAGAACTGGTGGAGTCGGCTGAGAAAAACCTGTACTCAGAATCATTTCCCATCTCAGAGGTTTCATGAGCAGCTCAAGTCCTTTGTGACCCCAGATCCTGGCATGTGTCTGGCCTTGATGAGTGGGAGAGCCCGGAGACCCCCCAGCCCTGCTCCAGCCATGATGCTCCATCCCCCAGCCCAGCAATGAACCCTCCTGCATCCCACTGCTGCCGGGGACAGGGACAATACCAGGCACGGAGCAGGACAGCGCCCGCAATTAGTTCTTCGGGTTTGATACAATTATAAATTACATGGAGTAGTAATGAAAACAAAGTCCCGGCCAACAGCATGTTCCTGCCAAGCCGCCATCAAGGGACTCCAGCTCGAATTAGGTTTTCTCTGGTGACAGGGTGTTGATAGAACCCACTTGTGTGTGTACACGATGGGAGGGCTGCAGACAACCTGCTCCAGTCGGGACCGCTCTGGGATTGCACCGGGGTCTCCCCGGCTCAGCCACAACATTCCGGGCACGAGGATCCAGTAGCACTGGCAAGTCCCAAGACACATGTTTGTGCAGGAGAGCTCAACTTTAACAGCAGCAGCAGCTGCTGGGGCCGAGCATCCCACTGCTCAGGGACATGGCAGACAAGCCCTGCTCTGGCTCCCACACTCTCCTCGTCCTCTGAGCTGCATGGATGTTGGGTGCACCTGGTTCCCCTGGCTCTGGCTGTGGCCAGGAAGGGAACGTCCTGGCTCCAAAATGTTCCTGCTGCAAGTCAGGGCTCATCATCCATGGGAAGCCATTGATAAATGCTTGAGGGCTCTGCAAATAACCAGGAGTGAAGGATCAAGCCCTTTGTGTCGTCATCCACACATGGGACCTTTCCAGGCTGGGTACAGTTGAGGGTCCCATGAGGAGGGCCCCCATCTTGGTGTGGTGGCATGTTTCATCATGTGTCCCTGAACAGCAACAATGTGGGGGTTCTGACAGAGGAGTTGGGCAGAGCCTGGGAGAGGACACCCAGTCCTGCAGACCTCTGGGACATGGCCACATGGTGGGGTGGTAACACCTCCCATCCGTGGTTGTCCTCAGGGCTGACTGATGCTACACGTGTTTCACCACACCTAAAGCACCCATCTGGTGCTGGTGCAGACATCCCGGTGTCACCCATTTCCCAGCCTGAAATAAGCCACTGGTCTGTGTGTGTAAGGGGGTGGAGTAAGCAGTCTCCTCAGACCCTGGATTCTGATCCAGAGAAGATTTAGGATGGAGGGTTGCTGAAGAGGGGCCTCCATCCTGGCCCTGGTCTTTGGGGATGAGGGAGGGAAGGGGATTCTCCACCTCACCCCATAGCCCATCTCCTCTTGATTCAGTCCACTGACAGCCAGACTTTGGGGTCCCCCTTTGTCTCCTTCCTTCTTTCCTAGTTCCCCTCCATGCCCACTCCCCTCCCCGACCCTTTCCTTTCACATGCAGGATTTTAATCTAATTTTCTCAATGCAAATCTTAACAGGGAAAAACCTTGAAATCGAATCTACAGAAGTCTCCTTTCACAGTTCAGAGATTTGATTAAATTGCAAGCTTTGTTAATATTAGGTGCGACGGGGGGGGGAGAGAGAGGAGGTGGGGAGGGAAGAGGGGCGAGGAGCGAGTAGATCTGTCGGAGGGGCGGCCGGGGCCTTTTCAAATAATCTGTTTACCCCTGCAGCTAAGGAGCCCATTAGCGAGCGTTCTCGTTTCTAATTTCCCATCGTGCCGTGTCCCGCAGACCTTGCTGTGTTTATTTGGAGAAGCAGAACAAAATTGTTTGTATAATTAGATCTGCTACAAGGGCTGCCCTTGAAGGGTCCCCAGCAGGAAGCTTTCGATTGCAAAGGGCCCCTGTCACCGCAGACCCCCAGGCCCAGCCCACAGCATGGCCGGAGACACGCGGGGCAGCCAACAACAACAGCATCCCACAGGGATGGGCTGTGGGGCCTCCATGGGGCCCCTATGTGTTCCCTGCCTGCCCTCTGCCTGCCCATGGTTGTGCAGCCCCATGTTTTCCTGGGCTGCCCCGGGGAGCCAGGCAAGCTGCAGACAGGGCTTTTCCCAGAGATAAAGCAAAGGGCTGAGATGGCTGCTCGCTTCCATCCCTGCCTGCCTGCTCCCTTCTCTGCCTACTCCCATCCCTGCCTGCCCCAAGGGTGTCAGCACCCAGGGCAGGCGTTGATGCTGAGGGCAGGACCTGGATCCAGTGAAACAGCTACCTTCCACTAGACTAGGTTGCTCCAAGACCCATCCAACCTTGAACACTTCCAGGGAAGGGGCAACCACAACTTCTCTGGCTAACCTGTTCCAGTGTCTCACCACCTTCACAGTGAAGAATTTCTGCCTAATATCTCATCTAAAACTCCCCTCTTCCAGCTTAAAACCATTACCCTTCATTCTGTCACTCCATGCCCTTGTAAAAAACCCCTCCCCAGCTTTCCTGCAGCCCCTTCAGGCACTGGAAGGTGTTCTCAGTTCTCCCCAAAGCCTTCTCTTCTCCAGGCTGAACAACTCCGACTCTGTCTCCAGAGCAGAGGTGCTCAAACTCTCAGATCATCTTTGTGGCCTCTTCTGGACTAGCTGTCCATCTCCAGCAGCCCAGTAGCCAGCTCTCCATGCTTGGGGTGTCACTGGGCTGCTACACTCCCACATCCTACCCAGCTGGGCTGTGGCTTCCCACCAGTGCAACTGCAGCTCCAAAATGGGATGTTTCCCAGCTGTGTTGGAGTGGTGAACGAGCGAGAATTGCTGCAACGTGTTCCCAACAGTACAGGGATGTCTGAGAGATCCTTTGTGTTCCCCCCGTTGTCCCATTGCAGCCATGAAAATATGGTTATTTTTGTAGAAGCTGTGAGCAGTGAATAGGTAAATCAGGTTCATAGGCGACAGGTTCAGGACCAAGCACCCCAAGCAGGCACCTAAGATCTACTTGCTTTTCTTTTTTCAAAATGTGTTTTGCTGACAAAGGATATTTCTTTGTTGCCAAAAATTTCAGTGTGTTTTTTGGTTAATCGTGGCATTGTCACCCCTCAGATGCTCAGACCATGCCATTCCCAAGGTAAGTTTCCTGATGTTGGGGCAAGGAGCCACCCACATCCTGGTGTGCTTGCTGTGGCTCTTGGTGGACATAGGCTCTGCCTCTCCGAGCTCATCCTGCCTGATCCCTCAGAACAAAGTAGTACGTGGGAACCTCCATCCTCACTGGCAGGGATGTCCTGGGGGCTGTTGGCAGGGCTGAGGTTCTGGGGACCCCTGAGCACCCCGAGGGCAGGAGATGTGACAGGGGGAGCCAGAGCCCTTTGTGAGCAAACCTCTTCTCCCATTTCTCTCTCCCTCCCTTGAGGCGGGTGGAAAGCAGAGGCCACGTGAGTGATTTAATGGAGCAGAACTTGGCTTTAATCTGCTCCCATAAATGTTTACGATCCCCTAATTATTAACATTTAATGCTGTATTAATTCATTGATGGCCTTTCATTTTTGTTTCTAATGGCTCAACAATTTCTGCTCTCCCCTTTTGCTCTTTTGTTCTTGAAAGGTAGAAGAGGAGGCGGCGGCACACAGCGGGGTGTGACGGGATGGGACGGCTCTGCCTCCTCCACTCTTCTTCCAGGGATGAAGGCCCCGGGGACCTACAGGGTCCCTGCACCCTGGAAAAAGAACTGGGAGAGGGGAGGGACCCCCAGTCATGACAGGATTCCCCCAGCCCAGAATCCCCTCCACTGGTGGGCAAAAAGGGACTGGAAATGCATGTGAGCTGCAGGACAAACTGGAGACAGGGTGGGAATTGCAAAGGGGACCCTCAGAGGAAGACCCCTGGGACAGAGAGCATGCGTGATTTTTTAAATGCTGTTTATTTGAACTGTCCTGCTGAAATGCTTCCAACACTGCCCGGTTCACACACATCCCTCCTGCTGCCTCCCGCCCATTGCTCCACTGGCTGGGATGTTTATTTAAGTGTCCTGAAAACTTTATCTGGAAATCAGTTCCCTTCTCTTCCCCTTGTTCGCCTTTCCACTTTCTTTTCCTCCCATTCATCACTTTGAAAAATGACCCGTTTTCTCTCCCTCGCTGGATTCCTCCTCCCGTGCTGCCCAGGGCCGGCAGCTCCTGACGGCAAGGGCTAATTAATGGTGCTGCTCTGGGGAAGTCACAACTACATCCCCGAGGCAGGCGGGGGTGATGGATGGTCCTTCTCACACCGGGACACACCATGATCCCTGGGCCATCGCCGTGGTGGTGGCAGCGGGACCTGCCCCATCCTGCCCAGCCCGTGGGGACCACAACGATCGAAGGAGACATGAGAGATGGGCTTGCAGAAGACCCTGCTGTGGGGTTCTTCCCATCCTGGGCTGGGGTGCTGGTCTCTGCTGAGCATCATGTCCCTTGGCTGGCTGCTCCAGCTTCCCACATGGTCAGTATTCATCAGGAAAAAAAAAAAAGAAAGAAAGAAAGAAAAATCAATTAAGTAAAACCAAACCCTGAAACCATTATTTGTCCACTTCCCAACCTCATTTGGGAAACATAAAAACACTTACCTCAGGATGACGTGTGAATGCACACACTGTCTGCCTTTCCACACCAAAGCCCTCTCCCTGTTACCCTTCCCCACCTCCATCTGTTCCCCACACTCTAGGCCTTGCCAGCAAAAGCAGGGGAAAACAGCAGAAAAAAAAAGGAGAGTTGGGAAAATGCAGAAAAACTGTGGAAAAAATGTGGGGGTGGGAGGAGTTGGAAATTTCTTTTTCTATCCAGGGCTCTGTCACCCGGATGGTGCTGGGGGAGGTTGGGCACTGCCAGCTCCCCGGTGTCCCTGCCAGCACCCCAGTGTCCCTGCCAGCTCCCTGGTGTCCCTGCCAGCCCGGGTAGTGCTGCTCTGTGTGGCACAGATGCAGGCACTCAACTCCTGACGCTCAGCTCCTTCAGCCCCCTCACAAGTGCTCGCTGAAAACTGCTGATACCAAGTCTGATACCAAGGCAGCGTTAATGGGAAGATTATTTGCAAGTCTTTTCCTGGCAGCAAAACAGCAGCAGCAGGAGCAACAACGCCTCTTTTTGCAAAGAACTGAAAAGCTGCCAGGCAGATTTTCAAGTGAAAAGATGGCAATAAAAGGAAATTCGCCCCTGCACATCCCACCCAGCAGCTGCAGCAAATCCTGGTGCTTCTGTTTTTATCTCTGCAGAGTTCTTGTATCCTGAGTCCACCACCTCTTAATTATCTCTGGGAGCCACGGCACCAGGGCAGAATGGTAGCTGGGATCCTTGCTCCAAGGATCACTCCAGCACATGACTGGGGAGCAGGATCAGGCGTGCATGAGAGCCACGGAGAATGGGGCAGCTTGGAGCAAACTCAGCCCCCTGGGCATCCAGGGTCCTTCCCCTGGCTCTGCCTTGGCTTTACTGTCAGGAAACTTGTTCTCGTCTCTCCAGCACACTGCTTGCATCACAAGTGAAGGTCCTTAAATCATGGCAGCTAACGACCAGGTCTGTTCAGCCTGGAGAAGAGGAGACTGAGGGGACACCTCATTGAAGCTTACTGCTTCCTCATTAGAGAAGGAGGAGGAGTAGGCACTGATCTCTTCTCTGGGGTGACCAACGATAGGACCCGAGGGAATGGTAGGAGGATGTACAGGGGGAGGTTTAGGTTGGACATTAGGAAGGGATTCTTCACCCAGAGGGTGGTGGAGCACTGGAATAGGCTCCCCAAGGAAGCAGTAGTAGCACCAAGCCTGACAATATTCAAGAAACATTTGGACAATGCCCTCAGGGACATGTTGTGAACTTTGGGGTTGTCCTGTTCTGGGGTGGGAGTTGGACTTGGTGATCCAGGCTGTCTGTGGAGGTGGTTGAGCCACCATCCCTGGAGACATCTGAAAAGACAGATGTGGTGCCAGGGGACAGGGTTTAATGGTAGACGTGGCAGAGCTAGGGTAGTGGTTGGACTTGATGATCTTGAAGGTCTTTTCCAACCAGAATGATACTGTGATACTGTGACCCCTCCCACTGAAGGGACAGGACAGTGGGTGGTAAATTCCCTGTGCTTAAAACTAGTGGGCAGGATGGAAATGTGAGTGTGCCTGTGTCTGCTAGGGGGAGGCTAATGGGGGAGCAGGAGGGTGCTATCTGTGTTCACACATGGCACATGGAGGCAAACAGAGGTGTCCTCCCTGGGAGGGAGGAATGGGAGTGGAAAGGACCCTGTCAGGCTCTGCTCAGTCCTTTCTCATCCTCGGGACAGGGATTTTCCCAGCAAAACCTATGAAGAGGGACAGGTTCACTCTGCAGTGAGGCCACCAGAACTCTGCTCTGCCCCTCATGCCGCACTCCAGGCAAGCAGGGCAGCTGGGGAATTCCCTCTCGTTTTCAGGAAAATGTTTATCTGCTTCAACTGCCCCTTTCTTGTGCTTGGTTGGGATCTGAGCTGCCCTCCCAAGCTTCGGATTTTACCCAACAAGACCCATCATCCCCCCGTGGCTGTTCCCAGCCGCCGCGTGGTGCTCAGTGTGGGGGAATACGGCACAGCCATCCAGCCTCCAGGGTGCTTTGGAAAATATCAATGTTTAAATTGGGTGTACCTGTCCCTATCTTTTCTCATGATGTAAAAACAAGGGAAAGGTGTCCAGGGAGCATTTAGGAGGATGAAAGACATAAGTGCTAACAGAAAACGCTTCCCATATAGGACAGAATTAACATGAGGAACTCGGTGTGTGAGTGAGACAGGGAGCAAGGCAAAGTCACAGGGCAAGGAGCAGTTTGCAGGGGTGATGGCAGCACTGGCGCCTGCTGGAGAGGCTGTATGGATGTTCTGAGTGTACCAAAAGGAAATCTGCATTTCCTTGGTGGGGAATCTCCATTGTTCTGGCTTCTGTTTTTATCTCAAATACAGTGTACTGGAAATTCACTTTTCAGAAATCCTAAAGCACCTGATCCATTTCTATATTCCCCTAGCTCAAAGTTTTCATTTCTTTGGCTTTGCCTCCAGCGTTTGGTCTCCGCTGGCTCCTCAGCCCTTCCCTGCTGCCCAGCAGGGACTGGGATGCCAGCAAGGTGATGTTTGGCAAAGACCCGAGTCCGTGACATGGGACGTGTTGTGCCCATGGCTGTGGACACTGCAATATGACCCTGCTCTCTGCTGGGAAAAGGGACCTGCTGCTTCGGTATGTCCCATCACTGCCTCCAGTCACAGGAGGCCTGAGCAGCTCTGTCCCACCAGCCTGGGCTGTTTTCAGGCAGCTTTCTGGTGTGTTGGTTAGCATCTGCAGGCTGAAGTCCAGGTGATCATATAAAGAAGGACAGAGCACGAACCCAGTTCAAATGAGAGCACTTATGGTCATGAACCTAGCGAGCAGCATTTGGAGCTCTGTAGCAAAAACAAAACAGATCCAGACGGCACATATTTTCATCTCTTTGAAAGGGAAAACACAAAGTTTAAGGATTTTAAGGATTTTTTTTTTTTTTTAGAGGAATTAAAGCAAAAATTCACATCTGGTATGAAAACTCCTAACCCTACCCCATACCCCCAAATTAATCAGGCCCTGTAATGGAAATGCTGACAGACTCATAACTCCAACCTTTCAAACACAGAGCTGGTATTAAACTGCCCCTGCAGCCCTCTGTGGAGCGGCACTTGAGCTGCAGAGTCCTGCAAGCCCTGGAGGAGACATGAGCAGAATGAGGTGGCAGCTGGTGGAGGGGGGCTGGTTCCCTCTGCCCCTCAGCACACACGGCCACTGCCTCCCTTGCAGCCAGCATTTTCCCCTCCCCCCATGCTGCAGCACTGACTGGATCTGCTGGCTGTCCCCTGGTCCCCACCTCATGGCCACCCACCCTCCCAGGGTCAGTGAAGGGACCCCACCATGAGCTGGTGTGATGGGGCTTTGGGGAGGAGAGAGACTTGGAGTTGTTCAGCCTAGAGAAGAGAAAGGTCTGGGGAGACCTTAGAGCACCTTCCAGTGCCTGAAAGGGCTGCAGGAAAGCTGGGGAGGGACTTTTGACAACGGCAGGAAGTGATGGGATGAGGGAAATTACTTTAAGCTGGAAGAGGGGAAATTTAGGTTAGACATTAGGAGGAAATTCTTTGCTGTGAGGGTGGTGAGACACTGGAACAGGTTGCCCAGAGAAGCTGTGGCTGTCCCATCCCTGGAAGCAGGTTGGATGGGGCTTGGAGCAACCTGGTCTAGTGGGAGGTGTCCCTGCCCATGCAGGGGTTTGGGACTGGCTGATCTTTAAGGTCCCTTCCAAGTCAAACCCTTCTGTGGTTCTATGATTCTATGCAATACCCCCATGCAGGACCCAGCATGTGCTGGCTGTGCTAAACCTGACATGATCTTTTCCTTCAAAGCTGCTGGTCCCACACAATTGTTTAAACTTTGGTAGCATTAAAGTACAAGCTGTAAAAATAAAGCTTGATGCCAAGAGCCCCATCTAACACATCTTTGAACTTCCCGTCAGGCTGCCAGCAGCTTCAGGGCTCTGCCTCCATCCCGGGTGTCCCAGCATGGGGAGCAGAGTTGCAATGTGGGGAACATGAGTTCAGGGGCTTGGTGCATCTCAGGCATAGGTGGGGTGGGGATGAACAGAGCCCAGGGCATGCTGCCTACAGCCAGAAGCTGAATGCAGGCTGGATGGGGAGGATATGGGAGGGTGGGGACCGAGCAAAAACTTGTTGAAGGGTGAGTGTTGGTTGCAGAATTTGGTTGGTTAGATGGATGCTCCAGCAAACGGCCTTCACTGTGCTGAGAAAGTTTCTCGCCCCTGAGACAGCTCTTCTGAGCTGCTGCTCCCAGCCCAGATGGGAACTTCTACCATGGTAGGGGAGGGTGTGAGTGGTGGGAGCTCAGGTTTTACCCCTCTCCCTAGACCAGGATCCCAAGGGTGCTGGCAGCACCCACGCATTTTTGACAGTGACATTAGGGTGATGTTGACTAGAAGTGACCAGACCATGGCTGGGAGGGAAGGACTCAGGGAAATGTGGATATTGGGAGCACGGGGCAGTGCAGAGGCAAGGTGCTTCAGGGGTGCTGGAGGTACTGGGTGCTCCGGCCCAGCAGTGTGGGAAGTGCTGTAGGCTGGCAACAGTAACTCTGCTCCATACATGCAGCTACAGGGGCGAATAAACCAACCCCAATCTCCCAGCAGACCAACGTGGGGACTGGGATGTGCTGTGCAGTTCTCACATCCTCCTTAACAACCGGGGGCTGTGCCAAAACCATCCCTGTTGCTGGAGCCAGGAGGGTCATGTTGTCACAGCAGGGTCCCTGCAGCACGGAGCAGGCAGCAACACGCCTAGCGAGCAGCCCAGCTAGCCACAGGGATTGGACATAGAAACCTCTGTTGTTTTCCCACCTGTCTGTGTTACAAAGGGCCAAATGGATTTTTAAGAAATGTTATTAAAAAATGAAAACTGTTCGGCTTCCGGGCCAAGGCCCCATTTGCCAAGTCTGCCCCAGGCAATTTTATGAGTAAGTATGCAATAAAACCCTTTGAAAGAAGGGCTTATAACCCAGGTCTCCACAGACCCTCTCCACTCCAGGGCAGCACGTGGTGGATTGCAATGCGTTCATATCCTGCTCCGTCCTGTCCTGAAGGCATTTTTCCACAACAGGGGCAAAATTACCCTCTAGACAGATGGGCTGCTCCCTGAAGCGTTACAGCTCTGCCTTCCCCAGCAGCGTTCTGAGGAGGTGTCATGGTGGGCTACAGGGCAGAGACCCTTCCTCTCCAGGGAACATGGATGGGACAAGCCAAGAGGGGCCGAGGGCAGAGTTGACAGAACTCTAGACATATGCCATGACAGGCCAGGTCCCAACAGGACCTGTGCTTGGTGGGTGGGAAAGGAGTCTGTGTGCCTTGGTGGAGCATCAGCCCCATGGGGACATGGTGTACGAGCCTGTGTGTGAGCCCAGGTCTGAGCCCTTGTGCAAGTTGCTGTTCAAGCCAATGTGCAGGCTGATGTGAAAGCTGATGTGCAAGCCCACGTGCAAGTCCTCTGGAGGACTGCACAGGCATCTCTGAAGGGTTTGTCTCAGGTTTGGAAGGGTGTCAGCACCAAAAGGCCCTTGGGGAGTGGTCGTGCACAGGGCCAGCTGGATAACACATCAAGGTGGGTGTCACATGCGTTGTATGTGGCACACACACCCTACCTACAAACATGCTCCATCTCCACAGGGTTTTTGTGTGCAAATCTTAGCTTTGAATAATTTGTAAATAATGTACTCATTATTTTCCTAGTTCTAATTAGGACAAAGGGGGAAGAAATTAAGTATTTAGGCTGGCTCCCAGGGAAAATTCACAGAGCAGAGCAACTCCATAGACTTCAGAACAGTATCCTAAGGGGAGTGCTGGAAACCCTGAGCCATTTAAATTTAGACTGGAGGAAGCCCTGGGGGATCATTCACAGGCCAATATCAGCCCATGGAGGGTAGAGGAGAAGATAAAAAGGCCTTTTTCACTTCTCTCCATATCATTGCACTGAAGGACTGGAGGCCAGGCTGCAGATTTCTCTTCCCTGCGATATATCTATCGCTCCATGGGCTGAATCTTGTGCTCTGCTCTTTTGTGATCGGGGTTTGAATTGGTGTTTAACAAGATCACAACAGCAGAGTAATGAGACATCACTTCAGTGCTGCAAATACCAATCTGCAGTTGAAAACTGTCTGTGCCAACTGAGGGCTTTGTTTCCACAGTTGTCTCGTTGGGTGTCAGTCCTATGGTCAGGTGAGGCTTTCAAGTAGAGGGAGAACAGCAAGGGGACTGTGAGGGTGTGTGTGGGTTGTGTATGGGATTGGCAATTAATTACAGAAGGAGAAAGATAGGAGCTGGTGCTGGACACTGCTGGTCAGCAATGTGGCAGGTTGGGACAAACCTCTCAGGAAAGGCTGGCTGGGGAGTGGGCTGCCAAGTGGGGTCTCAGCCCCAAAGCCCATGGGGCTCCTCAGAGCCTGGCTGGGCTCAGCCTGGTTGCACTTTGCTCCTCTGTGCTGGCCAGATAAACCTGGACTGTTTTGGCTTTTGCTTGCTGCCTAATGAAGGAATCCTCCAGCTCCTTTTGCCTTCCCCCTTGCCTGCTGGAGCAATGAGACCTCAGGTGGCAAAAGCAGCCGTGAAGGTGTGAAAAGCTTGTGCTTGGTGGAAAATGGGCTGTAAGAGGGTAAACAGAGGAGACCCTAGGGCAACGGGCAGAGGCAGAGGTGCAGTGCTTACACACTGGCTGTTGGCAAAGCTTTGCCCTTGCCTTGGAAAGGCTGGTGATGTGTTGAGATACAGAATCAGAGCATTACAGAATCATAGAATGATTTGTGTTGGAAGGCACCTTAAAGATCATCTAGAGCCAACCTCCCTGCATGGGCAGGGACACCTTCCACTAGACTAGGTTGCTCCAAGCCCCATCCAACCTGCCCTTGAACACTTCCAGGGATGGGGCAGCCACAGCTTCTCTGGGAAACCTGTTCCTGTGTTTCACCACCCTCATAGTAAATAATTTCCTCCCAATGTCTAATCTAAATCTCCTCACTTCCATCTTAAAACCATTACCCCTCATCATCTTGCTACAAGCCCTTGTCAAAAGTCTCTCCCCAGCTTTCCTGCAGCCTCTTCAGGTACTGGAAGGTGCTCTGAGGTCTCCCTGGAGTCTTCTCCAGACTGAACAACCCCAACTTTCTTAGCCTTTCTTCATAGGAGAGGTGCTCCAGCCCTCTGATCATTTTCATGGCCTAACCTTGGGGTTATCTTCCTTGCCCAAGCCACATTCCAAGAGATGTCCTTTGTGCACTGTGTCAGGGCAGGGCTGAGTGCCAGGGGTGCTGGAGTAGCTGGGGACATAGGGAGAGGGATTAGGAACAAGGCAGGAATGCAGATTAATGGTGCAGGGGGATCTTTAATTCAGCCAGAACAAGTGTGTGTGGGATGACATGCAGAGGAGACTGCAATGGGGAACAAGTGGGGTGCAAGAAGAGCCAAAAATGGCCCCACACTGGGGGAACATGAGGGGGCTTGTGGGTGCCCCACACAAGCCTTCCCTCTGGAAAAGGGTGCAGCTAAGGCTGACCCCCAAATAGAAATCCTTTCCTGTGAAAAACACTCTGCTTTTCTACTAACAGAACTTGTTCCTGGAATTGGTTGAACCATCGTGGGTTTCCTCGACATTCCCCATCTCAGTGACTTGGGAGTACTGGATAAACTGTAATGGACACACACATTCCCAGGCTGTGGGGAACCCCCTGCATGTGGCATTTATTTAGTTATTGTAAGGGAAAGCTGAGATTTGCAGGTTTGCTGCTAACAATTCACCACGCAGGGATGCCTGGAAAAAAAACCCAGCCCAACTTCCTATTCTGAAGTCTGGAAAATGTAGTGCAAGAACTCTGTCTGGTGCTCAGCTGGGAGACCCCCTTGGAGCAACGTAGCCAAGACCCCCACACATCCCATGGTTTTGGGGCTGCAGCTCTTCGGGCTGGTCAGTGAGACACAAACTTCTGACACCCTCCATCAGATAAAGAAGAAAATCTCTCATGAGTGTCCCTTTGTAGGAGCATAATTTTCTGCACCAGCTGTTACAACCTGGCTGCTGCTGCAGATTCTGACTGACTTTCAGGTAGAGGCAAGTGGGAAAAGAGAGAGTCAAAGGAGGTGGTGTCTCCTTTTTTTTCCTTTTCCTTTTCCTTTTCCTTTTCCTTTTCCTTTTCCTTTTCCTTTTCCTTTTCCTTTTCCTTTTCCTTTTCCTTTTCCTTTTCCTTTTCCTTTTCCTTTTCCTTTTCCTTTTCCTTTTCCTTTTCCTTTTCCTTTTCCTTCTCCTTTTCCTTCTCCTTCTCCTTTTCCTTCTCCTTCTCCTTCTCCTTCTCCTTCTCCTTCTCCTTTTCCTTCTCCTTTCCCTTTTCCTAAATTATATGGCTGAGCTGATGGTGGATCCTATGGATCCCCAGGAATGAGAAGAGTGGAATTTCAACAGACCTGCTTGCAAGAAAACCAGCAAAAACTCCGAGCCCTCTCACTAAAAAATGAATGCGTTTAAAAACAAACAAACAAACAAAAAAAACAACCAAACAAAAAAAACCACACCAACAGCTCTGGTGGCATTCTTGGAGGATGAGAAATCCCTCGTGCAGCTTGAAGGAAATGTTCCCATTGTTGGGGGTCCTTGTGCTCCTTGAGTAACCACTCTGCACTTCCCAGCCATGATACAGTCCCTTGAAAATGTTTTGAGAAGCAGCAGCAGAAGAGACCTCATAGCTCTGAGCTGAAAAATACACAGAAAGAAATTATTGTGTTATGATCAAACTGGCAGGGGATGGCAATTCTGCTTCCCACCACTTTCAAGAGCTTGAAATTGATTGTTTTTTCTGCTGGAAACAAAATCTAGCCTCCTGTAAGGCCATGCAAAATGGGATGGTATTGAAACATCCATTTCCAAATCAGAAGAGCAGGGGGTTTGATTTGTGACCATCTGCCTCTCTCTCTCCATTTGAGGTGACTGCAGAGTCCTTGACCCAACCTGCTGAAAATGACATCGAAATGGATGTGCCTCCAGGAGAGTTCTCACTTCTGATGAAATCCTGTATTTAGACAGAACAAGGCTGGCTGGAGAAACGCTCCCACCAGTGTGTCCTGCCTTCTCCAGCACTGCAGAGGCAAACACCAGGCTGCAGCAGAGCAGGGGTGTCACATCCCAGCCTGAAGAGACTTTGCTCTGTTAGAGAGGGACTCCCACCACCCCGTAGCCCATGCAGAGGGAGAGAGGGCAGGTTCAAAGGGGCTGCTTGGGTGATTCCCCCCTTCTCATGCCCCTGAGGAGGGCATGGCCTTGCTGGGGTGGGCAGCCTGGCTCCACAAGCTGCAGGAGAAGGGAAGTGGGTGTTTGGAATTGTTTGGCACAGAAGGGAATGAGCTGAAGACAATGTCAAGCTCTGTAAATATTTATCAGATGAATGAGAGCAGGGGTTTGAAACGTTAGACAGCTGAGAAATGGCTGTTTTAATAATTCTCCTGATAAATTAAAACTTGGGTCAGCGGGTGGGGAGTGGGTCAGAGGAGGAGGGGGGTTGTTTAGAGATGGGGGCTTGAGAAGCCATCCCAGTCTGGGCTGGGGCTGCAGCCGGCGAGCCCGGGCCTTCATCCTTGGGGAAAAGGATGAGGAGCAAAGTGTCTTGTGCCTACTGGGATGCCTGAGCAGACCTGGGCACTGGGCACTGCACAGTGGCTGTCTGCCACACCCACCGTGTGTGCAGGGCTGCTTTTGGGGGGACACACATGAGAGGCAGTGCTGGCCCTTGGCAGACTAGGGCTGCTTGGTGGAAGCCAGTGGAGTAATGGCAGGACAAGAGCAGGATCATGAGCTGATGGGTGGCTGCAGACCATGCATCTTGCTTTGGCCACTTCTCTTCAGACTTAGGCTTGCACAGGGGAAAAGGACCCAATTCTCATTGTTCTGACCTAGACCTCATCCTGCACTCTCCCAGTGGAAGCGTTCAAACAGGGCTCTGGTTATGCCACTCCTAATGTTCAGCTCTCCTCAATTTCTCCATGAAGCACGGAAAGCTGGGTGCTGAAGGAATGCAGGACCAGACTAGCCCCTGCCTTGCAATCCTCCCTCTGAAGCTCCTTGGAGCTGTGCCCAGGCAGGACACAGCTCTGACTCACAGCTTTCGGGGAGGCACAACTGGCTTCTGGCAGGGAACACCCTGACTCTCAGAGTTGGGGCTTGGCAGGTGAATGCAGGGAAGCTCAGCTTCAAGCCCTTTGCTTTCGAATGCGTTTGCAAGTTTGGAGCCTGCACGTAGAGTTGATTAATTGCTGGAGATCTTGGAAGGGTTGTTTTTTTTCAAAACAGTGTTATTTTAAACAAAACTTTGCTGTTCCCCTTTAAAGGAGACATCTGGGCTCAATGTGGAAGGCAGGGAAGAGGCAGGGAGAGCAGGGATGGTCACAGGGAGAAGTATGTGCAGGAAAAACACCGTCACTACAGGGAATTCTGGAGGCAGCTCTCCTTGCTGCCAAGCCAGCGGCTGTTTGCAAGGCTCAGACCAGGGCACAGGGCAAGCCCACCCTCCTGGCTATGGCTGTTTGCAGGGGGCTCAGAAGGACAGGGGGATGCAAACCCCTGGGGGCTTAGCCGGATGGGGAAATGCAAACCCTCAGGAGCTCCTCTGGGGGACCTACTGGGGTCTTGTCCCCCATTTCTGG
The DNA here is from genome assembly GCA_020745705.1 of Hemiprocne comata. NCBI lineage: Eukaryota > Metazoa > Chordata > Aves > Apodiformes > Apodidae > Hemiprocne > Hemiprocne comata. The sequence continues at coordinate 20,605,889 of CM036597.1, read as the reverse complement.
GGCAGGGAGGTGAGCCAAGGTGAGATCCTGCTTCCAGGCAAGAGTGCTTCAGAGATAAAAAATCATGATGGGGCTTCTGACTAGTGCTCTGCGTTCCCCAGATCACTCCTATTGCTGCTGGATAGGGAAACAGAAGAGAAATATGGGTAAGATAAGCGTTCTCTCCTTAGCTCCTAAAACATCCTCCAACTCCCTGGAGCTGGATAGAAGTAGCTTACTTGGGCAGGTTGCCCCATCAGTGTTCTTTATGGGATGCCTTGGGTCTTTCCCACAGAGTCTGGTGGCGGGCATTGGGAGGGGTAGGTGTTCAGCTTCTCTGGAGCTCAGGTCTGGCCCTTTATGGCTCTTCTTCAGCTCCTGTATTATCTGGGCTATGGGGCAAGCTGAAACACGGCTGAGAGAGAGGAATAAAGCAAGGATTTTTTATTTATTTGTCTTTTAATGCTCTGCCATATTCACCTTTCAGGAAATTCCCGTCTGCCTCCAAGTGGCCAGCTTCTTCCTTGCCTTTGCACACTGGCTCCACATGGTTTCATTTTCCTCACCACTAATAATAAATCTGTTAGTGAAAGTGGCTGCTGGAGGTGTCTGCTCTCCGATAGCAAAGCCTCCATTGCCTGTGCAGGATGTCCATGTCAACAGCTTACAAATCCAGCTCCTGCGCCAGCCCGGGAGGTGAGGGGCTGGGCTTGGGGGGCCCCAGGATGGGGCTGCCCTCCCTGCTGGGATGCCTGTTGGGATGCATCGGCAGAGGGTTCGTTTCAGGGGGAAATATTCCTCCAATTAACTCATTTAACAGCTGGATCAGCTCTGTCCAGGCTGCTGGGAACCCCTCCTGTTGCTACCCAGGGATGGCACTGCCCAAGCCAGGGCACTGCCCTTGTTTGGGTAGCAGAGCAGCAAGCAGGAACCTGCATGCAGGACAGCAGCCAGAAGCTTTCCTGGGAATAAAACCCAATTGCCCAACTTGGTACCATCAGGGCAGGGTTTCCCTCATTTCAGCTAACTTCTCAGCTCTGACATTGAGAAACGTGTATTTTTAGTGAACTGAAAGCTGAGATTAACTCCTGACCCCATGACTCTGGGAGATGGCACTTTAATAAAGCTGATAGGTAAAAGAAGATTTGTGATTAAAACAACATTTTTTCAATGCCGCACAATTGCTTTCCCTCCCCCACCCCAGCCCCCCAGGCTCAGGTGTAGCCTGAGAGGGCCTTAAGGCTGAAGATGGGTGATGAAACAAGGCGGGTGGTTGGTTTTTTCCCCCAGCAGAAATTGCCTGTGGTTTGCTCTGAGGCTGACAGGTGCTCTGAACTGAGGCTCTGGCTTTAAAAAGGACTCCCTGGATTTGAGAAAACATTGTTATACTTTATTCATGTAGATCGTGTTGATATCTCAGGAAGATGATTTTGGCTGTACTCATGGTTAGGTCTGGAAGTACTGAGATAGGAGGGTAAATGCTTTTCTCATGCCAAGCAGAAGCTGGAAATCTTTGGACTGCCAAAAATCCCCTCTTCACTCCCCCTCCTCCCCAGCCTCCGGCAAAGGCAGAGTGGGGGTTTGCCAGGCTGGAATTGCATTTTCCACATCAGCATCCCCAGCCCAGCAGGGCTGTGCATGGGCAGAAGCATGTCCCCCCTCGTGATGGGGTCCCATTGCTGGGGTCCCATGCTGGAACCAGTTTGTGGGAGCCTTGCTATGGGGACAGCAGGATGGTGGTGGTTGCAGCCATGTCATGGCTATCCCACAGGAATGGGGCTCAGGATCCTCCTGGCTCAGCCCAACCCCAGTGCTCAGTGATGTACAGCTTCAACTGCCTTAGTTCCTTTCTTGTCCTCTTCCTCCCAATCAATGCTCATTCCTCCAGGCTCTCCCAGCTGTCCCCTTTCCCAAACCCAACCCCATGGGACAGCTGAACTCCTTCTGGGATACTGGGATGCTCCCGGAGCGCTGACTTTGCAAACCAGCCCATGGTGTTACCCTCCCCTCAGCTCCAGGCTTTGCTGAGCCATCTTGGATAAGCTCTTCTGGGGAAAGAAGCTATTTTTATTTCACTTCTTTTATTATTCTTCTTTTATTTCAGTTCTGCCGGCATAAAACAAATGCCACGTGAAACATAATGAACGTGGCACAGAGCTGTGCCAGGAACTACACAGACACACCGAAGGAATGAGGCCACTGCCCCAAAGATACTTTGGAGTTGTTCTCTGACAAGAAAACCATCATCAGCAGTTTCCAAAGGCATTTGTCCTGCCTGTGGCAGGATAGCAAATGGAAGCAGCGATACTTCAGGGGACTGTTTTAACCATCCCTCCAGCTACACAAATCTCAGCCGTGATTCACAGCCCAAGCCCATGCAAACCAACCCAGCACAGACCCTGAGGTCTCCCAGACCTCCCAGCTGGGGATGCAGCAGAGTGGGTGTTCTCGGGGACAACGGATCCCTCTGCCCACATCCCCACAGCATTATCTTTATAAGCAGCAGCTAGGAGAAGTTGTTTTCTTACACCACAAATCTATATTTATTATAATGAAAAGGAGAGATTGATATCAGGAAGGGTGATAATAATAATAAAAAAACCCAAGTCTAAACCTATTATTTCTATGTATAGTCCAGGATGAAAAAAAATCCCCAAACACAGCCTTTGTTGATTTCATTTGCTTTGTAGAACCAGATTCCTCTGATATTCTCACTTAGATTTTCCCAGGCACCCTGCTGAGGTTTTGATGTTCGACTTGCATCAGGAATATTGAGGATGAAATGTAAACATTATTTCTGCTGGCAGCTGAGGGAGAGACAGAGTGGGGGATAACAGGTGCCACAGAGCTGACCCGTGCTGTAGCACAGGAAAGCAGGAGCACTTGAATGAAAGGAACTGGAGAGACATGGAGCTGTGGGTAGGGCAGAGCATCAACCAGATCCACATTTCCAATTATCTTTGGGGTTATCTTTATTATATTAGGGTTTCAGGGCTCTTCTACCAGCTTTGCTGTGGACCTGCTAGGCAGGACTGTGTCTGGGAAGGCAGGAGCCCTGTGGCTGGAGGGTGGGGAAGCTCGGAGGCAGAAGAAACACAGCAGCCCTCGGGATGGTGTTGTGGAAATGAGACTGAGAGGATGCTCGGGCAAGTCCCTGCCACTGTGCCAGTTCCCTAAGCTCCTGCTCCCCAAATTCCTGCTCTTTGCATCTGTCAGCAGAGAGGGGGAGCATGAAGCAGCCTGGAAGGAGATGCCTGCTAAGTAAGGTGAGCATTAGCTTGGCAATACCTTGCACTGAGCCAGGGCCTTCCTCCACCAGCAGCTACAGCTGAAAGCTTCAGAAAGTCAGGTTAATCCGATTAAAAACCTGCAGTGAAGAGAAGGGGTATCGTATTGTCTCACAAGGACCCTAGCCCATGCATTGTTTACAAGAGGAAAGGGTTCTTTTCCTGCAATCTTGAAGTGGATCTGGAAGACAAATGCTTTATTCCTGCTCACACATCATCACTTCAGTGCCAATTTTTGCCCTTCATCTCCTAAGTTGCAGCTTCCCTGGGCCAGGCAGGACTGTGGCAGGAGGTAAATGGTTCAAGAATGTGAGAGTTTATCCGGGGGTTTCTGCACCAGGAGGTGGCAGGGGAAGATGTGCAGCACATCATCATCATGGCACTGTCTCCTCCAGGTGCTCTTCAGGGCAGAGTTGGCATTTATGTGTATTACAAAAGGCAATGTTGCTGATCTGTATGAGGCTCAGCCCTATTGAATTAGAAATCTCCCTTGTTCCAGGGTCCTTTTTTGGGATCATTGCACATATCACTCAGAGCTGTCCCTCCAGGCTGACTGCAAGTCCCATGGCATCCAGCTCCACAGTGAACAGACCTTTGAAAATCCAACACTTCCCAAACCAGCAGTTTGTTTCCCCAGTAACAGAAGTGGCTGCCAAGCCCTGGCCCAGGGAGGGGAACTGGAGATGAAATGAGCCTGTGGAGCCAGGCTCACAGCTGCCCATCCCTTCTCTGCACATTCATCTGCAAGAGATGGAAAAAGCGATGAAGAAGAGATGGGAAAGGGGATGAAGAAGATCATTGTTCCCCATCCAAGCACTGAAAGAGACCTGGAATAAATTGGTATTAGCAGAGGCAGCGAGATAATAACATTGACTGACAAACTGCTTATTTCTCTCCCTCGTTTTTTCTTTTTTTTTAATTTTATTTCTGCAAAGTTAAGACAGTACTCAGTGAACTTTACCCAGAGGATGAATCACTGAGTCATGTGGGTTGGTTGGTTTGGGCTCGGTGGCCCAGCACACGATTTGTGTGGTGACAATGGACCCCCAAGCTCTTTCTGGCAAAGAAAGGATGAAATTTATATCATCCCGATGAACTGATTCTCTTATCTGCGTTGTCTGCTCAGCATCTAATGAACTAATGAAATATGCAACAATTCAGCTATAGAACAGACCTCACTTTTAAATTAGCACTAATTAGAGATAATTATCTTGGCTGGTTTGAAGTTTCCATGTAATGAGCCCGGGTTTTCTTTTGTTAAGAATTGGTGTGGTCGCATATAGGGAACAGCACCCTGGGTTGCCACAAGTGCCTTTTATTCCTGACTTATTTCAACATCTCCAAGACATCTGCTCTTGATCCCTTCTTGATGGTGGGGAGGGATGCAAAGTACCAGCCAGGTAACAGCACTGCAATCCCACAGCTCCTGCCCTCCCACCCCCAGTTCTTGCTGCTCCCAAAACAAAGCACCAGGAATGGGGTAGGACAAATGCTTGGCTCCTGTTGGCAGTCGATACTTGAGCATCAGCGAGCCCTGGCACAGGTGGGCCCTGTCCCAAGCAGAAGTACCGAGGACAATCTGAGAACTTTGGAAAAGTGGTAACTGGAAAAGCAGCAACTGGCAAGCTCACAACGTGATTCACACTCCAAACATGGATGTGCAGAGGACTCCCGGAGCTCCTGCAAAAATGATCAGCTCTCATCTATCCTCTTATCTTGTAGATCATGTCACCTCTTCACGCAGCCATCTGTGCTCTGTCTGTCTGTCCTGCTGCTGCCTCCCAACACCCCATCACCATGTGCAGGTGCCATTGGTGCAGCTGATAGGGCCAGAAGCTAACGCTACATCTCTCACCAGGGTTTTCTGGAGCACCCAACCCTGCAGTATCAAAGGAATCAATCACATGCAGCCAGACTGCCTTTCCTATCCTCTGATCAGCAATTTACCATGGATCAATCATTTTTCAAGGGAATTTTAACAGCCTGGCTGGTGACAAGCTGCCAGGGCAAAATGCTGTGATGTGTGATAAAATTCCACGTCCTGCTATCACATAGCAAGGCACCCTTTGCTCCCGCTCCTCCTCTCCACATTCCCATAACTGGAGACTCGGGGCAGGACACCTCAGCAACATGGGGCCACCTGGTCAGCCCCAGGCTGCTGCCTGCACCCTGCCAAATAATTCTGTCAGCGCCTGCTTTATGGGCCTGAAACGGGAAAAAGGGAAAGGTGCTCTTTGCTTTTCTTTAGTTGGAAAATAGGAATAGGTGTGAGTTGTAAAATGACCGCCCAGGTCCTCCTCTCCCCACAGCACAGCCAAGCCAGGACTCGGCCGCGTTTCCCTCCCCATCCTATCACAGGGAGAGCCACAAATGCTGGACGCTTTCCCTGGGCTGAGCTGAAGTGATGCTGCACGGTCCCCTGGCACCCGGTGGTGGCAGCCAGCCAAGGTAATTACGGCTGAACGGTCCTCTCCGAGTCCCTGAAGGGTCTTTACAAATCATCGGGTAACGGCTGTGGTTCAAGAGCGCCAGGTCTCGAGGGAGCTGCTGCAATTACCGAGGTGCTTAAGCCCTCTCTGGCAGCGCTTGGTCCTGCTTCCCCTGGCTGCCGAGGTGATAAGGAGGGCTGGGTCCCTGCTCCCACAGGGACGGGCATGGCACCTTCCTTGGTGCTCCAGCCTACCCTGGGGCAGGGGGTCAAATGTGGGCTGGGGGCTGTTGACCCCCCACAAGCCATGAAAGCAGCAGTGAGGCAGCCCCAGAGTGCTTGGGGTGGGAAGCCAAGTGAGAGGAGGGGGCTTGTGCTCGCACCCCACTGGTGCACCAACACTTCCCCTTTTTTAACAGTGATTATTTCCTTTTCCCATTTATTATGATTAACACTTGGAGGTTGTGCTGGATCACATATTGGCTTCTGCTAAACATTTTTATAAACACACACATTTATATATTGGCCTTTTTTTTTTTTTCCCCCACACACACTTCCTAAACTTTCTTTCTAGCCCAGTATGGCTCATTGCTGTGTGTCTCAAACCTGAGCTTCACTGCTCTGATTCGGGAGACCACAGCAACATGAGATGTGAGAGCATCCAAGCACTGAGGCCACAAGGCACCTTATGAGAAGTACCTGAACTTACAAGAAGGATGAGACCTTGAAGGGTAAAGCAAAGCAAACCAGAAAGTCTCAGACTGCTTGGAGGCTGTGCATAAACCCAGTAGTTCCCCTGCCCCTTTTCTCCTCTCTGCAAAACAGCCAAGACATGAGACTTGCAGCAGCCTGACCTGCTCTTCCTCAGGCATAGGTGGGAGGAAGGCCCAACAGACAAACAGGTTTTGGACAGTGAGAAAGAAGTGACATCAGAAACATCACCTAGAGCAGCAGAAGACCCGGGCTGGGCAGCAGCTTCCTCCTCCTCTGCAAACGGGCGTCTTCGGCCACTGCAGCCCCAGCAGTTGCAGCACTGGTCACTTCCTCCATGTCCCCTGTGCACAGAGCAGGATTTGGAAGAACATGTTTCTGAAAGCATGAAAATGCAGCAATTCCCACATCCCCCAGGGTTATTCCTCCAGCCATAGCTGGAGAAAACTGGGCCTGAGTTCCTCTGGGATCCTTGCATTCTTACAGAGCATGAGTTTGAGACCTCAGTGAGGCCCTGAGGAGCACCCAAAATCCATAGACACCTCCCCAACTCTCCGTGGTCTCCACCAGCTCTTCCCTGCCACCCCAGCAGCCCCTCATCCCCCCACCGGGGCGGCTGAGTGGCAGAGGAGGGCTCCAGGAACCTCCTGCCTGCCTTTCCCCACTCAGATCAAAGGCAAAAGTGTCACCTGCAACTGTAACCAGAAGCAAATCAGTGCTGGTTGTGTACAGAACGGCTGTCGTGTCCCGGCAGCCGCCGCTGCTGTCGGCGCGGACAGGCCCTTGTCGGGATTTGCATTTCAGAAGGAGCCTGCAGCCGGCCGCGATGCTGCACATCACATCTGCCTACAGCTCACAGCGAGGAGCACCATCCCCATCTCTCCCCGCCTGGAGGGGTGGGTTGGTCTTGTCTTAGCGTGCCATGTCGGTGCCCTTCTGTTCCCTCACCCCACTGCCCAGCTCTGCCCGGCTCTGCCCATGCCATCGAGCAGTAAGGGGACTAAAAAGATCCTTCCACGGCTTTCGGGAAACTTGCAGGAATTTAACCCACTGAGCTCATCTGTGATATCAGATGATAGGAATCAAAGGTGACACACTTTCAACCCCTTCATCACAGTGCCTGGGCAAGGCTGACAAAGCCACAACTGATGCCGAGCAATGAAAATCTGCCACAGAGTTTTAGGGAAGGAAAAGAGCAAGCTTAGGGACATACCTTTTTTTGTCCTGCTGCTTCTTCCACAAGGGAAGATTTCTAGAGGCTTAAGAGCCCCCAGAAAAGGTCACTCCTGCCCACATGCCCCATAAAATCCTTCTCCAGGCAGGAGCATCCCTCCTGGCACCAGGTACTTGCCCCACACAGCCCCGGCAGTGCCAGGACAGCAGCTGTAGAGCACTGGTTCAAGGGTCCCTCTCCCCACACTAGGAGGGTAAATGAGCCTGCACTCAGAGAAGAAAAATTGGCAGGTCTCCCACTTTCAGTAAACAAGCCATAAGTTCACTGCATCCCCCACCACATGCGCTCCTCACTGCCTCCATCTCCCCTGAGCACTTGGCACATTTTCTCCTTACCAGGGGGCGATTTGATTTTGTGAACAGTTCTCTCAGGTGATTTTACCTCCAATAGAAAGAAACCTTCCCTTTGAGCTGGACATCCATAAGGATCATCCTGCTTCCTCAGCCCTGTCTCCAATGGCACAGTAATGCTATCCTGCTATTCCCTTTGACATCAGAGCTGAAAGCAGGCACGTCACCCCGAGTTAACAGCACCACAGCAGCACTGATGTTCACCTCGCGCTGAGCGATAGGAAGTGGAATTGATTGCAAGAGATCAGACACCAAGACTCTCATTAACTTCTGCTAACACCTCAGCGGCTGGCAGACACTTGCCTTTTTGGATTATCTTCTGCACATTTCCAGCTGGTGACCCTGGGTCCTCTCCAGCTCCTGTTTACTTAGTAACACACAGTTTTACCGGAGTGGGGGCTCAGAACCAGCTGCACCACACTTCCACCAGAGCATCCAGCACACAGCTGCTGGAGGGTCTCTGGGGCATGACCTGGCTGGACACACTGGAGCATCTGATGGTATGAAGTAATGGGTAAAATGCCTGTGGACATGGATGTACAGGGACAGCTGTGCCTTCTGCACCAATCCTGTATGACATAGCGACCTGTGAAGTGGTGCTATGCACATCCAAGAGGAGGATGTTGAGGAAGGGCTGCTCCATCAGCTTCTACCTCGGGCCCAGGCCCTGCAGCAGCTTCTACAGTGTCCAAACCCTCAGGTTTCTCCGTACAGGACCTCCCAGGCTGGCTGTGAGCTGGGACACCCCTTGAAGCCCACTCCATGGGAGGCTGTGAGGCTGCAGCTCAGGGCTGCAAAACCGGCAGGAGAGGGAGCTCCACAGCACTCAGGAGGAGACAGGAGCAGAGCAGGGCATGGGGAGTAGGGCCTGCTTTGCACAAAGGAATGGTGGGGTTGGCATGGGCAGAACATCTCGCTCAGCCCCAGGGCCCAGCTGCCAATGAGGCCATTTCCAGCTCTGTCACACAGCTCCTGCTGGCTTCACCTCCAGCATTGGGAACAGGGCAGGTGCTCTTTAATCTCACCCACTGACAGCTTTGCTGCCAATAAGCTTTTTTTCCTTAAAACCTTTTGTCTTGTCTTTTGTTCTGGCAGGGTTTAATGTTCCTCTCCCCTCTATGACAGCTGCCGTGGGCTCCTCTCTGCCTGCCTGGCACAGCCGCTTTGGAGGTGCAGTACCAGGTTAACTTTGTTAAGAGCCTCACACCTCTCTCCTCCCTTGGCTCCAAGCTCTTCTGAAGCCAGGTCATTATTACAGGGCACCCTAAAAGGCAAAATAACTCCCTGTGTAGTGGAAGGTGCTCTGGGCAGCCAGAAACTCCCAAAGCTGCTGTTGCTGCTGCAGAAAACAGAGCATCTGCATTCTTCCGCTCATACTCCCTCTGATGGCACTACAAACATCAGCTTGGAAATAGGAGAAGGTCCCCATTTTTCATTGTTTTTTCCCCCTTTCTTCCCCCAGGGCCTGGGGAGGCAGCAGGCACAGCAGAGAAGCTGAGACTGTGGGAGCTGGCACCCTGCCCACAGTCCCATGGGTCAGGATTGCTGGAAGAGAAAGAAAGCAAGAAAAGAAGGTGGTGCTGGAATATCCTAAGAAGGCAATGGGTCTTATTATCCTGACCTAGAGGTGTCTGCTTTAAGAAAAAAAAAGCATCAAATTAGCTTATTTTAAAAAACAGCAGAGAGGAGACACGGCAAGATCCTCTTCCCTCATTCATAACATCTGAGTCAGATCGTCCTGCTCATTTCAAGTTGCTACAAATTCCTTTAATTCCCTGCCAGAGCTTTAAAAGAAATATATAATTTTTATTTTTTTTTAAACCACAGGCTAGCCAGCTCCACAGCCTGGAATTAAACATGCAAGTGAGCAGTGAGAACAGACACAAAAAAAAAGAACAAGCAAGGTCAGGCTGTGTTTCCCAACGCACACAGGCTGCTGCCCAGGAAGGAAGATGGGGAGACAGCCTGCTCCATGAAAGTGTTCCCCCAGCCTGCCCAACCCCCTGGGGCACCAGGGTGAAAGGACACGGGGAATACCTAGTGATAAGGACACCTCCTCCCCAGCACGGCACCGTCCAGACACAGGCCAGAGCTTGGCAGGGCAAGGGGGGACAGCACTGATGCCACACAGCTCCAATGCCAGCAGCTCAGGTGAGAGATGTGATAGTTCTTCCTAGCTGGCTCAGCCAGACCTCCCCAGCCCAGCTTCCCTCTGCTCCAGCATCCCAGCATCTGCCTGGGTCTCCCTTTTCTCAGGGACCCCCTCTGCACCCAGTCACACGTAAGTATTCCCAGCTGGTCCCAGGCATGTGTCAGCAGGAGGTTTTAATCTCCTAACTGGCACATCCCAATGGAAAAGCATGTAGAAAGATGCTGGTGCTCCCTGGAAGTTCCTCACCCGTGACACAGCTTATGATGGCATGTGTGTTGGTAGTGCCAGTGTTACCTCCTGCAGTGCCAGTGCTGTCTCCTGCAGTAGCAATGCTATCTATCTCATGCAGTGCAGACCAGGCTGTCTCCATCCCTGCCAGTGAGGCTGGTCCAGGGGAGAAGCAGGGCCTGTATCCCTGGGGAGATGCGAGAGGCCATGGTGAAGGCTTTGAGGGGCAGAGCATCACTGAGCAGGGAACCAAGAATTCTGGGTTTAGCTGCAGGTATCACAAAGCTGCAGTGATGCCAAGGGCAGGGCTCAGGGGAACAGGAGCTGGAATGAGGTGGAGTTTGGGTCCAGACATTCTCCAAGTCTCACGGACCACCAGGGTGACTGAGAGGCAGGACACAAAAGAGGGAAATGACCCAACTTCGGCAGCAAATTCACCTGCAGAAACATTCCCCGGTCCCTGCAATTCTACATCTATCAAGGAGCAGAAGCAAAGTCTGAAAAATACAGCGAGTGGCTAAAAGCTCCTATGAATCAGCATCCTTGACTAGAGTAAATCTACACTGATTTATGCTTGTGAAAGACCTGTCTGGAGAGGAGAAGCTGCATTTTCTGTTTCTGGATAGGAACAAACTGAAGAAAAGCACAACCAGAAAAGCTGGGGTGGAACAACCAACTCTGTGAAGCTCCTCCCCCATCCTCCCCATTTCGAGCTGCCCTAGCAGCTCAGCTCAGGGCCCTGCAAGCAGAATGTCCCCTCCCCAGATCCCACGTCCCCTCCAATATCTGGGATCTGAGCCTTAAATAAATATGAAACTATGTAAATAAATACAAAGTAGCTTGAGAGGCAGGTTAATGGCCGGGGAAGCCAGGCTTGACCTTGGTGACATTTCAAATTAGTTCTGCTGCACTGGGCTGGAGCTTTGAAGGGATTTGTGCTTGGGCTGGATGTGGAAAGAAATATTAAAATTCATCATGTGAAGAGGCTCTTTGGAGCTTTCTCCCTCCTGGGGAGAGATCTCCACCTCCTCCAGCATCCCAGGGTGAATATACGGGCTGAGGAGATACTGGGAAGGTGGGAAGCTCAGAGGTGGGCACACAGGAGATGCCAGGGAAGGAGGGCAGCTCAGAGGTGGACATGCACATTGCTCTTACCCCAACGTAGCTCCCAGGGATGTGGGGACTGGCAGGCTGGGAGCAGGTGCTGAGCATTACCCTCAGGACATCAGCAAATGTGTAATATATCCACACATGTACACTATATAGATACGCTCATGTACGTGTGTAATGTATCTCCATCCATATGCACGCCCAGAGATAAAATTCATTAGAAGTGGGCAGAGAATATATTACCAGTGTTTAATACATGCACTGAAAGGCAAGTAGATGACAGAGAAGAATACATTACAGGAACAAAAGGGGTCATTTGTACAGGTCTATCTCAGCTCTCTTGTGAGTGTGTGTCATGATCCAGGATTTAATTACCTGGACCCACACTGGCCTTCCTGCAGAATCACAGCTCTGGCACCAGAGCAGCCTTCTGCCAGGGCAGCCTGCAGCTCTCAAGTGTGAGGCATATTAATTCCTCAGTGAACCGACACGGTGATTTTTAATGGGGAGAAAAAAAGTTTCCTGGCTGGATGCTCCCAGTGACAAGGATGGCCTGCAGAGCAGGCAGGACCCCTGCGAGGGGACACTGCATGCTTGGTTGTGGCCACTGCCTCTGCCTGGGAGAGTGGGGCATGGCTGTCCCCTCTGGAGCCTGGCCCTGACAGGTACCCGCCGCGCTAACGAGGATGCTGTAATGAGCATGAAGCCAGATGGCATCACCGAGGTCACCTAGTAAGTGCCAGCTCCAGGCAAACCTATTTTTAACAGCCTGACTGCCTGTTGCTAGCCCACCCCACTCCCCTTCCAAACCTCCCCTTCTCTGAGCCTTGATGTATTCCTTCTCCTCCCTCATTAGAGGGTCCCGCGAGGGCCTGGGAATGCAGGAACATGGGCAGGGTTTGTTTCTCCAGCACCAACCTGATGTGAGGTTGCCCCTACAACCCTCTGGCAGCAGTGACTGCGCTGGGAATATTGGATAGGGACAGGGCCCCCTTCTTGTCATGACTGTCTGGGGACAGGGACAGAGATGTAGTTGGATCATTTTGGCTGTGGAGTGACTCAGCCTTTTGACAGCCCTCCAAGACCTTTGCCACTCCACCTAAACAGGGATTATTTCAACTTCTCAGAATGGCTTAAGGACTAATAAAAGGCATTAAAAATTAATTTTCCATGCTGTCTGTTGGTGTTTCTTCCATCCCTGGAACGCGCTCAACAAGCAGAACTGATAAGTAAACCCCAGACAACGTCCTCCATGCTAATGTCCCCCGTGCAGGCATCATCCTTTTTTTCTCCCTTCCTTCAAAACAAGAACAGGGAAAGATTTTGTTGGCAGCTGGGTGATGTGCTATGGGTGTCAGGTCCTGGCCAGCATTTGGTATCCCAGTGCCCTACCAGCTCCAGCTCAGGGCAAGGCATGATGGAGAGGTGTGTGGTCAGCAAAACAGAAAAGGCAATGTGTGGACCCCAAAGTGACCTTGCAAAGCAGTGTGGGGTCCTGCCCCACTGCATGGGCAGTGAAAACAAAACACCCCGAGCTGGGTGCAGGGCAGAGCCCGCCCGAGGGGCTGGAGGGGCTGCTGTCCCCACAGAGACTGGGACACCAGTCCGGGAAAGGCACCGGTGCTCCATTCCCAGCCAGCACTGCTGCTGCGCCCGCCTCGTTCGCCTCGGATCCTCCCAATTACAGCTAATTAGCTTTTCTGCCACAAAACCCTAAGAGACAATGGAGAAAAGCCTCCTGCCTTTGACAGTAATGAAGTTAAATAGATATTTATTTATCCTTTTATTAGACAGACCAATTATAATTTTACGCTTGAAATAGCTAATTTTTAAATGTGATGTCAAAGCATATGTATATACCAACGTAATATATAGCCAGACCTGGTCTATAACAATCCTGCCTCATTAACAGCAGGGCTAAGTTAGTATTTAAATATACTCTAATGCACCCATTCATAAAATGATAATTAAAAATATGCTGAAATGCAGCTATTAAGACAGAGATCCTGGTTATTTATGGGCTCTGTTTTTAGTTGAGAATGATAAAATCCTGAGTAATTGCTTGGACTGGTGAAGGTTTGCTTCCCCCAGCGTTCTGACCCGCTGCGGCTGGGAAAGCAGAGCCTGGCATTTCCCATCGAGCCCATCATCCATCCGAGCACCCACGGGAAGGCTGCGGACAGCCCTGTGCCCGGCAGAGCCAGCCAAGTCCCCTGTGCCCCCGCGGCACGTCCCCAGCAGCGACACACGCCCTCCCTCCCCCTGCGAGATGAGCAACGTCCATCTGGCACCTCCAGAAAGTTGCTGACAAACAGCAGCAGGAGGAGAAAAGCTGCTGCGGGTGGCAAAGCAAACACCCGGGAGCGAGGCTCCCAGAGAACACACCGGAGAGCAGCCTGGGGATGCAAAATGTGCCTCTGCCTCAGAAAGAAATTATAATTAAGCCACCCTGGTCCCAAGTATTTGCAAATGCCTAATTGGATGCTGGAAGTGACTGGTAATGAGGGGTCTGGATTTCTTTTAAGAGCTCAGTGCTCGTGTTTCCCACCTGCGGGTGCTCGCCCACCCCTGCCCTCCCCAGCCCCGCGGCCCCGAGAGACTGGGTAGGAGCCGGGTTAAAGCCCCGGGGCAGGCTGGGCTGCGCAGCCCCCCAGGGGATGGAGACAGTGCCCTGACTTCTCTCCCACCCCCACACAAAGAGCATTAAAGGGTGTTAACCCTTTCCCAAAGAGCACCTCTACCCAGCTCTCCTGCAGTGGTTCGTATGAAACGAGTTGGCTGGGGCTCAGCCTGGCATGCATCTCCCTGGGCTGCCATGTGAAATCAGAGGTAATGAGGGCTGCCACTGATGCACTGGCTTTTGCTGACCTTCCCAGTCCAGTGGCCCACACGGGCTCCTATCCAAGCCCATCCTGTGAGCTCTCCCTCTGCTGTGGTGTTCTTCCTCCTCACATTTCTTCTGCCCACCCCAGCAAGCTGCTGCTCTTCCATGCAAAATCCATTCCTGATGCAAGCAGCTGCTTTCCACTGCAAGTCCAGAGCAAGGAGGGAATTTATCCCTTTCCAGACAGCTGGAAAACAAATGAGAGGAACGGCGGGTTGGGCTCTGGGCTGTCCAACTTCGCTCAAAGTGGTTCAAGTCCATCCCCACTTGTCCTGCTCCACTCATGTGGGTTCCCAGCTGGTACCAGTAGCTGTGGTGGCCCCATCACCCCCATCCTCCCTAGCTGGAGTGGGTGCTGCTTTCCCCCAGTCTTTCTCTGCCATCTGGATGTGGGGCCAGGTGGCTGGAGACCATCTGACTTCTCAGCCAAATGCTAGATAGCAGAGATCATAGAAGGGCTTTTAAAAAATTAATTTCGCTGTCTGTAAAGCTCCAGAGAGCACAATTCAGAGCTCAGCTCAGCTCTGCGCAGATTCTCCTACAGCGTGGTGTGACCTGTAGTGTTTGGAGCCATCTGGCCCAGCAGCCCCAACCCCACAGCCCCACAGCCCTGGCCCCAGCCCAGCACCCTGGTCCTGGTGATGCTGATCCTGCCTGGTCCTCTGGCTCTTCATAAATGCCCCTCTTCCCACAAGACTGGGGGCCTCCTGCATACATTGCTGGAGGCAGGCAAGGGGGATTTGGAAAATGAGAAATTTGCTTTAAAATGTGATTTCAGCTGTTTCACACCTAGTCAGGATTTTCAGCTAATTTTCACAGAATCAGAGAATGTTAGGGGTGGAAGGAACCTCTGGAGATCATCAAATCCAACCTCTCTGCCAGAGCAGGACCAGCACAGAATCTAGGGCAGGTCACTCAGAAACACATCCAGATGGGTCTTGGAAGTCTCAAGAGAAGGAGACTTCACAACCTCTCTGGGCAGCCTGTTCATGTGCTCTGTAACCCTCACAGTAAAGTTCTTCCTCGTGTTGAGGTAGAACTTCCTGTGCTCTAGCTTGTATCCATTGTCCCTCATCCTATCACAGGGAATGACTGAAAAGAGACTGGCCCTTCCTTCTTGACACCCACCCTTTGGATATTTATATATACTAATAAGATGCCCTCTTTAGAGCATCTAGTCTTCTCCAGACTAAAATTTTGCTGAACACTTCCTGTTGGAGACATTTGTGCTGCAGGGCTAGAGGCACCAAATGACCCATGAAAACTTGGCAGATTTGCACCCTTCAGCCCAAGGGTTGGGGTGTAGGGTATCATTCCCAAGGATATAGGAGACCCTTTTCCAGGCCTATGTCCTCTGTGTCTGTTGGGAGTGGAGCTCTGCCAGGTGATGGTTGAGTTGTGGTGGGACAAGGCCAATTCTTTGCATGTCCTACTGGTTAAATGCTTTATACCACCATGTTGGGTCTATCTCTTCCCTTTGCCAGGCCCCTCGTTTGCATTTCTCCTCCAGTTGGAGTCCCAAGGAGCTGGGTCCTTCCTCACTGTCCCTGCTGCTGGCAGCTCAGTGGCCCCGACTTTGGGGGTGCAGGGTGTCCCTCCACACAGTCAGAGGACCAATGTGCAGGATGTTTTACATCTCCCATCTGCTTCCCTGCCACTGCTGCCATCTGGCCCTCTTCCAGCCTGGATACTTGCTTCCTAACTCCTCACTTCTCCACCACGTGCAGCGGCTTCAATGCATGCAGAGCCCTGGCTTCTGCCGTCGTTCTCTAATAGACAGCAGACTCATCTCCACACTCTGGCTGGGGCAGCGCTCCTGCAGTTCTCTACTCCCTCACTCTTTCTGCCCAAAATGCAGCTGCAGCATCCTTCTCACCCCAGGAAACCCATGGGATTGCCCAGTGGGTTTGCTGGACCTCCTGCTTTCAGCTTTACTCCTTGTCATTTCACCTGTATTAAACCAAGCTGTTCTGGGTCATTCCCCATGGAGCAGGAGTGAAGATGACCTTTAGGACACACAGAAAAGTCAGACCTTCGAAGGCACTTGACCACACTGAGCCACCACTTGTTTCCTTCCCCAGCCTGGTCTAGTGAGGCTGCAGTGCTCAGAGAATGGGCAAGTTTGTGCACCACAAACGTGGGTCTCAGTCCATCTTGCAACACTACCATGGAATGCAGGTGGTGGATCCAGGCATGAGAGAGGGGAAAGGTTTTCAGGGCTGAAGGCAGCCAAGATGTGGATTAGAGTTAACTCTAAAGCTGATTTTTAGTCACTTGCTGGAAGCATGTGCCACAATGAACTGATGAGGAACAGGCTAGAACCCATCACATCCTCTGCTAAGTGCATTCACCCAAGCATGTCACCTGCCTGCATCTTGGCAGCAGCAAGACCTCCAGGTCCAGAAAAAAATACGGTCTTGTTTCCTCCCAGGATGCTGCCCCAGAGAGCAGGGTCTCAGCCCAGTGTCCCACAGCCAGCCGTGTCCCTCCTGTCCCTGCTGACAGTGGGCTCAGTTGCATGGCAGAGGGAGGGGAACACATTCCCCGTGTCCCATGGGGTGTGGGTCTGCTCCTTCATCCTGCTGCAATGGGGGGAGTCTGCCCCAGCCTCCTGGAACATCCCTGCTGCTAGCACCCTGCCAGAGTAGCCCTGACACCCTGGTGATGGCCGTAGCACCTTTTGGGGGACACTCCAGGGTGGAGGGGTGCTTGCTGGCTCCTTGGCTTAGCTGTGTTCTGCAGGGACACTGCAGGGACACGGTGGGGACACTGCAGGGACACTGGGACTGCAGCCTCCAGGGGCTGGGATCTCACCTTCTGTCCATGGCTGGACAGGGGGTGCCACTCACCCGAGGGCACAGGTCAGGCACCTCAGGAGATCAGAACCCAGCGCTGGTGCTTGCCTTTCCCCCAGCCCCTAGCTGAGGTTGCAGAGTGCCCCCCACCCCCCCCGCCCATGGCGGGCTGTGTCCCGCTGGGGTGGGGGCTGCTGCCCCCCAGGCAGACACTGGATGGCACTCGCACTCCTTGGCACGGAGGATGCCTCGGAGCAAAAAGCACGGGAGAGGGGGGGCCGGGGATTTGCCGGACTCCCCCGTGGGGGGTGCCAGGTCCCGGGGGGGCAGAGCTGGCTCTGCTCTGCAGCACTAATAAAGCCTTGCAAAGGCGCTCGGACGGGCTTCGTCAGGGCCACCCCTGCACACACCAGGCTATAGCAGCCCCCTTGTCCCTGTCCCCCTTGCACTGGGATAGCTGCGGTGGCTCAGCCAGCCCCACTGCAGCCCAGCATCGTCCCCATGGCCACAGCTTGCTCGCATGTGTGCCGGGCTCTCCAGCCAGCTGGATCCCCCTCCGCGGAGCACCGGTCCCCACACCTCGGGAACTTGGTGGGAATTACAACACATCATTTATTAAAGGGTTGCTGTCAAGGTTGACAAGCCCCCAAATTAAGTAGCTTAAAAATTCCATTAGCCGAGGTCTTTCTGGTGCCATGTCCTATCTCACTTTTGTTTATCAACCTTCACGGCTCTGAATATCTAGTAGCTGCTCAGCTGTGTCCGTATGGTGGAGCGACGTGGGGGGAGGACAGGAGAGTGGGGGGGGAGGGAAGAGTTCACCAGCATGCAGCACGTACATGGATGGCTCCATAAAGGCCCCCTGGAAGCCAGTCACACCAGCTTGTAAACAAGTGGGGCCCAGGCCGGCGTGTATTTAGCACTCCAGTAATGCGAGAGCACAGACTTCACAGGGAATAGGGCAGGAGAGGGGGCTGGCTTGAGTTTTAGGTCCCTGAGGCTCAGGACTGTGCTCCAGACCCTCTGCTGTCCCTGTCAATGTAAGGTGCCCCTCTGCTCCCATGCTGGGGCAGCTGCTCCAGAGGTGATACAGGCAGGGAACAATTCTGCATTAAGGTCATGGAAGATACACTCAGGAGGTGCTGGTGAGGGCTTAGCAAGGGGACACAGACACCTTGTTCTACTTCACATGATCACAGAATCATAGAATATGCTAAGTTGGAAGCATAGGATGGAGTCCAACTCCTGTCCCTGTGTAGGGCACCCCAAGAATCACACCACATGCCTGAGAGCATCATCCAAATGCTTCTTGAACTCAGGCAGGCTTGGTGCTAGGACCACTTCCCTGGGGAGCTTGTTCCAATGCTCAACCACCCTCTGGGTGACAAACCTTTTCCTGATATCCAACCTAAACCTGCCCTGATTCAGCTTCCTGCCATTTCCCCCAGTCCTGCCATTGGTCACAGGAGTGAAGAGATCAGGACCTGCCCCATCTCTTCCCCTGGTGAGGAAGACACAGACTGCAATGAGGTCACCCTTCAGCCTCCTCTTCTCCAAGCTGAAGAATCCAAGTGACCTCAGCCGCTCCTCATAAGTCATCCCATCCCATCCAGACCCTTCACCATTCTCATGGCTCTCCTTTGGACATTCTCTGATAGGTTGATGTCCTTTTTATATTGTGCTGCCCAAAATTGCAAGCAGTGCTCAAGGTGAGGCTTCACCAGTGCAGAGCAGAGCAGGACAATCACCTCCCTTGACCGGCTGGCAACACTATGCTTGATGCCCCCCCAAGGACAGGGTTGGCCCTCCTGGCTGCCAGAGCACACTGATGGCTCATATTCAGTCTGCCATCAACCAGGACCCCCTCTCCACCATGCTGCTCTCCAGCTACTTGTTCCCTAGTCTGTACTTATCACCAGGGTTGCCCTGACCCAGGCACCAGCTAGGAGAGATGCTGTGCTGCTGCACAGCTCCTCTCAGCACTGCCAGCTCAAATCTGGCAGTCTCTGGAGCTAGTCCAAGGAAAGAGGACAGTCTTCCACTGCAGGAACCTCTACAGACCAGGCTCCCCATGATTTCTAGCTTAGGAGGGGGCTTTTGCAGCACTAGAAGAACATATTCCTTTAAAATAGGTGCTGGGATGAAAAATGTCAGAGCAGCTCTGGCAGTGCCTGTGAGGTGTGGCCAGCAAGAGGGTTACTGGGTCTGACACATGCTGCTTTCCCTTACGGGGACAGCATTGCCTGGGTCCTCACCAGGGCTTCCATCAACACATTCTTCCCCATCTCTTTCTCACCACAGCTGCAGGGCTAGAGAGCAGAGTGTGTATGACAAGGAGGGCCATCCCCACTGCTGCCACAGCAGCAGAGCCAGTTCATGCTCCACACCCCCACCTCGGTGCTCTAGAGACAGCTTCCTTAGGCATGAGGGAAAACCAGGCTGGTCTGTACCTGACTGTGGGGGACAAAATGCCCCTTCATCCCACACCCTGAAGAAAAGGTGCTCCCAGACTGCAAACTACTCTGCTGTCCTCACCCACATTTCCCAAGTTTTCCGATGAGATGATCCCGTAAATGCGCCTGGAGCAGGTGGAGAGCCACATGCATGTGCCAGTACCATCTCCTCTGGAAACGCAGTGTGGACTCACCCCGGTGCCAGAGCAGCCTCTGTCCAGAGGCAGGAGTTGAAGCAGCAAGGGACTTACTTGAGGATGCAGGTGCTGGAGCCAGCTCTGTTCCCCTGCCCCAGCTCTGCTCTGTCCCCTATGCCTGCTCTGTGACTGTCCCTACCACTTGCTCAGAAACAGGAGAAGGAGATTCTGTGCCTGTAAGTCTGTCTGTGCTTCCTACACATGGTCCCTCTTGGAAAGATCACCATGGATGGTTGGAGCAGACAGTGGTGATCTCTCCAAGAGAGGAAAGAAAACAGAGAACTTGCATCTGGCCTTGTTCAAAAAAACAGCCTGATCCACAGCTCCAAGGCTCCAACTTATTCAGTCTGCAGAGCTGAAATTCCTTCCAGGGATGAACAGCCAGGGCAAATGCTGCCACGGGGCTGTGCCACGCAGAGGTGCAAGGTATCTGATGGAAGAGAGAAGCTCACCCACTCCATGACTGCTCCTGGGCAGTGAGATGCTCCAGTGTGCCTTAAATCCTCAGCACAGGGCACCAACCCATGGTCCTGCCAGGTGCTCAGCCCCTTGCTTCTGGCTGACAGCAGTGAGGGACACTCAGAGAAGGGCAGCAATACAGATGACTCCCAGAAATACCCGAAATGTGTGTTGAAATATTGTTTTTCTGAAATCCCAGCCTGAATTGCAGGTCAAGGAGAATAGAATATATCAGGAGACTCAGCCAAACTTCAGGAGACATCTCCAAAACTCCATTTATTTTTAACAGCTGAGTGTTGCACCTTTCTCTGCTCTATGAACATGGAGCTGTGTGTCCCATTAACAACCAGTCTGTGCCTGGCCCTCGGGCTTGCTCACAGCTGCCTGTTTATTAAAGATCAGGACTGGGACCCACTGTCCCCTTCAGTGCCACGTGCTGAATGTCCTGTTGGACCGGAGCAACTTCATGAACTGAAGATGTGAAACGTTTCCATGCCCAAACCCGTCATGTCAGAGGTTGCACACTTGCGGTGGCACCATTGGAGGTGCCCCCACTGGTGTGAAGGGGTGTACTAGAGCTTGACAGCATGCATGGGTGAAGGGACAGGCAAACCCATGCATGAAACCTTCCCTTCACCCTTCTGTCTCCAGAAGCAATTACTAGCTGTGAGGGGAATGAGAAATCTGTTTGATAAATCTAGAAAAAGCAAACTGCTCCACTCCACCAGGAAGGAACCAGCTATTTTTTAAGTTCAGGAATATCGTAGTTTGGGCCTAACACGACAACAAAGAACCAGCCCCGTGGCCGCTCACTCAACTCCCCTCCATACACACACACTGTGGGATGAGGACAAACCCAACTAGAAGCTCATGGGTCCAGACAAAGGACAAGGAGGGTTCTTCACCGATTAAGGTCCCAGGCAAAACAGACTCAACTTGGGGAAAAATAACAATTGAATTTCACACTAATCAGCTGCACACAGGACACAGACACCACACAGAGCAGGGCTCACATACGTTACCCCTCCCTTCTTCCCGGGCCATAATTACTTTGTTCCCCATTTCTCTCCCTCCTTCCCCCCAGCGGCACAGGGGGATGGGGTTTAGAGGCAGTTCACAGGCTGGTGGTTCCTGCTGCTCCCTCCTCCACAGGAATAAGGATTCCTCACAGCCCTCCCCTGCTTCCCCACGGGGTCCCTCCCAGGGCAGAGAGTCCTCCACGAACCTCTCCTCCATGAGTCCTTCCCACGAGGTCCGGAGCACCAATCCCACTGGCCAAGTTCACCCCTCCTGGCGCCTTCAGGGAATGCTCCACCACGTTCCTCCATGAATGCAGGGGCACAGCTGCCATCTCGGCATAGGTTGCAGGGAAACTTCTGCTTGGGCACCTTCTTTCCCTTCTTCCTCACCAGTCACCGGGATCTTCACCCCACCACTGCCTTTCAGCTCTCCAGCTCAGGTCTACGTTCTTTACTGCTTGCCCTGCTCAACTCTTATCTCAGTTCTTTCGTATGTTAATGGCAGAGGCGCATCCATTGTCCCTCTAATGGCTCCTTGGCTGCTTTTGGAGCAGGGGGAGCTTCTCAGCTTCTTACCGGAGCCACCCCTGGCGCCCTTCCCCCACTACCAAAAAATTCGGCCAAACCAAACCAGCACAAGGAACGACACACACAGCCAGATTAAATATTCAGTCTTGTGCAAAATAAAACAGGAGACTAGAAACATCCCGGTTACCTCTGTCCCTTGTACCCCTCTCCCCACCCTGGTGCACAAGGGCTCCCTGAGACCCCGCTGCAGCTCTGTGATGCCCCCGAGGAGCTGGGGGCACACAGAAAGCTGGGCATGGGTCTGGGAGGCTGGTCCCATACTGAACCTTAAATATGTGCCGGGACATCCCAAGGGGAACACCTGTGAATCCCCTGACCCAAATACTTCCCCCAGGGCATGTCTCTGCCTGAGCAAAAATGAGACAAAACAGTGGATGCATGGTTGGACGCCACCCCACTGGGGAGCAATGCCATGGCCAAGGAGAGGAGCAAAGGGTTTGATTCATCCCCATGGGCAATGGGGTTGTTGGGCCAGAGGGGAGAGCACGCTGTGCCCCTCCCAGACGGGCACCCCACTCCCTGGTGAGCCTGTGGGTGGGGGCTAGGGTCGTGGTCCCCTGCTTGGATGCAATGGCTCCTAGCAAGTGGCACAGAAGCCACCTCATGGCTGCCCATCAGGTTAGTATGGGGAACAGGACCTCCGTCCCTGACCCTCTTACTGCTGGGAGGAGCAGCCCAGCAAGGGGCTGTGGGGTCTGGGGGTACTCAGGGACCCCAGGAGTGCTCCAGACTGGCTGTGAGGGGCTGTGTTCCAGGGATGCTGTGGAAAGCACCAGTGCAGCATCCCCACACTGGGGTGGTAGAACTCCATTAGCTTTTGCTAAAACACAGTTGTTTTTCTCACCTCTCCATCTCCAGGCCACTATAAATAATGGTGCTGAGCACAACAAATCAGTTTCGTGCTCTTTGCATTTAGTTGCCACTTCCAATAATAACAACAACTGTTGTTAGTCATATTTACTCCACTGCTGCTGCTGCCTGGCAGAAAGTGGCACTTTGTTCTGCCAGAGAACAGAAGTCTGGCAAGAGATTTTTTTATTATCAGAGTGAAATCTCTTTGTAGTTTTGGTCACTTAGTGTGAACAAAAAAACTGAATTTTTTCCTGAGATAAACACAGGACCAGGTGGAAACAGCCCTGATGCTGGGACCTGCATCCACAGGGCAGCTCCAGCGCTGCCTTTCTGCCTGCCTGCTGCTGCACAAACCGACACGAACTCTCTGCTTTAATTTCAGTCAAAGGGAGTTGACTTGAAGCGTTTTTTCACATGAGGCTGTGTACAGTTATTACTCTTTGTCTATTTTTTTCTTTTAATAAAAAAAACCCCAAACAACCAGGAAGACAATATTCCTATTTCTTCCTTAAAATTTGATTGCATCAGAATTGAAATGAAGGGTTTTGCTACAAATCTCCCTGTGCAAAAGTTAAAATGCCTTAAATAAATGGTTTCAAATGATCAAACAACTGTTTGCTCAGGACCTGCTTTGCCCCAGGAGGAAATTTCCTTCTGGGAACAGTTTTTTCACTTGAAATCTTTTCCTTGTGCCTAAAAGCACTGTAAGCTCACTGCTCACTACGTGTGTCAGGACACGCTGCTGCTTCAGTGGTTTCCCCAGGGGCTGGAGCTGTGGCATCACCCACCCTGCCCAGAGCTGGCTGCTGCCCTCAACATGAAAAAGTTCACTTTTGCTCTGTTGTATTGAAAAAAATTGGGTTAGTTGTTGTGGTTTTTTTTAATACTTATTTAACCCTCAACACTATGGCCACTTTCCTTTGCTGTTTTGCAGTGACAGTTTTAAAACCAAACAAAAATTAAATAAAACCAGGAAGCAAGTAACACAGGGGGTTTTCAAACAATTTGTCTGTCTCCTGTTTCCCTGGGAAAGTGTTTTCAAAATGAAAGCATTAAACTCTCTAGGATGCCATTACCAAGAAATGGATAGGAGAAATAAGAAACAGCAGTGCAAAAGCACCACCAAAAATACCCAAGATTAAAAATGAGCTTTAATCTGGGTGTTTGTTTTGTTCAGAACCCAAAAGGCTGCTGGGAGAATGTGCAGAGCATAAAGATGGAAAAGTTCAAATTATCTGCTAAATGCCTGATGTTAAAGGTGATTAAAATCCAGAGAAAGGCAGAGCAGAAAATTGTTGTGTCAATTGTCCAGAAAAAGTTTTATTGAGTTGTTTAAATATTTGTAGACATTATTGGTAAATATCAGTGGCAATATGTGAACATTCTCAACCATGTGAAGTGTGTTAGCTTGCACTCTAATGTTCAGTTGATATTTGTAAACACATGGTATTTTAAATGAGTACAACAAATAATATACTCACAGAAAACATTCTAATGATTTGTCATAAAATGAGACATCTTGAAACTATGAAAGAGAAAAGTATTAACTTAGTGTTGTTGGTAAATCTTATTTGGGTGCTACCAGGGTGATTGAATTGGCTGTTGAAAGGACTGAAGTGGGAGAGGTGGGCAGGTCTGTCCAAGTCTTGACGCAAAAGGGATGCACTTGGCACTGCCAACTCCATTTTGACTTTCCTAAAAATCACCCTAACTGGGTTAGAAATTGTGCTTCCAGTCCTGAAAGTCTGGTTATTCCTATGACAAATGTGTGTGTATATTCCTGTCCTTCACATGAAGTTAGTGTGCCCGTACTCATGCCAATTAAACAGATTTTTAGGACGGTGCACTCCCCTTGGTTTCTTGCTGTCACTGGACAGAAAAATTTCCAAATGACAAATGGATCATGGAAGCATGCTGAATGTGTGCTAGTTGTGTGCGGGATGTATGCTGGACCTATGATGGATGTGTGCTGCAGGCATGGTGGACTAGCAATGGATGTGTGCTGGATACATGCAGGATGTGTGTTGGACACATACTGGATGTGTGCTGGGCACATGAAGAACCTGTGGAGGATGTGTGCTGGATACTTGCTGGATACATTCTTAATATATGCTGGATACATGCTGGATACATGCTGGATGTGTGCTGGATACATAGAATCATAGGATTGTTAGGGTTGGAAGGGACCTTCAAGATCATCTAGTACCAACCCCCCTGCCATGGGCAGGGATGTCTCCCACTAGATCAGGTTGCTGAGAGCCTCATCCATCCTGGCCTTAAAAGCTTCCAGAGATGAAGCTTCCACCACCTCTCTGGACAACTTGTTCCAGTGTCTCACCACCCTCATGGTGAAGAACTTCTTTCTAACATATAATCTAAATCCACCCTCCTCTAGCTTGAATCCATTCCCCCTAGTCCTATCACTACCCAACATCCTAAAAAGTTCTAGCATGCTAGGACATGCTAAATACGTGTTGGATATGTGCTGGATATATGCTGGGTGTGTGCTTGCTACGTGTTGGATGTGTGCTGGATCCCTGCGGGATGTGTGCTGGATCCCTGCGGGATGTGTGCTGGATCCCCGCAGGATGTGATCCATGCGGGATGTGTGCTGGATCCATGCGGGATGTGTGCTGGATCCATGCGGGATGTGTGCTGGATCCCTGCGGGATGTGTGCTGGATGCTCTGAGGTTTTTCTTTCTGTTTGTGCGCAGGTCTGAGCCCGGCTCGGGGCCGGGACAGGCTCCGCTGGCTGCGTGCCGGGAGCTGCTGACCGCCCGCTCCCCCTTTGTCTCCCTTTTCCTTGACTCAGGGCATTTCACATCCCTATTGACAAGGTGTTTGGTACATTCAGACATCGAAGTGACAGTGGCATTTCCATGACCTGAAAGCAGAGCCTGTGTCGGTGCAGGCTTTGAAGACATTCGCTGTCCGTAATCTTGCTCTAGACTTTGCTGGGCTTTTAAAGCGCACATGATGAGAACAGCTAGTGACAAAGTGTTGCTGCCGAGCGCGATCCGGCCTGGCAGGACTCATCTCCTCCAGCCCCTGGAATATGCAATATTCATTAGGAGATGGGAAAAAAAAAAAAAGTGCTTCCTTCGGAACAATGCAAATTGGGCAAAGAAACCTTTCTCAGGCGTGTGCCCCCGAGCGGCGTCTGGGACAGCGGGGGTTGTGAGGAAGCTATTAAAACCCTTCAAGCCCATTAGTGGGTGTGTTCGTTAGATGGTGCAGGGCAGGAGGCTGCTCAAGATGCTGCTCCAGGAAACAAAACGTCAGGGCCTGTCGCCTTGCGACATTGGCACCTTTCTCTCCGTTACTGAAGGGAACCGAGGTGGGCAGGAGGGGGCTGCCAGCTCGTGTGGCTGTTTGCAGAGGACTTGTCATAGGGACGGGCACTGGGTGAGTGTGACAGCCATGTGTGCCATGGCAGCCAGCCTTGCCCAGCCTCTGCTGCCTCGGGTGGCTCGGGCTCCATCTCCCCACAGCTGCTCCTGCCTGTACTACGGCACTGTGACACACCATGCCATGCCATGGGGCACCATGCCATGCCACAGAGAACCAGGCCATGCCAGACAGTGTGGTTCCATGCTGTAGCATGTGGGACCATGCCATGCCATGCTGTGCCACACCATGGGGCACCATGCCACACCACATGGGACTGCGCCACACCACACCACACCACCTAGGACCATGACATGCTGCACCATGACACGTGGCACCTGCTCAAAGCACATGGAATGTTGCTTTTGCAGGGATTTATCACCAGGTGCCCCAGCCTCAGCCACCTCTTGCACTCCCTCCCAAGGCCGTGGGCAGGGCTACTGGCCATGGAGACTGATGTCCTCCTGCTCCAATGTGAAGTGATGCCTGTGCCTAGCCAAGTCTGCAAGGGCAGCCCTTGGGAGGAGCTGGTGGCAAGATGTGGTTTGTCCCCCACCTGCCAGGGCTTTCTTCCCCAGGGTTTGGAGGAACATTAGGGATGGTTACTGGGGACTTCACAGGCAGTGGGGACACTTGAAGGTCCCCCAGTGATGCTGCTAGAGGTGTGTGATGGGGAGGGATGAGCCGGGAGCCCTTTGGAGGGTACCTCTTCAACACCTAACTTCCTCTGCTCCATTAGTTCAGCAACTAAGCAGAATTCAGTTTTAATAATAGAACTATAGAATCATTGAATCATTAAGGTTGGAAAAGACCTCTAAGATCATCAAGTCCAACCGTCAACCCAATACCGCCACCCCAACTAAACCATGTCCTGAAGTGCTACCTCCACATATTTTTTTAACAAAACAGGTTCCGTTGCTGTCCACTGCAACTGTTGGGAGCTGGAGCAGGCACTTGACCAAGCGTGGGACAAGGCTTGGCACCCTCTGGCCCCTCCTCTCCTGTGGGCTTGGAGAGGAACAAGGGCAGAGGGAACAATGGGATCACAGTGGGTGGCTGCAGAGCTGCAGATTGGTGGGTCCCTGGGTGAGTGCAGCAGAGCCCACAGTGCTGGGTGCCCTGCAGGGCTGCACAGCCAGGCTGGGGAATTAATGCCATAAGGACAAGGTGAAGCTGTTTTGATGGTGGACTGATACTTGCCTGATGGCCTTTTTGCAAGATTTTGAAGTTTCTGTCTTGATCTGAAAAAAATAGCCCTGTTCACAAAGGGGGAAGTGGGTTTGTGTTGATCATGAGCACAAGGACACACATACCACCCAATGTGGGGCCCAGAGCCAGGCTCAGGCAGCTTCCTGCCTCTGCATGGAGCCTCTTGGGGGGGTGGCCGCCAGGGAAAGGGTTAATTTAACCAGTTCTCATAGGGTTTTGGCAAGTTCCTTTTTTCCAGGAGGCTGCCTGACACACACTGACAGGGTCTTTCAGCTGCGCACAAAGGCACTGCTCTCCCCTTGCCCTCTCCAGCGCTCCCACCCGAGCCAGCAAGCAGCTATAATCTCACTAGCAGAGGCTTTTAGTGCTGTCACTTCGAGCCTCCTTTGCCATGTGAGCAGCTCAGATCTCCAGCAATGTAAAAAAAGCTAATGAACGACCAATAAGTAAGTGTAACCAAGCAGAAAGCTGGCGTGCAATAACATCTGAGCCAACGCGGCTTTTAGGCGAAGCTCGGAGACACCACCAACAAACAGAGTTGTAATTAAAGAAAGTCTAATCTTCTGTGGTATCCAGAGATAAAAAAGGAGGGGGAGGATGTGCATCAAGGTGACAGGGAGGGGAAGCCATGGCGGAAAATAAAATAGAAGGAGAGAAGGAGAAAAGAGCAGAGAGGAGATGGGAGGGTGGTTGGAGACAGCAGTGCACAAGCCCAAAGGGAAGGGGTCCCTGGACATGTGTCCCTGCTGGGTTTGCTCTTCTCCCTCCTTGGGAGAGGAGGAGAAAAGCTGGAGAAGCATCCTCCTTGGTGAGCTGATGTGTTCAGGGAGATGTGGAAAGTGTTCCTGCTAGCTGCAAGCCCAGAGGGCATGGAGCCAGCTGGGAACCCCAGACTGTACCTGCCATGGGGTGCAGGTCCACGGCCCATCTCTTGCATCCTGCTGTGGCCTTGGGACCAGTGCAAGGTGCCACAGCAAAGATAGGTAACAAAAAAGAAAAGCCAAAGCCTGTTAAAATCATCTCCCCCCTGGCTGTTGATCCCAATTACCCATCAGAGCCTTCAGGGGTCAAGGACCATGGAAGAAAGGAGGGCTGTCTGGGTAACCTGCTTGCATGGTCTGAGCCTGGCCACCATTCATCAGCTGTCCCCAAAATGCCTGTATATGTGATAGAGGAGGGACAGTGAGG
The DNA here is from genome assembly GCA_020745705.1 of Hemiprocne comata. Lineage (NCBI taxonomy): Eukaryota > Metazoa > Chordata > Aves > Apodiformes > Apodidae > Hemiprocne > Hemiprocne comata. The sequence goes on along the minus strand of CM036597.1, from coordinate 20,577,378 downwards.
GACAGGCCAGGAGCAGGGCAGCTTGCAGCCTCCCTGGACCCTGCTGCACCCCAAACCAGCCTCAAATCCACTGGGAATACTCTAGTAATGCTGGATTAATGTTACTTAAAATAGCAGTTCCAACCACTGGTAGTTATCCCATCATTTTCCTGATATTAACATGTCTGGTCAGAAGTGCGTGACAGACAAAGTGAAACTCCAGGAGATGTTATGAGAAATGACAACCTAATACCTTTTGATGAAGTCACAGGTCACCATTTTTTCCTCCTAATTTCCACAGCTTAAAAAAAAATGAAATAAATTGCAGTCTTCTTTTTCCCTCTGGTTAAAAGTAATAAGAAAAGTAAATTAACAGCATCAAATATATATATGTGTGTGTATATATATATACACACACATATATATATATATTTATATATATATATATACACACATCTATATATATAAAAAAAGCCCCAGATAAAAGTGATTGGTCAATGTGAAGAGCAGCTGAAAAGCCTCAGGCAGGGATCCAGGGCACTGATTCAGCCCTGAAGCAACCTTAAGTATCTGGGTTGTGCCTTTGAAGAAAATCATTGAAGTCAATGGACTTACTTAAGTGTTTGAAATTAGAGGGATGATTAAGCCCCTCGCTGAATGGAGTTCTCAAAAGTTAAATTAACTTATAACCATGGCAGTAGAACAGGCTCCAGGACAGGCAGTGTTTTCCTCTCTGATGGAAGCACCACTCAGAGTTGGGGGGCAAACGCTGTGGGGGGTTTTGTACCCCAGCCCTGCTCCAGCCCCACTCCAGCCCCTCGGCTGCCCACACCAGGAACACGCTGTCTCTTCTCACCTCTTTTGCTATTTGCTCCCTAATTGACTACCTTGAGAACCAATTTGATTATCAGCTTCCTTAAGTCCTGTGTTATCTTTGTCAGGAGCAATTTTAAGATGAATTATCTCACCTCTAGGTGCAGCCACTCCTGTTCCACTGTGTGGACATCTGTGCAGCAGCTGCCAGAGAGAGGGGGGGAAACTGGAAAGATGCATTGCAATGATGGTTTACTGAGTAGTTTAATAAAATCAGCTTAATGCTTAAGTAGGAGAGTAGGAGCAGAAGCGTGTTCCTGCGAGCTCTATTATTTGAACCTGGAAACATCCATCAGACGCTCAAACAAAAGGAGACAATGAATATATTGCATTTGGTATTTCTTCCCCACATTGATTTATCACTGTCAGATCAGTTCCTTCCTTCCCTCTGCATTCCTGTCTCTTGGCAATACCATAATATCTGTTATTATAGTCCCTTATATAATGCAGTCGATCACTGTGAATATTGTTATTCTAGGACCAGACTTATTTATTCAGATCCAATTCTGGCAACACTCTGTTGTAACCAAAGAAGTCTCCTCCTTGAGTTAGCTTCGAGTCAGAACTGTGCAGACACACCCACATTTTGTCCACTTCACTTCAGTGAGTTTCAGGAAAAGAAAAAAAAATACATGTCATATAAAAGACCTGGATATGGGGGCTCAGACCCAGCTCAGCGGCCACACGTACTCTGCAGAGAACTTGAAAAAGGGGCAGGGAATAGCAATGTTTCTGCTGAAAGTGGATTTTCAGGGGTTGATTCCCAGGGATTGATGTGGAGTTTTTGTTGGGTTTTTTCTGCTCTCTGTGGCTGTTGTCAGACAGGGGCACCCGGAGCAATCCCAGGGTCTGCAGAGGCCAGAGGAGCTGCCGACCTTCAGGAACACTGCTCTCCCATGGGAGCAGAGCCAGGTGCTCTGGCTGTGGCATCACCGACTGCACAAACCCCAATCTGCCCCTTCCTTCCCTGCTCTCTGCTTCTGGGTATATTTACCACAAAATTAGACACTCCAGCCTTTCAATTCCCTGAGTAAAAATAGGCTGGTCAACATATCCTAGAAGTGCTGGTGCCATGAGTGCTGTGTCTGTGTGCAGCTATCGTGCAGCCAGGCCTGGAGAGCGAGGGGAGCTTTCTGAGCCCTGCCCAAGCACCACCACTGACATCCCTTTAATAAGAGCTGAAAACTTGAGAAGTCAGGAAGTGAATCCATTTGAATTCTCAACAAAGTCTCGTGCTAACATCCGCGAGTCACACAGCACATCCCCATGTCTCATGGCCCATCATTGTGTTGACAAGAGCATGACTACTAAAAAACCCTCCTAAGGAGGAAAACAAGGAAAAACCACAACCAATAAACAGGAGAAGCGTCTCTTTGTCTTACTCCTTGTGTCTGGGTATTTAAAATCTCAGTCTGATCAGCTGGCTTCCAGCTTGCATTGCAGGTTCTGAACATCCATTGGTTTGAAATACTTACTTTTACTTCTTTTTACTTGAAAAGTCTGAGCTGGTATTTGTGAACACATTGTGGCACAACTTCCTAGGGAAGTGATGTGTCCCTTGTCTACCAGGGCAACAACAGCAGAAGAATTGCAAATTGTTTCTATGCCGTATCTGCATACAGAGACCTTCTCTGCTCTTTTGTTCCCCACTATTGTCTCCAACTTCCCCAGTGCCTCAGCCATGAAATACAACAGCTGGTGCTTGGAGCATGAGGACAGCAGTTTGGGGGGTTCTGTTTAACATCTGCATACCCTCCTTAAGTCATCAGGGATGGTGAGTGACCAGAAAGTCTGACAATGAGAAAGGACTAGCTGGTCATATAGTAATTCATTGCCACAAAATCATGTAGTAGCTGAAGGTATTAACAAGTTTCCAGAAGGGATTAGATGCCTTCTTTCAAGGCAGGCCCAACTGGGGTTATTAAGCAACTCCAGAAGTATAATAAACCATGGCCTGGCAGAATATGGGAGGATAAAGCCCTCTATATATGACTTATTTTCATGCTCTGCCTTGAGAAAGCCCATCTGGCAGTGGCTGGGAACATCACGCTGCAATGGCTGCGAGCCCCATATTGCTGTCTAACAGCCAGAACATCACCAAAGGACCTTTCTAAGGGGGGTGGGCAGGCTGAGGGTGTGGGGAGGAGGCCTAGCACCCTGCAAGTGGGGCAGGGGCTGGGAGAGAGCAGCAGCAGGGCCAAGCCGTCACTGGGTGCAGGCCAGGGGCTGCCAGGTGGATGCAGCAGGTATCCTTGCCCACCATGCCCAGGCTCAAAAGGCAGCGTGGCCACCTCTGCCTTGGCCCTGGGGTGCTGCTGTCAGGGTCTCACTAGCTTCCCTGGTTTGGCACTTATGGAGGGGCTCTTTGAGACTGGGGGGGTAACGTTTTCTAGCAGCATCAGGCAAGGGGGAATAGAGGAAAAAGGTTCTCAAATGTCAACAAAAAAATTATCTTGCGCAAATAAACAGAATAGATGGATTATCTTGTGTTGTTTGTGCAGGGAATTGCTGGGATGCCTGTCCACTGCCAGCACTCCCTGAAGCTTCCGGTGGCCTGGGCTGTGTCCCATGGGGGACACAGTGGGATAGGGTGGGCTCAAGCCCACCCTGCTCTGTGCTGTGAGCTCGAGGAGCAATCTGCCTCTGTATCATCTTCCTGGGCTCGGCTCTGCTGCCTGCACCATGGCTATGTGCTAAAGCAGTTGGTGATGTTCAAGGCCTTAATGTCACCCATGTACCCACAAGCATCTTTTCCTACCTTCTCCATGGAGGAACAACACAACATGGACCTCCAGGCTCCCCACTTCCCTGACTCCTGTCTTCAGCCTTTGCTGAATCCCTTCCCTATGAATAAAGGCTTAGATCAGAGCAAGATCCAGCTGGGACGCACAAACCATGCAGAAGATAAAGACCTAAATCCAAATGTAATCCATGTATACTTTTCCACCAGAGGATCTCCAAGCACTTTCCAGTCACTAATCACTGGAGTCATCAAACGAGGTTTGGTGGTGATGCCTGCAGCTTTGTTGGAGGGCACATCAGGCCCCCAGAACTCAGGGAGGTGCTGCCTGGCATCTGATGAGTGTTTTGTGATGGCAGAAGGGGTGCCTGGGATGGTGAGAGAGAGCTGGAGTTTTGTGTGCCACGCCAGGGAGATCCCATGCAGTGGAGATCCCACACCATGACTCAACCATCTGCCTTCAGCCATCCCTCTCCTGAACAGGCCTTAAGAAGGCATTTCACACCACACAGCCATCACCTCAGCAATGAAAAGTCACCTCTGTGCACATCATCCTTCCATCCCTTCATGGCTGCTTTGTACCGAGCAGGGTGGAAAGTAAATCCTTAAACTATAGGCTGGGTTTCAGCCCAAGTTAGGCTCCAGGTCGAATCCTGCAGCCAGAGCTGAGCCTTGGCAGGCAGAGGAGAATATGTATCACCAGTTCCATCTCTGTCTGCAGCTGAGGAGTGGCTCATGTGGTTTTATGGCCCCTGTTTCTGCCAGGAGCCACCCAAGCCAGCAGCATCCACCTGCCCTGGGACACTTGGGCACTCCCACCCCCCCAACAGTTACCCAGCACATGTGTGCTGTAGAGGTGTCTGTGTGCAGGAGGGAAGAGCACATCCCCCATGGCTCTCAGCTTTAATATCCTTTGCTTTATACCTAGAAACTAGACATTTATTGGAACCCAACCACACACACGTGGCAAGTGAGGGGCGAACAAAGGCAGGCCCGTACTCCATCGGCACAGCCAGCCGAGCAGAGGGCAGAGCTGTGGTACCATAGAGAGGGAGCAGACCAGGAAAGCAGCCCCAGCTCATTTGTTTTTTGTGACATCATGGCCTCCTCTGGCTTTTTTCACAGTTTCCCTCTGTTGTATTTAATAGACTTAATGGATCACACAGCACTGTAACAACAACAGACCTTCAATGTTTTTATTAAAGCCATCTACAAAAATCCCTCTGTGCTATAGTTTTCCTGCAGGGTGACTTCTGCTGAGATGCTGTTTCCATTAAAGACAATTGCAGAGAATAAAGAAGGAATGAACAAACAAGTGGAAAAAAAGAAAGGGTGGGGAGGAGAGCGAGCTGCTGGTGGAAGTGGGTGAAGTGGGGCTTGCCCAACCTTCAGCTGTGTCCCCCTTCCCACATTTGATGGGACACCACTTACACAGCCCAGCACACGGGGCAGCACCAGGGCCTCCTTGCAAAGCAAAACTTATTTCATGAGCTGTGATGTCAGAGCCACCCTCTCTGGCCTCCCAGTGAGATCACACAGAGGAAATGCCATTTTTTACACTTGTCGGGTGTGACTTATTTACTGTATCCATTAAAGCTGTAAGTGGGGGGAAGATGTTTTTCCCCACTCAGGAACAGTCTGGTGCGCGCCTCAAGGTCTGATGTGTGTCACCACCCAGCCAGTGCTGTGATAATGGTTATTAAACATTTATATCTGTAGTGTTGCAGAGCAGGTTGGTGAGCTGCTGTGCTGGGTACCGCACAGGAATGATGGGAGCAACAGGCTTTGTTTGGCAGGTGCTTGTCACTTCCCCCTGCTCGTGTGCTGGGGTGGAGTGTGAGCTCCAGCATCACTCCAGCCCCAGGGATGCAGCATCAGCGTGGGACCTACTGCTGCAGCAATGCCATGTGACAATGAGAGCAGGGCATTAGTGACACGAGGCATTGGCGACAATCAGAGGGGGGTGTTGGTGACAATGAGCACAGGGCATTGGTGACAGGGAGAGCAGGGTGTTTGTGACAATGAGAGTGGGGCGTTCCTGAAAGCAGGCAGCGGGGTGTGCCTAGAGCAGAGCAGAGGTTGTTTGGGAAGCCAAACAGCCCATCCAACATCATCAACCACTGGATCAGTGACCTGGCAGAGCAAGCTGGGAGATGGACAGTGCTGAAGGCACTCATGCTGCATGGGCTGATGGTGGTGCTGGGATGGAGGGACCCCACCAGAAACCTGCCAGAGAATGAGGTCAGACTGGGACAAAAGAGAAGGGCTACATAGATTTCAAGGAAATCTGGCTTTCTGAATTTCTGAAGACAAGATTTACACATCCATATTTTATTTTCTCTCATGAGAAGATCGTTGGGATGCATCTCTTGAGGATCTCCCAGGGATGTTGTGCCATCCTTTGTGTGCCCACGCTGGCCATGTGGCAGGGGACAGCAGCAGAGGAATGTTTCAGCCACTGAGATGCTGTTGAAGATCCCTCCTCTCCGCACCATGACATGGAGCACCACCGAGGAGATCCAATGAGCCAGGAAAAAGGGGAGCCTGCGTGTGCTTGGTGCTTTCACACCAGCTCCTTTGTCATTCAGGTGGGAAGGAGATGGGGTTTGTGCAGCACCACAGCCCCAGTCCCAGCTGATGCCCCAGGCTGACCCCTCTGCTGGGCTTGGAGGGTGTTCGGACTGAGCTGTGCAGGTTCATGGTCCAGAGCAGGAGGCATGGGGATGGATGGATGTGCTTTCACTTCACCTGGCAGGGTGAGCATCCCTTCCCTGTTTGCTGAATGACTCTCATCTCTCCTGCTTCTTTGATCCTTTTTCTTTCCCAGAACTGATACCTGGGCACTTCATTCTGTGGATGCTCTGAGTTTAAAAAGGTCTGAAAAAAGCAATTCTGTTTCTGCAGGACCTTGGGGCTTCTCATCTGGCTGCATCTGTTGTCAGACTCCTGCCCACTGTCCCAGCACTGACAACAGTCTCCTGTAGGCTTGGGGTGGAGAAAGTAAGGGACAGAGAGGAAATTCTTTGAAGGAGAGATTTCAGTTTTTAACTGCAGCTTTGAAGCTTCCTCCCAAATCCCAGGGAACCTGACCCACCTGATCCCATCAGTCAGCACCCACAACTCCAGCTCTGAAGTTTACTATTCCGTCTGCCCCACCACCCCAAGCAGCATGATGATGGATTAAGTCTTTCAGTCTTGCAGGTATTTAGGTTTTGAGAGCAGCCTGGTCAGGCAAGGTCTGCCACAGGACATCAAATGTCCCGGTCCCTTCTGTGGCAAGAAGGGAACTTCGCAAACACTGTGGGTAAATCAAGGCCTCACTAGCTGACCTTTCATTGGCTCTGGCACTATTGGAGGCAACTACTGCCCTCACATGTAAGATCATGAAAGCCATAGCGGTGCTAAGCAGGAGCAGAGAAACTCTAGGCCACCCCAGGTGGCTGAGGGATGCTTTTCAGAGCCCAGGTTTGACGTGCATGTTGCAGGTTGGTGTCAGGGTTTTTATTTTCCCAAGGACCCTCAGTCCATCCCGTTACCTTGTGCCTGTACCCCTCTTTGTGTGAGAGCTCTTGAATATCAAGGAGTTCTTCTCAAAGGCTTGACAGACTTGGGTAAAACACTCTGATTTATGCCACTCTGACACTTGCTTGGCTAAACCACCTAGAGAAGACCATCCTACCTGCTCTGCCAAAGCTGCTCACTAAACCCTAAATCAAAAGAGACTGCTCCTTGCCTCCCCTTTTCCTGTGACGAATTGCAAACCATTTCCATTTGCCCGTGGCCAGCACGCTGTTCCCCTTAATGTGCTAAGCTTCCCAACATGATGTTCAGCACATGTTCCTGCGTGCTGCCCCTCTGCTCAAAGGCAGCCTTATAGTTTGCAAATGGGATGAAACCACCGTGCAGCCCTGCATCTTGGCTCTGCTCCCACCATTCTCTGTGGATGCCAGAACCTTTGCTGAACCTTCCAAGTCATTATATATGTTCTAAAGCCTGCCAGAAAGGCTAGGAGGATGAAAGCAAGGGAATAAAATAAAAGAAACAGCAACAACAAGAAAAAAAATCACCCTGATGCACGTGAAGGAGAAGCAGAGTAACTGAAGCATGTCCTCCATGGAGTGCTGCCCGTGGGCTCTCGCCCCCTTGTGCAGCCCGCACAAGGTGGGTCTCCTCCTACGTTTGCCTTCTGGGGAACAACTGGCGTGCTTGCCCAGGGAGGAGAGATGCATCCCCCCGTGGGTTTGTCTGGGATGGCTGCCACCATCAACATACCCAAATTGTTGCAGAGATGCTTAGTGGGATCTGTTGGGGCAGGATCGGAAACCCAGAGGTGAAGGCTCAGCCCCTGCTCAAACACCGGGAGCCTTATCTTGGTGATCAGAAAAGCTTCAGAAGAGTCAGTGAGTGCAGATACAAAGAGCTGTGGTTGTCTGTGTAAACAGGGAACCGCAGCAGCCAGAAAGGATCAAAGATGGGATATTCACCCAAAGCCACAGACCTTTACCACTGAAGCTGAAGGAAAATTTTAGTGCTTGCATCAGGCAGCGGGCTATTAGTGAGCACCCAGGGCAGCTCCTGGGGGGACGGAAGACATGGACATGTCCCATCACCCTCCCATCAAGTGCCCCCTCACCCTCCCATCTCCATTCAGAGGTTACTGAAATGGCAGTGGTGTCTGTGGCTGCCTCCAGGCATCAGAGCAGAGCTGCTTGGGTGGCAGAGGTAGGGAGGTGTCTGCAGTGTGGTTCAGCCTCTCAGGACGTGAAGGAGAGAGAGGGGGGTAGTGAGGGAGAAGGAAGGTGAGACAGGCTGCAAGGAAGGGCACAAGTGGAGAGCAGAGATAGTAGACAAAGAGCACCCATGTTTCTGCTGATTTAACCAGCCCTCGGAAAATGAGTGGTTGGTGTTTTCCTGACTCCCACCATCAGGAGAGGCTGTGTGCTCATCAGGGAGCTCCTCTCCCACTTTCCCAGTCAAGGGAACAGGGGATATCTCTGCCCACATTGGCACCTCCCTCTCCTTTTGTTTCTTTTCTTCATCCTCTCCAACACTGCCTGGGCTGGACAGGGTATTGCAGGGAGCAGCCCATAGCTCTGTTTAGGGAAATGGGTTTCCAGTCTGGGCTCCCCTGCTGCCATCAGGAGTGGTGGCCACACGGCATTGCTGATGGCCATGCAGTAACTGGAGGAGCTGGACTGCTCTGGAGGAGCTGGACTGTGGCTCCAGCCACAGCTGCCGGGTGCCAACAATCCCCAGCCACCCCTTGCTTGAGATCTTGGACTCATCCCAGTGACCTGGAGCTGTTTGCCATGTTCCTGCAGAAGCCCTAGATTTTAATGCCAACTGAGCAGCTGTATAAATGTTTCATGACATTTCAGAGACAGAATAGATCATGCTGTTCAAACCTCTTCTTTCTGAGAGCATTCAAATAATACCTTTTCAGTTGAAGGGGACTTTATTTGCTTTAAAGATTTTATGATAATTTCCAGCAGAGGCCATCAGACAGCCAACCTGCTGCAGTCTTCCCCATCCCAGGATACCCTGCAGGCCAGTGTTCCCTTTTTCTCTGCAGGATGTTCTCCATCATGCCCACACTCCTCTGCATTCAGAGCTTCCCTGGGTCTTCAAAATCTTGCCAATGTTGAAGCAGCTCTTCTTGTGATTAACCAGCCCTTTCTAAATGCATGCAAGCCTGCACAGTGTCTGCCTGTCCTACTGGCTCTGGGCCACAAAAAAAAACTCCCAAAAGCTATAAGCATCATTGAATTTTTAATTGGCATGAACTGCAAAACTTCTGTGTGGAGATTATGCCATCTTCTTTGACGAGACTATTCCCTTGGCCTCAAAGTTTCAGGGAGAGACCCCAGACATCTAATGAGCTTCACAAAAGGCCAACAGGTTGATAGAAATGGGCTCCACACTGTTAAGTGGAAAAATTAACTTTAGAATCAAGTTGTTTGCAATTAAAAAAAAAAAATGGTTTGAGGTGTAGAGATGTTCACACAGTCCCAGTGACCCAGGAGGAACCAACTGAGATGATACCTGGGTGACAGGAGATGTACCTCAACTCTCTGAAGACTCCTGATGGAGATGAACTCCTGGTTCTCACTGTTCCCAAGGACAGCAGGAGCTATCAGGCTTCTGAGCAAGCCCAGAAAACTGTGACCCTGAGAGGAGGAGAGGGATTGGGCATTTCTGTCTTCAAGTCAGGTATTGTTCCTGCTGCAGGAATGTCCTGAAGGCAATTAGGTCACCTCGCCCAGTTAAAGCCCTGTCAAGGTCCCTCCTGTTCCAGACACGGAGATGGCAGATTGTCCTTACTTGCTGCAAGGCTTTTCGTTCCTGGGGCTTGTCCTCACACTGAGGAGTTTGCAGCCCATGCCCTGGAAACCTCATCGTCTTGCTGGGATGGACTCTGACTCCATAATCTCCCATTTACATTTTCCCCAAGGAGAAGACACAGCAAGCCTCTATCCTGCAAAATCTCACTTTGGGCCCTGGCAAGGATTAATTCTTCACTCTCTTTAGGTGCAGGCATGCACTGGCTCATCCCAGAATGGTGATGTCCCCAGGTCCCAGGAAGGACCTGCCAGTAGGAGAAGCATGACACTGAGGGGCATCAGAAGAGCAGCAGCACGGGGCACCCAGCACAGGATCAGTCTCTCCCAGCACACTCCCACAGCACACAGTAGCCCAGCTTCTCCTGGAACATGCTTTTCTGTTTTTCCCCCCAAATATATTCAAGCACATTATTATGAAGTACAATTATGAAGATATATTCTCCCCCCAAAGCTCTGAAGCCTGGGAAAGAGGCTGTTAAATGCCGAAACATTTCCTTTGCGTTCCCAGATGAGGAGCCAGCAGTGAGCAACACTCAGTGCTGGTGAAATGAGAGCACTCTTACATGTCGTCTGGGCTAAAAGGCAAAGTCCTTTTCTGCTCTGCCCCACAAAGTAAATTCCAATTAGTGAGAAATATCACTCAAACATTAGCCTTTCTTTGTTTAAAAACAAAGAATACATCATTGCTGATAAGAATTTAAAAACAAATAAACAGTGGTTGCTATTTGCATGAGACCTACAAATTAAGTGCACTATGTGCAGCCATAAAAGAAGCCCAAATTGATCACAATCTCCTTTCAGAGTGGTGCAAACATTAAGACTAATGTTCCTGAAGCAAATGGCTGCATGAAGAGGGCTTTCTTAAAACCAGTGTGGGTCTTGCCTCCCTTCTGGCAGACACTGGCCTGTTCCTTACCCCGAATCCTCACAGTTCATTTTTGTAACCTCTTGAAAAACTTACCTTTCAGTATCTTTCTTTGGAGACTCTCATACATCATGGCTTATTCTAGGTTGCCACCAGCCAGAGAGGAGTTTGAAGCTCAAGCCTGGTGTTACAGTGTGGTGAATGGTATGAAGAGACTGGCCAAGTCTTGGGTGGCGTTTATCATAGGTACGGAGAGAGTTGCTTTAACAAAAAAATAAAACCAAAACCAACAAAAAAGCAGGGTTTGAATGGATGACGCTGAGTCAAGGGCCCACAAGACAAGTCGACAAAATCCTGTGAGGAGAAGCAAAACCCAAGATTTTCTTCTACTTCCCCCATAGCCATGGGAATCAGTTGGGGTTCCTTGGCAAGGGACATGGTAGGAGACACAAGCCATGCTGCAAACTCTCTTGGTGTTGCAGCATCCCTAAAGCCAGCCAGGCTTTTTTTTCCTGTGTGATCTCTCCCTGTCATCTGTGCTCCTGCTGGGGTCCCAACACCCACATGGACTTTCTGCACCTACTCATGGTGCTTCCACTCTCCATCTCACCTCTGAGTAGGAAAACCCCAACTCCACTACTCAAGGAAGGTCATAACTCCAGATGACATTTTATTCTACGCAGCACTATTGAGTTGATAATGGTCTTAATCCATCTCTTTGGTGCTTCACCTCCAGCATCTAACTCCCTTAAAATTCCCTTAAAGCCATTCACAGGCATGGAGCTGATGCCATCTTCCCATTGTCTGAGCATAGCAAAGACTTCAAAGCTGCTGTTCTGTAAGATTGCAGCAAAAAAGGACATCTTTAATAGCAAGATGATAAGGCTTCCAGGTTTCAAAGTCAGGAGATGTGAATGATTTCTTTTCCTAAAGAATTAAGCCCAATGAAAATGCAGTATTTCCTTCAGAAGCACAAGCTCCCTCTTAGCCAAAAGGACAGAGAATGACACGTGATCAGAGCTGCCAAAAAGCAAAATGCTCATGGTGCTTCTGCAGGGAGGGTTTGCATTAAATCCTGTTTTATTTCCAACAGCTCTGGAGATTCTCCTGCTGGAAGCATGGGGAGACAGGCAATGTGGAGGCAGCACGATGCATTTTTTTAGCCAGAACAACATTGCTATCAAAGGCAAATCCCAATTAATAGAAATTCATAATTTCTAAAAGTCAACCTATTGGGCCAGGCTAGGAGGGGTTACAGTACTAATTACTACTGATTATTCTGAGCTGCTGCTCCTCCCCTGGGGCTACATCAGAGATACTTGCAGGGAGGAGCTGCCTAGGAGGTGCACTGGAGCAGGGACTTCTGTCAGGGCTACCAGCTCTGCCCAGCGCAGGGTCGGCTCTGCCCTCCCAGCCTTCAGCTGCAGCTCTGTGGAATGTTAGCACAGGGTTGGAGCCTCAGCCCTGGATGGGGCACCACAGAAAAAAGGGGGAGTTTGTCTTTTTTCTTTAGTCAATGTAGGGTGTGCCCAAGGCTTTGATTTTTGATGTGCAGGTGAGCGGTGCCAAGTAGAACAACAGGAGGACTCAAGTTCTCTGCATTCACCATGGGTGAGAAGAAGCAGTGGACATCTCACAGATCTCATCTCCCCAGCTCAGGAGCTGCTCCTGATGGAGATGCTCTCCCAGCTCTGGCACAGATGTCCGGTTTGCATGGACTGGGAAGAAAATCCAATGTTCATATTCATGTGCAGAGTGTTATGGCATGCCCTACTAGCCCGTTGCCTGGTCTCAGTGATTTCTGCCAGAAAAGAGCAAAAGGCTGTTTCTGGGCAGGAACGTCACCACTGAGCATCCTCCCAGCTGGGCAGCATCATCTCAAAGCAGGGCTGGGAAAGCTCAGAGACCCCAAACATGGAGTAAGGACCTGGATGGAAAGGGAGGCTTAACACAATACAAAGTACCTAGTCCCTGCAGAAGACCTAGCCAGGCTGGATGGGCAATGCTGGACCAGGGTGGGGCTGCTCCACATGCTGATAAACCTGCACAGCACAGACTGAACTGATAAGGACAAAACCTGTTGCCTGTGAGCCAGAGTTACATCTGCAGGCTGTGATGGATGTAAAACATTTAAGTCAGAGCACAGCAGCCCCAGAATAGCAAGCCAGCCGAGCACTCTTCAATCCACTTTATTGATTTATTCCCTTCACTCCCCTCCTTAATGCTCCTCTCAGCTCTACGTGGCTCAGTGCAGCACAAATTAACAGAGCCCACAAAAGCCCTTTGAAGCCATTCCCCTGATTAACAGGTCTGTAGTGCTGAAAGATATCTTCATTTTAATAACCTGGCACTAAATGGATTACAGCCACAGAACCGAATTCACGTCATTCCCCAAGGGGAGAAGTGGCACATATTTTTGTATGCTGTGGGAATTACCAAAGATCGGGACGAATGACTCAAATAAGGATAAAAAAGGGGAAAGAGGAAAGTTAGGAACGGAAGGACAAACCACTGCAGGGACTGACTGGAGGCTCGGCAGAGGTGCTGGCAGTTGCCAGTGGTGGCCCTGGCCTGCCTGCTGTGCCTGCACGTCCTGCCTGTGGCACTGCCATCCCTTGGGCCACACAGGTCTGGCTCTGCTGTGGCACTTGCCCAGGGACAGCAGCTGCTGCAGCCCTGACACTGGCTCCTTTCATCCCTCTTGCTGGAACAAACACATCCATCAGCACACAGCAGGACAGGGACACACACCTCTCTTGGCGCAGCCCCAGGACTTACACAGCTTCTTTTTGCAATGCCATTGGAGTTTGTTTTTTCTTTCTGGCCATGGTAAAGCTGTCTCTGCTGGAGGGAACCTCAGGGCACTTGTGGTTAAGCTGAAGTACCTCCAAGCACTGAGCATGAGTCTCACCCATCAATGTCCCAGTTCCCACCCACCTGCTCATTAGCTTGACACCATGAGTACAAGCCAGGCTGGTAGAAGAGCAAAGAAGACCCACAGTATGGGGCAGGGAGCTGGTGTCCAGTTCCCAGCTCATCAAAAATCTCCATTTTCACTCTTTCATCAGGACTAAAAATACAAGAAATGCCAGGATTTGTTCAGGATGAAAACCCTCCCTGCACAGAAGGTCTGGGCGTTATTCAGAGACCTGGGAGCTAGGCTTGAACTTACTGGCCTGCCAAGCACTTGACTCTTGGATTTAATGAATGTAATGGCTTATTGGGCCTGGCTGAACCTCCCACATCTCTTCAGGAATATGTACAGGTGGTTTTGTGTTTCTGAGGACGGATAAGGACAGCAAGTGACTCTTTCTTCCAGCTGTCCCACACTGCTGGGACTGAGGCAGCTCCCCTGGCCATCTTGGCTGCTGCTGGTCTCACCTCCGTGGCCACATCATCACCCCAGATAACCTACAGCCATGGGAGGGGAGGGAAAGCTCCAGAGTCAGCTTGCAAGGTAAAGACAGACAGATTATAAGGTGTTTATGTTTTTGCAAAATTAAAGTCTTGAAGGCAAGACAGGTTTATGTTGGCAAAGAATTAATGGCTTGATGTAGCACAAGGGGACAGCAAGAGCAGAGAGAGGGGTCATCTATCAGCATGCACTGATGGCATAAAGGAAAGAGATGCAGGCATAAATCAGGTCCTGTGCAGGAAATAAGCAGGATGGATGACAGGCAGTAGCTGGTGATCTCTTATTCCCACAGTGCAGCAGAAGATACCGAAAATATGGCTGGGTGCTTCTAGATCTTGTCTCAGCAAGAATATTGCAGGTATCTCTGGCCTGGGTGAAAGCTTGGCTGCATTTGGAGTCTGCCAGGTCCCATGGATAGGACAGCAGAGCAGCTCCATGCATGTCTACACACCCAGCAAGGATGCTGTGAGGGTTGCAAGACCCATCTGAGGCTGAGAGGGACCTGGGTGTTTCACTCCCATTCTCTGGAGGTGCCTGTGCCCAGGCATCCTCTCTCCATCTCTAAAGGAAAAGAGCCCAAACTGCAGCATCCCCAAGCAGAGGAGGTTTATCTTCCCTTGGACAGTAGCTAGAGCAGACTCAGGTTAATGCTGCCATGAACAGATCCTTTTGCAAAGGACCTTCACAGGGTGGCCATGTCCCAGCTCATGCTGGTGCCAACACATGGGTCCTCCTAGTGTCTTCATATCTCTCTCCCTCCCTGCTGTGCTGCTCCTCGCTCAGGCATAGCTTTGGAAACCCAGGCACTCTCCTGAGGGAGGCAAAACAGAAACCAGTTTGCTCCATGGGCTTAGGCTCGTCTCTAGTTTGGAGCTCAATAGTTTTAAGATTTTGGGCCCGATTTTATCTGGTTATCTTCCAGACTTCCCCAGAGCAGTCTCCTGTGCTGCTCTGCACTTCAAAGGGAAATGAGACCTTACACATTTAATTGAAGCCAATTTCCTCCCTGCTGTTGGGTTGGTGAGGGGGGATTAATGGGGGCCAAGACTCAGTCCTCCCAAGACACCCAAACATTTCAACACATGGGGCAACCCTGGAAGGGTGGAAAATACTCGATGGGAAGCTGGAGGTGACTGAGGCTGATCAGGAGCAGCTGAGATACATAAATCTCTCAAGCCATCAAGAGCTGCTACTTCTCCCTCCTCCACCTTTATTTAAGCTGTGTTTTTTGAATGAAACCTGAAGCAATTAAACTCTCTTTCATCAGATGTCCTGCCTCCAATTTACCTCCTGCTTAGCAAAATCACAGGGAAAGGAAGGATGTGGGAGGCTCCTGCAGCCTTGCCTGGGGCTCAGAGCCAGCCCAGCCACATCCCACCACCCTGGTGCATCCCTGCAGCCTCCATTGCATTAGGCACCAGCCCTTGCCCATGGGTCACCTCATGGCTTTGGAGGGAAGATAGCTGCTGGTGAGAAAGCTGGAGAAGTGTCCTGCAAACTGGGGCATTCTTCACTCAATGTCAGCCTGGTGCAGCAAGGAGGGAAGTGGGGTTGTGGGACACAGAGGCAGGGGGTATGCTCACAGCTATGGATGAGGGATCAGCTCCCATGCAGCTCCTCAGTCCTTCTTCCCCTTCTCACATGGGTCAGATCAGGACATTATCTTCATTGCTTGGGTCCATGAAATACTGTGTCACCATCTCCTCACCTGGGTACTTGTCCATGCCATTCCTGGAGGATGCAGAAGGGCTTTTGCAGAGGGGGATGAGGGTGTCAGTGTGATGCTGTGCCACTGTTCTTGCTGCTCCTAGGAGGACAGGGAATGTCACAGCTTTGCAAATCTCCTGCGATACTCAAGCCTTCACTGCCTGTGATAAAGCAGACCTGGTGATACATTATACCTTGACCAAAAAAGCTGTGAGATGGGAGGTTGGGAGGTTGTTTGGACAGTGTCAGGGTTGCTCCAAGGCCACTTGAGAATCAGCCCCCACCAGCAACTGGCCAGCGCAGCCCCTGCAGGGACCCAGCCCCTTCTCCTCCAGCTCCTACCCCCCAGAGCTGTGGTGTTGAAGCCTCCCTCCTGGCTGGGGATGAACTTCTGCTGGTTTATCCAACCCACCAACCCACCCTGACCCTGATGTTCACCTGCTGACAAGCACCGGGATGCAGCTGGTCCGAACTGCCATCCCCACTCCTCACCCCCAAACGAGGGAGGACAAATCAGCCCAAGGCTGGCAGTTTTGGGGGTTACTCAAAAGGATTTTGGATACCACAGGATCACCCGCCTGCTGTCACATGGGCAGCTACCTCACTCCTGAGCACCTACCTCGTGACCTGGGGAAGATGTGCCATTGCCATGCCAGCACCGGGGGGGACGGCGGCCAGGGGAAGCAGGAGCTTGATTTCCCTGAGCAAAGCACCCCCTGCTTTTATTTTACTTTGCAACCTCAGCCTAAACTCATCCCCTGCTGCGAGGCTGAAGCCCACAACCATTAACCCTCCAGCTATAAAACATGACTCGGTGTTTAACAACCACACAGCGAACCACAGTGAGCCTAAAAAAGGCACTGAAATTCCAAAGCCGAGGACTGCAACTGGTATTAATTAGTTCTTCCTCTGACAACTTTTTTTTGGTGCCACCAGGTGGTAACAACGTGTATCTCAGCAATGTCACCAGGAGCTGGCTGTGCCCTGATGCCACCCAGACTTAAACCACTGATGGGTGGAAATCAAGCTGCCCTATGTTGGGGCATCCATCTCCAGGGAGTGACAGCAGAGCATAAATCCTCCTTGGAGCATTGCAAGGCGACAGGGGGACTTGTTTTGAAGGACAGAGGTATCTTTTCCTGCCACCAGGTGTCAATTTTCTCCGGTGGCCCTTGGAGAAGGGCTTTGGGTGAGCACTGTGTGACAGCGTAGAGCAGAGAACCTCGGTGCAGCCTGCCTCGACTGACTGCTCCAGTGATGGAGTGCTGTCCCAAGTGTCCCTGTCCCCAAAACAGGGCATCGGGGCTGTGGGGACACTGGGAGGACTGGGGACATGGCAGGTTCTCTCCTCAGAAAACGTGAGCCTGGTTCCCAAGCAGGGAAGGTAGGAGGAAGCTGGAAGTAGGGAAGGGCAGGAATGACCTCAGCGATAAACACTCCACGATAAAGCTGCTTTCTGGGCTTTTTGGCAGCTCTTATTGTCCCCAGGAGAGCTGAGCTGCACAGAGCGCTTTTCATACGCTACGTCCTGCCCGTCCTCCTGCCAGCCCTGGCCTCACTGCTGCCCCTCTGTCTCTCATCAGGCAGAAGGTCCTGGCTTTATTTTTTTAAGGTGGAAGAAAGTGAAAAACCTTTGATGCCAGGAAGTGATGGAGAACATTTTTGGCTCCCAAAATAAACCAGAAAGTTTTCCAAGCGTCTCCTCTTCTGCTGCAGCTCCCCTACTTCCCTGTCCCTCTCCTGCCTGGTCTCCCCTCACTCCCACCTCCCTGACCAGGTGAACTCCTCAGCAGAGCCAGTTGTCATCTTTTCAACACCTCGTTTTCCCTCTCTCCCCATGCTTGAGGAGTGACTCTTTCCTGTTTACACACCTTGGGCTCTGAGGCAGGAGGCGAAACAAAACCAGCTTTCATCCAGCGGAGATAGAGCAGCCCTGGTTATGATACTCACCCCCTCAGCTCTCCCATCCATGTGCCCATCATCTGCCACCCTGGGGTGGCCGAGACCCCCTTTTGAGAAGCACAGGCTGCTGATGGCCACCTTGGGGCTGGGCCTCCCTGCCCTGTTTCTACTGAGATTGATTAGAGCTGGGTCCATCCCAGCTCTGCCCCACACACCCGGGCATGGAGAAACAGCCCCACTCCTCTGCTGCTGCTGTAGCAGAGCTTTTAATTGGAAAGAAAAACTCTCCCACCCCACTCTCATGTAACAGGATTGTTTCTGTCCAACAGTTTTGCCTCGGGGCTGTGCTCTGGGGACTTTCACAACCACTTCGTGTTTGCAAAGACGTTCAGACGGAGCCTGCCCAGTGCCGGCAGACACAGCACATCCCTGTGTGTGCATGGAGCCATGGCCCACGCCAGAGCCTCTGTCTTCTACTGGTCCTGTGCCTGGGAATGAGACCTTCTCCACCTCCTTGATGTCCTCCAAGTCCCACTGAGCAGTTCACGGCCTTGCACCTGGGTTAAGCAGGGGTGGTTGAACAGACCAGTTTGCTCCACCTTACAAAATTCCAGGCCCTGGATCCTGCCAGGTGCCTCCCAGTTCTCAGGACCTGGAGACCAACAGCCCCCATACATACCTTTCCATGCCAGAACCATTGCTGGGTTTGGCAGGTGTATGTGAGAACACTGAGGCACCCAGAGCAGCCATCACCCTCAGGGCACGCTGTGCCCAAGAAGGAGACCCAGGAACTGGCTCTCGACCACCATCAGGAATAACCCAACACCAGTACTGGCTCCAGCACCAGGAAATGAGCATCACTTCTCCACCCCACTTCTGGGGCCAGGCCAGGTCTGTGGTATGGTTGTTGGTGGATGCTCCTTTATTCATAGCTCATCAAAGTCACATCTCCTCAGATTTGACAGCAAACATACAGATGAGGGAATGAAGTAAACTTTGCTGAGCAGGGCGGGATTTTCATGCTACTTGGGGGACTGTGTCCTACTTTCTGGTGTTTCTTTTCTTCCCTGACAATACTCCAAGGGCAAAGCCTCTGAGGACACCCAGCCCTTGACCTTCTTCAGCAGGCAGAGCTTGCTGAGACACAACCTCCCTGACGGGCCCCGGGCTGGCGTCTGAATTAAGGATGCTGATTGCACTCAGATTCTAATTTACTCAACTTGCTACTAGGAAGTCATCAGAAAAGACGTTTTAAAATCATTCAGGGAAAACTCAAAGCATAAAATTTTAATTGCCACCTTGTGAAATAAGGTTCTCCAGGGCTGGCCAGGTCTGATGTTCTGCCAGGGGTGGATGGGGATATGCTCTTTGCTAGCTTTGCTGCTGTGGGGAGGATGGGGATGGCAGATGACGGGCTGCTGTTGGTGCTGTAGGACTCTGATTTCTACAAACAGTTTAGGGAAAACCTTTTGCCTCTGACACCAACAGCAGGCTGGGGTGTTGAGCAGAGCCCCATCTCCCAGCACAGCCCAAACTTTCACCTCTTTAGCAAAACCCTTCTGATATTCATAATACATGCCACCTTCACTGCTGGAGCCCAATTGAATTATTCATAGTAACCTGTTTAATAGAATAATTCTGCTTGGTTTCAGGCTTAAAAATGCCTAAGAACAGCTTTCAATTTTGATGATGTAATTCAAAACATAGAATGAAAAATATCTGGGCCAGTCCCTGAGCAGTGTGACTAAGGAAAGCTGGCTGCAGGGGCTGGCTGTGCCTGGGCACACAAGCCAGCCATGGGGCACTGTGGCTGCCCCTTGGCATGGGGGCTCATACTAGGGTCTGCCCATCCCCACGGGCATCAACATCACCCATTGGGGTCTTCACATGGTGACCTGCAGGGTCATGGTGCTCTTCTACAAGAGCAGTCCATGCTTTTGAAGCCCTTTTTTCCACACTTTTCCTGCCCCCCCTTTTTTTAATAATGAAATCAAATTACGCTTTCTGCAAGTATGTTCTTATATTTGTGGATAAAGTCTGACATAGATTATCTAAGGTAGGGATTTGAGGCAGGCACCCAGCAAACTTTCAGAAAGGGGAATTAGCCCAGCCCCTGCTGCCATCAGCTCAGGCCCTGCTAATAGATGCTTTTGCCCTGGGGCACTGCCAGCGTCATCGTGTGCCAGGACACCCTATCTGCTTCTTCAGCGGGTGGATAGCTCGTGGTTTGGGTGAGCAACATCTCCGTGCCTGCCCCTACAGCTTCCTGCATTTGGAACTAATTCCTCTGACAGCTGTTGCAAGCTACTGACTTCAGAAGCCAGGGCTGAACTAGGGGATGATTATTTCTGCTGCAGCCAAAAATATGTTAGACCTTCGGTTTGTCTTGAATATTCATATTAAGCATCCCCAAACTGAGGATATTGGAAAGAACAAGCCAAAGCCAACCCAACCATCAGGACAGCCCATGCCCATGCAGCCTGGCAGCATTCCTCTGCCTGCAGGCAGAGCCCAGCATCTAGCCCCAGGAGCCTTTGGAGTCACCTGTTGCTGCTGGGCTGCCAGCACAAGGGAGTGTCTGTACATACATAGATGAAAATCAAAAATATCTGTATTACGTGTGTGAGTGGAAGAGAGAAAAAGAAATTCCTTTGGCATACTTGTGATGTGAAGCCTCTGCACCATGAGCTTCTGGTGCTGCAGATGTACCTGGGAGCTTTGCCTTCTCCCTTTTCCCTCGTCTAGCTGTTTGCTAAGGAGTGTGCTAATATTGCTGCTTGCCTGTAGCAGAGATGACATACCTACCAAGCAGATCTGCAGTGAAAATTGGTTGGTCCTTTTCCCTCTCCCTCTAAACCCACTGAGATCTCAAAGAACTTCTGTAGTAACGATGAGTGAGAGGTCCCTGCCTTGACCCCCTCCTTTTTTCTCTAGGCAGAGACTGAATATGATGCCACCATATCCTCTTGAAAACATGATTCCATAAACTCTTCAACTATTCCTGCTGGCTCCCTGAACACACACAATAGGAGGATAAAAATCCTTACAAATGTGCATTCTCTCCAGAGCCACTTGCCTTTTTCTGCAAACAAAAGGACACCACTGGTTTGAAAGGCTGGGAGCAGAACTGAGGGGGACCCCATTAGAAACCCCCAACAGTGAATAGAGTATTGCCAGTCCACAGGCAAAAAACACATTAGCTCCTCTGTGCAGCAAGGAGCTCCCAAGGTCTTGATATGTTATTCCAGCTCTCTGCCTTCATATTTATACCACACTCCTCTGAGCACCAGCATGATGCTGCAGATGAGAGACCATTTCTGTTTGAAATACTCCCAGCTTCTTCAATCCCAGGGTGGGAAGTGGACCTGCCTTTCTGAGCTCTCAATATCTCCTCCAGGCAAAGCAATCCCTTTCTCCCTCTCCTTCCCAAGGTGCCAGCCAGCTCTCCCAGATACAGAAAGGCTGACAAAGCCACAGATTTTTCTTGCCTCCGTTTGACCCACCAGTGACAATGCCTTATTCCAGGGAAACAGCAGCAAAGGGAATTAAAGCCCAACAATGTTCCCAGGCCTTCAATCTACTGTGCAAATAACCCCAGCATGTGGCTTGCTTGGCCTCATCAGCTTGGAATTAATATTAATTCCAAAATGAAAGTAGATTGGCATCCACTTTGCTACTCACACGAACTTGGGTTGGGTTATTAATCTCCATCTGAAACAAAGCACCTTGCAGTCTTGTGTCCCAATGCAAAGGACCAAGTGAAAACCTGAGATGTATTTTCTAGGTAACTCTTGCTTTGTTTGTTCCAAAGTCCTGCCCAAGTGCATATGCCTGTGGATGGCAGGAAGGGAAAGCACAGAAGTAATTTATTTTTTCAACTTAAAATACAGAGATGGTCACCAGAAATGTCTGTAAAAACATCAGGGAATCCTGAACACCTAAAGACAGGCAGGGAGGAAAGAAGACCTGCTCATCCATGCAAGAGTGGCCCAGGACTTGGAGAGGAGCCATGTGCCATGGCATGACAAATTATTCCATATGTACAAACTAACCTCAGCATGAGAACAGCCCCTGCACTCTAGCAGCTCTGGGGTTTGGCCTCGCTGGGGGCAAGAGGTGGTCCTGGGTGGGGAGAGCCTGTGGTTGGAGGTGGCAGATGGCTGGATCTCCAGGGACCCTGGCAGCAATCCCACCAGGGTTATTCTGATATGTGGGATTAGGAGCAGCCTAAATCCTACCCCAGGCTAATCGGAAGGCAAAGACAGCTCGAAGCCTTTCCCTCCCTCCTGAGAGCCTGCTCTGACTTCTCCTTGTTCAGATCCAAAAGCACAGCCCAGAATTAGCTAAAAAAACCCTGGGGTTTGTGTTTAAAACAAACTCACATAAATTCATACCAGATAACATGTGAAAATCTTATAAATCCCTCTGCCCCACCCCTCCCCCACTCCCCACAATTACCTGCAGATCAGAGTTAAGGGGTGCTGGGTGCTGAGCAGAAGCCCAGGCTGGCAGAGGAAGACAGACAGTCCCCAACAGAGACACGGCCTCACTCCTCTCCCAGAGGAACATCACAAGTTTGCAACTGGAAATCAGAAAATTACTCTGCCTTCCCCCTTATCCTTCCTCTGAGCAAGCCCCCGGCCTTATACAATTACTTATCTGTTGGTAAAAGGCAAATCAAATCTCATTAGGGTGAGTCTAGTAGTGGAAGGCTGGGTGGGGGCTGTCAGACCTGCACTTGGCAAAGCCATCCAAACCAGCAGCCATGTGCTTTCCTTTCCCTCAGGTGCTCCTGTCCCTCCCTCCAGTATCCCTGAGCATCTTCTAACCAACATATCAATTAAGTCACACTTTGGCTGGTGTGTGAGTGCACAGTGGACTCTATTGATCCTAAAGCCCTGCTGTGTACTGAGTCCTTAATGGCCTCAGATGAGCCATCCCAGCCAGGGAAGCTGGAGCTTCCAGCATCTGATGGATCAATAGCTTTCATAAGCCAGACTGAAAAATAGGGGAGAGTAATAATGGTAACAGGAATGCTGGGCTACACTTACAGAAGAGAAACAATTTGAGGAGGACCAAATAGCAACATTGATCATGTCACTATTTTCCCATTTTGATCTTTCTTTGCAAAAGTATCCAGATAACTCCAGACAATACAAGCCTCTATTGAAGCTGCCGTGCAATTAGAGGCTGTACAACATATTACTGCTCTTTACATTTCGAGTGTGCTTATGCTATTTAGAGATAACACTTGCTTTAATTAGATAAATTGCCTGGGCAGTCCCTCTGTCTCCCCTATCCTGCTCTGACAAACCCTTGTCTTGGGAGGGAGAGGTGAGCATCTCCTGCACACAGTGAGTCCATGGGAAGGGGGCAGAGATGCTCCCCTCTTGCCTTAGACATCAGTGACAAAGCCACTGGGTGCTGCTTGCTGAGCAAACCTGGCACCCAGCCCCAAGAACATCCCCTGCATCCGAGTGGGACAAATTTCAGGGCAGTTTTAACACCGTGCAAACACCACCCTGGAGAAGGAGCCTGGACACAATGTGAGCTGTGATAGCCCAAGGACACGAGGCAGTGCCCATGCTGCAGAGCCCTGGGGGGGATGCTGCTGTGGGGCTCTGCTCCTCAGCACTGTGCTTAACAACAGCCTCAATTCTCCCTGCCCTGCCCTCACGGTGAGAATTGGTTGGCAGAGCGGATTTTCTGGCTTACCGACATAGCCATCCAAACAGGGACAAGCTCAAGCTTGTTGAGATGTTCTCATCCTTAGGCTGGGAGTCCAGAGGGCAGCCAGAACCACTCCACTGGTATCTGCACGGCTCTGGTGGCATGGCCCCACCACAGCTGGCTGCTCAAGAGTGGCGAGTGTCTGCTGCAGCAGGCTGAAAAGTGCTGAGAAGGAAACCCACCCTATTCTTGGTGGTACCTGAACAGATGATATCTCTTGGAATATACCTGACTTGGGTTGGTTGGGTTGGTTTTCTTTTAGAGATCCGATCTGCAGGTGTTGACAAGTTTTGCCAAATAACATCAGGACTAGGTTTTTCTGCAGGATGCACCAAGCAAAGCCTGAAACTTGGGGCTATAACAGAGTCTTGCAAGGAGTGTGTTTGGCCTGTCAAGGAGTTAATAAAGTTTATGGAGTCTTTGAGCTATCAGTGTCTGCCTGATCCTTCATCAAGGTCTACAACAACACTGCCAGGAAAATACATCTGCATGTCAGAGGTGACCGGTGAAATAATACAGGATGACAAATACCAGGGCAAAGATGGCAGCAGGGCTGGGTGGTGAGGAGGTGTCCTTTGTGAGAGCTGAGGCAAATCTGGAAAATTTTAGCTTCAAAGGAATGACTTGCAGAAACTGTCATGAAAATTACTATCAGGGCAGAGGCAATCAAACCACAGCAGAGCTCCGTGGTTTGGGAGAGGTTTATCTCCCATCTAAAGAAGAATCATGTCTTGTCACAGTAACCGATGTATTTGCTCAGTGGAAGGACCAGAGATGTCATAAGATGGCAAAGCCCAGGGAGACCCCAGCAAGAGGAGATCTGGAGGTGCCAGACCCAGCCCCCTTCATGTCATGTACAGGAATGCTTATTTATGCTTCAATTAATTTCTCCACCTGTTGCTGTCATGGCTGAGAACAGCAAAGGGACATAAAATTGAAGACAGACAAAACCAACCCCCCATCCCTCCTGAAGCCTCATGTGGTGTGTACTTGGGCTTGGGGCTCTCCTCTGGTTTTGTCTTATTGGGCTGGCACAGGTGGCAAAAGCAGATCCTGAGCAAATCTCCACATCCGCCTCCTCCTGAGGGGTCCATCAAACTGGGGCAATCCTGGGAGAAGTTAAACCCTTGGTGCTCTACCCAAGCAAACAAACTTGTGAAACGTCTCCTCTTCCCTCTGTCACTTCAATCCCATCCACTCCATAGAGCCATAGGGAAGGAAGTGGCCATCTGTTTGGAATTTGCTTTGAAAAGGAAAAGAAAGCAATCTGCTCCGACAGCATCTCCCTGTGCCTGTTACTCATCTGCTGATCCCTCTGCAGCTTTGGCACAGGGAGCAACTCAGTAACGATTTTTCAGAAAACCAGAGTCCAGGAGAGAGCCTGTTTTACAATTATTCTTCAGTTACATAGGTAATTTTAACTGGGATTAGCTGATCCTGTAGAGTAATTGAAGCCAGGAGGTCTGGGGCTGCTGCACTGTTATTATCACCATATGCCACTGGCAAAACAATGGGTGATGGCTGTCTGCTAAAGTGCTTTTCAAACCCTCTAATTCAGTCTTTCCAGGTATGAAGGCAGAGCAAAATTTGACAGGCAGGGAGGGGGGGAGAAAAACGTACAGATGAATAAACAGAAAAACAAAATCAATTGAGATGGACAAAAGGGATGGCTGGAGAGGCATGAGGAAAGAGTCTGCCTGGGCTGAACTACAGAGTGAGCAGAACAACCTCTATTTTCAGCCTGATCCCCAAGCAGAGTTAATGGCCATTTCTTACAGAAGGACAGCACTCATTATTTCCACCTTTGGATGAAGAATCATCATAGGTTCATAGAATGGTTTGGGAAGGGACCTTCTAGATCATCCAGATCCAACCCCCTTGCATGGGCAGGGACACCTCCCACTAGACCAGGTTGCTCCAAGCCCCATCCAACCTGCCCTTGAACACTTCCAGGGATGGGGCAGCCACGGTTTCCCTGGGCAACCTGTTTCAGTGTCTCACCACCCTCAGAGTGAAGAACTTCTTCCTAATGTCTAACCTAAATCTCTCCTCTTCCAGTTTTAATCCATTCCTCCTTGTCCTCTCACTCCCTGCCCTTATCCGAAGTCCCTACTCAGCTTTCCTGTAGCCCCTTCAGGTACTGGAAGGCTGCTGTGATGTCTTCCTAGAGCCTTCTCTTCTCCAGGATGAGGAACCTCAATTCTCCCAGCCTGTCTTCATAGGAGAGGTGCTCCAGCCCTCTGATCATCTTTATGGCCCTCCTCTGGGCTTGCTGCAGGAGTTCCATGTCCATCCTGCAACTAAAATGATGGAAAACACCTACTCTCCTTGTCTTGTCATACTTCGGTGTGTTCACAAGCTCCACAGCAGCATCAGGGGTCAGCAGCCCCAGCCTTGGCTGTAGGGTCTCTGCCAGCTTACCCAATAAAAGAGCCTTTAGTGTCTCACCAAGTATTGGTGCTGACCACCCTGCAGTGCAGAACAGCTGAGCCTGCCCCTGCTGAGCCTTTTGACCCATGCCTGGCCCCAGAGGCTCTCTGCAATCAGCACCAGCTTGGCCAGGAGCTACCTTCATTGCTTGGAGGACAATGAGCTCCTTGGAGAAATCACCAGATTCCCCAAGCGATGGTTTCCTCAGAAAAGCCTGGGAACACAGGCAGGGGCAGAGGTGCAGAAGGCAGTGTAGAGGCAAAGCCAGCTGCACAAAACAGAGGGCTGGGAACTGTCTGCAGCCTCTTCTCACTGCATCCCTGCACGGCATTGAGAAAAATAAACAAATGAAGTTTTAGGACAGGCCAAGTGCAATTAAAGCAGCTACTTGCTTTAGATCTGGGGGACATTCCCCATGTAATTAGATTATGGCAATTCCCTCTCAGGTCCAGATTTTCTCCTAAAATACACATCAAGGTCCCTTTAACTCCACAATAGAGGGGGGTAAAAACCCAAAACACAATCAAGCGAAAATACAATAAAAGAAGAATTGCTTCTACTGGAATTATAAACAGCAGCGATTGCTGTGATTGTGCAGTAATCAAGGCCAGGCAGGGCCCTGCCTCTTGCTATTATCTCTCCCACTAATCCCCAATGTGTTTCCCATTTGTGTTGTTCTGGATCTCCACACCGAGCAGCCTGGGCAGGACCTGCAGCGCCAGAGTCTCCTTCCACCCCAGGACACCCTGCTGGCCTTGGGGCTAGGGCCAAGGTGCTGGAGAGGCTGTCACCTCTGTGGGCACAAGGATGTACCCATGTACCCACTCAGAGCATCCCCTCACCACAAGCGCCAGAGCTGGATGCCCAGCAGCACATCCCAAACCCTGAGCTGGGGAATAAGAGGTGGAGAGGAAAAGGCCAACGTTTCAAGCCTCACAGATCTGTTGTCTCTTTTTCTAGGGTCAGAGGGGGGATGCTGTGTCCCTCCTGCACTCCCACTAGGGGGGGGGATGACTGAGGAGCAATACAGCAACCTTCCCCACCAGCACAGATGACAGGAGCAGGACCATCCCATCTTCTTATCCTCATTTTCAAACAGGGTCAGAGGGAATGAGGGACTCTACAGGAGAAGTTTCATAGTGACTCGTTTCTTTGCAAAAACTAACTTGTTCCCAGCACAAACCCATTTGTCATGAAATAAGAAAAAAAAAAGTGAGTGATGAAGGAAAGGAATATCAGGCAATACCTGCCTTTGGTCTGACAGCAGTGCTGGTCTGTCCCTTTGCACCCTGGCACCCAGCTCTGGCACTGCCACTGCAGCTACCCAGGCACCACATGCTTGTCCTGGAGATGATCCATGATTCCCACCCATTCCATTCATCATTACGTCAATGTTTATTTGTCTAAACTCCAAGCTGGCAGTTTTAATTTTCGTTATTCCCTGTTTGTTATTCTTTGCCTGGAACGGTTTCAGCTCATCCACTTGGGGAGAAGATGGGCCCAGGGGGAGCTGGCACCCACCATACAGCTGGGATGACCTTCACCTGGGGAGGCAAAGGGGGGTTTGGACACCCATCTGCAGCACCGGCCGGACACATGGCAAAGAGCCCAGGCTGAAGTGAGAAGCTGGGGCTGACTGGTGTTTACACAGAAAAATGTGCAGATCATCACGGATGCCTGGAAGTCAGGAGGCATCACCCAGGCATGTGGGGCAGGCTGGGACCGGCACCAGGACCTGTGGGAGCAGGATGGGGGATGCCCGTGGCAGCAGCTTGGGGTGCTCCTGAGCCCTTCTGCCAGCATGGACCCAGAACAGTTCAGCTCCTGGCTCAGGGAAGAAAAGTGAGTGACAAAGGGGAGCCCGAGAGAGTTGGGAAGAAGAAGCAAACCTCCTTTTTGTTCTTTCATGGTAGAACAGAACAGTGGTGGTGTAGGGTTACCTGTGCAGGCAGGGAAAGGGCTGACATGCTGAACTCCAAACCTGGCAAGGACAAAGCTGGTGGGACAATGGAAAGGGAAGGCATGGGTCAGGAGAATGAAGTGGAGCAAAGCAGCTCCCTTGCAAAGCTCACAGAGAGACTTCCAGCATCCTAGCCTGGAGCAGAGGACAAGGCTTGCAGAAGAGATGGGCCAAGGACCTGCCTGAGTTATTGTCTGGAGCAAGAGACCCAGAGGATCTCTGTATATATCAGCGGGACTCCTGATGGGTACTGGCTGGTATTTATTTGACACAGGGTGTTGGCAGTCTGCTGGCCAGCAGTGCCAGGTAATCAGCCCATTTCCAAATTCTTAAATAATCCAAAGAGCTGTCACTGTTCCAGTGGACTGCACATCCCCACCCAGACCTGAAATCCAGGAGCTCCCAGCACAACTTAGGGCCAGGACTTGCCTTCCTTCAAAAGAGAAACCTCTTGGCAGCATCTCTGGCTCCCAGGGCAGTGGATGGGAGACTTCTCATTTTTTGAGGACATCAGCCCTTCTGCTGGTGGCAGCTCTGCCAAAGATCCTCTGGTTTTGCCAAGAGCAGGTTGACCTTGGGGGTTTAGTTGAACGTGTGCTGGGGCCACGTCCTGCTCACCATCCCGTGGCGGTAAAACCCCATGAGCTACATTCCCTCAGACACAGGGCTCCAGATTTACAGCTGCCTTCGGGGGTGTAGATCATGACCTATCCTCTCCCCAGCAGTGCCTTTCCACAGCTCAGCAACTTACAGTTTCCTTTGCAATGGTCTAGTGAAAAGCCCTAGACAAGCATTTCTCCTGGATGTTTTAGTGCCCAGCTCCAAGTTATTCCTGCTGGCCTGCATTTAAAGCCCTGCCTCCCTCTGCCTTCCTTTTTACTGAAGAGGAGAAGGAACTGAGGAACAAAGCAGGATGAAGGGGAAGGTGTGGGGAGAAGAGAGCTGGGATCAGCCATGGGTATCAGTTCAGAGAGATGTGGGCTCTCCTGCCCCAAAGCCAGGTTTCCCAGCTCAGCTCCAGGGCCACTGAGGTCAGTGCTCAGAGGGACAGGAACACCAAGGGGTACAGCTGATGGCATTGGGTGGCTGTCTATCTCCTGGCTCATTACCAAGCAGTGCCCAGCAGGGCAGCAGAGGCCACCAAGCAGTCAAAGATCTGTTCTACAGAGGTAAAGCTGAGTTTATGATCACTGTGGTCAGATACTAGTCCTTGGCAATAAGTTGCATCCTACCTCCTAGCTCTGTTCTGCCTAGGAAAATGTGTTCTTCACTTCCCATCCCAAATGGTTTTGTGGTGTTGAGATGTCCCTGACAGACTTGCCCCAAAGAGGGCCAGGTGCTGCAGAGGGAATGCTACTGCTTGGCCACAGGGATTGTTCAGCAGCTCGTGTACCTGTGGTTTTAGCAGCTGTGCCAACCAAAGCCTGAGAGAAAAAAAATCTGTGGGAATGTAGCTGAATTGAAACTTCAATCTGCTCTGTCTGGTTCAGTTCCTGTCATGGTGGTGTGTTCTGCACCAAGACAAGTGCATTTAGCCAGAAGAAACCCTGCTGGGGGCAGCACCTTGGGCCCAAACACATCTGTTGGCCAGCCATATTTCTCCACCTCTTGCTATTACGATTCTTTTTATCCACTTTGCATGTTTTACTAGGTAATCAAAGCAGTTGGAATGGGACTTTTATGGGACACTGATTAATTGAGCTCATATACAGTATTTCTCCAAGACTCACTTCCAGAGTCATTGCAGAGAAGGACCCAAGAGCCCATTGCAGAGCTAGGGATGGAAACTGCTGACATCAAATTACTCACTTCCAGTGACTTGAAAAAATGAGGGGCCATCACACGCAGACGTGTAGGTGGGGTGTGAGCTCCTATCAAGGGAGGACAGAGCATTGGACTGCTCCCCAGAGTCCATTTGCAGGAGTCAGAGCAGGGTATTGCTGTACCCACCAAGCAAGAACCACACGTTTGTCTGCAAACGTGAGCACAATGAAGCAGTTCAGCCTGTTTGACTTCTCTCTTTGGTTGTTTTGGTTTTTTCCCCTCACTCAATAAGGTCAGCATTACCCAGAAGGGAAAGGTTTCTCTTTTTGTAAAATACTCCGTTTCTGCTCATCTATTCTCCTTCCCTAAAGGATTGTCTTCCCAGCAGACTCAAACCTCCAGTGGCCTCCTGCTCGTCCTCCTGATCACAGGCATTGTGTTCATCTCAGTTTGGAGCAGGAAGATGTTTGACATGTCCTACCACCGGTGTCCAGAGCAGCTCCTGGGGCTGCACACTGAGTGCTTTGTGGGCAGTCCATCCCCAGAGTAAGACCAAAAAAAAAAAACAACCAACAAACAGCGAATTTGATAACCTGAAATATTAGATGAATTGAAAGGAAGTGTGATCCATTCACCAGCAAACTGTGAGCAATGTCAGCAGCAAAATTCTTTGAGTAAGCTATCCATCATGGATTATTCATTCATCTCGGCTGGTTATGAGGAAAGAGAGCATAACATAACTGAAAATGTTCCAGGGCCGATTATTTATGTCAGGGATGTTCTCCTCTGCAGCCTTAAAGCACTCGAGCAACAGTGTTTATCCCATTTTCTTTGGGAAAGTCCGTGGCACTGCATATGGGCAGAAGTAGAGAAAGTCTGTGCCAGGGCTGAGGTTGAATTTCCCTTTGTTGAGTTTCATCACCTTTATTTGTAGCTTCATCACTTTTGGTCCATTCCAAACAATATTTCTTCCCCTTCAGTGTTTACACCCATCTGATATTCCTAGACAGCTATTATGTTCCCTATTAGTCTTCTCTTATCCTAGCTATAAGTATTTACTTTTTTTAATCTTTCCCCATCAGCCAATCCCTCCTTCCTTTCATAATCTATGCTGTTCTTCTCCAAATTCCCTCCTATTTGTCTACATCACTCTTGTTTATGATTCTGAGATCTCATTTAGCATTCGATTTCTGCCAAAAAGAAAATGGAGCTTGATTGTTTTCGCTGATGACTGAAGGAGACATGAATTGTTGCTTGGAAAACAGTCCTTGAGACAGCAGTAGCTGAAAGAGAAAAAATAAAAGCAGCTCCATCAGGCAGACAAATACACAGATAGTATCACGTAGGCCAGCTTTGGCTAGATTGAATCTCAGAAGTGCGGCTGGATCGTGATGACAGTAATAGCCACCACGATTAGAGTGTTTAGCTTTTTAACAGAAATGTGAGTTATAACTCAGGCCCCGGCATAAATCACAGGGCCATGAGAAATCTCACAAAGGCAGGCATGCTCAACAAACCCATACGAAATTCCTCGTCCTTGGTGAAAGTACCAAAATTGCAACTTCCTTTGTACAGGACAATGTGTGTGTTTGAGTCGGACACAGCACGGAAAGGCACTGAGACCTTCAGCTTGGAAAGTTGTAACCTTTTTTGGAAAGGAACATTACCATTTGGTCAGAGAAGAAAGTGGCAAGGACAAATCAGGCTCCAAAACAATCTTAATCTAATGGAAGGGTCAAGCCTGGCCACCCCTGAGAGGAGGTCAGGACCTGCAGTCACTGTCCCTGCTGTTCAGAGCTGGATACCTCCCTGAATCAGCATTTGGGTTTAGGAGCAGTGGGGTGGTGCTGCAGGGTCCTCATCACTTCTGACCATCAGGCTACTTTATTTGTGTCTCCAAATCCTGATTTAGGGACCTGGTTTTGTTAATCTGAACTATCAAATACTGATGCATGGCTTCAGGCTGTAAATCTTCTGGTGGCTGATCTGCTGGGTCGAAGCGAGCAGCAGGCACCCATCCTGCATCCCCACGAGAGGAGAACCTGGCATGCAGAGCACCCACCATTTGAGATGGGCTGCCTGTTGGGAATGCCAGTCCCACGCTGGAGCACATGATAATCCCCCAGATCTGAGATCCAAATAATCCCACAAATTAAACAAGGAGGTAGAGGCTGGTTTCCCCTGGGAAGAAGCTACCTTCCAGTGACACCCAGCAAAGAGTATACTGTATCTCAGGGGGATTTCCATTTAAATGTTCCTTGGCAAAATGCCCTTAAAAAAGCTGCTGACGCCTCGTGGAAAGCTTTGAAAAACATGCTAATTAATTAGAAACAATGCAGCATCTCTATCGGCTCCAGGAGCCCCTGTGTTTCCCTCCCTCACATTCCTGTCACCACCAGAGATATTTGCATGAGAAGGGCAGCTTTGTTTCTCCGGACCCTCATCTGCTGCTCCTGCTGCTTATCCCTCCACCTGAAGTCAGGCTCCAAAATGTGGGACCCCCCAAGGCATCTCCCCAGCAACCCCCCTCCGGGGGCAGAGGGTTCCCAGGGAAGAGCCAGTTTGTCAGCACTGAGCAGGGCTTTGGACAGAGAGTGTGTGTAACCCCCAGGACCAGAAGCAATAAAGGAAGGGGGAATTAATTAGCATTCTTACTATGCACCTCATGTGCTGCAGTAGCATCCCAAAGCTCCCACCAGGACCAGGTATCCTGTATGCTGGGAATGTATAAACTTGTGGTAAAAAATGGTCCTTACTTCTGTAAATTAGAATTTACAGAAGGCTCTCCTAGAAGATGGAACATTTCAACAATCAGCAAGAACCCCTAATTTCTCTTTGCTTTTGGGGACTCACAGCCATCTCCCAGCACTGCTCTGGCCATCACCAAGGGCTGTACTAAAACGTCTGACACGTTAGCTCTGAAAATCACCAATTGCACTATGAAAAACAACATGGTGCTTCCTGGGGCTTCATTTCTATTTTGTTTGTCCTGCTGCTGTAAAATGGGACAGGGGGAGATGGTGGGATTCTATCACTCATTACGGGCACCAGTGACCTTTGGGTGGCTGATGAAATGTCACTGAACTTCTCCTGTAAGCAACAAAAGTAATGCTGAAGGTGTGAAAGAGAAACTTTCTACTCCTGGGATGATTCAGCAAGGAATAATTATCCCTCTTAGTGAGAAGGAACAGGGAGGGGAAGGGGGAGAAAACACTGGTATGAAACATAATAAAAATACCTGTAAAGCAAATCTTAATTTGGGGTGGCTGTGTCCCAGCAACTGCTTCTTTGCCCAGGGTTTTGGAGAGTGTGTGTCCACTTGCCCATGAGTCACTATTTGAATCCTAAGCAATTAATCGGGGAGGGGTGTATTGAGAGGTCCTGTGTTTGCTGAGGAGCAGTTGGATATTTTCCTCTTGCTCAGGGGGACAGTGAGAAAGTGATGGAAGAGGAGGAAGGCTGTAAAGGGACAAGGAGTGTTCCCACCCGGCCAGGGGAAAGCCAGGAAACAAACCTGGCATCGAGGAGTTGACAACAAAGTGGAGGGGTGGCAGCAGCTACGGTCCTTGAGTTGGCATGGATCAACCAACCTTGGCAGAAACACCCCTGCTGCAGGTGCAGTGACATGCGTGTGTGTGCACAGGGAGCGGGGATGTGCCCGAGACATTCCCTACCCACATCAAGAGAGGTTTTCAGAGGAAACAACCCCATAAACGCTTATTTCCCCAAGCCTAAATTCCTCCTTTTTCCTAGAGAGGCAAGACCAACATGGCTCTTAGCATTGCTTTGCGTCTGAACAAGGGATTAAATGTCCACGCTGACTCAATACACACTGGAATTCTTCCAGGAACTCAGCAAATTTGTGCTCCCTCTCCCTTTAAATGCCTTGGCTTCCTCCAGGAAAATGAAACCCGTTAACAAGTTCCACCCCTGCTCTGAATTCAAGGCTAGAACTGTCAATGCTTTAGGAACAAGCTAAATGGGGGATTTCCATAACAATCAACAGCTACAGCATTAATCTATAGTCATATTAACCTGGGATGACAAGGACACGTCTGTCTGTTCTCTCTAATGTAATCTGCCATTATGCTGGGACTCCATTGAAGTCTGCTTTGTGCCGTGTCTTTGGCTGTGATCAGCTAATCTCTCTGGCTTTGAGCACAGCTTAGAAAAGAGAGAGGGGGAAACAGACAGAGAGAAGTGATTAATATGCGCGTGTGAGTGTGTGCTTAGCATGTGTCTGCCCTTAATGTATGTGTGAGCATGTGTGTGTGCACCAGTCCCTGGGGGCTGAGCCTCTGCGCCCAGGAGCACGCTGGGGGGAGGGACGGGTGCTGGCCGGGCCCTTGCACCCAGCAAACGGAGAGGAACGGGCAGAGGTTTCAGCGTGGGGATCAGGGTTGTGGGAGCGAACGTGTGGAGGGGAACACGAGGCATGCGTGTGGGCGTGTTAGCAGACGTGAGCATGGCTTGCAGGTGTCCTCACCCCTGTCCCATGCTAGCAGGGCAGGCAGTCGGCTTTCTGTCCCTGCTCCTGCCCCAGGTCCCTGTGGGCAGCACCAGTGAAGAGCCCCATGGGGCCGGGGGAACAGCGAAGGTGGCCAGACCCCCTGAAACTTTACACCAGCCCCAACCGTCCCTCCTCTTTCTCTCATTTTGCTTTATTAATCTTCCTGGAAGAGGCACCTTCTCAGCTGGTGCAAAATGCTCTGAGCCTGCTTTTGGATTCAGAGACTATTGCTGAGCTGCAGTGGCAGACAGCGGCACACAGCAGGACACCCTGCGTGAAGGAGTTTATGGGCTCAATCGCATTGCCAGCACCCACTCCAGCCACTTTAGAAGGTGGCGTGATATCACCTCCCACCTCCTGTGAGGGGCCTGTTTCTGGGCAGGGATTAGAGCCCCCGCAGTCACTGCAGGGCTCTCTGCAGGGCACTGCTCTGCCTGCTTGGTACCTTTTCTATTTTGGCCTTGGAAAGCAGAGCCAAGATGGCTCAGGGTGGGAGCTGGGGATGCTCCTCCAGCAGCCCAGGGCAGCCTTTTCCCAAAGTGTAGAATGTCCCCAGTGCCTGTTCAGGGTGCTCAGCCATTAGCCCCCTTCTCCCAAGCTGCTGGGACTGTCCAGGGGACACTGGCTGGAGCCCTCTGAGTACCATAAAATCTACAAGGTTGGTTTTACACCCAACCTGTCACAAGATGCTGATAAATTCTCATTACCACCATCCTTTACTAGGCTGCAGAGCTGGAAAGTGCTGCTTTGGCCATTCTGGGAGTTACTGCAAATAGGAAGCTGGGGCTCAAAGTGCAAACTAATGAGATTTGAAGATTCAGAGGAGATAAGCATTGGAAAATGTGCTCTGCCACTCCTGGCGCAGGTTAACACCCCCCGACCTGCTCCACTTGCCACTCTTCCCTTGCACCCTGACCTTACAGTTCCCTCACTCCTAGCTCTTTCTTTTAAAAAAAATCCTGATCCAGTCCATGATTTCTGTGTTACTGTTTAGCCATATTGTAAAGGGGGGTGGAAATCGGAAACTCTGATTCACCAGGATCTTCGCAGGGAAACTTTACACGCTGGAACAATTAATTATCCATTAAAACCTTTGTCTGTGTGCATCTCATTGTTCCAGACTCCTATTGAAGCCACTCAGCGAAACAATGGGGCTGCCAGCATTCAAGTGTGGTTAATCAACTAACAAGCTTATAAATACAGTAGATACAGAGACTCGTTGCTCTCTGAGGGTGCCAGTGCCCACTCCAGCCACTTCAGAAAATGTGGAAGTAGCCACAGGTCTCCACTCTGGGGATGGTGAGGTGGTAGGTCTCCTTCCTACAGCTGGACCAGACTGGGATTATTGGAGACGTGCCATTAAAACTCTTCCTCCTCCAAACTCCCACCATCCCGGATGCAAGATGTGAAGGAGGACAGGAGGATGCTTTGGGGTAACAGTGGTATGAGGTGGATTGAGTGGGGCAAAGCTCTGCTGAGGAACCCGGAAAATTCCACCTCTTTTGAGGTGAGAGGTGATTCTTGTGTCTTGGAAAGTTGTTTCTGCATCTGCTGGCTGGGCAAAGTCTGGGAAAGTGGTGTTTCAAGGGAAGCAGGTGGAGGCACGAAATCTTTGAGGATATGGTTAATGATAGAAATTTTCTCTCAGTTGTATTTAGGCCGTAATTACAGAGGCCATAATGGTATTTATTTCCTGACGATTAATGGCAGTCCAAGGAGAAAACTCTCTCATCAACGCTCTTACAAGTTTCAATTACTTTTTTCAATGATGCTTATGTTTTCCTTACAGCTTTCATCGCAGTTTTTTTAGTCATGTTTCTAATTGCCCTTACTGAGCTGATGGCTTTACAGCCTTCACGTGCCCATGGACTACTTCTCTGCCCTGGCTGGGATGTGGGTGAGCATGTCTCATGATGGGCAAAGGCTGCTGGAAAAACGGCTCCGCTCCCCTGCCCATGTAACACAGAAATGGCCACGAGCTCCTTGAAAGTGCTGGGACAACTGGGTTGAACAATGGTAATGAGAGACAAAGACCCAGAACACACCCTCAGGCTTAGGCTTCCCAAACCTTTTTCCTTGCATTTTTGCCACAGGCTCCCCAGCCTCTACAGCACTGAGGGAGCAGTGGAGATAAGAGCATCTGTCAACTTGAAGAGGCTCAAACAGATCAGCGTCTCGCTTTGAATGAGCTGATAAACTGTACAATCTTGGAAGAACATATCACCAGAGCATCTGAACCAGCCTGGCCCCCAGCCTAGGCATGAGACATCTCTTTGGAGTAGCAGCACCCGTGGGTGCTGCTGAGACCCCAACCAAGGCACGGGAAGATGGCATGGACAGAGAGGGAGGAATTGCTGTTCCAAAGGCTCCTCCATCCTCCTGCCCCACCTGTCCCCAGCGCCCCAAGTCCTTCAGCTGACAGGGCATTTCTGTGCTGGGGGCAGTTCTTGGTAGCTGTATAAATGAGCAAATAAAAGGAACATTAATGACTTATGGCAGTTTCCTGGCCCAGGTAATTACCATGCCGGGGTGTAGCAGTGGTTATTTGCTGTGTTTATACAGCAGAAAGGGTGAGTGACACCTTGTAGGCAAAAATTATTGCCGGGACATAAAAATGTCTTCAGCTATTAAAGTGGTGACATTTCTATTTAAATTTGCTGTTCTCCTAGGCCAGAGGGAAGTCTTTGGGATTTAGCACCACGAGTCCCCCCTTGCTAGGTGGTTCAGCCCCCAGCCCCAGTGACAGTGACTCCTGTCCCTGAGCCAGAGCACACAGACCTGCCAGGGGCTTGCTGGTGGAGGCTGGAACAGATTTGCTGACTCTGGGAGCATTTTGTGTCGATGTTTCAACTCTGTTCATTAATGAGGGAAGAAACACTTCTCCCTGAGCCTCCCTCCCCCCATTTCCAGGCCAGGTGTAGACATGATTTATTGCATTGTTTAGTCATTATTCTCAGTTACCCAATTATGTTTTTTAAAGTTAAAAAAAAAAATGCAAGAACTTTGTTGTGGCTGCATCTGGGGATTCTACAGCATCTGGAAGATGGTAAGAAAAAAAAACAGAGGAAACCAAGAACAACAGCACCAGCAGCTTTTTGTGTGCTACCTTTTCAACCTATCTGATGGCTGGGTGGCAGTGGGGGGTGACAGTGCTCCCCTCACCTTGACCCCTTGGGCTTCCCCAGTGGGTGCTGCGAGCCTGAGCTGACTGCAGCAGGGCTGCCAGAATCTGGTGCATTCGGTACTATTTAGCAAAAAGCTTCTGTTATTGCACAAAACTAGAATAATCACCGGGGAGGTTTCAGCACAAGGCAGATAGCACTTCAGCTCTGCTGCCTCTCCCAGCGCTGACTTTTCTGACCCTGCCATAGTGGGTCCCAGACACTGAGTGTCACCTGCAGGGATGGTTTGGCTTACCTGGGGATGGCTGAGGTCAGCTTCCCATTTCCCTGTGTCCCTCCATTTTCAGACCACAGCCTTAGCATAGCCAGTTCCCCAAGGGAGGGTGACCTTGGAAAGATGTAAGCTCAGTTCCCTCTGGCTCCTGGGAGGCTCAAAGGTCTGTACAACAATGTCAGGACAACATCCTTGCCCCAAGTTATTCCAGTCCAGGTTGAAATCAGGTCTCTAGGTTTTTGCAGGGTGAGGCCAGGGGATGAGCATTCTCCTGGGTGTTGCAGGGGCAGCTGCAGGATGCCACATTGCTCTACAAGCTGGTTCTCTTGTGCATTGGGATGACAGGGCTCCAGCCTGCTGTGCTTCTCCTGGAGCAAAACCCCCCTTGTCTGAGGACCTTAAAACATTTTCCAAAGATTTCTGAATCCCAATGCTAAAGCAACTGTTAAGTCCATGATTAGTTAGCCATGGAATTGCAGCCAGATTCCAACCCTTGCACATCCTGATCCCTGCTCCAAGGAGGCCATTTTGTGTGCCCCACATGTGGGCTTTCACTGGGAGGCAAGTGCCTCATTCCACTGTGCAGGGGATGCCTGGACAACAGTTTGGTGTGCTCACTGCAGAGGCTTTCGATCTCTCTCATGGTAGAAGCACCAGGAGTTTTGGGTCTGCTTGCCATGAAGGTGGAATTACAGAACAGATGAAAAGAGATCCCTGAAGTTTGTCCAAAAGGGGACAAAAATCCTTGATTGCTCCTAACTAGCAATGGTGAGGGCGTTAACACTTACCTCAGATCTACATTTCATATGTAAACTCCAGCAGAGAAAGGAACAAGTAAAACGGTGCCAAGTGCTCACTGCGGGTGGGAGGCTGACCCACCTACCAGAGGCACCCGAGGGCTCTGGACTCACATCTCAGCCCCAGCATCACCCTGGCTCTGCCACAGACACCCTGAGCATAGAGCTGTTGGTCAGGCAAGGTGGGCCAGCCAGGCAGAGGCAGAGCAGAGAAGCTGCCCAGAGCTCACCTGCCTGCTGCTGCTTGCAGTGCCACTGGCACAGGCAGACAGATGGGGGGGATCCTTCTTTTAAAAGCAGCTGAATTAAAGATGCACAGGTGGTGGTAAGACAGTCTGGAGAGGAGAACAATGGAACTGATTTGCTCCTGTTGTTATTTTTGCCTCTTCTATTCCTGTGTGCAGCATTTTGGGTTCTTACTACTCAGGCATTCTATGGGTGCAGGACTATTTTGCCTGTTTGCTGGTACACGGATTCCTCTCTCGTGTTTCCAGGTTAGGTCACAGTGCATGCTGGACCTCTCCACCCCTTCCCTGCACTTTCCTCTTCCCAGCCCAGTCCCTACCTGCCTCCTCATCTGATTTTTCCCCCTTAGGATGACACTCAGAGGACTGGAAGAGGAGTGGGACCCCCACCCAGTTCCCACCACCTCTACTGCCTTCTCTGGCATCTCCCTGTTAGTGTCCAGACCCCTGACATGCCAGAAATCTGGCAAAATCTGGGCTTCTGCTACCACAGAGAGGTTTCTTCAGGGCTGCTTGCCAGCCAGAGGTTCCTGTTAAATCCCATCTTCACTTAACTTTTTTGAGGTGCCATGGAAATGTGGGGGTCTTCCCGATTCTGTGCCTCCCCCAGCTCTCGGCATGCCCTGCTTCCCCTGTCATCATCCCGGTGAGCTGAAAATGTCACCCCTGCCACCGAAACCATGCATGCCTGCAGAGACAAATGAAGCACTTAATTAGGAGGGGAAAAAAGATGGTTTTTTCCTGCCTAATCACATCATAGCCCCAGAAGTCAGCAATTGATCAGCACTGTCGATACGTACAGAGACCAGCATCTTGGTTCACAGCCTCTTTACAATGGTAAATGAGCTAAAACTAAATAAAAGGACCCTAAATCATCTAAATTAAAGCTCTGAGGACAGCACAGTACCAGAGTCTCATAGCAAATAATAATAATATCAGGGCTTTTTTTCAGGCCTCATGTTGAATTTTGGCAGGGACCGGTTTCTCCTGGGTCAGCTGGGATATGAGTGGGTCTGGGGGCTGCAGAAATCCCCTTGGACATTGCACCCTGGCAGCTTGACAGCAGCAGCTGGTAGAAGTGGAGCTGGGGGGGACAAGCAGTCTCCCCACATGTTGCATGGGCATCATCCTCAAGCCTGTACCCAGGGGACAAGATGGGGAGCACCAGGTCACACATGGGAAGATGAAAAATGTCAAAACAACGAACTCTGCAAATGGTCCCCTGGAGATGCAACCAGCCTGCCCTGAGAACCACCATCATCAGCCTCCCAGTTGTGACTGCCTTTTCCTTACAGCAACCCAGCCCCATCCCTCCTCTGGCAGTGAGGTGAGAAATGATTTCAATAATGTCAAATTTAACCCTCCCATAAACATGTTTCAAGTCCAGAATTTATTTCCCTCGTCTCTGAGGGACGAGCCATACCCGCTTCCGAACGTTCACACAGACTTTGTGAATGGCAGCAGAACCTCTGACCCTAAACTGAAAATAGCTCCATCTATACAATCCACAGCTCCCCCAAGGAACTGATGCAACCATCTCTTACTCATTCCCCAATTACATTGTTACTCCTGCAAGAGCTGGAAAGCTTGTCCTTTCAGGAATATTGGCCAATCCCCATTGTGCGGGAAAGTCCTAAGGGGATTCTCCGTGTCAGGCGTTTTCCCTCAATTTGGTAATTCTCTACTAAATGGGGTTTCTTTCAGGTGTGATTTATGCAGGAAGAAAAATGTTCATTATGCTGATCACTGAGATGAGAGATGAACTATTACCTAGGAAACACAGATTTTGCAATGACATATCAGATGTTCAAGCTCATGTTTCTGTAGAGAAATGGGGACCTTGCATACGTAACACACACGGAGGTGACAACACCTCTGAAACCAATTTCTTCTGTCTTACACCACTGAGACACACTCTTGCACCAAGGGTCAGTTCAGAAACAAAGAAATGAACAAACAAAAGGTTAAAATAACCTCTAGCCTTGACTGTTTTTTGCTTAATTTGTAATACAGGGTTTGATTTATTAGAGACAGCCATTGGCTGTGCTGCATCCTCAGAGATGTGGTTGCCCGGGAGGTCTTCTTGCTAGGAAGAACCTACGTGGGCAGGAGGAGGGGATGTGTGGGGACAAGGGGTGTGCAGCTGCCCAAGAACGTCTGATGACATGAAGTGAGAAAAGAGAGGGGTTGCTCAAGGGCCTTGGGGAGGAGCAATGAAATTAAATCCAGCAAAAGCAAATCAGGAATGAATGTGAAGAAAAAAAAACCCAACAACAAAACAAACAGCAACTCCTGATGATTCTTGTTGAACTGGAATTTTTTCCCAAATGACTCAGGGACAGACTGTGCTGCAGGCTGCCTAGACAAGATGGAACAGTTTAACAGGGGCTTCAGACTTGCCTAGGTAGAGCTTGGAGACCCTGTAGCAATCTGGAGATTTCTTCAGGAAGAGGGTAGGATAGCTCAGGTGTCCCTGGCTCGGCTCAGCTTGGCACGGCTCAGGGATGCCCAGAAGCAGAAGCAGGACACAGCTCTCATGTCATAAAAGGCCAGTGGTGCTGGGGAGGCACCCCTAGCACAAAGCCCACCTGGAGCCCAGCACCCACCCACCCACCTCGATTCCTAACATCTTTGAAGCATCACTGTGGTGATCCTCAGGCTTCTGACCCTGCAGCCACATCCCAGCAGGGGGGACCAGGGCTCACCAGCTGCCTCTGGAACAGCAGTTTTGCTATCAGGGGCACGAATCAGCTTTTACCAGGGTGAATGGACAGACAGACACGGAATGCATTTTTTTTCCCCTTGTTTTCTGCTACCCTAACTGATTTTTGAAGGCCTCTTCACCATTGCAACAAAGCAGTCCCAGGAGATGGCTGAGGATGGCTGCAATTCTGGGGCCAAGGAGAAGCTCTGCCTGCATCCACCCTGAGCACTGAAAGTTGCTGAATTCTCCAAGTTACCTCAGGCTCGTCCTCCCACCTCTTCTGTTTTCAAGGAAAAAGAGGCCAGTGAAAGGAGAAATGCTTTTAAAAACCAAAAAACCCCCAAACCCACAACCCAACAACCCAAAAGCAAAACCACAACCAACAACAACAAAAAACCAACCCCAAACCAAAACCAACAAAAAAACCCACAAACAAATAAAACAAAACAAGGAAATTAGGTGAGAGGCAAATAGAAGCTAGTCACTTGTTAAGAGAGAATTCCAACATAAATGGGACTTCATCCAGATTCTTCAAACCAGGAACAGGACCCAATTTTCCTTCCCAGCGATGTCCAGGCTGCCTCCCCCAGCAAGAGATTTCTGCTCGGCAGGGAACTGTGCCCAGTCCCTTTCCAGCAAACAGGGGAAGGAATACAGCAGCCGTGAGCCACACTGGGATGGTTTTGGCTGGTGGGAGGCCCGGGGTGGGGGCGAAAAGGAGGCGATTCCCCCGGAACTGCTTGTTCTTGGGATCTGAAGGCGGGAGCTTACGGGGCCGTTTCAACCCGGCTGCCGGCAGGTGAGAGTGGGGCTGGCAAAGGGCTCCCGCTCCCTGCACAGGAAAATAGTGCACAGAATAGCTGGGATTTATTTTTCTTAAGAACAAGAGGTGCAAATAGTAATTGTATTGCACTGTGCAAACAGCAGAACAAACAACATTCTTAACTTGATCGGAGCGCGGGTTGTTGTAACTAGGAAAAAAAAAGATCAAAAACATGTCACACAGGAAAAAGGGTTTCCATTCACAAAGAAATCATTATGGTTAATTTAATTCATTGTAGCATTTAATATAGAAAAGCTTTTCTACAGAGACTGGGAAAAAAGCCAACATTTATATATAAATGGGTTTTATTTTAAAAGCTAATGCAGTGGGCAGGATGCTTCAGGGTTATTTTCGCTCCCTTTTTCTTCCAGTGCATATGCAAAGCTGGCATTGTATCCAAAAAACCAAGGAATTTGCTGCTATCTAAAGTTTACAAATTGCTTTTTTTCAAAAGCACGATTTCATATTCCTTAGAAATGTAAATGACAGGGGTTTTATCTCCTTGCTTTCCTTTCTTTCTGCCTCCCCCCCCCCCCCAGTTATTTATATTAGTATCCAAGGCACTGATTTGCAGAATGGGCTTCAAATACCCTCCCACAGCAATCAGCGCAGGCATCGGCTGCCATTCATGTGCGCGTCTGACAACAGCGGCTCCTGCAAAGCCGCGTCTCCCGAAATGGCTGCGGGGCCGTCATCCTGAGCGGGTCCTGCAGCACCCGAAGGGCATTTGCCATTGGACAGTTGTCACGGGAATCAGCTGGATTTGTGCAAGGGGCAGATGACTGGGAACATCCTCCCCCTCTACTCTGCCCTGGTGAGAACACATCTGGAGTGTTGTGTCCAGTTCTGGGCTCCTCAGTTCAAGAGGGACAGGGATTTACTCTAGAGAGCCCAACGGAGGCTACAAGGATGATTCAGGGACTGGAACATCTGTCTTATGAGGAAAGTCTGAGAGACCTGGAGCTGTTTAGTTTGGAGAAGAGAAGACTGAGAGGAGATCTCAGTAATATATATAAATACCTGACAGGTGGGTGTGAACGACAAGGGGCCAATCTCTTTTCAGTTGTGTCCTGTGATAGGACAAGGGGCAATGGACACAAGCTAGAACACAGGAAGTTCCACCTCAACATGAGGAAGAGCTTCTTTACTGTAAGGTTCATGGAGCCCTGGGACAGGCTGCCCAGAGAGGTTGTGGAATCTACTTCTCTGGAGACTTTCAAGACGCAACTGGATGTGTTTCTGTGT
This sequence comes from Hemiprocne comata, assembly GCA_020745705.1. Lineage (NCBI taxonomy): Eukaryota > Metazoa > Chordata > Aves > Apodiformes > Apodidae > Hemiprocne > Hemiprocne comata. The sequence continues at coordinate 20,533,952 of CM036597.1, read as the reverse complement.
GACTTGCCCTAGGTGGTCCTGCTCTGGCAGGTGGGTTGGACTTGATGATCTCCAGAGGTCCCTTCCAACCCCTAACATTCTGTGATTCTGTGAATAACTGCTCAAATCAAATACCTTCATCCAGAAAATTGCAGGGGAAGGAAACAGACAGTGTTACCCACTGCCTCGCCATGTGCCGGGTGGGCAGGGACCTCCCACAGCAGCTCGGGCTGAGTGCTCCTGATGAGCAGCTCCTCTACGTCCCCAGACAAGGGACATAGTCTCTTCACTCTGCCAGCCTTCTCGGCACAAAACTTTTCCCTGTTTCTACCTTGATCTTACCCTGCTGCCATTTTAGCCCATTACTTCCAGGTTCATAATGGTTGGAATTAATTACTTCCACTCTTTTCCAGCTTCTTTTTTTGTCTTTGAAGGCCACCATCTCATCTCCCCTCAGACCTCTCGTCTCCAGACTAAATAGAATCATCAAATCACTTTGGTAGGAAAAGACCTTTAAGATAATCAAGGCCAACCATTAACCCAGCACTGCCAAGGGCACCAGTAACCCATGTCCCTCAGCACCACATCTACAAGGCTTTGAAATCCCTTCAGGGATGAGGGCTCCACCATGGCTCTGGGCAGCCTGTGCCAGGGCTTGACAACCCTTTTGGGGAAAAAATTGTCCTAATATCCAATCTAAACCTCCCCTGGCACAACTTGAGGCCGTTTCATCCTGTCCTATTGCTTGTCACTTGGGGGAAGATCCTGGCCCCCCACCCCCCTTGCTCCAACCTTCTGTGAGGAAGTTGTAGAGAGGGAGAAGGTCTCCCAGATCTTTCAGCACAGGTCATGTTCCTGAGACCTCCTGAAGGCTCTTGATGGTCCTTCCTTGACACTTGTCTGCAACCTCCTCACCCCAGCAGGCAACTGCTGCAGGGGGGTAGCTCACCCCTTAAAGGTCCTTGCCACCTCAGTGTCTCCTGCAACGACAGGATCCCAGTTGGATCTTTATTTTCCAGATACTGCATTAGAGGATGTCAAACTATTCACAAATACCAACAAAAGCAGCTACAGAACATCTGTGGAGCAAGGAAAATTATCCCACTGAGGAAGCAACTTGGCAGAAAACCAAGCAACAGCAAGGTGAACCAACTTGACCAAGGTCACCTAGAAGTGGGGAATGGCAGCCTACAAAACCCCACCCAGCAATACACACCCCTAATCATCCCTTCCCAGAAACAGCTATTTCCTTTGTAAAATGCCAACTGCTATTAAATCCCTCCCTGGACTTCTTAGCCCTGAAATTGCATATGTTACCCTCTACTGGTGCTTGGGGCTTTGTTCTGGTTGTATCAGCTGGCAAGACAATTCTCCTCATTTGAACGCATTTGCATAAAGCCAGCCTTGATTGCTGATGAGTTCAGTCTCTGCTGCCACTCTGACCTGAGCACCTGTTCTCAGGCCTGGGCTTGTTCCTGTGTGGTTGGAGGCAGATGGGCTGTGACCTTCCAAATGGGCAGGATGGGGCCCTCTCCCCAAGCCTGGGAAGCACGCTGGAACCGCTGCCTCTTCACCCAGCTGATTTATTACCCCTGGTGTCTGTAACTCTTCAGGACCAGGGTTCCTGTTCAGACCTATACTTTTCTACTCCAGTAGCTTTGGCTTTTCAGCAAGAAAGCTTTCTCACTGGATTATGCAAATACACGGTGCATTGTCGTTCTGTTTGCGTTCAGCTCACCTACCCTCCGGTTTGATTAATAATACCCTCGCCCCCACAGGCTTGCTCTAGTGTGTTTGGTTTAGGGATGGGTAAATGAGCTGGGAATATGAAAAATGAAATTGAACCTTCACCCAAAACTTGAAGTGGGTGGTTTGGAAAAAAAACCAAACCAAAACACAACAGAATGAATAACTCTTTGAAATTGTTCCCTTGTTGGTGCAGGAGAGACAGTCTGGGCCCCAAAGTAATGAAATACTCCATCCTTTGCTGTTTCCAGAAGCTCTCCATTCAGCTCACCACTGCTCCTACCCCCAGGCCAGGCTCTTACAGGGGGGTCGGAGTTGGCAGGCAACTGTCCCTGGATGCTGCTGGTGGTTGGAGCCCAAAGTGATGCAGAGCTGGGACATGAACTCCTGCTCTGGCTGCAGCCCCAGCCCTGGAATGTGGATTCAGGGCACAGAGAGTCAGTGATGCTGGCTGCTCCTCCGGGGCCAGTGGCTCAGCTCAGGCAATGGCACAGAGAGCCCAGTGCCCAAATCAGGTTGGAGAAACACTTCTGAAGCCCTGTGTAGTGCAGGACTGTGGAGAAGCAGAGATCTGCAGCAGGGACTGGGGGCTCTGGCAGGACTGTGCAGGGACAGTCAGATAGCAGGACAGCTGGGTACCAGGACAGCTGAGTACCAGATAGCTGGGTACTAGGATAGGAGGGTACTGGAATAGCTGGGTACTGGGGTAGCTGGGTACCAGGACAGGTGGATACTGAGATGACTGAGTACCAGGATAGCTGGGTACTGAGATAGCTGGGTACCAGGATAGATGGGTACTAGGATGGCTGAGTACCAGGATAGCTGGGCACTGGGATAACTGGGCACTGGAATAGCTGGGTGCTGGTGCTGGTTTAGAGGCATCATGGGATGGGCAGTTTAGGATGCTGCAGAGCACAGTGGTCTGGTTGCCCAAGCACGGCCACCTCACAAAGGCAGGCAGGACTTGAAAGGACATGGTGGGTTTTCACTACCAGCTGCAAAAGTGCCTGAGCTGAAAACACTCTGTCCCATCTTGGGCTGAGTGTGGAGCCCATGGCATGGGCTGGCACTGTCCCAGGCAAAGCTGGGAGCTACTGGCAGGATTGTGCTGAGCTGTGTGTACTGTGGGCACCAGGCACCTTGCCAAATCCCCGGTCACATCTCCCGCTTTAAATCGCACTTTGATTTGTTTGGAAGAACCTGTCAGAAGCTGGCAGGTTTCCCACCACTGATGAAAGGAGCTAAGGATGTCTGAGAGCTTCACAAGGTGATGCAGCCATTAAGGCATCATGACAGACTCAGCACAGAGGCACTAAAAACACCCCGAGATTGGCAGCTCCTGTGCCTGAAACTAAACAAGAAATGCAAAATAAACTGATGGGTGTGCGAGGGTGTGTGCGAGCATGCTCGTGTGTGCGTGTGGGGAAGTCATCATCCCTCCTCTTCTCACTTCCCCTGACAGCTCCCAACTTGAAGTCAGAGGTAAGCAAACAGAAGAGGTACAAGACCTCGTTCACGGGCCTGGTCATGAATTATAAAGGGCCATTCACAAACGTGCTTTTATTCTCTTGAAAATGAATGTTGTGCTGCTGAAAGGCAGGCTGACAGCCATGGGGATGGAAGCCCTCAGCTTACCCCCAGCACAGGTACAGCCCAGTGGACAGGGTTGCAAACCACGTACCACACCTCCTGCCTCTCACCACAGCATCCTGGGGACACCAGCACTGGGCTGTGCTGGGGGACCAGGACGTGGCCAAGCAGTGCAGGGTGCAGTACAGGGTGCAGTGCTGGGTGCAGTACAAGGTGCAGCTCAAGTTGGCTGCTCAGGAGATCTTTCCCCAGCCAACAAAGACAGCAGCAGTGGCCAAGACACAGGCTTAGGAGCTTTGGCATATTTTACAAATAAGGCACATGAAGTCTCTGGCCTCTGGGCTGGCTGGGCAGTGTCTCATCATGCTCTTGTTTTGCTGCAAATGGCACCTCTGGAGGAGGGATGTTACTCTCTTTCCCCTCATCACAAGGTCTTTGCTCAAGCAATGCCCTGCAATGGTGAACTTCCTACATGTTAAAATACCAAGTCCTTCCTTCTCCTGAAGTGGTTTCCCCTTTAATTCCATGGAATGTTCCCTCACTGTTGAATTAGATGAAAAGTGAAGTGGAACCTGGCTGACATCCTTTGCATTGTTTATCTTTCATACTGGCAGCACATTCACTCCTGCACCTTCTCCCTTCAGGGAGAACCTCTGCTGCTCCTTCACCCCAGATGGTGCCCAGGTGAGCCCCAAGCATCCCAGCCTGAGGAATTAAAAGGCATTATTAGGCTGGCATGTCCCACAGCAGCTTGGGAACCAGGCTTCAGGCTGAGAGTTCCTGAGGAGCTCATCTGGTGGCTCCTGGGAGACAGAGGGAAGAAATCCCATCTCTACAAATGGGAGTCATTCAAATGACTTCTGAATGTGAATCCTAACTGTTGTAGATGGGGTTTGGATAAAAACCTGCTGCTTGTCCTGTGTCGGGTCATGCTGGGTCCGGAGCATCTCTGGGCTCAGCCGGGCTTGGAAGATGCCTGCAGCTGCTCCTGCTTTCCTCAGGCACCCAGCCTGGGACACACTGACCCCATGCTCTGATTACATGGTTGGCAACATGTTCCTTGAGAACATGCAGAGAGATGGGAGATGGGAAAGGAAAAAAGATGTGAAGAGGGAAAAAAGAGGCAAAGAGGTTCCCACTGCTCTCCAGCAGATGGGCTGGCTCTGCTTCCCCTTACACATCCCAGGACAGCCAGTAAAGAAGGAATTACAGGGCTGAAGTGCCACAGTGCACAAAGAGGAAGCATTAGCTAAACATTCCTGGCCCCCAGCCCCTAGCCATAATTAATAAACTCAAAGGAAATTAAACCACAAGAAGAAAAAAAAAATCAAAACGACAAGCCAACCCAGCCCAGCCCAACCTGCTTCACGTGAGGCACAGCGGGAAGCAGCACCCAGAGCCCAGCGAGGCCCTCAGAGGTAATTGCAGTCACAGGGAGAGAGGCTAAAACAGCATGAAATGAACCAGTTTAACAGATATTAAATTTGCAAGCCCCGGGCAACAGGACTCCATTCAGTTTATTTGCATTAATCAGGTCAAGGGAGTAACCTTGTTTTTTTCTTCCAGATACCATCAGCCTTTATTTGTTTCTCATGTGAAAGTATCACAACGGATAAACACAACCCCAGGAAGGGCTGTGAAGCCTGGGCTGCATCTCGGCCTTGCTGGAAAGAGCAGCTCAACCTCTGCCTAACTCAGCTGTGGCTTGCCAGGGTCTGGTGCGGTCTCAGGAAGTTGGGTTGGCCACATTCCATTCCCTGGTAGACACCAAAGGACCACATTGTGGCAGAACCTCTCATAAAACCAGAGGTGACCATAGCTTAGAGTAGGAGTGAGTGAGCAACCACTGCCCCTGCACACAAAGAGACATCTCCAGGACCAAGACAGCTCCCAACATAAAAAGGACATGGAGCTCCAAGAGCGAGTCCAGAGGAGGGCCACGAAGATGATCAGAGGGCTGGAGCAGCTCTGCTATAAAGACAGTGAGACAATTTGGGTTGTTCAGCCTGGAGAAGAGAAGGGTCTGGGAAGACCTCATAGTGACACTCCAGTACCTGAAGGGGCTCCAGGAAAGCTGGGGACGGACTTTGGACAAGAGCTTGCAGTAAGAGGACAAGAGGTAATGGATTAAAACTGGAAGAGGGGAGATTTAGGTGAGACATTAGGAAGAAATTCTTCACTCTGAGGGTGGTGAGACACTGGAACAGGTTGCCCAGGGAAGTTGTGGAAGCTCTATCCCTGAAAGTGTTCAAGGGCAGGTTGGATGGGGCTTGGCCAAACCTGGTCTAGTGGGAGGTGTCCCTGCCCATGCAGGGGGGTTGGATCTAGATGATCTTTAGCTTCCCTTCCAACCCAAACCATTCTATGATCCTATGAGTCTACATTTCTCAGGTCCTGCCGGCTGAGGCAGGGCCAGACCTGCTGTAAGGGGAGAAATTTCTTCAGCCAAGTGAGTGCTTGGGCAGGAGAACCTCTGAGGGCTTCCTGCAAAGTCAGGAACCACCAGGACCATACCAGTGCCACGGGAAAAAACCACATAAGCAACTCCATCATTTGAGGATAGTTGTGCTCATTGCAGTATGGAGGGTGATGAGTCTGATGTGTCTCCAGGGCTCTGGTACAGCCTGAGGTGGAGAGGCAGGGAGCTGGTCCTGTCACATGATGCGCCAAGACCATCAGCCTTGGCACCACACCAAGGACAGGTTGTTGGGTCAAGGGGAGCATTATGGCCAGATCCACACCCCATCACCTGTGTACAGCAGCCACAGGGTGACAATGGTCCCTGGGACATGTGGGCTGTGGTCAGGCTGTGCCAACAGCACTGGCAGGCATGAGAACAGCAAAGCCCCAGGACAGCATGGCAGGGGGACCTATCTCATCCCCAGAGGTGCCCAGATACGGCCATGATCACCCAGTTCCTTCCTCCCAGCTCCTCCAGGCTGCTGTGTGACTCCTGCAGGAAGTTTTCCAGTGGCAGGCAGGCGGCTTGGCCCTGTCCATCCCCCACGTACACATTTTGATCCAGAAATGCACAAGCCCATGTGATATGTACTTGCCCGTGTGTGCTTTTGCTGCTTGGGCACGCAGGGGAATTACAGCTGATAGTATCTGAGCTGCTGCAGCCTTTCTCAGGAGCAGGCTGAGGGTAAATTTAGCTCTCTGTGTGTGTACATGTGTCAGGGAGACAGACAGTATGTGACGGGGTGTGCCTCCTGCTCATCCCGCTGCTTCATGAGCTGATGTGAGCTTGACATCTACCCTGAGGGGTATATTTGAAGAAACAAGAATATAATTTTCTGAGTGATATGGATTTGAGAGTCATAAAGAGGAGTGGAGGGCTCTGGCATCCGGACAAAAGCACAGGGAGCTGCAGGATGGGAAGATGCGCTGTGGGGAGGTGGCAGGGAGGATGGATTTGTCCTGTGTCCTGTAAAAGTCCCCTTCTGTTCAGCATTTGCAGTGCCTGGCACCCTGCACTGCGAGCCCTGTGGCTCTGCCCTGGACATCATGCAGGCTTGTGGGTGGAATTGAGGGCTGTGGGTGGGTCTGTTTTGGGATCTGCCTGCCCTGTTGTGGGGAGTGGTGCTGGCAGCTCTCAGCCCTCCTATGGACAGGGAGAAAGAAATGGGTTTCTCAGATGCGGCTGTTTCACACTTTTGGCCCTTTGCATGACCCACAGCAGCTGCCCCAGCTCTTAACCCCCTGGTGGGTATGGGTGGAGGAGGGAAGTGGTGGTGGGATAAGGAGCCCCTGATCAGTGAGGGATCCCTCTCCCCACAGAGCTCCTCCAGCATCCCAGTGCTGCATCCCCAGCCTGGCCACCAGCACCAGAGAGGGACAGTCTGTCTCCAGTTTGCTTTTCAGTGCTCGGGGTAAGGAGGGAAGGGCAGAGCACCCCTGCAAACAGGGAAGAGCTCTTTTCAGCCCCTTTGCATAGCCCGATCTATGAGTGGGAGGCTGGGGGTGCTGCAGGATCTGCTGTCCCAGCTCCTGCAGCCCAGCAGCTTTTCCTGGCACTCCTGCCAGCTGCTGAGCTCGCTGCAGCGCTGTGTCTGCAAACAGGGGATTAGAATACAGCTCGTTTAGGCACTGCAGTGTAATCTACTTGGCTCCTGCACATCGATACATCCTGCATGAGGTTCCCCACACATTTCACGGTTTTACAAACAGGCCTTTCTCCTGTGCAGCCTGGTATGGAGCTACGAGGGCTGTTGTACTTAGATGGAAAACCATGGCTTCTATGGGCCTCAGTTTAGGGTATTGGTGACATGGGTTGGGGCTCATCATCACCTTTGTCTGTACCTTTCAGCAATAATGACTTGGTAGGTAGCTGGGTGGCTGGTCTGGAGGAGAGGAAGCTCACTGAGAGCAGGCTCAGACTGCATTTTATACTAACACACTTTTAACCTGAGTATCAAAAAATAACTGATTGTCTCCTTCAAAGAAAAAGAAAGAAAGAAAAAAATAATTAATTATTCCCAGTTGCAAAGAAGGCTCTAGAAACTTAATCTAAATTTCTGTTTGTATGTGCTGTTATTTCAGTCATTGCCTTCCATATCCCACAGTGTGATGTTAAGCTTCCCTGGTTTTGGTGACCTGGGATTGGCAATGTACACCTTCCTGTGCCACCTAGGAGTGCTCATCACCATGGCCCTGCTCCCTGGACACGGACTGGACTGGCAAGTACCTTGTCCACAGGTGCTGAAGCAAATGAAGCCCTGGGCTTAACAACTTGCAGGTGATGTGGGGGGATGTATCCTGAGGTCCTTAGCTGTGTCCAAAGCACCTAACTACCACTTGGGTGAAAAATGCCTCCAGGGTGCTGAGCAAAGTGCCTACAGAGCTGGATGATAAATGACTCCACTTTGGAGGTGATGAAAAAACCTCCAGGACCTGAGAGGAACCTTCCTGACCTTCTAACCTGCCCATGAAAATCTTCATCTGGTCAACCATGAGACATTTTCCATGTGCAAAAGAGGGGAAACACCCAAGATGACTGTGGCTCCAGAGGGGAACAGCAAGGCAGAGGTGGGGGCAACTGGGCAACCAGCAAGGCAGCCAGCCAGGTGGCAACCCACTGCTCATGCTTGTCTCTGTAAATGAAAAAAAGAATTCATGTTGCTAACCAGAAGCTGGTCTCTCCGGGAAAGGAGTGTTTGTGATGGGTCATGCAAGTAGTCAAAGCCTGTAGCTTTGGTGGTGCTAGTTCCACCATGAGAGCTTAAAATGGCTCAGAAAGTGGGGAGGCAGCATGCTGGTTTATAGGTGGAGAAACTGGAATACATAAACGTGAGTGCTGTCTTCAAAGCATACCGTGAGTCATGCTGGATGAAAGAGGAGAAAACACAGTTTTGACTCCCAGTCCCCCCACCTGGGTTCTGAACTCCAGTTGTTAGCCTGGCTTCTCATGAAAAGAAGGCTTAGGCAATCACACTGCCTGCCATGATATCATCTGCTGCCTCCCACCCTGTTTCTTTCCCCAGTGGTTTTGGAAGGTATTGGCCAATCTCAGAAGAAAAAAAAAAAAGAATTAAAGAAATGACAGAACCCCAAAGTGCAAGAGATCAGTCTTCACCTGTGGACCTGTGTATTTCCTTCCAGTCCCAAGTGTGCCTTTGCAAACAGGGGAGACCAAGACATGGCCTTGATACCAAGGCTCATGGGTACCAGTATTGCAGATGTTGCATTTATGGAATCAATCAGGATCGCTGGCGCTTTATACAAAAATAAAGTTACACCCAGCCAGGAACATGGTCTTCTGGGGTCACTGCTAGGGGAGCTGCAGGGTCTCCCAGCTAACGCAGATTTAACTTCGTGGGTTTTCCACTATGAGGAGAACCTATTCCCATCGATGCCAGAGGGGCGTCTTCCAGAAGAGAGCACAACCCAGGAGAAGGTGAAAGAAAACAGAGTCTGTGCCCATCCTCTCCCCTGCTGCACTTCCCACCAACCTGGCAGCACTTTCCTAATTTGAAGTCATAGAGTCACAGATTCATCAGGGTTGGAAGGTACCTCTGAAGATCATCTAGTCCAATCCCCCTGCTGGAGCAGAATCACCTACAGTAGATCACATAGGAAGACATCCAGATGGGTTTGGAATGTCTTCAGAGAAGGAGACTCCACAACCTCTCTGGGCAGCCTGTCATGGCTCTGTTACCCTCACAGTAAAGAAGTTTTTCTGTATGTTTAGCTTGAACCTCCTGTGCTCCAGCTTGTGCCCATTCCCCTTGTCCTGTCTCTGGACACTGCAGAAAAGAGTCTGGTCCCACCTTTCCTGACACCCCATGTAGATATTTATAAGTATTGATGAGATCCCCCCCTCAGCCTCCTCTTCTCCAGGCTGAACAGCCCCAGCTCTCCCAGCCTTTCCTCATGGGGCTGATGCTCCAGTCCCCTCATCACCTTTGTGGCCTGGGCTGGACTCTCTCCAGTAGTTCCTTATCCTTCATGAACTGGGGAGCCCAGAACTGGACACAGTGCTCCAGATGTGGCCTCACCAGGGCAGAATAGAGGGAGAGGATGGCAAGTCTTTCTCCTTGATGCTCCCTCAATTCTGGTGGTGCTGCAGCCTCCCCTTGTCTTCCCATCTCCTTCCCACTGACTGCTAAAAGGAATCCTGGCCTGGCTGAGCCTTGCTCCTGTCCATCCTGGCTCGGTGTGGGCTAACACAAAGGCAGGGAGGCTGCTAGGGGTGACAGCTCTGCAGCATCCCTACTCAGAGAACCTGCCCCTCTACCACAGTGGTGGCTGCTCCAGCTCTGCACCAGCAGGGAGCAGCCCAGGGCAGCCTGGTCCTGTGCCCGGGCCCTGCACACCACCATGCTCCTCATGAAGGGCAAATAAAAAGGAGTGCAGCCACCCCGGGCCTGAATATCAAAGAAAAAAAGTGGTCGGGATCCGATCCCTGCCAGGAAAGACTAAAAAGAGTCCAGAAAGGCAAGTTCAGACCTTGGCGGTAGCTTTTTAAGGTTGGAGAGTTACTATAAGCCAGGACTAGTGGGAAAATGGGAAAAGGAGACCTGCTTGTCCAGACCTCATCTGCGTTCACATCTGAAGATCAAGTTCAGCTCCAGTTTGGTAGTTAGCAAAAAGCACCCCATCCAGCAGAGGCTGTTGGAGAAAACACGTCTGGGCTACCGAGCTCTCTGTTGGGCAAGGAAGCGGGTCTGCAAACACAGGCAGGGAAGGGAAGAGGCTTTTTGGTGCATCTCTGCATCGGCTCCCAGGCAGGAAGGGGTTTGGACCATATCCTTTGTCCGGGTCCACTGGGATGGCTGCCCCTGTGCCGAGCCTCGGCACCCACGGCGGGGTTAAGGACAGACCTCCCTTTCCCAGGATCTGCTCTTTTTATCCAGCTGCTACAGCTCGATGAGGGACACAACCCTCCTTTCAAGCTACTACATAAAGGCAAGCGGAGGGCAGGCGGCTGCTGAGGGGCATGAGGGGAGGGGCTGGCTGCCTCTGCTGGCCCTGGCAGATTGCTGCGTGCTGCCGAGACGAAAGCCATCTTCCAGCCGGTGATTTAACATTCCAAGGGAGCAGATTAATGCCTGCAAACTTCTCAGTGGAAGCATTCAAACGCTAATTGGTAGTTGCAAGTAATTAAAGTAATTTACTCAGATTATAAAGAAATTTCTTAACAGTGATTAAGCAACTCTGGGACGTGTGTAGTTGTTTGTAATCACTCCCCCAGGGGGATTAAAGCTCTTGGCTGCATGTAATATGTCTTGTAACACCCTATGGGTCCTGTTGGCTCATGATAGCAGAGAACAGCTTGTTGGAAGAGATATAAATCAGGTTTGCACGCACATAAGGCACATCACATAAGAACTGCTCTCCTTCATGGTCCAAGCCTGGGGAGCTTGAGCTCTGTGGCCTCAGCAGCCATCCCATGAGCTGGGTTTTGCTCCAGTCACAGATAGTAATGAAGGACAAGGCAGAATGAAGGGCAGGGCTGCAGGAAAACCCAGTCCTCAGCGTGGGGGCAGGCTCGTGGGGTGACTGTGCTCACTTCTGCTCACTGGTTTCCATTTGCTAACCCGTAAAATTGGAATAAATCCATTAAATGAGTTGGTTTAGTGCTCCAAAAGTAAGGGAGGAAAAGTGCCAGGTATTTGTTAAGTTGATACTTAACAGATTATATTTAGCCAGTGCTAATCAGCAGACTATTGCTTAAATTATTTCATGTTCCTGTTATCCTGGAAAAGCCTTGAGACCTTGCTCAACCTAGATTTAGGCTTGGGGAGAAAATTCCCACTTCAAGACACAGGGAAAAGGAAGCCCACATTGCTCATCTGTGACGTAAGGATTTTTGTTGCTTACATTCTGCTTCCTAGTCAAGCTTATACACAGTGACCTGCTCCCTTTCCAGCCCAGAATGAGCACACGTGGCTTAGCAAGACTTGGTGGAGTCACATCACAGATGAACATCCCAGGTTTGATGTGCTTCCCACTGACAGGCAGACACCTTCTGTGTTAGGGGGGAATATCCAGAAGAGCCAAGGCTCCTGCCATATTGCCACAGCTCCCGTTGCACTGTCCTGCTGCTGCTGGAAAGGCTGGTTGCCCCTTTGACACTGGCTATCATGTGTCTTCTGCTGGCTAAAGCAGTTCTGGCCCCTGCCCTGGTGTCACAGCAGGACCCTGCTTTGCCTTCAGCAGGGTCCTTTTGCTGCAGGACTCTTGGAGCTTGAGTAAGATGCTTATAATGTGTATTTCCAGGGAATCAGGCAATTACCAGGAAATACTCAGCATATGTTGTGACTTTCTCCTCTCCCAGCCTGGTGGCTGGGTTGAAACTATTCTTCAGCATTACTAGACTTTATTTTTAGAGTGGGTTTTTTTATTATATTGGGAATAAAGAATTGTAAATATTGTGTGTATGCTGACTGCAGAAGGATGCAAGTGTACCTGTGCAAACAAGTGTTGAGCAAACTGAGAGCTCATCTCCTGCACTTACTTTGGTGCATCATTCTGGTATTTGCTTTCTGCAATTTTTTTGGCCAAATGAAACCAATTGTTCAGTTTTTATGATTTTTTTCTCTCCAAAGGCAACACAGAAAGGATGGAGCAAATTCACATGTTGTTTGTTTGCCTGTCTGAAGCACGTGCCTGGGCAGAAGGCGTTGTTCTGCCAGCTCCACCAAAGGAGCACCACAAAGCCAAGGGGTAAACCCACAGTGTAGTATCCAGGGCTGCACTGTGGCCAACGTTGCATTGTGCTGCATGGGACATGCTTTCCAGACTCAAATATAAATAGATTTATTTTTTCTATGTTCTGTTTACTGTGCATGGAAATCTGATTTTCCCTAATGGTCCTTTATAAATAGTTTCCACCCACCCTCTGCTTGAAAGCTTCTCTGACTCACATTGGAAATTAGGTTCTTCCCGTCCTCACTATTGAGAACAATTATAGCTCTTTGTTCAAGGGGAATTAAGAAGCATGAGGGCTGAATCCATCCACAGGAAAATTGTCACTCGCTTTTGTTTTCCGCCTGCAATAATTATCCTGCCAACTGCTCACTGACATCCTTAAACCCGCTGTGCCTCCACCAAGCATCCAGCATCCCTCCAGTGCTGGCCTGCCAATCTCCTTCGTGCTGATTCATTTCTTACTGGCTTCTGTTGGCCACATCCTTGTTTTACCTTTTCTTACCATTTCTTTCCACCAAGCTGTGCCTTCCCATCGGGACACAGGCTCCCTGGAAGGCAAGACTGGCTGGGTAGGGGAGAAGAAGGGGCAGCAGCTGGTCCATCGGCAGGACTCAGGGGTTTATTGTTTTCATCAAAGCTCATTGTAGCTCCTTTGCTGCTGGAAGAGGACCAGGTCCCCTGGGACCATGGCTTTGGGACACCCCCAGGAGATGCCCTGGCTAGGGGACCTGGTATGATGGTTTGAGATGACAAAGAGAGTGCAAAGCACACCAAGGAAACAAGGTGTCTGGAGGAGCTGACTGGTGACTACTTTTCTCTCTCCGCACGTCTGCTCCAGTGTGAAAACCCCCGTTTAAAAGACCACAACCAAATCCTACCCGATTTTTTTTAAAGGATCCAAAATGACTAACCATTGACCCCTCCAGCCACACACTCATTTTTCATTAAACTGTTCCTTGGATCTTATAAACACAGAGAGAGAGAGAACAAGCGGGTGAATGCGCAAAAACAACCGAGAGTGCCCTGGGGCTATAATAACCGAGGTAGGAACATTTTAAATTATACCTTGGGTCAAAATGATTTTAGATTGATCAGAAACCAAAATTACCCCTGAGTTCCAGTTGATTGTGTCTTGAGTTCATCTGGAGGCTGCATTTCTCCAGCAGCCCCCATTATCATTATTATGAGGAGTGTGTATACATTGACCCTGTTATTTTAAGCAGCAGAGGAGAAAAGAAAGAGCCTTTGAACTTTAAAAACCCACCAGTTGAAGGTAGTGAGGAAATGTGGGGAAGGCTGGAGAAATGTGCACTTTTCGTTTCTACCCTCTAACCAAGGGCAAGGTCCCTCCTGGACCCCAGTGCAGACCCCAGTCCCACCCAGGGTGGCAGGAGACCCCTGGGCAGGGTGGCTGCTTGAGTTTTCATTGTCAAGATGGTACTAACAAGACAAGACTATTTAATAGCTGTGAATTGGGAAACAAGAGAGGCCATTACCTCCCAGAGCATCTCTTCAGCACCTTCTTCCTCCCAATCCAAATAGGCAGGTTTGGGTCTCTGTGCCCTTGGGGGTGGCCTGTGAAATCTCCACTGAGGGCTACAGCACGGGCACAGCCAGGCACACCATCTCCTCCATGTCTTTAAGGGTTAGTTAAAATATATGTCAGTAAGTAAGTAACTAAATAAGTAGATAGATAGATAGATAGATAGATAGATAGATAGATAGATAGATAGATAGATAGATAAAAAATTTGTTCCATATTCTAGCCCATTATTACATGTTGCAACTTGACACGTGTTGCTGCCACTTTCCAAAATATTCATACATTTTTTATTGCAGGTGCTAGAGGGTATGTCCTGACCTCATGCTCATGCTCCGTGTCCCCTGCAGTGGGTGTGGCACCAGCTACCCCCAGCTGGCAGACACACAGTTGGGGCATAGTGAAGGGCTTGCAGGAGGGTGCTACAGGGTCCTGTGCAGGGTAAGGGTTGTTTGTACAGTTTTCTAGTGTATAAAAACTAAATGCTGGCATCTTGTTTGTCTAATACACAAGACAAATATTACCACTTTGTTGGTGAATATTCAGTGCAGATTATTTACTGCTGTAGATTGTTCACCTGGGCTAACTGGTCAAGAGCAGAACTTCCTACGTCTGCATCTTGGAGTGGATCTAGGGCAGGGATGGGTGTACCTGGGTTTGTGTCCTCCTCTGCTCCCAACAATGGATAGACTTTTCCTAACTGCTGTGAGGAACCTTGTGTCCTGCTCAGCTCTGAAGAGGAGTGCACTGACGAGCTCCATGCAGGGAATTTGGGAGGAGGAGCTTTTTGCCAAGCACCCAGCACTTGAGCATCCTCAGAGCCACGGAGCCCTGCCCACCCCACCGGGCTCTGCTCACTGCCTCCTTCTCTCTCTTCCCATTCTCCTCTTATCCTGGTGGGATCTTTTCTTTTTGGCTTTCACCAGACCTGTGGGGTCCTCAGGGGCTGCCTGGCACTTGAAAGAAGAAAGGTTAAAAATGTAAATATAATGTAAAAAGGGTACTAAATGTTTTTCAAGGTTTTAAGGTAAGCATTAACACATCTCCCATCCTTAAGCAAGATGAAAAAGTTGAAATATTCCCCAACCACTAAGTTTGGATCAAATAATTCCCAAACTGTTTCTTGGGCCTGAAACAACTGTTTCTTCCATTTCCCAAAACAAATCGTCTCCATGGATTTTGAAGCCATTCAGGAATGGCACCTTTTTACTTTGGTTTTATCATCCCATCCTGAGTTTTCCAATCATTTTTGATACTGACTCTTTGTGTTTTCCTGCAGATTTGTGAAAGTTGTAAACAAAAATATATATTCAAGTGGTGCAAGCAAACTAACTGGGAAAAATGCTGAAACCAGTATGTTCCCCGGACTGTTTCAGTTTTGATTAATTTTGTCCAAAAATCAAACAAATTGATGAAGTTCCTGGAGAAGGATAAGGCTGTGGCCGGGCACGGGCTGTCAGGCTTCAGCCCCAGATGGAAGCATCTCTCCAGTCCTGGGGCAGCTCCCAGGGGGTGTGTGGAAGCTAGTTCCCATCCATGGGGCGGGTGGCTCAGCCACCCAAAGCATTTTGTGCTGACAGCCTTTGGTCCTTACTGAGCTGCTTCAGGTTTAAGCAAATGACCTCGAGGTGAAAGTTTCTGTATCCTATTACCAGCCACAGCTATCTCGAGCCTGAACATTTATTTGTGTTGAGACAGAAGAAAACATCCCCTGGACCAGCAGCCCACAATGGGAAAGGAAAAAGTTTCTAGAAAAAGCAAACAAATTGTAGGTACGCTTGTGTTACATGAGTTTTAACTAAAGCCTCTCCTCTCTGCAGAGCAACAGCAAACGCAGTGGGAAATAAAAACAAAATTACCACTGCAAAGCCTATAATTGCATTTCAAAACCTACAGCCATTAATTCCCACAAGCACCAGGATCAGAACTGCAAATAAAAGCAGCCGCCGATGTGTTCTGCACGCGGGGAGACGCTCCGCCAGTGCAACGGAAACGCTTGCGCTGCTCCTAGGATTTCTTTCCCATCTGCCTTTTATCCCAAATAAAGTAATCACTTTCCCAAAGCTGCCTGAGATCCTGCACTGGCAGCAGATGATGGGGTGGGTTTGCTGTGTAGGGAATGGAGAGGCCCTTTTCCCCCACTGACACCCAGAGCTCCCACAGCCGTGTGTGGCACCACCAATGTGTACCCTATGGCTGGAGGTGACAGCGATGACCAGGTTCTCCAAAGTGCCCAACTGCTTTGCCAGAGGAGAGGAGAGGAGAGGAGAGGAGAGGAGAGGAGAGGAGAGGAGAGGAGAGGAGAGGAGAGGAGAGGAGAGGAGAGGAGAGGAGAGAAGAGAAGAGAAGAGAAGAGAAGAGAAGAGAAGAGAAGAGAAGAGAAGAGAAGAGAAGAGAAGAGAAGAGAAGAGAAGAGAAGAGAAGAGAAGAGAAGAGAAGAGAAGAGAAGAGAAGAGAAGAGAAGAGAAGAGAAGAGAAGAGAAGAGAAGAGAAGAGAAGAGAAGAGAAGAGAAGAGAAGAGAAGAGAAGAGAAGAGAAGAGAAGAGAAGAGAAGAGAAGAAGAAAACAATAATAGAAGAGAAAATAAAATAAATACAGACTCTTTGAAGCAATGGGCATTTTCTGGGACTTGTTCCTGGACATCCCACACTTCCATCACTCTCCTTCACTGTATCCCTGCATCCCTCCTGCCACAGGTCCATAGCTCCTCCCCATCCACCTGTGGGGTGGGCTTTGTGCTGCTGCCTGGGAGTTAAATACCATAGCACTAAAAACCACTTGCAGGAGAAAACATGTCACAGTTTCTACCAGCATTTCTGTTGGAGCTTCAAAGGGACCTCACTGCTTGCAGGGTAATAGCCAGGAATTCAATAGAGCTTCCCCTCAGCACAGGCAGGCTCCTGCTGTCATTGGCTAGGAAGTTAAAAAGAGAAAATATTTTTAAGAACTCAGCACAAGGAGGCAGAAAAACCTAGGTGGCTGCACAATAAAATTAAAAATAATAATAAAAAAAATAAAAGGAAGAAAAAAAGAAGTACATGTTAGAGATGGAGCTACTCTAGGAATGAAAGAGCTGTGACGGGCGTGTGTTGATGCCACCAGGCATAACAGAAAAGAAAGGAAAACCAGGATAGTGGTTCTTTTAGCATTTAATCCAAAACCACTTGCTGAACACACTGCAATCTCTTTGATATGAAGGTTAATTGAAAGAAATGGTACAGACCCCTTGGAACTCGGTCTTAAATAGCTCCAAAGAAGAAAAGTTTTGGGCAAATAAAGACAAAGAAAGTGCAGAAGGAGCAGAAAACCAGATTTTAGAAAGACTTGGGACTTCAGACAGGAACTGGTCCCACGTGTTCCCACCACAACTGAGCTTGTGTCCTGCCTGTGTTGGCTGTGCCCACTGCATGGGAGCAGGACCTGGTGTGAAACCAGCATGTTACCCTAGAAACACTAAATCATATGATCATAGAATCATAGAATGGTTTAGGTTGGAAGGGCCCTAAAGAACATCTAGATCCAACCCCCTGCCATGGCCAGACACCTCCCATTACATCAGATTGCTCAGAGCAACCTGCCCTTCCAGGGACGGGTCAGCCACAACTTCCCTGGGCAACCTGTTCTAGGGTCTCACCACCCTCAGAGTGAAGAATTTCTTCCTAATGTCTCACCTAAATCTCCCCTCTTCCAGTTTTAATCCATTCCCCCTTGTCCTCTCCCTCCCTGCCCTTGTCCAAAGTCCCTCCCCATCTTTCCTGGAGCCCCTTCAGGCACTGGAAGGTGCTCTAACATCTCCTTAGAGCCTTCTCCAGGCTGAACAACCTCAACTCTCTCAGCCTGTCTCCATAGCAGAGGTACTCCAGCACTTTGACCATCTTTGTGACCTTCCTCTGGACTCACTCCAGGAGCTCCATGTCCTTCTTTTGTTGGGGGCTCCAATATTTGACACAGTACTCTAGGTGGGATCTCATGAGAGCTGAGTAAATGGAGAGAATCACCTCCCTTGACCTGCTGACCATCCTTCTTTTGATGCAGCCCAGGACACGGTTGGTTTCCGAGCTGCAAGTACACATTGACAGCTCATACTGAGCTTCTCATCCACCATCACCCCCAAGTCCTTCTCCAGACTGTTATCGATCCACTCTCCACCCAACCTGTATTTGTGCTTGGGATGGCCCCGACCTAGGTGCAGAGCCTTGCAAAATATTACAGGCTTTTACTGGATGGTGTTAAAAAGTGGAGAGTCAAGGAAAAAAGGATAGAAAGTTACAGTCAGATTCATAACTTCCTCCCCAGGCCTTAACTTGAGCCGTTGCTCAGGTCACGAACCTCCACTCGAGGACATTTTTAGAAGGCTGTAGATCCTGCTTAATATTCTTCCCTCAGGCCTCTTTGTTCCTCCAGGTTTGGGCCAGAATGAGAAATTAGAACACCGAGAAGGGAAAGCCCAGATCAGTTCTTGGGTTCTGCAAATCCAACAAAAATCACCGTGGGGAGCAAACACCCTGGGATAACTTCTGTGCAATAGTTTCAGAGCAAGTTCAAGATCAAAAGGGTTCAAGATCATCATCCATCTGGCAAGGGACGTCTACTGGAGAATTTCTAACCCTTGGCTCCATCATCATTGTTTGAGCTGTGCTGTAATTGGCCATGAAAGTCTCATGGTGCTGTTTGTGCGCCTTGATTAGCTGAACGGGAAAAACACTTGCCATGCAAATTCCCCTTTAAAATTCCATTTCCTGCAAATCCTCAATGAATCCGCTGTTGAAATCTCCCACTGAGAGCACTCTTGCCAGGAAAAGTTGATAGTGCTAATGTTTGTGAAGTGGGAAGACAAAAGGGGGAAGAAGCAGCTAAAGCAAACTCATCTGAACCACCAAATATTTGTGGAAAAAGCAGACGTTATCTGCCCCAATCTGTCCCTGATGTTTCACCCCACGCCCAGCCACATACCCAACCTCTTTCCTTCCACGAAGGAAGATGCAGCTGTGTTTTCTTTGTTCATTCTCCCTTTTGCAGATGCTGCTGTTGCATTCTTGAAGTCTTTGAAAAATATTCTGTATAGAGACAATTCTGCCGACACATCAGTTCTCTGTGCTTTCCTGCCCCCTCCTTCTTTACCACTGAGGACATTTGCATGACAATGACTGCAATATTTCTGAAGCCGTCACCTGGCCTCTCAGTTTCTGCTGCTGTCCTCCCTAGGAGGTCACTTCCTCTCCATGATGATGCAACTGGCCTCTAGGGCATGTTTCTGCTGGTAGGAGGGGGTGGCTGGGGAGACAGGGGGGCACCACAGCTCCCAGAAGCTCCCTGGGACCACAGGCGGGGATACAGCACAGGTGGCACATGGGCACCAGTGTCTTTCATGCCAGCCCAGCTCTGGTCACCCACAACCCTCTCTATGTGGCCCCCAGGAGCTTTCCTGTCTCCAACCACGGGCTACGATGGTAAGGGCTGTAAGTGATGCAGAAGCCACAGCAGGAGCCTCATTAGCAGGAGCATCATCACCAGAAACATCATCACCAGGAACATCATCACCACCTGGGACCACTTGTTTCTAAAAAGAGCATTTATCCAGGCACAGGCTTCCCGGAGAAACTCAGGGGTAAAAGAAGCAGAAGGAGATCAGGGCCCTGCATGAGAAGGATGGGGAAGGACTTCTCCGAGAGTGGGGTATTTTATCACCACAAACGCTTCCTGCTCTGCCGGACTGCAGAGCCCAGCAGTCCCCTCACTGCCTCGTGTACACAGGAATAGGTCCAGGACTCGTATCAAAACTTGGTCCCAGACTCCTGGCTGGGAGGCAGCCCTGCTGGAAGCTCCATCCTGCACAGCACAAGATGCTGTTGAAATGGGTTTAAAGATCTGTGACAGTTTTTAGGAAAGATAGCCATGGGTCCTACCAGGCAGGAAGGATGACTGTGATCAGTCCACCCTATTGCAGCACTTCCCAGCTTCACTGAGATTATGGCTAAAGCATCCTGCCATTCCCAGACATCCCAACTGCAGCTACTTGTCATTCCCAGCACTTGTCTCATCACACTGAACCCTCCTGGGAGGCCAAGGTGTCTGACACACTACAGGGTGAACAAGCTCCACTAAACCCAAGGATTCCTGCAGTGCGCCATCTGCACAGCAATGATTTCCAGAAAACACTTCCTGAGAAAATTTCTGCCTTACCTTTTGAGGGATTAAAACCATTTGGGATGAAATAAGAAGTACAGAAACATCTCACAAAATTGCCTGGTGCAAAGAGATCATCTAAAGATGCTCAGCCCTAAAGCTGCTCTGTACCTTTCAGTACCCGTAGGTAATTTATTGCTGTGTTTGCTGTAGAGCTCTCCTGCCTCTGCTCTCTGCTTCTCCTTCCCTCATGACAGCAGCTGAACTGGCCATTTGTAGTGTCAAGTCCCCATCCCGAGCCCCAGACAGGCTGTCCTGTACCACATCACACCTTGAACTTGCTGCTCAGGAGAAAAACCCCAAAGCTGGAGCCAGCACAAACCGGGCTGGTGTCTCCTTTCCTCAGCATTCATGCAGGGGACAGAACTGGGACATGACACTGCACTGGAACCACCCCCCAAAACAGCACATCAACAAACTGTGTGTCCCATGCCATGGGCAGAGAGCCCAGGTATGATCCCATATCCATTTGATTTTAAGTATGTAATTTTTTACATCTCAAATTACTGTCAGGGCCTCAGCCTTTCCTTCTTTTATTTTCCAGATAGTATTTTTTCCATCTTATCGTCTTTCATCAAAACCTTGTTTCCTCCTGCTGGAATCACCACATTCCTGATCTATATGCAGATTAAACCCTGGGAACAGATGCTATTGTCAACTCTTATTAGTCTATTGCATTAAGAAAGGAAGATATCTTTCCAGCCATTGTTGTAAAATAAGACTCCCCACTTTCACCGACAGCCTCATCTCCTGGAAGCAAAAGGAGGAGAACAAAGGCTCTTCTGAACCAGAGCCATTGTCACAAATCAGGGCCTGTGTATCAGCTGTCGGCAAGAGCTGAAGCTTCTGGGACAAGGAGAATGATCCCCCAAAGCCTGCAGAAACTGTGCCGTGCCCTGATGCAGAAGGCAAATGGTTTCTGAGATCAACAGTGAGCCTCACGAGGTGAATTTCATTCCCCAGGATAAGCAAATGATGAGGCTATTTACCATATTTGTATTCCTCTCTCTATTTGTATTCTACTTCAAACGATGCTCTCCCCTCCCACCCACTGAACACCATCGTCTCAATGATGGGGAGGTTTCTGCCACGGCCTCACGCTTTACTCCTTCTCTGTTTACACATTTATTATTTACACACAGGCCTCCAGCTGCAACTCTCACGCTGGAAAAAAAATCATTCGGCACTCTGTTGGGTGAAAGATAAGAGAGGCAGGAGAGCTGCCAGCTCCACAAGGAAATAAAAATACCCACAGCCTTTTCCCCCCCGTATTTGTTGGGAACTTGAACTTGGCTCTCACGGGCCGAAGGAAAATGCTGCTGATCAATGGAGCATTTTGTATTTCAGAGATAGCTGGACTAGATGGCCCCTTCTAAAGGAAATAGTCTATCCCATCCCATCCCACCTGATCCTCTCCTCTCCTCTCCTCTCCTCTCCTCTCCTCTCCTCTCCTCTCCTCTCCTCTCCTCTCCTCTCCTCTCCTCTCCTCTCCTCTCCTCTCCTCTCCTCTCCTCTCCTCTCCTCTCCTCTCCTCTCCTCTCCTCTCCTCTCCTCTCCTCTCCTCTCCTCTCCTCTCCTCTCCTCTCCTCTCCTCTCCTCTCCTCTCCTCTCCTCTCCTCTCCTCTCCTCTCCTCTCCTCTCCTCTCCTCTCCTCTCCTGCAGCCCCAGAGATCTCCATCTTCTCACCTGTGCCCCAAGACCCAGTGACGGACACAGAGGACAAATCCCCATCAGGCACCACAGCTTCAGCCCAGAGAGGTTAACAAACAGGAAAGGAGCAGTTTGCTACTGCTCCAGGGGAGAGAAAACAAGGGCAAGGGTAGAAAAGGAAATGCAAGAGAAACCAGGCCAAGCTGCATTTTAAGGGAGCAAGTGTTGGTTTACATGGCATGATGTTTTCCTGGCAGCCATCCTGGAGCTCCGTGTGGGGTGGGGGCAAGTACTCCTTGGAAGACGGAGCGGGGGGCGATGGGGAGTGGGGCTGTGAGGGCAAGGCAGGCAAACTGCTGCTGCCCCTTGCTGGGAGAACAGGACTGGGCCAGTGAGATTTTTAGTGGTGACTGGCCCAGGCTGCTGCTGGGACTTAACCTGGAGGCCATGAAGGCTGGTGAAGCTCTTCAGCAAAGGAGATTTGCTGCAAAACACTTATCTCTCCCCTGGCTTTTCCCCAGCTGCAGCATCCCAATCCACTGCCAGCTGCTTGCCAGAGCTCTGTGCAAGGGGCCATGCACCCACCCGAGCAGCACCCACCCAAACAGCACCCACAGAAGCAGCACCCACCTGAGCTCACTCATTTATTCTCATGCTTTTACCAGGTCACAGCCACGCGGAGCAAAGACCAAGTATACTGCAATGGCAGGAAGAGATGGATTTCCTCCCCACCATGCCCCATAAGGGGATGATTTTGGGGGGGTATTTACCTCCCACATCTGCCCAGGCATTGCAGTTCCACTGCTGTCAGTGGCCATGCTGCACAGGAGCTACTGCAGGTGAAATTCTGACTCCCTCGGATAGCTGGAAGCACTGAACTCCATTAACCAGTCACTTCCACGCTCGCTGGCTTGCATTTGAACCAAAGCAGGTTCAGCAGGGAAGCACCAAAGGCAACTCCTTGTCAGTGCAATTTAAACTGACACCTTCATTCCCAGCAGTCCTGAAAGACCTCGACACTCTCTGGTTTGGTCCTTCTGTTTTACCTCCCCAAATTCCCTC
Source organism: Hemiprocne comata (assembly GCA_020745705.1). Taxonomy (NCBI): domain Eukaryota; kingdom Metazoa; phylum Chordata; class Aves; order Apodiformes; family Apodidae; genus Hemiprocne; species Hemiprocne comata. Next base: position 20,511,046 of record CM036597.1, on the reverse strand, counting down.
TTGCAGCAGAGCTGGTAGGCGTGATTAAACGTTTCCTCAGTTCTAGCGGCGTTACACTGGCAGGTGAAAAATAATAATCAAGAAACAAAGAGACTGCAGCAGTCACTTCCAACAGCTGCATGAGAGTGGCTTTGCAAGCAGCTGATGTTCTCAGGTCCTGCAAGACCTCAGTGGTGGCCCTTGGTGAGGGCAGGCGTCCTGCTGGGCAGCATGGGACACTGTCCGTGGTCCCAAGCAGGAACACAACATGCTCCACCACCATCCCCCAGCTCTTCCCCTGACAGCAGGTGCAGGAGGAGGAAGCTGATTCAAGATCACCTCCTGCACATGCCATCAGTTTGCACGTGTCATCTGGGGGTGTTTAAATATATTTGAATTATAATCTCCATTCCAGCACAGTCTGAAGATTTCCCCCACACCCAAAGCTTTTGGCTTCCTTTTCTTTCTCCTTTCCCCTGTCTGTTGTTTTTATTTTTATTTTTTTTTTCCTTGTTAAACTCCATCCATCTCCAGCCTGCAAGTTGGCAGGAATGAGCCGTCCTGCAGTGCAGGAGGGAGCAGGAGTGAGTGTGCTCAGGTCAAAACCTGCAGCAGGGCTGGGAACAGCACACTTGGCTCAGGGTCCCAGCCCTGAGACGAGCTGGCTCCCCCTTAGTGACTGCAGAAATGCTGGGGAGTTGGAAGGAGCTGGATTGGGTAATGGGCTCTAATTTGGTCCAGGTTTTGCAAATATATTGTTGAACAACTAAAAGAGGGGGAAAAAAAAAAAAAAGAGGAAAAACTCCGAGATTTCTGGGAGGAGGCAGAAACCAGGGCTGAATTTCTGTGTGTTCAGAGGCTGCTTTTCTCATGGGGCAGTTCCCTGCATCATCCAGCAGCTCAGCAAACTACAGCTTAATCCTTTGTGGTGGCTTTAGGAAGGGGTGAGGTTGAGGAGGGAGAGGGGTGGCTTTTCTGGATCAGTGTTTGATGCTTGATCCTAGCACAGCAGCAGACACTTGTTTCCCTTCCTAAAAGATGACCCCACAGACAGAGTCCAAGCTGATCCCAAGTCACCCCAACACATCCCTCCCTTTCCATTTTCCCTGTGTTTTTCCCTTTTTCTATATCCTCTGGGAATCCTCCATCCAGACAAACACTGACATGGCAAGTGGAGAGCCAGGGCTGGGCTGGTTTAGGGTGTTGCAGCAAGAGCAGTGGGTGCAGAGGTGGGCTGGAGGTGCTTGGGATGGTGAGGACAAGGCCCACGGCCAAGGCACCCCCAGCTCTGCTCCCTCCAGAGCAAGATAGGGTCCTGACTGTTTGCTCACTGCCGGATGGGCTGGGGGAGGGAGGGTTTCAAAGGGGCTCATCCCAAGGCCACATCTGCTGCATGTGTTTAAAACAACTCATTAAAGTTCCTGAAAGGCCTAAAAATGAGTAATTATCTAAATGAGTGAGTCTCTAATAGCCCTCTAATAAGGTCTAATAGGAGACTTGTGTGTGCTGAGTGTGGCTCTGGAGATTGCTGGGCTGCCGGGTGCCCCCCCCCGCCCCCAAAAACAGGGGGCTGGAGTACAGGGCATGTAGGGGGGGATGGAGGCAGGGGGCAGGATGGGTGCCTGGCCAGCAGGCACCAGCGAAAGGGAAATGAGGAGCAGAGAATAAGTGGATGTCAAGTAGCAAAGCCTCCAGGAGAGGTATGCTGCATGGATGTTGTAAGAAGACACGCTCTGGGCTGTGGCAAGTGGGGCCATGCTGCCATGAACCATAGAATCATTTCATGTTTTCCATTGGAAGGGACCTTAAAGAACATCTAGAGACAGCCCCCTGCATGGGCAGGAACACCTTCCACTAGACCAGGTTGCTCCAAGCCCCATCCAGCCTGGCCTTGAACACTTCCAGGGATGGGCCTTCCACAACTTCCCTTCCCTGGCAGCCTGTGCCAGTGTCTCACCACCCTCAGAGAGAAAAATTTCTTCCTAATGTCTCACCTAAATCTCCCCTCTTCCAGTTTTAATCCATTACCCCTTCTCCTCTCACTCCCTACCCTTGTCAAAAGTCCCTCCCCAGCTTTCCTGGAGCCCCTTCAGGCACTGGAAGGTGCTCTAAGATCTCCCTGGGGCCTTCTCTTCTCCAGGCTGAACAATCCCAACTTTCTCAGCCTGTCTCCATAGCAGAGCTACTCCAGGCATCCAGTCATCTTTGTGGCCTCCTCTGGACTCACTCCTGGGTTCGTTGTGCTGCTTTGGACAGGAAGGGATCTTTTTCTTTTCCTTCCAGCAGGATATGCCAAGGCTGTCATGGTTTGACTCAGGATCAGCAATTAAACCAATGGCAACAACAATGCTCTTAATACCCTCCCCCTCCCACCCAGGTAGGGAAAGGAGAGAGAGAATAAGGAGAGAAAGAATAAGGAGAGAGATGTTCCAGATTGAAAACTAAACTGGACAGCTTTAATTAAATACTAATGATAAAAGAAAACATGTATGAATATTTACAACAAATATGTGCAGGAATGTGCAAAAGCCCTATCACTTCCCCCCATCTCCAGCAACTCCCACAGCACTCTCCTTTAGCTGTGAGCCATTCTGAAATGTCCTGGACTGCTTCCAGAGATGGTGGCATGGCAAAACAGGAGCTGAAGGCAGAGATAGGAGGGTCAGGAAGGCACAGGCCTGGGGATAAAAGAAGATGAATAGACATGGCCCTCCCTGGATGCTGGCTGTGGACAGAAGAAGGAAAGAAGAAGAAGGAAGAAGAGCTTGGCTTCCATGATCCCTGGATTATATATGGGATGGAATACTTTGGTTGGCCAGTTTTGCCATCTGTCTAGTCCACTCCTCCCTACAGGAGGGTTGTAGATACGACTCTTCTGCTCCTTTAGTGTCCAAAGTATTAAATTCAACAAAGTGTCCCTGATCTCTTGGCAGTACCTATAAACACTGAGTGTTATCAGCCCACTAGCTGGAAAACTTGCTGTGCTACTTTCAGCAAGTGTGTTGCTTAAAAGAGCATGCTGCTTAAAAGAAAGTTTACTGAAGAGAAAAAAATCAGTAAAAAGAAAATTGGCTTCATCCTGGCTCAAACCAGGACAGAGGCACAGGAGGGTGTGAAACACCCCAGTAAAAAGATTGGGGTGTTCCCTACTCTCTGCACATGCTGGTGATTCCCCAGTGCTCAAGGAGTGGGGTGGTGGGAGCTCCTCATGCCCAATCACTGCCTCTCTGTGGGAAGATCCCACTGCCAGGCCAGAGTCCCACTGTGGAAGGGAGTGATCTCCTCCGGTGGGGTCCTGGGGTTTGGTTCCAGAGGGATCTGGTGCTTTGAAAGTTGTTGAGATTGCTTTTCCTTTTCCAACCAGCCAACATGTCAACACATGTTGCTGCTTCACAAAACACCTATCATTGCTGCCACCTCCTCCCAAACATCATCCAAGGGATGGATCTACCAGCTTTTGCTAGGGCTGGCTTCTATTCAACTATGTCCCACTGCATGGCAAGTGAGCAGATGACATTTTGCTGAGCTCCCAAAGCACTGGAACGTATCAGAAACTTCAGGATTCAAGATGTTCTGCTCTTGTGGTGAACAGCTCATGCTGCTATATTGGTGAGCTGATGTACCCGTCTCTTGGCATTTCTCCATGCCATGACATCATGGTGGGACATAACTCTTCGAGCTGTGCTTCCATGTGCAACCTGAGCTCACATCCCACCCACTCCGCTGGGACCCAGGACAGCTTCAGCATGGAAGATGTTTCTCAGGATGTGGGGGGGATTTTGAATAGGAATTAAGGTGTAGAGCAGCCTCCACTTGCCCAGAGCTCATGTGCCACCTTGTGAACGATGGAGCCACCAAGACATGTAGAAGAAAGAGATCCAAAGGACAGTCAGAACTGCATCCATGTGATGTCTTGAAATACTTCACAGGTTTTGCTTTGTTTCTTAAAGCTCCAGGTCCTGGGCAAAGCAGAGGCCTGAAATGGAGGCTTTTGTTTAAAAATCATCCTCGTGGCCACAGGAAAAGAAAAATTGAGAAATGAGAAATAGGAGCAAGGTTTACCCAAAACACCCTGAAAGGCAAGGGAAGAAACCCCACCATCTTTGCTCCAGCTCATGAGTTGCAAGTTCAGGTTTTTTTTCAAGTTGTTTTTAGGTTAGCCTTGACTTCTGAACTCTTGGGTTGTCATTGTGGTGTTAGTAAGTAAAATAATTGAACCCGAACCAGAGCCTCCCTACCTCCTCAGGAGTGTTATTGCAGGCTGGGCCAACCATGGGATTTCCTCCTTCTGAGGTCACCTGTGCTGGAAACAGGACCCACAAATGACTCAGATGTTTCTCAGCAAACTTCAAGCCTGTGAAGTCTGTGAGCTTCTCAATTAATAATCCTGTAGCCCTTTTTCCTTCTTCCAGAGTCAGCATGGTGTTGGAATGTTGGGTTCTCAGCCCCCCTGGCCACTGCCCGGTGGCACAGGCACGGTGCAGCCTGATGGCAGGGCTCCATTCTGCACTGGGGCTCAGTTGTTCAACTGTCCTCATCACATTCCAGTTGGTCACACGATGTCCTGTCCAAGGGGAAGAGCAGGGAGAGGAAAGGAAATGGAAGAGAAACAAAAGAGGCAGTGAGATACACAGGTGCATCCTTTGCTGTGCTCAGGAGTGCAGATGTTTTGGGTGTCTCTGTGTGTGTATAAGCACATGTGTGAACACGTGTGTGTGTGTAAGTATCTGTGTGTGCTGCCAGGAAAGGAAAGAGGGCAGGGGTGTGTGCACCAGGAGGTGTGAACAGGGCTGGAGGGTGTACAGAGTAGGTGATGCACTGTGTCTAGAGACATGATGGGACCCATCTGGGCACCACGGGAGCACCATGGGATGGAGAGAGTTTATCCGTGTTACTGTGAGCTCAGTGCTCCTGAGCATTTGGGCTCTGATGCTAACTAGAGCCTGGGGCCTCCTCTTCTCCACCCAGAGGGAAGCTTGTCTGGAAACCAGGGAACAGGCGAAAATCCTCCCACCTCCCAGCTGCCCATGTGGCTCATGGCTACAGAGCTGCCTTCCTCCTCCTCTCTCACACCTCCCTCCATTTCTGCAAGTCCCTGGGAGATGTTAGATCACTTTTCCAGCTCCTCCAGGTGTCCATAAAACTAGCAGCAGTCTCCTCTGTGGAAAGGGGAGCAGCAGTGAGGAGGAAACCCAAAGCCACAGTGGTGCCCCCTCCCCACAGCTTCTTCTAAGGGAGCGGAGGAGCTCAGGGCACCCAGTGCTGTACCTGGGGCTCTCTTGAGCAGAAGACCCTCCAGGTGAGCAACAGGCTCCCACCTACACCCCATGAACACCAAGTCCAGTGTGCCCCTGCTCAGCTCTTGCTCCCATGTCACTGGGAGCCACCACGCTTTGAAGAGCTGGGGGAGAAGGGAGGAACAGGGAAAACTTCAGCCTGCAGCAGGGAGGTGCAGTGCAAAGCCTCTGCCCTGGCAGGACATCACCCTGGAGGGGGATGTCAGCAGCCCAGGCATGCTGGAGACATCCAACATGGAGCGTGAAGTCACCCAGGCTGGCCCACAGAAGGGAGGCAACAGCAAACAGGGAGAGGGCTGGTTTGAGGATGAGGTGGTGGCAAGCAGCAGGTCCACCATGGATCTTCATCATGTCTGGAAAATCAAAAAGCTGCCCACTGAGGGAGAGGGATGGGGCTGGGGTAGGGGGAGATGATGAGGTGGGGTAAGAAGGGGGTGAAAAGGAACAAGGCAATTCCTTCTTTTGCGCTGTTTCCCTTTTTTGCAGGCAGGAATGACCTCATGTTTTTTCTCATCTAAATTCTGTCAAGCAAGCAGGGAGAAGAAAGAAAGAGAGATAGAACACGAGTGAAGGAAGGCTACACAGTTAATAAAAATCTGCTAGACACATGTTCCCTGGGCTCAGGGAGCAGGAAGGGAGAGCCAAGCTGCACAGCGCCTTGGGAGAGAAAGGAAAGGCATGCTGGGCTCTCCAAACCCAGCGTGGCTCCAGCCAGGGTGAGTTTCACCCTCTTCCTCACCTGGCAGGGAGCATCTCATTGAGTGCCAGGGCACAGTCACCCCTGGACTGTGGCTGTGGTCACTGGTGGGTGCCAATGGGTCTCGGTTAGTGGCCAGACCAAGACCCCCCTCTGTCCCTTTACCTGGTCTCTGGTTCCACCCCAGGTTATTGGGAGGGAAGGAATGCTAAACATGCCAACAGCTTTCCCTTCTCCGTGTGGCATGTTTGCTTTTCCCATCCCACTCGCTAAATCATACGGAGCAGGACAGATGCTCCCTCGGCCGTGCATGTGGAGGGAGGTGAGAGAAGGCTGAGAAAAGCCTTTTCTTTCCATTCTCATCCTCTAAAAAGGGTTTCTCACCTGATAGATTTCATTGGGTTTTATTTTTCTTCCCACAGCAGCCACATGTGGAAGAGAGCAGGGCTGTAGGAAGCACGGCCAGGAGGACCAGCCGGCTGCTTTGTGCGTGTTTGGAGCCAGCAGAAACCAGTCACATGCAGCCCTGGTGGCTTTTGTTTAAAACGTGGCTTTTCTCAGCCAGATCTGTTCATTGCTTGGCTACAAAAACCATTTGTGCCAGCAAAAGGTGGGAGGTGTTATGGGGGTAGCAAGGAGAGGCTGTAGATGGGAGCAGTCCAGCTTCTCTCCACTGCTGGTCATAAGTGCTATCTGCAGCTTTATGTTGGCTACTTGTCACATCCACTCTCAGCTGTCAGCATGACAACTTCCCAGGGTAGAGGAGTCCCTTCTGGTGTCCCTGCCTGTGTCCCTGCCTACGCTGCACATCATCCCCTCTGGAAATGGCTGCTGTGGCTGCTGCTCCCCCATTGCAGCACCTTGTTTTGTGGTTTGTCTGCATTGCCTCGTCAACGGAGTTCAGATGGGTCCAGTGTGCCCCAGAGAAGGCTGCAAAGTCACCAGCAGAACAGCCCCAAAAGGGGCTTCTCAGCTAATGGGTGGTAACTGCTGTGAGGTCTGCTGGTGCCTAGCTGTTGCCCCTGATCCACAGGTAATTTTAACCAACGAACCCCTGTGGTAGGTTTGGCATTGTCCTCCAAAGAAGCCTTTTTTCACCTCATCAGAGCAGGGGCTGTCTGAAGGCGAGCAGCAACACAGATCTGGTTGGCACCAGATGCTCATCCCAGATGTGGCCAGGGATGCTCAGTGTCACCTGGTGAGTCCCCTCTCTCCATATCCCCAGGAGGTGCTTGGAGTGGACAATGCAGGAACAGCCCAAGGAGAGTGGTTCAGTCACAGGGAGCATGGGGGGAGAAGCCATGGAGAGCAAGGAGGGCGATAGAAGACTTGTGATCGAGGTTTCCCAATGCGGATCCCGAAATATATTCCCAGGCCACAGAAACCACACTGGAAAATTTGCTTCGAATTCCATGCTGTCAGGGAGGGAGATGGGGCTCGGGAGAGCCACGCTGAGCAGCTCGAGCCCAGACGGGGCCTCTTGGTGTCGATTAACAAAACAAACAAACAGTGTTGCCCATAATGAGCTCCGGGTGGGAGGAGGGATGATTAAAACAGGATGGCACCACTGCCATGTGCTCTCGGGTTGGGGTGAGGGCCCCGTGCTGTGCAATCCAGCAGTGCCCACAGCCCTTTCCCAGATCTCAAGGACAGATTCCCCCAAGCCTCACAGTGTGGTCCATGGGCAGTGGGGGATGCCACGAGCATCTTCCCACTTGTCCCCAGATGTTTTGTTCCATAACATTCCCATTGTTTTACCACAGGGCAAAGAGTTCAAATCCAGCCTGTGTCCCTCTGGGATGGATCTTGTAAGAGCAGGTTTCAAATGAGGGCAAAGGTCTTTCTCAGGTGCTGGCAACAGGGTCCTGGGTGGCTCTGCAGGGGGTGGGAGCCCAGGTCCGGCAGCAGGAGAGTCACCGTTTTATGTTATTTCCTGAAACACAGATACAGAGACCACTTTTAGGAAGGAGACCTTGTTTATTGCAGGTTTGCCCAAAGCTGGATGAGGGTGGACTTCCACAAATCAAGCACACTTTCCTGGTAATACGGGGTTTCTTTTATACATCAAAAATGCAAATTCATCTTATCCCTCAAGTACACCAATACTATCTATTACCGTTTACATACTTGTCTGGCCTGTTCTTTTGTGAGCTGTAAGTTTAACTACTCATTGTTCTCTGCTACCTGTGATACCCATCTCCTGTGGCTATAGACATTCACACCAAGATAAGCTCAGCAAGCACCCCCTTCTCTTGTTCATGCTGGCCTGTGTCTTCCAACAGTAGGAGCAGATCCCAGGGATGCATTCCATACCACTCGGGTGAGGGGCAGCCCCCAGCCCCACTCCCAGGTGCCATTTTTTCCATTCAGCTCCAATGCAGCCCAGTGATGGAGCAAGACCTACTGTAATCCACAAAAAGCACAAAAGCACGGGAGAGGAAAGGATGCTGGTGCAAAGACTCATCTGATTTTCCATCCTGTATTTATTTGAAGCACCTCGGGTGTATCTCTGGGCCCCCCCCTTGTGCTACGAATGTCTCGGCTTTCAGGCCATTGTCCTGAAATACAACATAGATTCAGGGGCCCGGTGTGTTGGGGAAGTAATGAAACTCGTCTGGGAGCCGCTTCTTTATCTCCCCAGCTCCATGTTCCTGAGGACCACGTTTTTAAATTTGTGTTGGATAAACAACACGGGCTTGTGTACGCAAAGAAGCTCTAATTACCCCCTCGGGTTGTGTTTCCTTAGAGGAAATGAACTAGGCACGGCGTTCCTGCTGGAGAGGCTCACCGGTGCAATAGCTTCCAGATTTCTCCCCTTGCCACGACAATCCGGCAGCTCCGGGAGCCCCAGGGAGTAAAGAAAGGTGCTGCCTGCTTGCTCCTGGCTCCAGGAGGAGCCTCCCCTTCTCCCCCGGCCCCTTTCTGCTCCCCCCCCAAGCTCTGCCTTCACTCCCGGGCAGGTGCTTTAGCATTCCTTGCTCTTGGGCACAGCTCTTTGCCCATCCTATCTGCTCAGCTGCTGCCCTGCCCAATCCCTCCGTTCATGTGCAAGGCACCAGGACTTTCTCCCAGAGCCCTTTCCCCACCCCGAGCAGGAGGTGCTGCGACAGCAGATCCATTTGCCTCATTAAATCAGGAAGTACAGCAAATGGATACAGCCCAGAAACCAAGCAGGGCAATCTGCTTCGGGTAGTCTTAACTCAGATCTTTAATCCTTCCTACCAGGAGCTTAAGCTGCATGCTCTCTGCCTGCTGCCCGGGGAATATTCCCTGCAGAAGGTGCTTGGAGGCCGTGAGGGAAATCATCTGCCAGAGATTACGTAGAGTTTGCATGGGCCCAGGTGGGGTTTGGAGCCATTCTGAGGTAAACCATTGCTTACAAGAATGCCCTGGTTTTCCACTGAAACTAGGAGCTGCTGCAGAAATGCCACTTCATACCCCCCCTTCTACCCCCGGGGGCAGGCAGAGCCCGTTTGAAGATGCTCTTAGATAGCAGATGTCTGCCCATGCAAGAGACATGAACCATGAATCTTCCGTATTTATCCCCCCTCCACAACACTCACCAATCTTTATTTACACTGCTGACAATTGCTTTGGGCTATTTTTAGGCTTTATTGCTGATTGTATCTTTAATGTTATGGGTAGTTAACTTGGCAGCAGGGGAGTTAATGGGGGAGGCTTTCACCTCTCTGGAGACCTGACATCAAACCCTGCCCAGGGCAAGGGAAAGCAAGGATGGTGGATCCTCCTTTTAGGCCATTGACCTCCTGGGATCAGAATGGAATTGGAGCTGATGGGCAGGTATGGCACCGGTGCCTGGAGAGGACAACAGAGGATGGCTCTTACGGGATGGCTCTGAGATGGGCACTGCTCTGGGGGGCAGCCCCCAAGCCTCCTAAGACCCACGCCCCTTCCCAAGGCTTTGCTTTTATTTTTCCCACAACCGGAGGGTGAGCTGCTCTGTTGAAGCCAACAAAGCCAGGCAGAGTGGGAGCTGGGCTTTTACAAGGGGCTGCAAAATGGCCTGGGGGTCCTGGGCTTGAGATGAAGCAAAATGGGGGTGGGGGGACCTGGATTTTGGGGGGTTTGGGCAGGAGCTGCAGGGACAAGGGGTGTTTTGGGGTTCCTTTAGTGTAGGATGAAGAGGAAAGGGGGCACGTGCTGCTCCTCAGCACGTGAGTGGGGATGTGGAGTGGGGTGCCTGAAGCCCCTCGTTGCCTCCTCCCCCCCAGCCTTGGCAGCAGCACCAGCCCCCCCGCAGCCCCCCGTGTCCCCACGCCCTCGTTAGCAAACTGCAGCGAGAGGCCACATGGTCGTACAAGTGTAACATAAACCGTCCATTCCCCCTGCTTACTCACTGGGAACCGGCTTTACCGAAGGATTTAAATTCAATTTGTTTTATTGAAGTTTCTTCTTTTTTTTTTTTTTTTTTCCCCGACCACTGCATCAAACTATCATTTTACTGAGATCAGCTGCTCTCAGCCTCCGCTTACACCCTCCCTCTCTGCGCCCCCCCCCTCGCTCTCCTTCTCCCCCCACATCCCACTGTATGGATGAGCCCTCTAATTCTTTCTCCTCTTTCAAGCCCACCAACGCTTCCTGCGGTATTAGCCGTAGAAATGCCACGAATTTCCTTTGTGTTCCTAGTTGAAAAAGGCAGAGGGGGGGGTCGGGGTGGGGGGGTGGGGGGAAGAAGGAGTAAAAGCACAGCGCGTGGCAGTGCTAGGGCTGACAATAATCTCTGCGGTTTTTCTCCCAGCCCCAAGTTTATCCCTGTGCAATTCAGCGTAGGAAAGCTAATAACGATGTGTCAGGAAGACCTGATGTATATTTGCAGAGTTGAATGGCTGGGCCAGCAATGCCTCCTGCACTCCCACCCGGGGTTTATTTGTGCCTGAAGACCCCAGCCCTTTCATGCTGTGTTAATATTAGTGATTTATACGAGTGGTTTCTTTTATTTCTGAGCCTTCTTTCATTCTCTTTCCTACCCAACCCTCAAAAAAAAAAAAAAAAAAGAAAAAAAAAAAAGAAAAAAGAAGAAGATCCCTGCCTTGATTGCACCTTTGGTCCAGGTGGAGTCTGCCTGGTGCTGGGGGCTGCACTGCCACGGGGGACAGAGCCAAGACTTCCTCAGCAAGCCCCAGCACTCTGTTGTAGCAGCACTGGGGCATCTCACCCAGCTGAACGAGTGTTGGGGCTCCTCTGATTTACACCTTGATTAATGTCACAGCAGGGACATCAAATAACCGGGCACCACCCAGAGCAAGCCAGCCAGCATGTTACTGGCTGGTCCCTTCCCTCTGCCTTGGCTGGGTCTTGCATTCCTGAGAATGGGTGGGCTCTGGGTCAGCCTGTGACCCTGCCCAGATTTATGCCTCTCTTTGTCTGTCAGCATTAGGAGCCATCTGCGGGCAGGACGCCTTCGAAGCCCGCAGCAGGAAGGTGGCTGCAGGAGGACAGATGGACACTCCTGGTTGCCCTCGCTCACCCGCAGCTCCTGGTGTGAGAGAGGACAGCCTGGGGCTGAGGCAGGGACACCGTGTGGACAATCCAGCATGCCTAGGTGTGGAGGCATTGCTGGCCCTCGGGGCACTTGGAGGTGGAAAGACCTGCAGGGGTGGTTAAAAAGAGATTGCCTGGGTCAGCCTTGTCCTGCAGAAGGAATGGAAGCTGCTGTGTCCTTCCCAGAGGGAAGGAGATCTCCAGAGATGTGAATCATCTAGAGAAGATAACCCAAGGTCTTACCTCATCCCAGACCTTGCTTCCCAGCGGCCAGTGCTGTGACAAATATCTGGAGCCTTGGACAGGTAGAGACTTCCCTCCAGCAGTTGCTCCTGCTGGGGAGGGACTTTGCACTTGATGGCAGCAGATTCTAAATGAGTCACTGGAGCTTCAGTGGGAAACAGCCTGGCTCCTGAGGTTTCCAAACCTAGTTTCTGACGTTTAAAAGCACTCGTCCACAATACCTATTTATTTGGGTTCCTTAAATCTGGGGAGGAATTGCCTCAAGCTCACAAAAGTTGCCAGAAATCCTGGTTAGCATCAGACAGGGATAAAGAAAAATACCTATTGTAGCAAAAAGAAAGAAAAAGAAAAGGATTAAATTCTTGCTTACACTACCTGTGACCTCAAAGTCACAAACAAAGGGAAAGCAGTAATGAAATGCTGTTCTGCTTCTTATCGAGCACAACCTCCTTTGCTGCTTCAGTATTTTGGCTACCTTGCTGTACCAGCAGCAGCACAGGCCTTACACCTCACAGATGGCTTGTTCTGGGGAGATTCCCAAGCTACATCTTCCCTCTCTGCCTTTTCATACAAAATGGGACCATCTGTCTCTTCCTTGCTCCTGCTTTTCCTCTCTGCACAAGTCACACTGCTGTTCCACACAAGGGCAGGGTCCTTCTTCTCCTCTGTCCTCCTTGGAGAGCTCAAGTGGGCTCTGGTCTTCCGCTGCTCCTTCTGGCTGTGGTGGCCATGGGTTGCTGACCCGTGTTCACAGTGGTTGCATTCTTTTCTAAAGCATCAATCATGAGAAATATCTCAACATAAACTGTATAAAACGAGCATGTTTTTTTCTTTATGGTCTCTATAGAGACCTCCTATGACATACAGACAACGCAGATGATAATTTGTTTCTCAGCTTGGGGGTTTGCCATTACACCAACTGTTTGCAAAGTTACATTTTTCCCCATTTATTTGTACCAAGGCTGCTGTGAGACGTGTTCCTGGGTGCACGGCTCCTTGTGAGACAGTGCTTGCTGAAGGTTATGCATGCATTCAGGTACAGAACTACAAACTATCCACAGCCAGGCATGTGTGTGTGTGCATGGACAGGCGTTTCTGCCTGTGAGAAGCCTCTGTTTTATCACACATGCATCCCTGCCCAGGATCACAGAGCAGGGGGTGCACGGATGTATGCATCCAACATAGGATGCTCCATGGAGCTGCAAGGTGAGCAATTATGGGTCACTACTCACGTGCAGTGGTTGTGTGTTTTTGTGTGGAGGGACTGAACACGAGATGGCACAAGTGACCAGGAGGAGGGGAGCAGCCAGTCTATCTCTCCATGGCAGCCCCGTCCGTGCACAGACAGTGGCTTTGCCTTCCCTGCTCTGCCCTGCAAGGTGATAAAGTGTTTATTTCCTGAGGGGGGAACAAATAACTTCCTGAGTTCTGGCTCTTCTGCATTTTATTACCTGGCTCCCTAGCACCTGCCACTTGCAGTGGAGAGTCCCTGCATTGTAACTGCAGAAACAATTATGTTTTCATTACGAAAGCAAATTAAGGTGCTTGCTTAATCAAGTTTATTAAATACCAGTGAAGTCCCTGGGTAAATAAGTGGCAAAGAGGCTTTCTCTGCTCCAGTCAGGGGGGAAGCAGATGAGTGTAATCAAGGTGGTGGGCTCACAGGCATGCATGGCTGAGGTGGGCAGGGAGCTCGGTGGGCACCAGCCCAGTCCCCACAAGACCCTGGGAGGGGACTGGTCTGAGGCATATGGCTCAGCCATTAAACTGCTTTTGAGGTCTCTAGAAAGGCCCTAAAGCCCAGTGCCCCCTCCAGCACCCAGTCAGACTGGGGGTCTCTGCGGGGGCACACACAGAGAAGCTGTAACCCCATTTGTCTGCCTGATTGACACTTCTCCTCCTCTTTCCCACTGCAGCCTTTGGACTTTATTTTTAGCTCCCGTTATTTCCCTCAGGCCAACTTTTCTGTCACATTTCATCCCGTTCTCAGTGTTTCTGGTTGTTACTTTCTTCCTTCAAGATGCCTCCTCTGCCACTCTGCTCCCCAGCCCCCTTTCCCCTACTCCAACCAAGGGGCAGAGCTCGGGTTTGGGGATGGAGATCCGGCAGAGCTGGGACTGCCAGTGGGATAGGGCTCCTCGGGCAGGATTTGGGAAGCTCTCCCAACATTGCCGAGGGGACTCTGCGCTGGCGTCAGGCAGGAGGAGCTGGAAGTCCCCTGGCAGCACACCAGAGAGCGGGTTCTGATGCCTGGGGCCGGGTGGGAGCTGGAAGGAATGAGGGAGGCTGAGGGCACCACGAGTCTGCTGCTGCTTCCCCCCCCCCCCTTTGCCCCCTGGCTCCATGGCAGCCCTCCCCAGCTGTGATGAGGGGCTTTGCTCCATCCCAAGGCCTTCAGCGGAATGAAGGGGGGGGCCTGAGCCCCATGTTCCTCCTGGGCTCCATGTTCCTCCTGGGGCTTGCACACCCATGCCAGGCAGCAGCATAGTGGCAGGGTGACAGGCAGCTCCGTGTCCCCCCACTGCTCCCTGCCTCCATCCCTGCCAGGCTGATGAGCACCCTGGCACTGGGGGGCTTCCTTCTCCCCAAATGTTACTTTTCTATGAAACTGCTTGTGACATTTGATGAATGGAGTTTAAAGATCAAACCTGGCTTATTAAAAAAAACCCCACGAACCAAACTGTAACCAATGAGTTTGGGCTGATTTAAAATGGAAAACAGAGTCGGGGGGGGGGAAAAAAGGAAAAAAAAAAACAAAACCCAAGACTGTTTTCTATTGAAATGCCTCAGGGGATGGCCTGTCCTCAGCTTCTCTTTGTCCTTTCTTCCTTTTCCCCTGAAACACTTCTAATATCTTTGTCATGCTTCTGCTCCTTGAGCAGGTTGATCCTTTCCTCCCATGGTAGCAGTGGGGGCAGAGGGGGGGCTGGTTCCTGGCTGGGGCCTTATCCCAACTTTGTGCCAGAGGGTGTGCAGGAGCTGGGGGATGCCTGTGCCAGCCCCAGGTCAGAAAGCACCTGATCTCTGGGAGCAGCAGCAGCCGGGTGTCTTTGCATGGCAGCCTGACCAAGTGCATCGGCCCAGGGGATGGACAGGGTGTCTTTGCTCTGTCACAACATCCCGACCTTCCTTTGTCCCCCTGCGGGGAGGCAAGTCCAGACTTTCCCCTTTGGTGCTGCTGTCCTCCTGGGGTGATGCAGTGACATGCCAATGGAATGGAATGGGATGGGAACCACTGTCTGATCCGAGGACTCTGGTGCCCTGCAGGGTCCTCAGTGCTTTAAGGTGATGCTGTTGGAAATCTGGGATCTCAAAAAGCTGGAGAGAAAGCTTCTAGCTGAGTTCCCAATTTAGTAACAGCGCTTCTGCTTGTCCTACTTCGTGGTGACTCTCCTGCACTTTGCTCAGCAGCATGGACTGTTCCCTGGGCTGCTCTCAGGGCACAGCCAGTTCTGCTGGTGGCTTTGTGGTGGTGCTTTAATGCTCAGAAGGTCCTGACAGGTCTTTGATATGCAGCCCCATGCCCTGCACTGGAACCTGCACAAAGCTGTAAGCTGATTCCGAGGTGTATGGCCATGGCTCTCGGCTGGCAGAGACATGGGCACCTGCTGGTACAGGGACACAATCTTGGGCACCAACACAGCAGGGGGAAATGCCCAGGAGCACAGCTGAAATGCTGCACAGTGGACTGGAGCTCTGGCACTGATGCCCACTAAGGACAGCCCAGTCTACACCATGTAGGAGTTATCACCACTTTGGAGCCCAGGCTCTGGGCAGGCACAGAAGCACTTGGGTTTCAGAAAATGTGCCCAGACCAGTTTGCTCTACTTCAGCCCAGAAAATCCCTGAATGCTTCTATAAATGTCCTGAGCTTGCTCCGTTGAGCCTGGGATCACAACTACCTTTCCTTCTCTTACTGGGTGACATCTTATGGTTTCTCTGAATGGTTGGTAGAGACCTGAAATTTGACATGCTGCATGTGTCTGTGGAGACCTAATGGGAAAAATCCCTGGTGTTTTGGGACAAGGTTGGAAAATGCAGCCCCAGTCTGACTCACTGCAGATTGCTCCTTGCAATCTGTGCTTCACTCCAGTCCTGGTCCTGAACACACATGTCCTCGAGCACATGCTGCATGATGGGCTACATGGCACCCCTCCAGCACCTTTGCTGGGGAGCTGAAGCATCCTGAAGCAGATGAACATCAAACACCAGATCCTGCACTTCTCCTGAGAGTGTTCCAAATGGAAAAATCATCCAGCCTAAAATTCAGAAAGCTGCAGTGTCTTTGGAGTGTTTTAGCCCCCAGGCCACATGCCTGAACAATGGTGGTTCCTCCAGGTGCCTCTGCTGCCCTGGCATCAGCCACCCGAGGCCAGCAGTGCCCCTTTGCAGCCCTTCTGTGGGTGCCGAGAGGAGGGGAGGTGGATTTGAATTAGGTCCCCATTGTTTCCCTGCTGACCGAGCACCTGGGACCTGGGGTCTCACCTCACTGCTTCTGAGGTTCGGGTTTATTAAGTTGTGTGTTATGGGCTGTTTGTAACAAATCACCGCTGAGAGAAGACTGAAGAGATTGTGATGGCTTGGACCGAGCAGCAAACCCAGGTTATTTATATTTCATAATGTGAAATCTATGCTTGCTTTACAAGGGCTGGGGAGTTGGATGTCTTTCAAGCTCCTGAATAGCAAAATAAGGCTTGAAAGCAAACACCGCTGGGGTATTTTTCATCATTTAAAGCAGGGCTTGTTAGCTCTTCTTTCTGTTTGTATCTCCCTCTCCTTCCTCCTTCTCTCCCTCTCCTTTCTCCCCTTCTCTCCCTCTCCTTTCTCCCCTCGGTCTCTAGCCAGGATGCCCCACAGCCGGCAGGACCCGTTCCTGTAGCACCCGCCGTGCCGGAGGTGCCCCGGGGGTGCCCTGGGGGCTTTCCCCTCCGAAGCCCCCTCGGCCGCTGCTGCTTCGTGCGATGCAACAGCGCACCCCGCATCCCCCCAGAGCCCAGCGATCCCCGGCGGGGGGCTCGGGGGGGGCGTCTGGCTTGGGGTGTCCGCGGGGTCTGGGGGTCCGGGCGCGGTCGGTGTCGCCGCTCGGCCGCTAGGGGTAGATGTCGCCTAAGAAGACCCCGCGACAGCTGCGGGAGGGGGGGGAGCTGGAGGGGGGGCGGAAGGGAGGGGAGGGAAGGGGAGGGAAGGGGAAACGAAAGGGGAAAGGGAACAGGGTAAGGGAAAGGGAATAGGGGAAGGGAAGGAGGAAGGGAAGGGAAGGGAAGGGAAGGGAAGGGAAGGGAAGGGAAGGGAAGGGAAGGGAAGGGAAGGGAAGGGAAGGGAAGGGAAGGGAAGGGAAGGGAAGGGAAGGGAAGGGAAGGGAAGGGAAGGGAAGGGAAGGGAAGGGAAGGGAAGGGAAGGGAAGGGAAGGGAAGGGAAGGGAAGGGAAGGGAAGGGAAGGGAAGGGAAGGGAAGGGAAGGGAAGGGAAGGGAAGGGGGGAAGGGAAGAAGAAGGGAGGGAGGGAGGGAGGGAGGGAGGGAGGGAGGGAGGGAGGGAGGGAGGGAGGAAGGAAGGAAGGAAGGAAGGAAGGAAGGAAGGAAGGAAGGAAGGAAGGAAGGAAGGAAGGAAGGAAGGAAGGAAGGAAGGAAGGAAGGAAGGAAGGAAGGAAGGAAGGAAGGAAGGAAGGAAGGAAGGAAGGAAGGAAGGAAGGAAGGAAGGAAGGAAGGAAGGAAGGAAGGAAGGAAGGAAGGAAGGAAGGAAGGAAGGAAGGAAGGAAGGAAGGAAGGAAGGAAGGACATTATTTTCAGGATAAAGCTGCAGGATAGAGCTTCACCCTCCAGTCTTCATAAGGGTTTCCTGCCCAGGCTAAAGCCCAGCTGCTTTTACCCTAGTGATGTGGGGAAGGTGACAGCAGCAGGGTGAGTGGGACAGGCCAGTGAGGCAGGGGGTGCTAGGAGCCCATCAGGACAGGGGACAACCCTCATGGCTCCAGGGGGGCAGAGTTGCATCCCCCCTTGGGCAGAGTTGTGTCCCCCTTGTGCCAGCCAGCCCTGCCTGAGCTGTGCCCACCACAGAGTGCTCCTCCTGCACATGGGGTCCTCCCACCCTTCAGTGATATCAAGAGAGAAAGAGGGAAAATTATTTCTCCTCCAGACTACAGTTGAGATTTCAGAGGGTTCATTCCACAGGTATTTGTGGAAGGTGTAAGAAATCATAGGACTGGAGGGGAGATTTCCCCCATTTACTTGTAGTACTGGGACCAGTAGGAAGAAGAGGCAACAGGCAGAAAAGGAGAAGCAAAGCTGCAGATGGACCTGGAGGTGGTTTGGGTTTCTTGAAACCCATCCTGCCTGGTGCTTTGCTTTGCTGTCTCAGTGGTAGCAGAGACCTGGGAACAGGGATTTACTATGGAAAGCACAATCAAGTGAAGCATTTTCCATGTGTCATCATTGAGCAGCTCCCTAAACCAAAGCAACTGAGTCACCACGGGATGAGTAAACCCATCCTTGCTCTGGAGGTAGGAGACCGAGACACCAAGCAGGGCAGGGGTGTCCCTTAGTGGTCATGCCAAAAGTGCCTGGAGAGCTCGATGAGGCTTGGGAGCCCTTTGGGATGGCTCCAGCTTGGCACATGGATCTGAGAGTGATCTTTCTGGGTCAGCAGCTCTGGTATCCATGCTTCAGGTTTTGCTTGCTCCTTTCCAAGCAGGCAAAGGAGTGTGGGACCCTGACCTGATGGGCAGCTGGGGACACAGCTGGTCTTGCTAGCTCTGAGAGCCCAGGAGCAGTGGGAAGGGAAGCTGACTGGGTATTAAATGACTCTCAATTCAGTTTCATTTAGAACTTTTTTGGTTTGAAGGAATATGTAATTTATTTATTTTTAAAGGGTTGAATTTCAGCTCAAATCCCATAAATAAATGTCTCCTTGATTCTTATGTTGAGCTGATTTGGTTTGCAGAATGCACTCAGAGGACTGGCCAGAACGACATATGCGACAAAAGCCACCATGAACCAAGTGCACTGAAGGCAGAGAGCCTGGCAGGGATTTGCTGGGTGCTCCAGGAGTGTCCATCTAGCATGACGAGTGGTATCTCTGTATCTGCTGGATGAGCCCAGACCCCTGTGCCTGGAGGACACACAGGTTTTCCATGTGGGTGCCTGCTTTGCAAAAGAGAAATGAGGATTCTGCCCTCCTGATGCGGAACTCTGCAGCCATGGTGAAGGGAGAACCATCGACTCTCCCCATAGTCCTGCACAAAAGATTTGCAAAGTTAGCTCAGCTTTTAAGTCATCAGTGGAGTTGCAGGTGTCAAAGTGAGTTAGCAGAAGAAAATTTCAAGGAAATAAGCAGATGGGTGAGAAACAGCCAGCAAAATAAAATCACCGCAGTGCCTTGTCTTGCTTTGCTGGAGCACCTGATAAACTCACAGAGCATTGCAAACACTGGGGGATTAATCCTGCTGCCCTGGCATGAGCAGGAAAGGGCTTGGATCCTGGAAAGCAGGTTTCTCTGGAGCTTTGCCTCTGAAAGGTGAGAATGCATCACCACACCTTGTAAGAGCAGCAGGACATTGTGCCTTGGCAGGAGTGTAACTGCGGTGAAGAGCCCATTGGCTCCTGGTTTAAACTGTAAGGGAATTCAGAAGTGTTTTTGAGGGTCTAATGGGAAAAAGAAAAGAGACAAAGAAGAAAGGAGGTGAATGAAAGAACTTGGGTGTTTCTATAGCAGCAGCAACACCCTGTGATCAATGCTGGGAGCAGGTGGGACCACAGCCACGTCACTCATCACAGCGTGATGATAGTGCTGTCAGCAGACAGATAAGAACCGGCTCCTTGTAGGACTGATGTCCCACTACGTGCATCTGGGCTGAATCCCTTCCCCACAAAGCTGACAATAATGGGGGGAAGAAGAAAACATCGAGTCGAGGTACCTGCAGGAGAGGGAGGAGGCAGAGCTGGGAGGGACATGGAGGAGACAAAATGCTCTGTGTTTCTGCTGACGCTTCCCACTTGGAGGACTTCTCTGGTGCAAGTGACAGATTCTCCCAAAGAGACAAGTCCCACGAGACAGTGGTGGGTGTGAAGGTCATGGGGAGGGGGGAGGTGGAGGGTCAGCCCCCACCAGCAGCAGGACAGGGCAGCTGCCAGGGCAGGCCAGTGAGCACAAACCCTCCTGCACCCACCGCTCACAGCAGAGTGTCCCGAGGACAGGAACTTCAAGAGCTGGTGGAGAGTCAAGAAAGCAGCTGAGAAAACACATTAATGCACCATAAAGAATGTCTTTGCTTCCCAATGATCTTTATTACTATTATTTATTCATTCATATGCCGCTGCTTTGAGCTTTTTTTTCCTTTTTTTTTTTCCTTTCTCCGTCCCCCCCCCTTCTTCCACCAGGCCTTTCAGTGCTTCCTACCACCCTCCCCACCCCTGGAGACTGCATTTAAATACTGTCTGATCTTCAGGCAAAAAGCACGGGGCCGGCTGGGCAGTGGGCGCAGTGGAGACCATCAGCAGCATGCCTGGCACACGCCGCAGCCCCTCGAGCAGGGCAGCACCACGACCCCCAGGCTGGAGCAGGCCACAGCTCCTCCAGCTGCCAAATATTTGGATTCTAAAAAGGCTAGGGTAGAAACACCAAGAAAAATAAATATTTTACAAACACAGTAACCGAAAACCTAAACAGGAACCCGCCGCTTCTCTCTGCCCAGTGCATGCTACTGAATCAGAGCGAGCTGTGCATATATTTCACAGCTGTGGCACTGACACTGGATTTCCTTACAAAGGAATGTTATGCGGCTGCAGCAGAACATCAGGCAACTTTTATATAGTTTGGGGAATGAAACAAACTTATCTCACGATGCCGGGCAGCTCGTGGGCTGGGAATGTCACACTACTCCCCGCTGTGCTGCCTTGGCACAGCTCGGGAAGACCAAACCTTTCTCCTCTGGAGAAGGCACGTGGGGACCCTGGGCGTGGCCAAGGTCCAGGTCCGGAGCACAAGGGATGGATGCATCTGGGCTGTTCCCTGAGTCCAGCCCAGGGGCATGTGCTGGTGACCAGAAGCAACTCTTGTGTGAAACTGGGCTGTGCTCTGCTCTCCCAGCACAAGGAACATGGTCCATCCAGGGCTCAGACAGCCAATGTCCCATCTCTGACACGGTGTGACTTCTACCAGCTATGTTTGTTCCCCTCTCTCCATGGGAAGCTGCTGAGCAGTTTTTCTGGCTCCTATTTGATATCTCTGCAGACTGAAGGAGACCTTGGCTTTTTTACTTGTTATTTAGGGGTCCCTTAGGAGTGTGATAGCCAGCTCCTAGAGACACACATCCCTTTCTGAAAGAGAAAAAGAAAGGTAGATGGTCCCAAACCAAAGAGAAACAAAATGTTACGGCACGTGGTGGGCCCAGGGACTGGTTGCAAAGGACGATCACCACCTCACAGTTCTCGCTGGTCACACTGAATTGGTCCCTTTGCAGAGCGGTGGAGGGGTGAATGAGCACAAGGTGCTTCATCGGCTTCTCAGCCTTGGAGACAGGATGGAACCGACCCTCAGGATCCTCCTCCTGCCCCTCCCAGCCTCCCACCCCTGCACCAAGCATCTGCGCTCACGTCTGCTGCCCGCCGCCTGCTCGGTCCTCGGGGAGAGGTCTGTGTGCTGGAGTGCTTTGTCTTGATAGTTGAGCTTTTTCATTATTGTTGTTATTTTTAATCTGCATATTGTTCTGGATTTGTGTCAGAGGCAGCAGGTTGGAGAAATGCACCTGGCTTTTGGAGCAGAATGTGTCAACGTTGGAAATGCCCCCCCAGCTCCTGGGGGAGAACGTGCTGACTCTGGCACAACCCTGCTCCCCTGCAGCAACATCCTGCTGGGTCCAGCAGAGTGGTGGGACAAGCTGCCAGCTTTCATCCCATGGCTTTCAGCAGTTTGCATTCGCTCATCACTTTGAGCCCCAAACTCAAGGCCTTGGCATAAGACCCTGAAGAAGAGCAGAGTAGGGTTGAGGGGCTCATAGCGCCAGGCTGAGCAGAAGACTTGCACCGTGCTGGGATCCAGACGCTCTGTGGGACAGGAGCTCATCCCAGCCCTGGGCGTGAGGGACCCTGCAGCATCCCACCCTCAGATCCAGAGGCAGCTGGATCTGAGCTGAAGAGCTGAGCAAAGGCACATTCCTGCTGGAAGTGCCATCCTGGCCCAGGCAGCCTGCAGCATCAGTGTACATCAGCCCCAACAAGGTAAAACCCAGCACCCCAGCCATGGAGACAGCGTGAGCAGGGAGGCTTCACCTTGGGTCCCACTTGCCTGAACTCAAAGTAAATCAGCTCAGGGGAGGCTGGCATGTCCCAGAAGGAATGGGGAGAGAGAAGTCCCCTCAGCACCACCCACAGAAAGGACTTGAGGCTGGGATTCAGATGTGGTGACCCCCTTGTCACTCCAGCCGTGCTCACCTTCCCCTCCGTGTCCTGCTCCTTATCTCCCACTGCCCTGTGGCATTCCCTGCCCTGCTCGGGATTGGAGGGGCTGCCCTCACCTCCTCCTCCCCTCACAGGGACAGACCCCTTCTCATCTGCCCTGCTTGGCATTCACAATAACCAATAACCTTTCTGCATAGCGTTTGCATGCCTCAAGGAATTAAAAAAAACCCAACATGCCAGGATCTCACTGAAAGCAACCAACTGTTCTCCTCGCATGTAAATGTTGCTGCTCTTTTTGATTTTAAATGGCTTTAATGCCGAGTTCATCTGCTAATTCCCCTCCTGCCCCCTGTGTATTGTATATTAGGAGAAATGTTGTTCTGTATCATGAGCAGTTTATTTTATCGAGTATAAGAGAAAATCCCACACTGAGATGCTGCAGATAAATATTCATTGTCACATCTGTTTTGGTTTAAGATTGTTGCCTAAAATGTTAAAAATACAAACATATTTGGTGGGGGAGAGACAGGGGCGGGAGGGTTGGTGTGGGCTGCTGAAGTCTGGGACTTCAGTGCAGCTCGTCAAAAGTTTTATTGCCAGCAAGGAGAGGAATCACAATGAGGCTAATCCTTACTCAAGGGAAGGAAAAAGGGAACAACAGACCTGACAAGATCCAGACAACCTCAACCCTAGGTCCCTGCTCACAAGTGGACCTGTCCTTGGTGACAACATCCCCCAGCCTTGCTGAGAGTGGTGGGGCATCGCTGGTGATACAGGAGCTTTCCCATTCTCACCTGCTCAGAACAACCTCAAGGACCCTTCACAGCACCTTACTACCCATGAGGAACAGAAAACAACAGCAAACTGGGGATGTGGGGGATGCTGCAGCATGGGCTGGCTGCTCAGGCTCACAGGGTGTGAGCTGTGGGGACCTAGGGACCTGGCAGCACCACAGGAAGGTGGCTTGCTGGATGTGGCAGGTGTTTGGCCTGTGCAAAGCAGTTTCCAGCCCAGCTCTGCCTGGTGGTGGCATGGTGTCCTATGAACTGGATTCCTCTGCCACCAGGAGGGGTCTGTCCATGCCAGACTTGAGGCACACAGTGATGGGGCAGCTTGAAACAACAACAAGGAGACTCAGTTTGGCACAGTCTCCACTTGTCTCTGCTCTGGAGGCAAACAGAGCCCTTCCCTTCCTGGATCTACCAGTCCATTACCTCTGCTCAGCACTAAAATTTTATTTTACATTTAAATGAAATAAACTAAACTCGCTTGACCTTTTTTTTTTTTCTTTTCTTTTAAAGCTTTTGCAGCTCTACCAAATGCAGGCAGTGAATATGGGAAGGCATAATAATAAGGATAACGCTTTCCACTTACTGAGCACTTTATATTCTCCGAGCACTGTACAAACATTAACTAATTAAACAGAGCAAAGCAGCAGCCCTATGGTCTGTCCTAATGCTGGGAAATGGAAACAAGGAAACTCTGAACCAATATGTCAATAACATCAAAGTCCCATTGTCCTGGCCTTGGCTTTGTTGCAAAGGAATCCAAAATTGTCTCTGAGTTTCCAACGTGGCTTCAGGCTCTTCACACTTGGGAAACAAGTGTGAAAAAAATGTTTCAGAGTCAGAAGACAAACCCTGATCAAAGTTGGCAGAAGTGGCCGAGGAGACCCCGGGACTGCATCCTCCCCTTTTGATGCTGCCTCATGTGGGAGCCATCCCGGCGGCTCTTACACACAACCCCCTGAGCCCTTTCTGAGGGCTGGCATCTTCCTCCGGGCCCTCTCATGCGCATCTAGGGGATGTTTCCTATTAAGGATTCACACTCTGGTTGAGTTACATTCCTAATTGTGGAGACTTTAACGGCCCTAATAGGAAACACACCCACAGCGGAGTCCCTGTGAATCATTCTCCCATCGGAGAGGTCCTCGGGATGGGACAGCTGCCACATGGCAGGAATGCTCTTTGCATGCTGTCTGTGTGCTCCAGAGGGACATGGGACTAGGATCCTGAGGGGACCCTTCCTTCCTTCCAGATTCTCCACAGGTGTCACCATTCCAGTTGTGAGGTGGGTGCTGTGCCGGGATTCCCGCCCCCACTCACACCTTGGTGGAATATGGCCTTCCTGTTCCCACAGGAGCATCTGCATCTCTGGATGGGGTGTGGATCAGAGCCTGGACCATGGACATGTTCTCCAGACCATCTGTTTACATCGTCTGCCCAACTGGGCCAGTATGGAGTGGCTTGCTCCATGCCTGTTGGGTAAAGGGAGTTAATAAATGGGCCCAGAGGGGTTCTGGCCAGCTTCAAGAAGCCCCACCCCAGCCCATGGCCAGAAATGGGGGTGCCTCAGTGCAACCTCCCACAGCAGCTTGGGGATCTGGGCTCTTGCCCTGATGGGCAGCTGCCCTCCTGTTGTGCAAAGTGAGGTGACCTTCGGGTGATGGCTCTTTGTGCCAGTGCTCAGGTGTCCCATTCATCATTGCGACAACCCGCACGGCTCCAGGAAAAGGTCACTTGAGCTGTACCAGCCTTTCCCTTTCACATTTATGCTCATGCCAAATTAATTCTTCATCATAAACCCAAATGCCCCCATTGCAATTATTTGATGTTCTCTGAATCAGTCCAGGTTAAGATGTCTCCCTTTCCTCCTTCCCATCCCTCCCTCCATTACTGAGAGACACCAAAGAGAAGGCATCAGCCCATTCATTTTTAGGACAAATTCCTTAATTCCAGGGATATTCCAGGGATGTTCCAGCTGAATCTCAGTGCATTTCTCTGTCTCTGCTTGACAGCAATACCTGGTGATGTCAGACAAGCCTCAAGGGCCCTTAGCTCTCATTACCAGCCTGTCTAATTAAGCAGAGATGCTGTTGATGACTGCTTTTGGTGAGCGACAGTGGGATGCAACAAATGCCAATCTCCATCACAGAAAGCACCCAGGTCGGTGCTTTAAGGATTTGCATCTTCAAGCAGAAGTGGGTGGGCATCCCTGACCTGTGCCCGGAGCCAAGTTACAGACAGGGAGATGCCAGGATCAGCACTGGGAGGTCCCATGGGCAGGAAAAACCCTTCTGAGCCCCCAAAGGGTGCAGGGCTTGGGGGAGCCTGCAGCCTTATCTTATCTGAGCAGGCTGGCCCCAGTTGCTAATAATTAGCAAGGGGCTGGGTGATAATTAAGGCAAAATGAGCCATCCCCAATGCCTCCCACCCCAGCTGGAGGTTTGGGTTGTGAAAATGAGGTCCTTAAGGTTCCCATTACAATTCCCCCCTCCACCCCCCCATTATCTCCTGGCACTTTTGCTGTGGCTCCTGGCTTGGGTGCAGCTTTCCCAGAGCACCTTCTCCCAGGTTGGGGATGTTTGGCTGGGGCTTGTGGCAAGGGGAATGGGGAAGTCTTGTTTTTATTCTTCTACAGTGGGAATGTTTTTCCTCCTGTTATTCATCAAATTCTGCTGGAATTTAATACTCACCAGTTCTAAATAGCCTATTGCACTAACAGTGATTGATGGTTTCCAATGAGTCCATAAATGCTGCCCCTCCTCATCCCTGCACTTTCTCTCCCTTCTCTCCCTATCACTCCATCTCTCCTCTCCTCCCTTTCTCTCCCAACCCTCCCCCCACTCCCAGGCTAAAGAAAAGCTGATCGTGCTGTTGTTATGTGGATTGATTTGTTTTCTGTTTCTGTTCTGTTTTGGGATAGGAAGACATCAGGGATTTTTGAAAGAGCAGTGAAATGCCATGGCCAATGAAGCCTGACTAGAAATTCTTCAGGTTATTATCTCTCAGATTAGGGAAATCTTGGTGACTTTCTATACAGAGAGACTTCAGGAGAAGCAAATGGGAAAGCTCAGCAACAGCTGTCCAGTTCTCCCAGTACAGAAATACCTATTCCAGATGGACATGTGAAGAAGACATGTTTCTGTGCACTCAAAAGCAGAGTGTGCAAGCAGACCTCCTGCTCCAAGCCTTGAGTAGACACACAGAGGATTCACAGCCCAGGGGCAATGATGTGAACTTCATCTAAGCAGTCCTGGAGCAGCCTAGGACAGGAGGACACCAAGGGTGGCCACATGCCCATGGATGCTTTTTTAGTGGCAGTGATTGCTCAGTTCTTGCCTCAATGAGCAGCTTTGGCTTTCAAGGCACAAAGACCAAGGCCTTGTGACTTTGTGGGTTGGAGATAGCTGGTCCTGGGGACCAACAGAGTCTGAGATTGAGCTGAGTAAGGTGAAACCTGGGGAAGCCTCTGAACCCCACAGAGGGGGAACAAAAGCCTTCAGTAAAACCTGCTCACAAGAACACAGCAGGATGCATGGAAGGAGCTGCCAATGTGCAAACCATCCACATATAGGCAATGGCTGAGGGGGCTCAGCCTCCCCAGACTACAGCTGCCCCCTTCTCATGGATGTTTCACTCCCCTCTGAGCAGTTCTGAGCTTGGAGACACAGGGACTCATGGCTGTTTACTGGACCTTCCCACAAGACACAATAAATTATCCCTGCCTTCCTTTTTGCTGGCTTTCCTGAGCAAAGCTTGCTTCTACCTGGTGGGGGCTGCCCTTCCCTTGGTAAGGGAGCTCTGAGGAACTCTTGCTCTCCTGGTTGAATTAAGCTACCCGAGATAAAATCTGGGGAGCACTTTAGAGGGAAACAACTTAAAGAGATGTAAAATGGTAACTTGATTTACTCATTTGTTACTGAACGTTTGATTCTTCCCTGAACTGCCACCCAGCCAGCTGGGTTATGTGTCAAAGGGGGAAAAAAAAATCCAATACAGGCAGATCCCTTATCAGATTCACTGCATTAAAAGGATTTGGGGAATGCTAATGCAGACCCGGGGAGTGGGAGATGGGGCTGGCTGGCTATGGGTGGCTGAGCACAAGGCAGCATCTTGGCTACCCATGTGGGGCACCATGGGGGCTCCCCGCCCCGGCTCCTGTTTTTCCCTGGGATGTGGTAGCAGGGCTCTTCCCACCAGGCAAAGGCTGATCCAGCACACACCAAAGATGGGATCTAGCCTACACCCAGCCTCCACAAGGAACATTTCTTGCACAGATTTGGTGGGTAAAGTCAGTTATCTGCGGGTGTGTGGGTTAGGGACAGCTGTCTGAGCCTGCACATCCCTTTTATAGCACAGATTCAGGTGACATCACTCCACGACTGGTGAGCATCCTGCAGTTTCCCACACAGGAGGACAGGAATGATGTCCTGTAATTGATCCTGAAGACCCAGCCCAAGGAAGGTCTCTCAGCATCACTCCCCAAACAGCCCCGATCCCTCAAGGATGGAGCCAGCACAGAACC
The DNA here is from genome assembly GCA_020745705.1 of Hemiprocne comata. Lineage (NCBI taxonomy): Eukaryota > Metazoa > Chordata > Aves > Apodiformes > Apodidae > Hemiprocne > Hemiprocne comata. The sequence continues at coordinate 20,483,629 of CM036597.1, read as the reverse complement.
TGCACTGCCGGGGGTGGGGATTGAGGTTCATACAATGAAAATACTCCAAGAATTAGGACCTGAGTCACACTAATGACTGAGAGAATTGTTTTGCAAATTAAAAAATGCCATTTGTTTCCCAAAGAAGCGAAATCAGAGAAGGGCAAGGTTGAGACAGCAGGAAACACACTTCGTTCATTCATTTTGACAACTGCAGTTTTGTTTCAATTACTGATGTGCATCCTCTGTAATGTCCTCGTGAGCATGCTCTAGTCACCCTTGCCAAAACGATGAAGTCGTGGTAATAGGAGACCTTCAGCCTGATGGCTCAGCTATTAAACCTGCTCTGGGATGCGGAGAGAGCCATTTTTGTGTGTCCAAATGATGAAGGGCAGATTAGTAAGGCCCTGCTGTATTATACTGTGAATATATTTAGCTACTCAATGTGATATAGATTAAGAGCAGCAGGGAGCCTGGCAGTTCCACTTCAGAGGGCTGGGAGGGAACATTTCCATTTCGCTGAGCTGACATTTGCTTTGCATGCACCTGTTTGATGGGCGCCTAGGCCCCTGCTCTGGCCCCAGCTCAGGGCTTTGTCCCTCTTTTCCCAGGGCTGCTTTACACCCTCTGGCCTTGGATAGGATTCTTCCAGCCTGAGCTGCCATTTTGGCTGCTGCAAAGCAGCTTCTGCTCAGTCAAACTCAAACCATGATGGTTTGAAGGCTTTTAAGGGCCTTTTTAAAGCCCTCTTTTAGGGCTTCTTATTGTCCTTTTCTGTGCTACGCATTTCCCTTTCCTCCAGCCAGTCCTTGGTGTGACATTTCCCTCATCCAGCTCCTCTGGAGGCAGTCCTGGGGCTGAATTCCCATTTCAGGGCATGTTACCCTCTTGCTCCCCCTGTGCTCAGCTCTGCTCCTATCCCCGAATGCTCAGAGCAAAGGCTTTTTCTCCTGGGATAACCTCCCTGCCTGCTGTGCCTGGGAGCACCAGCCCTGGTTATCCCTGCGTGCACCTTCAGCCCATCTATAAGTTATAAGAAATATAAGTGACCCCTTCCTCCCTCCCTGCTCATAGGGTGGATGTGACGTGCTCCCATATCCTCGGGGAGATGCTCATGGGTGCAACCAGCAGCACCAGGTGAGACCAGGTTTGTTTCTTTCCCCTACTGATACCCTGGCAGAAAAACAAGTTTTCCCCACATTTTTAACTGAGGTTTTCCAATAAGTCCTCTCTGCAGGGACCCTAGCAGCAGGAACAGTCCCCTCCTGCCTCACGGGAGCCCTTCCCAGCACTGTGCCCTTTCAGGATAATCCCTCATTACTTAGGCTAAGAATTCCTGAGAGCTGGAGAAGTTGTCTGATTATTTGCAGGCACGTGGCCGTTCTGGGGACATTATGATTTTAATAACCATCCCAGCACTGAAGCATGTGGCTTTAACAGCCCTCGGCAGCCCATCTTTCCACAGGGGTAATAGGAAACTTTAGAGACATTGACAAAAAACAAGCTTGCACTCAGCAAAATGAAAAGCAAAATAAAAAATCCCCCCTCCAAAACCTGTTTCAAGTGAACCAAAATGTTTTGTTCAATCGTAAAACAAACAGCCCACTTGCTTTCATAAGCTTTCCTTATTTTTTTCAAGCTTCTTAAGTGGGTTTGAATTAAACATAGGCCAATTTGATCTGAAAACATTTTTTCAGAGAAAAACAACAACAAAAAAAATTAAGAAAGCTTCCCTGGAAAAGCATCACAACAAAATGTTTCAACCTCGCTGACTTTATCTGATTTGGGGGGGAGGGGTTGGGTACAATATTGTTGTCATTTAGTAACTTGTCTCGGTTGACCTGCAACTGCACTTTCTGGCAAACAAACCACTTGTCAGAAAAGTTTTGCCTGGTGTTGCAGCCGGTGCCTTTACTCGCTGGCTGCTAAGGAGGGCTGGGCCCTGCTCCCCTTCCAGCTATGGTGAGCACGCAGAAAAAGCCCGAATTTCTGGTTTCCATAAAGGAATATGGAGGATATTATCCAGTGAGATTTGAAACTTGGGTGGGAAAGTTGCCAGCGTGCAGCGTTTTTCAAAGGAACTCCTGTATCTCATATTGCTGAAAACTGGGAAGTCCCGTAGGCTTGGGGAAGGGGAGGCAGGAGGGGTGGGGAGGTGTCCCCATAATGGACATGGAGATGGAGGCAAGGCAGGGGGAACCTTTCTGAAGGGTTGATTTTATATTAGAATAAGTCATAATGCTAGCAAGTGGTGGAAGGCAGCTTTGGGTAATGTCAGAAGACCTTTATCTCTCCCTGCGTCCCGTGGCCCGTCTGGGGCTCTGGTGCCAGGGATAAGCAGGATACAGGGAAAAAAGTGACAGGAGTAGTGTTGGGGTGGAGGGATCAGGGTGCTGCTTCTGCCCCCTCCTCCACTGCTGGGGAGCCTGGCCCCAATCCTCTGCACTTGGGGCAACAGGGGGAGTCAGCTCCTGGATGGGGAGCAGGAATTAATCCCCATGGATCAATTTGCAGCCAGATAGGCTTCTGGATCGGGATGAGACTGGCCACAAAGTGAGCAGTGGTGTAGGAACAAGCACCTGGATGGGGTGCTGGGTGCTGTGGTTGGGATGGGCACCCTGAGGTCACCGGAGCTGCTCAGCCTGGCAGAGCATCTTTGGGCTGCCCTGGCACATGGTGCCACCAGCACTGGCGAAGGCTCTTGCCTCTTTGTGGTTTTATTAGTGCCTCGATCTACTGGAAAGGGCTGAGCCTGTTCCCGTGTCTCTGAGGCATGAGCTCATAGTGTTAGTTAGGCAATTTGTTAAATAGAAGCTGATTAGAGGTTTCCCTGCCTGGGTCCCTCAAACCATATGTCGTTTATTTACACTTTTTGGCCCAGCTCACTGTCTTTTCCTCTCCTCCAGCAGTTGGATCACGAGCCACATGATGTCACTTGAATTGGTGGCTTTGAGTCATCCTCCTTGACACAGGGCTGTGGCACAGGCTGAACACAAGGGTTAGCACATCCTTGGTCACTTGGGGAAAGGCTGGGCAGGAGCGAACGGATCCCCTAAACCTCTGGTTTGGGGGAAACTTTTGCCATATAGTCACAAAACAAAACAAACCCCCCAAACCAAAACAGCTTAAAACTCGTGGATCAAAAAATCTTCATCAAAATGTGTGCGTGGTGAAAATGCCTCTGTGATCTCAATTACCTTCTTCTGTAGGGTTCTTTGCATAGCTGAAATTGTTTAGTTTCTGAACAGCAACGATAAAAAAAAAAAACCAAAACCCAAACATTTTAGGTTTGATTTCCCTGTTTTGGCTTCCCTTGGGAAAAAAGCTGGAGGGAGAGATTCCAGGCATGCACATGCGCACTTGTGCACATACAAAAGCCATAACAAAACCCCGACAAACAAAAGCCTCAAAACTTGTTTGCTTTAATTTTTTTTAATTTTTTTTTTTCTGAAAAAAATGTGAACTCCGAGAGAAAAAAGCAACGACTTGCTTGTTTTGTCTTTGTGGCCTGCCCTATATTTGGGGAATTTGTTTTCCAGTTTCTGGTCTTGAATTTCTCCTATTAAGGATAATATTAAAAGCTGCCCTAAGCCATTGTGCCTCAGAGGAAATATTAAGTGGGGTGGAAGTGCTGAACAAGAGGAGGCAGGACCAGCCCCTCTCTCCCCCCTGCACCTTGTGAGGCTGCCCTGGTGCTGTGCACCATGGTGGATGGGTCCCCCAGCCTGGCCCTGTGCTTTCATCCCCCCTACCCAGCTCTCCCCAGCACAAAGCAAATTGTCAAAAGCAAAAAAACCACCACAACAAAAAAACCAAACCAGCTTAAAAGACTGAATCAAAATAAATATGGGTACAAGGTGTGATAAATGGTCCCTCCTCTGAAATTCATCTTTGTGAGAGACAGAAGCTCACGAGCAAGTTGGCAGACACAGGGAGCTCGTCCTCAGCAGCTGGGGGAAATGCCACAGCAGGAAGATGCCACCACAGCAGGAAGGTGCCATCACAGGAGGAACATGCCACCATGTCACCTTGGGCTTCTAGAAAGATGCTTCCTCTGCAGAGCACTGGAGCTCTGTGGGAACCCTTGCTGCAGCCAAAAAAATGGGTCTGGGTGCTGGGATGCAGATGTGGGCTCGGGGATGCAGATGTGTGCTCTCAGGAGATATCACAGGGCTCCTGTCACAGTGGTCCTTGCTGCTCCTCTCCCACAGCACAAGCTCTGTCCTGCTGCTGCAGCCAAATGTGACCATGTCCCCACAGCTCCCCTCAGCCAAGAGGAAGGAATGGTGGCTGTGGTATGAGTACTGCAACAGTTTGGTCTCCAAGCAGAAGCCTGAGGCTCCCCATGCACATCAAGGATGCGGTTTTTGGAGTCAGGGGCTGCATGTCAGTCATGAGAGGTGCCCCTGGCCCAGGCTGTCCTGGAGCCCTCAGGTGTGGTTGTGCATGGTGACAGTGGAGCCATGCAGTGGGAAAAAGAGGGAGCTCCTGGTCTGGTGCAAACTTGATGCCCCCCTCGGACCCTTCCAGCAGCAGCTCCACAGGGGATGGGGTCATGTCTTCAGCACCTGCCACCTCGCATGGACCCATGCACATCCTGGGCTGGGGTGGGGGAGCATTCAAGCAGCTTCTTGTGTCAGCCCTGCTAAACCAGTGACAAAGAATAACTCACATTGCCTTTAGTCTCTGGTGGGGATCAAAAAGCCTCCTGAGCCATCCTACTGTGCAAGCTCCGTAAGCATCGCCCAGGGCAGGTGATGGACTGGCTTTCCTGTGCTGCCTCCTCTCCATCCACTGCTTCACACCAGTTGCTCTCACTCTTATTCCCTCCGTGATATCCATGGGAAATGAGCTAGTAATGTAAACCATGGTTAAAAAGCCCCACATCACTGCAGTTCCTGAGTCCCCAGCATCTCTTGCCACCGTGTCCCTCTCCTTTCAGAGCGCACGGTCCCCTGAGGCCAGAACTGACTTTATTTTACTGTCTCATGCAGCAACAGAGTGTGGATGTGGGACGAATAACAAATGGCATGGAGATAAGGCAGCTGTTGGGGAGTCACGGAGTGAGGGGAAAGCAGTGGTGGAGGGAGGATGCAGAAGTCAGCAATGTCCAAACTGGATTAACTTGACAAATTTCACTGAAGGCTTCGATCCAGGCAGGGCAGCCTGCAGCAGGGGGGAGCACCTGTCCTTCCCCAGCATGGAGCCCTGGCTGCCTGCCTTCCTCCACCAGACCTGCCTGTGGCAGCTGGGACTCTGGTCCTACACCACAAAAAAAACCAAGATGATGCAGAAGCGGTTGTTGAGCATGAGGGAGAAGATGAGGAGAGCAGAGAAGCATTGCATGAACAGGGCTGGGGGGGAGGAGAAGGTTGAGGAGAAGGAAGAGGACGATCAACGGGATGGTTTGATGGATGTTCTCACCTGCAGGGACTGTCTGCAGACATCTCAGAGTGACTGCTGGCCCATTACTGGGAACCCTCCACTCTGTGTAGATGAGCAATCAGTCTCATGGCTTCTTTTGGGATGACCAGCCATTAAACTGGAGGGAAAAATCAGTTTTATAGTGGGGAATATACCACAGGGAAAGTCTGAGGACTGCAACCTGTGCATGTTGGGGTGGTGGAGGGAGAAAAGCAAGGAAGAAGTGTCATGCCATTGACCTTCAACTCGTTCAAAGGGTGTCAGCAAGCAGAAGGGAGGGGAATGATTTAGAAAGGTAGAGGAATGTGTAATTAGGAAGATGGGACTGAGGAAAGGAAAACAGGTGAAAAATTTCAGGGAAATAATCCAACAGAGAGAGGCAAAGGAGCCTCTCTCATCTATGGGAAGAGATGGCACAGGGAGATAATGTTAAGTTGGAAGAAGTATAGAGTGAAGGTGCAGCCCTTCCATGGTGGTGGGGGTGGTGGCACGGGGGGGGGAGGGCACGTCATGGCTCCATTCCAGCAAAGCCAGTTGGGAAACATCAAATTCCACCTTAGCAGGGCTGAAGCCTGATTCTGGTCCTGCTTCCAATTGCTGAGACTGAGCAGGTGATGGGACCTAACCTGGTCCTTAGGTGCATGTTAGTAATTTTTCATCCCACTTAGTAACAAATACATCTTGGAGCAGTTGTCCTTGAGCCAGCTGGAATTGGATGTTCCCCACGTGCTTTGTGGGCTGTGGTGGGGCACAGGAGACAAGTCCTGGTTTGGGTAGTCTGGTAGTACTTGGTACTGTCATTGCAAGAATCCAGGCTGGCCTGCTCCCTGGCAGGGAGAACAGGGATGCACAGAAAAACTTTGTGGCCTCTGCAGTTCCAGGTAAGGTTCAAGAGGATTAAAATGAGCTGAGGAAAGCTCAGTGCCTGTGAGCCTGATGCTTCCCACAACTGGTCTGGTGTAAATGGGAATAACTCCACCACACATGCTGGATTTACCATACTATCAAGCTGGGGCAAGTTATGTCAGAGTTAGGCAGAAATTAGAGACATAAAAGCCTGATTAGGTCACTTATTTCATCCTCTTACCAATTAGACAGGAAATTATTTAACTGCTTTATTTATTTATTTAGGAATGTACCTCAGCAGGAAAAATTCCCTAACGGCAAGCTCCGTACTTTTGCAAAGGAAAGGGTGGAAGTCCAACTCCTCATTCTCTAAATACATACCTCAAAAAAGCACCTGATAAAGGAAAAGCTGGGAAATAAACATCTCCTTACAAGGGTTCAAGGATCTGTGAGCTCCATGGCCAAAGGAGGGATGTGGGTGTCCTAATTAACATCTTTTTCCTGGAAGACACCTATGGCATTTACCTCCTTCATTAGAGAAGTCTTTCAGTTACAGAGGGGCCACAGTGACCCCCAAACCCCTCTTGGGCTTGAGGCTGTGGATGCAGAGAACCACTGGTCTGGTCCCATGGGCAGCCCCAACCCCCCCATCAACCCTTATCCCCCTGGCTCAGCCCCAGCTCGCCCCTTTCTGGGAAACACTTTGGAATTTGCAATGCAGCTTCTCCAGCGGGACGGGAATGTTATCGCCTTGGACAGCACTTCAGCTGAGAAGATTTATGGGGTCTGTAACAGAAGCTCTCAGGAGAGAGCCAAGGAACGGTTCAAGATCTGCCCCAGGTCCTGCATCTGCCAGAGAAGCAGGATGGACCATGGGGCTGGTACTCCATGGATGTGCTCATGGCCACGAGCAGCCAGGGAGAGCGGTGTCAGCGGCTCCCTTTCTGGCTTGTAGTCATCAACAGTTCGCTCTCTTCAAAATGATGATGAAAACCAATTTCCAAACCTCAGGGTTGTTGGGGTTTTTTTCCCTCTAAATGGAATTCTTGCTTCCCAGCCAACCCCGGCTTGAAGCTTGTGAAGTAGAAGGATAGGCATGTTGCAGGAGGTTCTCCCTTGGTGGGGGCAGTGGTGGAAAGGGCTCAGAACGCACCTTGGAAAGTGCAGAAGAGAAAGCCTGGTGGCCAGGGCTGCAGCACCTAGCAATGGGAGAGGAGGGAGGGCAGCTCCTGGAGGAAACCCAGGTGCCCGAGCCAGATGGAGAGGCAGATGGCACCAGTGAGGGATGGCCCAGGGAAGGACAGGGCTGAAACCAGGCCAGGATGTGGAGGATGCAGTGTGTAGGGAACCCTGCTTGGCCAGGACGAAGCTCTGGCTGGTGTGTGCAATATCAAACACTCCCATCTTTTTACTAGCACATGTAGTGAGAGGACAAGGGGGAATGGATTAAAACTGAAGGAGGGGAGATTTAGATTAGACATAGGAGGAAATTACTCACTATGAGGGTGGTGAGACACTGGAAAAGGTTGCCCAGCGAAGTTGTGAATGCTCAATCCCTGGAAGTGTTCAAAGGCAAGTTGGATGGGGGTCTGAGTGACCTGATCTGGTGGGAAGTGTCCCTACCAATGCAGGGGAGTTGGACCTGGTTGATCTTTAAGGTCTCTTCCAACCCAAACCATTCTGTGATTCTATGATCTGTTGAGGCTGCTGGGGTCTGAGAAGCAGCTCCTGGCCAGAGAAACTGCCAGCTGTGTCAGGCACAGCAGGTGGATGTGTCTCTGCAAGGGAGGAGAGAAGATGACATGGCTGTGTTCCCTCTCCTCACTCTTCTCTTCCCCTGCTCAGGGAGCATGTGGCAGGGCCAGCTCTGTCCCCCTGTGCAATGCAGCTGAGCAGGTCTCCCAAGAAAAAGCCCTCTGCAATGTTCCTCTGGCTGAGGGATGCAGCTGCTCTCCCTTTATCAGACAACCACAGCAGAGGCAAGACAACCTAGTTATCATGGAGAGATCAAGGTTTCTTTTCCCTGCCATCCCCGCAGCTCGCCCCACTCTTTTCCGTGATAATTCTTGTTATTCATTTCCCCTCTCTTCTCCTTTTCACACAGACAGTTTCGCTGGGCAAATCCAAAAGAGAGGCTTGCAAAGAGGATGCTCATAAAATATTTATGGAGAACTGTGGTGAACACAAGTAGGATAATGAGGGTCTGTGGGATATGGGATGTGTCCAAACTAGCACAGTGAAGACCTCGTACAGACAGAGGCACGCGGTGGAAGCCATTAGTGAGTCCTGGAGGGTCTTTACTCATTTCCTTTGCACACAGTTGCTGTGATGCCACACACTGCTTTTGTTTGCCTTCCCCTTGTTCGCCTTGTTCTGTGTATTTTCCTCTGTGGCAGATGCTGCCCAGCTCTGTCAGGGGCTGTGCTGTTGGGACCTGTGCCATCAGGGCTGTGCCATCGGGGCTGTGCCATCAGAGCTGTGCCATCAAGGCTGTGCCATCAGAGCTATGCCATCAGGGCTGTGCCATCAAGACTGTGCCATCAGAGCTGTGCCATCGGGGCTGTGCCATCAGATCTCTGCCATCAAGGCTGTGCCATCAGAGCTGTGCCATCGGGGCTTGCCATCAGAGTTGTGCCATTTCTCCCGTTTGGGCTGCACAAGCTCTTCTCATGTCACACACAGGTGCTCAGCAATAAAGCCTCACAGGGCCAAGTGCTGCTGGTGCCAAGAAGGGGCTCAGAGGCTCTGGGCAGGGTTCAGCAACGTGCCAGCTAGTCCCGCCCTGAGAGCAGAACCAACAAATCCCAAGTGGCCTCTTGGTGCCAAGAAGAGCCACTGTTAAGGCTGTGTCTAATGACAGCTCAGCTAACTCCTCTCGGGTTACCTGCCAGCGGGTGTCCCACGTCTCCCATGGCTGGGATGCTGCTGGCCTTTGGTCCATCTCTCTGGGGTCTGACCAGTCCTAATCTGAGCTGCTCCTCCTGTGGGGCTGGCCGAGAGGAGCCAGGAGCATCTCTGCTGGGAGGTTAAGCCCAGAGTTGCACAATCCTGTTTCTCCCTCTGCTCACTTTCAGCAAGCCCCCCCAAAAGACCTTGAAGTCCTGTTGGAGCTTTTATCCCTCTGGGAGCCATACTGCTGGCAGATGTTTGCTGTGATACAGGACATGACAGCTTTTATTAGTTGTCAGCTGGAACACAATATTTTAGGGTCTTTAGGTTAGAATGGAAAAGCAAAGCTTGCACACACGGCTGTGCTGGCAGCATGACCCACTTTCCCAGCACCCTTTTTGCACAGGAACCTGGCTCCCCATCACACCTCAGCTCCTCACCCCAGCCAGGCTGCCTTCACCCATTCCATGTCCCTGCAGTGACACCATCCCTGTGGCTGGAATGTTCTGACCCCCAAACCTGGCCTTCCCAGCTCTGGGCACTGCTCTTCTTTGCCCCTCTTGCTGGATGTGTTTCAAACCATCAGCCCCAACAGACAACACCACCAAGGAAAATGCAAGCAAGGTCCTGGATTCTTTCATTATGAATAAAGAGGGAGCTTCCTACCTCTTCCAGGCTGGGAAACCACTGCAGCTTTTTGAAAGCTATTGCACCAATGTGTTACCAAATCCTAGAGAATTATAAGGGAAAACCTACACATCTGCAACACAGTGCCTTGCTTGCACTTCTAATGGCAGTCACCTTTTTTACCCCCAGCATCTAAGAGGGTTCCTCACCTTCCCAGAGCTGCCTGGTGGAAGCCAGGGAGCAAATCATATTCGGTCATGCTGTCCCCCGGGCAGGAGCGGGCAGGGAGGGTTTGTGCCTGGCTTGATGTTATTGCAGACCCTAGAAAGCTCACAGGTGAGAGTTTTGCCAATTAGCCAGCTAATAATTAATCTCTGTCACAACATGGACCTATGGGACGATGAGGCACAACATGATGGGATGAAGGCAGAGACACTGGCTCCTCAAGACTCCTGCTTGAACAGTGTCTCACCCCACAGACCAGCCCAGGACACGCGACAAGCGCTCATGTTGCTGGTGCAGGGGCTGAAGCCTGCCTGGCTGATGGGCCCCCACCTTGCCCTCTCCCCCTCCAGCTCCATCACCCTGCAAATATCAAAGTTCAAGTCTCTCAGAACAGTGAAGAGTGCTCCAGCCATGAAAGGTATTTCTGGGCATCACAGGAAGAAGTGATTAATCTCAATTACGTGGTTGAACACTGAATAATCTGGAGGAGCAGATTGGGTTACGGCTTCCCCCTTTCTGTGGCTATTGGAAGGGGTTTTCCAGCCTGAGGAGACATTTGAAAGATGTTTTGACTACTGAAGTGCCAAACTTAACCCCAGTGTAATTGGGCTTGTGGTGAAACATGTATGTTGTTCTTTGCTTCCTGAGCCCCCCGGACAGCCTGATGTTGATGCAGCTGCCACCTCTTTACTGTTTGCTGCACATGACAGATCACGCCCCAACACACTCTTCCCAAGGCCGTTGCTAAAAAAAAAAAGGAAAAAAGAAAAAGAAAAAAGAAGAAAACCAATGGTCTCTGAGGAGAGCAGGGGCTATAGGGCACAGCGACAGTGAGGGGTACAAGCCAGGCAGACAGACTGAGAGGTTTCATCCCACAAGCCTCTCCAGTCCTCCTCAGTATTTAACAGCCTCCTTTCCCCAGACCAGCAAGCTGTTACTGATATTCTGTGGGGACTAATAATAACCTGATCTCAGGTTTTGATGGACTAAACATACACAGCATGTTCTGAGGTTCACTCTGTAGAGATCCCTCATCCCACCCTCTGCTGCGATGCCAACGGTGCAACATGGCACGTGGTTATCAGTGATGCTGTTAGAGAGTTTGGGATGGGAAGTTAAAAATAACTACATTCCCAGGGGGAGTTGCAGAGGGATTGAGAGAGGCCAGGGTGTAATTACCTGAGCTGGAATGGATCCAGGGTCTAACTTGTATTGCAAATTCTTTGCATTACTTTAGATACCTGCTAACGAAGTGATTATAAAAACCATATTTATAGAAGATTATGAGCTATGTAATAGATACACATACGTAATTAGACATAACAGATCTGCATTGATTACGTTGCTGTTAATCCTCCTCTAAATATGTGCACATTAATTAGCCGGCATTTAATACATACACAATTATATTTTAAGAACAGAAACAGTTTGGTGGGTGCAGCAGACACGGTATTTATTAATCTCTCAATCTTTATTTTTCCTTTTGCAGCAGCACCTACATCAGGCTGAGCCTCGTGCAAAGAACAAAAAGCATCCAAGTCCAAAGGCCTACAGCATCCAGCTTCCCGCATGGAGATAAGCACTTACAAGTGTGTATGAAGGATCTTGCCAAAATATTATTTTTGATGCATAAAATATTTTCCTGTTACTATGTAACAAAGCGACATGCCAGACTCTGAGTGTGACACTGCTCCTTTTCCCTTAATAGCTGCGGGGGTGTTTCAGCTCCAGCAGTGCCGTGCTCACTTGCAGTGGGGTGAGCTCCCTGCTCCCGGTGATGCCGCCCGGTACCAACAGGGGGAACGACTTGCCAGGCATGAATCTTGGCAGCTTTGGTGGGGAGCCTGCAGGAGACCTGCTGACCGATGCTCATCTGGGTCTCACTTTCAGGAGCCTTGAAATTTGCTCAGCAGTTTCCCAGCTGGAAAATATGGGTCAGTGAGTCTGCAAATGCAGGCTCTGAGATGCTTCTCCCATCGTGATGATCAGACTCCCACCAGGACTTGGAGATGGCCATCTGCAATCGTGATGCTCAAGTAGCAGCCATTGGACATTGGGGTCCCCTTCTCATGAGCTGTTTATGTATGAGATGCCCCATAACTACCAAAATATAGTCCACTCAGCCATCAGGCAAATGGAAGACACCTCTCCTGTCTTCATTGCTTTCTGCTCTTCACCTTCCTTTACTTCTTTCTCTTTCTTCAAACAGGAAGAACAGTAAATCTGCCATCATGCCCCCTCCCTGAGCCAGGCTGCTTCCCAGAGCTGCTGTGTTCCCTTTTCTCTCCATCACCGTTCCTATGGAGATGGCTCCCACAAAGCAGCAGAAGAGGAGGCAAACCCATCTCTGACAATCCCACCCCTGGCAATCCCACCTCTGGCAGCCTCCACTAAGCCAGTGCATCCCTTCCAGTGGTGAAGAGCTTTGGTCCACTTTGGGTGACAATTGCCCAGGAGTATCCTGCTGCCCAGAAACCCTGACCCTCAGGGTGGCAAAAAATCTCTGGGGCACAAGGGCAGCAAGCGACACTGGGAGAATGGTGGTGAGGGGCCAGAGGCACCGCAGGAAGCTGCAGGACCATCAGGTGCTCCAGCCCAGTGCCAGGTGGACTTGTGGTCCTTCTCCAGAACATGGAGAAGGAGCTGGATGCCCCGTCCCATCCAGCCACCAGCACACTTCTGGTGCCAGAGCAATGCACTGCTTCCAAAATCATTGTCATGAGCAACCCCGGAGATGCCTGATTGCTAAAGCAGCTTGTCTCCTGAAGTTGTTCACTTGCTGCACAGAACGCATGAATCATAGCACAGATCCTGTTTCATACAACGTAAAAACCCCTCCACAAATCCAGCAATTAGCCTCCAATTTGCTTTCTCCATTAATGGGAAATGGAGTCTCTCTGGGATGCTTTGACAAGACCCTGTTTTCTTCATCAGCTCAAAACCTTTCCCTCTTATTTATTTTTTCACCGTTCCCCTGCATGTATTTCCCACCACAGAAATGCTTTTCAGATTTTTGCAATTATTTAGTCCACCTTTTCTGTCACATCTTTGCAGAAATAAAGGTCTCAGCTGGGAGCTGAGGGGGGAGATGAGCAGTGAGGTGGGGGCTGGTGACGGCTCCATCCCCTCTTCCCATAGCTGATGTGCTAGAGGGGGTGCTGGGGTCCTGACAGTGGGTGCGGGGTCAGTGGTCTGGGGGGGGCCCCGAGGCACCCTACGAGCTCAGACCAATTAGGAGCATCTGACTTGGGGGAAAAAGGAGAAAGAAAGAGCTGAGCTGGCTGAGCTCATCTTTTTTCTTCTCCCCTCGTTCCCCATCCTCCTTTTAATGGCAAGCCCCCAGGGGCTCAGCAGGTCCCTCAGCATGGAAATCCTTCCCTGCCTGTGCTTGCAACCGTGAATGGAGCAGAGCAGATGAAAGGGAGCAAAAGGCAAAGCTGCTCCCGCCGGCGCTGGGCCTCACGAGGAGCACCGAGCTAATGGGAGGATGGAGACATCAAGGAGGGACGTGCTCAGGGGTGACCTCATGGCTTCTCCTCCTCCTCCTCACCAGGGAACAGCTGTAAAGAACAGGAGTGAAGGAGAGATGCCAGCTCCGTGACATTGGGAGGGACTCGGCAGGCAGCGTCACCCATATAGGTATGAGGGTTCACAGCTGTGGGTGATAGCCGGGGCTGCCTCTAGGCACCAAACTGAGAGGGCACACAAACATTTCTAGTGGCTTTTAATTCTTTGCTTAAAATAAGCCTGGGTCAGCTGCAGACCCCACTGGAGACCCCCCACCCCACGGCTCCGCCACAGCCCAGCCAGAAGCTCCACTCTGGGGGCTTCCTCCCACCCTGATGGTTAAGCCCACCTCTTGAAAGCAAATTTGGGACCTGGACAAGGGAAAACGCAGGCCCTTTAGAAAAGCCCCCAGTTTCATGTGTGGTGGGGCTGTGAGGCACATCCAGTTATGGTAAAAGACAATGTGCCTGTTTTTAGGCTGGGCTAAACCCCAGGGGAAATAGCTTCTCCTTGTACCCACTGAACAATGCTATGGAAAATGGAAACAGCTTTTTAAAGAAATCATCTTGTGTTCTCTCTCTTTGTTCTGCTGCTCTGCAGGGGGCTGCAGGGAGGGGAGGGGGGGCAGGGGGGATGCATTTCAGCCCCAGTGGTCAGTTTGGTGTTGTGTTTGCCATCAGGCTCTCAGCTTTGGACTGGTCATACCGTGCAGTGGTTGGGCAGTGCTGCAGGCCCATGGGACCAGCACTGCTCGGAATGCTGCTGGGAAAGAAAGAACAAATCCTTCTGGAAGGGAATTACTTGCAAGCAGTATGGGGCAGCTGGTATCTTTGGTGTGTATGAAATTCTCCCCTGGAAACCTTATTGGAATATCACAGTTTAAAGGGCTTGGGAAATAAAACTATATGTGGGTCATTCTGGAAGCAGACAGAGGTTTTTGTCAGCAGCTCGACTCCTGGGCAGTTTAAAATCTGTTGGTCACACATTCTTGCCCTGGCCAGAGATCTGAGTGGTGGCCAGGGCTGCAGGGACTGGGAGGAGTGGAGGCATGGAGGGACACCAGGCTGGGGGCTGGCTCACAGGGCTGGGGACATGTTTGGAAAGAAAATCTCAGTTCATTGAAACTGAAATATTTCATTAAAATATTTCGGGTTTGGGAAGCTTCTGCCAGCAGGATGCCACCCACATCTCCCAGTCTGCTTGCTTTCTCCTTGTGCCTTGCAAGCCAACATCCCTGCCCAGGGGACAGTTCCTGGGGTGTCCCAGTGCCCTCCCACGCACCCAGAACTGGTGCTGGGGCTGAGGGTGTAGTGGGAGCGTGACACCTCTGGGACCTCAGACCTGCTCAAGGGTGTCCTTTCTGCTGGCCAGTTCAGAAAGGGTTGAGTTCAGCCTGGCTCCCATGGCAAGAAGCCCCATTCTGGCTGACATAATTCTTTCATCACCTGCCTGCCTGGAGCTCCCCCGTGAGCTGTGCTCCCTTCCCAGCCTCAGAACTGCTCCTTGTTTCTACAGCTGATGCTGAAAAGTCTCTTCAGATGCTCTGCTGACTCACTTTTCCCAACCGTGCAATGCCTCATGTAGCCATGGATGCCTGGCATGAAGGGCTGGTGCACAGCCAGGCAGGATGGGAGTCATGCAGCAGGAGCAGCACGGCACGGCACGGCATGGCACAGGATATCCCTCCTGCTGAGCGCTCGGAGGAATTCACCAAAATTAGAGCCTGGCACCTCCTAAGGGGTTCGGGCGTGCGCAGCAATTATCTCCTACCGCACCCATCTCACCTCCCCCTGCAGAGCCCCGGGGCACTGCCTCGTGCTGGGAGCTAATGAGTGCGTTATTGTAGCATCTCAAAACTCAGCTGGTTTGTAAATTGGGATCATCCAGTGGAACCAAGAAGAGTTTTTCAAAAAGGAAAAGCCCTTCACTCCCTCCTCCAGCTCGCAGCAGCTTCCTAATAGCTGGCACAGCCACCTTCAAGGTCTCATTTTCCAGATTCTCCTATCTCAAACATCACTCTCGATTAACATCAAGCCTCTCCCTCCTGCTCCAGCTCCCCCGTGCCAAGGAGCTGCACGTCCAACATCAGGCCAGAGCACCAGGCATGGATTTCTGCTGCAGCTGGAGCCAACCCTGCCTCTGTGCCCTTCCTCTCCATGGTGAGCCCAGTTCAGCAAAATACTGGAAATGGGAACATGGATGCAGAGCCAGGTGGATGCTTTCCCATTACTACCCTTTTCCCTGTTTCAGTCTCCCACAGAAAATATGGCACATCCAGGCATTTCTGAATTCAGGAATCCTCCTGTGCAGCCCTGTGTTCCTTTCACCCGGACAAGGCAGGCTCAGTAAATATTTTCGTACTTACTAAAAATAAATGAACACAAGGAGTGTTCTGTTTTGATCAACACTTCCTTTTTTATTTAACCAAAATAGCATTGTGAAAATTAATTTTGAAAATGTATTTCTCTTTGCAATGCAACTTACGACACAGAAGAACCACCATCCCTAACATGCCGGTTGGTTTGGGGGTGTTTTTTCCACCTACTCTGTTTTTTCAGACCAAGGAAGCATGAGGAGAGGAGCTGATGAGTCGGTAAGAAGGGAGAAGCAGAGGGACCTGAGTGTTGGAAAAGTGGGCTCAATACAGCTCAACCTTGAAGGACCTAAAAATTTTGGGCAAGCAGGTTCCTGTTATGCAGGAAAAATATTCAAACACAAGATGGGTGTGAACAGCTGACACTTCTTAGCCAATTACTACTAACTGCACTTTGGCCCCAGTGCTGGGTGAGCTGATGGAAACCCACTGCTCTGCTTGGCATCTCCCTCCCATGCTGAGGAACCAGAGCCCCAGCAAACGTCCTCAATAAGCTCCACTGGAAAGATCTGGTTCTTTTCCTCCCTAACTTCTCTCACTGTAATTCCCTTTGCTTCCTGTCCAAAGCAGTTGTGGCGTGGTGCTAACGAGAGGGACAGCAGCTGCATTGTGCCTTGTTTGCCAGGGCTGGAGGTTTGTCAGGTCTGTCGCACTCTTTGAAATACAATCCTGAGGAACCAAACTAGGAAAGCTTATGGTCGTTTCCCATTCCTTTTCTCACCCAAATATGTACAATCTCATCAACTTTATGCTGCAGCTGGTTGAGAAATTTCCAAGAGCGCCTTGTTTTGTTTTTGGGTTTTGTCAGAAAATGTTGAGCTGTCAAAACCAAGGATCTGTGTTGAAATGTAATCGTTTTGACGAAACTGTCATCGGGGGAAGTCTCTGAGCTCAGGGACAGAAAGCCTGATCAAAACCAGGCAGATCGAGGGAGACAACTCGACCCAGAGACAGCTCGATGTGCAGCATGGAGAGGCAGGCATGAGGCAGAGGGCAATGCTGTGACCCAGGGACCAGGGGCATCCCCACCTCCCACCCACTGCCTCTCCCTGGGAAGGATGCTGTTGGGAACAGCCTGGAACAAGGGTGCACCACAAAGCTGAGCCCACCTTGGCTGTCACAGCAGTTGCAGCAAGAGCAGTTGAAGATTTCTTTCACTTTCCCTTTTCCTTGGCCGTCTCCAGCCAGGAAGACCTAAAGTGTTCCTTGGGAAGGAAAGCTGTCCTCTCCTCCAGCAGGGTTTAAAAGCAGGGCCTGGGCAAGTCTTGCTCATCTCCTCCTCGCTCTGGCTCCATCCACAGCCCTCTGGGGACAGCAGAGCTGGGGGGACACACTGAGCACCAGGACCAGGATGGCGGCTGCCGGGTCTCTGCCACATTGTGCTGCTCTGCTGCTCTTTTGGGAAACAAATTGCAACGTTTTTTTATAAACAATTACATTTGCTCTTCAAACACCTGTGTAAACAGACAAGAAGTGAGTGCATCTGCTGTTATCCATCGGCGAGGCATCTGTAGCCTGGGAAGGACAGAGGGGGATTCCAAGCCCCAGCTGCCTGTGATCCAGGTTGGGGAGGGAATTTAGCCAGTTGTCCCTATACCCTCAGCCTAGGAATACCAGAGATCCTTGGGAGGTATTGCACAGGTTTGCCTTTCAGCATCACTGCCCATGCCCTGGGAAGTTCCCATCTCTGGAGGCTTCTCGTTTCTCCATCCCTTCACTGCTCCTCTCCCTCTGGGAAGGAAAGACGTCCATTAAGCTGTTCTACAATTTGGGAGGTGGGGCAGAAAAGGAGCAAAGAAAATAACCTGCTTGTCCCTCCAGATCTCAGATTCTTTGTGCCAGATGCAGACTGACCTGCAGCCCACCTCATCTGCTCAGTCCCATGAAGCTGAGAGGGTGCACAAAGTGAGGACAGTCAGGACCAGCCAGCATGGCTTTGCTCTGGCAAACACTCCCAGAAGAAATTTAAATGGAAGTTAATTCCAATCCAAACCAAAATATTTTAACTTTGTCTCTGAAATTCCTGCTGACCCAGTAAGAGAGGGGGCTTCCAGGTGCTATGGGGATGGAGATGGTCGAGCTCCTTCAGGGCTGTCCACCCCTCTGTCTGCCTGGGTCCCATCCTCACTTGCAACACCAGGATGGCAGAGCTCCCTCCAGCTGCCCAGGCTGCAGGCATCTCTCTAGGACACTGGGATGGCAGACCTCCATCCAGCCACCCAAGCCCTGGGCATCTCTCCACGACACTGGGATGGCAGACCTCCATCCAGCCGTTCAGGCCCCAGGCATCTCTCCAGACATGGCACCTCTGCTCTTCTCCTGCCATCTCAGTACCATCACTTTTCCTTTCCTTCTGGAGCCATGGTCAGGGCAATACCCACAGTCACTCCCCACTGACTGGGATGACCAGGAGCCAGTGCCAAGGTTGAATATCCATGGAGAGGTGTCAGGTCAGCTCGGCACACGCCAGATACTCCCAGGGCAGCAGGATCTGCCGATTCTGTATTCCAGAGCACGACGCCCGTCTGAGCAATCTGCCAGAGAAGGACATTAGCAGTGAAAGAGGCAATTGGTTTTGCGTTCCCTCTGTCTCAGTTTCACCATCTGTAACCCGGGGTTAATGATGTCTACTTCAGGAAAGTGCTTTAAGATCTTTGGATGAAAAAAATGTGTGCAAATGCAAATTATTCTGCTTATGACACGAGGAGGTTTATGGCCTGCACGGCACTTAATAATGCATTAATTATGCTTACAGTATTAAAAGTGTTCTGTGATTAAGCAAATAATTACAGAAATAGATGAGTAAATGGGGCACTGGGTGCAATCCCAGTTACTGAGCTTATCCCGTTCCACACATTACAAGACTGTGTTGTCAGTTGCTCATGGCTTTGCCAAACTTTAATTGTTTGAGATGAAATTTTCCATGCGGGTGTCTGCCTTAAGCTAAATCGTTCTGGGGAGTTTCAGCCAAAATGGTTAATCTGTTCCCAAGAATGAAGCTTGTGTAAAAAAAATCCATCCACTGAATTCTGGCAACCATTTCATTATGATGCTCTCATTCTCCATCAGGTCTCCTTGCAGCAGGAGCTTCAAAAGTGGAAGGGTGTCTTTGTGCCTGGGATGTGCCCTTCATGTCCTTCTGCCTGGAAAACATGACTGAGCTTGGCCACGTGCTGAGCCTCGAGCAGTGACAGCTTGCACATCAAAAATTGCTCTGTCTTTGCCATTAAAATGCTGTATCCTGATCAGGATGGAGGCTGCGAAGCAGGAAAAGGAAGGATGGGATTGGATTCAGGCTCTTGAGCACTTCTTTGGAGGAGTGGTCCACAGCTTGGACCATGATGATAGCTGGTCTGCCCATCTACGATTTTCCCTGGTGTGCACAACATTGCACATGTGCCTTATTTCTTGGATATTCAAATCTGAGATCACAGGAGCTGATTTTCAGAAGTGCTAAACACTCGTGGCACCAGAGGAAGCCATCAGGAGCTGTGCTTTGAACATAGAGAATGTTATACAAAAAGCCAAGTACCATCAAAAAAATCAGCTGCCTTAAATTGGGCACTCAAAATTGTTGATTCTTTTAATCTTGTGGTATCTGTGCTTCAGCTCTCGAGAAGAAAGTGGGACAGCTGGCAGGCACTGCCCTGGTGGTGGAGATAGTCATGCTTCACAGTGGAGAAGGCAGCAAGGAAGAGCCCGGGGAGGATTGACTGACCACAGCTCCAGAGCAGGGCTGTGGTTTGCTCTTGCAGATTGGATCTCACATACAAGACATTTTCAGTCCATCTTTCCTGAGTTCCTGCCACTGTAAGGATTCTCCTGCAGCGTTGCTGATGTGTGAGGAGTGCTGCATAATTTACTGTGCCAAGGCATGGCAAGAATTCAGTGCTCCTCCTAGCCCACTTTCTTCTGCCTCATCCTGCTGCCAGAGGACACTTGGACCCTCTTTTCCATGGTGTTTAATGGTCAGAAGCTGCTGTGAACATACCGGTGTTTCTTGTGCCCTGTCACTGGAAGTGTTATCAGTTTCAGCAGCTCCCCATGCCAGGAACCTGTCAGAGCTGTTGCAATCACTTTGTGCATGAAATATCCTCTGAGGCATCCGCCTACATTTTAAGTAATTTTTTCAGTAGTGTTTTCTTTTTTAATCGAAAGTCAAGTTTTGGACAAAATTACAGCAGTTGCATTTTCCACCTCTGCTAGGAGTTTGCTTCCCATCTCCAGGCAGCTCCATGTTCTCTGCTGTGTCACATCAGAGCACAAAGGCCCAGCTGATGGTTAGTATTTGTCACACACACGCTCTGAGGATTGTGTTTGACATTGTTTATGACATGACATCCTGAATGTAACACACATGTGTTACTTCTGCTCTTGCTGGAAACAGCCGACCATGGCAGCAAATGAGAGGACGTGGTTCAAGGTGTCCAGCTGGGACATGAGCAGGAGGCTTCCAGTCCTGCTCTACTCTGGCCTGAGAAGCCACCTCTGAGGTTGCTGCAAGGGATGCCTGATGCTTCCTGCATCCCACCAGGGCTGCTTCCCCAACACCTGTCAAAACCAGACCAGGGAACGGGCGATCAAACTTAGCCAAGGAACATCATGCTTCCCGTTCACTTTCTGCAGGAGGCCAGATGTGGGCTCGCAATTTCTAGTGGAGTTATTTCACCCCATCCTGGCAAGGTTTTGCCATTTTTTTTGAGTACATCTTTTGTTCAAATGCTTATTTTAAAGAAATGAAATGCTAATTACAATCCATTGAAACAGCATTCAGTCTCTGCCAGCATATAGGGATCTGCATTTGCAAGTAGGAGAGCACGGTCTATAGCTGACTCTGTGATGGCCCCATACTCCACCTACGAGGTATCTGCAAATACACTTGGGGCTTCTTAGTCATTATTTCATTTCTTGAGCTTGTTCTGCTGCTTCATGTTGTTACATTACAACCGGCTTGCAAATTAGTCCCTTTAGTGACATTTGTGACTTGGTTCCCTTTGTGCTCTGGTCACCACAGTCTCATGCCATTATTTTGGCCACCCCAGGGAATATTTGCCAATAAAATGGGAAGTAAGAGCAATTTGGGATTAACTGACTAGGTCTGGAGAGCACTTGTGGTCAAATGTATGGCACCAGCAATCTGTAAGTTTCATCTTCCAACAAAAATTCCAGTGAAACATCCCCAAAGCACTCATAGGAATATTTGTGGAACACAAAGCAAAATAAAAGCCTTCTACATGCTTTCAGGGGGCCTGATCCAATGCTGAAGGACAGAATCGAGAGTTTTTCTTTTTACTTCAAATTAACTTGGTCAGAATTTGAGAGTTCTATTCATTAAATAATATTTTAAGGATTGTCCCACCTTTAGCCATGGACAAATGTCTTCAGCATCTGCCACAATCGAGTCAGCAATTAAATTTTTTTTTAAGCATTCAGGTCAGCCATTAAAATACCGTTTGAGACTATTTTGACAAGGTTTTATCCTTGCACCAAGCTAGCAGTCAAGCTGGTACTTCTGCTTTCATCTTCACCCTCCTATTCCCTCAATATAGTGTGTCCATAAATTTGCTTTTATTTGCTTTTTTTCCAGGCTATTTTAGACAATCTGCTGAAGAAATCTCACTCAGCAATGAGTGTTGACTTTGAACCGCTCCTTTTCTTTCTCTCTCTTTTATTTAAGAATGTGCAATGAATTAAGACATCACTTATATCCTCACTCTTTGCAGGCAACAACAGCTCTCCAATCGAGCATGAATGGCAGGTCTGCGGGCAGTGCTGTCCTGGAAATGTGATATTATAGAAAGGAGAGGTGACCTGCTTACAGACAAAACAATGTGACAGGAAGAATCCTGCCTCCAAAATGGGACATGACTGCTGGCCCCTGAGGGGCTGCACTGCCCGCTCTGCAGCAGAGGCCCTTGATAGGTGGAGTGGGGGGACACACAGGGGCATAGAGGTCCTGGCAGAAGGGACAGTGCAAAGGTACCGTTGAGCTGTGCAGGGTCTGGCACCCGAGCTGGGGATGCCCTGCACCCCGGGGCACTGTTGGGAGCAGTGCCCATGCCGCAGAGTCCTGCAGCATCATCCTGCATCTGGGGAGAGCCACGGGGGTGGGTGCAGCCCACCCTACCCAGGCTGACTGCAGTTGCCCCCGGCTTTTCCCTGGCCATGTCCTGCCTTTCTCCACCTCCTTCCCAAGGTGAGCACTGGCAAGCTGCCAGTGACCACAAGCTGTGAAACCTTTAATTGCCTCAAAAAACCTATTTATCATGTACTTGAAACCTGCTTGGAGAGGTGCAACATCCCCCACAATGCTCCATCCCAGACAGCAGCGGAGCCATGGCAGACAGTGCAGCAGGATGGCTGCATGGGACCTTGCCACTGCTGACACATCCAACGCCAGGAGTTACCAGGAACAGTTTGGGAATGAGCTTGGGATCGTGGGAATCTCATGGACTAGCCACCACGGCTCCTTGCTGCCAGCCACTGCTGTGGCACAGAGCAGCCCTGAGCCAAACAGGAGGGGAGGTTTGTATTTAATCACATTTGGAGGGGAGGAGAAGGGAAATGCCTCAAATGTCTCGCTTTTTTCAAACCTTTCTATACCCAAGTCTCAGAGGTAACAAGGAATTAGTGCAAAAACCTACCGAACAATCACAACCACATTCAATGTGCTTAGAAACTCATGGGAACTGGAGGAACAACAGGAATCTCTGGCATTGCACTGAGAAAGGCTCATGGTCTCCAAGGCTTGCTGCATTTCTTCTCTCTCCTTCCAGTCATAGACATACGGGCTGTGCAAGGCCAGGGCTGAGGAGTGAGGAGGGAGAGCAACGGTGCCTCCCCCCGGAATCCAGTCCACAGCCCCGTCCCAGCCCCATCCCAGCCTCTGCAGAGCCCAGCAGCCCAGATGTGATCCTTAAGGCTCATGGCTGTGGACTGGTCAACACATCACCCGCTGTGCTGGTTTGGTTTGGTAGGATTTTTGGTAGCGGGAGAAGCTGAGAAGCTCCCCCTGCTCCGAAACCAGCCAAGGAACCATTAGAGAGACAATAGATGCGCCTCTGTCATTAACATACGAAAGAACTGAGATAAGATCTGAGCAGAGCGAGCACTTAGTAGGTAGAAAAGAAAGAAGAGCTGAGCTGCAGAGGTGACAGGCAGTGGTGGGATGAAGATCCCTGGTAGCTGGTGAGGAAGAAGGGGAAAAAGGTGCCCAAGCAGAAGTTTCCCTGCAACCTGTGGCGAGATGGCAGTTGTCCCCCTGCATTCATGGAGGAACGTGGTGGAACATTCCCTAAAGGCGCCAGGAGGGGAGAACTTGGCCAGTGGACTCGGATTTGCTGGCAGTGGACTCGGCTGATGCAGCTGTGGAAGCCCCCGCGCCAGGGGAGGTGCCTGTTCCCGAAGCAGCCCCTGACTCTGTGGGCAGCCCGCGCTGGAGCAGCTGCTCCGGACCTCGTGGGAAGGACTCATGGAGGAGAGGTTTGTGGAGGCCTCTCTGCCGTGGGAGGGACCCCGTGGGGAAGCAGGGGAGGGCTGTGAGGAATCCTTCTTCCTGAGGAGGAAGGAGCAGCAGGAACCACCAGCCTGTGAACTGCCTCTAAACCCCGTCCCCATCCCCCTGTGCCGCTGGGGGGAAGGAGGGAGAGAAATGGGGAACAAACTGATTTGGGCCCGGGAAGAAGGGAGGGGAGGGGTAACGTATGTGAGCCCTGCTCTGTGTGGTGTCTGTGTCCTGTGCGCAGCTGATTAGTGTGAAATTCAATTGTTATTTTTCCCCAAGTTGAGTCTGTTTTGCCCGGGACCTTAATCGGTGAAGAACCCTCCTTGTCCTTTGTCTCCACCCATGAGCTTCTAGTTGGGTTTGTCCTGCCCATCCTACAGTGTGTGTGTGTGTGGGGAGTTGAGTGAGCGGCCCCGGGGCTGGTTCTTTGTTGTCATGTTAGGTCCAAACCACGACACCTGCCTTCCAGGAATGGAGTTTCCCTGCCACCAGGGACTGAGCACTTGGGGTGTTTGCATGGAAACAGGATCTGTCCTTAAGCCATTAGGCCAAATTCACTGCAGGTGGAGGCAGAGGCTGCCCCATGGGCAGGGCTGGGGTTGTGCCCACACAGGGGCTGGATCTGCTTCATGCTCTGCAACCCCACAGCAAAGTACTTTGGGGATCCTTCCCTGCTCCACAGCAGGCAGGGCTTGCCAGCTCTGCTCCAGCTTGCTCCAGACTCAGGAGATGGGTATGTTTTAGGCTACTCAGTGGAGGTGGCAGGTTGTGGCATCCCAACACCTTTCCATCCCAGCCACCACCTATTGCCTACACCTTCCATACTTCACCGCGACTCTACCCAAAGCGATGTCAATCTTTTAATCTTCTCCCCTTTCCCTCGTTAACTGACAATTGCAAGAAAACCTTGGTGCAACTCAACCCAGGCCCTCCTGGGAGAACCTACAGTTGCCCAAGGCTGGAAGTGACTTAACTGCTTTTGCTGGGTGCGTTTGCCGGCTGCACCCATGAAGTGCTGCCCCAGGCAGAGCCCTCTCCCTGTGGCGGCCTAGGCACATGGCTGCAGCTCCCGTCCCCCCCCAAGCCCCCCCACTTTTTCATCTGCCTCCGTCCTCCACCCACGCCATCCCATCTTCTGAGTGGCCTTGAGCCTTCAAAGAGAGGGGGAGAACAGGGGGAGAGAAAAAAAATCCACAGAGATTACTTTTTAAAAATTTAAACAAAAATATCTGGTCTGAGCTGATGTTAAAATCGGAGCATTTCATTAAAAGGCTGCAGGGCTTTTAAAGACAAACTATAAGCAGAGCCATGAATAATGCAGTTTCCATTCAGAACATGAAGATTTTAACACATCCATAATACATGGGGTCAACCTGGGAAGACGCTGCTAATGCACAGAAACGCAGGAGGCAGCAGCCTCAGCTCTCCTCTGAAAGGAAAACAAACGGAGAAGTTTCAGGAGCTCTCCCACTGGCTGGGCACTCTAGGGTATGGCTAGACTCCGAGGGATTTTTCAATCCTTTTTATTGGTGTCTTTCTCAACTAAAATAAACTTGGTAATCTCATTATGAGATTGGGGGCTGATCCAAGAGTGCTGGATACGGCCCATATAACTCCGTAAATAACTGTCATTAGGGCTGGCTCTGTGCTCCAGGCTGTCGGGACAGAGGCAGCTCTGGGTGTCCCTGCACACTGTGCAAGCTGCTGGCTCTGCTGCATGACTCTCAAGCTCCAGTGGAAAGCCACACTCATCCATGTGACGAGTTGGTGGCGCCTCTGTGGGTGCTGCGGCTGCTGGGTGGGATGCACTTACCAGGACGGGTGAGACCCACGTGCGTGGTGTAGGACAACAAGGTTGAAGGAAGTTTTCTCTTCCTCCTGCTCCAGACTCTTCCCAGAGAGCACTGGATGGGGCCCTGCACAAGAGCATAATGTCTCCGTGTTGTGGGAAAGGAGCCAACGTATAAACATCACACTCAGTGAAACACAATTGCTGCAGTAGGGAAAATTGATTCTCCAAACAGTTTTACTCACATAATGTTTGGTGGCATTACCAGAGTTCCCAAGTTATCTCCCTCCTCTGCTATTTAACGCTGCAGAGAGTATGTTCTCCAAATATCTTATCTCTTTAATAGCCCTTCCTTTTTAGAGTGCATATATCACTGGAATCTGCTGCGGCTTTGGTTACCTTAGACATGGGTTGCCATGAAAAAAATGTTATCCTTTCTAAAAAAAAGGCTGTGTAGAAGTTACTGACACCCATAAAGTGAAACTGGAGGAAAAAAAGCCTTTTCGGTGGCCTTTGTGGGACTAATGGGGAACAAACCATCCTCTGGATCAGGGCTTTAAAAATCTGCTTTGGCTGAAAACCTGAATTACTATTTGGATATTTTTTCCAACAAAAGAAAGGAAAGAAAAAAAAAAAAAGTGAAAAACTCCCATGATTTTGGTTCAGTGCCTGTGCAATCTGTCAACAAGGACAAATTCCCCACACTTAATCCAATTACACAAAAAATTCTCTCTGCAGAATTATTTGGGGATGAAATTGGCAAAAAAAAAAGTCACTGGAGACTTTTTTCTCCCCTATTTTGCATCAAACCACCAGCTACTCCTCCTGCACGGTGTCAGCTGGTGGGGACCCTGCAGTGGCTGGAAATGCAGCCTCAGCACAGATGCACAGAGGGGATCTGCTCAGGATCCACTCAGGATCTGCTTGGGAACTTCTGGAGCAGCAGTGGCACTGGCTTTGCACCAAGAGCTTGGGATGTTTTATGGGCTTTCCACTCCCTGGGCATGAAAACCTGGGGGGCTGTGAGGGGGCTCTGTCTCCCCAGGGCTGAGAGACACTGTGGGAGCAGGTAGCTGGAGATGGGCAGAGTTCAGGTCTGGCTCTGCACTGTTGGAAGATGGGCTGAAGTGCTTGGGTGCTCCTTGGCTCCATGGAGCAGAACGAGAGGATGGTCATCCTGGTTTGGCTGCTCACAGCCAGCACAGGGCCTGACCAGCTTTGGGCTGTTCTAACCTGAATCTCCCTTTTCTCCCTCAAGGACGTGGTGCTGGTCCTTGTTCCTGAGAAGGCAATAGCTCAGCCTGACACCTCGCTCTGCTCCGAAGAATTTCCGAGTGCTCATGTTTCCTCTGCCCTGGTGCCTTTCTCACACCTCACCTCTGCAGCTCTGCCTCCATCTGCTTTCCCTCCTTCCCTTCTTCCTCTTAGGCAGGTGGGGAAAACACTAAGTGCCTGTGGACCAAGAGAAAATTTGCTATGGCAGACGTGGAGCTGATTTCATTCCTGGGGTAAACTTGGGAAAGGCTCCAGGGCTGTCCTGGGGAGGAATTTGGCCAGCAGGGAAGCACAGGCATGGGGAATACATTAGGAGGGTCACCCCACGGGCTACAAACAGGCTGTGTATTGTTACCAAATGTTCGTTAATCCAAAAATAGAATTTAAGAAATGTAGCAACTTTGCAGGAGGAATTCAGACAATCCAGGAAATCCAAAGGTAGCCCCGTGACCCCGAGAAGTCCCAGGGTAGCCCATGAGCCCCAAGAACAGGGGGCCTGAACCAGGCTGACAGAGCAGCTCCAAGGAATGGCAACACGGGGCTGTTCATATATCACTGGCTCTGGCAAAAGCAGAGGGGCAAAAGCCAGGAATAAATATCAAGTTACCACAGGAGCCTGACACTTCAGGTAAGAACACAACAGCAGGGGCTGCTGCTGCCATCTACTCCATGCTGGGGCAGGTGAGGAGGAGAGGACCATGCTTTGTGGTCTGGTGGTCCCTTCTCTTGCCCCTGAGCAAGTCTCCTTGTCCCTCGGTGAGTGCATCAACCCCATCCCCCTTTCTGGAGCTGGGATGTTCAATGACTCCACATACGACCCCTGTCGCATTACATGAGCTTGGGGGACTTCTATTTCTTATAAAAAAAGGGGCTCTTAAAGCTGCCTGTGCTTGGGCTGCTGGTGAGAGGATCTCTGTGTCCCACGATGGACCATGCATGGATCCACCCTGCCAGAAACCAGCACCAGACAGATAGATGGATGCTCATGAGATGGGCATCTGGGTGAGCCCATCTCACAAGCATCTGTCTGTCTGTACAACCAAGAGAGGCACTGGCTCCAGGAATGATGCTTGGACTGTCAACCCCCTTCAAGTACTCAGGCTTAAACTAGATTTGGGCTTTCATCCCTTGACTGGGATGAGGCAGCTGCAGCTGCAGTGAGTATGGTCCTGGCCAGGGATTTTCCCCTGATCTGTGGAATATTTAAATATCTGTGGGATATTTAAACCTGGGGAGCAGCTTCGAGGTGGGATGCTATAGGAGAAGCAGAGGTCTCAGGGGGGGTCAGCAGCCAGTGCTGCCCATGCAGCCATGGCTTGATGGAGAGATTGCATTGTCTGGGATCTGCATAGTGGTGAGGCCCCCAGGATTATTTTCAGTGGAAAATGCCAGGAATCTAAATTTAGTACTTTATTGAGGGGAGTGAGAAAAGGGGAAAAAAAACCCCAACTCTCCCTCATTAAAGCTGAGCATCTGCAGAGTGTACTGAAAGCAGAGCAAATGAGAATGAAAATCTCCCCCACCACGAGGGCAGGGCCTGGCTTGTTGGTGCCTTTTTTCGGTGGCAGCTGTGCAGGAGTGCCAGCACCTAGCCTGGGAGAAGAAGGAGCCCCAAGGTGCTGGGAATGCACACATCCCAGAGGACCTGCCCCAGAATCAGGAGGTCCCTGAGAGCTGGCAGGACAGCGGGTGCTGTCTGGATGCAGGGATGGTTGATGGTGGGCAAGACCTGCCCCCCCCCAGGGCACCCTCTTCCCATCTCCCTGTGCAATCCTGTGTCAGCACCGTTGCACACCTATTCCCCATCCGATCCTCACTTCCCTCACTCTCCTGTACATGCCAAAGTGAAGCTCCTTCCACGTAAACCCCACCAGCTAGAAAGTCAAACAGGCCCCTCTGCCTTCCCCCCCCTCCTTGGCCCCGGGGAACATCCACAGAAGTGGCCAAAATGAATGAATGTGTAACAATTTGGGGAGAAGAATTGCTCAGAGAGACTAAAATACCACTGGCACCCTGGTGGCTTTAATGCATTCTGCCTCTTGGCCCTGAATGAATAACAATGGAAAAGCAACCCCAGAGAAATATCAACCAGACAAAGTACATCAGCAGACTGGAGCAGGAGCTGAGGAATGTATTTAAACAGAGAAAACACTGAGAACACAAAAGCTGCCTTGGATGCTGAAAGGGCAACCAATGGGTAGGTTAGATGGATTATAAACTCTGGATTTTCAGCCCTTTTTTCTTGTTTTCCCTAACACCTGATGCCCAGAAGCATCAAGGTTCCTGCTTCCCTAGTATTAATTGCATGCAGCGAAAGTGTCGTTTTAGAGGTGTGGGCTACAACTTAACAAATATTGTAGAAATTGGCCAAAATACATCCATCCTCAGTGTATGAAAGGTGTGAAATCCAAATTGGGAAAAAAAACCTGGCATGGTCCATTGATTTTTGTGGTTTTTTCTTTATTTTGAACTCCCTTGCTCCAGAAGGAAAGCAATTGTATCTAACAAGGACATTTCATTTTGATAGTTCCTCGGAGAGAAAGCCTCTGACTTTTCAATATTAATCCATTTTCATTTTAAAATTATCCACCTAAATTTGCACAGAGGTTTTTTGGGTTTTTTTTAGGAAATGCTTGAAAATCTACCCCTTCTTACCATGAAGCACTGAAGCTGCAGGTAAGGGTGTCCACTCCTGGTGACTGCTCCCTGGCAGGGACTTTCTGAGCCAGCACCTCCGTGGTTTGTCATTGTACTTCCCCCCCTGGAAAGCTGCTGCTTCATGTCCCAGGGACTCAGTGACCAGGCACAAGCCCAGCCCATGGCTGAATGAACACCCTTGGCAGTGGTGGGAATATCCCTCACTTAACCTTGAGGAGCTGACTTGCAAACTGCAAAGCATATTGATATCATCATGGGGCAGAAAGGCTGCAGTGACCTCCAAGGTCCCTGAAGTGAGACTACTTTGGCAAGCTGTATCTCAGGACCTTGCTGTCGAGGTGTATTCTTGGCTCCCTCTGATCTGCCAAACAGTCCCTGCAGCTGGCTGAGCTCATGGCTTGCAAACCCTTCTCAGGCTCAGGTGTCTTAAGGAGCAATATGTACGTCTTCAGTGCTGCTGGTTGTTCCTTCACGTGTTATGGGGAAGGTTCTTCCAAAAGGAGAGGGCCTGCCAAGCATCCTTCTCTCATGCTGACAGGGAAAATACATTCAGAAAATAGAGGTGGAAAACTTGCAGAAAGTCAGTGTTCAGAGCAGCCAGGGTGGGAAGGGGCAGGTGACCAATTGCACAGAGGCATGGTGGCCATGGCTGTGCCCTGACCATGCTGTTACCTGACGCTGCCATCCAGAGGTGAGGATTGCTCCCCACTGGCTCATCTCTCAATGAACACCCATGTCTCAAGCCTGGGGAGGAACAAGTTCCTCCAAGAGCCATTGCAGACTGCTGGATATGCTCCTCCTCCTCCATAAATGAACCATCCTCACTATCTGGGAAAAGGGAAAATGCAAATGAACCATCTATCCCTTGGGAAGATTCAGGGGCTCACGTACCTCCACAGAATCTGTCTTCAGAAGCAGCTGGAAGCCACCCAACACAGAAACTCCTGTTCTGCCTAGAAATTCCTTATTTTTCACAAAAACACAATCAAAGGGCATGGGCAGAGATCTTTTCCAGTGACTGCCAACTGCATCCTGTGACCACAGCTGAGCAGGTGAGGGGTTGCTTCTCTTCTTTCCCAGCAGCAAGACCACCAGAGAAAGCCACCTGTGGACCCCAGAGCCCTCCCTGGGTGGGAATGAGGGGGTAGGGTTGTGTTCGAGGGTCTGCCTGGTGGTTGCCCAGCCTGGCTGTCTGCAGAAGGAGGTGAGCAGGCCCTGGGGTCCTTGGCAGAGCCATGCTGTAGAGTTGAGCTTTCACAGGACAACATCAAGTGTAAAACAGGGAAATAGATCTGGAAAACCTGCTGAGCACAGCTGGGCTTTCTGACGTGAAGAATTATCCGACACTCTTAATGATTTATATCAATTCTGTGCCACCACTTTTCTCCTGGTTTCACTGCTTGTAAACCAGTAACAGCCACTGGGTGCCTGGCGATACCAGTGACGTCCAGGGCCAGCAACAAATGTGATGAGAACCAGAGACTGTCCTTGGACATCGCCCGTGATGAGATACCCCAGTGAGGTGTGTCAAAGTGCATTGCTTCACCTAATCATTCTCATTTTCTTTTGGATATGGTTGTTTCTTGGCTGTTTGTTAGGATTCCCAGTGTAACAGAAGCAGCTCCGATTAACTCATGTCAGTGATTCCTCAGGATGAACAAACTTTTTCTGCCTAATTTCAAACCTGCTTGAACAGTACGAATTTGAAAGTTTGTCGAAATGATCAAATGTTACAGAGTCCCTGTTCCAGGAGAGACTGTGGAAAAGGGCACAGAGAAATCACATGCTGCAGCCAAACTAATTCAGTCCATGTTACACCACACTCTCTGCTAGCAAAGCTCCAGCAGAAATCCTATCCCCCCCAGCATATAGCAAATGCCATCCATCACATTATTACTATTTTTTTTTAAATCCAATTTGTGGAGGAATGGCTTGAAGTCTCAGGGAAGGTTATTGTTCCAAAATATTAGTGATTAAGGCAAAACTTCTAAAAAAATTTCAAGATAGTCACAAGTCCTTTTGGTCCCTTCTGATCACGCCACCAAAACCAACAGATTGGACACAGATCTGAGACTTTTAAATCTTTGTGGGCGACTCTTAACAAGCAGAACATCAGAAAATTACATTCAGCAGTGTTCTGCTGGCATGGACCTGGCACGAGACGAGAACCGAGCTGCAGATCAAGGGTTGGAGGCTGAGGCACCCAGCCCACATCCAAGCCAGCGATGCTGGGGGTGGTGAACATCTCAGATAAGAGCCTCCTCTCCTGAAATGTCCTCTGTGAGCAATGTGACAACCTCCTGGAGACAATTCTGGCCTAGTGGGCTACACATGAGCATCTGCCCTCTGAGTCTGAGCATGTCAGTCGGACATGTGGATGGGACCCACCTGGCTTGGGCAGGTAGGTGAGCCAAGCACAAAGGAAAAAAGAAGAGGCATCCATTCTGGACATGAGAATAGAGTTTGTTCTAACTGGAGTGATATAAAACTCCTCTTTAAAAGATGATGGAAAACTTGCTAATGGATCAAAAGAGACTCTTAATGGATCAGAAAAGCACCAGTGGAAGCAATAGTATAACAGAACAGACCAAGAGATGCCAGAACAGGCCTGGAGAAGTGCTTCAGCACTTCACATGCAAGATGCTGCTGTGTGATTGTGGCATGTGTTTGGTCGCTGGGGAGAGGAGGACAATTATGGAGGGTGGAAAAGCTGGGAGAAGCGCATTTTCCGTCTTGATCTTTGCTGTAGAAGACAATGAGGGGAAACATTTCCATTTCAAAGGCATTGTGTATAGGAAATCAGAATGTGACCTTAACGGTGAGAGAAGTCCCTAAGGAGGAAATCAGGGAGCAACTGGAGAAAGTGTAGTAAATCACCAAGACTGGATGGTATTTATCTGAGAGTTCAGAAAGAAATAAAGCATGAACTACTGGGAAGGTAGTGACACAGATACACAATATGTCCTGGGGGTGAGGGGAAAGGAATCACAATTACTCCTGTGGAAGAGAAGTCAAGGATGACACCAAGAGTAACATGAGAGTCAGGCACAGATGTTTCCAAAATTCTCCAGAAAAAGAAGAATTAAAGTGGGGGTTGGGAAGAGTTTTCTGTCATCCTTGATCAGCCGTAGATCACCTAATGGTCTTTTGATCTGACAGTTTCCTGCTACTTTCCAGCTTTGCAGCTGCCCATTGCTCCCCTGGTGTTCAGTAGGTAGTGTCCACAGGCAGCTCTTCCCCCGGACACAGGGACAGACCCCACAGCCCCACCATGGGTCCTCCTGTTCAGGTTGCAAAGCCCAAATTGCGGTGCAGCTGCCAGGAAGCGTTTTCCCAACGTTAGGCACGAACCCCTCGACAGCCAATACCACAAGCCCTATAAACTGAGACACGGTCCCAGAGATGCCAGCAGCACATTGCAGCTAGCTCTGCAGCCCTGGGATGCAGCCCAGCATTGGGCTTGTGTGATCCCACCTCGTGTGATCCAGTGGCATACAACATCTTCTGTGTGCAGTTTTGGGCACCACCATGTAAGAAGGACATTGAGGTGCTGGAGAGGGTGCAGAAAAGGGCAACTAAGCTGATGAGGGGTCTGGAGAACCAGCCCTGTGATCAGAGGCTGAGGGAGCTGGGGCTGTTCAGCCTGGAGAAGAGGAGGCTGAGGGGAGACCTCATTGCTCTCTACAACTACCTGAGAGGAGGTTGTGGTGAGGTGGGTGTTGGCCTCTTCTCCCAAGTGACCAGCGATAGAACAAGAGGAAATGGGGTCAGGTTGCACCAGGGGAGGCTCAGATTGGATATTAGGAAAAATTTCTTCCCAGAAAGAGTGGTGAGGCCTTGGAACAGGCTGTTCAGGGAGGTGGTGGAGGCACTGTCCCTGGGGGTGTTCAAAAAATGGGTAGACATGGTGTTTCAGGAGACGATTTAGTGGTTAGGGGTTGTAGGGCAGACAGTTGACTTGATGATCTTGAAGGTCTTTTCCAACCTTGATGATTCTGTGATTCTGTGATCACCAACACTTAGGGCCCAGAATGGCTGAATGGGAACTGGACTATTATGTGCCCTAATTCCTGCGCAGTGAGTCATGTGACAGCAGTGACCAGGTGACAAAACCTCCATGGCACCGACCCCAAGAAGTGCCCAGGATAGCAAGGAGAGGGGGTCCCAAAGTGAGAACGCCCCCCCGCCCCCATCACTGAGGGTTGGTTGCCTGTAAAATCACCCACCAAAACACCACAGCCAGGGGGTTTGAGCACATGGAGAACCTCATTCTCCCACTTCTCCCAGTTCCCAGCCAAGGGAATAAAGCCACCCTGTGCCAGAGGGTGCCCACCCACAGTCAGGGATGTAACGGGAGCTGACAGCTCCAGTGGGCAGCCCAGGGTGGGCATGAAGCTCTGCTCCCATCCCCCTGACAACAGCCAGCCCAGGCTCACCCTGCTGCCTGCAGAAGTTTAAACACGAGTCACTTCCTTTCCTTTTTTAATAACATTGTCTCCATTGTGTAACAGAGGGGGGAAGTAATGCAGATTTGTGCTGGGAAGCCCTCCCAGCAGCACGAGGACGCGATGGGAACAAGAAACCCCCAAAGTGCTGCAGACAGGAATCCAAAATGCCATGGCAATGTTTAAGGCATTAGCTCAGTGTGGGAGGGAGGCAGCCACAGCCAGAGGAGCTGGGATGCACGGGAGGGGTGCATGGGGGGGGTGCACAGGAGGGGTCCACAGGAGGGGTGCATGGGAGGGATGCAGGGAGTGAGCAGGGGCAAAGGGAGGTTGTGAAGGCTGGGACATGGGCCCACATCCCTGCCTTGTGCTCCTCATTAGGGACCCCTTGCACTCCAGGGGGAAGGAAAAAGCTCTTCTTTCCAGGCACAAATGCTGCCTGTGGTTGTCACCATAAGCAGCAGCTGCTGCAGGATTGGCGAGGACCTGTGGGCACTTACCCGGAGGGAGATGCTGCCAGCACCCCTTGGTGCTGCAGCCCCCACGGCTCCTGGCAAGGGCTGCTGTGCTTCTGCCTGGGGACCAATGGGTCCTGTGTTCCTGCCCAGGACCGAGGGGTGAAGCCCCCAGGAGCTGGCAGTTGAAGGAGTGTGGCTGCTGCGGTGCCATGGCAACAGGGTCCTCTCCATCACACTGAGCATCTCTGGGCGGGGAAGCTGTTTGCTGGAGAGGTTTGAAGGGCTTTGAATGCAACTTGGAATTTCAAAGAAGGAGGAAGAGGGTTAAGTGCCTGAAGAGGCAGGGAGGGGAATGTGTGGGGACACACAGAAAAGCCCTTTCCACAAATATTATCCTTTGGTGTGGGAGAAAGGTCCATCAGATGCCTTGAACTTATCCAGCACCTGTCCTGCCACCCTTGCTGAGCACAGTTCAGCTCTCAGATGTCCCTGTCATGGTGGGCTTCTGTTGTTGTTAATTTTAGTCTGGGAGGAAATAAAGGAAAAAAGACACCATCACTCTTCCCTACTTCTATGTCTACTGAGGAGAGGAGAGTAGAGGAGAGGAGACAGAGATAAATTTTAGCTCAGTACCAGCTCGCTGGACATATATTTCATACTCTGCCAGATGCCCAGCCCTTGGGGAATGGCTGACCAGCACTTGAAGTCCCTGAGGATATTTTGGAGTGTCAGACCCTATGTGTGGCACTACTCCACCACCAAGTATCTGTTCTTGCCCTCCAGAGCAAGAGTTTTAGTTCTGGCCATGTGCAGTTCAGAGTAGTGGCTGTCCTGCAGATGCTCTTGTTTTCTTTTTGTTTGTTTGTTTTCCTGGCAACAGGCATCATAGGGAGGGGAATTTTGTGGTTCAACAAGTGTCCTGGGACCACAAATCCGACCCCTGTAAACCTGTGTGTGGAAGAGAAGAAATGCAAGAGATGTGAGAACAGTCCTTTCTTCTCAGTTTGTATGTTTTCCAGACACCAGAACAAGACCAGTTGACTTCAGTCTACCAGTGGCATTCCTGGATGAAATCCCTATGGGATGCAAGGGGAAGGCCAGTATTTATTTACCTTTGGAGTGGCTCCACCAACAGCAGCAAAGGTCTGCCAGGGAGGTGGCAATACTGGATGAAATTGCTGTGGAAGTCAAGGGAAAGGCCTGTATTTACCTTTGGCATGGCTCCACCAACATCAGTGAAGGTCTGCCAGGGAGGTGGCACTCCTGTCCCTTCTCCCAAGCAGATGCAGCCCCAGGTAACAGCAGCACAGGCTTCCCAGGCAAATCTGAGAGCACCTAGTCCTCTCCAGGAGAGGCCATCTCACTGAAGGATAAACTTCATCTCAACAGCTCGTTCAGGCTTTGACTTAGTTGCCAGAACAGCCCACAAGCAGGACTGGGAAAGGGGGAAGTGGTGGGACAGGGACAATTAGAGCCAACTGCGGTGGAGGGATTTTGAGTTGATCTCTTTTTTCCCCTTTTAATAGCACTGTATTATAAATATCACAAAACCACATGTTATCAGACAGAATGAAACAATTATGCTCAGCTTCACAACTGTGGGGCTCTGTGCCTTCCATGGGGCCTTGGGCTCTCTGATGTGGACACCTGCTCTCTAGAAATTTGATGGGCGAGCAGCAACTTGACCAGGATGTGGGCCCCAAGAAAACCCCGTAAGTCAGAGCAAATTTTAGTCATGACCAATTAGGTGCTACTGAAGGAAGGACTCATCCCAGTTGCTGAGTCATTTTAATCACACGCAGCTAATGACCTCGTGGGCGGGGGGAGCAGAGGGCCCGCGTGAGCTCCTGCAGACGGTTCTGATTTCTTCAGAGGAGGTAGCGAGCCCTGGTGGGTATAATGGATATCCAGGCAGCTGGGGCTTAACTCAGCTCTCCTGAGCAGGTTCTGCTCGAAATAATGCCTGTGCTTTTTCTGCCCCATTTGCTTTGTGCAGTTGTGGTTTTGCGTTCACTTACTAACAAAGCCCACTTTGGGTCCCCCACCCCGCCACACATGCATATTTTCTCTCTCTTCTCTTCTGATGTT
This sequence comes from Hemiprocne comata, assembly GCA_020745705.1. NCBI lineage: Eukaryota > Metazoa > Chordata > Aves > Apodiformes > Apodidae > Hemiprocne > Hemiprocne comata. The sequence goes on along the minus strand of CM036597.1, from coordinate 20,447,541 downwards.
GGGAAGATTTTCCTGGAGAAGGGCTGCTGGCCGGCATCCCCCCCCCTCCATGGCCTGTTATTTATAGGGTACCTCTCTGCAGAGCACAATGCAGGGAGGTGAGTGAGTTATTGTTCCGGGTGACATCATGGAGTGGACTTCATAAGGGGGCTCAGCGGATGGTCTCTGAAGACAGCTGCGAAAAAGGCAGCCCTGAAGGATATGATGGAGTGGGTGAGACATAAATTTCTTAGGACAGGCAGTGAAAAAACATTTACAGCCCTTCTTTCCTGAGTCTGGTTTCAATCAGAGCCCCAGCCGTTCCATTGATGCTTTGCACTAAGCACTCACTCAGACATACGCTTTATATGCCCAACCTGTCTTTTTTTTTTTTTTTTTTTAATCCCCTTTTTTACTGGTTTTAAAATGCACTGGTACAGGATGGCTTACAGGTCCTCAGGCAGCCAGCTCCCATGTAAAGTAGCCCCAGACAAAGGCTATCTGCCTGGATATGTATCTGACTTGCAGATGGGAATCAACCAAGAATAATATTGATAACGGTAATGAAGGAATGGGTTTATAAAACCATCACATTGCAGTCTCAATCTATAACAAATGTGGTATTAACTTTGACATTCATTAAAGCAGCTTGCCATTTCTTCCAGGCTTAATGGAAAGTCTGTCTGTTTCAAAGTGTTTGTTGCAACTGCAGAGGTTAGGGGAAGAGAGAGGTTACTCATTAGAAAAGCCCTGAGCGCTTGGCTACCCCAAAGGGCATTTTAAGTTCATTCTTGGGCTTCTTTGTCCTGTTTTTATTTTGTCTCTTGTCTTGAGGCAACTGCTTTCTACATTTCCCATGGCTAGCCTTGGGCATGCAGCATGATGGGCTGTTCCCATTTCAGCCCTCAGTGTCTGTCCAACCTGCTCATGAGAACTGCCGGGCTGGAGCCTTCACCACTGCCCTGCTGTGGAGCCACCTTCTCACTCCAGAGAAAGCCTTGCTCATTGTCAGCCCAAATCTCCTTTGCTACAGCTTCAACCTGTGACTTCTTCCTCCATCTCAGACATGGAGAACAGGCTGCTTCTGTATTCCTGCTGCCCTGTTTTATAGATCTGAAGACCACTGAGCTAGTTGCTCCCCAGCCTGTGCTGCTGTTGATTAAACAAGCCCATTCATTCAGCTTCTTCAGTGGGACTTGAATTTCCCCAGTGAGTTCCTGCCTGTCCTACAGCTTGTGTAAAACCAGACACCAAGAACCTTCTGTCTCATCAGCAAGTCTCACACTCCCCAAATGCCCCGTTCCTTTCTCATAGGCTTGACAGTCAGAATAGCTGTGCCTGGTTTTTGTGTGAGGAGCCAGGATTTTCACCCAAATCCCTGCCATATTCCCAGGGATCCTCCAGTCATGTAAGCACAAGTTTACTGGGGGTGATGATGAAGCCCCCCTTGCAGGGATGTTGGGGGACAGGTGATGCAGAGCCCTCCCACCTCCACCTCCCTGGACTGCAGATGCTGCCCAAAAGTATCTGCTCTTGAGCAGGACTGCCCTGCTCCCAGCAGCAAGGTTCAACAGCGGTTTCATGAGCCTGAGCTGTGCTGCCCCACTTCGCTACCTCTGGTACCCTGATCCCAGAGCCCAGGAGGGTGTGAGAGGAGGTGGCACCTTTCCCAGTCCTGCCTCAGTGCTCTCCCAGGCTGTGCCACCTGGACAAGCCTTTTGGGATCTCTGCACATCTCAGAGCTCTCGATCTTAATCCAAAAAATAGACTTTCAGTTAGTACAGCAAGTTAATCTCTATCTGCCTCTCCCTGTAACTACCCAGCATTTATCAGCATTCTGTATTTTACATATATGTGCAAGGTATTTAATAAAACCCAGACCAAGGAGATGAAAGATTTATCTGTTTGCCCTCAGAGATGTCCCTCACAAGGGCAAGTTGGGACTGGGGAGCGGAAACCTGGATTGTTTTTATGGCAGCTGCATGAAGAGATACAGAGCCCTTGAAGTCCTCCTGGCCTGGCTTCCTCCTGCCTGCCCCCCATGCCACCAGCAGTGGGATTCCCAGCTTCCCTCCAGCCCTGGCACGGCAGGGTCATGTCCCAGCCAGGGATGTGGGTAGAGCCTGGTGGGGCTGGTGGGGAGGGCAGGGAGCAATACACAGAGTGATGCATGGAGTGAGGCACAGAGGGATTCACGGAGTGATGCATGGAGCAATACACTGAGGGATGCACAGAGCAATGCATGGATGCAGAGGGGGATGCATGGAGTGATGCATGGAGTGATGCATGGAGGAGGAGGAAAATGGCATGGGCAGAGCTGGCTGAGCCCACTCCATGTAGCCCCAAAAACCCTTAGCCAATCCCTTCCGTTGGAGCAATTTTCAGCAGAAAACTGCAGCATGGAAACAACCTGCCTGCCCAGAAGGTGATGGAAGTTAGAGAAGAGCCAGCCCTGTGCCATGTCCACATGCTGCCCAAGCCCAGGGACTGTTTCAGCTGGCATGGGACACCCCATACAGGGAAGGCACAACCACTGGGCCCTTTCCCTCCAACACCTGCTCACCTGGCTCTCACATCCCCTTCAGCAAAGCAACCCAGGCCCTGGCAAACCCCTGTGGCCCTCCCTGCCATGTTGCCTGCCAGCAGGCTGAGCCATGCTGGAGGTGAGAAGGAGAAGCTGCTTCCCATCAGGAGCAGAGCACTGACATTCCCCTGCAGCCCCCCAGGTGCCATCAGCAGAAGGGCACAGAGGCATCAGGCAGGTGCCAGCCCAAATAAATATGAGGCAAGTGGTCCCCAGGGACCCACTGGGTCTCTGCTGGTGATGCTGGCTGGGATCTGGGGGTGGCAGCAGGAGGAGGGTCACTGCCAGTGCTGTGGTTACTAATGAATGATTTTAATTCCTTCCATAAACATCTAATAAAGCACATCTCTCTCTCCTTCTCTCTAATGTACCATTTATTTCTTGCTTTGAAAGGTGATCAAGGAGATTCACGCAGAAGAATGGCAGGGGGGGTTGCTGCTAAATGTCAGGGCCCCTTGACAAAGCCTCGTCCTCCGTCCCAGCAGCTGCAACATCTTCAGGAACAGGGCTGGGACTGGGAGCCAGCCCGGGGGAGGGCTGGGACAGGACTCTCAGGACAGGCATTTCTCATTCTTTTGGAGGGGACTGGGACTGATTATGGGGACAGGGGAGGAGCAGTGACCATCCTTGGCGCTCCCATTAGCTCAGCAGCTCCTAGCTTTCACGGGCTGTGTGTCCTTCTGGCCACCCCTGGGTGCTCGGAGCACAGTCCCTCTGGGCAAGCCACCCATTTTTTCTGCTTCCAGCCAACTGGGAGCTTTGCAAATACCACCGCAAGACTCTGGGAAAATTACTTGTCCTGGTGGATTATGATTATCTCTGAAGTTACTGAAGGATAATTATCATCATGTTAAGAGGCTGATGATAATCTCATGATACTGTACTCACTGGTGGGGGAGAGGGAAAACACAGAGCTAATTAGCCAGGATGAACGACCCAGTGAAGCTGGTACCTCCTTGTGCAGGACAGACCAAGGTTTCTGAAGCCTCTGCAGCTGCCTCCTGCAGGACCAAAACAAAGCAGCTGTGTATGTAGGTGGCTGAACAGTGGACACAATGGAAGAACAAGTGTCCTGCTGAGGAACTGTCAGGCCTGTGAAACGCAGAGCTATATACACAAGGGGTATTTTGAAATACCTGCATTTGGGAAGTGATGCTGATTGCCTACAGCTGAGCATCCCTCCCTGTGATATTCATGCTGGAAGTATCTAACCTCCATCAAGCATCCTAAGTCTGGTCCTGATCATTGTAGAGAGAGATCTACAGATTAGGTATAGATTTCTATAGATCTTTCTGCAGAAAGATTGAGGGAATTGGCAGGACCTAAGTTACTTGAATGGCCAAATCCTGGTTCTGCACAAGCATGTAACCATTCCTTAAATCCATGAGGCCCCATCAAGCCTAACACAAGTTAATTTAAATATGTCAGAAAGCTGTGGCAGTTTTAAGTGGCCTTAGATTATATAGAGTAAGCAACTGTCATTCACCCGTTAGAATTATTTCACAGTGTGTGTCCAGCAGAGCTGGGCTATACTTGCTTTGTAATATTCAAGACAGAAATGGTACAGCTGAGAGAAGACTGTAAATAATTTTCTGCTAGTATTAGCTCAAAATTTTAAGTGGTGTCCCCATCCATGCTTGAGAATTCCAACTCCCTTTTGGGGAACTTCTGAGCTGCTTTCACTGCCATGGATGTTCAAAAAATCCTAAGGTCTCCGGCCAGTGTTTTGTGTCTGAGAAACACACAGAAACACACCAGTGCACCCACACAGCTGGGGTTTACAGCCTTGTATGTCCCATCCCATCCAGCCCTGCTAATGGGTGCAGCCCAGGTGGGATCTGGATGAATCCAGGGACAGAAAAGCTCATCCCAAACATGCTTGCCCTGCGCTCCCAAGGAAACAGCATTCTGCCGGCAGCCATCCCATGGACTGGAAAGCAAAGCAAAATTTGTCAGGTGAATTTGTCAAGCAGTGGTGATAATCATTCATTTAGCCTGTAATGACATGGCACTTACTATGTAATAACCTGGATATTGCATGGAAATTACCATGTAATCCAATGCTTGGTCGTTGCCATATTGTCAGCGGCTTCATGGTAATTTGTACCCTCTCATTTACAGCCCTGAAACTGCTATTATTATGACAACAAAGCAGCAGATTCACAGTTTGCCAAAAGGAGAATCTCCAGAGGGATGTTATGAATAATTAGGCAGCCACGGTGGTTTTGGATAACATCTTTATCGAAACTCCATTAACGAACAATTGATTGCTTTCCTAGCTCTGACTTGCCTCCAGTCCTTCCTGCCCAGAACGCTGGTATCCCAGCAGCAATGAGGCAGCTCTGCAAAGGCAAGTGGATCAACAGAGGCATAATTGCTCCATGAGTGTGAGCCTGAGGAGCAGCATCCCTCAAGAGGCCAGCAGCTTAGGCAGACCAATGTTTACCAATGAGCAAAAACATCTCTAGCAATGTTTGATCACTTCTCAGCTGGTGCAGACTGGTGTTTCCCCTGGATTTTGAAGGAACACCTCCAGCAGATGCTGGTGGAGAACCTGGCACCAAGGTCTGACTGGTGTTAAGGACACCCAAGTGCAGGTTGCATTGGCACAACCATTGCACATCAAGTAGGGTCAAAATTGAAGCAACCTTTTCCAGGTTCAAACACCATCCTCTGATCTCTCTGTCCCCAAAAAGCTCTTTTATAACTGATGGGCGATCACTGAGCATGGTCCAAAACTGACCCCTGTCACCCTCAAACACACACCCTCAACTTTTCCTTCAGCATGATAAATTGTGGTTCCCTGTAGTCATCACTGCCCTGATAATGTGTTATTTTTAGATGGAAAAAGTCAGAGTTAATGTTTTGCATTTGTCAGCAGGAGGAAGCCATGGCCGGCACTGCCCTCGCACTCATCCCCTGCCCCCCACAAGGCTCCTGACCTGCTGGGAACCCACTCCCACAGATACCTCCCTGGGCAGCTGACCCTCCCAAGGGGCTGGTCAACAGGTACCAACTCCACTCCCCACTCCCAGGAGCTCAGACCCTGCCCCTCTTCCTCACCCCCGGCTCCCAGAGCCAGCACACCAGGCTGGCCAGCATTGTCTTCCTCTGCCTTCCCTTGGAGGTTATGATCTATGGAGGGAGCAGCTCCTCTTCTGTTGTTGTTTGCTGTATAAACTCTTAAAACGGCCTGTTACAGGAGAGGGATGAATGTGTGTGGGAGGTTTGCAGTTCTCAGTGACTGAGATTTTTTTGGTTGGAGAAGCCTAAACAAACATCACAACCTCAGGGGAAATTCTGAAGTTTTACTTTTAAGTGTTTCCACTAACAAAATAACTGTTGGTCCTAGAAAGCTACCAGAGAGCATTCCTTGGGCTGGAAGAGGTTTTGTGAGCTCAGTCTGGAGATGGAACTCAGGCTTTAAAGGATGAACATGGAGAACTTTGTTTCTTCTTTGAGTGCAAATCAGAAAGGTCTCCTAACTACGGACTCATCTCTGTTTCACTTTCCACCAGTGTAAGTCAAGGAAAATTCTTCTGGCACAATTTCCCCTATGGGAGGGCATTGGATTCTATGGGGTCACAACTATAAATGTCCCAGGGTTAATGTAAGGATGGGGTGAGCTGGCTTGAAAAGGGGGGACAGCCTGGAATGTGGATGCACACACACACAGTCTCATCACGTGACAGAAGAGGTATCCCCAAGCCCTGTCACTCCTCTCAGTGTTTTTTTTTCTTTTTCTCATCTACTGTTCAATTTTTTCTAACAAAAAAAAAAAGCCTAAAAAAAGACTGCTGACCTGCTTAAATATCTCTAAAACTACCACTTTTAGAGACAAAAAAGAAAAGCTTTAGTGAGTAGCAGATGTGCCAAAATGGAGAAGTAAGCAAAAGTATGATTTTAACCTCAGAACTGTTTACTGTGGAAGACTAGAATGAAACCTCAAAGTGGCATCCAACTATGCAGAACACCCCAGCACCCGCCACTTGCCCTTCCCAGCTGGGGCTCTCCATGGCCAAGGAACACCAGAAAGAAATATCCCAGCTTGGGGAGTGGTGGCCATCAGATGCTGAGACCAGTGACCTGGCTCAGCCCCAGCATTTCATGCTGAGCAGCCGGATGCAAGTACAGGAACTGTGCAGGAGAAGAGCTCCTCAAGTTCCCAATAAAGGATGAGGATAGGAAGCCCCCTTGGTTCCTTCATTGTGGCTGGACCCAGAAATCACAGCATCTCCACTCAGCCCTGTGGGTTTTTCAGCAAGAACAGAACCTGCACCCAGGCTGGCAGCTCTGTAGGATGCTCTGCAACCAGCAGTACTTGCATGTTGTCAAGTGGTTTTGGAAAAACAATCTACATCTATTAAACAGCTGGATTAGAGAAAGGGTTTTCCTGATTCTGACTGCCAGCTTAGTCAAGGCATTATCAAAGGACAGAATAACTCATCACATTCTTCTCTTCCCCCATCATGAAGAAGCTTTTGTTTCCCTTGCCATCTTTATTTACTTCAGGTTATTGTCTGTCTCCCAGACATGTCACTGCTGAATTCAGACTGGCCATTTGACTGCGGGTTGTGGCATCAGACAGGAGTTTCTCCAGTGCTGTCCTTTCTGCTTGTCCTTACACAAGGATGAAGAAACCAAAACATGCACAGTCAACAGGAATTTCACAAAATCACCTCAAGCTAATTGTGAAAGTTCATTAGAGAAAGGAAGGGGGGTCCTGTCTATCGTACATCATCCCTCTGTCTTCCTCCCACCCCTTTTCACGTTCAGAGTCCAGAGACAGGACTCTTCCTCTTTACTTTGATTGTATTACTCTACATCATTTTTTATTCTGTCAGCCTATCCAGCAGGAACATGGAGGCACAAAGAGCTCTGCCCACAACATGCTCAACTCAGACAAAATTCTCCATGTTTTAGCTGGAGATTTTGCTTGTTGCAGCTCCATTAGCCCAGAGTGGAGGGGCTCCCATGGCCCTCCCCACCCCTGTCATCACTGAGATGTCCAAGCCCTTCCCCAGGCCTGGGAACCCACTGCATTGCTCACTGGCTGCTCCCAGAGCCAATTTGCTTGGGATCTGGGGTGCTGACGGGTCCCACAATGACACCTGCCTCTGCCAGAGCTTTCCAAGCACAACGACCTGTGTTTGATTGCTCTGTGAGCCGGGGACCTGCTGCTTGTTCCACCAAAACCCCACTTATTTCCATTCCCACGGGGTTTTCCCTTAATTGAGCTGCTGGCTGCATTAACCTAGGGAAGGGAGTATTGATTCACCAGCCCCTGAGAAGGAGCTGAGCTCAGGCCTTTGCTATTTACGGAGATTTCCACTGTGGTAGCAACTTCCCAAAACGAGGACACACATGAACTCATTGGGTTGGTTATTTCCTTGAAGGGAGAAGAGAAGCTCTTCCATTTTCCTGCCCCACCTGGCATAGGACAAATCCTCTCATTGCAGCTCCTGGCTTTGCCTCCCTCCTCCTTCCTGTGTTCACTTCATTTCCAGCATGCAACAGCGCTCGTAGCCACGCAGCAGCTGCAGGGAAGAGAAATGTTATTTCTTGCTGACATCCCTTGCAGTTGCCTGGTCCCTGAGACCCAGCAGGCTGGGTCACATCTGGAGGAGCAGCTGGAAGACAACATGCACTGCTGCCCCCGTGCCAGACCCACCCAGAGGGAGCACACATCTCTCCTGCTCTCTTTGCAGCTCTGTAGAATTTTCCACATAATTTCAATAAAACTATTGAAATTATTAAGCCTAGGCAATTGCTAGAAATCAGCAGAGATGTGGGAAGGGAAATTTGAAAACGAATGAAGCCTTCTCAAGCTGAAAAAAATGATGCAAGCACGTGCAAGGGCTCAAGGCAATGGGGATATTCCTGCAATGGGCATATTCCTACAAGTAAAGTTATTCTTAACCCAGTGCACCTTATAATGCTTCTAAACCAGAGTCTGATTCCTTCAGTGGCAGCGTGGGAAGCATTGGCATCTCCAGGTTGTCCAGCAGTGAGCCTGGACCAGCCCCACCCCACCCTGTACGAGACACCCTCAACTCCCATTGGCTTCATTTCCAAATTAAATTATTGCCATCAAGAAGCTTTTCCCAGTACAACTTTCTTTTTGAGGCAGGAGTGGGGGGAAAGGAAGGAGAAACCCATGGACTTTGTGACCAGCCCAAGTGGCATCATTTACTTCCATGAGCACACTGCCATTAGCACACACACCAGCTCCTGCACAGCTGCCCTCAGACCAGCTTCTGTCCCTCATTAAGGCTGGGACATGCTCAGAAAGCAACACCCGGATGAGCCACGGATCACCCACAGCACCTCTTCAGGCACTTAAATCACTGAAAATTTCTGGAAGTCAACTGAAGAGCCTTCTCTTTCCACAACTCAAGGCTCTGAAAACTTAGGCTAGAAAACTTGTTCTAGCTTTCATTGGGAAAGCTGAAAGATTTCTCATTTATCTTCTGTTTGGAGGAAAATAAGACAAGACTATTAGAGCTGGCTGCAACACAAGATTCCCATTCAGCCAAAAATATCACTGTTTCAGAGTTTTCTTTCATCCCATATTTGAGCAACAGTGTCAGCAGCTCCAAATTTCCAATGAAATAAAAATTCCAAACTCCTACTATAAACACTGAAAATCCTTCTCTAAATATTTTGCTTCAATGAGGCTGAAGTGTTTCGCTCAGCTTTATCATTTAACAAACTCCAGTGTATTGTGAGACCTTCAATGATGTCGTTGCTCAGTGACAAAGCCAGAGCCCAACGCTCTGGTTGAGGTCACTGGGGTGTCACAGAGACCCTGAAGGCTGCTGATCCACCCAGTGCATCCAGACTTCTCCCATGGTTTTTGATCTTTTATTTCTGAACCTTTACCCAGGGGTTTTGTTTCCTCCAGGGAGCTGGAAAGGCCCCTTGGGTGGGTGGTGGTGGGTGAGGCAGATGCTCTGCAGCCCCCCCACCCTGGATTTAACCCCACTGCAGGGCTTTGTGCTGCCAAGGAAGCAGGGCCAAAGACCCAGGAGCTCAACCCAGTCCTACAACAACCAGGGGGAGAAAAGCATCCCACTGAAAATGCTCCAGCTTCCTCTGGGAACAGCTTTTGCAAATGTCTGAATGAGTCATATTGTGAGGAATGGGGCAGGCAGGGAGAGCAGATAATTGAGAATGTTTCCCATGAGGCAGATGCCTGAAATGTGTGCAGAGTGAATGCTCTGTGCAGACGCAGAATGTGGAGCAAAAATGAGAATGAAGTTGGCTGTATTATCTTGAAAACAGTTTCATTTCCATTTTAATTCCAGGGGAGGGAGGAAAGTCAGCACCTTTCTCATTTCAGCTAGTCTGGGTCTCATCTTACTTGTGAGAGTTAAAATTCATCCATCACCTGTGCCCCGAGGGCTGCGTGCCAGACCAATTCTTCATACTTAGCACTGACTTACTCCATGGAGAGTCCCGGTGGAATCAATGGGGTGGCTCAAAGAACAAGGTGCTCTGCAGGCCGAGGGAGAGCAGCAGGCCCTGGCTCTGTCCTTCCCTTTATTGCACGAATTCCCACAGCTTTCCCATTGATTTACATGAGTGTTTCTCCAGCCTGAGGATCTCAGGCTGAGGCTGCTCTGTATGTGTGTGCGCTGAGTTTTTATATCTCTGTTTACACATCAGGCTTCCTAGTCTCAATTTTTCAGTGTTATCACTAATCCTCTTTAATTGAGGCTTCCTTTGATTATGGAGGACAAGCGTGGGGTGTCGGTGGAGTCAAAGGGCAGCCAGTCCTTCTGTGAGCACGTGGAAATGCTGCTCCCAGCAGGAAGCGACAGATGCCAAACCACTTTAAGGGAAATAATTTGATAACAGAAAAAAATTTAGATAGAAGAATACTTGGGGAACTATAGAGCAGCAGGATGCCATCCAGGGCATGTCTGCACACTCCGTTTGGGATAAAGCCTGAGGAAAGGCATGGGAGAAGGCTGCATCACAGGGGCATAAAGCCAGATCTCCAGCAGACTGTCCTGCCAGCCCTGATGGGCTCTTGAGGGTTCCCAAACCAGCACAAACCATCTTCTGTGCAAACCCCTGTTCTGCTGTGCATGCAGCTGCCAGGCGTGCCCTGCTCTACCCTTCAGCTGCCCCTGCCTGGAGTGGCAGGTGCTGAGCAGATCCCTCACCCAGCCCCGGGCAGAGCAGTTGTGGAGGTGGGCAGGCAGGGGCTGCCCCTGGGCACGGCTCCCATCACCCCTCAAGGAAAGGCTCAGCTTTCTGCTTCCACCCCCTGGCCCTCGTGCATGAGACAGCCAGTGCAGGGAGCTGTGACACGGGAGTTCACTGTCACACAGCATTACGAGGTGTAAAACTCACTCACTGGGTGACAGAACTCACGTGGTCACAGTTACCAAATAAAAATCATCTAAGTTGTGATTGCTTAACAGCCTGCTCTTGCTGTACAGCGTGGGTGACATTTCCAACACCTAAGAGGACCTTATCTGAAAACCAAACCTTCACATTTATCCAAAGCACTGGAATTTCCCTGCAGCTGCCCAGAATGTCGTAATAATTATTATTGTTGTTATCGTCTGCTTTACACCTGCCCTTTAGATATTTATAAGTATTTAGGAGATCCCTCAGTCTCCTCCTTCAGTCTTCTCTTCAGGCTGAACAGCCCCAGCTCTCCCAGCCTTTCCTCATAGGCTCATCATCTTTGTGGGCCTGTACTGGACTCTCTCCAGCAGTTCCTTATCCTTTATGAACTGGGAAGCCCAGAACTGGATGCAGTACTCCAGATGTGGCCTCACCAGGGCAGAGCAGAGGGGGAGGAGAACCTCCCTTGACCTTCTGGATACACTTCAGAGGTCTCTTCCAGCCCTGATGACTCTATGACTCCATGACTTTATCACAGCACACAGCTTTGGGATGACACCGACGTGGGGGCTGCTCAAAGCAAGAGATCACAGAATCACAGAATCATCATGGTTGGAAAGGACCTCTAAGATCACAGAGTCCAACCATCAACCAAAAAAACCGCACAAACAAAACCAAACAAAACCTTGGCCACTAGAGCATGTCCCTCCAGGTATGGTGACTCAACCACCTCCCTGTGCAGCCTGTTCCAGTGTTTGACCACTCTTCCAGTATAGAAATTCTTCCTAATACTCAACCTAAATCTCCCCTGCCACAACTTCAAGGCCATTTCCTCTGGCCCTATCATTATTTACTTGGGGGAAGAGGCAAACACCCACCTCACTACAACCTCCTTTCAGGTAGTCGTAGAGGGCAATGAAGTGCCCCCTCAGCCTCCTGTTCTTCAGACTAAACAATCTCAGTTCCCTCAGTTGCTCCTCATATCACTTGTTCAGCCCTCTAGATTATTCCACTCCAGGAGGCAGGAGGGCACAGAGGAACAGGGAGAAAGGGAGCAAGGAGAGAGCATTGCTCCTGGCCAGGCAGCAGCCAGGGAGATCTGCACCCAGGTTTGGTACAGCCAGTGCAGCAGAGGAGCACTTTAACCAGGGACCTGAAGACACACTATCAGATATCACCATGAACCTTCTCCATCTGAGGGAAGGTGAAGAAATACAGGGCTGTTTGAAAATGTAGGTAGTGAGTGATAAAAGCTGGTTATCGCAGGTTGGAAGAGGCAGAGCTGACCCTGCACTTCTGTCTGAAAGAGTGATGGGGGGAGTTGGCTCTAGGAGGGGCTGATGGATGAAGACAAACACCTTTTTGGATGGGAGTGAAAAGGTGGATCCAGTGAGGAAAAAGAAAGTGATGGTTGGCTGCAGTCCCAGCGAAGGGCCAGAAAAATTATCTTGGTAACAGCCTTCTGGATGGATATTAGCAGGCTGCCCTCCCATTTGTTAAGGCTGCAGTAAAGGATGTGTCAAGAAACAAGTCATGAAAAGATAACAGCCTGGAAGGCTCAGCTGTGCATGGACAGGCAAGGTCATACCTTGGAGTTATGGAGTGAGACGCAGAGATACGCTGGATGCACAGACCCGAACCAGGGGCTGAGTCACAGACTATGCCCGAGCGAGGAGGGCGAGTGCTGGAGCAAAGGCTGAGGCAGTGCAGAGCTCCTGCTCTGGAGAGAGGAGAGGGAAAGTGCTTTGAGAGACTGACTGGTGGGTTATTGATAAGAGGGAAGATACAGCATCCTAGGCAAAATTTCAATCTACTGAGAATATACACAGGTCTTCACAGGTCATGTGCTGAGAGTCTCATTTCCTCTTACCTTCCCTGTCCTGCTCAAGTCTCCAGCCTGGTACTCCCCATCTGTGCTTCTCCAGCCCTTCATCTCAGCATCCTCCCCATCCTGCTGTGCCCTGTGCTCCTCTCTTATTACTGCTCTTCTTCCCCTTAAACCCTTTCCTCCTTCCACCCACTGTGCATGGAAGCTCCCTCCTTTCTTCTTTCCTGAAAACAACCATAGGCAAAGCCATCAGCCAGAGGCAGTGGTTCAGGTTGTTCCCACAGAGAAAAATACCTGTCCCAGCAGGAGCCCTGACCCCTTCAAAGTTCCTGAAGATTCTTACTTGGTGTGAAGCAGACTGAGAAGACACCAACTGAGAATCTGGCTCCTCTGAAGTTGGTAGTAAAATACGTTTTGACTTCAGCAGGGCCGGATGTTTACCTGGAAGAAATATTTCTTCCTCTGAGTTTTATATAGCACTCATCAACTTTGAAGAGCAGGATAAACAACAAATAATAATCACATGGATATTTTTTCTTTCTTTTTGAAAAAAAAATCTGTTTGGTTCCACTGGGAGCTTTGCCATAGGCTCAGGGAAAACTAGACTTGTGTTGAAGGCAGGAGGTTTGAAGGTTCTGCTGTGCTGGCAGAAGAGCAAGACCCCACCACATCAACTCCCTCCATGTCCCCCCACCCTTTGCTCTGACTTTCTCCCCATAACCTGGGACAGCAAAACAATTCTCTAGTGATCACTAATAGTTCATCAAAGGCTGGTGGCTCATGTTTGCAGGTGACAATGGGGTTTTGCAGACAGGGGGTTTGGGCAGAAAAGCAGCTGTTCAGTTAGTTAAGCTTTTCTCAGTGATGTCCAGTGATAGGACAAGGGGTAATGGGTGCAAATTGGAGCATAGGAGGTTCAAGGTGAATATCAGAAATAACTTTTTTACTGTGAGAGTGACAGAGCACTGGGACAGGCTGCCCAGGGAGGTTGTGGAGTCTCCTTCGCTGGAGACATTCAAAACCCACCTGGACAAGTTCCTGTGTGACGTGCTCTAGGTGACCCTGCTCTGGCAGGGGGGGTTGGACTAGATGATCTTTCGAGGTCCCTTCCAACCCCTATGATTCTATGATTCTATGATTCTATGATTCTATACCCTGGCACCGCTGCTCCTATTGTGCCGCCCAGGTCTCAGGGCTGTGGAGGAGCCAGCATGGAGGCAATCGCTTCCTAGGTTGTCATCCCCAAGCCTTCCTCCCCGTGGTGGTGGAATGGAGGAGAAGGGGAGGGAGGACCCACTGTGATTCCCAGCCATCCCATCGAGCTGCACCGGGGCAGCAGCAGAGAGGGCAATCACCTTCCTGGCTGTAAGCTGAGCGCATCTTCCCCCACCATCCACCGAGGAGGAAGAAGCGTGGAACCAGGAGCTCTTACAGCACTGATAGTCTGTCTTTTCCCCTTGCAGAACCACTTTCCTGACCGTAATCACACTTTAATGTTAAATCAGAGGGGGTGTGAGCTCTTGATTTCACAGCCCTACTGCATTAGTATGCAAGGATGAGGCACACAGCAAAGATATTCTTGATTCCAAAGAGCACTTGGATAGAAACATTCAGGAGGGGAGTGGTACAGCTCTGTTAATTGAAATGTTTTTATTTATTTCCACTTTATTCTTGCTCAAAGCTGGGTTTGCAGAAAAGTTTAAAAGCTGCTAAACCATCCAGAGTTCAAACACCTCTTGATGTGTACATAGCTGGCAGAGCAAACCCCCAGCCTTATTGTTGTTTCCTTTGTCTTCCCACCCTTCATTCTTCCTCCTTGCCCCTGTTTGTTGTGATGATCTCCTTCAAAAGGGTTGTCTCTTGCTGCAAAGCTGAACACAGGGAACCCTTTCAATCCCCAAGAAGCCCCTGAATGTTGCCTTAGTAGAAATGATAAATAAGAACTTGAGGAGTTTGTATTTAGCTGCGCTGAACATGTGTTTGCTTGTTTGCTTTTTTAAAACAAAGCTTATTTTCATGCCCCATGGAGGTAGATTTCTTTTATATGCCCCCAGAGCCTTTCCCTCCCAGCTGCCCTGGCTGTCCCCTCTCCCATGCTGTGTTCTGCTCCCCGCCCCCCCGCTCGGGGGTCCTTTCCAAAAGGCTTCTTTCCCCTCAAGCCCTTTCTCAGCTCAGCTCTCATCCATGACCACTTTTGTACTTTGACAATTAGGATCTCATAATTTCTGCCTCCCAGTACTGGTCTCAAGCTCCTGTTTCTATTCACTGAATGGTTTTGGCTCTTGGGGACACTGGGAGGTGGCCGGTGGCTGCATGGAGGCTGCTACAGCCCCAGGCTGGGCAGCTTTGAAGCCACTATTTCATTCCATGTTTCCTCTTATGTTCCAGTGAGCACCCTGTCATTTTTTCAGTTTGAGATGCTGCAAATCAGCTCAGCCCCCGAGAGGCACGGGCTTTCCACAGAGGGCAGTGTTTGGAGATGTGAGGAGTGTTTGGAGGTGTGAGTTCCACCTCAACATGAGGAAGAACTTTACTGTGAGGGTTTCAGAGCACTGGAACAGGCTGCCCAGAGAGGCTGTGGAGTCTCCTTCTCTGGAAGACTTTCAAGACCTGTTTGGATGCCTCTCTGAGTGATCTGCCCTAGTTTTTGGTCCTGCTCTGGCAGGGGGATTGGACTTGATGATCTTCGGAGGTCCCTTCCAACCCCTGACATTCTGTGATTCTGTGACAGCTGGCCAAAAATGTGGTTCCCTGCATCATCCTGCCCTCCCCTGCGGTGGGACATGGCCAGTGCACAGAGGAACAGCTGCTGCTTCCCAGCTCTGCCCCATGTCAGTCCTGGGGAGATGTGAGTGATGGAGCAGTCCCCCCATTGCCCCATCACGCAGTAATTCAGAGCACGTCAGGTTGGAGAGGATGGGGAGAGGCCACAGCCTCCTCTCCTGTTGCTGCTTTTGAGGACACCACAGCCTGAACATTCTGGACCAGCCAAACTCGTGTGCATGGATAGAGCTGGGGGGTGGTGAGTGGGCAGGACACTGAGGGGGTGTCAGAGAGAAGGAGGGGAGGGTGATGTGGAGAACACATCTGGCTGCTGTTTCTTATAAGCAGTGGGTGAAAAAAATGTCAGTTTTTCCTAAGTGGGAACATTCGCCTTTCATGAGCCTAGGAGTTGTTTTTTTTCTCTTACTCTTTTAGCTTGTTTTTTGTTTTGTTTTTAGAGAAGTGAGGAATGGAAAAAGGTTCTTTTCTAATAAATAAAATATCAGTCACATCTCCAAGTGTGGGATGAACACCCCTACCCCCGTTGGTGGGCTCCATGGGAGGATTTATTGGCATGGCCAGCGTGTGTTCAGCCAAGGAGAAGCTTCAAGGCTGAGCTCACAGCACCATATTTAAAGTGAGTGGTTAAGGATTAAGCCTGACCTCCGAAGGAAGGGGCATGATATATTTTAACAATGGCATTAAATGAGACATATTGAAATATTGATGTTATTTTCAGGAGCTGATTGATTTATTTCAGACCAAAGTTGCAGCTCTTGGCTTACCAAAATTTTCATACAATGATAACAGATCTTGTGTCCAGGATACTTCACCATGAGGGTTCTATCCTTCTTTTGGATTAGGATATAGATAAAATCTGTGTGCCACCAGGGACAGGATCCAGCTTTTCACATTTCCTTTCATGCCCTTTCTATACAAGAGATCAAGGATCAAACCAAGACACAGCCCTTGAAACCCCAGCTCTGGAGTAGCTCAGCTCTGGATTAAGCATAACCTTGGTCAGGTCTGGGCTTCCCAGTGTGGCTCTGGGATGGTGAAGGAGCCTTCATGGTGACATGAAGCATTTCTGTACCCCACTGGCTCTACAGCCCCATTCCCAGCTCGGCTATTTGATATTTTATTCAGTAATATGTGTCAGTACAAACACTTCACAGTACCTGTGAAGAGGTGATCCAGCCAAAGGGTTCAGTGAGCATCAACATGGTCATAACCAAGCATAGGTGAGCTCCAGCTCATGTCCTCAACTCTGCCTGTGTGTAATAACCAGGGCATCACCTCCAAATTAGTTCAGGGAGTCCAAGTAGGTCCTGTCCCCCCATGGCAGAGCTGGTCCAGGCTGCCCTGTCTCTGCAGTGGCTGGTGCACTGTTCCTCACACAGAGAAGTGGGATATTGTATTACTTCCCAAGAGCAATAGCTCTTTGGGAAGGTTCAGATGCATCTGAGGACTCCAGCTGGACGTTATTTTTAATGTGCTCCCAATCCTTGTTGCTCAACAGCAATATTTTCTGCTGGTGATGGCTGGTCACCCCCCTCCCCACTGCCACGCCGACCCTGAGGCGCCGCAGACAATGCAGCCCACCAAGCTTTATCATCAAGGGAAAACACTGGACCACGTTCAAGCAATGCAGAGGCCTTCCTAAGAAACAATTATTCTTATGGACAACAGCTGGGCTTGGTTGAGAGCTCTGCCCACAGAATTCGGAGGGAGTTGCTCCACCAAACTGCCATGATTTTATGCCAGATCTATCTTTCCGTTGAAAATAGGAAAAGATGAAAGCTAGTCAGACAGTGTGGTGACATTCCCTGTAAAACAAGACCTTGGAGAGTAAAATACTCAATTTAGTGGCCATCCTTATTCCTTCTCACACAGACCACACCAGCTTGTGTCACGTTTTGGGGATGGACCAGGGGAGCGATGGCATCTTGTGCTCAGCAGACTTCCCTGTCTCTTTGGTTCAAACTGGTATTTGCCTTCCCATCACCCTACCCACCCACTCGGCCCCATTTCCCAGACTGTTTGTGGAATGAAATATCATTGCTATCATGGTTTACATGCTAGGAGAGGGGGAATGAAAAAAAAAATAGGTAGGGAGGGAGGGAAGTGAGGAGGAAACAAAGAGAGCATTGTTATCTCTTCCAAAAAACTACAGACACTTATTCAAGGCAGAATGACTAGCTGGGGTTGTGGTTTGCTTTTACATATGTGTTTAACCTCGTGAAATAGTCAACAGCCTGGAAAGAAAACACCACACTCAAAGGCAGAGGCTGCCCAAGGCTCCCAAACCCTGGGCCTGATTTTCCAATGTGGGTGCTTGGCTGGAGCCCAGCCTCAATCCCCAGGATGCAACAGCTTCTGGATGCAGCAGGGGGAAAGGGTCCCCATCCCCAGACAAAGGCATTCTTCCCTGTCCAGCAGGAGCAGCACATTCGGCTTATCAGGCTTCTCTCTTATCAGTTCCTAGCAGATGCTACAAGACGATTTGTCATCCAAACCTTGGCATGCTTCACTCCAGCCAAGCAGCTGCAAGAGCCAGAAAAGTAGGGGGGGGGGGGGGGAAGAAAAAAAGAAAGAAAAATATAAGGAGTGGAACAATGCTATAAAAAAACCACAAATTCTGCACCATGCAAATGGGAAAGAGAGGGGAGCATGCCTTGTGGCCCTGCCAGCTTTCCAGGGTGTTGGGCACTAGCCTTTCTGTGGTACCTTGGCTGGTGATGAAGTTTGCCTGATGCTTCCCACCAGGAGGCTCAGCAGTCAGTGCTGCATGGCCTCGCCAGACCTGATTCAATTGGGCTGAAATTTCCCATGTTTGGTATCTGCCCGAGGCAGAAGCTGAGGAAACAATCCACCCCACACGACGCATCCTTCCCTGACAGCATGGATACAGAAGAAAAAAAAACACCGTGTATTACAATTACAAGAACAACACAGCTCCATTTCCAATTATATTTATTTTATCTTATTGAGAAGTTTTTGCTCTCCTGTGACGTGGAACAGATGCTCACCATCTTCCACACAGAAGCTCTGGTTGCAGAGATATGCCTTCTGCTTTTTCTGTGGAAATCTGCCCCAAATTTGATGGATTTGAAGTGCCTCTGAAAAAAAAATCCCAGTTCATGGCTCAGCCATGGGTATGTCCTTTCCTATGGAGCCCACTCCATCCTTTCCCACCTCTTAGAACCACAGTGGCCACAGGAAGGGACAGGAGCTGGATGTGGGGATGGACAGGAGCAGGTAGGGACATGAAGTAGAGAGAGGAAGGTAGGGAAGAATGAACGCAGGACTGGGAGCAACATCTGGGGAATGTGTGTTTCAGGGTTGATGGAAGTGGGAGGAGAATCTGAGACTGGAAACCCACTGGGAAAACACTGCAGGAGGACAAGGCTCCTGGAGCAGGACCGAGCCAGGCAGGAGACCGGAGGAAGGGATGCTGAGTGCTGGCAGGATTGGTATGGACCCCTGCAAGGCATCCCGGGAGGAGGGAGAGCAGCGGGATATGGATAATGTTCCTTTAATCTTTTTGGGTGTAATCAGATTAACGGAAGTGCCTGAGCGTCGGGCCTACCCATTTGTTCCCTCTCTCTATCACACAGGCCATAGTAGAAGCTATATTTAGCTCTCTCACTGCTAACTGCAGGGTGTCAGTGGCTTCTTTTTTTCCCCTCCAGTGATTCAGCCGAGTGCAATTGCTCATTCAAGTGGAAGTAGGAAACTGCAGACACAGCCTGAGGGTGGGGGGGTGCTGGGCCTGTCCCCCCGCAGCCTTAAAAAGGGGCCGTGGCTTTTGCCCAGCTCCTGTTTTGTCTCCCTAGGCCCCCCAGCCCCTCACTTCAGGGCTGATGAGCACAGAATTGGCTCTGAGCCTCCTGCACAGACACGCTGCCATGTGGCTCATCCTGCTGCACCCAGCCACGGTGGGGACAACGGTGACAGTGTCAGCTGGAGATGCTGAGAGTTGGGCAGAGCACGCACCAGAGCCATTCTCACTCATTGCATGAGAAATTCCATCCTGAACTTGAGGAAATCCTCACTAATGAAATTTTCATTGAAATCATTATATTTCCACAAAAGGGTTTGATTTCCACGCATCAGCAGTTTCCAACAACAACCAGAAAAAAAGAAAAAAACAAAAAAACAAACAAAAAACAACAAAACCCTCCTACTTTGATGAAAAATCCCTCCTCCATGGAAAAGAGATTGCCCAGCTCCACCGCTGAGCCCCGACGGCCGAGCCACAGCCCTGAGCTTCCCATGCCCCACATTGCAGTGACCAGAGATATTGCCTAATTGCTTTACCCTCATTAATATTTGCTGGGGATGCCTGGCAAACCCCTGAACCACAGAAGCCCCATTTCACAGCACTTGAGGGAAACTTCATCTTGAATAAGCAGTTTATGTGCTGGGACCACTGACCATATAGGGCTGCGGCCATTTGCTCTTTTTACTCCCAATCCAGGAAAGCGAGAGGAGGGCAAGGAATGACTCTGCATCTTCCACACACTGGGAAAATAAAAAGGGACAGAAATGCCTGCCCATCAGATTTTTTTCCCCCCCTTTTCCTGCCCCTTCTGCAGCTGGGGAAACCACTGCAGCTTCCGAGGCCATTTGGAGCCGGCTGTGCGGACACAGGCTTTTGGAAACGTGCAATTACATCCGCAGGCGTCTCCTTGTAGCTTAAGCAGGTTTAATATTACAGGCAGGCACAGGAAACCTCGGGCCTTTTTCTTTTCTTTCTTAAATTATTTTTTAAACGCGCTCCCAGTAAAGTTAATGAATCACTCCCCAAAATGAGGCTTTTATTAGGGTCTGCAATTCGGCACAGATTTCTTTTCCTTTCCTGTGGCAGAAAGATGCCAATTAAATGTAAATATTTTTTTTTTTAAACCTACTGCTGTTGCCATATTAGAGTTTTATCCCCACACAATTTAAAAAACAAAAAAGAAAAAAAAAAAGGAACAAACACAATTTTCCTTTTGTTTAGGGTGGTCACAAACAACCACTTAACCAAAACCCACCCCAAAGCCCTATCCCACAGACAGGCCACTGCTGTAAATTTTATTTTCCTCTGCTGTGGTCCCATTAGTCTTCACCAGTTCCCACTTATCCAACAATCCTTTGCTCACACTGGGCTCACCCTTCCCTGCAGCATCCCATGGTCTTACTCCTGCTCACATCCCAGGATGGGGATCCCACCACTCAGACAGCCCCTCCTGCTCCCATGGCACCAATTCCAGTGAACAACATCACCCCTAATCTGTTATTTTATCCAATTTTTGCTCTCTGCCCGCAGGGAAAATGGGACACAGCTCCGGCTGCTAGTCTTTGAAGAGGTGGGAAAGCCATCACCGATGGCTGCTGCTACCTCCTGGTTTGCAATAACACAATTTCTTTTGAAAATCTGAATTAGAATCATGCTAGTTTTATTAAAAAGTAGAAAAAAAAAACAAAAAAAACCAACAACCAACAAGTTTCCCCTTTCCTGCTCTCCCAGCTGCATTCCAGCAGCTAGCAGGTGTGTGTCAATCTGCTGGCCTCAGATATTTACAACCTGTTCCAGGATTTCTTGTCCAGGCTTCAGTCATGGAAGTATTTTCTACTTACAGACAAAGGAGCTGTAGCACGGGGGCCCCAGGGGACACAACCACCGGAGATGAAAAAACAAACTCATCCTTCCTTAATGTGAGTGAGACAAAAAAAACCCATTGAAGCAATGGGCTGGGGCTGGCCAAAGGGGTGACTTCGAGCTGTTTGCTGCTCCTTCTCCTTCCCCACTGGTCCCCTCCCACCCTAGCGGTAGCAGAAGGGGTGTGGGAGGAGATGGGGGAGGGTCACATCCCCGCGTCTGCTGCTTTTGGTGGCTGAAGGAGGCTGGATGAGCCCTGCTCCCCCTTGGCCTCCAGCACAGCCACCACCCGATTCCCTGCATTTCAGCACTTTCCATTAAAAATAGATCAAAGCTGTGGCCAAGGAAAAGCCACAGGAAGTGGCTTGGACTGCCTTGGTCCCTCGGTCCTCTGCCTGTGCCCCAGTACAGCCTGAGCACCAGAAGTTACTCCTGGGTTGGTTTCCACCAGGGCAGGGTGACTGCCTCCAACTGCCCAGCCTCATGCTCTGCATCCTCCTGGGGCCTCCCCTGGTTTTGCTCTCCCAGATTTGCTTTTCCCACTTTGCTCTCATCCAGCCAATTTTCAGGAGAAGGCATGGGCCACGTCTTCAATGCTTTATTAGTGGAACCCTTCTGTTGGGAGGAATTTGAAGCAAGGAATGGAAAAATATCACTATAATTTGTTCCCCTGATATGGATATCTGACCTGTGCTTCTGTGCATGGCATGAGCATGTCCCATGGGCTGGAAAGCTGCTGTGGAGATGTTGCAGAGAGAGCAGATATCTCAAGGGACCTGCATTTGCTGCATTTGCTGGGGCAATAAAGTGCATCCAGGCAACAGCAGAATCCAGCCCTCAGAGGTGCTCCACAAGGGCAAACAGGGTGGCTGCTCTGGAATAGACAAGTTGTGCTAATGCTCCTGGTCCCCAGCAAAGCTCCAGCTTCCCAGTGTAATCCTGGTTTGCATTGGAAGTAACAGCAAAGCTTGCTTGGAGTGTTAGACTTGAAACCTCTATGGCAGCATAATCCATGCAGGGTGAGGGATTTGTGTGTGCACAAACACTGGAACCCTCAGGAACACACTGGGGGTGAGAGGAGGCAAGAGGAGGGATGCTGGTGCCTACAGGTGTCTGGCAGAGGGAGAAGGTTCATATGCAAGGACCCAGAGCAAAACCAGAAGCATCAGAGTGAGAACGAGTCAGAGAAACCTTAGCTTAGACTAACCAAAATGATGTAAGAGTGAGATAATTAGTCTGGAGGGTCCCCTGCCAAGGGTAATACTGGAAGTTCCCCTGGCTGGACTTAGGACTAGGCAGGGTGAAACCTGAGGGATGTATGGGGACATGCCTGCTTTGGCAGCCACTGCAACTGACAGCAGCTCCTGTCCTGTCAGCCCCACGATGTGTGACAAGGTGACACCACAGCCCAACAGATGAGGACTCGGTCCCCTTGGCCACCTCCCCAGCAGTCTTGGCACACGGTGAGGCCAGCACTGGGGGTGGAGAGGCAGCAGCATGCACACAGCTGTGCACATCTGGAGGAGGCTCTTCCAGTCCTGCTTCCTTGCCAGCAGCCAACTACTTTGGAAGAGCCCCAGTGCCAGCTGCTGGGAGGGGAGGAAGAGGGGAGGCACGGGCTGGGGCTGGGAGCTGGAGCAGTGGTGTGGGGTAGTCCCTGTACACCCAGGACCCGAGAGCTGCGGGTTTGGCTCCCACCCCACTGTCAGGCACCAACCAGCTGCTCCTCAACAAACAGAAATGACAAGGAAGTCTCCTGGCCTGTGGCAAGCCCCACAGCCTCTCCACGAGCCACTCACAAGTCCTCTTCAGCAGCAGCCTGTGCAGCTAGTACTCAAGTCTGAAGGGAAACACTGAGTAAGAGCTGGAGTAACAGGCTGGGAGACCTACTGCAACCCAGGGAGCAAAAATTCACCTTGACCATCTGGGCTGTGAATCACAGAATGGTCGGGGTTGGAAGGGACCTCTGGAGATCATCTAGTCCAACCCCCCAGCTAAAGCAGGATCCCCTAGACCAAATTACACAGAGATACATCCAAGCAGGTTTTGAATGTCTCCAGGGGTGAAGACTCCACAACCTCCCTGGGCAATGAAGGAGTGCCCTGGTACATGGCTTGGGAGTGTGAATTCCTGACATCCTCAGCTTGTCCAACAGTTCCAGAAGATCCTTAAAAGGAGCAGGATCTCAGCATCATCAGGGTATGACCATCTCTGGAGTTGGTGGAAGAGGAGCCTGAGCCACCAATGCAGAACTGATCTGGTCTTCTCCCCAACCATGGCTGGAGCCTGTTATCTGACCCCCTAAAGCACCAGCCCCGGCCATCCCCGAACAAGCAGAGCTTTGTCCAATGTGTTTACTGAAGCCAAGAGATTAAACCAAAGGAAACAAAGCAGCTCAAAGGCTTAAGGCCATGACTCATGCAGAGGGCTTCCCAGGCCGTCTTCACTCGGCACATTGCTCTGTCCCAAATGAAAAATGACTAAGTCAAAATAAATAAATACAAGTCAATAAATCTCGTGCAGCAGAGATGGTGAGCAACTGGGGAACAGGAAAACCTGTTCAAACAGAGCAGCATATTCTAGGCAGAAAATCCCATGTCATGTTCCTCAGCTGTGAGAGGACACTGCAGAGGGAGGAAAAGAAATAAACACTTCCCAACTATGGAACATGGCTTCCAGAAAGCATCAGCTGGTGGTGGAGAGGTTTGCACTTAGGGCTGCCATGGTCAGGGCTGGGTTTGCCAAACAAAAAGCAGGAGCAAGGCAGGTAACAAAGGTGTGCTCACACACTTGTGGGCAGGGTCTCAGGGCAAGCAGACTGCCTGCCACTGCAGAAGTGCCTTGGTGGGCTTTCATCCTTTGTCTCCTATGAGCCAGAAGATGGGCGAATATTTGGTGACCTCTGTGCTGTGTTTGGAGCTGTTCCTAAAGAGCTGCAACCTCACCAGGAATAACAGGACATTATGAGGAACCACACTGTGCTAACAGGAACTGGTCCTGAACAGGTTGTTATGCAGCTGGAAGATGAGATGAAGTTGAAGATGAGCCTACCTTGCAAACAGGGGGTTAATGGATATAAACCTCCTGCCGTATTCCACATATCATGGCCACATATTCCCCAGGGACATTTCCCACAGAGCCCATCTCCATCCCAGTTATCACCTCTGAACCCTGTTTTGAGCAGGAGAAACACACAGAGAGTGGAAGAAAGACCCATAGCAGAGCCCTGTGAACCTGAAATGCTGTACAGCCTCTGAGCTGAAAGCTTCTTTTTGCCCGAGGTGACTTTATTTCTCCTCAGGCTTGGACCCTGCAAGAGCTGCAGTGCTTGGAAAGGGGCTGGAGAGAGAGAGAAGCTCTCAGCAGAAGGAAGTTCTTGCAGCAATCGTGAGCATTAAGGCACTAATGAGACAGCGTAGAGCTGGCCTGTCTTGTTCAGAAGGTTGGGCTGTGTAATCTAATGGTCCCTTTGGCCTTACGATTTGTGAAACTGTTTCATTCGGGTAGATAGTTGGCTCAGGCTTTAAATCATCCTCTGCAATCCAACAGCAAAAAGCTGGGAAAAACAAAGACTTTTGGAACGGCACCAAAAAGCTGTTGGAGTCGTTTCTGATAGCATCGCTGGGCCAAACCCCGCAGCCCTCCTTGCCCCGCTTGCGAGTGGGGAGGTTTTGGTTTCAAGCTGGCTCCCCAGGGAGCTGGGGGGCTGTGCCCTGGCATGCACGGGCAGCACCATCTGGGATGGGAAAGGAGGATTTCAGCAATCCACCCCTCCGTGCCCTTGTTGGGCTGCATGGGCTGATGGCTTTGGACGGAGGGACTTTCCTTGCCTGAATCAGGCTCCATTTCCCTGACAGTTGGAGCAATAGAGTCCAACCCTTCGGGCCACGGGCCAGCAAAGTGCATTGTTTTAAGACGCTCAACTGTTACAGTCTCCTTTGCCCCTGCTGATGGGGTAACAAAGCCCGAGCACACAGGGTGGAGTGTGCATGAGCTGACAGGGACCAAGAGCTCGGAAGTGGGCTCTTCATCGTCTTTTCTGGTCTCAGGACTCCTTGTTTAGATGCCAAGACAAACAAATAAATCATATTCAAAGGCATCTGCCCACGATAGTGCTGCAGTCAGAAAAACATAAAAGAGGGGAGCTGAGATCAGGGGTCAGAATTCCTGTTAGACACAACAGCTTTGCTCAGTGCTTTCATTTTGCTTTACTGCTTCTTCTGCTGCTGTTTGGTGATTATTTATTTTGTAGCCTTTCTTTGGGCTGTTTTTCCAATAGGAATTTGTGATATGCTGACAAAATTCCCTGGCAAAGCTTGCCGGTGGGACCATCAGCCCTTTGAAGAGCCCTCACACACAGTCAGCAGGCGAGGATGCCACATCCTTCTTTCCCAAGCACCTTTCCTCCTGTTGCTTTCCAAATTGCTTTTCTTGGAGGTTGATCCCGCTATCACACAAAGGCAGTCACTTCTGCGACAGATATTTAAAAGCAACTGTGTTTAACAACCTGGAGCAGAAATGGAGTAAGAACAGAAAATGCAGACAGGGACTTATCTGGAGGATGCTATTTTTACCCTGGTAAGATTTAATGAGGACAATGCTCGGTGTCTTTTTCCTGGAGAAAGAAAAAACATAATAGTCTCTTTAAAACCAATAAATGACTATTCAATATTAATATCTCTGCACAAGGAGCCAGGTCTGCTGCTGATCCAGGAGGAAAGTGGCTGCCAGCAGCTCCCTGAAGTTGATGGACCTTTCTTGGAGGTCTCTGATGCTCAGGCTGGCCCCATCGATCCTGGCTGGTGGGACCGGAGAAGGCAGCCTCAGGGTGCTGGCAGGGTTTTGGGAGGGCCATCTGGAGTGGGGGACAAGGCGGGGGGCTCAGGGTTGTCATTTCATTGCCAGGCAGGCAGCAGTGGCAGCAAACAGAAATCCAGCACGTCAGCTCTCAGCCTCCAAATTTGCACAAGTTTTTCTGCAAGGGGCTGGGGGAAATGAGCTCAGAGAAATCAGCTAGGTCATTTCTCATCACTCAGAGAGGCCAAAAGCACCTAATTGGGAACTGATCTCAGCTGTTTGTTTGCCAGGACTCCAACCAAAAAGAGCTCCATCTGAATTAAAAAAAGAAAAAAAAAAAAAAAGGAAGAAAAAAAAGGAATTTCCTTCCCCTGGTGGTTTGGATTGTTTCTTAATGTTATTTTAATGTAGGTCTCTTTGGTGTTTCTTTGGAGCTTGAAGTGGTGGAAAATAAGCTGTGGGTCAGCTCTGATGCTCGATGGAGCTGGGCACCCTGGAAGGTGAACACTGTTAACAGTGAGCCAGGTGTCTGCCAGGAGATCAGAAATCCTTGTTACCTGAGCTGGGATCCTTCTGGTGGACCTGTCAGTCCCAGATGCTGATGACCTGGGAGGAGAACGGCCCAGCCCTGGGCTGCTGGAGAAGTGTTGGCTTTGGCTCCCCATGGTTCCTCATGCTGGGCTGGCTGGCCAAGGCACGTGCCCTCCTGGCGGCTCCCTGCCTGGATGCTGGGAGCATTCCCGGTGGCCGGGTTAATGAACAAGGAGTAGCAAGTAACTTGCCTTTTCCTCCAAATTTTCAGGCAAATTATTACCCACGCAAAAATCTGACAGAGTTTTGGGACTCGTGAATGTTTTAATAAATCCCCAGTGACTGTCTCGCTATTCACAAAGAGCGAGTAACAGGATCCCATAAATCAAGGCAAAACAAACTCAGCACTTTTGGTCAGGAAAATACTGAGAAATCCGTGGGTTTTACACTAATCCTCCCATGGCAGGGGCCCTGGAAATGCACTTTTTTTTTTTTTATTTTGCATCACTCTGGCTTCTACACTAACTTCCTATTCCAGCCAACATCTTGCCAGGCTCAGCAGCGTGCCTGGGCATTCAAAGTCCAGGGCAGCCCCACGAGGAGTCCAGAAAACTCCTTTGGGATGTGATGAGCCTGGCACTCATCCCAGCCACAGAGGAGTTTGCTCCTTATCTTCTGGGTTTATGCCTACTGCCCACTGATGCAACGTGACCCACAGACCACTTCTGACTTCTCTGGAGCCAGGAAGGGACAAAGGTTTGCCTGTGGTGCTGCTCCCTGCTTTGGACTTTTCACCTCCAAGCATCCCACCAGGACATCCTCTGGGAGGGACCCTACTGCTCGAAAGACCCAGGATCTGAACCTACCTCCAGCAATGGGATCTTTCATCTTCTGTTGCATCTTTCTTTTGCAGAGGGACAGGAGTTGGGTGTGGGGTTCTTGTTTGTTTTTTTTTCCCACCAGAAATGCATCTGAGCACTGAACCTGCTGGGCATTGGGGTGGCCACAACACTGCAGTGGCTCCAGGGGCCCCCGGCCATCAGAGGTTGCCCTTGGCACTTGCCAAGGGACCCCAGGGCCGAGCAACCACCCTTCCCATGTGAGACCAGCCAGGAGCCAGCCCTCATGGGTGGTCCTGGCTTGTCAAACCAGCCCCAGACCTCCTACCTGCTGGGAACATCTGCCGGCCAGAGCAGCCCCAGTCCCGGCACCGCTGGGGGATGGTGGCACTGGGCAGAGAGGAAAGCAGCCAAAAACAGTGGGGAAGAAGGAATGGGGCAGGACAGAGCACAACGTGAACAGGGAGAGAAGAGACAGGAAAAGGGCAGAAACCCTGATGCTCTGGATTTTGTGCTTGCAAAGCCAAAATGCTGGGGAGTGCTATGCAATGGATGAAGTAACCAACTGATGGAGATGCAGAGCCAGGGCAGATGCCCCCAGCATGCTTCTTCCACACAGTTTCTACCTGCTGGCACCCTCAGGGTGCGGCCAAGGGAGAGGGACATGGCCGGCCACCCTTCTCCTGGGACATGGCCACCTTTCTCCTAGGATGGACACAGCCCTGCATGCCCCACGCTATGCCTGTCCAGTACCTCTGGAGCAAACAGGCTCAGCAGAAGGGCCTGAGGGCTTTGCAATGTGTGTGATGGGACTGAAACACCATCACCAGCTCTATTTTTCAGAACCAGATTTTCCTTTAGGAAAGGCCTGAGGAGTAGGGATGTGGGTGTGTGCTCTGCCCATCTCTCCCCACCCCCAGGCTCCCACCCCAAGCCATTTGGTCTCTCATCATGCACTAATCCATTGGTGACTTGGGCTGTAATTGGCTGCAGTCTGGCATCAATAAACCAAAACATTTATTGCACAGTTTAAATCTAATGCAGATTATAGCAAAGCAGCTAGTTTTTAATGCCTGAGGCAGGAAGCAGCTCTATGAACTCCTGCTTTGCAAGCTTGAGGCTCTTCATTGCCACCTCAGCTCCATCCCACCTTTGGTCCAATGTCTGGTCTCAACCTGCTGTCTCCATCTCCCTGGTTCACTGTGTCAGTTCTCTGTCTCCTGTGCTCTGGGCTGGCCAAGCCTCCCTCCCAGTCCCCAGTCAGTCGGGGTCCATCTGTGGAAGGAGGGAGATTTCCGTCATACCTGTGACATCCAACCCCTGCTGTGGAGCAACAGGTTAAAGGTCGGTCCTTATCTCAGGATCTGCAGGGAAATTATTGAGTTGTTTGCAACGTCTGCACCAGAGTCAGGAAATCTGATTTGCAAGAATACAAAGTTCCTTTAAGTAACATTTTCTTAAAAGACATTATTGAAGTTTGAAGAAGGGGCCAGGGTGCAGGGGAGCTTTAATTTTAGATTTTGCAATTATTTTCCTGACTACTGTTGTTTAACCCTTGCAAGGCTGAGACCCAATTCCAGCCACCTTGATGGGCCTCATCACAGGGCTGCTGGTGGTGTGGGCTTGTCCTTGCCAGGGGTGGCCACCAAATGCTGGCTCTGCAGCTCTCTCCTTGTTCTGACCTGATGTTTGACTACAGAAAGCCCTCCTGGGAAGACTTGCACAGCCTTCCCCAGCATCTCAGGCCTGGGTCCCTCTCTGCCAGGTATGTTTAAAAGGGTGGTGAGGTAAGTCATGAACACAGCACAAATGCAGTCGCCTTTTAATGAACCTGGTGAGATATAAATGGCAAATGCCCCATTTTCTCCTGATTTAAATATTGTATTGGAGAGGCACTTCAGTGGCACTTCAAAAACGGAAAGAAAAAGGGTAAAAGAAGGACTTGTTAGCCTTTGTCTGGCAATGCCCCAGCAGAGTCCACCAGGGCCAGGGCAGTGCTGCTGGCTGGGAAAGGCACGCGCCGCCCCAGCGTGGATGGTGGCCAGGAGGAAAGCGCATGGAGAACTATTGGGTTTCTCCTGGACACCCACTTACTCTGCCACCGCTCCAGCACATTCGGAGCTCCCCAGATCTGATTAGGCTCTCCATTACTGTCTGCCAGGAATCACTTAACAGGGACCGGCTGGAGTGCCTCTGTGGAGGGAAGGGGGGCTGCCTTCGGCCCTCCCCCTCTGCCCCCACCGCACCCCCGGCATGGTATTACTATCAGAAATATCAGACGTTTCAGCTCAAATTAAAGTCAGGTTAAATATCTCAAATGCACAAAAATTCCACATGGTTCCAGATGGAAAGCGGTTCCTCAACTTCAGACCGAAGAAAATAAATAAGAAACCTTTCAGACCTGTGCTTGCCCCTCCACTGGGGAGGGATGGGGAGAGACGGGGAGCCCCCGCCGAACTTGAGAACTTTGAAGTCGTAATTTGGCTGGACTAATGCAAAGCATGACACACTCTGCTGGAGTATAAATAGCATATTGGTGAAATGCAGAGTGGTAAATACACTGTAATGATAGCAACCAAAGCAGAAACATGTGTGTGCTTGCACACGCGTGGTGCAGAGCGGCGTGCATGGAGGCACAGGCAACCCTCACCAGGCCAACAGTCACCCAGCCAAGCCCTCCAGCCCCAGGCAGTGCCACAAAGGGGTGACAGCAGCACACGGACACACATCCCACACACATCCCTGGCAGCAATGTGCTAGCAATTAACTCCAGCAACAATAGGAGGAGGAGAGCTTGAGCCACAGAGAGGATGAGCTGATTTAGGGTGGGTTTCTTGGGATGTTCTTCTTTCTCCGCCCAGACACATATTTAATGACACGAGACTCAATGTCTGAGCAAGGCTCTGGAGGGACATTGCCACCACCAATGGCTTTGGGGAGCACCAGCAGAGCTGTCCCATGCAGCTATGGAGCAGGTGGATTCTGGCAGGCTACACCCAGGACACCCAAGCAAGCTTGTGGCCATGCTGTGACAACTGAGGTTGCCCACCAAGGACCAGTGGCCCAGGGGAACCCAGCCCCAGGGTGCATGGCAACCTGCCCACATGGAGACAACACCCTTTGGTGCCAGCATTGCCCCACTGCTTTATCCCCACCCATGTTTTCAGCCCAGGTATTCATAGCTGTGGCATGTGAAAAGCCACCTCTGCAGGGGACCTGTTCCTCTGGCCAGCTGTGGCATCAGGCTGCTCCCATGGCACTTATGGGCTGCCAGACCAGAGCTCTACAAGGAAGGAGAAAACTTTGCTCATGGCTTTACACAGCCTGACCTCTGCCAGATCCCAAAAAACTGGATGTGCCCTTATCTCCCACAGCCTCTCATGCCTCTGTGCATCAGACCCAATCCCCAAAATTCGGATGTGATCCCAAATCAGATGTATTTATTTGCAGAGTTGGGGATTTCCCCCACCCCTGAAGTCTTGCAGATGTCATTGCTGTTCAGCCCAGCATCCTCATGGAAAGGTTTAGCACCCTGCTGGTTGAGGGCCTCAGCTACAACTTCTCAGCCAACCTCCCCCCTACAGTGGATAAAACCCAGCATATCCCTGGCATTTCCCTCTGGGATCTCGCACCCTGCTCCCCTTTCTGCCTCTTCTGCCTCGTGTTGCTCCCTGCTTCTCCAGCTTTCCATGGTGTTTCTAACCTTGCCCTTTGGTTGCCCCACGGTCTCCATCTCTGCATTTAAACCTCCCTGGAGCAGCCATCCCCATGCTCTGCTCTTGTTTGGGTTGGTGGTACTGACTTCTTTCTCTTGCCGTTCTGCCTTGATTTAGCATCTGCCTATCTCTCCTCAGGTTAATCAGAGGATTAACTGCAGTTCTCCCTCCCTTTCTCCTAAATCCTTATCCTTCATCACGAATCTAGGAAACAAAACAGACCAGGTACTTTTCCATGGAGGCAGCCAAACTATTTGCTCTCCTTTCAGCCAGCCTCTCCCACACCTTTCTGGGGCCCTTCTGACCCCAGGGACACCCACTTGTCTGCAAATGCCTCTCCCTCCCCACCTCAGGGCATGAAAAAATCAAAACAGGACCCAAACTTCCCAGATCTCACCTGAGTGCCCCCTCGTTTTTCCCCGCCTGTCACCCCATGCTGTCTGCCCCACTCCCTGCCTGCTCTGCCTCTGCCTCCAGAGGCTGCTCCCAGATTCCGGCTCCCTGAGATCATCCCCGTGAGAGGAGTGACTGCAAGCTGGAAGCTGACAGCCCCTCCCGCAGACACACTCATCCTCCTCTGCTCCCGAAGAGCTGTGTTTGTCCTGTTAACCCTTTGCTCCTACCCCCTGGGGTCCCTTGGTTCCCGGGCAACTCATCCCTCACTAAATATCTCCCTCCTCCAGGCTGGAGTTGTTCGGCTCTGCCCCAGGAATGACCCGGAGCGATACCCAATATCTCAGGCCGGCAGGATGCCTGCAGAGCCATCCATCCTCCCAGCTCCAGAGAGGGAAGGGAGCAGCTGATAGCTGGGATGTACCTGAAGTTTTAAGACCCATCATATTTTCTGTTTTAGTCAGCAGCTCCTAGTGCTGGCTGAAAGCAAGATAAACTCTGTCAGCCCATCTGCAGGTAGGCAACCAAAACCAGATTCTCTGAAATAAAAAATTGAGCCACTGTAGAAAGGTGTCTGGATCCCAGGAAATCCCATTTCCCTGAACAGTGGTGCTAAATCATAGAATGGTTAGAGTTTGAAGGGACCTTAAAGATCATCGAGTTCCAACTCCCCTGCATGTGCAGGGACACCTCCCACTAGACCAGGTTGCTCAGAGCCCCATCCAACCTGAGCTTGAACACCCCCAGGGATGGAGCCTCCACAACTTCTCTGGGCAACCTGTTCCAGTGTCTCACCACCCTCACACTAAAGAATTTCCTCTGATCTCTAACCTAAATCTCATCTCTCCTCCTGCAGTTTCAAACCATTACCCCTTGTCCTGTCACTATGTGCTCTTGCCTACAGATTTTCTGTAGGCCCGCT
The DNA here is from genome assembly GCA_020745705.1 of Hemiprocne comata. Lineage (NCBI taxonomy): Eukaryota > Metazoa > Chordata > Aves > Apodiformes > Apodidae > Hemiprocne > Hemiprocne comata. The sequence goes on along the minus strand of CM036597.1, from coordinate 20,415,181 downwards.
TCAGGTACTGGAAGGCTGCTATGAGGTCTCACTGGAGCCTTCTCTTCTTCAGGCTGAACAACCCCAACTCCCTCAGCCTGTCTTCATCACAGAAGTGCTCCAGCCCTTGGGTCATTTTCATTGCCCTCCTCTGGACATGCTTCAGCAGGTCCATGTCCTTCTTGTGATGGGGGCTCCAGAGCTGGATGCAGCAGTTCAGGTGAAGTCTCACCAGGGCAGAGTAGAGGGGCAGAATCACCTCTCTCCATCTGCTGGCCACACTTCTTTTGATACAGCCCAGGATGCTGTTGCCCTCTGGGCTGCAGTTGCACATTGGTGGCTCATGTCCAGCTTTGGATCCACTAGTACCCCCAGGTCTTTTTCCAAAGGGCTGCTCTCTAGCCTGTCTTCCCCCAGCCTGTATTGATGTCTCTGGTTGCTCTGGCCCAGGTGCAGAACCCTGCACTTGGTTTTGTTGAACCTCATGAGGTTCACTTGGGCTCACTTCTCCAACAAATGCTTCTGGCCCAGCTCTGCCTCACTATGCTCTCAGTATCCCAATGACCCTGATGCTGAAGATGCTCCACAGAGCTCGGTGGGTTCATGGCAGGGTGGATGCAGTTTTGCACAGGAAAGGAGGAGACAGCCATGCCAGCAGTGCCTGCGTGTAGCACTGACTGGAAAGGTCTGGGTCTCCTGACACCATTTGGGACTGTGCCCTGTGGTTCTCCTGTGCACTCTCCCAGCTCCCACTCTCTGTCAGCCACCTTCTGTGCAGCAGAGAAGATGACAGTGATGCTGAAAGGGCTTTGATCACTTGTGCGTTCTCAGACAGGGCAGCTGGGTCTCTTCCCTGCTGGGTTTCTGACCCTCTGTGACTGTTCACTTAACTCGGGCTCGGATTTTGGCTAACCCAGCTCCTGCCAAGGCCTGCTGGGAGCTGGGAGCAGTGCCCTTAGGTCAAGGCCAGAGCACCAGGTAGGCAGGATGGTGGACCAGAAAGAGCTAATGGGCCATTATGTACCTCGATCACCCGCAAATTGCTGCCTGGCAATCTGCTGTCTGGCACTTGCCTCAGAATCCAAGCTGGAGGGTATAAAACACCAGCTTCCCCAAAAGCTTTGAAAGCTGATCCAACAGCAGCCAGACTGCTGAAGCTTTCCTGCTTCCCATTGGGACACAGGGGATGCCTGAACCACGATGGAGGAGGAAGGATGAGCACCCTCGCCGCCGAGGAGGTAACAAATTCTTTTATTTTGCTCATGGTATTAAGAGTGATGGGTTATATGTTATGAAACATTATGACTTGAATGATGAATATGTAAATTCATGTGATAGACTAGTCTGGACAATAGATGCCAGAACCCCTGTTTGCCATGTATTGTATTAAAAAATGTAATAAACAATATTGGATTTCTTAATGAGCATAAAAAATAAAGTTTGAAACATATTGTCCTGTCAAGCTGAGAGATGCAGACTGTGACATCCTTCTCTTCCCCTCTCATCCCAGCTCCATGGGTCTCCTTCTGTTTACCTATTTCAATTAATAACTGACATAAATTCCAAGCCTTGAAGTTCTTCTGTCTGTGGTTCATCACCTTTGTTGTGGACTGCACAGAAGAAGAGTGAGAAGATCACCCCAAGAAACCTCTTTGGAAGATCGGAGCCTGATTCTGTTGGGTACCGATAGTCCAAGGAGAACCAGGTGACCTACACCCAGAAGAACTGGTCAACTGGCCAGCAGCAGTGGGACTGGGAGGAACAGCCATGCCCTGTAGCTGGCTTGACAGTGGGGAGCTGTGGGTACCAAGTGCAAGGTGGGATCACTCAGCAGGTTGTGGGGCTGCACGTGGTGGGAGCTGGCAGTGACTGACATTTAGGCCACCTGCCAGCATTGCATCAGCACCTGGAAAATGTGCTGGCACTGTATTTATTTGGGGTTTTGGGAGCTGTTCATCTACCTGTCTGTGGTGGGGCAGCCTGAGAGCCCCTTCCCATTGCACTGAGACAGCCATGGAGGGGAACGGGTGAGGGGGGGAGCACCAAGCTGAGCCGAGGGGTCCTCATTTGAAAAAGTGATTCCAGCAGTTCACAGCCATGACCCAACTTTTCAGCCCAACCACTCCTGCCAAAGCAATGTTTCCAAAGCTGCAGCTCCCTGATAAAACCTAATATCGTTGCCCATAAATTGTATTAAATAAACAGCAGCTGCAGATCAAGGTATACTCATCAAGGGCTTCCTCTTTTTTTATGAATGGCTGAAGACTCAGAGATGCCGTTTGCCAATAGCCTGTCAACAGAGCCTGCATTTAAAATCAATTTGGTAATTACAACTCCAACTTGGAGCCACAAATCAAAAAGGAAACTTCAGCCCTTCAGGATGTTTTGGACCATTAGGGAGCTGGTAATTATGCACCCCGGCTGGGCATTAATTTAAGGCCCCGGTGGAAAAGCGATGGTGTGAATTTGAGACAGGAAACTGGCTGTGAGGGATTTCAAAGGTTGGGCAGCGTGATGTCAGACTGTTTACAACCACCTCACTGAACATGGTTAAAATCTGCCAGGGAACACTTGCTGAACTCGGGATTGCTATTGTGATGGTTTATTTTTCCTTGTGAAAGAGGCCGCTTTTCTGTCAGCGAGGAATAAATGAGGAAAATACATATAACCTCTGTTTATGTAGGATCCACAGTGTTTGTGCTGCGCTACACCAGGTCACTTGGATCTGGGTGTGATGAACGGGGTGTGTGTGTATAGAGATGGATATACATATATAGATATGGGGAAACAGGAGGGTTTGACAGAACTAGCCAAGGGAGCCTAGCTTTAATTCTGCTAGCAGCAAGTGTATTTGACTGCAACCCACTGTTACAGTCCTCCCCTTCAACACGTACAAGGAGCTGGAGGTTGAGCAGCCCTTTCATTGCTCCACACCAGCTGGGTTTTCCAGCAGCATCTTTTGGTTCTGGCAGTGTGTGTCATGTCCCCAGCAGCTCCCGCTGCCTGGGAGAAGGGCAGCCAGGCTCTACCTGCCCAAACACCCAGGGCCACAACACGGGGAGCAAGAGGCTCCCCCCCCAAAGCATTCCAGGCAACCTCAGCCCTGCAGCACCAGGTCTTGCTATTCCTGTAAAACTGGATAATGTTCAGTAGCTGCAAATGTTATTAATGGTCATAAAATGATCCGGTTCTTCAGAGTATCCTGTTACACTGGTTGTCTCCAAGATCTCCTGCAGGCTGGTCCCACAGCCCCATTTGTCTGGGCTCTCCAAAGTATCACATCTCTGCCAGGAGAGCTGCAAAGATAGTTCAGCCCCAGGGACCAGCAGAAAGATAAGGCTGGGATAATAGGGAAGCAGAAGCCCCTGGTCCTCCCTGCCCAGCCTGGTCTGCCTGTCCCCAGCCCCACCGGGACTGCAGAGGCTCCATCCCGGGTGATGAAATGCCCATCACAAAACTGGTGTCTTCCCATGACATGAGTGAAGAGCCCCAGCACCCTGTGCAAATCCTGGGAAAGGTTTGGAAAATCTGACAATGGGCATCAGAGGAGGTCAGCACTGCTCTTCCTCCCTGCTCCTGCTTCCTCCCTTTCTCTCTGCACAGACGGTGCAGAAGTGTAGCCAGCTCCAACCACCACAACAGCCTGACTGATAAAAAAAGAGCAATTGGGTGAACTAAAAAAAAAAAAAAAAAAAGTGCGATTTTCCCATTCAGGATTTAAATCCTTTCATTTTAAATTTCTAAGCACAGTAATGGTTCTAATGGCTCTGTAATCCGGGGCTCTGGGGATCTCCTGCCGGGGGCTCTGGGACTGCCCCTCTCCCCGGCAGCTCCTCCCAGGGGGACGCGGGCAGCCGGCACTGGAGCCTCTTGTAAATAATGAAGTAATGAAGACAGGATGTGTCTCACGACAGTCCATTAAATGGATGTGTCCGGGCTGTTGTAGGAGCTTTGCTGACTCGGGCGCTGGGCAGACCGAGCTGCAGCCAACAGCCTGAGGAAGCACCAGCTGCAGCCCCTGCCAGGGCTCGGCAGGGACCGGCCACCAGGAAAACGATGCCCTGGCTGGGGCACAGGAGGTGGAGTGGGATGGTTTTACACGCTGGATTTACAGCAGGTGCCATCCTGCAGAGCTGAGCCTGGGTGATGGGGTGCAGCTCGGTGACAGCCTGGTGCCAGCCTGGTGCTGGCAAGGAGGAAACCATGGGCTTGGCTGCTTATGTCATGGAATTCAGTGTCCCTGCAAGCAGTCCGAGGGATGTCAAGGAAGGAGGTTCCATTCCTGCGCCCCCAGGTGTGAAGGAGGAGGTGAGGTTTCCAGGTTTCACTGTAATGGGAGCTCCTCCACACTAGGAAGCTTCTTCCCTGTTATGCAGCCTGTTTTCCCTTTCCTGGCCATCACCCCCAACCTCACAAAGTTCCCCAGCACCCTGCTGGGTTCCTGCACCCTCCCTCCTTTCATCTCCCCTTCCCTCACAGCTGTGGTTTGCCAATCCAGACAGATTCAACCCTTTAAAGCTTTCTCCATGAGCCAATCTGTTGTGGGGTGATGGATGAGTGCTCCCCATTATCTTCTTGGGGCAAAGCAGGGCCACTCCAGGGGGGGGACCAACCCCAGGGTCAGGCACAGGGTGTGTGCAAGGGGTCAGGGCTGGTCCATGCCGCCCGTGGAAGGGCCCTGGGCAGCAACATCCCTGCCATCCCTTGGACACTCTGGGCCACAGAGGTCTGTGCTGCCCCACTGGCTTCACACATGCTGCCACGCTGCCCCCAGCAAAAGCACTGCCACAGGTCCCCTTCAGTTAAATGTCACTTTGGAAAATACCACACACCTCACAGGAGAGGGACAGAGCTATTTCTATCATCATGTCAACACCTGGTGTTTCCCGTGACTTTCCCCACGTGCCCCCCCCCCCCCGCCTCCGACAAAACCCAAATAAAACCCAAATGTCTTTTGGAAACAGAGACATTGTCTTTATTAGAAACCTTGCACTGAATGGCAATTTCTGCATTTGTTTTAAATACATCCAGGCAGAAAGCTGGCTGAGCCCAAGGATGCAGCAAGGGAAGGGGGGGGTGGTAAAATTTTGCTCTCCCTCACCTTTCTATCTCTCTTCAGCCCCCTGCATGAAGAGGCTGAATCGTGTTTGTCCAGAGGAGAGGGCTGGGGAAGTATGGTTCTTGGGATGCAGGGGATAGAGCTGGGGATGGTGATGTAGGGGATGGGGACTGGGATGCAGGGGATGGAGGTGCAGGGCACAGGGATGCAGGGGATGGGGATGTAGAGGATGGGGATGCAGGGGATGGGGATGCAGGGAATGGGGATGCAGGGGATGGGGATGCAGGGAATGGGGATGCAGGGGATGGGGATGCAGGGAATGGGGATGCAGGGGATGGGGATGCAGGGAATGGGGATGCAGGGAATGGGGATGGGGACTGTCTCATCTTGCATTTCTCCAGCGCCAGGCTGAGCTGCCTGGGGGAAGGGTGGGGAGGGTACACAGTGGGGGTGGGGGACAAGAGAGGAAAAATGTATTAAAATGTTCAATATGAAGTTACTGACAAGCCGTCAAGCTTATGGACTGCATGCAGAACAAAGGTTTGCATTTGCAAATCAATAAAAATAAACGTGGAGTGAAGATGCAGGAATATTTTAACATAAATCTACATAAACCCTCGCCCTGGAAATGCCTGCAAATGTGCCGGCTGGACCCTGTGACCGACACCAAGCAGGTGGGGGGGGCTGAGGTGGGCGATTCCCCCACAGACCCCGCCAGGCAAGGAAGGGGTGTGGGGATGGGGGGAGGACCTCTCTGTCCTCGTCCAGAGGCATTGCCAAGCTGGGTACCTTCCTCCTCACCAGACTGAGCACCTGCACTGCACATAATGCTGCTCTCTGAACACCAGCAACGGATGCTAGTCCAGAAACAGGGTTTTTCCATGCTGGGGAATTCCAACATTTCCCATTTTCTTTGTTCTGCTTTGTTTTGTTTTTTTAATCCCATATCATGACAAAAACCTTGAAATAGTTTGGAAAATAAAAAGCTCATCAAAGGTTTCTGTTTCTCACCTTGGAAGAGGTGAGATGCTAGCAGAGAAAGTCAGGAAGCAGAAGAGACATCTTCTATTTACACTGGAAATTTTCTATTAAAATGCCAGTTATCAGCATGCTCCCAGAAAACATTCTTGTTTTGGGCACAATGCTTTCTGCCAAACATTAATTCATCTGAACACCAGGCTATTAACACCTGCAACTCTCAGCTGGGGAAACTGAGGCACAGCAACACCGTCTCCTTCTGCCGCAACAGGTCCTGTCCACAGAGCTGGGGGCTGCAGGGGAGCATGAAGCACCACTCACTGCCTCACCTCCTGTGCTTCCAGCTCATTAATTGCCTACTCTCTCCATCTTCTTCCATTTTAATGGGGACAAAGACATCTGGCAGAGATTTGCTTGTGCATGGCCCCATCTTTCTGCTTATTAGGGGATTTAATAGCAAAACTCCCCCGAGCCAGGCATCCTTCAACGGACTAGTTGATGTCCCTGCAGGTGGGATCTTCATTGGGTTTCCCTGGACACTCCACGTCTTCTAGCCCTGCCGTGAAGGCATGGGGAGCCTCGGTGGGAGGTTTGGAGCAGGGTGGGCTGGGGTAGAGCTCTCCCCTTCCCGCACCCCATGGCACTGGGACACCTGCTCCCAGAGACACAAACTCTCTGGAAAAAGCACGGAGCGAGAATGCCGAACCTTTTAATCATGCTGCTAGCTCACTGGTCCTCCACATTTTTTTTTTTGCTAGAAATTACCCCAAAGGGAATTGAAACATTTTGTTTCATTATGAGCAAAGCATTTTGTTTGATCTTAAAAGAACATTTTGGGAGTGGGGGCAGGGGGAGGCAATGCGGGGAGGGAGAACGGGGCATTTCAGCAGCCAGGAAACAGTTCATTTCAGCTGACATAAAACTTAATTCTGTTATTGTTGTTGTGGAGTTTGCTGTCCAGGGCCCGGGGTGCAGCGGGAGAGCTGGCAAGGCAGGGAATGCCCAGTTGATGCAGTCCAGGAGGAGACAAGAGCCGGAATGCCATGGCCAGATTGCTCTGCCCCAGGACCACTATGCAGCTCTTCCTCCAGCAGATGCCTACGCTCCCTTCTGGGGGGTCCCCAGGCTCGGTGGAACATGTTTTTTGGTGGAAGAAGGACTCAAACAGGCTCCTCCAGCACTGGATCAAGCATCTTTACCACCAGTGACGCTGCATGGCCCTGGGGCTCTGCTGCCTGGCTGAAGCCACATTTGGCAAACTCACCAATAGTTTCCAGACTGCCAAAGCCCCATTTCCCAGCAAGTTCAGCAGTTCCTGGGATGTCCCCCACACTGTGAGTCCTCTGTCCTTGCTTCTCCATGTCCTTGGAACTGGGCAGCCCAGCAGCTGGGGAAACCAGGGGCTGCTGCCACCATCCCTCCTCCGGACCTGCGCGGCTCAGGGCCAGGCGGCTGTGACTAATTGGTAGCAAAGCACTTATCAGAAAAACTTTAGCCTTTCTTCCGGTTCATGAATTGCTCATGAGCTATTTATGAATTTTTTTTACTGCAATTGTTATCCTAAATTATTAATCAAATAATTTCAATAACTAGTTCTTGGGCCAGATTACATTTTAAATGAGCTATTTCCGGGGGTGCTCCTGCCAGAGAACTGACTGCCGAGTGGCCACAGAAAGCAAAGGCTAAAAGGGACATGAAACATGGAGAAACAAACTGCAGGAAACATGAAAGAGGACTTTTCACCCCAACCTGCTCGGTGTTTAAGCAACACTTTGCCTGCGAGCAGCATGTGGCTGACCTGCCCATGTCAGAGCCATTGCTGATGGGCAGGAGCATTTCCCTGCCCAGGTCACAAAGAGTCAGCAAACATGACAAACCCCAGAGCTGCTGGTTCCCAGGAAAGCCTCCCACTGCTGGGCTGCGCCTCATTCCTGGGACTGGTGTTCCCAGATGGAAAGGAAAACCACCACTCTCTCCCCATGGTTCTCCTGGACATGAGCACATCCCCTGGGCCCCCCCGAGCTGCCCCTGGGCCCACACAGCTCCAGCATCATCTCTGCCAGAGGAGATGGAGGAACCCAGCCACAGGGAATGGCTCAAACCACTCCTGAGCAAAGCAGCCGGGAGGGACTTTACACCCCAGGGGATTGAAGAGGCAAGCAGAGCGTTTCCCAGCCCATGGCCACCAGCCACATCCCCCCTCGAGTGTGTCCCAGATGGAAGGATTGGCATTCCTGCATGTCAACCTGGAGCAATCTGTTCAGGGCACGTGGTTTAATTGCTCACCACTGCACACAGGGATGGTGCTCACCACCCCTTGGCACAGCACCAGTGTCACCTACCCCCACTGTAACCCCCTGAAATCACCAGCAGCTTTATCCAGGGCCATGAACAGAACATTGAGGCTGGGCTGTGATTCAGCTGCAAGGCTGGAAGCATCGAGGATGGAGAGGGGCTGGGGTGTGTTTTCCCCCATGCAGCATTACCGAGCAAGCAGATGGACTCAAAACATCAACTGATGTTTATTTTTCCTGCTCCCTCGACTGGGCATGAACATCATGTCCTGCCCCTGAGCTGCTGCCCAGTGCTGTGCAGTGCTGAAAGAAAAACAGCTCGCTGCTGTCTCCCAACCATTTTTCTGACCCACCTCAGAGCCTTTTTGGCAGGCCTGGGCCTGGCTGCAGTGGGGCAGGTGTCAGGATGGGGTCAGCCATCACCTCGCGATTGCAGGGCCCCAACACACCTCTCAGCTCAGCCTCAGCCCACTACCTCTTTCCACCAACATCCCAGTACATCCCAGTTCATATGACCCAGGCAAGCTTAAGGGCTTGTTTTGCGCATTGGATGATCACACCTACCTCCTCTGGTTTAAAAAACATGAGAGAACTCTTCTGGTTTTGAAACATCTGCTCCGAGGGACTGTCCTAGACTTTGAGGGAGAGCATCCCTGCATCCCTCTCCCTCCCCAAGCCAAGCTGGGTGCCTGGAGCTGCAGCCTGGGCATGTCCCAAACCCCTCCGAGCCCCCAAGTGTAGATGCACGCTCAAGCATCTGCAAATGCAGACTGTGGCCATAACAAAGACAAGGTGGGAATCATGGAGGAGGCCACGAACTGACCCTGTCTGCCCCTGAGTATATATATCTCCAAAAGCCAGCTCAGGTTTCCTGGCTTCAGCACTGCTATAGAAAATTTATGGTTTGAGAAAGTTCTTGGAGACCAAATCCCTCGACCTATCACCTTTTCAACCTTGTGTTTATCAAGACACGAGTTCCTCTTCCTCCCACCCTTTGTTTTCAGCTCTTGGAGCTCAAGAGGCTCAGTCCTGGCGCTGCCCAAGGCGTGCAAAGGTGCGATTAATCCTCCCAGGCCTCTCCTTGCTTCCGCTCCTCTCTTTTCATCCCTCTCCTCCTTTCTTCAGGGGTGGAGAGTTGTGCTGATGTTTTCTTTTTGCCAGCTTCACACCTTCTCAGCCACTTCTCTGCTCTCAGCTTTGCTCCCTTCATCTCTGCAAAAAGGGCACAAACCGCCATGAGTTACCATGGCAACGGGAAAATTGTGGTGACCCTGGGGATGGACACTGGGACTGCTTCCCTGATCCACCCCTGAGATATTCCCTGGCTGCCAGCTTTCATATGGAGGCAGGGCATGGTGAGGGAGAAAGACAGGGCTTCCCCCAGCACAGGAGAGGAGTTTGGTTCCTGTTGAATTTGTTACCATCGGGGGAACCAAAAAATACATGCAGGTTTATCCAAAGAGTTTCCTTCTCTCACATAGTTTTGGTCACTTGTGGAATAAAAGACAATTTAGTGGTATCAGCAGGGGACCTTCCAGGCTTGTATTAGCAGGAAACAGAGGAGGGCAGGAAGGTCCCTGCCGGGGAAGGAGGCGGTTTGTGGGCTTGGATGAGGATTGCAGGGAAAGTCCGGCCCCGAGCGCGGCGGGACAGCAGGAGCCCAGGTGAGGGGGCGGAAGACACTTGAGTGCCAGGGATTTGTGAAGAAGGCTTATAAAATTGCTGGAAGTAATGAAAGGAGAGAAGAATGACCAGGAGAACAGAGCGGTTTATTCCAGGAGGAGTGAGATGGCTGCAGAGGAAAGAGAAGAGGAAATATGAGAGACTTCAACAAAACCATGGACAATTGGGATGAGGTGAATAAGAAACAATTATTCCCATTTTCTCAGAACACAAAACCCTCAGGACATCCAATAAAGTTACTCAGCAACAGATTTAAAGCAAATCAAAGGAAGTCTTTTATCGTACACAGCCCAGCAGCTCTGCGGACCGCTCTGCCTCAGGACACCACTGGGGAAAAAGACACTACCCAGGTGGCCAAAACCAAGGGACAGAGGTATGTGAAGGGCTCTTCCAGACAGCAAGCCAATACCCCTTCTGGCTCGGGAAATCCCTGGGTTTGGTGACTGCTGGAAGGGTGTACAGGGAGCTGGATGCCTGTGCATGCCCCATTGCTGAGGCTGCTCTTAGCAAACAGTGGAGATGGGACATCTTTGGTGGACCTTTGGTTCCTGTGTTACCATGAGGGTGTTGGGAGAGGACCCCGTAATGCTCACCCAGGGCAGCTCAGACCTCTCAGCATCCTCAGGGCAGATTAAACCATGAGCTGTCAGCTCAGCTTCCCTCCCACACCTTCTGTCACGCTGGGCTTCCTAGGACAGAGAAAGAACCTCTGAATCACAAAAAAAGATTAAAAAAACAGACAAAATCTAACCCCTAAAGTGCTGACAGCTTTGTCAAAATACAGGGGATCTGGATAACCCATGAGATAAACCAGTTTCCAACTGGGACTGAGCACAAGCATCCTGGGACTTCTCCCCACTGCTCAGCTGAGGACAACATGGCAAGACACGTGGCTGGGGCAGAGGGCCTGAGGTTTGTTCCTCTGCAGAGAAGAAGAAGGCAACAGGCCCTGGGAGGACAGGTCTGTGAAGGGGAAGACACATCTGCCTTGGATATTTATTCTCTAGCTGGTCTCACAACAACCTTTCACAGGGGACACACCAGGAAGCTCTCACCAGTTATTAAAATCTGATAAAATTCCACTCCAGTTAATTCAGCCAGCAGAAAGCTCCAGATTGATGCATGAAAGGCTGTCCCTCCTGACACGCCTGTGCCTGCTTATTTATTTATTTACTCCTAACATGCATCTCAGCTGCACAGCAGTGAAAATTAGGGTTTGCAAGTGGAGAACAGGCATGTCAGAGGGAAGGAAGCAGCCTAGGATGTAGAGGCAGGGGCTGGGAGCATCCATGGTAGCACGGGACATGGACCACCCCTGGGGTTGACTCTTCCCCCTAGGGACCAGCCAATGACCAGTTTGTTGCTCTTGTGGTCCTGATGGTATTTTTGCTTGGAAGGACATGGGATACTTCACCACACCAACTGCCCAGGCTGGTTTCCCACCCTCACCTCGCTCTTGTGCTCCTTGCACCCATCCACCACCATCCACAGCCATGGCCACATGTCCTAGATGGATGTGCACAGCCAGCCATGCTCCTCTCTCCTTCCCACACAGTTCAATAGCTACTTTGCTGGTGTTTCCTGAGTTTTATATAGCTTTTACACTCTAGTTTTATGATGTTTGAGTAATTGCTGTTTGTTTATCATGGATTGTATGTCAATGGCTGGGTCACACCCGTGTGCTTCAGCTTGAAAGGAGCCATTTCATATACTCAATTAAAATTTCTTCTTCTTATGCTATTTATTACACCTTCAGGAGTGCAGCTGGCAGACTTGGGGAGGAGATGTACAGCTGCTCAGCCCACACCACCGAAAGGAGGAAACCTCAGTCCTGCACCCCCATCCTTCTGCCCTGTCCCAACCAGCCCAGCCTGGAAATGCCTGCTTCAACACAGACAGGACTTGGAGATGGAAAACCCCTTTTCCTGAGCTCTCCACAGGCACACCTCACCCACACCACCCCAGGGCAATCACCAGCAGCATGACAAAAGCCAAAAATAACTCCATGGCAGAAACCTCAGCCACCACATTCACGCACCCTTGTGATTGCTAAACCAGCATCCGAGCTGAGCGCTTCTTGGGAAGTGGTGAAATGAGGGATGAGTCCACCAGGGCCTAGGTTTAGAAAAGAAAACCGACCCAAAAAACCAAACCAAACCAAAACAAATTAAAAAAAACCAACCAAACAAAACCAAACCAAAACACACAAAAAGAAAACTCATTCTCCAGCCATTCGACTGAGGGAGCAGCTGTCCCTCAGCTCCAGGGAAGTCAGGCACCAGCATCCATTCGCTGGCACATCCCGCCTGCTCAAGTCACTCATTTTAGCATTACCCACTGACAAGGACTGCACAGCACCAGGGGAACAGATTGCTGTCGCCATTTCAGAGCTGAAAAATGGAGAGAGCCATGTGGGAAGCATGTTGGAAAAGAAAAAGCAATAAAAAAAGATCTGCATACTACCAAAAAAAAGCCTTCCCCTCAGCCAGGGCTCTGCAGATGGGCTGTGGATGCTAGGGTGAGGAGGCACACAGGCAGGACAGGGTGAAGATGGGTGCTGAGCTCTGGTGGAGCTCATACAGAGCCACCCAGCAGGGACCACTACCAGCCTGGGTGAGCAGGAGGCAAAACAGGAGCTCAGGTTTGTGTCTCATTGGGGTACTAACTGACCTCACCTTGCACCCAGCCACGGGACCAAACCCCAGTGGAGATCCAGCAGGCAGGGTGAGGGCAGGAGTCACCTCTCACCCATGCCCAGACCATGGAGACCACAGGGAAAGCTACTGCCACTGCCACCACCACCTGAACACCCCATGTACCCCTCACCTGTCTCACTTTACACCGCTCCTCGTTAACTGAAGCTTTCATTGCCTCCCTCCTGGAGAGCCCAGGTGCCCTGAGATCCCACTTCCTACTACTTGAAAGCTTCATTAGGTCAATTAATTAAGATCATTATGCCACCTCTTGATCAGGCCTGCATGGGAAATGTTGGGGGTGAGCTTTGGGGCTGGGTCTGCCCCTCCATGCCTGCGGGTGCTGGGGAACGTCCCTGGTGCCCATCAGCATCATACCCAGTTTGTCAAGTGCTGCAGGGCCGAGTCCTCCCTAGGCTGCTGCAGGACAGCTTGGCTTCTGTCCTGGGGTCATGGTCACGGCCAGATGCCAGGTCTGCTCAGCCCACTCCCTGGCAGCTCATCCATCCATTTCTTTTATCGATTTATCACAGGAAAACAAAGACCAGCACCTCCACTCACCTCCACGCTGCCTTGTCTGTACATGACAGCAGAGAGTTGGTTTACTGTTCAGATTAATTTACTCTTTTTTTTGTTTTTTTTTTTCTGTCTTTAAAAATCTGGGCCATTTATTCGAAATAAAACCAGTGATTTAACATGGGGGAAAAAACCCTACCCTCACGATATTGCATTTCAAAACATCATGGTTATGTTAACATTTCTGTCACTTCCAGCAGGGTAAGAGCTGCTGGAATTTATCTCACACTCACAAATGGGTTTATTTCTCTCCTCACATCGCAGCTGTATTTCTTGGCAAATCTGGTATCAGGGCAGTGAAATCTGTCAAGCTCTATCTAACTCTCTCCAATCCCAAAATTCCTTCAGCATTGCTGGCCAGGATGCCATAAGCATCCACCACCTCGGCAGGGAAAGGAGGACCTCTGCTCCCAGCCAGCACGGCTCAGCCTCCTTGGAAAGAGGGTGCCAGGATGAAAAGCCCCAGCCAGCCCCAGCAGTGAGGGTTTACCTCATAGAATCATAGAATTGTCAGGGTTGGAAGGGACCTTTAAGATCATCTAGTTCCAACGCCCCTGCCATGGGCAGGGACATCTCCCACTAGATCAGGTTGCTCAGAGCCCCATCCAGCCTGGCCTTAAATACCTCTAGAGATGGGGCTTCCACCACCTCTCTGGGAAAACTGTTCCAGTGTCTCACCACTGTCATGGTGAAGAACTTCCTTCCTAATGTCCAATCTAAATCTACCCTCCTCTAGCTTGGAGCCATTCCCCCTAGTCCTCTGATAGTCTCCTCTGATACTTTCCCTCGGAGGTGGGTTAATGCCAAGAGGCATCCAGATTTGGGATTAGGGCAGGGACAGAAAGGTCAGCCTGGATCAATGGTGATTAGCTGAAAGGGATCTAAAGAGCCTGTTGTTTGCTCTGCACTAATGATCCAGCTGCCAAGACAAGATTCCCTCCAACCACTTGAGAAATGAAAGGACAAGCACCCAGAACTGGAGATGAAAGGCCCAAATCCTGTAAGAGTGACAGAGCACTGGAACAGGCTGCCCAGGGAGGTTGTGGAGTCTCCTTCACTGGAGACATTCAAAACCCGCCTGGATGCGTTCCTGTGTGATGTGCTCTAGGTGGCCCTGCTCTGGCAGGGGGGGTTGGACTGGATGATCTTTCGAGGTCCCTTCCAACCCCTAGGATTCTATGATTCTATGATTCTATGAAATCCCTCCACCTGTGCACAGGGCAGCAGCTCCGTGCTGGCAGCACCGGCAGCGCCACGGCCACCTCTGCCTGCCAGCGGGAAAAGGGTGAAGGAGGATTGACCACAGGAAGGAAAAATGAGAGTGAAGTCTGACAAAAATGTGCTGAGGGAAGGAAGGCAGGGATGGCAGCAGGGGTGCTGACATTTCCTCTTGGAAAATGGAAACACATCACGAAGGTTATTTTAATGTGAAGCATCTGAGGAGTGTCTTGACTCCCCCTCCCTGGCCCCAGCGCTGGACCGGCCGGGGCGCACGGGGACAGGAGGTGGCCTGAGCCCATGGGTCTGCCCCAGCTTTACCTTGAAACACCACAGGGGCTACAGGGCTGCATGGCCAGTTTTGGTCTGCTGTTGCTGGGAACAATTCCCAGCCAACGCCATTTTTCCTGGTGCTGTATCAACACCGGATCAAAAAATTTCCCTAGCACAGGGTGAGGGATTCTTTCAAACATGTCGTTTTGATTTCAGCTCATCACCCAAGCTTCACTTGCTTGCATCCTCCCACCTCTCTTTCCAATTTTCCATAAAAGCTTCATTTAGATTGAAAATGTTATTTGCAGCCTGTTAATTAGGTACTAATTTCTGATTAGAAATATATTTACCAAGGTCTAACAACTATGTAACAAGTGATGTCTTACTACACCACCATTCCCCAGGATTTAGACCTGTGGAAAGACTGTTCTAATAAGAGATTGGCATTTGGGTAACATGCAGTCAGCAAGCCACAGAGCTGCTCTCCCAAATGGGAGAAGACAGCTCTTTATGTTAATGAGATGCCAGCTGATTATTAGAAACACATTGATACAGGTTTGGGCTGTGGTGTAACTGATACATATCTACTGTGTTCAGTAGCTGTGAAACCTCAATCAAGATGTTTCTCATAATCAGCCAGCATCTCGTGCACATAAATAATATCATTGACGCAGAGGAGAGCTCCAGTTTCCAGAAGTTAATAAGAAAGCCCCACGTCCCACCCCTTGCTCCCCTCCTTGCCACAGATGTAACACCAGGATGGGGCTTTGCAGCAACTCCAGGACCCCATGGAGACCTGTGGCTATGTCCAGTGTCCTCCAGGGGAGAGATCTGGACTGCTTAGCTCTCCTGCCTTCAGTATTCAACAAACCTCATGATTTTATTTTTAGGTCTGAGAGCCAAAGAGGTCTTAGGACAGTTTAGCCAGAGGATGTCCATCTCTCCTGACTTCCAGCAATGCCTATTAAAGGTTCCTGTGCAGCACAAGGCAGGGATGTGCCCAGCACCTCAATGGCAGAGGGATGGGGAGCTGCTGGCTGTGACGAGAGTCCCAGCAGAGGGACAGCCTGGGCTGGGACACAGCTGAGCCTCATGCAGATGTCACAGCATCTCCCTTGGCTGCAGCTCTCCTCCTGTCCTGGCCAAGACTGTGCCACCATCTCTGTCCTCCTGCTGGTCCCATGCTGCTGGTGATATTCCTACTTCAGCCCCTGCTTTAGCAGCATCCTGGTTACTCTGTGCTGCAGCTGGGGGAAAAGTGTCTGGGGAAAACATCTCCCTGCACAGACATGCAGCCTGGATGAGACCCCTAAGAAGAGAGTCTGCCACCTTCCTCCATCCAGAAGGCAACGTCCTTCACTAATATTCCCACTGTGCCCTTGTCCAGGCTCAGCTTGGCTCAGCCCTTCCATTATGCTTTCCCCCACTGGATAAACAGACTTTCCATATCCCCTCTAATCTCCCTAAGCCCACGCTGATGCACTGACACAGGCTCACACAACAAAGCCATTCTTGCCAGCCATTTTTCTGGCTCTTTTCTGAACCCTTCCCGTTTCTCAGAGTTTTTTTAAAAACACGGGCAGCAGAATGGGAGGCAGCTCACCAGACTGGGCCCACACAAAGGCCATGTTGGAATGGCCAGTGCCTCCACACAACCCCCTCATGCCTCAGCCACCTCCAGGCAGCTCCCACTCATATCTCTCCACCTCATTCCTGCTGTTCTCCTTCACCCAGCCTCTGCTCCCACCAGAGGGGTGCAATGGAGCAGTAGGCAGCAGAAATAGGTGGGGGTTTCCAAGAAGACCTGGCTGGACACCCATGCGTGGCATCTGCATGGCCACCTTTGCAACTGAAAGTCTAATCTCATTGCCAAATGAAAGCAGATGCATTTGGTGAGATCTATTTCCATGAATCCATGCTGACTGACACTAATTCCTCCTCAGTTAAATCCCGCATAGGGATCCTGCCAAGGCCACCTCATCCCGTTTGCCCTTTCCATTGGCAGAGGACACAGTGCTTGGCCTGGCCCCCATTCCCTGTACCACCAGCAATGGAAAGGGGCTCTGCCTGCACACAGGAGCCTTGGCTCTCCTGGGACCATTGATCTTCTGTGATGTGTGACAGTTCTTGGTGGCTGCCATCGGACCGAGACAGCAGAGCATTACCCCACCACTCCAAGGAGCATGGACATGCTGACTGAGCACTTTTGGCCTCCCCACAGCAGCACCTCGTTGCAATGAGGGGCAATGAGCCACTTTCCTCGCAGCACTCCCTCTGCCTGAGCCTGTTAACTATTGCTGAGCACCACTGCCCAGCCAGCCACAGAACTCTTTACTTTCCCTCACCAATTTTCTGAACTTCAAAGCCACCGATCTGTCTCCGTTACAGTCAGTGTCGTCTGTTTCCTGTTCCTGGGTTTGGGGCTCAGTTACAATTGTCTTAATAAACAAACAAACAAATAAATAAAAGATGGACATTTGACCAAAATTATTGACTTGAGAAACTGCAGCTTTTTGGCCAATTCATAAATTTTGATTAAAGAATGTCCTCTTTTCATTCTCCCTTTTCTGCCTCTGTTTTTTCCTCTGCAGTGATTTTCAGCAGCCTTGGAGCCATCAGCCTTTCCAAAGCAACAAATATCCATCTTCGTTAGCAATATACTTTGTTTAGCCTCATTGAATGCCATTTAGTCACAGCAGCTAAATCTTTAGGCAATGCTAACTTCTCTGCCAGAATTTAATTCTCATTTAAAAAGTTGAGATGAAAATAACTCTTCTCTGGGTGACGTACCCTCTGCTTGCTGTGAGGTATGTGCAGAAGCAGGAGGGCTTGTGGGGACAGGGGACAAGGGAGAGGACACCCAGGTGCAGCTGCAAGGCCAAGCTGTGAGCAGGCTTCTCCAGAAGTCATCATTGTTCATCTGCTCTGTGCAATTAGCTAATGAGGACCAGAGGAGGAAACCCCAGGCTGGGCTCTGCACCAGCAGTTTCTCCCCAGGCAGCCCACACCATGCCCCAGCAAGGGACAATGACAAAGGGGCACATACAGAGGATGGAGAGACAGAGGAGAAGCAGATGAGGATGAGGTCAGGTAGAAAGAGAAGACAAAAAAGACTTCTGTGGGGAAAAAAAAAATCAAAAGGTATGAGACCAAAGCAGCAGGGATGACGCAGGGTGCTCAGCCCACACCTCGTGAATGCCAGAGAGGGGCAGGGAGGGTATTGTCTTATTATTATTTTTTTCTTTCAGCTTTCTTCCTTCCTTTAATCTTTGATCAGAAAACAAGCTGATTTTAATTAAAAAGCCCTCCAATTAATGCTGCCTTGGAGTTTTCATTTCCTGGGCTTCAGTAATTTGCAAGCCCAGGTTATGGAGGTTTCACGTCTCTTCTTGTTAAATAAATAAATAACAAACATAATAAATCACAAAGAAGAGCAGGGTGGCTGTCTGAGGGCAGCACTGGGGAGGCAGCTGTGCTGGAAGGACCCTCAGTCCCATGTTGGGGATGGAAACTGCCTGGGGGCTGTAGGAGGATCGCTCTTGGCATGGGCTGAGGTTGCAGCCACACGCTGGAGAGCTGCACGCCTGCAACGTGCCTCGCAGGCACGGAAGGGCCCAGCCTTGCTCTCGGTCCAGGTAGCTCCATGGGAACATCCCCACCATTCACTGACTGCCCCCCTCCCTGCTCAGAAGAGGGAAGCAGAAGGAACAGCCCAGGCTCTAGACAGGCTCGGAGGCTCCAGCACTTCCTTGGAGAGGGGCTGTCGTTGCCCCCTTTGCTGACCAACTGGATGACAAAGCTGAACATCAATATTTTGGACCATCATGGATACAGCACCGGATTTTAGTGTGCAGTGACACCCGGGCAGGAGCGTGGGTTCATTCTCCTTTTCCCTGGAATTCTCAGAGCCGTGGAGACAGTGGAGGAGCGAGGGCAGACTGGGCATCGGCAGGGCAGCTGGTGAGGACCTGGCTGGGAGAGGGGCAGGACCCCTGGCCACCCCCTCGATCAGCACCGTGTCCCCACACACACCACCAGGAAAGCTCCCCACCCCTCACAGACACACAGCTGTACGGGGCTAAAAGCCCAAGAAAAAAAAAAAAAAAAAAAAAAGATTGTGAAAAGCCTTTATTATCCCCAATCCCATCTATTGTTAACGTGATCGCGAGTAGGGAGTGTTTGGAGAATTCATTTGTGATAAATATTTATACCCTGTATTTTTGGGCTGTTATCTGCAAAGTGTAGCTGTTCGATCTGTGTAGTGGTTTCTTTAGGTCATTTACATTCCCTTTCGTAGGAGCCCTTTTCCGATAGCAGCTATCACATAATTATGTTTCCTTTGCTTATCCCTAATCCTGTCAAACCACCTACTTATCTCTAATTTCCTGTCCATTCCCCTTATTGTTTGAGCTCAGCTCTCTAAGGCAGGACAGAGACGGGCACCGCGGGGTGCGGGGGCATCTGGGCATTGCCAGCTGCACCCCTGCGGTGCTCGGCCCGCGGACCGCCCCGGGGCACCGCGGCAGCCCCGAATACCTGCGTGGGGGCTGGCGGGGGCTACCAGTGTCGGGCCGACACTTGCCGTGATGTCCAGCGCAGTCCTGAGCTACCCGGGACACGGGGGCTCCTCGGGGCGGCAGGGAGGTGACACCCAGAGGCAGCGGTGCCTGGTAGGGAGCGGGGTGACCCGATGGCACTGGGGAAGGAGCGCGGGTCCCCGGGCTCTGCAGCACTCAGCCAGGCGGCAAGGACACTGCACGGCTCTCAGAGCTATCAGAGCCACCGGGACTGATCATGTCCCAGTGTCTCCAAGGCAACGTCGCGTTTGGATGAGAGAGGCGGGAGGGTGTCACCTGGCACAGCCCGGCCAGCCCCCTCTCTCTGCCCAGATTCTCCTGAGACCAGCGCTCCGGAGGGGGACCCTCCGCTGTGGTGACCACTCGGGTTGGCCGCTCCTCAGCAGTGCCTACGGGTATGTCGTGACGTGGGTCTGATAAATATTAAACACTACATCTCCCACAGTGTTGATCTTGTGTCCTTCATCTCCCAGAAAAGAGACACTGCTTGGAAGCATGCTTCCCATATTTATTGCTCCAGGAAGAGCTTCTCAGACGGCCCAACATCCGCACTGGTCTGCACCAAGCCCAGCTGCAGGACCAGCAGTGCTCCTCTCTGACATTGGTATGCTGTCCCCTGTAAGAGCAACAAGGCAGAAGTAGTCAGGATGATTAAGCTTCCAGATTTCCAAGATTTCCAAGTCACTGCATCTTTGTGCAGAGAGTCAGAAGGTGAGACATGGTCAGACAATTTCAACAGCTCCCTTGGGTGTGACCTGGACTCTCAGCTCTGCTCCATCAGCTCCATATTGCTGGGAGCAGGGAGCTCACCACTCTGGCAGTGACTGCTGCTGCCACCTCCTTAATATCTGGAGCACATCCTCCCCCCATCAGTGCTGGCACACAGGACAGAGCTGTTTGTCTCTCCCAGCCTTTTCTCCTCTGTGCCACTGCTTCCCTCTGCTCCAGGAGCTTGGATGTAATGCCTGGTCTGACCTGCTAGAGCTCTGTCCTGCAGGCACCACTGGGAGATGTCACCACCCCCTGGCCAACCCACTAGCTGGCATGGGTGGCTCAGAGGTTGAAAGGAGAAGCCGTTTGGGAGTGAGGGAGGCAAACCCAGGCAGGACAGGGCCCTCAGGGGCCCATCCCAACAACATTTGAATGCAAGGTTGTCCTCAGCTTCAGAGGGCTGCAAGCTGCAAGCATGTCTCTCCCTGCACAGCATCCACTAATGGCCACCCCACGGTGGGACAGAAGGACATGGCCCCTGAGACACACCCCAGTCCTCTGGGACAGCACACATAGGACTTGTGGCACAAGGGCAAGGAGTGCACCAGGGGTGGGATCAAAACATCCAGTCACTGTTTCTCCTAACAGGGAGAATAAGAACCCCAAATCTGAACACTAGAGACGAAAATTCAAGACTGAGGTTTGCATTTCAGCCCCTGAAGTTCAAGGTCAGCTCTGGCCCAGCTCTGGCCTCTCGGTGCTGGGAGAGGAGAGGATGCTCTTTGGAAGGGCCTGGGGGGGGTGGGGTTGTGGGCAGGATGGCTGTGAGAGGATGGGGGGATACCTCCCCAGCTCTGGGTGTCTCTGGTGTCAGGTGCCCAACCTGCAGCAGCCCAAAAGCTGCTGACCTTCAGAGCACGGGTGCTCCACCAGGTATGAAAAGTCTCCTTGGCCTGTGCCCCTGTAGGATACAATATCCCGCTGACTTCTGACAGTGCATCTCAGTAACATGACAGAGCATCTTAACAACATGACAGCACATCTCAGTAACACACAGTCCGTTTCTGCAACACAACATATTTATGATGACATCCTGGCAGGGGAGCACCAGCTTTGTCCCCACCACGAAGGGCAGCAGAGCATCCTGCCCTCGAGCACAGCTGGGCTGTGGCTAAGAGCCAGAACCGCTGACTATGGGCTTTATATTGGAGTTTTACTCCAAATAATGATCTTGCCATTGGGGAATCAGTGTCTGCCACGGATGCCTCTGCCTGACTGCAAATAAACTGCTCTGCTGCCAGACAGGGAGCGCATCACCTCGCCAAAGGATCCATAGGTGGCATGCGAGGCCGGGCTACAGGACGGACGGCTGGCTGGCTCTGTCTGCATTTCAATTCTGCTTTGGCTCTGAGCACCAGTAGTGCAGGTGTTTACAGAGAGCACTGCTGCTTGCTTACTGCCTCTGATGGGCACGACCAGAAAGAAAAGGTTCCCTGTGGTTCAGGAAAGGATCTCCTTAACCGTTTTTTCCCATCGGGCACAGGTTATACTTGTTTGCATCTCTCCTCCAGCTCTCCAGATCCTGCTGTCTTTCTGCAACCCACAGATGGAAACCACCGGTTGGGCAGGGTCAGGGGCCTGATCCTGACCCAGCAGCTCTGCTCTGCATCTCTACTGCTTCTGAAGCTTCTGTTGGCTGTGGCCCAGCACCACTGAGGAAAAAGGCGTTTGCAGGCCAGCAAGAAGCAGCAAAACCCGTGAGACAGGAGGGGCAGCAACACTGACCTGGGCTGCAGCATGGGCTCAGGACCAGACGGTTTCCTCCTGTCTCAGAGTACCACAGCTGAGGCACGGCAGGAGGGTGGATTGAAACCAGAGAGCTTTGCCTGCCTCCATCCTCCAGCACGTCCCTGTGGGGGAGCAGAGGGCAGGAAGGGACCTCAGCACTGTCACATCGGCCACCACTCGCTTGGGCTTCGGAAGCAGCCAGGCACCGCGGCTCCCAGACCAGCCGTGTTTTTCAGGGCTTTCAAGTGTGACTCAGATCGGCTCCCCTTGATGCTGGGCCTCTGACGCAGGCAGGGGCTGCGGGGAGAGTGGCTCAGTAATTAGCATAACAGAATGGCCACAAGTGGTGAGATGATCCTGTGCCTCGTCACCAGCCCGAGCCCGCAGCATCTGAAGTGAGAGCTTCGTCTGCAGGACTTTGATTACTGAAGTGACATTGAAAGACAGCAGATCCCCATGTCCTCCAGCCCAGACTTCCCTCCCAAAGCAGGAGCTCGGATTCAAAAGGCTGCATTTGCCTTTTGTTACAAAAAATGTATATAGGAGCTGGGTCCTTTTCCCCCGACATGGCTATTCTCAAGGTGAAAGCTGTGATTTTCCCCTTTGTATTTGCACACCAGGTGCTGGCAGACCCCAAATTGGCTATGACGAGACCTGCTGAGGACACCTCTGCTGGGGACAAGCTACAGGCTGTGCTGCAGCCTGCCAGCAGGGCTGCATGGGGCTGTGCCCATCGACTATTTTGGGATCACTTAAAAAGAAAAAAAAAGAAAAGCCAGCTCGACTCCGTAGCAAAGCCTTGAATGAAAGCGATCCAAGGCAAGATGCAGTAAAGCCGTGGCTTTTTTAAATCCTTCCTTGTTTTGGTTTCCCTCCTCCTGGGACTGGCAGGGATGGGCACACCTTGTCATTAACAGGGCCACTGTTCCCAGGCTGGAAATCTGATCTCCTGCAAGTCTTGCACCGCAGCCCACTCTCAATAAATGCCTGTAAGACACGGGTCACGCTGCAGGAACTGACACAGCAAAGCAGCACAGGGCTCTCTTCAGCCCAGTAGGCAGGACCAAATCTAATTTAAGAGAGAGACCTGCAAGGGGAATAATGCATTTTCTGTGCCCATCAGGATCACTAACTTAATATTCCCAAACTCTGCACCGGGATGGTCCCAGCCTGCCTGAAAATGGACAGACCTGAACACTTTAATCCCTCCTAACATCTGCTAAATGACTTCCAAAGCCTCTACTCAGATGAGCAGTGAGGCTCTCCCATAAAAACCGAGGCAGAGCTTGTCCTTAGCACCTGGAGGATGGAGCCGCCTGCCAGGGTAGGAGAGGAAAACAGCCGGAGGAGTTCAAAGGTAGCACTGAAGCACCGCAGAGCAGAGCAGAGCACATCCCTGTCTTGCTGGGTGAGACACCCCTGGGAGTCACCTTCCCACCTGACCGAGAGCTGGCAAGGCTGAAACCAAGCCCTTCCCCTCACCCTTCCTAAAATCCATCGCTTCTGCCTGGGCTTTTTTTCCCAGCTATTTTTAGAGCAGGGCTGACAAGGTGTCCCTGCTCAGAGCTTTCCCCTGGGAAACAGCCACCTCCCTGCTCACTGGAGTGCATCAGCTCTGCCAGCCCCGGTGTGGGAGGAGCAGCATGCTGGCCCCTGGCACTGCTGGTCCAGCCTGGAACAGGATCAGGACTGGATCAGGACTAGATCCAATTCAAAACTTGGGGCAGAGGCCCGGGCAAGGCAGATGCCACCGAGCTTTTGTACTTTCAGTAGTGAAACACGGTGCAATGTGTCTGACCCTTTGGTGTTTTACAAAGCTGGGTAAAGATCATCCCTGTCTCGTGGTGGGTGCAGAAGTCATAGAATAACAGAAGGGTTTGGGTTGGAAGGGACCTTAAAGCTCGTCTAGATTCAACCCCCCTGCCACAGGCAGGGATACCTCCCACTAGACCAGGTTGCTCCAAGCCCCATCCAACCTGACCTTGAACACTTCCAGGGATGGGGCAGCCACAGCTTCTCTGGGCAACCTGGGCCAGTGTCTCACCATCCTCACAGCAAAGAATGTCCCACAGCACATTATCTCAGCCACATCCCTGCCCTCCACCCAGCTTCCAGGAAGGATGCAGCTGCTGGTCCCCTTTTGGGGATGCTGCTTCCAAGGACCCTCAGAGCATCTCCCTCAAGTCAGGCAGGGGTCTGCCAGGGTTCTCCACGAGGGATGCAGACTCCTCGGCTCAGGTCCCAGCTGCAGAGGGGAAGGGCTCCATGTGTCAGAGGCCGAATGTCTTTCTCCCCATGAGAGGAAAGCACAATGTCTGGATGAAGATGGGGATTAAGAGGGGATTCACTGCCTGTGCTGTACCTGGTCTGCATAACAGACACCGTTCCCTAGAGCTGTCAATCTGGTACCTTTCGCCAGCACTAAAATTCAATTAGTTAAAACAACAACAACAACTGTGGCTCCAGACAGCTTGTGCCTAACACATTTGATCCCTTTTATTACTCAGCACTGCTCAAAACCCAGCCAGCAACATCCTAGCTGACTCCCACTAGTTTCCCCATTTTATTCTACCAGGATTAAGTCAACCCTACAGTCTCCAGCTGTTTTGTGGTCGGGCCTGGATACATCTTTATACTCAAGCTACATTATTAAGTGGATTGTGGCCAAGTTGACAGAGCTGCTTCAGGGAGGACAAGGCCATTTAGGTCAATGATGGTCCTGCCAGCTGGAGAGACACTCGGGACTCATGATTTGCTAGCAAAGATCTGGACTGTTGTCTTAGCCTCTCTTGATGTCCCAGAGGGGGCTTCTGTGAAAGCCCTGACTCTAGCAGGAATGTTTGATTTCTTGGCAGAGAGATACAACAATCTGTCTTGGAGTATTGCAGGAAGATGCTGTGTTTGGTGCAGTTTGTCCAGAGCATCACTTCATCGTCTGATGCGTAATCCGCTCTTTGGCCTCCTCCAAACGGAGTCTCCACTGGGTGCTGGCAGCCAGACAGCAGTGAAGAGCCACATCCTTCAGCTCTCTTGAGCTCACACATTTTGGGAACCCAGCAGTGATGTTGCAACACGGGGTGATGCCACACTCCCAGCCCAGCTCCTCTTCCCACCAGGTCACCCAAAGGTGTGATGACACACGCTGCACTGCGCTGCGATGAGCCGTGACACAATGTGACACGATGATGCAATGCAACGTGATGATGTTCACCCATCGCTGTGTCCTGCCAGGGGGGCTTGGGAAGCACAGCCCCAGCGGGAGAGCCAGGATGCCTGGAGCACTGCCTGAGCCAAATGGGATGGCTCAGGAGAGTTAACTAAACAAAGAAGAGCGCTTTGCTCCCAGGTTAAGGCACCCTTTGTGGTGTTAATGAATAGCAGCAGAAGGGTCAGGCAAAGAAAAGGATGAAAGCTCCATCCATCAGCTCATTGGAAACAAGACTGTAGCATGATTTATGGAACTCCTCTGAACTTAAGGGGTTGGTGTGGGGCCTGCTCCACTTGTCAGGAACAAGCATATAGATGCAGTGCTGATAACAGAGGACCAGTCTCTGCCAGTATCTGCTGGAGAGTAGGAGAACATTCCCAGCCCATCACTGAGGGTGGGGGAGAGACAGCAGCTGGTCATCCCTGGCACCCTGGGGACCTGCCTGTGCTGAAATAACTCCTTGTGATCAACTCCTGGCACAGCAGCTCTTGTTCCAGAGCGTAGAATCATGGAATCGTTTTGGTTGGAAAAGACCTTGGAACAGCTAAATTCCTGGGTGGAAGTGGATAATAACGTGGGCAGTTCCCCCCCAACCAGTAGTAAGAACATCCCCACTGGGAGTTTAGTGAACAACAGCTATTCCTCATCCAGATTCATCCCATAGGAATCTCATGCCCTACCTAAGTGCAATTTAGCTTCCCTGTCCAGACACGTCCTAACATCTCCTGGCCTCTTCCAGAGCAATCCTAAAGTCTCCTGGCCTCTTCCAGACCTACTGCTGGCAGCCAGGCAGGGCAAGGGCAGGGGCCAAGAGCCCTTCCCAGTAGGGCAGGAGGCTGCTGTGCATCTGCCTTTGGAAATCAGCAAAGCTGATTCTGCCACAGCACAATAACACCACTTCCATGTGTGACTCACATTTTTTAACCCCTGCCTTGATCTTGTAGTTTGTCTAATTACTGAGAGCTTTGCAACTGTGAACATGTAATGTTCCAGAAATGTGTGTGTGTGATTCACCTAACGCAGGGAGTGGACTTCCAGCCAAAAGGGACTTGGAGATTTTTCTGGCATCAGCCTCCAACCTGGAGAGCAGCCAGAAGAACTCACCAAGGTCATTCCTTTCTTTCGCTTCTTCCTTGTGCTCCTTTCTTTCTCTCAGCCCCTCCACTCCCTCCCCTCTTTCCTCCAAGCAAGACTCCGGCAGCACCTTGTTTATTACTCATCAGCCTTCCCTCTATAAAAATCTCCCCAGAAATGCATTCTGAGCTGAACTGTGCCTCTGCCAGCAGGTCGCTCTGGGCCCTTCCCATGTGGCCCACCAAGAGCCCCCCCCAGTCTGGGGCCACCAGCAGTAAGGGCTTCAGCTGGGACACACCGGCCTTCCCTGGGACACGGCCAGATGTGTGATTTCGGAACTTCAGTTCCCAAGGGATTTTGTTTTAAGTTGCTTAAAAATCCCTATAAAAATTGTGTCTGCCCATCCACCCATGTGTCCACCTGTCTGTCCCCCAGCTCTCAGCATCCAGTGGCAGAGGCAAGTGGGGGGTCCTCCCAGGTTGCGAGCCTGGCCCCCCCAGCTCATCCACCTCACCCCCACACCTGGCCCAGTGGTGGTGATGGTAGCCAGCAGGAAGGAAGAGGCTCATGCTGATACAGCCTGAGGGCTCCTGTTGTGCATGGAAATTATCTGGCATCCCACAAATTTTTCTAAAAGCAGCGGCAGCAGCAGTGTTTGTGGCTGTTATCAGCTGTAACAGGTTAGCATCAGACACAACAGTCTATGCCAAAGGGAAAGGGAGGAGTGGGGGGAGAAGGGGGACCAAAACGCATCATTTGTCAATGCCTTGTTCTAGCCCAGCATTTTGTTGTGTCCCAGAGAAGAGCCTCTCCTCACCCCACAGCCCCCCCAAGGAAGGGTAGGATCCTCCCACCTCTTGTCTGTGATCGTGCAAGTTCCCCAAAGCATCTGTGCAGGCAGAGGGTGCAGAGCCAGAGCTGGCTGCTCCCTGCCCATGGCTGGCAGGGACCAAGGAGCCACAGGGGCACCTCTGCTGGGGTAAAAAATGTCCCATTTCCATGGTGACAGCAGCCCTTTGTCCTGCAGAGCATGACCTGATGGTACAGATGGAGATGAGGAGACACCAGCCATCAGAATCCTCACCTCAGTCCTCCAGCCACCAGGGATGGCACAGGCATGTGTCCCCCCTTACAGGAGGCTGGAGGGGTGGTGGGTCACCCAGTAAGCCCAACATCTCAGCAGAGTTTTCCCACTAAGGAACAAGCACATCACATAGACATTTTGGAAGAGTCACCAGAGCTTGGGAGTCCCAGAGTCACCAGATCTTGGGAGTCCCAGCACACCCCAGCCTGGGGGATGCTCATATGACTCAGAGACACCCACCTGATGGTCTCATCCGGGCTGTGGAGGACGAATGAACATGCTGCGGGGGTAGCTGGGATGGTTACACACAGTTTTGTGCCTCATGGCTGCATCACAAGCTTATATCTCCCTGTCCAGCCAACCCTCACACCACTCTGTGTCTACCCACCCAGCACTGGCAGCTCTTCCTGTGGTGCCTCCCCCATGCCTTCCTTTCTTTCCCTTCCCACTCCACTCTCTCCTCGTGCAAGCCACGAGCACTGAGACTCATCCCCTCCCCTGCACCAGCTCTTTTCCTGCTGCAGGACTCTCAGCAGAAGTGGTTTATCTGCAGGAGCTGCTAATCCCAGAGGAGCTGGGACCTGAAGCCATCAGGGATGGAAGCGGCTCTCCAGCCCAGATCACCTGCAACCTGCAAAGATAACCCAGGGCATATGCCCCTCAGCAGCTGCCAGAATTACCCTGGAGGTCCCAGGGAGCCACGTAAGGGGCTTTCAGCTGCTTCTTCATGTCATCAGCAGCAGGGAGAAGTGGGGCTCAGTTCATCAGTGGAGGAGGACACCCCCAGGTCTGGAGGCAATGCCAGTACTGTCTTGCCTTCGGTGCCTGGAAAGAGTATTTCATTCTGGGCAGGATGATGGTGCTTTGGGAGGAAAGGAGTCACAGGCACTAACCCCACAGGAAAGCCTTTCAGTCTCCCAAGTGTCGGCTCTCCCTGTTCCCAGCACTATCCTGCCCTCGAGCAGATGATGCTCTCCTGGAGCTCTCTCAGCTTGCTCTGACCAAGCCACCCATGTGTCTGCTGAGAGTCAGGGATCATCAACCTGATTGCATGAGGCAGGGTCCCAAGAGGCAGAATGGGACACACCCAAGATCACAGAAGTTGGCACACCACCACAGAGTCACAGGAGGTTGATGCTTTTCAGTCCTGCAACACTGTATACTGGGCGAGGCTAAAGGGATTACAGCTCCCAGACCTTCCCTCCCAAAGCAGCAGGGCAGCACCTCCCCCCCGACCACCACGTCCTGCAGCATTTCAGTGCCAGCTTTGCAGGAAATCACTGCACTTTGCAACACATGCGTTTTCAGCCGAGCGATGTGTGTCAGTGTGAGCACCAGAGATACTTTGGACCATGTCCCCCAACAGCATTTTTCTGAATTCTTCAGCTCTGAGCTCACAGATCAAGGCAGAGTTTAAAGCAGTGGCCAGATCACTCTTTCACAGACCTAGAACAAACACACTAAAAGCTTCCCCTGTGTGTGCGCAGATTAAGTCGTTAATGAATATTTTTGCTAAGCATCAGAAATCTGGCTGGCTTTGGAGCACAGCTCAGCCAAGACATTGAAGATTTGGCTGAAAAGATTTGACAGCAACCAGCAACAGAGCCGAGGGCCTCTTCTTGCTGGAAGGACACAGGGGTTAGTCCTGCAAAACTGCTCTGCGGCCACGTGTACCTGACTGCATGGGGGGGAAGCTGTGGCTCCCATCCTGTCCCAGGAGTGTGCCAGGGAACAGGAGAAGGGAAAAAAAAAGGGGGAGAACCTGCATGGATCCTCAGCCAAAGTGCAGATACCAGCCATACCCAGGCTCCCACTCATTCCTATGGAGAAAGGAAGGATTTAGGTCATTGCAACCCTGGCAGTTGAGCCAAAGTTTGGGCCGTGAAGCCTCCGTGGTGCTCTGGGGACACCTGTACTGTGTGGTCCAGCTACACACCCCGAGCAACCTTACAGCAGCACTGTGGCACTTCACCTGCCTGAGCCTGCCTTTCCAGAAGAGTTAATTAGCACAGGGCAGCCTGGCACTACTGAGGCTCAGCACTGGCTGCGGGCAGCACTGGCCAGGCAATCTCTGTCTGCCCTGTGCTGCGCCCCGCAGACCCACTCTGAGGATGCCAGTCACAGGCCTCCCTGTTGCTGCCTGCAGCCTGGGGGATTTACATTTGATTTGTGTCTAATTTCTCAGTTAGTGAGCAGACAGCAGCGAGGACTCCTGAGCTGTTTACCAAAATCAGGAGATGTTTGCTTCCAGTGTGACCGTCCCCACACCCCTCACATAAAAGCAAGTTTAAGGTCCTTCACAGGGAAGGCAATTTATGAGGGTCTGCAAATCACTGGGGGCTGCAAACTGTTGTTGGAAAACATTTGAATATCCAGTGAGCGTGTGTGCACGGACACATACGTGTGTGAAAATCCATGAAAAGTGGGAAAACTGGGGTCAGCAGGCTCTTTGCTAGCAGAGGTGATGCTGAAAAGCCAGCCCACCACCCAAGCATAGATGTAGGTCTGTGTGCTCACTGGGAAAAAGAAGGGGGTCTGCAAAGAAGGAAAAAAAAATAAGATAAAAACCATCTTGATAAGACAGTAACCTTCCCTGTCTCACATTTTCCAGGCATGGTGCTCAGGCAGCTTTACAGATGTTAATTAAGACTTGTGCCCTTCCCTAGGGATGCACTGAGGTATTACAAATAATAGTATTACCAGGAGCATCGGTACAGACAAATTAATTAAGGGTAATATTTTAAAGCTGGAAATCTGTTGGGTCCCGCTGCCAGGTGGGAAGATGGGCAGGAAGGGACATGGTGGTGACAGCCCAGTGGTGGTAGATGATGCCTGATCACCTCCCCAGCCACTCGCTCCAGACCTTGCAAGGCCTTCTCCTGCCTCATTTGAGACCAAAGCCTGTCCTGCCCAAAGCCACGCAGCTCATCTGCGGAAAGGCTGGTAGTAAAACCTGACCTCTTCCATAGTGAGGAGCCCGAAGATCATAACCTGCTTTTTTTGAAGCTTTTTGGTTTCTGGCTTTGTCAGGGGGAGGATATGGCCATGGCAGACCGTGAATGACTCAGGCAAGGAGTGCATCCGTAGCTATTTTGGGAGACCAACTGTTTGCATGTGGCATTGTTCCCTATGTCCAACAAGGACAGTGGGGAAAAAAAATACTGCCTTGATAAGGGATGCAGTTAAAGGTCAGATATGATCTGGTCTGATTTCCTGTGATTCTCTCCTCTCAGCGAGCCTGGTGGATCCCAGGACAAGGCCGGTGGCCGTCAGCAGTGTGGGCTGGCGTGGGAACAATGGCTGGTGCACCCATCCCGTGCCAGCAAAGAGCCCTATCAGATCTTGTGAGGGAAGAGGGGCCTGGCTGGGCTCCTGCAGCTCCCAGATATGGCCCTGCATTGTCTGGAGCATTTATTTCTATCCAATTTTGGCAGCCAAGGTCCTTGGGATACTTGGGTGAGGCAACTCCTGTTGTGTTAGACTTCTGTTTTCCTTCCTCTTCTTCCTTTTAAACAAAGCCACTATCGCTGTCCTGATCTTACTGCTAGGGAGGGTAAGGGGGAGGTTCCCGGGGCCTGGGACAGCCCTTCCCTTCCCGGCACTCTCGGCCCCTCCGTCCCTCCATCACCTGAGAACTGTGACAGTGAGGAGCACCTCGAGCAGGAGGCTGCAGAGGCCACTAGGCTGCATTCTTGGAGCAGTTTTGGAAAAGTTTGTTGCTTCCTCAGAAAGATCAAAAAGAAGGAAATTATTCCAGACTCACAAACTCTTAGCTAAGACTAGATGGACAACAGATCGATGGTCCACATAGATTCGTGGAGGAGAGGAATCAAGGGTCTCCAGCCACCAAGAAAGGGATGAAATGGTCTGGCTAGGGGCACCTGGAGGAGGCTGTGTGGAGGAAAATACAACAGGAACACTGGGTCACCTCTCCAACAGGCCAGCTTCTTCAGGAAGAAGCAGCAGCATATCACTGGAGGTATTTGAGAACAGCCTTGGCCAAGGCCCAAGGCAAAGAGACTTTCCAGACCCCTAATCCAGCATCAGAAGAGCATGAGATAAATACCACTCAGAGAAACGACGCTTTCAGGAATGTGCTCTCACACAGGTAATTGGTGCAGGCAGTTTCTCTGCTTGCCTGTACCTCTGACTGCTCCTGGGAGTGAAGATGCTTGTTAGCTGGAGCAGCCACCAGCATGGTGTACGCACACATGGTTGGAGAACAGAGACCAACCCATTTTTCCATCTTGCACTCCTCAGATGTTTTCGCTCATCTGGACCTGCTGTTTTGTTCATCACTCTTCTTCCAGTGTGTTCCCAGAGTGTGCTCAGCCCTCACTAATTAAAGCAAGGGTAAGGAGAGGCAGTGATCTGTGCGCAGAGCAGACATGCAGGAGCATGGATGCTGTGAGTCAGGGAACACTCCTAGCCAACTCTCCACATATGCTTTTATACTCACTCATTGTTTGGCTGCTTTATTTTTTTCCCAAAGCGTTAAGCAGATGGATGGGAGCACTCACTGGATGTGTCCGTGAGTACATGGAGCCTCAGAAAATCTACTCCACAGCTCAGAGTGAAAGCTCTTCGAAGGAGAGCAGCAGTGGGCGGGCCTTGCTCTAACAGAGAGAAGTGTGGGGAGAGAATGGGGAGGCAGAGGAACAGCTACATGGGAGACTGGTGGTCTATGTCTGATGCAAGCCACAACTGCAGGAAAACCAAACGTATGTCATGGTTGGAATAAATCCTGTTGCCTGTGGTGAGAAGCCACAGCAGCTTGAGTCCTGGGAATTAAATGGTGTGGTAGGGAGTGCTGGCTGGAGAAGGGCCCTGCACAAGTCCCTCATGCTCCCAAGCAACATTGTGAGTAGGGCAGAAGACAGTCTTCAGTACTTTCCACAGTTCTGGACATGGCTCACCACAGCCTCAGTCATCTTGCCCAGCGCCCTCCCTCTGCAAGAGCCTCTTTGGCCTCCCCTGACCCCATCCAGGCCTGGTATCCACCTGAGCTACAGTGATGCCTGAGGTGCAGCTCAGCCTCCCCAGCTGAAGTCCACCCACACTGCTGCAAGGGATCTTGGTATCTCCTCCACCTGGGAGTTGGGACCTGAGGCCATGGAAGGGGCCAGAGGACTCTTTGTCTCCTGCACGGAGCAGCACCTGTGCCCATGCCCATCCACAAAGCAGCACTGACAGCAGGTGGGGAAGGGTCTGTGTCATGAACCCACCCAGACAGAGGTGGGATGAGGAAGAAGAAGTGCACAGCATCCTAGAAGCCCAGGAAAATTTCACACAAAAGTCTTCCCTGGGTACCTCATCTGCAAGAGGCACTGCAGGGTAAAGCAAAGCCCATCCATGCCATCCCCCAACAGCCCCCAGCCAGCCAACCCCAATGATGCTTAAAATGCAGATGCAGGAAGAAGGATGCAAGCAGATGCAGGAGGCATGACAGAGAGAAATTAAGACTGAGATGAGTTGTAACAGAACAGACACCTCAGATGGGATCAATGTCTACTTTAATGCAGAATTTTTCTGCCTCACAAACACCTCATTGTTTCAGACAAGCACCAGGTTTTGATGGCGGGATCGTTCAGCAAGGCTCATGGCAAGCAGCTGGACACAGTCACCGCTCCTGGGTTCCATTTGTGGAGAGCTCTGTAAAATGCTTTTACAGTTTCGAACAAAAAGCCCCATTTTCCTCTAACTGAGGGATTCCTGGTGATATTAACACTCCCTTATCACTGCTGTCACTGCAGAAGCACATGCACCTCATAATCTGCAGCTTGCCAGGGAGAGAACAAACTGTCTTCCCACACTTCATTTTGGAGAAGTGCCTTCTAACACCATCTACACATGCATTAAATAGGTGGAGAGAGATGCCAACGTACAGAACAGATATGGCATTAAACTCCAGCAGAGAGGGGGGTGCTGGGCTCAGTTACAAGTGGGCGTGTGAAAGCCAAGCAACGTACCTAAATAATATTCCACTGTCCCTGGTTTTCTACCCATCCCTTTTCTGGTTTCTCTCAGCGACCATGGGAAAAAGCTTCAGGCCACCCAGCATGCAAATGAAGCACATGAGGGCAGCAAGAGGGATCTTATCCAAGCTGGATGCTCTTCTGAAAGTAGGTATGAACCAAGCTTCTGTTTTTTTCCAAGATGCTTGGAAAAAACACAATCTGGCTCAGGCCTTTGCTCTGCAACTCAACTCAAACCTCAGCTGGTACAGGCTGGAAATGTTTGGTTTGCTCTTGCTTAGAAAGACACATCCAACAGCCTCTCACTGCTGAAGCTTTGTTTTCATCTCAAATAGCAAGGTGCAATGAGAAAAGCCTTTGTTCTGACACTGGTTTTGGTTCAAGCAGAGCCAGGAAGCACATGAAATCTCAGGGGAAGGGAGATCTTTCAAAGTTTTCCAACCTAATCTTCAAACCAAAGGTCTGTGCAGTATGTCTAGATGAGCTGCCTGAGTGGCTCGAAACTCGTAAACCTCTGGAGACTCATCACCATCTCTCCCAGAGCCTCTCCTAATCATCTGTGAGACGCAGCACTGAAGACCAGTTCCTGACTGAGGGCTGAGGCATAGCTCCACCAGCTCCATTTCAGTCACACCAGAAGGCCTCTTCATAGTCATTAAGGCTTCCAAAATACCACAGAAATATCAGGAGGTCAAAGGAGGTTCTCCTCCCCCTCTATTCTGCCCTGGTGAGGCCACATCTGGAACACTGTCCAGTTCTGGGCTCCCCAGTTCATGAAGGACAAGGAACTACTGGAGAGAGTCCAGCACAGGCCACAGAGGTGATGAGGGGACTGGAGCATCTGCCCCGTGAGGAAAGGCTGGGGCTGTTCAGCCTGGAGAAGAGGAGGCTGAGGGGGGATCTCATCAATGTTTATAAATATCTACAGGCAGGGTGGGACCAGACTCTTTTCTGCAGTGTCCAATGACAGGACATGGGGCAACGGGCACAAGCTGGAGCACAGGAGGTTCAAGTCTAGGGACAGCTCTCACTAGATCAGGTTCCTCAGAGTCCCATGCAACCTGCCCTTGAACACTTCCAGGGATGCAAGTTCTTCTAGTAACACTTGGGAGACAAGACTGTAAACGATCCTAAGTGCCCCAGTACACCCCAGTTCTACTCCCTTCCCACTTCTCCTGCCAAGAGCTGCTCAGCTGCTCACTTCACAGATTGTCCCAAGTGACCTCAGCATCCAAACTGAGTTGCAAAAACCTGCCAGAAATGCAGACCAGTGCTTGGAGGCTGTCGCTCCACTGCTGTCTCACCTGCTCCCTGCTCCTCACTGCCAGTGTTTGACAGTGCAAAGTGAACAGAAATGCTCTTTAAAGAAAAGAAAAATCTTACACTGCACAGAATTTCCCAGTCCAGCTCAGCTCATTAATTCCTAAAGTGAGAAGGATTTGCATTTTCCTTGTGAAAAGTGGTTTGTGGTGGGAGAACCATCTACTGGGCATCAGCTGAGCCCACAGGAGCCCTGGGCATGACCTGTTTGCCCTGTGAGGTTGAGGAGCTTGCACCCTGCCTTGGCACATCTCACTGGGAATACGGATCTCCAAGTCCTTTGGGCAAAGACATGAACAATCTTCAAAAAAATCCCTAAAAAAAACACCCTAGGGAAAGGCAAAAGCCTTAGAAGGGGCTGAGTGGGCCAGGACACCTAGTGTCCCAGGGGAGGAGGGATGATATGGGACCTGGGGAGCCTGCTCCATCTGCAATTCCTCCATAGGAATGAAAAAAAACCAAACAAACCAGGAGAAAGAAAATTACTAAGAGTGTAGGACACAGAAACACAACTGTTTCTAAACAGGATGCTTTTAAAGCCTTCCAGGAGGCATGTGCTGGCTCTTTAATCCCCATCAGTTCATTTATACCTAGTAACTTTTTACTGCTACCCTATAACAGCAGGCACTATAGGGACAGAAAATGGTGGTGGGAGAAACTCAGGAAGTTGGAGATTTCAGGGAGATGGAGTAGATGAGTTACCTAGGTCCTTTCTGTCACCAGCCTTTCCTAGAGTTCAACTTTGAGCAAAAAACTCATATGCATGAATCCTTTTCCAAGCTTGTGCAACTCCTCCAGACAACAAAACTGGCAGGGAATGTGGCTGCAGGAGCTCACTGGAGATCTCACCTCCCTGCTGCTTCCAGGCAGGCCAGAAATGGCAACTGACGAGCTGGTCTAGTCCATGGTGAAACCTTGGAGACCTTCCTCAGCTGCCCAAAGGTTTGCCAGTACTTGGCTTTGCAGATGAGTGTCTCTGGGGGCTCAGAAGGGGTTTCATGTAATCTGCTGCCCACCAAGGCCATGTCCTAGGCCCCAGATCTCTGGTTTACAGCCTCTGCTCTGCTCTTCTGCTCCAGGAATTTTGTATAATAACAGAGCCAGAGTCAAGCTCAGCCAAACCTCTGGCACAACCAAAGAATAAGGAGGGTTGCAAATGCTCCACACACACACAGATCAGGAAACAAATTCCTCTAAAAAGTGTATTTTGTCTCCATTTTACTCCAGAAAAAGAAAAAGGCTGTCAATTGGATGAGCCCGAGGTGGAGTCCTGCTCTCGGCTCAGCGGCCCTGATGGGGTGAAGAACTCCTCCACCAAGGGCACAATGCACCAGGGGGACATGGAGGAGGAAAAGTCCCCTGTGAAATACAATTCTTTTTGCCTTTTGTTTGAGTAATTGGTGTGATGAGGTTTGGTAAGAGTGCAAGCAGAAGTCAGTCAGGAGGCTAACAGTAGCTTATTATTGGGAAGCAGGTACCACATGTCCTAGAGGTGACAAGCCCTCTCAGCCCACTGAAGGACCATATAGAGAATAGCCCTGGCAAAGATGGGTCAAATTCAAATTAGTTGCAATCTCCAAAATGTCTATTTAATTTACCTAAATGCAGCAATGCTCAATCTGCCTAGCCCCAATTCTGCACCTCACGAGGAAGAGCTGCGGGTAAGGATCAGCGCTGAGGCTTCATCCTGGAGAAAGGACAACTGGGGTACTAAACCCCCAGGATGCTGAGAAAGTGGGAATGGTCTTTGGGCACAGAAAGAAACACCACCTTACTGTAGAAAAAACAGGAGTGTGTGAGAAGGGTGCATAGAAAAAAGCAGAGGATGGAGAAAGAAAAAGAGATGGGATAAAGTTGGAAAAGGAATGAAAGACAAAGAAGGGGAAAAAATCAGAGCAGATGTGAACAGAAAAGAAACTGTGAGACAGGCTGAGTCCCTTTCAGGGAGCAGCTTCTCCCCCAAAGCCCAGCAGTACTGCTCAGTCCCCCTTGCAGAGAAGCAGGAATGCTTTTTCCCACTAGCACCATTTTGTTCTTGCTCTGGTTTTTCCTCGCCTGCTTTGTTCTTGCTCCTTACAAGCTCTTGCTGAGGATAAGCATTAATTCTTTCCAGGTGCTCATGTCTCGCCATCCTGCCGTTCCCAGCAGCTCCTGCTCAGCTTTCTCTAGGCAGACTCTGCTCCACGTCCCTGTGGGGCAACACCTCAGGAGCCCTGAAAATGAGCAGTCATTCCCAACCCTGGAAAAATCAGATCTACTTATTGCTTTGGGTTGCAGCACTCAGCTTTACTGCCATTGCTTTCCCATGGAAAGGTGTGTGTTCAGAAAGAGCACTCTTCCCAAAGGCAAAACTCCCAGTGGGCTGCAAAACCTGCTGGAGATCTTGGGAGATCAGTCCTCAGCTCCCCACTTCAGGTGAACACACTCTCGTGGGAGCTTTGCAGTTTCTGGACAAAGCTTAGAAGAAGCAGAGAAGTGCTACCAGGCTAGGAAATAACCTTGATTTTGGCTAAAAGCTTTAGCATCTCAGTGAAAGTTTTTTGAGGAGAGGACTAGTTGCTCAGGTTGTGGGCAAACGGGTTCACATGGCTAATAAAAGAAGCCCAGATGGAATCACAATAGATGTCCATGATACAAAATCCATGGAGCCAGCAGCTAGGGGACACACAGACCCTCTTTCCACCAACCCAAAACGGCTCAGAAGAACCCACTGGTGTAAATGACAGGTCAGAGAAGGCTGCCTAGAGCTCTACAGAGCCTCCAACCATTAGCATATCGGAACAGTTGGAAAGGAAGCACAATAAAAAGACCACTTAAACAACTCATCGGCTGAACAGCTGACAAAGCCAGGCAAGAGGTCTGCCAGCAAGTTGGGGTCTTAATGTGTTTGCAATTCATCAGCCTCCTGCGTAGCTCCTAGCAAGCCGGCAAGGCCAGGATCCAAAGGTGAAGTATCTGCATCTGCTCCCATCATGTCTGCTGCTTAGTGCAAACATTTATGCTTCTCAGCATCTAAAATAAATAGGCTCATGTTCCAGGGAAGCCTGTCAGTGCAACGGCAGGTATGCTTGATGATGTGTGAGCCTGACTCCCAGTGCACAGGTCCAGGGAAAAAAAAAATACTGTGAAGATGGAGCCTCTTGGCATCTCCTCTGGCGTCCGATGGAGAGAGGCAGCCCTGGACCCCCACAGCCTGACAGATTTCAGCTGCCACTCCTGAGCAAGAGTTTTTGCCACTTCTAGGGGACTGCAACAAAGAGTCACATTGGAGAGGAGCACACAAACGCCCCACCCAGATGCTTCAACAATGACTGCTGGACTGAAATGATTTCCAATAGCCCCACTTAGCTCTTGAGGACACTTTCAAAATGCATGTGTGATGCTCCAGCCATGGGCTGCTCCTCAGTGGCATCCAGGAGGAGTACCCTGCCTGGGGAGGGCAGAGTGACTGCTGTCCCTGACCCCCAGCCCCCAGCTCCATGCTGGCATAGCCCCTGCACCTTTCCCCAGCCTCCCAGCCAGCCGCCCAATTCCCGACTGAACAGGCTTAGCAGGGTGAAACCATTTATTAATTAATTTTACATCAACAACCGCAGCACTTTCTGCGATCAGGCAACAGCGTTGCATATTAGTGAGTTGTAACGATGATGTTGGTGCAGGCTCGTGCCTGGGAACAATGGCAGTAATTACAGAGCCTGCTATTGTTGTTTTAGCTGTTGTCTGTGCTGAAACTCCCAATCCCCAGACTCCTCAGCAGGGGATGCTGGTGGTATCAGCACAGTTACCTGCAGGAACACCTCCAGACACCCTTTGGCCGAGTGCTCCCAGCCAGCTCAGCCCTCCAGGTGGGCTGGTTGCTCCAGGCCATGGACCTTTCAAGGGCTTTTCCCTCTGGAAACACTGTCCCATCCCTCTTGCACTTACTAAATCACAGTCACAGAATGGTTTAGGTTGGAAGCGACCTTCAAGATAATTTAGCCCAAACTCCCTACCATGGGCAGGGACACCTCCCACTAGATCAGGTTGCTCCAAATGGAAGACATGGTTTTGAAAGCCCCAGGCAGGAAACAAGGTCGTGCAGGGAGGGAGATGGGGTAACTGTCCCTAGTCTGGGGGGTAGGTTGTGACCAGATCTGGAAACAAGTGGCAGGAGCAGGACACCATCAGACACCATTTTGTGGACGTTAAGTGTGCAAAGGAGAGTCTGGTGCAAGGACCAGGGAAACACTGGGGACAGGTGAATCCTCAGGGAAAGTGCTGGGAACTGCATCCCCCAGGCACTGCATGAGCCCAGCCACAGCCAACACCAGCAGCCACCCTGCCATGCTGAAACCCCCAAAGCCCTGAGCCTGTGGGACACAAGGTGAGCAAGGAAATCCCACCTGTACAGCCTTGGCTGTCAATTATCTGTGCCTAACAAAGGCATCCCACGAGCACAAGAGGAGCAGGAGGCAATGGGAGGTGTCGAGGAGTGTGGGGGCTGCCCACATCCCAGCCCCGAGCACCACACCAGCAGCCAGCATCTCCTCCAGGACTTCTTCCTCCCACAATGGGAGGTGCAAATGACAGGCTCCCAGCTTCTCTCCACCCAGAGTTTTTCCTCTAGCTGCTGCCTCCCGTTTCCCAGGGCTTCAAAAGAAGAGGTGAAGATAAGAGACCAGGGAAGCAGAAACACATAGGACAATCCTGAGGAAATAAGGTTACTGGAAGCAGTGAGATAGGCTTCCTTCACAAGCCTGTTTTCTATTTCCTCCCCCTCCTCTTGAAATTATCACTGAGATTTTTTTTTCCTCCTGTTCACTGCCCAATATTTAATTGAAAACGCAGATCTGTAGCCCAGAGAGGTGTTATTTTCAGCACACGAAATAGAGATATCTCCTAGCAGCTGTCAATCCCGATGACCTTAGCTTCTGTGCAGACTGCAAGGGCCTTTTTTTTTCCCCCTCTCTCTTTTCTTCTTCTTTTTTTTTTTTTTTTTTTTTATTTTCCACTTTCTTTTTTCCTCCAGCCGAGTTACTGTTTCATTGCTCTCCGCTGGGACTCTGACAAGAGCCGAGTTCCTGGCAGATGACACAGAATAATTGAGATGTCCTTCTGCTGCCCTTCAGCCCCTGGCAGCGCTGGCCTCCCTTCAGGTGACCAGGGCCCACAACGGTTTCGTGGCACACACGTGCTCTGCACCTGCCTAGACCACTGCAGCACACACAGTGAGGGACACCCCTTTCCCAAGGGGGTGAAAAACAAAGGTGTAGGGGGGGAAATCCCCCCCCCCCCAAGCATGGAACAGGCAGGCAATCCTCTACCAGAGCCACCCATGCTCGGAGGAGCACAGGCAGGGCAGCATGGGACAGTGCCAGGCACAAGTCTGGCCATATGCCTGTTAACGTATGGATGGCTGCAGCCGTGTTTTGTCACCGTGAGCACAAGCAGGGAGATGCAATCCCACTGGAAGAAGCACAAAGACTTCGTTGGGGCGGATGCTGGAAAGGGATGGAGGCAGGGAAGAGGGGTGGAGCCGCAGGGATGCTCCATCCCCGTGGGGGCACCCACCGGCCCCTCCCAGTGGGTGGGAGGTGCATCCTGCTTCCCAGTTACACCTTGCCTGGCTTTCCAAGGCTGGAGCCCCACGTGCTGCTGAGATAGACACACAGCAGCCTCCCTGCACTCTCTCCAGGTAGGATCAACTCCTGGGCACTCCTGATGTCCAAAGTTACATCAGACCAAACATGGAGCAATCTTTTTTTTTTTTTTTTTTTTTTTTTTTTGAGCAGATGTCTTTTGAGGAGCAGCTGAGGGAGCTGGGGCTGTTCAGCCTGGAGAAGAGGAGGCTGAGGGGAGACCTTATCAACAGAGACTCTCTACAACTGCCTGAAAAGAGATTGGAGCCAGGGGGGGTCTGCCTGTTCAACAAAGTTACTTACAAGTGATAGGACAAGAGGTAATGGTCTCAAGTTGTGCCAGGGGAGGTTTAGACAGGATGTTAGGAAGAATTTCTTCCCCAAAAGGGTTGTCAGGCATTGGAACAGGCTGCCCAGGGCAGTGGTGGAGTCACCATCCCTGGAGGGATTTAAGAGTCATATAGACATAGTACTGAGGGATATGGTTTGCTAAGGACTTGTCAGTGTCAGGTTAATGGTTGGACTCGATGATCTTGAAGGTCTTTTCCAACCAAGGGAATTCTGTGACACTGTGATTCTCCTGTGGCCACTGTAGAGGGATCTTGCAGAAACATTGCATCAGTCTGACATTTCCCTCTGCAGAAAAGGAGTCCAAAGTGCAGTTTCCTTTCTGCATGAGCCGGGCCCATTAGGGCTACATCGACCGGGTGCTTTGACACGAAGGAAGGAAGAGGAGATAAAAGAGCTGGTTTAGATTATGGG
Source organism: Hemiprocne comata (assembly GCA_020745705.1). Lineage (NCBI taxonomy): Eukaryota > Metazoa > Chordata > Aves > Apodiformes > Apodidae > Hemiprocne > Hemiprocne comata. The sequence goes on along the minus strand of CM036597.1, from coordinate 20,374,311 downwards.
AACATTTAAAAGAGATGGTGATATAAGCAAAGAGGGTTGTTGGTTGTTGTTATCGCTGTGCCCAGAGATAAGCCATGAGTGGGGACAGGCCTTCAAAACAAATGCAATGAGAGACAGACCCCGTCACCAAGAAGTTTATAGTGTGAATAAACACAGTGGGCAAGGGTTGAAGGAACAGAGATAAGGCAGGATGGAGAGCAGGGAGCAGTGATGGTGCTTTCCCCCTGGGATGGGCTCTACCCTGGGATTTTTCCCAGCAAAGAGAGGAAAGGGAGGAAGGGCTTGCTGCCACCAGCCCAACTGCTTCATCCAGCCCAGAGAAGAACCACTTACTTGGTTGTCTCTTTAAATCTCAACTCAAGTTCAGGCAGATTTCGCAGTGTCCACCAAAATAAAAACAAATTCATTTCAGAAAATGGGATGACTAAAGGTTTTGACTTTTCCAGGGTTTTTTCCCCCCCCTTAATTTTTTTCCCAGTCTACTCTATTCATCCAGTTTGGCAGTAAATCACCAATAGTTTTGATTGTCCCCAAAACAGTATTTCTGGTAAATAAACTATTGTCCACCCTTTTCTCCCCGGTGTTAGCTATGCCAGCTTCCATTGTGCTGACAATTGATTCCAGGTGGGTTTCTCTTTTTTATTTTTTTGCCCCCAGCATATGAAAATGCCTGTACAAAATAAATTTTGGTGACTGGAGGGAAGAAACCACCTCTCAGAAACAGGCTGGACAGCCAGAGCCAAGCACGCTCCCAGGCGTGCTGAAGAGGAGGACAGATATATGGGCACCTTCCTAAATTCATTAGCTCCAAAATAAACTGCTAGAGATTGACAAGTCCTGCTCGTAACTGCTAAAATTGTCTCCCTTAAGCTGGAGGCTGAAGTACAATGGAAAGACACGTCCAGAAATCCCCAAGTGCCTAATCCTGGGGCTGGAAGTGGGAGCAGAAATCCACAGTGGGGCTGCCCCGACTCAGGAACAGTTACAATTAATTTTAAAAGCAGTATCACTTAATAACTCCCTAATTGCAAATGCAGGTGCTGTACCTATGTTGAGCTGAAAAACCTGAGGCAGGAGAAGCATTTTGGCTGGTCAAGTTAATGGCTCGGGCTCTGAACAAGGAACTTTTAATTCCTCTTGCACACTGGATCTGGCCTTGAGATATTTTAAAGAATATTTGTAATGGTTTGAAGGCATTACAAGGTGCTGTAAGTGAAAGTGGGAATTATCTTAATTTTGGCTAGAGACCTTAGAAATACAATGAAAAGCTTAGGAGAGACTCATATGTGGAGCTGTCTATAAAAAAGTCCAGAATTGAATCAACAGAGGTTAAATATAATGGTTATAACTGAGCAAAGATAGTTCAATTGTCCATTCAGAGGGAAATGTCAACTCCACAATGGAAATATCTACAGAAATTTAGAGCAAAGAACTATTTGGCAAAATGTATTCCAACTCAATCGATGGTCAATGATTGAGATAATTGCTGCAAAATGGTATTGTCTGGCATTGAAAAAAAGAGACCTGCGAGACATCTGCGCTGCTGGCAACACTGAGTTCCAACCTACCCTCGTTAAATAGCAAGAGTAAAGAGAGTTAGACTTTAACAGGGGATCATCTTGTCCACTTTAGGGAGACATTATCCAGGCAAAGAGTTTTTCTAAAAGAAGAAAAACTATTCCTGCTGTGTTGGGCTGAGAACATTCTTCCTGCACATGCTGTCTCCTCAGCCCTACCAACCAATGGCAGGCAAGGGTGACCCGGGGCTGGCCAGGAGCTGCCGCTCCAGCTCATCCTCACACCTCGTACAGACCATTTTGTGCTAAAACCTTTCCATTATTTCCCAAAGAGGAAAAGAAATCTCCGGGAACATCACCTTTGAGAGAAAATACCCCCTTCTCAGTCCCATGAACCCAGCAGGTTCCCAGAGCTCCCAGCAGCTTGGCCCAGGGACCCCTACTCAACAAACCCCCAAAAAGGTTTTGCAGCTGGGGGGTGTTTTGCCCTGTGGGATACACCCCCAGGGCTCCTCTCAGACCCCAGCAGACCAAAAGAGTGAGGCTGAATGAAGGCAAAGCTTCAGGACAGAGCACATGCTCCAGGGGCTGATGTCTGCCAGGAAATACCTATTTTAACTGCCCTGGGAGTCTTGCCTGTCCTTCTGTTCAGTTTCTTCTCCTGCCCCACTGCAGGAACAGGATGGGAAGAGCTCAGGTCCTGTGACTGCAAGATGACCACAACCCTGCTGCCTCGTAGTACCTGACTGCACTTCTTCTGTGTGAGATCCCACCTTCATCAACCCCTCCATAAGGCTCTGCCATTGCTAATCCCCATTGCCACTCAGCTAAACATCCCCAAAGTGTCCCAAAGCTTTCCAATAACCAGTCACAGAAAGAGATTAAGCCTCTTCAGGAATAGAGGAATGGAGGGAGAGGCCTAACCCACTTCTGATGTTCCCACACTGGCCTGTCCCTGCAGCAAGAAAAGGCAATTACCCTGACATGACATTTACACTGAATTTTCTGGCTCATGAGCAGAAAATCGGGTATCGCCAAGAGCATGACCCATCCTGTTGCATCCAGGCAGGGACTCTCACTGAGTGGGACCTGTTGGGATGGAGCCAGGGCTCCATCCGTGCAAGGAAGGGAATGGTCAGATTTCCCCCCTTCTTTAGAGGGAAATGGTGACAGCCCTCCGTGGGTGCAGGCACTATGGAGCTCCTCTCTCAGAACACATTAGCTGGATGGCCAAGCTTTCTAGACCTAAGCACAGGCACCTGGAGGCATGTGGGGACCCACTGTAACCCCAGCATTATCCTCCGTGCCTGCAGGCTGCTGGGCTCACAGGAGGGGACACCGGGAACGCCCTCCACCCCCTCATGCTGAGCCTTTATCGGCACTTAATTAAAACTTGACAAGAAGATTAACACACAGAGGGCAGTTTTAATTAACTTAATATCGCGTGCAATTTTCCAATTCGTCGCAGTGTACCAGACACCTGCAGGTCTTAATACAAAACCAAACAAAAAAAATGGGAGCAGGGGAAGGGGGAGAGAGCAAGGGAAGATGTCTCAGCCAGCAGGAGAGCAGATTTAAACTCTCTGCTGCTGCCTCTGCTCACCCTGGGCTGCCTCCAAGTGTTTGCAGATGCAAAGAGCCCCTGTTCCCCACTGGGCCCATTCCAGCCAACCTTGGGATGTTTGCTTTCCAAAACGCATTTATTTGTTTGATTTTAATTTATTGATTTCAAGTGACATTCCTGGGGATTCACAAACCAAAAGTGAGCTCTTTATTCTGCTGTCTAGGCCATCAAACGGCTGTTGGAAAAGGCCAGGAGGATGGCGAGGAGAAGGGTCCCAATGGCCATGGGGACACACATTGTCCATCTGTCTCACAGTGCCACTCAGGGATGGAGAAAGGGAAGGCAGCATTAAAATGTTGTAGCCCCACTCCTTCTGGCTATCCCAGAGCAAATAGCCTGGAACTGGATTCTTCTCCCCAGGAGAACAGGCACATCTGGGAGGAAAAAAGGATGAGCCCAGCACTGACATGAGGCAGGCAAAGGGAAGGCAAAGAGAAAAGGCAGCATGGAAATCCTGCCCTTCTCTCACTGCTTGCAGACCGGTTAATTGTCTTGCAATTATGGCCCCCCAAATCAGGGCTTGGTCTGATCCAAAAGCAAGGCAGGACCCACTCCCAGCTGCAAGGGGTTGGGCTGGCAGAGCACGCCTGCACAGGAGAAACTCAGGAACCTCTGGATTGCTGGACACCCTGCAGATGTCTCTGAACAGAGGCTTGGGGACATGCTGCACACAAACTCAGAGCAAAGCTAACCTGGATTAATGGCACAAATTACCACACTGAACCTTCAACTAGTTCTCTGTCAGAAACAGTTTGCTGCACACCAGCAAAAAAAAAACAGTGTTATTGTTAACTTTCTCCTTCCATTGTTTCTTGTGTGTCACCTCATGCCTCTCCCCCTACCAATTTCCTGACAACCTTGGGAGGAACAATGCTCTGACAGAGTATTTTTTCCTCTAGAGATGTACAGCCTGTGCAGCGAGGAGGAACTAGGGTGCCCTGCTCCAGCCCCAGCCCTCAGCACAGCTCTGAACCCTTCACAGCACTGAATGGCTCTGCCAGCCTGGGCAGCTCTGCTCATTTCAGGGGCAGAGCAAGGTTTGTTAGTTTTTCTTCCATTTCTTTGGAGTGTGTTCATTATTAGATGAGGGCAAGGAAATCCATCTCCAGTGGGAATAATCTCACAGCCCTGCTGTACAGCTATGCAGCTGATGAAGGCACAAACGCAGTGCTCCAAAGACAGGTGCCTGCTGGTTATGGTCTTTTGAGGTTTCTTGTCTTTGTCTGCCATGTAGTTCTTGATGCTCTGAATTTAGTTAGATGTAATTCAATAAACTGTTGTATTCTAGTTTTTCAGGGAGAGTTTTGTTTGGGTTAGACTGGGGAAAGAAGAGATGTCCTTCTAGCACCTTCATAAAACATGATTCTCCTGATCTTCTTCTGAATCAAATAAAGCCCAGAGTCAGACGGGTGCCATGAAACACACAGAAAACAATAGAGAAAGTGGTATCATCAAATGTCCCCATCTGATGGAAGCTGCAGTAAGAAGAAAGGAAGTGGTGATGCCTCCTGCAGCAAGCCCAGGTGGTCTAAGATGCTCCTGGCAGGTAAGATGCGTGACAGTCTGGGAGGGCATGGAGCCTGGAGCCTCACCCATAGTCCGTGTGCTTCCCAGGGGGAGCTCTGCTTGCTGGGCTCACCATGCAAGCTCAGACAGCCCATAAACGTGGACAAGGTGTTCACAGCCTGACTCTTACCTGTGCTGCCTGCACAAGGGAACTGCAATCAAGTCCAGGTGGCCTGGCAAACACTTAGGGATAACAAATACTTGGGCAGAGACCAGTCAGGGGTGTGTGAGAGCTTTGCAAATGAAAGCCATGCTATTAGCAAAGCAAGTGTGAAGCACACAGCATTAGGCTAGGACTGTCCCCTGGCCCTGGCAAAGGTGGGTACTTCTCCCTCCAAAGCAGAAGCTCAAATGGCCAGGCCTGCCCTTCCCACCTCAGGACTCAACCTGAGCACTTTCCAGCAAAGTCTTCAGTGCCACACACCACAGAGCTGGCTGAAAGCTGGGCAATAGTAAGAGAGGGAGCATTAATTTCTAACAAACCCTTGGGTCCATCTAGAAACATACTTTCAGTTGTTCGAGACAACTGTGTCTACCTAGTCCTAGGGAAGTGCAGAGCCCTCTCCAGTTCTTCACATCAAAACCACATTTGGGTCTTGCCCTTGCCAACAACAGTGCCTTTAAAAGGTTACAAGTGTTTGTGTGTGGCCAAGGAGTTCCCCAAACTGTGTCTAGCCCAGCTTTTACTGGCAAACCCTGCCCTGGTTCTGAGGGGATGGCATGGGGGTACAAGGTTACAAAAAATCACCATCTGATGCTGGGTTTCAGGGCACAAACCATTCCTTTTCACACATCCTCCATTTGAATGCCTACTGGCATAAGGCTGTGACTGACACCACCTCTCATCACCCCTACGCCATGTCCCACATCCTTCCATTTCCAAAGAGGGTACCTCTGGGAACCTCCCATCCCCAGCCCATTCCCACAAAGAACAGAAGGATGGGAGGCCATGGGAGATGGACAAACATTTAAAATGCTTAACGGACAGAAACAGGCCATCCTGAGTGGGGGTCTCAACCTCTTGTAATATTTCAGAGGGAAAAAGAGACACAGGCCCTCCTCCCCCACCTTGTTCCAATATGGTGTAGGGTTTAAAGAAGGCTCCCCATAGTGAGGATCTTCAAAGCCTCGCCAGCCCCTCCCACCGAGTGTCCTCCTGGTTCAGTTCCACCCTCCACATTTAAGTGCCTTTCATCCTTCCTCTTCTTCGTCCTCATCGTTATTAGGATCCCTTCCCCCACTCCCGCCCACTCCCACCCTTGCTGGAGACTGCCTTTGGTCAGGAGCCCAATGGGAACCAGCTGTCAGGCGTAGCTGGGATATCCTGGAGAAAACAGCTTGAAAATGCCTCCCCCTCGCTTCCCCCTCCATGGCAAAGGAAAAAAATCCTGCCGCAGAATGGCCCTGCAGATGGAAAAGGCATCCTGCAGGCCACCCTCCTCCTGACCTGCGTGGGTCCACTTGCTGGCTTGAGACCAGGAGGTCCTGGGTCCTGACTCCCTTTGGAACCATGAACCCATCCTGTTTGTCCTTCTCTTGCCAGCGGGACCCTCCTGACCCACACAGAAAGAGCCCAGGGCCCTTGCGCCAGAGGATTTTGTATTAATCCTCCTTTGTCGACTTCTCCAGTCCACCTCGCTCCAGCATTGTTCTTCAAAGATGTTCCTGCCCTTCCCGGCCTGGGGGTTGTTGTTGTTTAAACAGCAGCAGCAGCCACACAAGCTGCTCGCTGTCCTGTCTTTACAGGGTGGTCTGTAATTGCTTCCTGTCCTCTCCAGCAACTGGCTTCATTTGTTTGAATTTCTGCCTAATCTCAGAACCGGGGGAGTTTGGAATGAGAGATCCTTAGTCCATGCTCATGGGTGTCTCCCCACGCTGGGCCAAGCTTAGGCACTTTTGGAGATCCAGCATGGTAGAATCCCAGTCCCTCAGCCAGAAAAAAAGCTTGAGCTTAGAATAACCCAGGCAAGCCAAAGCCTGGTCTGGGTGAAGCTGGAGTCCTTGGTTTAGAGGTGCTGTGAGACCAAGGCTTTCTGTGGTCCTTGGACGCAAGAACTGGAGCCCAGGTGTGCGCCGGCAGGAGCAGGACTGGAAAAAGAAATGGGGGGATGGGGAGAAATGAAATGTTATTTCTCAGGCTTCAGAGCTTCGCTGTTCTTGGTCGTATTATGGTTATGGGCTGTGCTTGGGGTGGATTTTATCCAAGCCAGTTCGCACACATCCCGCTGATTTCCCAGCGTGCTGATTCTGTGCCTCCGCGCTGGCCTCTGAGCTCCCATTATCCTGAAGCAGGAAAAGGGGATGCTGGGGGCCAGCCATGAGCAGAGCCGAGCTGCTCAACAGGCTTCATACCAAACACTGGAACTTTCTTTTTCCCTCCTCTTTCCATAAAATGAACTTTGGCTTTTTGTTGAAATGGGAAGTGCTGTGGATAATGTCCACTTTCAACAGCATTTTCCACATCGATAAACTAAAAACTTTAAAGAAAAAATGTCCCAGACAGTGTTTCCAGAAATAAGAAACATCTTCCAGCATAAACCTTTCTGGCCTGTCTGGAGCAGGACACCAGCCAGGCTTTGTTCTTGAGGTCTGGTGTGTGCCAAATGACAGAGACAAAAGCAACAAGGTGTGTGGTGCAGCTTCATCTGCCTTCCAACCCACCCACTGCAGGACGTCCCCAGGCTCTGCCTCTGCTCCCAGGTTTGTGTCAGCTGGCCTCCTACATCATTATTCCATGGCAGAAGTATGGGAGAGGCATCCTCCTAAATCCCACTAAATCCTCCATTTAGTGCCCTGAGTTACAGGAGATTTTTTCCTTCAGAGATTAAAGGCAAATGAAGCCAAAGTGCGTATTTCAGACCTGGGGTAACGACGAAGAGCCAGTCAATTACAAATTATAAACCCAGTGAGAGAACACAATGGACACTGCCTGTATCTCCTTGGGATGGTGCTTCCAGCTAGGATTTGAAAGTGCATCTGCCACAGACCGGTCAGACTTGGACTAGAAGAGGATGCTGCAAGAAGGAGTAGAGGTGACCTGGTGGTCAGGAGTCCCAGGCTGCAATGGCAGTGAGGGATGGATGTAAAAAAGGGAGGATTTTATTGGGGGGTGAGATGAAGGGACCATGGCCATGCCCACAAGTGGGGATGTGTGAGTCCCCTGCCCATGCTCAGGCTGCCCGTGCTCACACCGTGTGCTGGCAGGTCCAGGAGGATGGCCCAGAGCCTTTCAGCAAACCTGCCCGCACAGGGGGATGATCAGCCAGGCCAACGATGGCAAGAGTGAATGGAAACTTTGGTTCCTTTTAATACCCCTCTTCATTAAAGGGCCACTGAAGTGGTGAGATGACACCACAGCACAGAATGGGCTGGGCTGGCTCCTTTTTGTGCTGCCTGCAGGGGGGCACCAGTCTGTACTGTGGGACTCCCGGGACAGAAAGCCTGGAGTTAAAGCAGTCACAAAAACAAAGACAGAACAAGCCCATTCCCGCCCCTCACCCCTCTAAATATTTTCCTGAATGGCTTTGCAAGCTGTTCCTGGTCCAGATGCATCTCACACACACATTTCACATCTATCCGCTGCCTGTTGGCCGTGTACATTACATCGCACGGCGCATATTGAAAATATATTGGCCTACTGTCTAATTTAAACTGCACTAATATTACGTGTTAGGTAATATTTTATATGGGGCCGCATATATTTTAAATTAATGTATGGACAATACAATATATGATGGCTTTTTAATGCCCCTTGTTGCACGTAGCCCCCATGGCAGATGCTGCTCAAAGTACTTCTAACAAATCCTGCAGGCGCTGGCTGCGTGGTGGGATGTGGATGGCCTTTCCTATGCTGGAGTGAGGAGCAATTTGCTGGGCCAGCCTGGCTGGGCTTTGTCTTGTGGGACAGGATCAGGCCTTTGAGGCACTTGTTTTTATGCCTTCCGGAGCAGGGGACTGCACAAGGCTCACTCACTAGTGCCATGTCTCTAGCACAGCCCAAGTCCCCCCTCTGCTTCCAGGTTTGAGATCACGCTCCAACAGCTCCAAAGCCCTGCAGGCTCTCTTCCTCATCTTGCCCTCCTGTGCCTCCAGCAGCTTAGACACCCTCCTCCAGACCTCCAGGTTTCTCAGTTCATGACATGCACTGACTAGAAAGGCTTTATGGAGGATCTTCCAAATGAAACACAACTTAAGAAGAAAGCAGGACTATCTGCTTGGGTGTCCTCATTGTGAGATCTTAGGTTTGTGCTGGTGGATGTACATGGCCCCAGCTCCCTCCTAACTCCCCTTCTGCTTAGTCTTCTGGTTCTGGCCCAAAGTATCACCAATATCAGTGATATCACCAGTATCCTCTTCCTCATATCCATCCCCTCTCTCCTTGCTTGATTACATGCAGCTCTTAATAGAGCTCTGGTCTCTTTTTCTGGCACTCTGTTGCTTCACTCGCAACCCAGACTGCCAAGAGCTATCTGTTCTCAAAGAGACAAGCTCCATGCTATGATAGGAAAAGAAGGGAGGAGCTCAGGTTGGAAGAGAGATCTCCAAGAGTAGAGTGCAGCTGGACCACAGGAGACAACAGAACTGACCATGAAAGCCCCTGCTGTCCTTGCACTGATCACCGAGGCATGCCTTCAGCACTGGTATCTGCAAAGCCAGACAGTGGGGTCTGAGGCACAGATACACATTTTCCCAGTGGAGCCCGGTGCTCAGTGCCAGACCCTTCACTCACAGAGATGTCCCACATCTACTGTGGAACCCTGGCCCTGATCAGGACAAGGCCTGAACAATGAGCTTCAGGGTCAAAGGAAGAGGAAGCACTATCCCTGGCTTCACAGAAGGAAAGAGCGTTCCCAGCTAATGGACAACAACCACGTTGCTTTTCTCTTAGAGATGGATGTGTGGCTGCCAGTGAGGTATCTGCAAAGGGCTGGTCTTGAAGACTTATCCCAAAGGGCTGCAGCCTTGCCAAGGCTTTGACGTTGGTGGTCAAGATAGGAAAATGGACTTTCTGACCCAACAAAGAGACATGATCTGATTGGCACCAGAAAGAGATGTGGGAGAGGAAAAACATACATGGTTCTGATTACCTGGCTTCAAAATCGTGGTAATAAACCCAAATTTAGGAAGCAATTAGAATGGAAGAAGAAGAGCAAGAAGAAAAGGGGAATAAGAGTCGCCTGGCAGGCTAGAGGCAGCCTTTCAAGGATCAGTATTTGGATAAAAGCCAACATATCAACTCTAATCTTTGGCTTTTTGTTGGACTTAACAAGGACTTTAAAATGAATCCAGTCGCAACTGACAGGCCCCATATGGATCCTGGTTTGAAACCTCCTTCTCAGTGCTGAATCAAATAGTCTGGGACTACAGAAAGCCAGTGAGAGACTTTAAAAGGGAAAAACAAAGGCAGAAGCACACACACACACGCACAGACACGTGTGCACACTTGTACACACAGACAGTGCATGAGGGCATCAGGCTCTGTATCAGTGCAGAGTTACTGCAGACAAGTGGCTTTGTGGCTCCACAGAGGGGCTGTCTGTGACCACGACAATACCACGATGATATTTCCCTTGATGCCACTCGACTGAGTCGTTTCCCAGACTCTCCATGAGTTCAATCACATACGCATTTGTAGATTGTCTTAATTTACTCCCTTTTATTTTAAACTTTGATTTTAAATGTATGGATATTTTCCCTCACGTATCAAAAAAAAAATATTAAAAAACATTCTTCCTTGATCTCTCTCTGAAGCTGGCACATCTCTCATCTCCCTAAGCTACACCACAATGTGAGAACAAAGGCATCTGACCTGTATCCATGGCAACTCTCAAATTCGACACCTTTGCCTTTTGTATGAAGTACCCCCTCCCTCCGTCTACACACACACATGCATATGTACACACGCTCTGGATCTCTGCCCACAGACACATACATAAATACACACATACATTTGTGTAACGGATGCTTACCTATTTAAAAGACATTGCTCATGACTCTTAGAGCTTGTGTTTGCCTCACATGCCAACTGAACTCATTCCATGGTGGGGTCTGCCTTTCAGGTGATGGCAGGGTTAACTTAAAATCCACTGACGGCCACAAGGTAGCACCTGGTTCAAGGAAGAACAGCTAGTGTTCAGAGTGTAGAGAAGTAGCAGTGTAATAATGGATTATTGGATAACATTTGGCATGCCAGGGCTAGAACAGCTGGCCTCTGCCTTTCGTGGCCACTACCAGTGATTCAAAGGGGCATCCACCTTTCAATCCATCAATCAGCTCAAGGGGAAAGACATCACATCCCTGCAAGGAAAAAAGCAACGACAACAAAAAATCTGGTCGTGCAAAAGGGATGTGCCAAGTGGCAGCACTGCTGGGTCACATTTTTAGCACCCCACTCTCGCTGTCATCAGGCATGCCCTGACTCCTGACTGCCTGCAGCCAACTCCCCTCTTTGCAGAGGACTTGCCCTCAGCCAGCAACCAGGCCCTTCTCCGAAGCATGGTGTCTGCCTTGGTGCTCTGCTAGCTTTGGAAGGATTTCAGTGCTCTGCAGCAGAAGCCAGACACCAACGGCTGTGGAGGATGGCACATGCAGAGCTGAGGCGGCGCTGGCAGCCAGGAGCCACGGCACGTGAGGTCCCCACAAAAGGCAGCAGCCCTCGGGTCTCACCAAGTTTGAAACTCAGCAGGATCCTGGAGCCACAGCCGCACACGCAGCCTAGTTTCACTGATCGGCTGATGGGCAACATCTTGACTTCTTCAAAGGCTGGTTCTCAAGAGCCTGTTAATTTGGGAAAGGCTGGCACCACCCAGCATGTTACACCCAAAGGCTGTCAATCCCTGAGCTCTTGGAAGATACCAAGAATCTGCACAATAACAATAGTTGGGTTTGTAGTGACTCTGTTTCCTTCTGAGAGGGAACACTTTAAAGCTGCCACGATGGCATCCCATAGTCCTCTCCCAGTCCCTAGCAATACCTTCCACCCCAGGGGTGAAAAAACTGGGTCTAAATCAGCCAGTTCTCCCCAGATACGTTACCACTATTGAAGCCTGGGGAAAAGGAAGGTCTTCTGAAAAGGAGGAGCTCAGCTCTGCTAAAGGCACTGACCGGAAGACCTCCCTGTGATCAGGCTGTGTCATGGCAATGGTCCTTGGACAGAGAGGGCACAGTCAACCCTTCCTCCTCCCTCCCTTTTAAACGCTTCCAGTTGTCAGTTTAGCAATATAAAAACAGCTGAATTGTGGTTATAGACAATGAATGATGCAACAGAATACCTCATGCAGACATAGAAGATTTGCTGCTCATTTCTCTTCAGCAGGAGGGCCGTATGCATGGGACCAGGTCCAAACTTATTGACGTCAGCAGAAAGACTCTCCTTTACTTCAATGGGCTTTCAGTGGGACCATTATTCCCTGCGAGAAGCCACTTACTGGGAAACCAAGGGAGGATCTAAATCTGTGTGGAACAAACATAATGCAGCCTTGGTCCTCGGCAGTACTGAGGCCCACGGAGACTGCATTTCCCAGCATGCTATACTCCATCTCTGGCCACCAACAGTAATGTGACATGCTGAAGTTCATCCACAAAAAGGGCTGATCCTGCTGCTCTTTCATCTAACCAGAAACAAAAATGTCTGAAATATGTAGCAGCACAGTCATGCTTTGCTTCACTGCTGGGCAAAGTTTTCACAGGAATGACCAAAACCACCATTACAGTGAAGGTGAAAGCAATGGCTGAAACAGCTGGGAGGCAGGATTCTTGTTTCTGCACCCTCTTGGGTTCTCACACCTCCCTAGAAAGCTTCTCCCCCCCAGCCAAGTGCCTTGCAGAAATGAAGACGCTCTGAGTTTGGACTAAAAATGGTGCCTGTGCCCCTCGAGTAACACTCCCCACTCTTTTTAATCTATTAATCTAGAAATTGTTGAGGACCATCTTACACACCCAGGCTCTCCTTTTGAGCTACCAGCTTCCATCGTGCTGGCTCTAGGCACCACTGAACTTTGCTGCAAGACGTAGTATATCAAAAGATGCTTGAGGCATTTGGGCCTGTAGTTCAAATTCCTTGGCCCCCTGAAATAAAACCTACAAGCTGTTTGACACATGGGGATGAAAGGGGAAGTGGAGAAGAGAATGCTAAATAAAAGGACCAGAGTACACCAGTTCTCCTCTTCAGCTGGGAAGATTTGGACACGCAAGCAGAAAAGAGAAGCTGTCTTCTCCCTGCCCTCTGCTCTATGACCCAGACTCCCTCACCCCACCAGCCTCCTCCTCTGTGGGGAGGAGGTTTGGAGCAAGAAGCATTCCAAACACCCCGCTGGTACCATGTTTATACAGCGTGTCCTCCTCGCCTAGCTGCTCAGAAACAGCCCTAAAACAAAAAAAAGGAAAGGGAAAAATAGAGAAGAAATTAACAGCTTGGACTTTTTGGCCAGAAAACAACATTTTTTTGTTTGTTTTTCTAGAAAGAAAAAAAAAAAGAAACCCTGCCAGAGATTCCCGAGTTTTCAGATTTGAAGGTGTATCTTGAACTTGAGACAGGGAACTGGATATTTGGTTCATTCCCTTTCCCTATATTAAAGGACTGATGTTTTTGGCGGGAATAATCCCTTATTTATCACTCCTCTGGGTGAGAAAAGGAGCAAGGTCCATACGTTTCAGTTTGAGTTCCAAAATCAAGGCTAAAACAATAGAGATGTTAATTTACAGACCTTGCAGTTCTGGTGAAAGGACTGAATTCTTCTCCTCTTGGCTGTTGTTTTCGTTTGTAATCATGATCCCTGGAGAGTGCTGCAAGAAGCTGCCCCACACTGAAGCAAAGCCATCTCCAAATGCAGCAATAGCCACAGCAAGGGCTGTTTCCTCAGGCACTTCAACAATCCGGGATAGCACATGGTTTGCTGCAGTCCCTTTTGGGTGCGAAAGAGCCGTGTCTTTCCAGGAAGTGTAAGAAACTAGTGCTATGCCAACAAAACCATGGACAAGATCCACATCTCCTGGAGTTAACCATTTTTAGGGACTCAGAAGGACTCTTCCTTAAAGAAAATCTCTTGGAGCACCATTAGTTCCTTTATCAGTCTCTTATGAGATTCTCCATTTCAGGACCTAGGAACACTCCAGACATAATAGATGTAGGTGCCACTTGTTGCTGTAGACAAGGGAGTCTAGAGCTTAAGAGGAACAGTCAATGCCAAATTCCCACACCACGCTGCCAAAAATACTTTGTGTGTGTCTCACTGATGGGAAATGTTGCTCTGTATTGTTTCCTCCAAAGATCTCCATTTTTTTGTTGCCAAATGCAGGAAGAAACACAGTATAGAGACCTGCATTTCCATCCCCGAGGTTGGAAAAGGGCCACTCTCCAGGAAACATAGCTTGGTTTTAACCACAAAACCATATGAAGACAACAAACACCATAAGAATGTATTCAAACACGCCTGGGACTAGGGGAAGCTGCTTCTGAAGTACCCAAGTGTCTGAGAAGAGATTTTGGCTGTCATAACCCTGACTGAGTTGTGGGTGGTAGGGCACCAGAGAGCTTTACAGCCCAAAAGCTATTGCTGTGTGTCCGTCCCTCCCTTGCCTTTCCCAGGCAGTGGACCATAGAGATGTTCCACTAATTTATCTGGTATCTTCTCTTTGCCGCTTTATTTGTATCTTGGTTCTCAGTCATGCACAAAAAGGGTTAATTAAGTGCATGGTGTGGAAATGCATGACACCGAGGGAGTACCTTCTGCCAGTCACTCTTTGAGGCACAGAAACAACTCACATGATGAACCACACTGGAAGTACAGGTCAGGGCTGTGCCTTCCCCTGTCGATACGTGGGTGTGAATTTCAGTGCCAATATGAATTATGTTGTTAAGCGAAGGGCTGATGGTGCCAGACGGAGACAGCCAGAGAGTGGGAAGATGTTAGGCAAGCTGCCTCCATCTGTCCCTATTAACGCTTTTCCGTCCCACCACACCCCTTTCCACACCTTATCTTCAGCATCCACAAATACCTGTTCACCTTTTCTTGGGTTGGAACAGCCCCTTTCCATTTTCTGTCTTGGCCATGCAACCAGCCCTGCAAAATGTCCTTTGTTACCTCCTGTTGTCCCTCACCTCCTGCCCAGTCTGCCCGCTAGAGCTTTGCCACTGGGATTCTACCAGAACAATTTTGCACAGGGCTCTTCCCACTGCCTGTGTGATAAGGTGCTTCTTTGCAGAGAATTTCTGTTTCCATTGGTTCCAGACCTGACGTATCTACTTCTGCTCCCTGACCTGCAGGATGAACTGCTTCATTTCAGGGCTTCAGAGGCACCGTTTTGGCTCATTTTGTCTTTGCAGAGGAAGGCCATCCTCATCTGCCCTTTATTACCCACACACACACACACACAAAACCCATCTGTTCAGCTTTTATTAAGTTTATACAAGCCAAATAACTTGGAAAAAGATTATAATTTTTATTCATTCACAAGATTCCCTCCTTCATAATTGTCCATGGCATTGCATCATACCAAGACCTAACTTGGCCTCTCAGTTTCTGTTCTGGTGGGCCTGCAACATGCACCCAAAATGAACATCCTTGTCCCTTGACTGCAGTTTGACTGACCAGTGCCCGGCTTAATCCCCTTTGATCTGGGAGAACAGACTGACTGAAGTTTTATTGCTGCTGATTAATCCCCCATGATGCTCTGTGAGGGAACTGCCTGCCGCTTCCCCTTTTTAGTCTGCCAGTGTTTCAGACTGTAAATAAGCCTCACATTTATTGTTAGCACAATATACTGTTTTATAAGGGGAACACAGCTGTCTGAGAAAGATCAGAGCTCTCTCCTGCAGCGTCCTAGCATCAGAGGCATTCCTTGGACTGTGAAGAAGCTTAGGATCAATGATACTAGCAGCAGCAGCACTGCTGGTGGTTCTTCTCCACCTGTGAAGGCATACCTCCAAAAAGTGGTGCCATTTATCAGAGGGCCACAATTACAGGCTGGCCATCCCTCTGGAAATTGGGCAGTTTGGCTGTACTCACAGGGCAGCAGCCACCTCTCAAGTTAAGGTGTGTCCCTCCAGCCCAGGGCCTCTGGAACGTGCTGAGGGCTGTGCTGTAGCTCCAGCAGGCTCATTAGGCTCAATGCCTTCACGAGGTCCCTGCATTGCCTTGGAGCTGTGACCTTGCTTGCAGCCTTCCCCTCCCTCAACAAGAGCAAGCAGGTCAGAAGGAATATGGAGGACCACAAATAATCAACTTTGGCAGTGAGATTTTGCAATCTGATACAGTGTTTTGCTGGCTAGAGGGAAAAAAATTGCATTCGTTCCCCCTCCCTGCACAAGATTCTCAGGCAAAGCAGGAAAGTCAGTAAAATCAGATGAGAAAAAACTGTTTTAACAGCAAGATTTGCCAAATAAGTGAGTGCATTCAGTGGCCTGGAAAATGAGCCGGCGAGTGATATAAGAGCTCTTTCCGAATTCTGCACACTCAAGGAAACATTTAATACATCTTGAAGTAAAAATATGCCTTGGCTCTTGCTGCTGGTGTAAATATTTGTGTTCGCAAGTGTTGGCAAATATTTGAGACATCTATGTTGTTTAACCAAGAGCTTTGTCTCTCCAAGTCCATCTCCCTGTTTGGTCTCCTCTGTAATCACATTAGCCAGAGGAATCCTCTTGGTATTTACGTGAAGGATGGGATCAGAAGCATTTCCAGTCGTGCCTTAAAAAACAGGCATGGGCTTAGAGAAGACGACCAACAAAGGGCACCAGAAGAGCTGAAAAAGTTCATGCCCTGCATCCTTTTCATGTTGGTACAGTCTCCTTCAGGAGATGGCTAATTTAGCTGGAATTTGCAGACACAAGCAGAGTCATGTTGAAGGCCTTTCTTGCCTCTGCAGTAATTTCCAAGATTTTATTTGCTATATTATATATAAGGGAACAGAGCAAAGCCAACCTGCTTTCTGCCATATCTATGGTAGTAGTTGGTGTTTGATATGTCAAGACTTGAAGTCCCTCTGTACCCAACTCATACAAAAGTTTGATGCCTTGACAGCTTCTGGGGACAGATAAGCAAAGTGCAGGGACATGGAATTGCAGCATTGGCAGCCTGGGAATGGAGGGGAGGAGGCCTTAGTCTCTGTAGCAGGACTGTAGCCACCATTTCTATGCTTCCCAGGTCTGGGCATACAACTGGATATGTGACTTGTTCATTTTTTCTCTTCCTTCAAGCACAAGTTATGTTATTATAAAGCAGCAGGTGAAGCTGACAGCCGTACAGTCCAGTTCCCACACTACAGGGCCTGCTCACACACAGCATCCCCTGTCAGGCCTCCAGGACACAGGCAGGTAGGGCTCCCACCTAGTCTGAGGCATTGTAGAAGTTACCTACTCTATTCTCTGTTAGGAGCCTCCAGAGAAGGTTGCTGTGGGAACCCCTCACCATGGGGTACCTCTAGTGCCACCCAGTCCATTGTGCTCATTCATAGCCCTGTAAATGCTTGTTTCTAACCCATAAATGGACCTTGCCAACTCTGCATTGAAGCTGAAGGTCACTCACACAAGCTATAATCCCAGCTCAGCAGCAGATGGAACATCTAAACACGACAGTTGTTTCTGTAGTGACTTTGTGACTAGGCTGTAAGACCTGTCCTCCCCTGTGCCCACCATCAGAGACAGCATCACTAAAAAATTGTCATGCTAAGAAACAATGAGCAAGAAATTCCTAAATACTGCTAGGGTAGAGAAGTCTCATTTCTTGCAGAGGTCAAGGGGTGCATTTAAAGCATTCTAGATAACTCCAGGACTTGGCAATGGGACACTCAAAGCCTTCTGTACCTAAGCTTGTGCCTAGATAACATACTGTAGATGCTGAAATGGAAAAAGATGCCAAATCAAATCCTGACAGAACCAAACAAAAGTTGCCATCATAGCCAACTGAGGCCACCGTGGGGGGGACCACAGATGAGTAAGTGTGAAATAAACAACCATGAAACCACCAAAGCTTCATCCCTCCTCTGGCAAGGACCACAGCGAGAGTGACTTGAAACGCCAAGACCCCACCTGTATTTTACCATTCCATCCAGAAGTGGGCACACAGAAGCGACACCAGAGTGCACACGAGGCTCTTCCAACCTGTTTATTCAGTGGGAGATGTTCAAGTAACCAGAAAAAAACACTGAACTGCACTTCTGGGTACTAACCTGAACCACTGTTTTGACAGGTTAGCCATCACGGGCAGAAAAAGAGCTCCTGTTCTGTGCCCTTGCTGGCAGGTTCCTTACAGCTAATGCATTAACCTCTGAATAAACAAACGACTAAGAAAGGCCCTTTCCTAACCTAGCAAAGTACAAACACAGGCTACATTCTTCTGATTATAAAACCACAAATGCAGGACACACTCCTGGGAATGGGCTCGATATATTTTCTCTTTGATTCCAACCTCTTGGGAAGATTAAACAGTGTC
The DNA here is from genome assembly GCA_020745705.1 of Hemiprocne comata. Taxonomy (NCBI): domain Eukaryota; kingdom Metazoa; phylum Chordata; class Aves; order Apodiformes; family Apodidae; genus Hemiprocne; species Hemiprocne comata. The sequence continues at coordinate 20,356,174 of CM036597.1, read as the reverse complement.
ATTCTCAGGTTAATACATAATGACCTCAATGTCTCGCAACATTATTGCATTGCAAATAAGACTGACATTTACGGATTTCTCAGTTGCCCAAGGGTACAGAAGACATGTTTCAGGTGCCTGCACTGGGAGCACACTGGAAGGCAGCAGTGCAGTGCAGTGCATGGAAGCAGAGAGCTAGACACTGTGTTAATGGATGGGGAAGGAGGGTGGCTCCCTAATGAGGCAGCCTGAACCCTCTGGCCAGACCAGCAACCAGCTGCCAGTCAGCAGTGTGCTAAAAGCAATCTTCCTGAGCCGAGCTGAGCACCACCTGTGCCAAGAGGGGACCCAGGGAACAGAGCTGCCTTCCATCTCCTCCTGCTCAGGCTCCTGCTGAGGAGCAGCAGGAGACCAGCTTGCTTTCCAAGCCAGTTCTGGAGGGTGACCTTCACCCAGGGGTGTTTTGTGTCCAGACACAGAGCTGAGCGGCCTGAAAGGTGCTATGTGTGCCCATCTGGGCTATGAAGCCATCAGCTCCTGGTGGCAAAAGGAGAGGGTGAAAGTCCCCACAGAATGATCAGCACTTGTCTGTATTCAGATACAGATGGTCTGCAGGAACATCCCTCTGGTTGTGGCTTCTGCAAACCTAGAAGCACAGGGGTGTAGGGACCAGCAGGAGATGGGATGAGGAGCATCTGGGTGAAGCTCAGGGCAGCAGGGTCCTATTGATGGCTATGCTGCAGCATCATGCCATACTCTCTTATCACTCTGAACCAACCTCAGCCACTTTCACACCACGGAAAACCAACCTAAGCCTGAAAATATCACCCTACTCCTCCCTGTAGGTGGTTAGACCCTCTTCCTTGTACCTATCCTACTCTACCACACAGCCCACAACCCTATGCTTTTCAAAGCCCAACACTGCCTCTGAAGATGAACTTTTCCCTTTCAGGCTTGTTTCTGGTCATATGGTGAGGCCTTCATTCCATGATACAGAACACCCTGATCTCCCTGTGGGCTGTTCTCCATTGTTCCTCCCCTACCAAGCCCAGAGGCTTGGCCAGATCCTGGCAGACCTTTTGCATTCCCCAAAGCAGCCCTGGGGGCCACCACTGCTGAGGCTGGGGAGGGTGAAACTCAAGGACCACGCTTTGATAGCTGCCAAATGTGAAAGCCACAGGGCATGAGCTTTGCCCAGGAACTTTATGCTGGTGAGGGCAAGCATTACCAGCTGCAAGGCTGCTAAGTCCTTTTCTTGGTCAGAAGACCAGGTACCAGACTGCTTTGTCCTTGAAGGGTTTTTATTCCCTTTTCAGAGGTAGGCTTCTACAGGACAGTGAAACACCTCCCCATGGATCAAATTCATCCTTATCAAATCCAGAAGGATATCCCTCCTTAGGAGCACACCTGCTCATGTTCTGCCACCTCACCCAGCCCAGCCTGGGAAGAGGGGGACACACCAGCATCCCCTCCCGGGGGGTACACAAGCAGCCCAAAAACCTGCTTGTGGAGGTGACAGGAACCCAGCCACATCCCCCTCCAGACAAAAAGTGAGGGAAGGCTGGCTCTGAGCCTGCCTGTCCCTCACATGGAGGGACAGGGACGTGGGCCCACGCCTGGAGTTCCTGCCTCTGAACCTGATGACAGAGAACTGAACTCCAGCTCTCCCCTCAGCCAATAAATCTCACAGTGGTCTAATTTTTCTAGGAATGATGCCTCAGGGAAGGCCTGTGTGGTCTAGGAAAAGAAAAGCAAAGCTAAGCATGCTTCAAAACCCCTAATTCCACTTACCAGCTGCTCCCCTTACCCCCCCACCACCCCCTTATGCCCCTCGGCACCTTCCAGCACCTTCTGAGGGACGCGTTTACAACCCCGTGCCAGCCAATCAGCGGGCAGGTCGTGGTCACGTGACAGGGGACCCGCGAGGGCGGTGCAGGGTGGGACGCGACATCATGTGACATAACATGACATGATGTAATGTCGCGATAGAAATGGTGGGGCCGCAGCCGCCCCCAGCCCAGCCCAGCCCCTGGGGGCACCAACCTGCTGGCAGCCACCCTCGGCCTCCCCTTCAGGCCGTGCCCTCTCAGCCGGGGCCGCCTCCATCTTGTGTCCCGTGGTGCCAAAAAGGGTTGTTGGAGAGCTCAGCTTTCTGTGAGGTGAGCAGGGAGCTCTCCTGCTGGGAGAGACTGGGCCCACGGCAGTTCCTCAGGCCTGGCACTGGGACCTTGCAGGGGGCATGGATCCCCATCATCTGGTTTTGATCGCCCTGCAGTTTGAGAGTGTCTGTGGCTCTGGGTCTGTTGGTGCCTGGCTGGGAAGGGGCTCCCTGGAAGAGCAGAGGGAAGGGTCCTGGCTGCCTGTCACCCAGCAGAGCTCCAGCCCTTGCTGCTCCAGCCCTTGCCTCAGGAACCTTGCTGGGACTTTCTGCAGTCAAGTGAATTTGCCAGCACGGAGAAGGAGCGCATGCAGTGAGGCGCCTTCCCTGGTGCATCATAACAAGACATTAATTCGAGGTTTCTGCAGAAGACAAAGGGAGAGTTGTAGCTGTTTCATTTGGGGGTGGGAGGAGGCTCTGCATCCAGGAAGCACCCTCCCCTGGGAGATAAGGGAGACCTGGCCACCCGCAGGCCCGGCTCGCCAGGAATCCAGGCTTCCATATACACAAAGCTGGTGCCAGAAGCACCGTTCCCATCGTCAGCAGGCCACCCACCCCCTCCCCCACACCTTCCTTGCCTTCTCCCTCCTCCTCTCTCCATAACCAGCTGACTTTTTTCACAACCAGGAAACAATCAAACAACCTCTTCAGCTGCTTCGGCTCCTCCTCCCCAACGCCACCATCTCCCCCTGTGAGGAATGCTGTCAGTACTCCCAAAGCCTGATGGGCTGTGCCGTGCAAAACGGTTTTTCCAGCCTCCCAGCGGGGAATACCCTCTGGGCTGCAAATACCTGTGTTTCGTTAAGTAAATAATCACACAAGATAAAATAGCCATCTTGATGGTGAAATGGAGGGAGGGCTGCAGGAATGCAGACCTGGTGAGCACCAGACGGCAGCCTGTGAATCGGTACCATGGCTGGCAGTGCCGATACACCCCTGCCCTTTCTCTTGGTAACGCTGGCACCCCCAGGGGGACAATTAAGTGCAGAGCCTTTAGAGGCTATGGAGGGAGTGTTGCATTTGGCTTTTTAAAATAGCTTTCAGGAAGAGCGTGGCTGGGAAATAAATTCAGTGCAACTCGCCCGCCCTCGTTGGGAAAGGCTTGGAAACCAGCCAGCTGTGTTGTTCCAGTCTTACAGGGGAGTGAGGAAGAGGAAGGTTGATAAGCCCCGTGGAGGGAGAGCAGTTCCTGACTGTCGGGATGTTCTGTGCCACCGTGTCTGCTAGTGGGTGCTGGGCCCTTCAGAAAAGCTGACCCTCACTGGAGCACCATGTGAAGGGAAACCCATCTCCTGTGGAAAACCCTCTCCCCTCTGCCACTTTCCCAGGGCTGCTGAGCAAGTTAATGCTGGAGCCAGGATTGATCCCAAGTGTCCTGGCTTGCTGCCTGTGTGCTCTAACCATCAGACTATAGTGCTGCTGCCTCCCCTGCAGTGAGGTCTCGGATGTTTTATTGCTCACCTGTTCGGGAGACTTCACACTTTGAGCATCGAGGCTTATGAACCTACTGAGAAAAGAGAGGAAGGGAAAAAGTGAAGGAGGAGTTCAGCCAAGAGTGAAATACTCGGGAGGTGTTGGAGCGTCCTGGCCAAGGTTACCTGGGTCCATCCCAGCCCATGGGAGAGGCAGGCAAGTACCTTGCCCACGCCAGGATCCCAGGGAGGGATGTCTTGGGTCACCTGTGGGACTCTTGGGGTGGACAGAAAGATTGGTGCAGGGCAAGGAGAGGATCATGCCAGGTCCAGGGAGAACAGATGGGTGGCTTGCTGCTGTGCCTAAGATTGTGAACTGGAGGTTGAATCAGGGCTGAGAGTCTCCTGGATTCATTTCTCAGTCATTTATTCAGATATAATTGCCTGTCTGCCTGTCTTAAAGCTAATGACTGGATGTGAAGATTTCCAGTTAGGGTTTGTGAGAAGGTAATTACATTGCAATCTCGCTGTATGACTATTCCTCGAATGAAGATAAACTTGTTTGAGTAGGTCTGCACATCGCAAGAATCAGTTGTATTACAGAGCCCAGGCATGGCAGGGGAGATAAGGAATGTTTTTGCTGCTGCTTTTTTATCTGCTGACCTATTAAAAGCTTTTCTGTCTGAAGGGGGTGAGGAGCAACCACAGGGGTTAATCCCACAGCTTCGCACCCCTGATGGATGTGATTTAAGTCTCCTGTTGAGACTGGATCGCTTGGTTGGGGTTTAGTGGGTGCTCTCAGCTTCTCTTCTACTAGGTGCTAGTTTGCTTGGTTGAGATGGCCTGAGTTCAGCTCCAGTTCCATGAGACAGACTTTACCCAAGAGGGACCCTGAGATGGTGTGACGGGGGATTACAATCCAGACAGAAATACAGCTGATGCCTGGGAAGAAAACCCTGAGCTGGAGAAGCAGGGAGGGGGCTGTGGCACAGCACCCATCAGCAGCACGGGGGAAGCTGCAGGCTGTGCTGCTGCTACGAGGGTTTGGCTGTTGGCAGAACTGCGGATCGGCCACTAGCTGGGGCTGCTCCCGGTCGGCATCCCGGTGGTCTGTGTGAAGGCTGAGGCCGCCGGCCCTGTCCGGGCAGCCTGGCTCTGCCCGCTGTTAACAGAACCTGCAAATGCAGGGAAATTTGCCCTGCTGTTACAGGGCAAATTAACACAGAGCATGTGCTCCAAACATCACCAAGGAACTAGTAAGCTCCAGCAGTAAGACATCCTTCAGGCTTGATCAGGTACAAGCCTGATGGCTAGATAAATCCCTTTTCCATGCTCAGGAGGCCCTTGCTTTTTCCAGGACAGTAGCATGACAGGAGTCTGTATGAGAAAACACAACCAAGTTTCTCTCTGCCCCTGTACCAAGCAGACCTGGGGCGTAAGCATAATTTGGGATTGCATCATTTACTAGCTGTCTTGTCACCTAAGGGCATTTCTGGGTAGTACTTATTCAACTGCCTCACACAATCAGGGTCCTACTGTGGTGTGCTGGCTGCCCCCTGGGGACAGGAAGGGATCCCTCTACTCTCTGCAGGCTTCTCCTGTCCTGTTATTTTAAAGCTCTTGCCCTTCCTCGCAGCACAAGCCAATGCACTGAGATCATCTCTCAGTCCCATCTAGCTGTTAAACCCCCTCAAATCTTTCTTGCTCAGCAGCACTTCATATAAATCCAGTAATGTGCATATCACTTTGGCTGCCAACTGCTTTTGGGTCAGGAGGGAGGGGGGCTGTGTGGGGGTTATGATTACAGTCCCTGCTCCATTTCCCTAGGGGATCCCAGGAAACCACAGGCAGCCAGCAAACGTCTGGAGGACGGAGGCACGTCGGGGACCCCTGGGAGTCAGCTGGCAAATTTGATGCACTGGGTATGGATTAACAACCCATTAAGGCAGGGGCTTGGAGCTGCATTAAACAAATCCTTCCCCTCAGCCTTTGCAAGCACTAGCGATTGTTGCCTTTAAGCAGCGCAGGAGCAAGACAACCTCAGCGCAGGGACAGTGCTTAAGCATCAGGCTCGCACCATTAAATATCAGTGAGGGCTTAAGGGCACTGCACAGCACTTCCCTAAGGGAGATAAATTATTTCCTGGGATGAACCCAACTGGCCCGCTCTGTGCTGCATTTGCTTGATGTTGACGCGGCCAAAAGCACACTCTTTGGCATGAATAAAACATGCTTCTTGAGCTGCAGCAGCAACTAGTTTGTCTGGGAGAGCCCCTGACTATGACAGGGCAAGATGTGTGAAGCTGCATTTCAAGGGATCGTTGTCTGAGTGGCTTTGAGGAAGAGCATAATCACAATTACCCCTATTGCAGCAGGAAATTTATCCCAGTGGACAAGGAGAGTCTTCTTATCTGATTTCCTCACTTCTGCAGCAATGATTCAGAATTGGTGGCAAAACCCACCCTGGGGAGAGGCGTTCTGTCCCTGAGGGCCATTAGATCCCTGGTAGGGTCATGACCTCTTTGTTGGAGGTCCTAAAAAGGTGACTAAGGAATGCATATTCAGATATGTGATACAGGAATCACCAGCAGTGTCCTTCTTTCCACCAGGCAAAACTGAAAATTGAAAAGATCTGAAAGCTTCTGCTGAAAGTGCAGAGGTTTCTGGCTATGGAGTCCAGCTCTGCCACTGGCTTCTGGTGTTAAATGGGGGTGAGTCACATACCTGCTCTGTCCTTCAGTTTGCCCACAGATCTGCATCCTGGAGTGTAACTCACACCTCACCTGTCTCAATTGCTTATGGGACTTTCACATGGAGAGGGTTGAAACAGGAAAAATTCACTGTTACCAGCTGTTTGGAAGCAGTTTGGTAGCACAGTGAACCCACTTCATAGTTCCGTGAGTTAGAGGGATCTGTTGTGTTGAGGTGGAAAGGAGGACAGGAGGAAACTGAAAACTGCTGCTGTGATGCCATGGAGTGCTCAAACATACACTTAGCATTTAGGCATTGAAATCAACCCTGCTGACATGGGACTACAAGCAATTAAGAAAATTCAAATGAAATATTTGCCTCCTGGAAAACGCTGTTTTATCCAAAATAAAACCTTTGCAAGAAGAAAAATTTAATTTACAGATCAAACAAAAATAGTCCTAATGAAGCAGTGCAGCACAGCTGGAAATTTCCGATCTGATTTGTCAAAATGAATATTAGCATTCTGCTTTTATTTGTAACTTGAAATGTGTTTTGCACCAATACTGCAATAAAATAAGGTCACAATGAAAAGTTGCTGTTTGAAAAGCAAGCTATTTGCGGTACTTTTGTAAATCAGAGGTATCGCTGTGAAATCTAATTCCAAACACTGAGTTTTTTGAAACCTGAAAATGTTGCCACAGCACTGCGGGATATATTTGGGGGGGGGGCTGGGAGAGTGGCAGCAAGAGCTAGAAATCCTGGAAAAATGGGAAATCTTCCTAGCTGTGAACAGAGTGCAGTTCCAGCTTATGTTTTCTGGAGGAATCTTGGCTTCTCCATCATTGTGCCTCTTCAAGGAGAGGGCAGACAATCATCTGTCAGTAATAGCAGGGAGCAGGGGACTCTGTCCTGGGCTGAGGCTGCTTGGGGTTCCTCTTAGGTCTGATTTTTTACTGGTCTGTTACTCTTCTGCCCCTTTTTCTGGGAAAGTGGTGGTGTGCCCTGGCTGAAATACTGAACATGTTTTAATATCATTGAGCAGGCAGCTGAGGAAAGACTCCATCCAAGTATAAACAAATTCTAAGTGCCTGAATCAGGAGAATGACACAAACTAACCCACCCCTTAAAGTGCCTGCGACCACAAACCACATCACTGCAGAAAAGGAGACACACTTTTCTTTTCTTGTTCTAAGTCATAAAAATTACTTAGCAAGGTGACAAATTTATGGCTGCAGTAATTACATGATTACTTTATTATGTGCCACCAGTGCAAGAAAATATATATTAAAAAGTCACTTAAGTCCAAACCAAAAGGGCCAGCAAAGAATTATTGGAGGCAGTAAATAAAGGTGACATGTACAATTATTTACTTGGTTGGAAGCTAGAATTTCAGATTGAAAACCAGCAGTCATGTTCAAAGGCTTCAGGTGCTGGCAGCAGGTTGGATTGGGACCTGCCTGTCCCTGCTACAATTCAGGGAGGGTGGGAGGGGAATGTGTCTTCTGGGCAAATGGGTGGTGGGGCCTTACAGCATCACTTGGAGTTGGCTGTGAATTCTCTGGGCCAAATCCCATCCTCGGGGTCAGTGCTCGAGATCCTGGTCCAAGGTAGGAACAGGGTGGCTCTCCACATTGGAGAGGAAGGAGTTGCAGTTTGGAGCTCATCACTGTACTCCCCCCTTCCCCTTCTCCCAGCAAGAAGGACTGGACCTCATGTGTGGTGCAGCTCCACACTGGTGTCAGCAGCTGCCCCATTGTGTCTGTGCAGTCCTCAGAGCAGGTACAATTACATGTGGTAACACGTTAATCTCATTTGTTACTTTCTTTCTGTTCTCATTTCATTGTCTATAAAAGTAAGTACTTCTCTCCTGATACTGAATTTTACCTTCACCGTCATCCTCCAAATACATTCTGTAAAACTTTGAAGGTGCTTCTGATTTCCTGCAGCAACCAGCTTCATTTGGGACTTCTATTAGATGGCAGATTTAAAACAAAGTTATTGAAAAATACTAGGATTTGTAGTTGGCTTGGTTTCTTTGTGTTTTTTTTTTTTTTTTCCAATCTACTGTGAAGATGTGAAATCAGAGCTCTGAGTGCTTCTGGTGTTTCTCTCATTTTCTGGGCAGGTGAGGTGGTGAGCAAGCTGGTCCTCCTGCTCTTGACACCTACACAATGCCCAGCTGCTCAGGCTCCCAGCATCACAGGGGGAGCTTTAAATCTTCCCCCTGCCAACACCTGCCTGCTTTCAGAGCTAAACAGCCTCCTGAAAATGCTCCTTATCCTGATGGCAAAGCTGATTCCTAAACCTTGCATTAACATACATCCAAGTCTATCATTTGAGCTTAAACTGACAGAATTTGTTTTCAATGTATGTGTGAAGACTTAGATTTCAAAGGAGCCACTCAGTGTGTGTCTCGATGGGCAGAAAACAGAAAAGTTCTCTGCAATGTTGTGGTGAAGATGCTCATCTAGATCTCTGAATTGCCCTTTTATGGTGGTTTCACCAGTGGCTTGTTTTTGTTTGGTTTGTTTCCTTGGTTTGGTTTGGTTTGGTTTTTTGGGTTTTTGTTGGTTGGTCTTTTTTGGGGGGTTATTCTTTTTTTTTTTTTTTTTTTTTTTAAGGGGATTTGCTTCACTTGTACGTTACATGACTTTGGGTAAGGACAAGGATGATCTGGAGGTTTTGACCTGAGAGACTGCAACCAGGGCATTGCTCTGAGCTGCCTGATGCTGCTGATGCCTCACAAATGCACAACGTCCTGTCACAGGGCTGGGACCAGAAAGGAGCACAGGGGGGCGAAATGCAGGGAGAAGGCTGTGGGAAGCTTTAATTACCTTGGTTGTCCCAGGAGTTCCCAAGTGCCCCAAATACTAATTGCTAATAAATGTTCATGCTGAGTAGCTTTTATTTTTCCAGTGAGATGGAATAACAGGGAAAATATGTGAAAGTCCCTGGACTTTGAGAGTGTGTTTTTCTTTCATTTATATTTACCTAATTATGCTGTCATAGACTGCTGAAAATTATATCTTCACCCCTCCCTGCACCCCAAAAATGGCCAAATAAACAGAACAGTGATTCCAACTGTGCCAGACAACAGAGAGAGATGGAATGGATGGTTCTAGCAACCCAGCACCTCCCAGCAGGTGCCCTGGGGTCAAAGACCTGCATCCAGCCCCAAAGCCCAAGTCCAATGCTCCTTGCCTTAAGGAATGCTGTGCTCCACAGGCAGATCTCCTCAACTCCTTGAGAAACTCATGGAGAAAAGTGAGAATGGAAAAGGTAAACCAAGGCATTTATTTAGGATTGGCCGTGTTTTCTGGATGGTAGCTTGGCCATTCCTTGATGGCATGCCACATGTCCTGCATATTCTGTCTCCTGAGAGAAATCTGTCTTCTTCTGGAAGACCTCATTGAAGTGAGTTGGTTGAACCACGAGTAAGGTATATTCTCTTCCAGAGGGTTATGGGGATCTCCTGGAGATGGGTGTGCTCTATCACAGAGTGAGGAGGGATGCTAGCTCTTCAAGGGATGTGCCCTGCAGAGTATCCCATGCTCCTGTTTGATTTTCCTTAGAGTTTGCAAAGAACATGACAGGGCAAGCCTGGTTTTACAGAGGCTTGGATGACAGGAAAATGCAAAACCCCAATCTTGACCAGCATTTTCCTGTGTTAATTGGGTAGAAAATACTGGGCTTACTCCCCTGTAGTGTGGATGAATCTCAAGTTCCAGCCCAGGAGATCGATTTCCACCTACAAACATAGCTTAAGGTCTCAGGATTTCCTCCCTTTATTGCAGCTCGGGCCAATTTTGTTCTTGAGATAGAAACTGATGGAGAAAGGAAATGTTAAATTTGTGTGGGAGGTGACTAGGGCCTGTTCAGAGCTGGGCTGAGGGTTTTGCAGGCAAAGCTGTAATTGCCACTCCAGTGATAACAAGAAAGCATGAGCACATCACATCAGCTTCAAACCCAGTCAAACGTTAAGCGTGTTCTAAAAGAGCTTCATTTCATCTAATCTACTTTGTGGCCTTTATCTTGCCAAGACGGGGATGATTGCAGCCCACCTCAGTACTATATATATTCATTTTTTGCTGTGACAAGTTTCATGTCTGTGACAACTACCGACGTGGCCATGCAGTGGTGTTGCAGGTCTGTGATGGAGCTCCTCTAGGGAGAAGCTGATGGTCCCAAGCCAGGCCCTCACCTCCTTCCTCTTCTTTGGGAGCCATTATTGCCAAGGAAAGGAGCTGCCCTCAGCCACCGGTACTTGGAGACTGGCAGCACATCCAGTGTTATACTGCACATTTTAAATAACATTTAAGTCAGCAGAGTGTGTGGTACGGTGGCCACAAGTGTGTATATCACACGGGTCTATAAATATAAATGTGTGTACATATAAATGTAAAGAGAGAGAGAATAGACTCGGTGAGGAAGAGTACAGCCAGCAGTGGGATCATCATTAAAATCCAGTCTATTGAAATCGATTTAAACCACGACGTGCAACAGGAGGCATTATAAATACAATTAGCTACCACAGCCTGTTTTGAACGGAGGTTTAGGAAGCCTTGACTGAGTTTCTGTATGCGTGTGTGCCATGCAGCTTAGGAGACGGATGTTGGTCTCTGAAAAGCCTTGGTATTTTTTCCACGTGCTCGCCAGCAGTGCCCGGCGTGGTGCCGCAGAAGCAGGGCTGGCACCGGGTTGGGTTACTGAAGCATTCCAGCCCCATTCTCACCCGCAGAAATGGCCTGCTTCCCTGAAAAATTAAAACCACTTTATTTTATTTCTCCTCTTACAATCCCCCCTCCACCCCCCTTCTGCCTGGCTGGGCTCTGCCATGGGGACTCCCAGGTTTGCAATATTGCTGCCAATTAGCCACGCTCACTAATGACACAATAGGCTAATTACGCGTCTCCCCTCCTAATGAACTGGGACTGATGGCGATGGCGAGAACCTGTCAGGGTGACTCGACTGTTGCTGTCCCCAGGACAACATAACACAGCAGTGACCCACAGCCCTTCACGTAACGCTGTGACACCTGACATAATTTTTCAGGCATTTACAGGTTTTTTACCTCATTCCTCTCCTTCCTCCTTTCCCTTTCCCTTCCCCTCCCCACCAAGCCCCACGCTCCTGCTCCAACACTCCTCTACATGAAGGTGCTGCGCAGACTTTGCTGCAGAGCTGTTAAGTTCTTTTAGTTTCCCTGTGGATCCTATTAGCCAAAGAATTTGCTCCTTTTGCAGGGCTCTTTTTTATTATTTTAAATGAATACACTTCAAAATATGTATATATATACTTTTGCTTTGAGGTGGGATTTCAAAATTGAGGCTATGCACAAACACTTCTGCCTCCTACTACCTCAAACGATTTTATATACATACATGTATGAAAAATCAGTTACTGAATCTAATTCCCTCTGTGCGTGAGTTCACTGAGGAGGTTGATCCGGGCAGATTGGGTGCTGGGGGTCTTCCTCAGATCCCAAAGCCTGGTTTCCTACTGATTCTCCTGTGCCTGCTGCCTGTCCCCAGCCCCTCAATGGAGATGCTGGAGGGATGAGGGTGGCTGGCTGGGCCGGCTGCCTCCTGGCTTGGGCAGAGCAGAGCTGAGCCTGCTCAGAGCAAGCTCAGATTTATTTCTGTGGCTCTTGCGACTCAGTCTGTGTGTGAGGGCTCTCGGGGTGGTTGTGTGAGCTCCACACAAACCCCAGCATCCTTCCACCACGTGCCACACAATCCAGTCCCTCTCCCATCTTCCTCCCACAGCCCTGAGCCTCACTGCACTCTCTCTCCCCATCGCATCTCCTTCCTCGCACTACAACCTGCACACCTCTCCGTTCTCCACCTCCCACTTGTCCCATCTCCTCTGCAGCCCCTACCTCTCTCCCACTCCTCCCCTGGAGGTCTGCCGAGGCTTTGTGGCACAAGCAGTGCTTGGCGTTAGGGCTGGCTGCTGCTGCCTATCCACCCACAAGAAAGCTTTGGTTGTGGTGGCTTCACAAAGCCCTCTTTCATTTTCAAGCAGCAGAGGCAGGCTGCACTCAGGGATCTGTCTGGCAAGCGGCTCCAGAAGGCGCTTGTAAGAGGCAGACGTGTTGCCAAGAATCTCATTATACATCCTGATTCACGGCGTGGTCCAGCCCTGAGAAGGATGCTCTCCAAACAGCCACCCCACAGACCACATGCCGGGATCTTGGAGCTGAATGAGATGCTTCTGTGGGGCTGGAGGTGATGGCAGGGACCCCAGGGCACCAGAGGCTTGGAAATCTCCAAGAGGAGAAACCCCACAGCCCAGGGAAGGCAGAGAAGAGGTCTGGGAAGGATGTGGAGGAGGATGGAGAGTCCGCACCAGGCTTTGTGCACCACTCAGAGCAGGCTGGGGGAGGACTGCAGGAGTTCAGCCAAGGCAGACACCCAGACGGGGCAGCCATCATCAGTAAAACTCACAGCTCAGTCTCTCTGTCTTGATTTAAAGAATTTCCACACAGCCAAGGGCTGAAGTGTGGAACTGCTCTCCCGTGAAGGCAGCTAGTAGCAGCCTGACGGGGTCCACTGAGGGGTTAATGTCAGGTTACAGTCAGACATCCTTCTCCATTTCAATGCTTCATTAGTAATTTTGTGGTGAAACAAAGCAAAACCATCCAAGTTTGGTGACAATTTTCCCACAGTCATATGCTGCTCTGATTCATTTTCATCCACAGATTGGAGTGGTAATGGTCTGACCACAGAACATTTCCTGGGGATTAATCACGGCTGGGAAAGGGCTGTACTGCCGAGCTGTGCTCCAGGTGCCCCCAGATTCTCCTCCTTTGTCAGGAATTAGCCAGTGGTGAGTTCACTCCTGCTCTGGCTTTGCTGGTGCAATTATAAAGCTGTATATGCTAATTAACAAGCAGCGTTCAGACATCAAGGTGCCACACTGGTGGTAAAAGTCCATCTCCTGCCCAGCTCGGGCTGTCTCTGCTCCTGCCCTGTCATGCCCAGCCATATGTTGCTTGCACAGCACAGATGCCCCGGGCACCAGCAGGCATGGGCATCCTCAGGGAAGCCCCTTCCTTGCTCCCCTTTGTTCCCAGTCCTTCTCTTTCTGCTCCGAGACACCTGGGCACCGAGGTGGCTGATGGATTGATGGATCAGGTGTTTTTTCTCCCTGAAGTCTGCAGAATATCCCTTGGTTTTTGACACCCCCCTTTCCTTCCAATGAATGAGTCAAGCCTGGAAAATCGAGTCCCAGGACATCATTCAAGCAAATGCCTTTTTTCCATACATGAATGAGAAATTCCTAGTTGGAGCTGGTGTGGGAAGGGGTGGCTCCAAGGGGTGGCTCCAAGGGGTGGCTCCCTTTGCCTGGCTGCCACTCTGGGCTGGGGCTGGCTTGGGGCGGTGCCTGGCTCTGCCCAAGCCCCCCACAATGCTCCCTGCACAGCAGTGAAGGTGCTCAGGGCTGGTGCCTCCATCCCTGTTTGCTGGAGCCAGCGGAGCCGGGTTTTCCCCAGCACAGGCAGCAATCCAAGGCCTTGGGGAAGGTCTGGGCCCTGTCCACAGGCTCTGCATGGACTGGGCGAGACAGAAGATGCATTGGCTCTGGTTCCTCAGTGCTGCAAGCTGTGAGTTGTCCCCCCATGCCTCACAGGCCTGTTTTTTTTCAGAGACTCTGTGAGATGGTCTCTCCCTCCTGCGAAGGTTGAGCTCCAGCACTGGCTCCACAGCCTGTCCCCTCCTGAGCTTCACCTGGACAGGCAGCTGGGCCCCCTTTTCCAGCTGCAAAAAGAAATGCCTTTCTCCAGCTCGGGGAAATATTTCTCCAGGTTTCAGTCCAGTTCATAATGGAAAGAGCAGCCGCTGGCAAAAGAGCTCTCCATCACTCCCGGGCGCTGCGGGACCCCTCGCTGGGAGCTGCATCCTCCTCTCCACCAAAGAGGGCTACAGGGAAGCTTACAGGGACAGGTTGGCCACGCTGCCTTTTTTTGGTTTCAACTGGATGCAACGCGCAGAAATAGCCTGAGAAAGGCAGCCCGCAGGGTATTTCTGAGCTTCTTTCAGGCTCGTATTATAATATACAAATGCCAGAGGGGAAAAAATAAGCAGATTGCTGCAGGTTTCCAGCCGGCCGCAGCGCAAGCACCAGCCACCGCAGACAATGGCCCCATGGCCACTTTGGCTGGGGCTGGTGCTGGTTGGGGTTCCCCACTGCTCTTCCCATTCCCTGTGCCACATGTCTGCAGCTGGCTGCCGGCCACTGCGTCTGCGGGGAATGAATGCAGCTGAGTTTCCTACCCTGATTCTGCCAAATATCTCAAGGAAGGGGGAGCCAACAGATCCCCCGTCTCCTCACCCTCCAGACCAAGCGCTGACCCTGCCTGGCTGCAGCAGGAGCAGGGCTGCAAGGTGGAGGAGGCTTTTTTTTGGATAGAGTTGCTCTGTTTTCCTGGTTTGTGCAGTTTAGAATTAAGCATCTGCCTTTCGAAGACTCCTTCTCGTTGCCTAGAAGATTCCCCATGCTGTGTTCCCTTTTCTTTGCCAGCAGTAGTGCTGCCTCCCATCACCCTTTCCATTTCCAAGGCACCCCAGCACACTGGTGCGTGCATCTGCCTCTTGTGCCATGGATTTGAAGTTGATATTCCACTTCTCTGCGTGATCAAATATTTTATTTCTGAATAAAGCTGTCGAAGAAATAGTTCCCTGCCCCATGAAAGTTCAGATTTAAAAAATAATAATAATAATAATAAAAACATAATCTGCATTGGGCTAAGAAGTAAAAGCATCTTTTCACTGCCCTAAGTAAAGGAAAACGGCATCCCTACAGGTTGGTCCCAACTTCTCATCTCTGCTGCAACTTCTGCCTTTCCTCCTTCTACTTTTTTGTTATGATTGGCATATTTTTGGAAACATAAGCCCATGTTAAGTGCGAAGACAAAGACATTTTCATTTTCAGAGTTTCAAAACAAGATCCTCTGGACAATTTCAAAGGCCATGGACAAATTCAAAGGCAATTTCAACCCCTCCCCTCAGCTTTTGCAATTGAAATGTCCCATCAAAACCCATTCCACCCAGGAGAATGAATAAATAAATCAATAAAAAAATATTCTTGTATTGATCCAGCAAGAACAAGAATCATTATTGAATTCCCAGAGAGCATCACATCATTTAGGGTATCAATTATCGACACCTCGTCAGACAGCACCCTCCTGCTTTGCACATTCTTGATAGCACAGACTTCTCGGTGAACAATAGGACTGAAAGGGAAAAAGGAAAGGACAAATTAAAAAAGCATGCTGGGAGCTTAAACTACAGGCTTGACACTGTCAGCATGGCCCATATGGAAAAAATAGACCTTTTCCATGGCATTGCAACATGTTTCTTCACAAAGGGGATTGCACACAAGTGTGAAATATATGTGTGGCTGAGGAAAATGCACATGTAATGGATACTACATCACTGCAGTGCCAGGTAGTTTCAGGATTATGAAAGCTGGGCAATTTGGTGCAGATATTTTATAGACTGTGGCTTCGCATAGCTTAAATATATTGTGTAAGAGGAGATAGCCAAGGCAGTAATGTTTGCAGCCAATCTTGTTAAGGTAATGAGGAGGGTAACTGAATCTGTAGGGTTTGAGGGGTACATCGTTTATCAGGGGGTCAAAAAGGGGTGGAATTCCCAGTGCTGCCTGGCATGGGTGGCCATGGGGGTTATGGGGTGGGAATGGGTGGCTCTGGTGGGGATGGGTGGCTCTGTCAGGGTCATGAGTGCTGGCTCCTCTGAGCAGCAGGACCATGGGAGCCACGATGGTCCCCTGGGCACTGAGCCATTCACCCTCTGTCCTGGCTCAGATGGGCAGCCTTGCAAAGCCATTCCTCTGTCCCCAGAATGTCCTCTGCTCCCAACTGGGAGCAAGCACTTGGGGAAAAGCAAAGTAAAACCCTCAGACACCTCGTGTCTGGGTATGGGGGGGTGGGAACCCTTTCCCAAGCCTTCCCAGCACCCGCCCCATCACCAGCTCTCCCCGTCAGGTTTCTTGACCCAGGTGATCACAAGGCAGCATTCGCAACTTCTGGGTTTAATATCCATCTTTATAGTACATGTGCATTTATTTAACAGGTCTGGCCCAAACAGCCAGCATTTGCCAAAAAGAGACAATCATCCTTCATTTCACAGCTGTGACATCATCAGGTCATATTTCACGGATATGATGTCACTACTGCGCAATACAACTTTTTATTTTCAAAAGGTTTTTATTAATGCTGAGGGTTTTTTTTTTGGGGGGGTTTTGTGGTTGTTTTTTTTTTCCTCTGGTCTGGCCAGAACATCTGGAGCCGGGAAACTTCAGAGTCCAGAAATATTCACAAAATGTAGCCGACAGAATTACAACCCACAATATTTCTTTGAGCGAAAGAGAATAGATAACAATGCGGGGGACCAGTAGTCACAACCAACTGCTGAAAATCAAAGCACAACAGAGTGTGGGAGGGAGGAGGGAGGTGTGCCAGGCTGCAGACAGCTCCTTGGCCATTAATGAGCAGATTGGAGGACACACTTGGTGTGGAAGCCAAGGGAGGGGACACCACAGAACCACACAGGTGTGATGGCAGAGTCCAAGTGGCACCTCCAGGGAGGTGAGAGGTCTGTCCCTCTGTTTTTCCAGAATAAAGGCAGATTTCATCTCCTGCAATGGATAAACCCAAAAAAGGTCGGAAAGAGGGAAGAGGAAGGATGCTGAGGGGAGGGAGCCAAGGGAAAAGGGTCCACAGGGCAGACACAGGGAACTGGGGAGGTGGGACAAAGCCTCAGTGAAGGTATGGGGAAGGCAGGGGCTTGGATGTGATGCTGCTCTGCAAGATTCAGAGGCAGCTCCTGCCGGGCTCAAGTGCAGGGTGACCATCCCTTGGGGCACTTGGCATCCTTGCTGGAAGGCACATCCTACATCCCACATCCTGCATCCCAGGCTTCATGGGGCCAGAGGGGGAGCATTTGCCTTCCTCCCGTGGGACCTCCCACCTGTGGAGAAAACTGTGGGCCGGGCAGAGCTGAAACAAGGTGGTAAAAGGACTTGGGTGTCTATTCATCTGGAATCTCTAATTAATATATTCCAGCTGCATCCCTTTTGGGTTCCCTTTCCAGCAGCGCTCGTGCAAGTGAGCACAAAGAGTTCCAGACAATAGATGTGAAATGCTTTTTCCATGAGCCTTTGCAGCAGAAGCTGGAGTGCAAAAATGTTACTGTTGGGAGAAAATACCAGGGAACTGATGTGACCACGCGCAGCCCGGCTCCGGCTCCAAGCAGTGGGTCACCTACCACGTGCCAATCCGGAGAAATGTCATTGCCTAATTCTGAACAATAAATAATGGCCTGAAAATGGCAGTCTTTGTGCCTCTCCAGCTTGCCAGCAGACAGACTGGTTGTAAACCGTTTGGCTGGCTGCACCAGTGGTCTCCAAGCATTGCTGCGTGGGTGGAAGTTTCCACCTTGCTAAATACCCCGGGAGCTGCAGGGGATGCACAGCAGACCCAGCGCAGGAGGGCTCGGAGCCTCCAAAGAAGCTCAGGTGGCTTCTGCCAGGGAGAGGAGAGAAAGGTTGCAGAATTAAGACTGACAAGCTGATGAGATAAACTGGTCAGATAAAAGGATGACAGAAATAATTTTACACGGCATTACTGTGAAAAGCTAATTTATACACAGATGAGTCCATGACAGACTCAGTGGAGGGTGGCAGACGAGCG
This sequence comes from Hemiprocne comata, assembly GCA_020745705.1. Taxonomy (NCBI): domain Eukaryota; kingdom Metazoa; phylum Chordata; class Aves; order Apodiformes; family Apodidae; genus Hemiprocne; species Hemiprocne comata. The sequence continues at coordinate 20,338,219 of CM036597.1, read as the reverse complement.
GGGAATGAAGAGCACTTCATTTATTCCCTGCAACAGGAGGGGGAGTATTAGGAGCCAACTGCCTGGGACATCTTCTCTTTCTATTTCAAAGTTATCAAACTTTACCTCGTTCTTTTTCTGCAAATTAGCAAGGCCAGAAGAGAAAGAAAAACACTGAATCCATCAATGGTCCTGCTTTTTTTTCCAGGCCCAGAAGTCAGGATGATCTTGCAAACCACAGCTTTGATTTTCTCCTTCAAAACCCAGCAAAGCCATCATGGTTTTGCACCACATGGAGCTTTTGCTCTGCTTTTAAATCAAGTAGAGTCAATGTTTCTTCTTCTTCAGCTTTTTTCAGCTCGCATGGATCACCAGGAATTGAATGAGTCCCTTCTGGTGGTGTTCAGGCATGACTGCGGCTGCTTTGGGGCTCAGCAAACAAATCTCTCCATTTCTCCCTTCTCCTTCCCTTCTGCCCTCCCATCCCCAGCAGTGCAATCTCCATCAGGCAGGAGCCTGGGAGGTGCCCTGGGCAGGCAGGAAGCAGCCCCATGCTGGAGATGGTGGGTATGAGCCCTGCAACCACAGGGAAGGTGTGAATCCTGTGTCCTACATTCATCACATGCCCCAGGACTGGTCCCTCCGGGCACGGTGGGGTCTCAGCATCCCTGCCCTTGGGCACCTCGCTATCTGTGGTGGCTCGGGGCAGCCTTGGTGTTGGGGTACCCCTTGCCAGGCTGGGAAGCAGCAGGATGCAGGCAGCGGGATGGGCAGGTGCTGGCAGAAGAGGCAGTGAATGATGGGGGAGGGATTTGCACTTCATATTTTATGCAAAACTGACAGCCCAAGGAGAAAAGCTGTGTCCAGCCCTCTCCAACAACACAGACAGGGGGAGAGCAGGCAAGATCCCTCCCGGGGGGAGCAAGAGGCCTGAGGCAGCCAGAGAGCATCATCCCCTACTCCCCTGAGCCCTGCTTCCTTCCTTCAGCCCCGACGAACCAGGCTGGCTGTTCTGCAGCTGCCAGAACAATAGTAATAATACTAATAAACCCTCTTCATGCTGAATACTGCAGGCTGTTGGCAGGTTCTTCTCACACAATTAGCATTTCTCATCAAGCAGGGGGTTCACAGATTGCACATGCTGGTTAGTGTTTTGCAGAACAGACTGAAACCAATATGGCCCTCCCTGTACCATCAGCTAGAAGTGGCTTCCCACCAGGACAGGCCCAGCATGGCTTCCACCAGCCTGGCTGGAGAGGGGAGGCTCCCCTGAGCCCAGCCCGTCACAGCAGCAATAAGGACATTTTGCAGGACTGGCTTTTAAGGAGCAAAGATGGTCCCATGGGTAGCAGCAAATTGACTGAGCGGAGGTGAAACCACTGCCCCTCCTGTGGTTAGGGTCAGGGAAGGACTTTTTCCTTGCTCAGGGGAAAAAAAAAAAAAAGTGAATTTAGATGTGCTGTAGGGTTTGGAACAAGGGTTGTGACTTACAGAGAGCTCAGGGGTCAGGTTCTTACACGCAACTATCTGAGTTTAGAGAGGGCAGGGTGGATCTCTGCAAGCTGCTGCTGCTTATAATATTACTGCTCATCAGCCTGACTATGACAAGTCAACCCTGTGCAGCCCCTGAGCCCGCTGCAGGTGTGGGATCACACAGGTAACCTGGGCTGGTGGCTGGTCTCAGTGCCTTTGCCTGCCCTGCTGTCATGGGCCAGGCAAACACACAGACACACAGACACACACAGACACACAGACACACACACACACACAGACACACACACACACACAGACACACACACACACACAGACACACACACACACAGACACACACACACACACAGACACACACACACACACACACAGAGACACACACACAGAGATACACACACAGAGACACACAGACACAGACACAGACACACACACACACACAGACACACAGACACACACAGACACACACAGACACAGACACACACACAGACACACACACGTTGGTGCAGCTCAGCAGATACTGGGAACTCAAACCAGAATAATCCCAACTCAGGCTGCATCCTCACAGTGACACTGGGAAGGAGCTTTAAACCCGTGTCTGCCTTGTGCAGACTGGGCTTGTATAGCTCCCAGTAAATGCTGGACTCACATCCACACTCTGAAACCAATGTAAGCCCATCCAGACAGTAGCGTGCACCATGATTAATTGCCTTGCTTTAAAACTCCTATTTATAGACAAGCACTACAAGTGCGGTGCCAGCGATAAGGCGGCCAGCGATGCTCCTCCTCCGGCAGCTCGGCAGAGCTCAGCAGCTAATCCCATTAGCCCGAGGCCCTCCCCGGGGCTGCTGAGCAGCCCAGCCCCCTTGCCCACCCCACCACGTTACCTCCCCTCCTCGCCCCACGGTCCCACTGGGACCCCAGAAGCCGGCAGGGGTTGCCAGGGATGCTAGGGCGGCTGTGTTAGATCATCACAGGGTTAAGCAGCTTTAGCCAGAGTTCAGTGCCTCTGGGAAGCTGGGAACAGGACCCGAGGGCACGTGTGATCCTTGACCTCGCCTCACCCTGGAGCTGATGCTGGAGTCCAGCAGTGTTTGATTTCCCGGGAGGTTCAAGGACCAGCCGCGGGCTTCTCCGAGGTTTGCCTCGAGTCAGTGCTTGGGAAATGCACTCACAAGGATACTAGAGACCTGTTACAGACCCAGGTTTCAGCAAGCAGCCAGGCCTGCTGTTTGGGAATCATGTGTTTGGGTAGCAGTGCTCCACATCAAACACGTTTCTACCCTACAGACATTTTTCTTTACCCTACATTTTTCTTTAAAACAAAAAGAAAAATAAATGAGAAAGAAATCCATTCCACCCTCTGCTTTTATTTTCTCAAAAGCCCCAGATCTTATCAACAAAGCCTCCTTCCTTTCTGGACAGCCTGCGGGATGCTGAGTGACAGCCCAGGGGATGAAAAGGACAGGTCCCTTTGAATGCCAGCAGCTGCGACGCACCACAGTCCCTCCCAAGTTGATTTATACAACACGGATTTCTCCATCCTTTTCCTCTGTGCTGGGTCTTGCTGCCGTGGGCTGTGCTCGTGGGTCCCCATAGGACATGGATGTGGTGATGAACCTGCATTCCTGGCCGAGGATGCAGCTAGACATCCTGTGCTGAGGGAGGGCTGAGAGGTGTCACTGGGAGAGCATCCTGCTGTCCCCTGCCTCCCCCAGCCTGCTGGCAGCGTCGGGGCAGGGCTGGTGGCAGGGAGAAGAGCAGGTCTGGTCAAGGTGCTGCAGAGAAATACCTGGCAGACCTGCTGCCTGCCCGTGGGTTTGTCTCCAGCAGTTCCTTTCAGCAGCCTCCCACCCCTTCCCCGGGCAGTTGGGTCAGGCAGCAGGCAGGTCTCCTGGCTGGGGGGCTGCCAAGCCTCTCCCAAAGCTGCATTTCCACTCTGTGGCTTCGCGGTGAATAAATATCCTGTGTTTATGCTGCTTGGATTCAGTGGGATATGAACGTGTTTGGTGGGGAATAATCCCCCCCATACACAGACAGACACAGAAGTTGGGGGGGGTGGAGGGGGAGGGAGCATTTACACATGCACACAAAACAATCCCTATTTGTCTCCAAAGACAGACCCCACTGTTGGGTTTCCTGGGGTCACGCAGCTGCATGAACATGTGGAAAAGAAATGTATCTCTCCTAAGCAATGGACATACATGTAATTCAATATATTGCTCCCATGTGCAAGAAATCCACCAAACTGGCCCCATTTCAAGTCGTGGGGAAATACAGAGTGTCAGGGACAGAGGCAAAGCCACTCCTAATTCAATTCTTTGTTTAATTTTAATTGGGTTGGACTGTAAGAGGCAATGGAGCTCACAGGGGGCTCTCAGGGTGCTGGGGTGGGGAGCTCCTGCCATCCCTTCCAGGCATCGGTGCTCTTACTTTACACCAGTGTGACACCACCAGTGAGGGGCCACAGGGGCCACCTGTGTGGCCTGAGACAAGTCACCTGGACCCTGCAAGGGGGATGCCTGCAAGCCCCTGCCATTCTCCTAGTCTCTGCCTGTGTCCTGCTACAGTAAAAAAAAAAAAAAAAAAGGAGGGTTCATACTGACTTTTGGCATGGGCTCTCCCACAAGCACCAGAAAGACTTTTTGTGGGATTTTGGTCCCCAGGGATCCCCATCCCCTTGCAGACCCGCACCCCAACACCTCATCTTCACACCTGCAGCCCTCTCAGAGGAAGCTGGGCTGGGCTGGCCAAGGCAGGAGGAAAAGCCGATTTGACTTCCACTACTGACACGCCGAGGACGTGAACCACAGTTACCTCATCTGAGCCTTAAATGGATTTTTCCATTAAGAGAGGATTTTTTGTGTGTCTTGTTTTATTGAAAAGGAATTTGCAGTAATTAGCTCTTACGGGGGATTTCACTGTTCTCTCTCCTCCTCTAAAGCATAAAACACTTATTACAACACATTGTTTAATGTGATATCCACTCCCAGAGATTTTTCATTCTTCATGTGATGATCAAGCCCTGCTTTTGGACTTCAAGGCCCTAAATCTTCCTGCAGACCTGAGCTGTGCCCTGGTCCCCTCTGGCTGGATCTGCATTTATCTTTCCCTCGCAGTCTTCCACACAGCTGGAAATGAGACAGCTTGTAAAAGGAGCAATTTTTTGGTTTTTTTTATTTTTTTTTTATTTCCCTCTTCTTTGTTGGATTATTGTTGGTAGGAACTTTCGATGTCCGCTTCCCCAGTCGCCTGGAAAGCAGCCGCCCATCGCCAAGGCACGAGAGACTGAATTTTCCCTGTGACCATCTCCCCCTCCCACCACCTTTGCCTTTGTTAGTCTGGACTATATTTAGACTGTTGGGCTTCATCTTCCTCCTTGGAGAGCGGGGCTGGGAGCAGAGCAATTAATCCCTGCTTGCTGGCTGCCGCTGCCTGAGCCATGGGCAGGAGAGCCCCTGCCTGGGGACAGAGGTTCTGGGGACAGTCCTGAGGGGAGGTGGAGGGCTGGGGGACATGGCCAAGCCACTGCCTGGGGCTGGGGCAGCAGCCAATCGGAAGGGCAGGAGGGAAGGGCTTGGATCCCTGCATTCTCCATCACACAAGGAGGCCCTGGGCAGATGACTGGGACTGGCCCCAGCATCCCTGTGCTCCCCAGGGCCCCCCTGCATGGTACCACTTGTGGAGAGTCAGGATGGCAGAAATACCTCAGGGGGGTGGTGGAAAGATGCAACAGAGAAACAGTCCTGGTTTCAACTCTGCATGTGCCTCCATAACTCTTTGGGCTCTTCCATGTCTCTTAATTAATTTAAAATAAGAGGCCTTGGAGGACGTGGGACACTTTGCATGAAAGGGCTCCCTCCTCCTGCTCCTCCTTGCCTGGGGTCGCCACGAGCTGGTACCAAAACCCACGGTGAAAGGAGCCAGTTGGTGGTGCTGGCCCTGGCTACAGCCACAGATATTAATCCATATATTAGTCGTCTACAGCCTACAGCCACAAAGACAGGAGGCACAGTGTACACACACCCTGCGAGCTGGTGACACAGCCCCAGCACCCATCCGGGTGCATAGACCTCAGCTTGATGTTCACATCATCACGGTCACCTTCTCTGAGCATCCAGCACACACCCAGCGAGACCCAAACCTCTCCTGTCTCCTTCCAGCAACTCCTGGGACCCAGCTACCCATGCCACACCAGCATCCCCTGAGGAGACCCATCCTCATGGAAACCCCTCTTAGGACCCACCAGGCCATCCCTCCTGCCCCAGGATGGCAACAGTCCCCCATCCGCTGAGCTGCCCTGCCAACAAAATTTCCTTGATATTCAGCCTGTTTTCCTTTGTTAATTTCCATGCCTTCATGTTGCTCCTCACAGCCCCTTGGGCTAATCTAGGCAGCTCCCGTCCCTCCCCACTTGGCATTCCAGCTCTGGGGAGACTCACAGATGGTTCCTGCATCGCTCCTGCTCTCAGCTGCCCGTGCGGGATGGAGTTAAGTTGTTAATGCAGTTGGGTGCAGTGTGTGTGAGCTTCCTTTGGGCGCAGAGATGAAAAACACTGTGTGCTGTGAGCACTTATTATTGTTGCTATTATGCAGCCCTTTTAAACTTGCCGTATAAATCATGCCCTCCAGCTCCTTGATTATGTTCCTGGTTCTCCTCTGTACTCTCTCCAATTCATCAGCATCGTTGCAGGAGCGAGTGCAAATATCACAGGTGCAGCTCGGGGAGCCTTTCGCCAGCAGCCTCTTGTCCTCTGCAAGTCCCAGGGTGATGGGGGGGGGACGGGACATCAAGGTGCCCACACCAACCCCACGCACCACATCTGCAAAATGCTGGTGTTGCCAGAGCAATTTCAGACAATGCTTTGACATTAACGGCTTCTCTGGTTGCACTGTCATTTCCCATCAGAGGCCTTGGTAACTAGCACTTCATGAGGCTTTGCAGAATAATTTGTATGTTTAATACACCTCGAAAGCCCATGTTGGGCTGCAATTAAGGCAGGGGGGAGGGAGCAGAGAGAAGAGGAAAAGCCTACCTCCCGCTGACTGCAAAAACCTGCTGCTTTCTGCAGAGGGCTGCTTCGAGTGAGGAAGCCAGGGAAGCTGGAATTAGAGGCAAAAACATAATTTGTCATTTGCAAGTGTAAGCCAAAGTCTGGGCTGGTGAGAAGAGAAATGAGAGACCTGGGAGCTCCTCACGGGAAATTACCATTTAAAGAGCTGAGCTGGCCTGGCCTGCTGGCAGCTGCCGAGCTGGGCTGGTGGCTGAGAGCGGGGACACAAGGGTGGCTAAAGGGGACCACGCAGCCCAGCAGAGCTGTGGCACAGGTCACTGCAGGGGAGATGCTGCAGCCCAGGCTGAGAACCAGCTCCTCACTCCCTGCAGGGAATAGGAAATTCATTTCTCTGAGCACCACTGGACAGCTTTCCTTTGCCTCTTTTTTGCTTTTGTTATGTGCAGATGTTAGAGAAAATACACAATGTTAGAGAAAATAAACCAGTTTGGCAAAGGCCACCCTGTGCCCCCTCCAGCCCTCTCAGGGTTTGGAGGTGGACAAAAGCATTTATTAACTCAACCCGCTGGCGAAAGGAAACCCATCCAGTGGCAGGGAGCCCGCAGAGTTCTCTTTATTCCAGTAAATGCAAACACTGCTTCACGTGAGGAGTTATGAACTGCTGGGAGTAGAGAAGTCTCGAGTGAATTACGCACTGTGAATTTTGCTCTGAGCTCAACACTGATCCAGATCCTGCTGCTGATGGAAGGGAGTTTCCCCTCATTTCAACTCATGCAGGACCAGCACCTCGGCTCAAGGGTGGCAAACTCTGACCTGTGGCAAGCAGAGCCAGACACACGTCTCCTCCTCCCGTGGCTGTCACATGCCCATGGTGCTTCCTGCCTCGGGAGGACAGGGACAGGCACCTTCAGGGATGGGAATGCTGCAGTTCACCCGCACACCAGGCAGGAGGGATTGCTGCAGGAATAAAGCTGAATCCCCATTGTAAAATTGTGCAGATTAAATATTTTTAAAACCTAATCAAAAGTAGCGGTGTGTGGGAGCCAGGCATCCTCAGAAGCTGTCATAAATATTCCCTTTCTCCTTAGAGGCAGCATCAGAGGGTGCCAGTTCTTTCCTCAGCATCTTCATTTAACTGTGTGAGAATTTGCCTTAGGCAGAGCTGAGACGTGGTTGTTTCAGGAGCTCTCAAGCTGCCTTGCAGAGTCCACCAGGAAGCCCACCAGCATCTCCAATGGCTCCTGAGCAGCAGAGACGTGAGCTTGTTAAAAGTCAAGTAGCCACCAAATCTTGCAAACCCATCCCAGATTTACCCACCCTCCTTCCAGCCCTGCCAGGCTCCCAGGAGAAGACATCAGTACTATCACCTCCATGATGTGTTTGTCCAGGTTCACCCAGGACTCACTAGCCACCAACATGGTGCCAGGGCCGGTGGTCCAGTGGGACCCGTGGTGCTGACCCCTGCCTGCTCTTGCCCTCTGCCCTGTCCCCACCCAGGCTTCCAGGTTTGCATGGGAGCAGGATCAATGGCAACGAGCCATTTTTCACTGTAAACTGCACCTCAGAAGGCCTGAATGACTGTTTTAACATGCTCCCCTTCCATCGTACCCCACACCCTGCTACACCCTGGGTGTAGCAATCTTAGTTTCCACAGTTCCTGTTTCCTTCTGCTTAGCTGTAGATGGCAGCAAACAGGGTGTCCACCGAGCCCATAACACCTCTGCCTTCTACTGCAGCTGCTGAGGGATGCAGGGCTCTCCTTCCTGGGGCCATATTTTACTGGCATAGGCACGAACCCCCTTCAGTGCCAAATTCCCAGGTCAGCTTTCCAGGTCTTTTTCAGGAGATGCCATGGGCCCCTGGTATCCCAGTCCTGGCTAGTCCTGCATCCCCCTGCTCTGCAGCTCTCCCTCCCCACTGCTCCTTAGGCCCAGGAGGCCTCAGCAAGGAGCTCCTGCCTTTTTCTAACCTCCTTCTCCAGCCCAGGAGCCCTCACCAGATCGTGTCTAGATTATTATTTTGCCTTTGCTTTACTTATATCTGTTTCTCTCAGTTAATCTCCCAGGGTTGCCCCCCACAAATCCCCCAAGCCATGATTTATGCCCTTCATATATGTGTAGATAGTTATCATCCCTTGCCATGGATGTCACTAGCCCAGCTAGGCAGATTTAGCTCTTTTAATCTCTCTTCATAAGTCAATCCCTTCAGCCGCTTAATCATTTTTGTTGTTCTCCTCCAAATTCCCAACGAGATGGTTTGTCTTGCAAGCGCCTGATGTGTGGTCATATATTTACTGAAACTTCAGCAGCTTAACACAGAAATAACACTGCACCAAGCTTGTTTACTCGCCTGCAACCCAAAGAGTCATTAAGCTCCTGATGAAATGCTATGTGGCTCCATGTGCTGCTGGTGCAGGTCAAAGCCTTGGCCATGTGCTGGGAGGAGAGCATGCAGGTGGGATGGAGTTTGGTGAAGTTGGATGGCCCTTGTGAAAAAAATGTCCCAAAGGGACATACTCTGTCTAAAAAACCTTTCATGGCCCAAAAAGCTCTATCACTGCAAACACCCACGTCACCTGTGGTGGCAGGGGTGTGCCCCATGGTGTGGCCTGGGGAGTGGTGGTCACCCAAATACCAAGCCCTGTGCCATACTCACTGGGTTTTGTCACTGTTTTCTAGGACAGCCTATGAGAAGATGTGATGAGGGAGCTGCTTCTCTGGCCCAGCTTTATTGCGTTTCTTTTAGAAGTGGGAGGTCTGCGGAGAGTGTGCGAAGGCTGTGAAAAGCCACCTGGCCATGGGGCCCATGGGAGAGGAGCAGGGCATATGGAAAAGGTTCAGGCAGGCTTTGATCCTGGTGGAGTCATTCAAAGGAGGACAGGCGGGCAGTGGGAGTAGCCAGAGTGGGGAGGGAGCACGCACAGGCTCTGTCCTCACTCCAAAACATTAGAAAATATATTTAAGGTTTCATGATCAAAATATACCCCTGAATTCCCTGGTTAGCAAACACGCTCATGCTTGAATTTATGGCCCAGGAGCCCACGGGCTCCAGGGAGGAGTTTTTCAAGGGGTGCAGGGAGGTCTCAGAAGTGGTTCAGTGCAGCTGGAAGGGAAACAGGGAGGACTGGCCAAAGCAAAGGGATTTTTAGGGGTGATCTGTTCCCCCCACCCCAGGGAGCACAGCAAACCCCAGGACATGGGGGCTGGTCCCTGCCTGTCCCCACATCTTGGTCCAGGAGATGTCCCTGGGGTTCCAGGGCCCCTGGCAGCACCCCAAAGCCAAGCAGCCTTCATCTCTGTTTCACAGAGGGGTGATCCTCTGAGCAGCCCCAGATTAGGTTGAGCCCCAGCAGCCCTGGCCTGGCTAGGTGGCAGAGTTTACATTTTTCAGTTGCATCCCCCTCCCTCTTCCTTCCCTGTTCCCTGATATTTATTGTTTCCCCTCATAATGTCTTTTTCTTTATGAGATTAAAAAAACCTCTCCCACTCCCCCGAACTGGAAACAATAGCTGCCCAGCCTGCCAGTCCCCACCTTGCAAAAGCTCAGGGCTTGGTTTCAACAAGCTCCTGTTACAGCTGACACACTTCACCCTGCACAAAGTGGCCATTTTCATGTTCCTGGGGATGTGGAGGGGATTCAGGGTGGGTGACCAAACACCCCAGGCTGCCTGAGCCCCCCCCAGCTGCCCCACGCTGGGGCAGGAGCATTATCTGTGCAAGGGCTGGGCTGCACCATGAAACATCCTCAGCACTGCTCTTCCTGGGGTCTCAGCTCTGCACTTCCAAACCCAGCCTTGGTTTGGAGAGGCCAATGAGAAACAAAGGAATAAAAAAACCTTTCCAGTGCAGGAGCCCTGCCTGGGCTTTCACAGCAAAGCTGAAGGTGGTGGGTCATCTCCTCCTTCCCTGGGAGACCAGAGGGCATGAGGATGAAAGCTCCACTGGAATAAGATGTGCCCAGGTGCAATCCAGGAAATCCTGTCCCACAGCCCTTCAAATCTGTTCATCCACTCTTGTAGCTCCAGAGCTCCTCAAGGATCGTTTAACAGGGGGTGAACAGGTCTGGGGACAAGGACCCGTGTGTTCCATCACTGCCACCGCTCCTAGAACTTCTGTCCCAAGACAGCCCTTGGGACCAGGAATCCCAGGAGCAGGAGCAGCCCTTGGACATCACCCTGCCAGGGCTGAAGCCCAGCAGTCCAAGGACAGTGAGAAGCCCCAGCACATCCAGCACAGGGCTGCTGCAAACATCAGGCCCTGGCGTGACTGCAGCCACAGTGGACAGGACCAGGCTGCCCTGAGCAGATCCCCTGCTAACCTTGCCAATGGCTGCTCTTCAGCTGCTGAGCCCTAAACCCAGCTCTTCCCCTCCAGGCCTCGGCTCGAAGGTATTGCCATCCCAGGGGGGCAGCTGGGACAGAGCCAGACACACTGGCTAGAGCCAGGTTGGGTGGGTGACACACCAGGTCCTGGCCCAGCAACTTGGGACCTCCATCCCCAGCCCCTGGGCTTGGCGGCTGGGGACTTCCTAGGCAAGTGGCCAAACACAAGTAGGAACCCAAGCCAGCTCCTCCTTTTTCCAGGGCTGGCAGCAGCAGGCAAGCCTTCCTGCCTGCCTGCACCCCTTGGAAAGCACAGTGAGAGCCAGGGAACCTGCTCCTGCAGACACCCAACAGCCCCTGCTTCCCAGTCCTCTGGTCGTGGAAACTATCGCTGCAAACACTTGCTCCCTTTATATATTCATCCTTTATTTTATTTTTTTTTAATGGAAAGGCCTTGGAGGAGAGGGAAATGGAGGGGGCTGGCACTTCCCCCCTCCCCCTCGTCTCTCCCAAAGAAAGGGATGCAGCTGGTGAGGCAGCAGGTTCTGGAGCAGTATGGATGGGGTGAGAAAGTCATTACCTGCCTTGGGTTTCACTGTGGGAATGGCTGCACCTTTCACTGGGAAACGCTTGAGTCTGGGGGACTGGAGAGGGGGAAGCAAGGAGGAGGTGGGGCAAGGGGGCAAAAAAAGGTCTGTAAACCAAAAAGGGAAGAAAGAAAAAGAAGGGGAGTTTTTAATTTTTGGTTTTTTTTACATGTAGACGTGTAGAGTCTGAAATAAATTACCTGTCTCCAAAAACAGTGCATTAGGGGGAATAATCGATTGAACACACCATGAACTCTTATTTTGTGGCTCTGTTAGCCCGACTGGTGCTGGGGAAGTGGGGGAAGAGAGAAGCTGTTATACACAACAGAGGGGACACTTCAGAGGGGTGATTTTTTTGTCTTTCCTTTTTCTTTTTTTTTTTTTTTTATTATTATTCCTCTCCTCTCTCGTTTTATGGGGTTTTTTTTGTTTCACTTTTTAAATTTCCCCTTGGTGACTTTTCCCTTTGTTCTGTTGAGGGGAAAAGAACAGGATTGTGTTTCTCTGTTTCTCCTTCTCCTGACTCAAAGAAATTACATCAACCCCATGTGGTTAAGCATCTCTTCCCTTCTGCACTCCTTACGCCTCCCTGCCCCAAACTGCTTAGTAATTTAGAGTTTAATAAGGGATTATTATTCCCCCCCCAATTTGTGATTATGAAGAAATAAAGCTTGGCATGGTGGTGGCAGAGGGGAAGCAGCAGGGTGCATCTGCCTGCAGAGCACCCAGCTTGCTGTGGTCCTTGCAGAGCATCCTGACCCCTCACTCTACTCTCAGATGGTTCGAGGGCCTGGATTCTGCATCCCCCATCCCAAAAGCAGCGTGGAAACCTCCCCCTCTCTCGAGGACCCTCCAGGCTCTCATAAAGTGGCCAGAGCCAGGAGAGCAAGCACGGAGCTGAAACGGAGAGACGTGAGAACAAAGGGGCAGGAATTAAAAGACAATTTCCAGAGCCAAAAATAAATATGTGAAAAAGAACAAGAACGCGGCAGCATTCGGGGGAACGTGAGGATTTCTGACAAGTTCCCAGCCTAATAGTGATATTCACCAGGAGGGTCATTAACTCCCCCAATGGGAGGAGATATTTGGCTTTTTTGGAAGCCCCTGGGTCATTTCCTGGGGTTTTTCTGCCTCCCTGATGCTCAGAGGGGCTGGGTTGGCAGGCGGCTCAGCCCCAAGGGAGCACAGCCTGCAGGAGCAGATATCCACGCTTCATTACCCATTTCCCCATGATTCCCAAGTCCTCTAACAGCCACCCAAGGCTGAGGAGCAGGGTCCTGAGAAAGCAGCACTGGACTCTCTGGTTCACAGCCATCCTGGAGAATTCACAGCTGCTGTGGAAGTGCTAAAAGCAACCACAAAGGCTGAGGGAAGGGCTCCAGCCTCGGGGAGAAGTGGGTCTGGAGCAAGCGTGCTGCTGCTCTCCTTGTCAAACACAGCGGGCACAGAGAAAGCCCTGCCTGGACACAGATCTCTCCTGCTTGGTCAGAGCACAGATTTCCCCAGTTTACTCAGTCTAAGGGGCTACAAAGTGGCTAGATGTCAGGGGAACCAAATATCAGGCAACTTCTAGTTATCCAGCTAAGTGTTGGTTGAGGGACACACTCCTGCCCAGTGGGGAAGGTCCCTCCTGCTGCCTGTGCAGGGGCCGGGGAAGCAGAAGCACTCAGCTTCCCCCAGGGGACCACAGCCAGGCAGCTAACCAGCCTTGGCAGCCTGTCTGGAATGCCCTAAATCTAACTAGAAGAACACAAGCACCTTCTGGAGGCCCAAAACCCGAGGTCACGTTGCACACCTGGAGCCAGACATGCCAACCACAGGTGAGTCAGCGGCTACGGGAAGATCCCGTGAGTTGCCTGAAGGTGCTCCACGGGAGACATCATTAACCTTAAGGATTCAGCAGACTCAACCCCCTGCTTGTGTTATCCATAATTAAAGTTGTGCTGAGAAAATAAATCTTGTTCCCCACTAATATGACAGAGGAACGTGTTAAATTATGGCTCAGTTTATCAAATGATTGCCCAATGCAGCTACCTTCTTTAATAACTTATGATAAAACATGTCATGAAATGATTTGGGAATTAATACCTACTGGATGATGCTGTGACAAACTGCTGTAATATGTTTCGCTACAGGAAGGTGCGTGTTCTTGTTTTATTTAAAGAAGCTGCAAGTGGATTTAGTATTCATGTAAATAAGGGGCTGATTGACAGGCAAGGGCTTAAGAGAGCCCGTGGGTGGAAGAAGGGAATTGCCCTTGCAGCTTTGCTGGCAGTACCTCCTGATACTGCCTGCTCCCACACCTTCCCACTGATGCCTGGTGGGTACCTGCACCATTTCTGCCCTGTTAAATCCTTTCCTCCTGCCTTTTCACACACCTCCCTCCAATCACCTCAGATGCTGCCAGCCCCCCCTTCCCCGGGTGCAGGGCAGCCAAGCTCTGGGATCAGCCTGCTTCCTCCTGAAGTTAGTAGCTGGAGGTAGACACCACGCTTTCCACCTCGTCCTCACTTGGAAGTGTTTACAAGGGGTTTGAGAATCCTTGTCAAAATACAACCCTCAGGAAGCGCTGAAGATGCCAAATGGAAATCAAGAGAGACGAGCAAATAAATAAATAAATAAATAAATAAATAAATAAAAGAAATCCTGTAAAAATAGCACTCTGTTGCACGGGTCACATTTGATTACCTCCTCTGGAAATGGAGTTCTCAGCAGCAGATGTACATTTTCACTCCTTGGGGCTTTCCCCAGAGGAGCTCCCATCTCCACCCCCCTCCTCCTCCTCCTTCCTAAATCCAGCAGCAGCATCCTGGGGCTTCACAAAGGTGCCCACAGCCATCCCTCACCCCCCCCCAAAGTGTCCAGCACCAACCTGGCCCCTCCTGGCAGGGAGAGCAGAGGAAAGCCCTCACCTGGCAGTGTCCTGGCAATGTCCTGGCACCCACCCTGTGTGGGACAGCGGGCAGCAAGGTCTCCCGAGCAGCAGCTGCACCTCAAGTCCAGGCACAGGAGTTAGAGGAAGTATCATGGGGAAAAGGAGAGTATCTTGGGGAAAAGAAAACCAAGATTTTTTTTATTATTTTTTTTTTCAGCTTCCACCAAGCTGGAAGAGTTTTAAGTGCCACATTTAACCTTCTTGCTTAGATGCCAGCACCATGCAGCCCATCAGCAATGGAGCTGTGAGCTGTGTCCACCTTCCTAAGGCAACTCACACATGATGCCTGAACTGAAGCTGCATGTGTCCTGATGCTGAATTGCCAGAGTCCCTGCTATGCATCTACTGAACCCCAAACACCCTTCATCTTCACTCCATGGGGCTGGAAGGGCTCCCAGGGTCCCACAGCCCTGCTGCTTTCCTGGGCTTTGCAGCCAGCAAACATTAAATGACCCATGGGAGCAGATCCTTCTGTAGAAACCCATCTCTCCATCTGCAGGCCAGGGTGCTCATCCTCTCCAGGCAATGGTGCTCAACACCTCCTGACCACTGGCCATGGTGCTCATCCTCTCCAGGATAGAATCATAGAATCATAAAGGTTGGAAGGGACCTTAAAGATCATCAAGTTCCAACCCCCCTGCCCTGAGCAGGGAACCCTACCACTAGACCAGGTTGCACAAAATCTTGTCCTACCTGGCCTTAAAAACCTCCAGGGATGGGGCATCAACAATCTCCTTGGGCAACCCATTGCAGTTCCTCACCACTCTTATAGTGAAGAATTTCTTCCTAATATCTAACCTAAATCTCCCCTCTCTCAGTTTAAAAACATTACCCCTTGTCTTATCACTATCTTCTCTGATGAAAAGCCCCTCCCCAGCTTTCCTGTAGGCCCCTTTCAAGTACTGGAAGGCAGCTATAAGATCTCCTCAGAGCCTTCTCTTCTCCAGGCTGAACAGCCCCAATTCTCTTAGCCTGTCTTCATAGCAGAGGTGATCCAGGCCTTTGATCATCTTGGTGGCCCATCTCTGGACCTTTTCCGACAGGTCCATATCTTTTGGATCTGGTGCTCATCCTCTCCACACCATGGTGCTCTCCATCTCCAGGACCTGGTGCTCACTGTCTCCAAGATCTGGTGCTCACCATCTCTCCGAGCAGCCTGGGCTCTGGCAGGAGGATGAAGGCAGGCTCCTGTGTCTAGGCAAGCTGCTCCCAGCACCTCCCCCAGAAGCTCAGCCCCCAGCACTCCCCAGGGCCGCCAGTAGCACCCCTATAAAGTCACAAAGCAGTTCTCATAATTGGCCCCTGTTTTCCCACTCTCATAAATGTCCAAAGCATTTGCATTTTAGGCTGAAATTCCCCATGTTTAATCTCCACCCAGAGGAGAATGTCAGCAGGGAAAGTCTGAGTAAATTTCCTTCATCCATTTGCAATTTATCAGCAAAAAAAAAAAAAAAAAAAAGGGAGAAAACCAACTCTTCTGCTGAAATAAAAACAGTCTAACCACACTTCTATAAGAAATAAATAAATAATAAAAAATCATGGCTAAAGCAAAACAGCAAAAGATTGTAATTTGAATCCTGGCTGCAACCACAAGCTTTACAAGGTTGGGTCCCCCCCTCCCGAAAAATGCTTTAAAAAATAAATAAATAAAAAATCCCACATTGTGAACTAAATTAGATAAATACCACAAAACAAATATATTGAGTCCTTGAACAATCGGTGCAGCCCCTGCCCAGTGTCCTGTTTTGTCTTTGTTAGCCGTGAAAAGTTGGGTAATTGTGCTCTCTGCCAGCAGGCTTAGCAGAAACAGCTAGATTTGAGTAAATATTACAGAATATCCATAGGAAACACATTTCAAGTCGATAAGCACAAATATATGTGCTACTAACCTCACTCAACAAGTTGGGCTCATCCACAGGCAACACGGAAACACGCAGCGTGACTTACTCGCCCAGCAAAGCTGCTTGAATTCCCACTGCCAAATTCTTGAGGTAAATTGCTTACAAATGGGCCCTGAATGGCTAGAAGTTACTTGCTACAATCACTCAGTTAAAAAAAATAAAATAAAACATTGTTGAATAATTACTTTAATTAAAGTCACACTCGGCAGACAATTCATGGGTGAGGAACACCCATTAACACCCCCGAAGTGTAGACTTGCTGAATGGGACAAGTGAGCTGCTCACCCCAGCAGTGGTTTCTCCCATGCTTGGGGAACACATCCCACACATGGCTCTGGCAGGAGATTCCATCCACCCAGCCAGCCAGGACCAACTTCTCCTGCGACCACTGGTGATGCTGCCCATGGCCGTTCTCTTCAGTTTGCACCAAAAATCAAATGTAAACCAATACCTGCAACCCTGACCTGCTGGCATGGATTCAGCTCAGCCACCCAGGGAGGTCCAGCACAGGTGGTTGCCCCATAGGAGCAGCTTAGCCTGATGGAGCAGAAAGAGGTGCAGATCCTGCTGGTCCTGCTGGCAGTGATGGGAGGGTGGTGGCTTCTTCCTGGCTGATACATGCTGGATTCAGTGGAGGACATGGGATGCAGTCATGCAACTAGAGCTTGGTGCAATTTACAAAGTTAGAAGTGAGGAAGAAAACCAGGGACTTTTTTTTTTTTTACAATTTCATTTGCCAAAAAGCCCCCCTCCCCTCTGTTTTTCATCTGGGGAGAGTTTTGAATTTCCATGTACTCCTTTCCTTTTTACATTCCAGTCTCCTCTCTCTGGTCTGTGCCGATGGTCGTGGCCCAGCTGATCTCACAGCTTTTCTGACACATGTGATGCCTTTCCCAGGAGATGCAGCCCTGCCACCTGCCCCACCACTGCTGCTGGCAGCTCCTGCCTGTCCCTGCAGGGAGGCAAGGCAGGGGAGAGGGGGAAAAGGAGGTTTGAAGGGGAGTGAGCTGGGGTCTCACAAATTCCCTGCTCCCCAGGCAGGGGGTGGGTGCTTGTGCCCTGCATTTCCATCTGTGCCCATCGCTGGGTACCAGGAGGGGGGTGCTGCCTGTGGTTAAGGGGTGCTGCGAAATGGTGCAAGGGGGAAAGGAAGGAAAAAAATAATAAAAAAACCTAAAAACCCTGTTGAGACCCCATTTCTCCACTGTCACTCTTCCCTGTGCCCAGCCAGTGAGTCTGCCCACCCTCCTCATGTCTGCCAGGTCCCCCCAGGGGGTCACTTCATCCCCCTGATCCTGGTGGAAGAGACACCAGCTCTCCAGCCAGGCTCATTTCACAAGAAGACATTTGAGCATTGCCTAAAACCATTTAAAACCTGATATGATCCCATAAACTCTGCCTACCTTAACTTGTATTAAATGGAATTGGCTGCAACTGTGTTGTAACTGAGCTGTAAGTCAGTTCATCCAGCTCCTTCCCTGTCTCTTCTAAATGGGGGCTTAGGGGAAAAAGAGCCATCGAGGAGCTCAAACCAGTAATAATGGTGTTATGTTGCAGTAGAGAAAGTTAAAGTTAAACATTAGGGGAAACCTTTATAACTCTAGTTAGAGTTCAGAGGGTGGAACAAGCTGCTCAGGGAGGTTGTTGAATTGCTTTCCCCAGAGATATGCAAGGATAAGGCTAAGCACACATCTGACAAGGATGGTTTACCGGCCTGACGCGGTGGATAAAATGGAGCAGGTGAGCTGCTAGAGGTTCCTCCCAGCCACAATAACTCCCTGTGGTCAGTGCAGGGCCCCTGGAACATCATAAAACATACCCTTATTTTTCACAGCCTTTTGCATAGAAACGCACCCGCAGAGCACTTCCCGGGGCTCAGTGACACAGAAACAAGGCTCCAGCACTGCGAGGACTGAGTGGTTGGTGCTCAGGAACCCCAGAGGGCTGCAGGAAATGTAAAAGCTCAGAACAAAGAAATCCGTAACAATGCTTATCTAGGGAAATTGCTGGATGATGGGAATGCCTCCAGGAGGAGGCTATCCACCTCGCTGTCCAGAAGGCTGCACTGCTGGGACAGAGGAAACAGAACCAGCAAAAACCCAACGTTTGAACCACAGAAGGTTTTCTGAGGAAAGCTCTTGGATAAATACATAGTCAGTCCATCTTCCTTCCCACCTCCTTGTTCATAAGCTCAAATACTCTTGGCAGGCAGAAATCTGCTGAAGTGGGGTCTGCAATGGGTCTGTTTGGTCTCAAAGGGTCTCTGCTCCTCTGGCCATGGCACAGGTTCCCCGTCCCTTTGAGTGCTGCCTGTTTCTTGTGTCAGCAAGAGCCACTTTCCAGAGATGGGATGAAGGCCATGGGAAGCCTCCTTTTCCTCCAGAGGGATGCTAGTTCCCCCATAAAGCCATGTGGTGCCAAGCAGAGGCCTGCCTGCCTGCAACACCCCAAAAAGTCCTTCAGCTAATAAGAGGAAAGGAGAAAAAGGTGCTTCCCAGAAACTCAAGGGCACACCAGGAGGGGGCCCCAGCTCCCTTCCCCGGGAGGGACCCCTGCTTCAGCCCGCCCGAAGCTGAAAGGTGGGGGCCAGTGCTGGGAGGGAAGAGCTTGGAACCGGCAGATAATCTCTCAATCAGCCCTAGCTAATTTGTAAGGCATTACTGAAATGTCGACTGTACATATGTTAGTGTTAAGTCAAGTGGAAGGTATGCTCGAAATGTGATAAAGAAGTGGCTCAAGGAAAGAGGAGGAGCACGGCAGATAAAGAAAAGGGTCCAGGGTCACACTATGCCATGACTGCAAGTGCCCCCTGACAACGTGATGGGGGATCTTGCTCAGGGATGCTGTCGGGATGTCTCTCATTCCTTTGCTGTCCCCAGCACAGGCAGACCCATGAGGGGTCCTTGGACAGTAATATTTGCTCAAGTTGTTCCTGAAATTTCACCTGCAGAGAAGTGTAAGGATCAGCTGAGATGTGAGCGAAGCGCAGGACAAGTAGGCGAGCAAATAGGGGCATGGTGGAGGTTTTGTCTTTGGGGTGTTTCTTCCCCTACAACCTCCCTGGTCCCTGGCACAGCTGGACAAACCAGTGGCCTGAGCCAGGGCTCTCTGCCAATGCTCCACTTCACCCTGGCCATACAGGAGCCCTTTTCCTGGATTTATCCCAATGCCATGGCTTTGAAATTCTGGGAGAGAAGGCTTTGCCTGGCCAGCAGATCCCTCCCAGGACTTCAAAGCCTCTTGGATTCATCTCAAAACAAAATAAGATTTAATTTTCCAGCAGGACAGGGGGAGAAGCCTCCCTGCCAAGCTCTGCCTTTGCAGAGCCAGTGAGCCAGGCAGCCACGAGCTCCTCATTCCCTGCCTCTCGTGAGGGGAAAGTTCATCGCCTCCTCCTACCCCAGCTAAAAGCAGATGGAGAAGATTGAATGCCAGAGAGATTGGCAGCAGGAAACTGGATTTCTTCTTCTTTCCAGCAATTTGATATATACACGTGCAGCCCAACTTCACTTTCGGTAGCACTTTCACTTCACTTTTTGGGATCCAGAGGTGGGTGTGCAGCCCAGCTTCCAGCTGCTCCAGAGGCAGGAGAGCACTTGTGTTTAATGGCTGTCATATTAGCAGTTGCTATTTAATATTTGATGTTTAGTCTGGTTTGTCTGCTTTTCCCTTTAGGATCTGGTCTATTCCAAACAAGCAAAGCCAAAACAGGCTTAGAGAGGAATCAGGTTCAAAGATAGACACAAATTGATTTCAGACTGGCCAGGCAGCTCAAGCACCTTCCCACCCCAAAGCAGGGTTCAGCTCCTGGCTGGTGTCCACTGCTCTGGGATACTCGGGCATCTGCAATGCTGCTGCAGGGGCCCGTGGGTTCTGACAGATAGGAGATGGAGCTCTAAGTCCATGATCTGGGGATGTTTCACCTCCCCATCTGAAGACTCATGGGCTCAGATGGAGCTGGTGCTGGGAAAGGTCTCGCTTGCATTGTCCTATCTTTGGGATGGAGTGACAGCGTTGGGGAACACCAGTGGAATCTGGTCCCTGCCAACAGCCCCAGATAACACACTCCTGTGGAAGAATCACTGCTGTCAGAGACTTCCTCCAGTTTTCAGAAACCATCTTAAAAAAAGCACAACAATCCCAGCATCACTGGCATCTCCTAGGCAAGGTGTGGAGGTGTCACATAGTGTGGGTTTTACAGTTTGTGAGCTGCAGACAGCTGGAAAAATAGTTACCATGCCTGTTTTACATGCTCCAGCCTGGCTGCACGGGGAGCAGGTCTGGCAGCTGAACTCTGCCAAGACAGGCAACTGCAGTTATTTCACTCAAGAATGAGGTTTGGATCATAGTGCACCAAGGTCTTGGAGGTTTCTTGACATGGTGGAAATCACAGGGAGGACCTGGTCTCAGTAGGCTCAGCTTTAGGAAGGAGATTAATCTAGAGCTTTGTGGTTTGGAGCATGGCATGGGAAATAGCACAAGTAAGAGCAAATACAGGGATTGAAGGGGCTCCTGGATGAGCTTACCTTCTGCCTCCCAGCGTAAACTATCCCTTGCTACTGGTAAAATAGGGCATTTGTGGAAAAAATCAAGAACAAGGATAGATGTGCAATGCGGGAGGGACATATCCACCATATGGGGCCTTCCTGGAGCCCCAGTGTGGAGCAGACACCCCCAGCTCACATCCCGGGATGCCCTGAGGCCATAGGAAAGCAGCCTTGCTCTTCCCAGGACATACAGCCTCAGTCCAAACCCCTGCATCCTAAGGCAAAGTGAGATGCATCCCACCCTGGAAAAAAGACATCGGCTCCTCACAAATCCACTCAGTCCCCTCTCCCCTACCTCTGCCTCCTCCCGGCCCGGGGGAAGAGAGAGGCAGACTTATTTTTTCTTGCCTAAGTAAAGAGCAGGGTAACCCTAAAGTGACCCCAGATGCCTGTGCTGACCTCCTCACCCAGGAGCCTTCCAGAGCTGCTGTTAACCAGGAGCTCAGCAGCCAAGGCCAGACACCAAGGAGCCAGGGGTGGACGGGGGAGGATTAGGAGCCAAAATACTCCAATTCCTCCAGCAGTAACAAGGCAGCAGGGATGCAGCCAGCTGCTGGAGTCCTCCAGAGGATGGGTCCTGGGCTTCACTCTGCCATGTCCCCTCTGCCCAGGGGCTTAGGTTGGGAACAGCTGTGTGGGCTGTGCTTATGGGCATGATGCTTTTGGGCCACTCAGCCATCTCCAAGCCTCAGCCAGCACTGACTTGAAATGCAGAATCCACCCAGCCCCTGGCTCTCAGGAGAGGTCAGGCAGGGTGGACATGTGAGTTTTGGTCTACTCCAGTATGTAGCTCCCTTCAGTGCTGGGGAGGAGGGAGGGAAGCCTCTGCAAGGCACTTTCTCACCTGCTCTCTGTACACAAAAGCAATTGATGCTCGTGGATGTGATGCCCAATGCAAGGCAGGAGGGAGGCCCAGGGCAAGTGGCCACGGTGCTTTGGGCAGCAGAGTCAGGAGTGGTTTCTTATTGTCTCCTTCAGATTCACTGAAGTCTCAGCTGTTTGTCCCAGTATTCCTTGTGAGTCAGGCTCAGGAACTGATCCAGCTGGAAATCATCCTGGTGGGGAAAAAAAAAGGATTTGATAAGATCAAGTGCTTGAACCAGCTCACAGCTCATCTGCTCACTCCTGATGTTGCAGGGAAGCAAAAGAAAGAGGGGCTGAGGAAAAGGAAGAGGTGGAACCAGCACTTCCAGTAAGGAGCACATCTTGGGTGTGCACGAGCCCAGATCTGTGCCCTCCAGATTGTAGCTTTAGCTTCTGCTCTGGGCAAGGCTTTTGGGGCCCTCGGTGGAGATGGAGGTGACCTGGGGAACAACAGATGTTCAGCAGCCTCCAGCCCAGCACCTTCACGCCTGTCACCACCACCAGCCCCGTGAGGACACAGCAATAGAGAAAGCAGTCGAGGGGTGGGATTTGTTGTTAATATTAAACATATGGGCAAACAACACTCTTCTAGCAATACCACAAGACAAATCAAAACTACAGCATGGATAAACAGCACAAAGAGCACTACAAGGCTTCAAAACCTGGTTTAAAATAAAAACTAAACTAGGAAGCAACAGTATGAATCATGGTGCATTGCAAATGAGGATGGGATATATTTAATTTCCAGTTTATGAAGCCAGTTTTATTTATTTATGATCATGCTCCAGTGTTTAGCTTATGTTCAAAGTAATGACTCATTTCTGAAGTAGCTACAAGTCACATTTGGAAGGGTACATTTCCTCCACGAGGAAATGAGTACAACCAGTAGTCCTTTCTGTCCCATCACCTGAGCATCAGAGGAGAAAGGTTGGATGTTTTCATGGGAAGATTCCCCTTGCCATTGTACCTCCTTGCTGCGGAGACTGCCTGTCCTCCAGGGTAGGAAGCTCCCAGCTTGTTCACTAACTGTGCTGGGGAAAATATGTGTCAGCAGTGAAGTTTGGCTTCAGAGCATTAAGGTTACAAAGCTGTCCCTTGATGCAGCTTCCAGCCATGCCAAAAATGGGGCATAATAGAGGTTTTGGCGTGAAGCAGGCTGGCTTGGCCAGATTAGAGCAGATCCACAGGCTCTGTTGGGCCAAGGTCTGAAGGCAGGTCTGTCAGGGTGGGCACAGCAGGGACAGGGGACATGTCCCATCACTGCCCCGTGCTTGAGTTCACACGTGCTCCAGTGCTTTGCTGCCCTGCAGCCCCAGCACACTCCTGGTCTGCAGGCTTTTGAACATGCCCCTTTGGTTGCAATAATGCAGCACACAGTTTTCCTGCCAATTAAACTTCTCCATTAAGAAAAATATTATTTTCATGAAAAAACCCAACAAAATAGGCCCTGTCACATAGATGGTTTTTCCCTGGCTCTGTGTCACAGCCCAAGGGCCAGGGCAGTGCCAGGGGAGATGTGGTTCACTGGGCTGAGCACTCTCAGCCTTGTTTCCACCTCTGCCATTGTCTCTGTGCCATGGGCCACACACCCCACATGGCAGGAGGACATGGCAGTGAGGACGTGGCAGGAGGACTGCTGAGCCACCCCCACAAGCATTTGTTTTCCTTTTCTTTCTTTCCCCCACAGCCAGCAGTGCTATCCTCCCCCACAGGCACTTCCATCAGTGATGTCCCAAGGCAGGAAGGTGGGCTCAGAACCCCTGAGCACAGCTTGACCCCACTCCCCATCACAGAGCATCACAGGGAGGCTACAGAACAGTCAGTGCTGCCAGCCCACCTCAGCCAGGTGCCAGCCTGGGGGTCCCAGAGCCCCTTGCTGCTCACTCTGGGGTGGGAGGGAACCCTGCAAAGTCTCTGGAGGAAGCACCATCAGGCTGCTATTTCAGGCCTATTATCTCAGCTGTGCTTCAGGCTTCCTGATAATTCCCTGAATTAGCCTGGCAGATTTGTTCTCCAGTGTTTTTGTCAGATATCTTGGACTACACCTCAGGGAAGGAGGGGTGGGATGTGATGGGGCAGGGGGGTGGGTGTGACAAGCATCACTACTGCATGTTTACAAGTTCCCAGGCAGGAACTACAAGGCTAATTAATTTCTCATTGGGGAAGAAGTTGAAGGATAAAGAAGCATAAACCCAGAGCTTTGGGAGATGCTGTGGAGTCCAAAGATGTGCATGCACATCTTTGCCTTTCATCCAGGAGAATGAAGCCCCATTTATACAGCAAACATATTGGTTTTGGGTTCTCCCTTTTATCATGATCACTCTGCCCTTCCAGAGACCTCCTCCATCACCTGCTTTCGGGGCTGTGGGGCAGGGCACTCCAGGAATCACTGCAGCCCTACAGGTGAGGATAAAATGGGATTTCCAAAAAAAAACCTTCCTCAGGGATCCAGGGTGACACAGTGACAGCAGCTGGGTTCCCATCCAGGAATTCCCAGGATGGATGCCCATCCTTGGAAACATGCCAGGGTGGGCAGTTTGGACAGGGCTCTGAGCAACCTAATCTAGTTGAGTATGTCCCTGCTTATTGCAGGGAGGTTGGACTAGATGGCCTTTAAAGGTCTTTTCCAACCCAAACCACTTGTTGACTATATGATCCACATCTCTGGCAGCTGCATCCATTCCCTGGCCATGGCCTTCACCCAGACCCATCCTTCCCCACTGCAACACATGAAACAGAGAATGCCACAAGAAAAAAAAAAAAGCTGGTATTGCTTCTCCACCGCTTCAGAGACCTGGGGACAACCTGGGGTCCCTTCCCAGGCCATGTCATCCTGATCCCTGCAGCTGTTACAAAGGTAGAAGAGCTTCATGAGCCTTTCATGACTTAAGACATATCTGCTCAGGTTTGCACTTGAGTCACCCTGTGCTTTAGTTGCCCCTGGGGGATGTGCTGACCCTGAGGGGTGGGGGGGAGTGTTCCTTGGGGCAGTTGGGACATCTTTCCCTGGCAAACAGGGTGGGAAACGACTTGAGTAAACTCAGCTACATCCTTGTTGGTGGATGGGGAAGCTTCAGGTGCTACAAGAGCACCCACAGGTCTCTTAAGTCTGGATCTCATTTGAGGTGAGGTCATTTTATGGCCTCACGGGAAGATCAAAGCCAGGAGCAAGCAAACCCATCAGCCATGGGACCTAGCCAGGCCACCACAAGCTGCATCATGAGCAGTTTCCAACATGGATGCAAGGGATGGGCCACCCAGCAGGCAGCAAACCCCCAATGCAGCCAGTCCTGGGGCCTGGTCCCTGCTCTGCCCAACCCCATCGTGTCCAGGGAAAAAATAAACTCTTTGCCAAGGTTTGTGGGGTTTTTGGTTTTGGCCTTTCTGTTCCAAATGCTCCATGAAGAAGCCAGGGCTGCCCAGCTCCTCTGATGTGGCTGGTGGCCGTGGGCTGGCACGAGCTGTTCAGCTTCCATCTAGGTGGGATTGGTCTCATGCCATAGATTTTAAGTACTGCAAAAATTGGCCCATTTTGCCACGTTTGACAGAGTGTGTGTTTTATAAGATACCTCGTCTCAAGCACATTAACTAAGCAAACATGACATTTGATCAAGCAAATAATGAGTGGGAGGATAACAGATAGATGTTTCTTACTGACACTTCTGGGGACATGAGTGGGGAAAGCAGGTGACACCAGCAGGCTCTTGGAGGAGCGGGTGGCAGCGGAGGTCTCCCGGGACCCTGGTGGAAATATTGGCCATGGGAGAGCTCCTCACCCTCAGGAGAAAGATCCATCTGCAGGGCTGGGGCGCTGCATGACAAGGGGAGGCAGCCAGCACTGAGCAGAAGGGAGGACCACGAGGCTTTCTCCAGCCCCCAAAGCTCATGGGCACATATGCAGAACTCAAGAAAAAAATTTATTCTCTCCTATTTACAGGACTTATTTTCCTTCATTCCCAGCTTGGAATTCAGTTAGCTGCAGTTTTCATGCACAAAATGCCTGAATTGGCCAGAGTTTGGAGCAGCCCAGCCCTTCCCTGCTCCCCCAAGGTGCTGGGGGAAATCACACAGTTCATTTTTTCTGGCTGCAGAATGCCTTTTCCTTCACATTCCTCATCTCTCAGGTACTTAATCACCATGTTTCCTACTCACATGTCTGGTCATTTCACTTGTATCAGGGCTCCTTAACTAGGAAATATCAAGATGTTTTCACCCTAGAAAGCTGAGCAGTGTATAATTAGCCACCCAGGTAATAAATTACCTGTGCTGGCGACAGCCCACTGGGGGAACCTTTATTCTCCATCTCATCCTATTATGCTGAGCCAATTTAGCACATCTGTAGTTGTTTTAAAATAGTAATTTAGATGGAATCATAGCAAAAGGAAGCTTATTAACAACTTAGCTGCCAAGAGAAAGATGGAATGGACAGAGGCTGCCATGGAGGGAGAGGTTTGTTCCTGGCTGGAGGACAACACTTCATGGGAAGACACATCTGCTGGTGCCTCCAGCCCCTTTGCTTGGGGCACAGCAAGGACAAAGCTCCACATTCCCTTCCAGCCTTCCCTGGTGTCTGCAGACAAGAGCTACCAGGGCTGAGGAACCATGCAATGAAGTCAGGACAGCAGTGACATTTAGCTGGTGAGGTTTCCCAGTGTCCCCAGCTGGCAGATCCATCCCCCAAGGCTGGTAGTGCCTGGTCCTCAGCTGCAGGACCTCGGGGCTCTGCTACTCTTTTCCAGAGCCTGGCATGGGGTCTGCAGGTGAGAATTGCAGTAGACAGCTGAGACCTCAGGCCACCAGCCAGCTACAGCACACCAAGAGCAACTGTTGGGAAGAAAAGAGCATCTACAGCCTAGAGGGAGAAGGAAGAGAATTAATATCAGTGATCATGTAAATAAAAACAGCCTGTTTCTACCTCCATGCTGCAGAGCTGCACTCCCAGTGCAACCATCTAGGTCAGCGTTTGTAGTGGGATCCAATTCTCCCAGCTGCCATGGAGCAGCCTCAGACACAGGATCACTGGGATTCAGCTGGGTCCAGCAGAAGCAGCCTTTGCTCAGGTGGGCACTTGGTCAAGCAGTGTTCTTCCCCAGAGCAGCCTGGGCACCACCTGGGCCAGCCTTGCTGAGCACTCCACCACCAGCCTCAGGAGGGTTTGCTCAGCAGGATCTTGTGTTCCAAGCACTGGCTGCTGATGCCAAGTGCAATCCAAGGGGTTTGTGCCTTGGCATCATCTGCTGAGGAGATGGACCATTCATTTCACTACTCAAGCCTTGCCTCCTTCCTCCTCATTCTCTTCACTAGCCATCATCCAAGCCCTGTGTTAGACACCCTCCACCTCTGCTGCAATGGCCAGGATGCTCTCAAGAGCCATGCCATAACTCTCCCCTTCGGAGGGGAGTGAGGGTGCTGCTGTGAAGCTTCCCCATCCCACCTTTGGTTTGAAATTCATCCCTCCCCAAGCTGCTTGGGGCATTTCCCAGTTATGGTAGGACGAGGGGGAGCACACATCGTTTTTTAGCCTAGAAGAGGGACAGAAGAAGCTTCAGCTTCACTATGAATCCCAAGCAGGTGTTCATGTGGACATCACCACACCCACAGGCATGTACACCAGTGAATGAAGTGGGCTAAAGACCTTTCTTGGGCTCTGAGGCCCCTTCCCACAGCTCAGCCCATCCCCAAAGAGGTGAGCTCTTATCCTCCTGAGGACTTCTTGTCCTCCAGACCCACAAAGCTCAGGGTCTTGTTGAGGGCAGCAGGATGGGGAAAAGCAGGTCTGGCAGCAGGAGCACTGCCCGCCCACACACCAGCCCATCCAGGGGCACTGAGAGCACTGGAAAACATTCCCAAATCCCCACTCCTGCCTCCCTGCCCATATGGGGCTGGCTCCAGCCAGGCTTCCCAGCAGGAGAGCTCAGGCACCCTGCAAGAGGCCTTTCCCATGGCCCTTTTCCAACAGGACAGTTAATCCTAGCCCGACTCCTTTGCAACAAGGACTAAAACCCACATGAAAGAGATTATTTTTCCAATTTCCTTCCTCATCTGGCAGCCTGGAGAGCACATCTAATTTGAATAAAGCATCCTGGCATTTCCCCTGCCATCACCTAACCACCCATGGCTGCTCCACCTCCCTCCCTGCCTCTGCTTCCTGCCCATGCAAGAGGACCTGGCATTAGCCCTTCCAAATAAATGAGCTATTGGTCACTGTTCAGAGCAGGGCTCCAAGCTTCCTGCATCCTCCCAAGGCCACATCTTGTTGTTTTTTAATTCCAACCCAAACCTTAGCATCTTTTAAGTAAACAAGGAATAAAAAGGATTTGCAAAATCTTTCACTGCAGCCCTCTCCTGGGCATGGGCTGGACCCTGCTGCAGATTGGTTTTATGAAGGGATCCCTCCTGCCATGGAATTCAGACCATCCCCAGGTGGTAGCTGGAGCATGAACTTCTTTCTGGCTTGCTGGGACACTTGGGCTTAGGGAGAGCTTGGAGGCAGGGAGGGTGAGTAGCAGATTTGCCTAAAAAAGGCAGAACAAAGCACAAGAGAGGAAGCCGTTCCCTGCAGTTTTATTTTTCCTTTCTTATTTCTTATTTACACAGGTTTTTCAAGCTCTGCTCTCATATTTTTGCACTTTACAAATGGAAAAGAGTAACACAACATGCCAAAGTCCTGACCCCGAATAGCTATGTGCAATACCCCTCACTATCAGCTCACCAAGCCCACATCCAGTTAATCAGCTCCTGGAAAACCAGGTCACACTCAAACATCTACTGCTCTAGGCTCCAAAGAAGATTTTCCCTACACATAGGGGCCAGCAAAGTCTCTCTTCCATTTAATTCAGATGCCTCAGCTGTGATGGTGTCTGTGGAGCGAGGCCCCAGAGGACCAGTCGTGTCTGAAGCCTCCAGACATTCACCTCCATCCCGGAGGTGCCCATGGTACCTCCTGGCACTCCCAGCCTTTCCTTGGCCAGATGGCTCCTTGCAGCAGACTGTTGTCAAATTATCACTTTCTGGAACTGCTCAATGTATCATTTGCCTTATGCTTTTGTTGAACGGATCATTGACCCCACTTTCTCCTCATTGTCTTTGATTACCCGAGGACATCCCATGTGCTGCCCCGTACAGAGTTCCCAAGAGGATCCCACCCCTTCCATGCATAAAACCAAAGCAAACGTCATCTCATTTTTCCAAAGTCTGGCTCTGTCCCTCTGATAAATCATTTCCCTGTAGCCACATGTCACTGAAGTACAAGGAGTGGAGGAATGATTGTGGGTTTAGTCAATATGAAAACAGGACAAGAAAAAAAAAAGAATCTACTTGCCTCAAACATGCGTTAGCAAATGAAATTCCTCTCCACTTTGTCCACATTATTTAGGCTTAATTGTATTACTAGGGCTGTAATACAGTGAAAATACAATTATTGGCAGAGAGATTGGAAGAATGGCATCTGTAGGAGAGCAGGAAGAAAGGGCGCTGGGCTGGCAGTGATGAAGGGGCTGAGACAAAGACTTCCCTCCTGCAGGGACTCCAGCCCATATTCCACCTTAGGTTGCAGCTGATGGGAGCTGAAGGCTCTCCCTTGTCACCAGATATTATTTGATATCCTAAGCTGCTGCACAGCCACTGGTGCTGCAGAGGACCCTGGTGAGGACAGAGACTGTTTCACCCGTTGGAAGCTCTATCAACCACCTCGCTTCCCCTGCCAATAAACATCCTGTTCTTTTACAGCATGCCAAGGACCAGGGAACATGCCCATCACTCTCCCACATGCAGTTATTGAACCTGATTGTTATTGAATTGATTTTACCATCCTAAGCACTGTCACACAACCCTTCCTGCCTGCAGGGTCATTCCCACAGGGACAGCCTTTGTTACTCACTCCTGCTCAGGTGCCAGGGCTGGTCCCTGCTGCTCCTGCAGGTACCCGTGGGCTCAGCAGAGTCTGGGCCATCCCAATGAACAAGCCACCCACCAAGGAGCCACACTGCTTTACAGTGGAAAAGGGTTTTGGCCCTGGGACCTCCCCAACATGAGGCTTGTGACAGCACCTGCGAAACTGCTGAAGTCAGAAAAGAGTTTACTCTTCAGAAGTTTAAAGACAAGACTCAGAATAATTAAAATCCCTTCTGCAATGCCATTAAATATAAATACAAATGGTGTTAATATCTCTGATTACTACGACAGCATTCCCAAGCACCCTCTAATTGTCTAATTAAATCACTAAGGGCTTAGGTTAGTGACAACAAAATCCTTAATGGTGCCTTGCTTGTACATTTATATAAGGTACTGTACGAGATGGTTGTTTATCTAATTAATCCCCAAGGTCAGATTCAGAGCTGGTGTGCAAGGTAATGTAATTTAGGTCCCTTGCATTTTGTCAGGCTTGCTCAGACCTACTTACACCCATTTGCTGTACTGAAGGAGCCAAAGAGATGCAGCACACGTGCCAGGGGGTTGGGAGGGCAGCCTGGAAGCATAGTCAGGGAGGGGAGATGTCATCTTCTCTGCCCCACTCTCCTCCAGGTGTTCCCCTTCTCCAGACTGCTGCTGTCCTGTAATGGGCCAGCGCCAGGGTAGTCTGCGAGGGAAGGGGTGATCAGGGAGTGGTGCAGGTCAGGGCTGATGTCCCAAAGCCAAAGGAGAGGTTGAGGGGTCCCAGATCCATCTCAGGAGCTTGTCACCCACTGCTGTGCCACATGGACAGAGCATGTCATGCTGCATTGCTCTTGGGTGTGGTTGTGATCTGTGACAGATGGAGAACTTTGTCCTGCAGGACAGCTGACAACAAGAACAGATTTTTGTCCTCCAGAATGAGGTGGAGAGGATGAAGCTGCTCCTGCCCACATCCCCTCCCATGGCAGGATCCCAGGGTGCCCAAGCCCTCAAAGAGCACATGCCTCGGAGGGAATGCCCAAGAAGAAGAGCCTTTCACTGCCTTCCTAACCGTGAAGTGCTGTGGCTGCTCCAAGGGTGAGGGGAGATTGAAAGGCCAGACAGAAGCAGAGGACAGGGAAATGTCTGAGACCAGCACCTTGCCCTGCTCTGAAGCACACCAGCTGCTCCCACTCCCCAGATGAAGGGAGGCTCTAACACCACTCATCACAAATGCCAAAAAAAAAAAAGGCAACTTTTCTTTTGATTTCCCTCCCTTTGAAATTATTATTTCCAACCCCCTTCTGATGTTGGATCAGACAACGTTGATCGCTTTGGATCTGAACCACTGGGTCTGAATTCCTGGGCAGGCTGTCAAGTTGTCAGAGATGGCCTGTGTGCAGCGAGTTGCTGGTGCTCCATTGTCCACAAACCAGGAGCAGATGTGAGCATCCTGCCAGGCACAGGCTCCCGCTGCAACCATCAAAGAGAAGCCCAACTCCCAGGGACGTGGCCGTGGCTTCCCCCCACCCTCCTCCCCACCCCATTTCTCACAATGAAATATGTAAAATGCAAAGAACAATAGACACGGTTATGAATAAAGATGTGCAGCTGGGCAAATAATAACCCCTTCCCAATCGATGCCAGCCTTGAACCCCCAAATTCTCCCCAAACTGGGCTGGCAGCCCTGGTGGAAAGCCCGCCCCAGAAGAGGGGAAGGGAAGCTCCTTCCCACCCCACATCCCACACCCCCAGCAGAGCTGGGAGTCCTCCAAGGTAAAGGACAGTATTTCCAGCCCATATAGAACCGAATTCAACAGTATCCTAATTCTGGCTGAATCCTGGGAGCAGCTAGAATGAATGTCCTGGCTTGAGCCAGGACAGAACCAACAAAATTCACTATGAGCACACGAAAAATCGCTGCAAATGTAGCACAATATAGATCAGTTAAACCTTGACACAAGTTTAACAAATAAGCCCAGCACAATGCTGCTGGACTGGCTCATGAGAACCACCTCCTGGTCCTAGGAGCCCTGCCAGGAGACCTTTAAGACGACTAATTCCAACGTCTGGCCCTATCCAGTGTGAGTCACTGGCTCCAAACTTGGCCTGATATAAATGTAGCTCAGCCGATGCTTTTACGAGCCGCCGTGCCAGGACTGTGCCTTCATTTCCATGGTCAGGGGTGTATAATTCCCTCTTGCATTCCTGGCTTTTCTGCTTTCTTTTCATTTGCACCATTGTAAATTAGTATTCACTCTGCTGAAAGCTGTAGAAATGTAAACACTCTATTTGCAAGAAGAGGGCTGGCCTTTTGTGAAAACTTCAACTGGTATCTTTTACTGGGATGCATAAAGCAGAGAGCTGATTTCCGCTTATATTTGTTGTATTTCAAACAGAAGCAAATGTTTATAGCCAGGCTGTAAACCACGATAATGTGGGACAGATACTCTACAGAAGCTGCACTCGTAGACAAAGGAAAAGTAAAACCCATGGTCTAGCTGGAGGGTTTGCCTTGCCTCTGCAAGGCTGCGCCCGCTTTGGATGAACTTATCCAGCATCAGTCCCATCCCACGCCTTTATAAAATTACACAAGCACTGAAGTCATACATTGACAGAAAGACACAGGCCCTGAGTCACATTTCTGTGAAATTTCACTTGCATCCGGTCCCACATTCATGCAATTTCACCCAGTCATGAATGGAGCCCTGGCAACACAGAAGCCCTCGAGCGGAGCGGAAGCAGAGTTCTCCACGCCACGCGTACCTCCTGCATTCACAATACACAGCTCCCAGAATCCCCTCTAGGACACAGGGCAACACAACTTACTCTTCCATCACCCAAACCAGCACCAAGACCTATGGGGAGATCTCGCTGCCACCCCCCAGGATGATGGGAGAGGGACACAATTCCCCCTCAAGCACTAGAAAGTGCCAGCACACTGCACATCCCCTGGGCTCAGGCCAGTGCATCAGTAATTCCTGCTGTCTCCTTGAGACCTTCCCTGACAAACAGTTTCAGTGACCCAGGAATGTTATCTTAGTAAATCAAAAACGTAAACATTTAGGTTCAGGACTGTGCTGAATGGATTTGAAAATGAGTTATGGTAGGAACCCGGCGAGGAGTCTGAGTTTGGCTTGGCAGTTGCCTCCTTTGCCTGGAACCTGCTTTTCAAGATTAAATACGATACTCTGCAATACATCCAAAATGTCAATTACTCCAAGTCTCTCAGGTTTGCAATTACAGAATGCAAGTCATGTTCAGCATTTTATGAAACTGCTTTTTTTGGCATGGATCATCTTTCTCTTATTGTAAAAAATAACTTCAAATCAAAGCATTAAATCAAGGCACATAGGCTAGGAAGGGACGCTGGGCTGAGGCTGGGCTGAAAATTCTTCCAGCGCTGTAACTGGAAGGGAGCTGAGCAAGCTGGTTCCTGGCTGGGGGAATGAGAGCACCGAGTGGCAAATCAGAGGGAAAGAATGTGGAACCGTCTCGGCTGAGGAACGCCTAATCCCTCCATCACGGACTTAAATCCCACAAACGACTTGCTCTAACCCCCTGGGGGCAGGGGGAACTGAGCCTGGAGAAAACACCTCTCCCATCCCACCCGAATCCCAAAAGCATGGTCACGGCTCCAGGATCAGCAGCAGCTGCAGGCAATTCCTTTCAGGCTTTTCCAAACTTTAGGTCTCTGCTGTCAAAGGCACCCTGACCCCTTTCTTCCTCTGTGTCTGTGGGGTGGGGAATTTGGGAATGCTGACCTGGCTTTGTCCTTACGGCAGTGAGACAAGGCAGGACACAGGTTTGCAAGTGCTGATGTGCTGGGAAGAAGGCACACGCTTCCCTGCAAAGGTGCTCCCTAAGGACACGGCCTCAGTTGTAAAGAAAAGGCAAATTCCCTGGCCAAGGTGTGATTAGAAGGGAGTGTAGTTGTGAGTCTGCTTTACTGGGAATCACCTCCTTTCTATTGTCATTTTACTCGCAGCTTCCTGGCCTTTCAAGTCTGGTCAAATCCTCCGAGGTCAGGGGAAAAGGTTCAGCACTGGATCTTTGAGGATGCTTTAATTTGAGTCCCAGCTGAATGAAGCACCAGCAGACCTGGTAAGACCTGTGCTTCGGGAGGCACCTCGGCTAGACGCGCTGCCGACCTCATCTGGCATTTAATAAGCACGGACGCTGACACCCTCCCCGCCTCCAGCAGCCCAACCAGATTCCTGGCAGGGCAGGAGAACTCTCTCTGCTCTGGTTTCACTCCTGTTGATGCTTCTCCATCTCAACTGCTTACACCCTGTTGCTGTGTGGGGTCAAACCAGGGAAATTCCACACAGAAAACAGCCATCCCAGGCTCTGGATAAGCCCTTTTTGCTCTCTGCACACATGTATTTCTTTCTGCTGAGGAGCTTTGGCATGGGGTAGCTGGAGAGCTGTGAGATCCTGGATTTGATGGTTCCAGACCAGATTTTCTTCCCATAAGCCCACCAGCAGCATCACTCTCCCCACTCACCAGCCTTTGACCAGGCAGTAAAAACATGGGTGCATTTGTGCAGGGCACCAAGATGCTGTCAGCATGCCGGCTGGAGCCCAGCTTCCAGAGCTGCCACCTCCCAACTTTTCAACAGCGCTGGATTCATTTGCTGTAGGATAAGGGAAAGGCAGAGTGCATCTGGCAGAGGCACAGGGAGGCAGGAACCAGAAGCTGAATGAGGACTGAAGCTGGCCAAGGAGTCTTGACAATCCCTGCAGTTGGACTTGGGAGCACCATTCCTCCAGACCCTGCTGCTGGCTTGGGCCCCTTTTGGATGCTCTTCCTGGGATGCAGGTGCAGGGTGTTAAGAGATCATTTCCTGATCGCACCACAGCTTCAGGGATGGATTTACCACTGGGCTAAGTTCACCCTCCTTTGCTCTCTTAATATCCTTTTCTTTTTTGCTTGCCTCCTCTATTCCCCACAAGCACCTAAAAACTGGGCAGAGCTG
The DNA here is from genome assembly GCA_020745705.1 of Hemiprocne comata. Classification (NCBI taxonomy): domain Eukaryota; kingdom Metazoa; phylum Chordata; class Aves; order Apodiformes; family Apodidae; genus Hemiprocne; species Hemiprocne comata. Next base: position 20,303,731 of record CM036597.1, on the reverse strand, counting down.
CTGCAACACTGAAGACCGTCCTGTTTGATGTGGAAAAACCCAGATGTTGTCCCCAAAGGCATGGTTCTCATCAAGGGAGGAGACGTGTGGCTCCATCGCGGGGCTTTTGCAATAGATAAGGAACTGAGGGAATATTAGAAAATGCAAAAGGCAGAGCAAGCTAAAGGAGAGAGATACAAGCTGAAAAACAGGCAATAATTCTCCCTCGGCTGAAAAGGGCTTTAATTGCCAATCACACAAAGGTGATCAGTAAAAGCAGCCTGAAGTGGAGAGTTCATTTGAAACACATGCAGCGACTGCTTGAGTTGCCAATGGAAGTGCAATTAAGCCCAGGAGCTGGGGAATGGGACCTGCTGGAGCCAGTACAGATGGCCCCACATTACCAAGGCTCAGAATAAAACCCTCCTTAATTGCACAAGTTGAGGGAGTGGGAGAGATTTACCCTCTGTTTCTTTTTTCCCCTGAATCAGCCTGAATCTTTCAAAACAAAAAAAAAAAAAGGCCACTGACAACTTTGCTTACAAAGTTCAGTGAACATCTTGGCTTAAAAATTAGCAGATCCTTCCCCTACCTCTCTCTGCATCTCACCTGTTGCACTCTGTGAAAGAGGAAAGCATTGACTTAGTCCAGAAGGGAGAGATTTTTGCAAGGAGAAAATAAAAAGATCTCAGATGGACAAAGCCAGTGTGGTCACACACTCTGTGACCTCTCCTTTCCTCTCTGATTTAACTCCCCCCTTGTGCCTTCAGTTACCCTGTTGGGAACTGTTTCCATTTCTAATTAGCTAGACATGGAGTGCTGAGGCCTGGTCACTCATCTGCAGTAACGTCTCTGCATTGCAAAAGCAGTGTGGTTTAATAACTAACAGCTGACAGAAAAAAAAATGAATGGTATAATAAAAATAGATTGTGTCTATCTTTTATATCACGTTGTAATTTAGAGCGTAGGTTAAGAACTAAATTAAGAAGGGATACCATATAAAAGGAAGCATTTTTATAGTGAAACTCACCTGAGAGCTGTTTGTGTGTGCTGAAGGAGGAAGGGGTCACCCTGAGTTCCCATTCTTGCTGGGAAAGCCTGAGTGATGCAAAGTCCCAGAGCATCCCCTGGAGTGCTGGAGATGCTGGGCTCTGTCGGTGTGGCATTGCCATCGTGGAAAAAACAATACCCACCACTGCCCTGCAAGAAGGGGAAGGGGCTGTGAGGACTCCTGGAGCCCCTCTAGGACCAGATCTGCTGGCAGTGGGTGCCAGGGAAGGACCCACCATCCAGTTACCTTCTGGAAATGTTCTATTTTTGTCATCTCAGTCTTCCTTTATCAGCAAATATTCAGGTCTTAATGGCAAAGCAAGTTATGCCCGAAAGAAACCCAAACCCTCAGTAAAACAGTGTTATCTCACCCAAGCCCAGCCCTCCAGCAGGGCCCAGCCCAGCCAGCCCCCAGGATTTGCACACAGCAAACGGGTGTTCCCCCCCAAGCTGTCCTCTCTCTCCTTCAGGCAAGAAATCTATGCTGGTGAAAGGTGACAGACCCCAGCCCAGGGACAGGAGCCCCTGCATCCATATCATGTTTATCTGTCAAGAGTGATGGAGCATCCTTGAGCAGGTGGGTGGGCAGCCACACCCTAGGGCCACCCACCACTTGGCACCAACCCAGCAGGGACAACTGCCCTAAGGTCAATTCCAAAGCTGCATTTGTTCCTTGGTTTTGAGGCCATTATTAGCCCACCCAGCAACAAGCAGTGACATTTTTGAGCCCCATTTTCCTGCGAGGGTGGACTCGTGCCTGCTGCAGATGGGCCTGGCAGGCTGCACAGCCCATCTCCAAAGACTGGCAGATGGAGAAGACTCATCAGCAAGCTGCTGGGTTCCTTCCCATGCTCAGCAAAGGACATTACTGGCACTCACCAAGCCTGGTCCTGAGGAAACAGGTACAACCCTCATAGACCTGCACAGCCCCATGGCAAAAGATCAAGTGTCACGGATGCTTATCTTTCCTGCTAAAGTTGTCTTCAAAACCAAGTCCTGGCATCACCCAGTGCTACCCACACCTCAGGACAGCCACCCATCTCAGTTCAAAAAAGTCTCTCCCCTGACACACGGCTAGTGACAATCACAACAGGAAGAGCTCTGGTCAGGAAACACCTTGAACACCAAGTCTTTAATTTAGAAACCTGGTTTTCCCCCAGCACACAGAGCAGCCCCGTGTCACAGGTTCCTCCAAGCAGAGTGCAAGGAAGCATCGGTGCCTTAGCCACCTGCAATCACAGCCTCAGGGTTGCGGCGAGATACCAGAGAGAATGTCTTTCCTTGGTAGATGTTCCTACAGGGCAATTCAACTTTGGAAACACAACAGTTGCTTCCCTTTCTCTGCTGCATCTCCTGCAAAGCTGTTCACACAAAACCTCCAGCCTCAAACCAGTCCATCCTACCGCCGCGCTCGTCCTTCCAGCGTCATTGCCATTAGCTGTTGAACACGGTCCAACAGCGCTCGGAGAGCTGCCGAGAGCCTGTCACTTGCAGCATGTGCTCTTTCTCATTCACTCCCCAAGAGAGATAATTGTGGCTGGAGTAGAAAGCTTGCTGAGGGAAGGCTTTTGGTTTGTTTTCTGTATACATGCTGCTGTGTGTTTATACTGGGCTGGAGAGGGTGTATTAAAACAGGGGAATATTGCATGCTCTGTAAGCATGTAATTGCTAAAAAAGATATTGATACACTGAGAAGAGTTTAAGGGGAGGCTGCAATGATCTAGAGGCTGGAGGAATCCAGGCAGAAACGTTTTAAGAGCAGCATCTGCCTACTTCAAATAAGCAGCAGCTAAGGGGAGAGATGACAGCATCCTGCAAATAGCTTGAGTACATAAACACTGCAGAGAGAGGAGGCTTATGCTCCAGGCTGCTAAGAGCATGGGGATCATGTGAATAAAAGAAATCTTCAGCTGAATATTGTCAAACTTCCTGACAGTGAAGTTATGTTGAGATACCATCTCCTCAGGGAACGACCCATGAAAGAGGATTGTTCTGAGGTTTGCTGAACAGCGTAGGACATCTTTTGTGCAAGTGTTGGCCATGGCAAGAGGCCTCCAGAGCCAGGCAAAGAGGCTGCATGTCCAGGAGGGCACCAAAGGGTTTCAGGCAGAGGGGGGGCTTTATGACTAAAGTAATAACTTCAGGAGATGGCATCAGGTGAGACTGTCACTGCACAGCATTGAAGGGATGCTCAGCTCTCCATCTAAGGGGTCATGTACAACCTCATGGTGCTCTCCACTGCCAGGGCAGGTCTTGCATTCCTCCAGCTTTGCGTGTAAGAACTACGTTAACCCTCGAAGCTTTGCTCCAGCTGGGCATTTCCAACATCCATCTCCTTCCCTGCTCCTGCGGAAGGGTAAAGCCAGGCCAGAGCTTTTACCAGCAGTCAGGAGCTCCTTTGTTTCTCTCTTCACCCAAACTACTCCTCTTATAAAAAGGTGTAAAAGCTTAATTATCTCCCACTCTTCCAGGCTGCTGAGGGTTTTGTTCCAAATTTTCACCAATTCACTCGATGTTAGCGGGCAAAGATGCAAACAAAGGGAAGAGCCAGGCTGAGGGGGTGTCTGGGGACAGCAAAGTGCTTGTCCTGCACAACAGCCCATCAGAAACAGGTAAAATGGCAAGTGCTTTCAAGCTACAGGCTGAGGTGATGATGTTCTCTTTCCCTCTTCTGCTGACTTTTTTCCTTCAGCCCAAAATAATTTGAATGAGTTCAATCTAAAACAAAATTGAAGGAAAAAAACATTTGTACCTTTGGATTAGAGAATCCCCAATAGTGCCCAGAGGCCATCAGTGGAAATTAGCAATGCAAACACAAGCTCAACAGCATATCCACATTAACCCACCATGCTGGTGCTGCAGAGGCTTGGGCCGGGTTATCTTTTTGCTTTGCAATCCTACTCTAACTCTTTAAACAACATTAAGTGCAGAGACCAGTGCTGATCCAGCATCCCTGATTGCACTGAGGAAGGATGCAGGGCCATTTAGGACCCTATTAAGTAACTCCAGTGGAAGGAGGCAGTCATAACTTGGCCATAAAAAAAGCATCAAATTGTTTTTTTATAGTTAGAGCTACCAGAAACTTCCTGTTCATCCCAGCACAAGTACTGTTCCCTGATGGTGAAAAGATTGTTTGGAGAGAAGGGACAGCTGCTGGCCTTCACAGCTAATTGGTGGGTTAAGAATGAATCAGGTAAAGGGAGGGGTGTGAAAACAAGCTAAATTTGTCCCTTAAAATAAGTTAAACTGGCTATTGAAACTTGTTAGAGGCCAAACACATATATCCCCCCACAAATCCACTGCTCCCAAAAGGTTAATTTACAGCTCACTTGCTAACCCATGGCGTGTAAACGTACAGGATGGATTAAACTGGTATCAGGCTGCACACCTAGGGAAGGCTCACAGGAGCCCTGAGGGGCAGGAGAAGGATTCTCACCCACCCTCCACCCTGCAGAGCAGCAGCACTGGGAGATGCTCAGGGAGGGAGAAGGACCTTCACCTCTGGTGTTACCTGTAGAACTGTCCTGTTAAATTTAATGGAAATGCTCAGGTAGAATGAGGCCTTATGGAAACTTACTAGGGCTAGGTTAAATCTATCTTGTTTGTAGGAGATTACCAGGTTGGAGTTCTGTTTTGTGAGATTCTGTTCTTGTGTGGTATCTTGTGCCTGTGTTTGGTGAGAACTTGTTCCTAGGAGAGTGGTAGGCCCCAGAATTGTTATGAGAAGAGGCACCAAGAGTACCAACAAGTCTCTTTTTCCTGAGAATCATGGTAAGTGGGTCTATATAAGCTAAACATTATGAATAGGATTCATGCCTTACTTTGGAAGCTATTCCTCATGCATCCAGTGCTTCAATAAAGAATGCCTGCATTCTAAAACTCCAACACCAGTCTTAGAGAGTTTTCTTCAGCTGGACTTTATGGTAACACTGGGAGGTGGCAGTTCAGCTGTGCCATCTTGGCCTTCCCCCCATCCTGCCACAGACAGGAGAAACACAGGTGAGGAAGGGTCTCCACCACCTGCAAAGGCTGCTGGGGAGCTGGGCTGGGTTGTCTGTGCCCACCATATCCTTCCAGGAGCAGCATCACAAGGGGATCCCCATGCTCCTTGCTCAGCCACATAAGCACAGTGTCCTCTCCCACCCACAAGGAGGTGATGGCTGCAGATCCTCTCCACCCTCCTGCACTCACTGCCGGGTTTGCCAGCTGCCAGGTGAAAACTGCTCTTCCCCAGCCAAAGTGCCATAAAAGCCAAACAAAATTTCAATCATCATCAGCAAACAATCAAAACCCATCAAACTGGCAGATCTTGGAGATGGGATTGATAAAATCCCTGGGAAGCACTGCAAGACTGGATGTCTGCATGCCAAACACAGCCAATTAATGTCAGCCCTTTCCTATGCCAACCAATTAAGCTGTGTGTACTTGTCACCAGCAATTGGGAAGGGGGTAGAAGGGAAAAAGGACATGATTCCAGAAAAGCCTTGAAGACACAAAACCTGCTTAATTTATGGAGGGGAGGGTGAGGGCATAGACACCGTGCACTAATCCAAATGGGACCTGATTAATGTCTTAGCTAATTTAGGAGCCACTTGGCTCTTGTGACCTAGTGAAGCCCCATTTAACTGCAACCAGGCTGGCATGGGAAGCAGAGAGCAGCCTAACAATGTAAGAAGCAACAGATGGGGTCTCCAGTTGCCTTGCCAAGCACCAAAACTGTTTTCTGAGTGCTTGCTCTTAAACCTCCTGCAAAAGAGAAAGAGCAATAATGACAGTCATAAAGATGTGTGTCTTGCCCACCCAGCAGGCAGGCAGCACAGCTCCTCTGCCTGGCAGCAGCTGAGGGTTCCATTGGCCAGGGAAATGATCCCCTGGGAGCAGAAGGGGTCCTGAACCACCCCCTGCCCCGCTCATCCCCATCCACCACCACTACAGGAACAACAACAGCAGGAAAAACATCGTTTGACCCACCTATGGTGCTAAAAAATCATGGTCTACTGTGAGACAGAGGAGGGGGAGAGGTAATGAATCATGGAATATTTTTGGTTGGAAAAGATCTTTAAGATCACCAAGTCCAACCATTAACTCAGCACTGCCAAGGCCACCATGAACTGAAGCACTTGAACAGCTCAGAGTGATCTTGCAGCATCAGTAGGGATGGTCTTGAACATGAAGATGCATTGACCACTGTCCTGGAAAACCCTTGGTCTCTCTGCCATAAGCAATGCTTCAAGCTGCAAGGAATGACTTTGGAACCACTTGCAGGAGAAAACTTCACTGACAGTTGTTGGGATTTTTCCAATATCCAGCAAACCCTCTTTTTGAGGTCAAAGGTTCTCCAGGTGGTGCCCTAAACACGCTGCTGTGGGTTTGCTTAAGTGCATGGTGAGCAGTTTTGAGGCACAGGCTGGCAGCAGGCGTGTGGTGGCAAGCTACCTGGCTGGCTGCAAGATAAATTAAAAGATTAAGCCCATGGAGTTGTCAGTGATTTGCAGGAGGAGGAGGATGTGGGCAGACACGCAGCAAGCTGGGTGCAGATCCAGGCAGGATAACGCACAGGAATGGGAAAGACAGGAGCACCCAATTTAAACATCAAGACAATCCATTTGTCAGACAGGGTGAGCAGAGGCACCAGTGAAGCACTGAGCAAAGGCAGCCTGCCTGTGTCGGGAGCTTTTTAATGAAGAAACAGTAAAAACCAAAGAGCAGAGCAGCCCCCATAACTCCTGCCAAGGGGCTTAAGGAATTGCACCTGGCAGAGGAAAGCAGCTCAGGCACAGTCAGAGCTCCTCAAAGCCAAAGCTTTGAGGAGAAAAAGGTATCGTTCTCCTTCACCCCTTATGTCAGAGTGTAGATGCAAAAAAACCCCCAACTACTAATGTAGTTGTTTTTTGGTTTGGTTGGGGTTGTTTTAGAACTGCTTACTGCAGGTCAAAAGAAGGGTAACAGAGTTAGTGATGGAAACATCTCCTATGAGGAACGACTGAGGGAGCTGGGGCTGTTTAGTCTGGGGAAGAGGAGGCTGAGGGAGGACCTTCTCACTCTTTACAAATATCTGAAAGGAGGTTGTAGTGAGAGTGGGGTTGGTCTCTTCTCACTGGTGACTGATGACAGGACAAGAGGAAATGGGCTCAAGTTGCGTCAGGGGAGATTTAGGTTGGAGATCAGAAAAAACTTCTTTACAGAAAGGGTTGTTGGGCACTGGAACAGGCTCCCCAGGGAGGTGGTTGAGTCACCATCCCTGAATGTGTTTAAAAGTCATCTGGATGTGGTGCCTGAGGACATGGTTTAGCGGTGGGTCATCAGAAATAGGGTGATAGGGTGAGGATAAGGTTGGACTGGATGATCTTGAAGGTCTTCTCCAACCTGAACAATTCTATGAGTCTATGATTTTCACCCAGGAAATAATATCCACCTCCAGAGATCCTGTTGTACTGTGTCACTGGGATCCTTAATTTGCATCCAAATAAAAATAAGGAAGGACCACTGTTCATCTCCTCCCTTTTCTGTTGCAATTGTGAAGAAATACACATTAAAACCAGAAGATTGTTCGTATTCCCATTTCTTGCAAAGCTTTCCCCTAACACCACATTGCCCGAGGAGCACAACAACAAAAGCAGTGCTCAGAGTCAGGTCAGGCAGCCCTGCCTCTATTCCAACCGTGGGTTGTTGTGGGTTTTTTTTTCACCTTTTCATATGTATGTTCTAGGATAGACACGAACAATGCCTGACATTTCCAAAACCGCATCAGGTCCCTTTCAAAGCCCACTCTGTAGATCCCCAAAGCTAAGCCAAGTCAGAAGAGGGGAAAAAAGGAGCACATTTCCTTTTTCCCCTGAATGCAGTAGGCAGACCAAAGCCAGGAGGCCCCTCCCGAGCTTCCCGAGGTGGCAGGACAGAGATGATGTGGCTGTGCTGTGGCAGCGCTCACCTCTGACAGCTGCCTGCACGGTTCTGGAGGCAGGAGGACCCGAGGGCTGTCAGGCTTTGGGGGACTGATGTAGAACTCCTTGCACTTCAGTGTCCAGGCTTCTGCCTGGCTTTGCCGATAGACCTGCTCAGAACCCCTATCCTGCACCTTTGCTGACCTGCCTCCCAGCCCCCTCTGTTCGTCTAAACACACCTTTCACTCTTCTTTAAATCCATCCTTGGTATTTACCTCTTCCCTGCACAAATATAAGTCCTTTGGCCTCCAAGGTCCCGCCACAGCTCGAGCTGCTGCATTTCAAAGGCTTGGAAAAAGTGACAAGCAGCAGCTGCCTCTGCTGGGTTTGCTAAAAGCAGGGAGTGGCATTACCTAATCCAAAATGAGATGGGGTTTTTAGAGCAACGGCAAGAACACACAGCTGCCCCATACACTCCCTAGGAAAGGGCTTTGTCTTTGCTGGCTGGGAGATAAGGATACTGTGGAAAGTGAGGGGAGTGTTAGCCAGGAATGAGGAATAGCTGAGCAGGAAGGGGGAGCCTCTTAAGAGATGAGGAGCAGCTCCTGGCAAAGATGCCCTCCCCAGGAGTTACAGCCTTACCAACAGATTTACACCCAGTCTGGAGAGCACACACTGACACAGACATACCTGGCAAGTAATTTACAGCAGGGAACAGTCAGGAAACATCAACAAGCCCTGCAAATGAATTTCTGTTCTTTAAGAGTTGCCTGTTTCTTCATGAATGGTTTATTAAAGAAGTCAGTGGTGTTTCTCAGCACACGTAAAGTAGTTTATTACGAGTGATTTATTAAACTACTCTAACTTGTCAGCAGCCACTTGAAACATTCACTTTCCTTTTTTTTCTTCAGGTTTGCTCATGTCTTTATAAATAGCTGAATAAATAGATCTCCATCTGACTGTCACCTACCAAAAACTCAATCGATATCAGCACAGATTAGAAATGAGGTGAGACTGAGCCCCCCCCACTTGTAACCAGACCCATCTGTTGTGGTAAATTGCTGGGCATGCACTTCTAAACAACAGACGTATTTTTTGCCTTCTCACAGGAGAGCTGGACTTGACAGCTCCTAATTTCCCCCAGTTCTGGCCTGTTCTGTGGGTGGTGGATCCCCAGGCAATTGCAAGACTCCTCTCCTGCATCCTTTCAGCCATGATGCTCATGAGAAGACCCTTCTGGCTTTCTCATCTACTACACTAATAGAGTTCAGATTCTTTCAGCTCAGCTCCTGCTAGATGGATCTGTCCAGGACAGGACCCCTTTCTATCATTAGTGTAACCAATCTCAGCTCATCAGCCTTAATTTATTTGCTGCAAAATTGCTGTCTTAATGGTTTGCTCAGAGTTTAAACTCTTTCTGCTCCCTCCTGAAGTGTTTTCTCATAACAAAATGGCCCAAGCACTGCTTCTGCTGGTCCCAGCCCCAGAGAGCCACCTGTACCAGCTCTGCATCACACACCTTGCATAACTCAAAGCCAGGGTTTGTTTCTCTTTTTTGCCACCAGAAAATTCCTCAAACAAAACACACTAATATCACCTCACTGCACACACATTTTTGTTCCCAATGAGCAAGGGCAAAGCAAGTACCTGGAACCCCCTGCAGCCACCCCAGCCATGCAGCCTGTGGGTGCTCTCCCTGCCCCAGCCCGGGGCTCCCCACAGGTGCTGCTGAGCTCTCCATCCATCCATCCATCCATCCATCCATCCATCCATCCATCCATCCATCCTCCTGGCTGGGCAATTCAGCTGAGAGTTGCAAACCAGATGGTCTGGATGTGCCTCTCTCCTCTTGCTCCTGCTGAAGTTCAGGGAGATTCTCTGGAAGAAGCCCCTTTTAATTTGTAATCTGATTAAGCCATTAGAGGCGAATAGAGCAGTAACTAACACAAATTGCCGATCGTTTCCATCAGCAAATCCCCCAATTAATCCTGAGATTAACCCTGATTACACGCAGTAATGGTGATCAATGCACCCTAATGGGGTAAATCCGCCCACTCCACTTTCTTCCACATCCCAGAACGATCAATTTTAAATCAGCATGATTTATCTGGCAGGATCCAAGCAAGGCCAGCAGTGGAGATGGGGCACTGCCTGCATCTCCAGAAACAATCAGAGCAGCGTTAACTCATTAAGCTAACTGCCTCCCTTGGGGAAAAAGAAAACCGAACTCAGAAAAAAAATAGCTGGATGCAGTGGAAAAAAAAAGAGCAGGGGAATGCAGAGGGCAGCAGGAATGAGAGACATTTCATCTGCCTGCTGCACACACATCCCTTTGAATCCTTCCAGCACTAAGAAGCTCCTGAGAGGTGATCAGACCAAACAGCTCAGAGCAGGCTGCACTTCTCAGGGATCCCTCTGTCAAAGAGAGGAAGTTGGGCTGCAGAAGAGCTAAAAAAAAACACCTCTCCACTTTGTGATCCAAGCCTCTGTTCTTCCTTTTGCTGTTCAAATGGGAAGTCTGCCTCAGGACCATCCATTTCCAAGGATCCCCCAGCACTTTGCAACCTTCAGAGCCTGGCTTAGTTTTCACTTAGTTCTGTTATTTATAGTGCAGTAGATATCCAAACGCTTGCTTCAGTGGAGATTGTGCCTTTGTCCAGACTAAGAAAGAACTAAGTCAGAGAGCTCAGGATTTGACCTTTGACATGCAGGAATCAATTCATCCTGCAGGGAAACACAGCCATCTCCAGGGTGACATGCAGCAGCAGTTCAACAGTGCATGGCAATAAAGCAGGTTGATTTATAAAGCCTTCTCCTCCAGTGCTGCTTCCTCTACTTGAGGAAAGTTTAAGAACAGAGAAGAGAGAACTACCTGCTGGAAGATGTGCAAAGCTCCTACCAGGGGCTTCAGCAAGTCCATGGGGCAGCTGGAGCCCTGGTGGCTCTGGGCAGCTTTGTACCCAAAGGCTGCAGCCAGGACAGGAGAAATCAGGTCAGTGATGGCCCCTGGAGTCCCTCACTGGCACAGCAGAGCATTTTGCTTGTTACTGTGCTGTGAGAGGGACTATCTTGAGGGCTTACAAGTTCCTCATGCTTCAACCAGGGATGTTTCAGGTGGATCCTTCCCAATATTCCCCCCAGCAGCTTGCTCTGAGTTGAGGCAGCTGTTTTCCTCTCCTCACAGAGCATGTGTGCACTAACCCCCATGTCACCTCATCCCCAGATCTGGCTGTATTTTGGCAACAAGGTGAACCGCGCAGCAGGACTGTGCTTTGTCAAATTCTCTGGGAGCCTTTGAGGCTCAAAGGTTTCAAAGGATCATAAACCATCATTAACACTCAAAGTTATATAGGGGTCCAAACCTTGCCTTGCATTTCCAGTAGGATTATAGGGCATCATGGTCTGGATATCTTCCTGTCTTTCATCTGATGAATGAGGGGGGAAGTCAAAGGGACACCAGACACACTGGAAAACTGCCACATCACCTGCTCAGCTCTTCCCCTCAGGAATTAGGGAGACGGGATGAGAGCTGCTCTGAAACCTGCCATACCCCCAAAGCTGTCTTCTCAAGATCTAGCCATGCAAAAACTAAGCCATAGTTACCATAGGAGCAAAGTGCCTTGGCCAGCCTGCTGCATTTAGGTCCCAAGAAGCTGGAGATGTCAGAAACCCAGTCCTGGCACAAGTGTACCAGTATGTCTGGACCTGCCTAACCCACAAGACTGTGCTGAAAGGAACCCCTGTGGCTCCATTCCCATTGCAGGGCCCACATCTCATTGCACAAACCCTGCTTTTCATGTCCCTCCAGGAGGGAAAACAAGATTTCCCCACGCTCAAAGGTAGCAGGGATCCCTGTGCCTAGGCTGGGGAAAAGCACAGTTTTATCCAGCAGCTCCCTCTGCCCACACCTCTTGCTTCAGAAACGTTGTCAAAGAGGAGAAAAACACACAGCAAGAGGCTGCCTAAGTATCCATCAGCAGCAGCACAGTCCCCCAGGAGGAAAGGTTTAGTTCCCCTGTAGTGGTCAATAAACACAGCACGTGCTTTATCTCCTGTCAAGGTTGCCCTCTGCTATCGACAGAGCTGACACCAGCCCTGAGACAGGAAAGCAGGAGCCTGAAACCCACCAGAAACAAATGGTCCCACCTTGTTTCCCTGGGAAAGAGGCTGCAGACAGGTCCTGCCTCTGGCCAGCCAAGGGCAGATGGCCCAGGGAGGGGAGGAGAGGAACCTGTCCTGCACCCTGCTAAGGAAAGCAGCATCACAAGCTCCCAATGGAGCACAAGATTGTCCTGGGAGCAAGACCACCTCACACAGTCTGGCCTCTGCTGAGCAAGGCACAACTTCAGGATGACCAGTTTTAGGGTGTTAAGGGATGCAGGGGGGTTGTCTTCACATTTTTCTCATGTTAAGCAAAGAAGTTTGGGACACCTCAGCTCTGCCCACAGAGAAGGTAGGAAAAACAGCTACTCTGATGCTCAATAATTCAGTGTAACACACATGGGAGAGCAACAGGTCAGTCCAGGGTTGGAGTCCTACTTAGCAATGCCCCAAATTCTCCATAAATCCCTTTGAACTGAGCTGGCAGCACACGACCTCCGAATTCCAGGGGGTAGGATCCTGAAGCTCCCCTGGCCTAGAGGGACCTTCCTGCTGAGGAGTGGGCAGCCCTGACCAAAGTCTGGTCATGCAGTTGTCACTTGCTGGGACACAGATATGTCCACAGAGCCCTGCCTCTGCAGCCAGCCAGGTCTGCAGCTTTGCATGGGCAGCACTAGGAGGGTTTTCCAGCCCAGGCTACAAGATCCCAAGCACATGTAGGTACATGGTCCACCTCAAAGGGAATGTGTTTTCCACCCACTGCTGTCTGTGAGGGGTTTCAAAGTGCATGTTTGGGGTGAGGTGTGCGGGCTCAGTGTTCCTTTCACACACACCAACATCCTCCCCCCCTCCTCGGCAGCCTCACCCAGGGACCGTTGGTCTCCTTTGATGTGCAGATGACTCAAGCCTCAGCCATGAGAAGCCCCTTGGATTTATGAACTCCTCCTCTATGAAGTCCTTCCAACAGTATCCCCCAGAAGAGCATTTGCTCTCCCCTTCCTCCCTGGCTCCAATGAGCCAAGCATTCCTTTCTCCTCCTCCATCCCAGATCCAGAAATGATGCTGCTCACCCAGAGCAAATGCTTTGGAGCAAAAGCTCCACTCTGCAAACTGGGCCACTTGTCAGCTCACCTTATATATTCCAGCAGGTTGGATATCTCCTCACTGTCAGCCCCACGGAAGGTAATGCAGGCTCACTTGACAGCCAGAGATGAAATACTGCAATTCAATCTACTCCCACCCCAAATCATGCCAGGTCTGCAATTCTATAGAAATTACTGTAGACTTGAAAAGAAAGGGACAAATAACTGTGATGGAAACCATTCACTGGAGACTTCCAGGGGAAATTATACACCCGCAAGGGGAAAAAGGATCATTAAGAGGTGACAGGAGAAAACATTTGCAATGCAAGTCAAACCAGCTGGAGGCTAGAAGGGAAGCACTGTGGTCACTGCCCTCCCCAGTCCAATTCAATCAATTCCAACAGTTGGCAAACCCTGGAAGACAGGCCCTTTAGCTATTTGACCCAGATCCCCCAAACACAAAAGTCAACCTCTGCCTATAAACAGAAGTGGAGTGTTGCAAAGGTCCCCCAAAGTTCACCTCCTGCATTAAAACCAAGCACACAAAAACCCTATGTGCCTGTCTCCTTTTTAGCAGTCACCTCCACCTCGACAGCTCCTGAGAGCTGTAACTGCACGGGGAGACTGCTGTGCTTGGCAAACAAACTGAGACTGAATGAGTTCACTGGGAACATCTCTATTTAGTTTCTGGGCTGAGCACAATGATAATGCGATGGCACATTTAACTTCCCTGCTTGAAACAAAGCACAAAGAGATGGAGGAGGTGTAAAAATAAAGGATAATTTATCTCTAGCCTGAGCTAAACATGAAAAAAATCCCCATCCTAAGTGCACTCCTGGCTGGACAACAGCAGACAGGGGGGTCCTGCACCACTGTGGCAGAAGTGGGCAGGAGAGGAGAGCAGAGCCAAGCTCCAGAGCTCACCAGACCCAGAGAGGGGAATACGTTTCACCTAAGGAAAGAAAGCCTCCAAACCCCACCTCCCTTTTTTCTGTCAGACTATTAGCACAGACTTCCCCGAGCCCCTTGAGAGGAGGTTTGAGGGATGGAAAGATGAAAAAGGAGCTGAGAAGGGCCATCATCCTCCAGCCAGCTGGAGCAAGGACTCCACATCAGCCCCAGGGATTAACCAGCCTTGCTGCATCCACACACAGGATGTGCTCAGAAGATTTCCCTAACAATTATACACCAACTCGAGCCAGAAGGCCTCGATTTGCAGCTCTGCTTTCCAGCCCCTTTGGCTTTTAAACACTGGGTGGAAGTTTGCAGAGCTGCCTCCAGTTGGTCCTCAGATGGACATGCAGGGAGAGGGCTGGGCAGGAGAATTAGCAGTCTGGGCACAGCCAGGCCAGCCTGGAGGAGACACTTCTCCCCAGTGGGCAAATAACAGGAGAGGGAGGAAGTAATATACTCAAGTGACATTTGTGCCCGGGTGCAATGATGTGTCACTCATCGCAGCCAGACCAAATAGCATCTCTGGGGCACCAAAATTACACAGAAAAGTAAATCCTACAAAATCCATCTGCCCTTTTCAATATTTGGAGATAATTAACTTCTCCAAGCTGAGATATTACAAAAGAAAGCTGTTAGTGAATCTGTTCAGCCACAGGTCTGGCTGGATGTGGAGCTTGCCAGCTCTGGGGACACTGAAAGGGCAAGGAGAACAATTCGTATCTCCATGCATTCCCACCTCCCTTAAAGGAGGTTAGAAAAAGAACACATGTGATCCAGCAGGTCAGAAGACAGACAGACTCAGGGCAGACTTACCAGGACAGACAAGACATCTCTACCCCTCCATAGGTACAACCTGAACTGCAGTCACAACCAGAGCTGTATCCAAGTCCTGCTCATCCACCAAGAAATTCAGCTGCAGGGCTAAACAGAAAAATCAAGCTAAAAGCACAGCTTTACCTAGAGGCAAAGCAAATCTGACAGTGCTCCATCAGCCAGAGCAGAAGGCCAGGGTCCCTCACCAGAGAGGAGCTCACAGCCATCCTGGTGCCAGCACCTCACCCACAGCCTCAAGAAGACCAACAGCCAAATGATCCATAGCCCCTTCCCGGCAACAAATACATAGCCTGAAGCTGGCCCAGCCCTCCCACCAGCAAATCCCAGTTGGGCCAGTTGATTGCAGCATTCTTTAGCCAGAGGGAGGCAATTAACACTTTCCCTTCCACCATTGCCCCAGAGCTATGTACCCACCACAGGGTGATGCCTAGAAAAGCAAAGGGGAGCAGTGTTCTGCTCTCCTGTCTGACCTGCTGCTCCACACTCACCCCCTTCATCTCAAAAGTAGGAGATTCTTGGAGTCGTGATGTGCCTGTTGCCATCTGGGGAGCTGGCACTGCTCTCCATGGTCTGCTGCCCTCCCCTCTGAAGCTGAGCAGATGTGCAGGCTTGTCTTTAAATTAAAAAGCAGGACACTGGTCACCAAACAGGCCAGGAAGGCAAACATATGCCCAGGGTGAGAGACCAAAGGAGAAATGGGTGCAGACTGAAAGAGCAAGCAAGGGATGATGAGATGTGCAGAGCCCTGGGTGAAACAGAGGAACATCCTGGACAGAGCCTTACCCACAGACCTCCATTCCATGGCTTTGGGTGGATTTCTCTCACCCTGCAGCACAGGGGCTGTGAATCCCTCCCAAGTACAACACTGGGATTCTTGGAGACTTAATGTGCTTCATGAGGGCCAGCACTGAGTGCTGCCCAGCTCCTGAGCTGGGAAGAGGGTGGCAGGAGGCTGCCTGCCCCTTCTGCATGCTTGTGCTCCTTCATCACCACTGTTTCCCCCTCCATCCTGGAAAATCACAGCCTAAAGTCATTAGAAAATGATGGATGCAGGATGAGGTCCTCAAACCAGCCAGCGAGATTGTAATATTCTCTGCTAATTGTTGTAGTTGTGCAAAGACTGGAGATCCACCGAGCAGGAGCAAGGCAGATGCCTCCTGCACCAGGGATGCCTCGCAGAGCCACTACCTTCCATCCACTGCTGCCTGTGCTGCTGCCTGTGCTGCCTGCGCTGCCTCCACGGGTCACCGGGGCAGTAAATATTTGCACAGGGCTGGACAAGGAGAAAGCAAAGAGGGTTGCTTTATTTATGGGCCTTGGCAGCAGATTCCCTGGGCAGCTCTGCAGTCCTTCCGTCCTCTCCGCCCCCCCAGCTAGGGCTCAGCCCCTGCCGTGCAGCCCGGCCCTGCCGCCCGCTCTGCCGCGGTGAGGTGGGAACAGGTGGGCGGGAAGTGAAGAAGCAGGATAGGGATGTGAGGCCAAAGGCAGGGAGGACAGGGACGAAGTGTGAGTGATGGAGAGAGGGAGAGCGTGAGAGTCTGGATTTGCGGGAGCAAGTGGAAGTGACACTGCATGGGTGTTTTTGAAGCCGTGTTTATTTTACCTGCAAGCTAGAGGCAGGGAAGATGGATGTATCTGCTGGTCTGGTTCCCTGGCAGCCCCAGAGGCCCTTTCATGCAATGTGTCAGCATGGGGAAGCCTCCAGAAGGGTTAAACGCTGTTACTGAGCCCCTCCTTTCAACTGGGGGAGAGTCCTGGCTCAGACAGGCTTCCAAGAAGGTCAGTGAGACAGCCTGAACCCTTCCTACATGGACACGCGTGTGCCTGCCAGGACACACACAGACACACACACGCGTGTGCACGTGTGATGAATCTTGCACCGAGGGAGGTTCAATCCCTGCTGCTGCCCCCAGCTCTGCACAGACCAGAGCCGGGAAGAGGAACCCAAGGGGATGGATGCAGGAGGTGCAGGAATACTCCAGGGTCTCTGGGTGGGACGTCTGGGTCTCCTGCAGGAGGAGCACCCAGAGTACAGTCCTGCCCAGCGCCTGCTCCAGAGACACAAACCATGACCATGCCTTGGAGCAGCTGGGTGTCCCAAGCCTGCCTCATCTGCTTCCCATCATCCACCCAGAGACGGATGGCAGGAGGCAGAGGGGAAGGAGCTCAGAGATCACTG
This sequence comes from Hemiprocne comata, assembly GCA_020745705.1. Lineage (NCBI taxonomy): Eukaryota > Metazoa > Chordata > Aves > Apodiformes > Apodidae > Hemiprocne > Hemiprocne comata. The sequence continues at coordinate 20,286,668 of CM036597.1, read as the reverse complement.
ACCCCTCTTCGTGCTGAGTGTCTGGGTTTAGGAAGGATTCAGACTTATTACAAACCTCCAGAGTTGTTGATTTCTTGGATTTCTCTCATGTCATGAGAAGTTTTCCCTGGGCTGAAAAGGGCAAGGGTATGTATCTTATTCCATAAACTCCTCTGAGACGAAGGTAAGCCCATGAGGCCAGGGGTTAGAAAGACCTGATCCACACTGGAAATAATAATGTGAGAGAAGGAAACATGCAAACCACAGGATCCTGGTGGCTCTTCAGGAGGGGAGCAAGAAAGTTTGGTGGGGATGGATGATGTTTCTATTGGGCTGGTGTCCAGCATGAGGAGTTGTGCCGAGACTAGACACATCCCTACATTTCCTAATAGCTCAGAGGGATAACCTGGCCTGGTCTGTTGAGCTGGTGCTGCTCAGGGTTTTTCAGCAGCCTACTTGACAGAGTGCTCTATTTACCAATGCAGACACTGGCCAGTCCATCATTCACTCCAGCAGCACCAGCAAGAGAGTGCCTCCAGACAGAGGGATTGAAGGCATCCAGCTGGAGGTCTCTGTGTGCTTTAGGATTCTTTTCCCTCTCCCAGGTAAACCACAGTACAAATTGCTTCTCTGTCAGGCTGCCATTTCACCAGCCAACAAATGTGCAGGAGCAGGTCTGTGGGAGCTGTTGAGAGCCTCCAGGGCCGTGCTGCAGAGGTGAGAAGGGAAAGCCAAAGCTTGTGCACTCTGCAGCACATATGGTGGGGTCACCTTGGAGCTGATGTGTGGAGCCCACCTCTTCCCACCGTGGGGTTTTGTGCATCTATGAAGTCCCCAGAAACCACATGGGGATCATGGATCAGTCCTTCAGGGGTGGCCTCACACCCAAAGTAGGCTGAGGACCACATGCACTGGTCCGTGCTGCTGCACAAATGCATGAACCACAGTGGTTCCCATCCTTCTGAACCTGCTGGTGTGGTTTCACCCACCCAGAAGCAGCTCCCAGCAAAGGCTGGACCTTCTGCACAAAGGGGTGTTTATCATGAGGATGGTGTGTCCCTCAGGGCCGAGGGAGATAACACCCCTGAAATAGCAGCGAGAGCAGACCGGAGTGTGATTTTGGGGTGGAAAAGGTTCATTTGTAGAACCTCCAGACCAGCAGCCCTGACTGGCTCTAACTCTGTTGCTCTGCTCCTACTGCCATAATTTATCCCACAGCAAAGTGAGACTAAACGGTTTCCATCTGGATTTGCCAGCACACTGCACCTGTTTCCCACTGCCCAGACCACATGTGGTGCAGCATGATGGAGAGGCAAGGCTGTGTGAGCACCTGTGGACAATTCCATCACAAGGCCAGCCTCAGTGAACTGGGGGGTAGTTGCTTCTCCCCATGGGGCCAGCCCGGGCTGCTGAAGCCATGCTTCTCCCCTGTGGTGCTGCTGGAGCTGGAGAGGTCCTCGGTGGTTTTATGCCCCAAGAAATAAAACCTAAGCCATGCAGAGGTCCCCAAGGAGACTCCACCAAGTGCTGCCACCAGGAGCAATGTGGCAGCCTGGCTAGTGTGTCTCCTCCCTGTCCAGCCAAGGGTCAGACCCCTGCTGCCACCACCAACAGTGGGAGAGCCAAGTGCCCCACATCCATCAAGGCAAGAGGGATGAGGGAAGCTCAGAGGCCATTTTCCCCTTGCGAACTATACATTTTCTTACAGGGAACGTAAATTTCCATAAGGAAATGAACTATCACTGACCTATAGAATCCATCCGACTGCAGCCCCAGGAACCTCTGGAATGAGTTTACAGAGCTCTGCATAAACATGGCAGATGAGGTACAGTCTGGGGTCATGTCTGCTGCTGGCCAGGGAGGACATGTGGCTCCCACGGCTGTGCTGGTCAGGGGTGCCACTGTCCCCAGCAATGCCAGCCCTGTTTAGGCATGCCACTGTCCCAACCTTAAAGATCCTCTAGTCCCAACCCCCCTGCATAGGCAGGGACACCTCCCACTAGATCGGGTTGCTCCAAGCCCCATTCAACCTGCCCTTGAATACTCCCAGGAACAGGGCAGTCACAGCTTCTCTGGGCAACCTGTTCTAGTGTCTCACCACCCTCATGGGTAAGAATTTCTTCCTAAGATCTCATCTAAATCTCCCCTCTTTCAGCTTGAAACAGTTCCTCCTGGTCCTATCTTGCCAAGCTCAGCCAGCTCTGCCCATGCAGCACCTCCAGCACTCATGATGGGGAATATTCCAGGAGCTCAAGGGCTCCCAGCCTACCCCAGCAGCTGGCACTGGTTTACAAACCAGCCTGAGCTTGAGGATGGACCTGCTGGGTCCAGGACATCTCCAGACCCTGGGCATCTGCCACTCGTGCAGGGGTAGAGATGTGGATGGTCCTCCTGTGCAGCCCAAGGGACAGCCCCGTTTCCACTGTCACCCATTTCCACTTTGTCTCTCCCCAAACACTAAAATATTTAGGTCAAAAGTAGACATTAAAATTTAAGGAAAGCTAAATAGAAATTAAACCTGTGTATTTTGAGAGGAAATGAGTCCCGTAAGGTGATCATGCTGCTATGCACAGATGATTGATGTCAGTTTATTTATCTGCTACTGCTAAATGCCTGCACAGGAGAGAAGAAAGGAGCCCCGCCGCGCTCGGGGGGCGGGTCCAGCTCCAGCCGCAGGGACCGGCCCGTGCAGTGCAAACCGGCTCAAAGCTCTTGGGCGTCCACAGTGCAGATCCTGGGCTTCTCCCTGTCCTCTTTTCTTTTCTCTTTTCTCTTCTTCTCTTCTCTTCTCTTCTCTTCTCTTCTCTTTCTCTCTTCTCTTCTCTTCTCTTTCTTCTCTCTTTTTCTTCTCTTCTCTTCTCTTCTCTTCTCTTCTTTTCTCTTCTCTTCTCTTTCTTCTTCTCTTCTTCTCTCTTCTCTTCTCTTCTCTTCTCTTCTCTTCTTCTCTCTCTTCTCTTCTCTTCTCTTCTCTTCTCTTTCTTCTCTTCTCTTCTCTCTTTCTCTTTTCCCTTCCCTTCCCTTCCCTTCCCTTCTTCCCTTCCTTCCCTTCTTCCCTTCCCTTCCCTTCCCTTCCCTTCCCTTCCCTTCCCTTCCCTTCCCTTCCCTTCCCTTCCCTTCCCTTCCCTTCCCTTCCCTTCCCTTCCCTTCCCTTCCCTTCCCTTCCCTTCCCTTCCCTTCCCTTCCCTTCCCTTCCCTTCCCTTCCCTTCCCTTCCCTTCCCTTCCCTTCCCTTCCCTCCCTCCCCTCCCTCCCCTCCCTCCTCCCCTTCCCCTCCCCTCCCCTTCCCCTTCCCCTTTCCCCTTCCCCTTCCCCTTCCCCTTCCCCTTATCCTGTTTTTTATTCTCCTCTCCTCTCCTCTCCTCTCCTCTCCTCTCCTCTCCTCTCCTCTCCTCTCCTCTCCTCTCCTCCTCCCTCTCCTCTCCTCTCCTCTCCTCTCCTCTCCTCTCCTCTCCTCTCCTCTCCTCTCCTCTCCTCTCCTCTCCTCTCCTCTCCTCTCCTCTCCTCTCCTCTCCTCTCCTCTCCTCTCCTCTCCTCTCCTCTCCTCTCCTCTCCTCCTTTTCCCATCACTCTCAGGCAAACCCCTGTCCTGCACCCGAGGTGCCCTGATGGCCCCTGTCATACTGTCCCCATGCAGGTCCCACCCCTCCATTCCCTGGCAGTGCCCCTGCACAGGTACTACCTCGCTTCCCCCTGCCTGGAGCTGCCAGAGCCTCTTTCCCTGCTTCTTTTCCCTTTCCCTATGAGGCCGCTTTGTTGGCCTGGCTACTATTTGCATAATGCTGCCCATAATCACTTGAGGAGGAAATAATTTCCTTTCACTGGGACTGGGGACCTTTTCATTCCGTTTATTTATATATATATACATTCCTGAAAGCTGTGTGCTAACAGATGCTGGAAGCAGCCCCCCCCACTCGCAATGTGATCCGACACCCCCCCCCCTCTGCCCCGGCCTTGCTGCTGCCTTTTAACAGCCTTTTTATTTTTTTATTTTCCAGCAGAAAACAAGGCTGGCTGATTGAACGGTGGTGCCTTTGCAGACGCTGTTCATTGGGTCCCAGCCATCTGTTAATGCGTTCAAGGTTATCCGGGGGCTGACTCACGCTCGTGTCTCTCTCATTTTCTCTCTCTCCAAATCCTGCTCTTCCCCGTTTCATACTTCCTCGGAAAGAGATCTGTGACATGATATGTTTGACACCCAAGGAAGTGTTAGTCATTGCTTACTAGTTGCTAGGTGACAGTGTCCTGCTGCCACTCGTGTCCCAGGGATGCCATCCCTCCTGCTGGTCCCTTGCTCTGAGCTGCTCTGGGGAGCCAGGGTGAAGGGGGCTCCAGCCCTGCCTCTGCTCTTCAGCTTAGAGAAAAGGAGCTCCAGCATCTTCCAAATTCAAATATCCGTGTTTTGTGAGTAAATAAATACGTATATATATATAAAGAAAGACAGGGCAACAAACCTCTTGTTCCAGGAATGGCACAGTCAGAGCAAAACAGGGGGAGTAGGGGGAGAGAGGAGGACAGAGGTAGAGGGGAGTGAGAGGACTGGTCCCAGCAAAGTGGAAATAGTGAAACGACGAGGCCATTTCCCGGCACAAGTGTGGAGAGCAGGACAGAGAATGGCCCCGGTGGCCCGGGAGGGTCCTGCCCTGTGCTGGAGCTCCTCCGCACTCCCTGCAGGATCCGTACGCAGGAGCCGGCCCAGCCCAGCCCCGCCCCAGCCTCCCGCTGCCCCCGGGAGGGCAAAGCAGAGCAGGGAAGCCGTGAGCAGGAGCTGGGATGGACTTTTCCAACCACGTGGAGAAAGTTTGGGGTTGGTTTTGTTGTGTTTTTTTCTTTTCCCCTGGGAAAACACTGATGTGTCAAAACAAAGTTGCTGTTTTTTACCGGCATGTGCTAGTTTCAGCTTAACTCTTCCCAGGAATTGCTGCTCAAAACAGAGAAGCAAGGGAGTGCTCCTGTCCCAGCCCAGCCCAGTCCTGCTGCCCCACCAGCCATGCCCTCTGTGAGCCTCCAGCCCCCCAGGGGCACAGAGTCTTGGAGGGGGGAGCACAGATGAGTCCCTCTGGGCTCTGCCACCAGCCTGCCTGTCTGGGCATGGGGCTGAGGACATGTGGAGGGTTTTGATTAGAAATTTTTGCAATAAAAAATGAGCAGGTGAAGCACAAAAGAGTCTTATTGACATGGCTCCACTCTTCCTGTAAATGTTTCTATTTTGATGACTCAGCATTCCTCATGAAAACCATCTCTCCCCTCCCCTTAAATAAAACCCAGTTAGAGGTTGCTCTCTCCACAGAGCAGGGCAGCAAGTTTAACCTCCTGAAAGGAAGATGAGGGTGTCAGCACAAGGCTTTTGTCCAGTGAAATACAACCCCACAGCATCTCTGACCACACTTCACCTTGGCCCTGGATCCCCTGCACCTGGAGGAGCTGGGGCTGCCATGTGGGCAGCAGAGACCAATTCCAAGGGGTTTTGCTGTGAGTGATTTGCAAAGGGGAGGTTTAATGGTCAGTCCCAGCAGAGGAGCAGTGCAGGGAATTTGGGGAGATGCTCTGCAGTGGCTCTTGCCTGCATCCAGCTCCCCTTCACCCTGAGTATCCCCTAGGCCCAGGGGACAAAGGGGACTCTGTGCCTGGTGCTGAGCTGGCCACAGCAGCTATCAGAGGAAATCTGCAGCCTGTCTAACTCCACTTAAGAGACTCAGATCCTATTTAATGAATGATCATTAACTGGGGACATTTCAGATGAGAAAATTGTTTTAGGAATGAGCAATTAAATCCTAATGCTTAGATCACGTAACTCATTTGTAATTAAACTCACTGTAAATTATAGCAACGGTATTTATTTTTAATGAGAAATAAAACTGAAAAGAAATTGCGGCCCTTCAAAAAAATGAAATGAGTGGGAGGTATAGAGGGAGAAAGTGATCGTGGGGAAAGAAGTAGAGAGAACCAAGAGAGTTCAAAACCAGGCAGAAAACAGCTATTAAAGCCCTGCCTGCTGGAACTGAGCAGCAATCTCCATTCCTACTCTGTGCCTGAGGACCTCCTGGCAACAGCTATTTATATTTCTGACCTTTCCCAAAGGTGGGTAAACCTCCAGAGCTGTGGCTCTTGTGGGTTTTGCCACTGGGAAGCAGACTCACTTCCCTCTCTTTCCAGATACAGCTGTGATGTGACAGGAAAAAATGGTGCCCATATGGAGACATTAATGATCAGAGGTTCAAAGCAAGCACGAAAGGATCAGCTGCTCTCCGAGCATATATTAATCACATCCATCACGGCGCGGCTCTGGGGCAGCGGCAGGCGGCTGTCAGCAGGGAAGCCCAGCAGTGGGATGAGGAAGGATGCTGATGGCAATGGGGAGGTGTGTAAAGCTGCAGGCTGGGCTCGATGGTGCTGGGCAAAGAAATTTGGGGATTTCACAGAATCACAGAATCACCAAGGCTGGAAAAGACCTTTAAGATCATCAAGTCCAGCCTATGACCAACACCACCACACCATCTAGACCATGGCACTAAGTGCCACATCCAGCCTTTCCTTGAACACATCCAGGGATGGTGCCTCCACCACTTCCCTGGGAAGTCCATTCCAATGTCTAACCACCCTCTCCGTGAGGAAGTGCTTCCTGATATCCAACCTAACCTCCCTTGGAGCAACTTCAGGCTACGCCCTCTTGTCCTGTCACTGGTTGCCTGGGAGAAGAGCCCAGCCCCCACCTGACTACAACCTCCCTTCAGGTAGTTGAAGAGAGTGATGAGGTCCCCCCTGAGTCTCCTCTTCTCCAGGCTAAACAACCCCAACATCCTCAACCTCTCCCTATAAGACTTTCCCTCCAGTCCTTTCACCAGCCTTGTTGCTCTCCTCTGGACCTGCTCCAGCACCTCAACGTCCTTCCTGAAGTGAGGGGCCCAGAACTGTACACAGTACTCAAGGTGAGGCCTCACCAGTGCTGTGTACAGGGGGAGAATTACATCCTACTCCTGCTGGCCACACTATTCCTATTTCCTGAGGCTACGGGTCAAGGATTGTCCTCCTATGGACTCAGAAGTCTCCCAGGGGCTTCTCGCCTCCTGTGCTGTGGGATGTCTTGTACAGGGAATGGAGAAGGAGGGGAAGCATTGGCATCTGAGTGCCCGTGGCAGGTGGAACCTGCAATTAACTGTGTAGTTAGGGCAGACGGAATATATTCCAAGTGATTACTGCAAACTCAGCCAGGATGGAGCTGCGTAACAGAGGTCCACGTGTGAGCACACATCAGCTGCTAACTTGAGTAAACAGTCTTGTCCTACCCCAACTCACTAAAGCCCTCTGGGCCGATTGCACAGCACCATCACAACCACCCTCTGCTGGCGTCTGTTGCCTAAGGACCTCAAAGCACTTTACAAACAGCAATTAATTCAAATCACTACCCTTCCGGTATCTCATTTATCCTTAATTTTCAGATGGGGAAACTGAGGTAGAGGGCTGAGGTCTGACTCACCTACTGGCACCTGCGGGAATGGGGGCAGAGCCCTAGGTTCTGCCCTGGGCTGGGTGACCCATCCATCCTTCAGCACCCTCTGTTCAGCCTCCCGAAGCTCCCTGGGAATGCTGCACACAGGGATAGCCCTGTTCCGTGGGCCAAGAGTTTATTTTCAGTGGAAAACATGCTGGCATGTACCCAATAATGATGGGCTTAACCCTACAAAGTCAAATTCACAGCAAGCCTGCTTGGATTCATAAAAGTTTAATGTTTCTCAGCAGTTTCCACTCTCCAAGCACTGTCTGTGCCTCACCAGGACAGAGCCCGGGGTGCAGAGGAACAAGCTGGTCTCCAGCTCCATGCCACAGCTGGAACAGAGGCACACTGGGGATCACCTGGGCTCCCACTCCAGCTGAGCCCAAATGAGTTCTGGGGGAGCATGGTGGGGGTGCAGAGAGGGTACAAGCTGAGTGATGCCTGACTGAGCCAAGCCAAGGTGCAAGCCCAACTTTTGTGTGATGAAGGCAACGGTGCTGTCCTGGCTGGAGGAGACATGGGGTTCTGGTTGTCATCTCCAAGCTGGAGCTGCTGCTGAAGAGGGGAAGGAGCCATAGCCGCTCACCATCCCACAGCTCACCAAGACAAGAAGGACATGGAACTGTTGGAGCCAGTCCACAGGAAAGCCACGAAGTTGATCTAAGGGCTGGAGTACCTCTCCTGCAAACACAGGCTGAAATGGTTGGGGTTGTTCAGCCTGGAAAAGAGAAGGCTCCAGGGAGACCTTGGAGCACCTTCCAGTACCCGAAGGGTCTACAGAAAAGCTGGGAAAGGAATTTTTACAAGGGCATGGGGTGATAGGACGAGGGGAAACAATTTCAAGCTGAAAGAGGGGAGATTTAGATGAGATCTTAGGAAGAAATTCTTCCCTGTGAAGCTGGTGAGACCTTCACCTTCACCTTCACAGGTTGCCCAGAGAAGCTGTTGGATGCCCAATCCCTGGAAGTGTTCAAGGGCAGGTTGGATGGGGCTTGGAGCAACCTGGTCTAGTGGGAGGTGTCCCTGCCTATGCAGGCAGGTAGGAACTAGATGAGCTTTAGGGCCCCTTTCAACCCAAACCAGTCTGGGATTCTATGATTCACCATCTCATAGCTAACCATTTCACTGCACCATTGCAAAAGCAATAGGTGCAACCCCCCAGCGTGGCCCATCATGGGTGCAACACCCCAGTGTGACCCCCCCCCCGGGTGCAGCACCAGGAGCACATCAAGTAAGTGCACAATGAAAATAAAGCTGGAGCTTGGAACAAACAAACCCCCTTCAGCTTCCCGGAAACATTCCCACGAGGCCCCCGGGGAGCTTTTCCTTTCGCACTGTCTCTGTTTGAACAAGCTCCATGCCTTGGTGCACTGGTGCAGGCTCCTTCCCCCAAAGCCTCACTAATGACTTTTTCAGAGGGGGCCTCTCGGGCTGTTAAGTCCGTGTTGGATTTAGTGTGCGTGGTGTGGCTCGCCAGCTGTCTGCACGCGGATTTACATCTGATCGGCGTGGAACAACAGCAGCAGCTCTGGTGCTGGGCTTCGGACAAAAGTCCTGATTATTCCCCTCTTCCCAACAAAGCTGGCTGTGTCCAATGGTTTCCTGGCCATTGTGCTGCTGCTGCCTGGGCACTGTGTTCCCTGTCCCTGCTGGTACCGCCTGTGAAATAGAATCATAGAATCATAGAATCATAGAATCCTAGGGGTTGGAAGGGACCTCGAAAGATCATCTAGTCCAACCCCCCCTGCCAGAGCAGGGTCACCTAGAGCACATCACACAGGAACGCATCCAGGTGGGTTTTGAATGTCTCCAGTGAAGGAGACTCCACAACCTCCCTGGGCAGCCTGTTGCAGTGCTCTGTCACTCTCACAGTAAAAAATTTTTTTCGGATATTCACCTTGAACCTCCTATGCTCCAATTTGCACCCATTACCCCTTGTCCTATCACTGATCATCACTGAGAAGAGCCTAACTCCATCTCCCTGACACTCACCCCTTACATATTTGTAAACATTGATGAGGTCACCCCTCAGCCTCCTTTTTTCCAAGCTAAAGAGACCCAGCTCCCTCAGCCTTTCCTCATAAGGGAGATGTTCCACTCCCTTAATCATCTTTGTGGCTCTGCGCTGGACTCTTTCAAGCAGTTAAATAATAGCTTTGCTATTTATTGATATGATTGCAAACTCTTTCCTTCGTGGATATATTCTTGTGACACCAAGATGTGACCAAAGTACTGGCACTAGCTGTGGCATTAGCTTTAGGCCAGGACAGATATGTGCAGCTGGGGAGAAAGGGGGTGATGGGGACATCTGTCCTGCCAGCACCTGCCTTCACCCCTTTTGGGGAAAGAAGAGAAATCCTTCATACCTGGGGCCTTTCATAGAGCATCTCCCTCCTGTGGGATGATTAGTCCTTGTCCCTGACTCTGCATTTGCTTCTTTGTCACTCCGGGGAAATCACATCACCCTTCTACAGGACTACAGGACAAAGTGGGGTAGGAAGGGACCTCAGTGGTCATCTGGTCTGACCTCCTGCTCAGCGTGCCTTGATTTATCCCTGCCCCCTGGGGCTGGGCCAGACCCTGCATGCTCTGGATTCAGCACTTACTCAAAGGGCCAGCGTGCATAACGCTTGACATAAAGCACCCAAAATGGGGGCAGACCCAGCATTTGGGTCTGCTGGGTTCTACTGGTGTTCTGCTGACCCCACCAAAAAATCAGGAAAATGGTCAGCTTTTAGGGTCCCCCGACTCCAGTGGAGTCACAGCAACCCAGAGCTGGGCTGAGGTTAGTGGTCAGATGCTTGAGCAGATCTAAACTACCTACCCTGGAAGTGGAAATGAGGCTAACCTGAGTCCCCCCACGCCATCCCTGACCCAGCCACCTGAAAACTTCTCAGGGGAGTCTGACACAAATTAGAGGACATCATTTTTTCATTGCTCCCTTCTCTGTGTTTTCTGCCACCAGATCTCAGGAGCAGGGTTTCCTCTCCAGCTGTAACACAGTGCTGTGTCCCCACCTAACACCAATCTTTTGTACACCTGTATTGATGTTTTAGCTAAAAGGGCTTGGAGGGTTGTCACCCATAGTTGTTCTCAGTTATTTCCAAACATGAAGCAGCCAAGTCCTCAAGCTTCTCTAGGTCCAGGCAAGATTTCACTCAAAACTTCTTCCCATTCTGCAAGGGAAGATGAGGATGACTCTCTAATACCTGTTCCTCACCCTTTGGGTGTTTAAGTCCCACACCCAAAGGCAGGGACCTTCATCTGATGCCCTGTGGGTCATCTCCAACCCCAGGCACAACCTTGCCCATGCACAGATTGGAGAAGGGGTGACTCCTACCTGGAGGCTTCTGCAGGGATGGTGTGCATGTGGCCAGACTATCTGGAGCCAGGGCTGGCCCCAGGAGCCTGAGTGTGGGGAGGAGGTGGCAGAGAGGTATGAAAGCACCGGAGGCAGAGCAGGTTCAAATGCACACAGAGTGCAAGGGGGAGCACTGCCCTGTGCTGGGGCTGCTTGGAGCATTGCAGGAGCATCCTAGTGGGCTTCCTCCTGGCAAGGGAGACTCAGGGAGTCCTTCTAACTCCCCTCCAAATGCCAAAAGGACGTTATCAGTGATCATAGTTGATGGGCTGCTCTTTAAACCAGGAGATTCCCTGGAAGACCAACTCATCCCACCCCTGCTCCTCTTCTTTTTCACTCCACCTTATATGGAGGCAGCAGGAGATGGAGTGAGGTAGCCAAGGAAGCAAGAGACAGGGGTGAGGTAGCTGAAGCAGCAAGAGACAGGGGTGAGGTAGCTGAGGCAGCAAGAGACAGGGGAGAGGTAGCTGAGGCAGCACTCCAGCTGCTCCCTTTAGCCCTGCTGTGTCTGGCTGAAACGGCATGAGCACATGGGAGAGGCTGCTACCCAGGTCAATGTTAAACACATGCCCCATCAGAAAGATTATACAGAGCCTGTTTTCTATGGCCTTGGACAGCTGTGCACTGGCAGTATCATCTGTCTTTTAATGGTGCCCTGCAGAGCTCTGAAGTTGCCACTATTTAGGCACGAGGGGAAGGAACAAAGTGAGCAGGGGAGCAATGAAGTCTGGGCACTGCCTCCACTGCCTTGGCCCAGGCAGCCCCTCGCACAGATCCTGCTGCAGCTTATTGGGGCTGGGATTGGCAGCCTGGCCTGGCAGGGGACAACAGGAAGGGTCATTAGTGAGACAGGAGGGCTTGTGCCCTTCTCATGGCCCCCCCGATGGAGAAATGCCCTGCAGAGCAGCCTTTGCCTCCACCAAACACCATCCCAGCACTGTAACCGGAGCAGGACAGGTCAGAGCCTAATGACTTCCAACTCCCAGACTAAGGAAGTGGCAATCAAAGGGCTTGTTACTGATATAAAGAGCTACTGTGCTGCCCTGACACCTTCAGCTCTTGAACTGCTCAACCACCTACCTGGGGAGCAAGAAGAGGCTTTGGCACAGTGCTGGCTCACAGGCACCGCTTCTGTCCTGGCCCCATTAAGGGCGTGCAGGGTCTCAAGGACCTGCCCCGCTCAGCAGCCAAGCATCCTTCTTTGGGTGCAGGATGCATCCACAGAATCACAGATTGGTAGGGGCTGGAAGGGACCTCTGAAGATCATATAGTCCAACCCCCCTGCTAGAGCAGAATCACCTACAGTAGATCACACAGGAACACACCCAGATGGGTTTGGAATGTTTCCAGGGACAGAGACTCCACAACCTCTCTGAGCAGCCAGTCCCAGTGTTCTGTTACCCTCCCAGTAAAGAGGTTTTTCCTTATGTTTAGGTTGAACCACTTGTGTTCCAGTTTGTGACCATTGCCCCTTGTCCTGTCACAGGACACCACTGAGAAGAGTCTGGTCCCACTCTCCTGACACCCACCCCTTAAATATTTATAAGCACTGAGGAGATCCCCCCAGTCTCCTCCAGGCTGAACAGCCTCAGCTCTGTCAGCCTTTCCTCATATGGCAGATGCTTTAGTCCCCTCATCATCTTAGTTACCTCCACCCTGCCACCACCCCATGCATCTGCAGGGATGGACTCTAGCAGGACGGGGAGCAGGAAGACCGTTTTTCTGGGGTAGTCCATGAGTCCCCCCCACAAGCTTGTCCTCCTCTTGAGGGTGTTTGTCCTCTGGGTTATGCATCCCAGGAGATGGCAGCTGGGATGCTGAGGGAGGGGAACCCACGGAGGCAGAGCAATGGGAAAGGATGAAGATGTCTGGGGAGTGGTGAGGGATGGAGGTATTAGATCCAGATCAACCCAGGAGCTAAAACATCCACACTCATGTCTGTGGTTTGGAGCTGGGCCCTGTAAGAGCCAGAGCATTCACACCCAGCCACCTTCCCACTCAGTAATCCAGCCCATCCACAGGTCTCCCTGCCAGGAGGCACAAGGGCCTTCCCCAGCTGTGCGTAGCTGCCCCAGATAAATACCCGACAGCTGGAACAGAGAAAAATGGAGCTGGTTCCCTAACTGCCAGTGTGAGCCAATCCATCACACTGGTCCTGGCACCTCTTTTCGGAAGGGAATCAAAGGGCTCCTTAGTGAGAAGGGATGAAATGACAGGTAGAAAGGCCAGAGGATAAATCCTGCTGCCTACTGGGACTGTTAAATATTAGGAGAGATTACTGTCTGACAGGGGAGAGTAGGGCAGCAGCTCCACTAAACAGCCAAAGAAATGCGTGGAATTCCTGCTCCTTTGTCAGTGGCAGCACACAACACTCAGGGTGGAATAAAAGGAAGAAGAAAAAATACCTCTCCTTGATTTAAATTAAAAAAGGAGGCTGTGCAGGAGCCTGTACCTTGCTGGGATGGGCCCGCAGGTGCTGTTGGAGGGGAAGCTGCGAGGTGGAGCAGTGCTCCGTTCCAGGCATCCTCTGCCCAGTATCCTCTGCCCAGTATCCTCTGCCCAGTATCCTCTGCCCAGCATTCTCTCCCCATCCTGCTTCTGCACATCACCTGCCTCAATCACAGTCCCCCTGAGGGAGCACAGCTGGGGATGGGGCTGACATGGAGTGATTGAACAGTGGGGAGAGAGAGGATGGACACAGTGAGTGTGCTGCAAAAGGCTGCCCAGACAGCTGCTTTTCTGTCCCTCCTGCCTAGGTAGTTTGGTGCTTTCCCTCCTTTCCCCACTCCCGAGGCACAGAGTTGTCTTTGAAGTCTGGATATTTGCTGTACCTTGGTGGCAAGGGGAGCCCACAGGCACCTCTGCCCAAAGACCCTTTCCAAGGAGCATATGGGCAGCTCGCAGATTTTCCAGCCTCTCTCCCATCTCTTTTGCACCCCATCATCAACCTCCTCTCAGGAAGCGATTCCTTTTTCTCGTCACAGAGAAATGAAACCAAGCTGTGCTCATGGGCTGCACACCAGACACCTCCTCACCAGCAGCTCCAGTGAGGCCAGGACACACAGCACCCAGTGGGTGAGCCCCAGTGCCAGGTTATGGGGACAAGTGACAGTGGGACAAGTGGGTGGGGGAAGAAAGAGGGACCTGCCACCTTCCTTTCCTTGTACCCTTCATTTGTTCCCAAAAGGGCTGCACCAAAAGACATGATGCAGACAGGATTTTTCCATTGCTGCCATCTATGTACACCACCTGCACCATTCCTCTGCTCCAGCAGCATCTGTAGCACAGGCAAGGGGATGGTGGGTGCTGGGAGAAGGAGAGGTCTGGCAGGGATCAGGGGTCAATCCAGCTCAGGCAGATTATACAAAATGATAGTTTCCATTCCCTTGCTAAGGCGTTATAAAGCGCTTTGCTCAGACCAGTAAAGTATATGTGATGGGGCTTAAAATATTAAAAAATTGGCCAATTTTCATACTTTCGATGTCTGGCATGTCATGGCTTATTAACCAGCTGAAAAGCCTCTGTGCCAGGGACAGGGGAGTTGTGGGATGAGTGCATGTGTGCAGAGCTGCACATGGCCAGTGTGACTGGGCAGGGAGGAGGAGAGGAGATGGATATGAAGGCAGCAGAAGGGCTCTGCACCTTCCACCAGTGCAGCGAGATTTGGGCTGAGGTGGGGCTGAGTAAAGAGGGGCCCAACTGTCAAATTCAGCCCCATCCTAAAATGAAATTCAGAAACTTGTCAGGCTCCCATCTTGAACTAGTTATGTTTCTTCCCTCAATTACCCCACTGGAAAGCTATTTTATAAACTCCCTCATCTGATGATTAGGAGAAACCTCCTCCAATTTTTAGCTGACGTTTACTCACGACAGGTTTCTTACCAATTCAGGAGTATGCCAACAGTGTCCTTCCACTTAAGGAGTTCCTTGCATTCCTGGGTGTTTCCTCTCCAACGTATTTATAGGCAGCAATCATAAACATATTAGCCTTGATTTGTTTGTAGACTGCACAAGCAAAGCCCTTTCAGAACTGGTTGTCCTGTCTCTGCCCACTAAACCACATTTGCTCGTCTATTTGGCAAAAAAAAATCCAGAGATGTGTCAGCTTCAAATCAGTAAATCTCACCCCACCTCTTCGTTTTCATTAAAAAATCCCAAATCCATTGGCCTAAGTACTCTTTTCTACCCAGCAAAGCATGATACCCACTATCCTTTCCAAGCCTATTCCATGCAAGATGAGAGCTGACTAGATTGACCAGACGGCAGAGAGTCTGTTCCCAGGAAGATCAATGGGATGAGCAGGCATTTAGCCCATCCATATTGGAATGATCAGATCCAGCAGAAGAAAGGCTCTCCTGGAGAGGAACACATCTGCTGTGAGGACAGGCTGAGAGAGTTGGGGTTGTTCAGCCTGGAGACACGAAGGCTCCAGGGAGACCTTACTGTGGCCCTTCAGTAAAGGGGGCTTATAAGAAAGGTGGGGACAGACTTTTTAGCAGGGCCTGCCTGCAGTGATAGGACAAGGGTGATGGTTTTCAACTGAAAGAGGGTAGTTTTAGATTGGACATGAGGAAGAAAAATTTTATGCTGAGGATGGTGAAACCCTGGCACAAGTTGCCTAGAGGGGTGGTAGAAGTGCCATCCCTGGAAACATTAAAGGTAGGGCTGGATGGGGCTCTGAGCAACCTGGTCTAGAAGGAGGTGGCCCTGCTTACTGCGGGGCAGTTGGACTAGATGACCTTCATAGGTCCCTTCCAACCTGAACAATCCTATGATTCCATGCTTCCATGCTTCTAAGGCTCTGCTGGGTGGGCTGGGATGAGGGGCAGGGGTGTAAGGAGGATGGGCACATCCCCAGTACTCACTCCAGCGCCTGGCAAGGCAGGAGGGCCATGGCAACATTGCTCTTCTCCATAAGGATGTTTCCCCCCAGCTGCCCCCCCGGGACCTCCCCTCCCTGATCCCACACCCTGAGCCCAAGCTCTGGTGACACTGCAGCATGGGAAGGACTTCCCATGGCACAGGGACACCAGACCACAACACTTTTCTTCTCACCTCCATCTTGGGGCTGCCATAGGAGCCTGCTGCAACAAAGACCTGGCCAAGATGCATCTCCCAAGGCTTTCAAGCCCAACTCTCTGGGTCCACAGCATGTGATGATTGCTGAGAGCCCTGGCAGAGGCCATGCCGAGGCTTTTGTCATGAGCACAGACCTGAGACAACCCCTCGATGTTTCTTTTCCAGTCCATGAGCTGTCAGAAGCTGCTCAAAGCCACGGGAAGGCTGCAGAGACCTTGGCGCCATTCCAGTCTTGCTCTTGGGAAGGATGTGCTTCAGGACCTAAACTTCTCAGTGCTCAGGAGGACCAAGCAGGGCCATCAGCAGACAAATAGTAGCTTCTCCAATTCCTCCTGCCTGCGGGTGCTGGCTGCAGCAGGTTGTGTCACATCTGAGAGAGCAGGTAAAGCAAACACTGCCATCCTCTGCAGCTGGCAGCAGCCCCTGCGGGCAGTAGGGCACCCGTGGTAGCTCAGGCTGGCAGGTGCCCCATAGTCACTATTGGCATTGCCAATGTTATCTTTGGATGCAAAACCTGGGGAAAATTGAGTTCTTGGAGGAGGACAAGCTCTCCTGGGTTAAATTAGTCATTCCTCGTTAGAAAAGCCCTGCTGGTTTCTTTGTTTCTCTTGCTCTCCAGTGGACCTAGATAAATACATTTTCTAATTCTCCAAGTCCCACTGAATAGGAGAACAGCACGGGGAGAATATTAAAGCAGCCGATTATCAAGTGCTTCCCATGAACTGAGACTCCAGCAGAGGAATGATGGGGGTGAACTGCAGAGGGGGGAGAAGACCTGTAAAGTGAAGGAGGGAGGCAGGGGCAGGAGAAAGGTGGATGGAAGAGGGAATGCCAGAGGAGAGAGTGCCTGAAGAGAGCAGAATGGGGAGAAGGCTGACGGAGGAGATCAGAAGGGGGAGAGCTGGGCTGCAGAGAGGTTTGGCAGCTGCTGAAAGTGTTACACATTTCAATTTTTAATGATTCAAAAATACAACCATTAACATGTCAGAGGCAGAGGTAAATGGCAGGGCTCTTTTAGAAGCCCTAATGTCTTTGAAGAACAAATGCCATATAAAAGGGAGCCTTTAAAAGCATTTTGGCTGGGCTGTGCTGCCTGTCCCCCTCCCTGCCAGGGCAGCACTCTCCCTCCAAGGCTGCCGATGTTTGCATCATTTTGTTTTGCTGTTTTTTTCTCCTTTTTATATTTCCTCCAACCTCTCTCCATCTGGCATCTTCCAATTCACAACACAAACCTGTGAAATCAGGAGCATTCTGCTCTTTGCTCCAAACATCCCTGGGCAAGCAGATTTGCATCAGGTGCAGACAGTGACAAACTTGGAGCCGTTGTTCCCAATTTCAGTGAGAACTTTCCCTCCTGCCTGGGTGATTTGGCTCACTGCTCTCTGCCTGCTCCTCTCCAGGTGCCCCTTGCCTTTTCATCCTACTGTCCTGGCCATGGAGACACTGGCAAGACCAAGAAGCAAAAGAAAAGGTGAAGCTGTCTCTATAGGAAGGACTGTAAGCTCGAGAGGGTGGAAGATGCTCCAGAAGGGTCTCTCAGCATGACCCTCTCAGCTACCTCTCAGATCCTTTGCTTCTGGTGATGCTGCCAGCTCCAGTGCTCATGATCGCATCTTCCAGCTGCCACCAGCTGGGGCAGGTATCCAGGTACTGCAGGTGTGGAAGGTGCCTGGAAATGGGACTGCTCCGGGGTGACAGCCAGCAAGTATTCATCCATGTTATGGTGTGGGGTTCCTGCCCAACCAGACAGACCAATCCAAGCCACCACGCTTGGGAGGGAGGAGGATCTGGGAGGGGTGTGGTGCTCCCATTGGATCTGTCTCTTGGGAGGTGGAAGAAAGAGGGGATGCTGGTCAG
Source organism: Hemiprocne comata (assembly GCA_020745705.1). Classification (NCBI taxonomy): domain Eukaryota; kingdom Metazoa; phylum Chordata; class Aves; order Apodiformes; family Apodidae; genus Hemiprocne; species Hemiprocne comata. Next base: position 20,268,901 of record CM036597.1, on the reverse strand, counting down.
AGCGAGTCACTGCGGTTGCCCTTGTCCCCATGGGACCTGGGACAGCCGGGCAGGCAGAGAGCAGTGAGCACTTCTGCCAGCTCCAGGGCACATCCTTCCATATAAAACAAATGTCCTAATGCAAAACTAAATGAGAACCCAAGAAGTGCAGAAGAAGGAAGGAGGTTGCATGCCAATTGTGTATACAAGGTTCAAGTCACTTGCATTTATCCTGTGAAGGAAGTGTCAGACTTCTAGAAGCTGTGTTATAGACATGGGATCTGATCCCACAGAGAGTCCCCAGGAAATGCTGAGATAGAAGAGTGATGGGATCAGCAAAGAGCCCCTGTGCCCTTTGCCAGCATCCCCCAGGCAGGCCCTGGACAAGGAGTGACCCAAGAAAGCATAGACACGGGGTACCCCCTGCAGGAACTTGCTCCCAGGTGGGCACGTGGGGAGCAGGGCCCCTCACCGAGGCTAGAGAGGAAAGATCTCCTTCCCCCTCCTCCCCACCAACAGCTTTTTTTTCCCCACTTCTGCTGATCCTACATTTTCTGTTCCAGCTGGAAGTCTCAAAACAGCTTCTGAGAGGTTGTTCTCACAACATTCCTGCCCTGCTCAGACACGGGAAGCAAAAGGAGCCTCCGGAGAGAAAACTTCCTGGCCAGAGAGTCCTGCACAGCCTCTCTGACCCCGAGGCCTTCAAAGAGCTGAGGAGCCTCTGAAGGGACCCACCACCAGTCCCTCCCAGGGCCAGTAGACAGACAGATAGCTGGATCTTTGCACCTCTGAGAGGATTTCATCACTGAGTCTTAGACTGAATACATATTCATCATTTATGGATTTCTTTATAATGGATAAAATATCTTCTTTTTAAAGAGAAACCCTACTGTTGATGGCACAAACAGCTGTGAGGGGAAATAGCGTCAGAGCAAATCCAGTCAATACCCCTCCCTGGGCGTCCGGGGGAATCTAACAGCTTTTGACTGTCAAAATGACTCTGAACATGAAGGAATTTCAAAGAGAAGACAGAAAACCTCCCCCATCTGCTCAACCACACCAGCCGGGCAGTCTTCCCACCGCTCTTCCCGCCTGTTTGGCATTCCTACCCCTCTTCCCTGGGCCTCGGCTGGGGTCAGGCACTTTCATCCCATGTCTCCTGGAGAAGATGGGGTGGATGCTCTGGCATGCCAGGCAGGGAGAGCTGCCTCATTGCCACAAGGAGCCAACTTAGTCTTCCCAACCACACCCCAGAGATGGAGCATCTCGAGCTCCCCACCACCACCCCTTGCCAACCCTTATTGAATCTGACATGTGTTGTTCTATTCCTGATGGATCCCGGCCACTGGAATATCCATCTGATAATCAAATAAAATAGCCAAGCCCCCTGCATGCTGCATATTTTATAGGCTGCTCCCTGACTTCCATTGTTTCACATTGTTTAGACTATTAGTCAGAACAATTTGTCATCCTACCCCTGCTGCCTAGTGGGATTCAGCTGGTTATGGGAGCAAACGGAGCCCGTCCACCGCTGCAGGCCCTGCCAGCGGAGCAGCAACGCCCAGCCTGGCCAGCCCCACGCTGGGATTCATTACAGCTCAAATCTCCTCGCACCACAGGGCTGGTTCCTGAAACCTGGGGGAGAGGCTCCTTCCCTGCCCTGAAGATCCTGTGGGCTGAGAAAAACCAACCACATGAGTGTGGGGTTGGAGTGGAGGGAAGGAAGAGGCTGAGGACTATGGGCAGGAGCAGATGCCGAGAGAAGTCGGAGCTGGCTCCGGAGAGGCAAGGCATTGAATGACAAGGGGAGAGCAGGGTTTTTTGGCATGGCAACTCAGTCTGTGAGGGGCTGCTGAGCTCCCTATACTGCAGGAGCTCCTGTCATCTCCATCTCTCCCTCCTCCTCCTCAGGAGAAGAGCCTGGAGACCGGCTTTGCGGGCAGAGGAACCAGGCGGCTGTGCTGGCTGGGATCCACAAGCCAGTTACAGGCAGGAGTTCAAGCCCAAGCAAAGGAGCTTCTGTTCCCATCCCTGCTCAGATCCCTTCAGGGGTTCCTTGCATTATAAACACCTCCTCGGGAGACAGTGATTGCTCTGGCTGCTGTTATTTTGTCTGTCGATTTGCCCTGTCAGCTCCACTTTGGTGTCAGGAGCAGCATGGCTTAGCCTTGGAGGGAGTCTGCGGGCAAAGCAGCAGCAGGGAGCAGGAGGCCCACGATGGAGGAGGGACCCAGCCTGATGCATTGTCCCTTCACACTTCAGTCCCCTCCCAAAGAGTCACAGGGAGTGTTTCTATGCTTGCAGCAGTCTCTGCAGCTCAGCCAGCTGGGCAAGCTGGAGGCAGTGGGAGCACTGATGGTGAAACCTGTTGACCAGGGGAGCGAGTCCAACTGCTGAAGCCGAGCTCCACGATGTCAGTTGTCCCGGGGCCATCTCCAGCCTCACCCTGAGCCCACATGGCTGCTGGAGCCCCTGCACTTTCCATCTCTCTTCCCTTCTCCCAGCCCAGGCACCTCCCTGCCTGCTCATTGCATTTTCTGCCCCAAAAAGCCCTTGAGGCCCCTGCACATGCATCCTGCAGGGCAGAGGGTCCCTTCCAGGCTGGAACCTGCTCTGGGGCAGGTAACACACTGCTTCCTCTGGCTCGCATCAGGTCAATAATGGAGCTCTGGCATCTCTGGAGTTGTTGGTGATTTATTTCAATCCTTGATGCTAATTGAGGGGGGGAGGGATGACCGTAAATCATTCAAAAGCACCCAGTGTTACACACGGCTGTGATGTGTTGCCCAGCTCACCGAAGCCTGTGCTGAGGTGTCGTGATTTGCACAACCTTCTTCCAGTCCTTGCCTGACAGCTCTTGCCTCCCAACAACTGGCCCTTGCCTCCAGACCCTGCCTTGGCGTCACTCGCTTCAGAAATTTGGAAACTCCTTGGGGTGCATCAAGCTGCCCTGCACCAAAGCTGTGGTGCCTCCATCCCCATTGGCATTGGCTTCCCAATAGACTCCAAGGCTGAATTTCAGGAGTTGGTGGTGACCTGTGGAGCCCTCACAGGGTGGGTGGAGAGGAGCTGTTCCCAGCCTGGGGAGTGGAAAGGCTGGAGCTGGAGACTCAGGGAGCACAGGGAAAGCTGCCACCAGTGAGTCACCCGCTGGAAGGTTTCCATCATCTGGAAGTAGGCGCAGATCTGAGCACTGGCCAGACTCTCACCGTGCAGATGCTGGAATTGGGCTGGTGTTCACAGGGAGGGTCTGGCTGTGCCTGTGCCACCTGGGGAAGGGGCTGCAGGGCCATCCCAGGCATCACTTCCCAGCCAAGCCAGGGAGGTAAAGGCTTTGGGTCACACACTATGAGCATCCATGACCAGGCTCTTGGCCCTGGGAAGAGCTTAGTGAGGCAGGGGGACTTTGGCAGAAAAATCTTTCAACAAGCCCCTAAAGTATTGCAAAGAGACTGTAAAGGCTGTCAGGAGAGGAGGAGGTTGTGAGGACCTGCCTTCTTGCCCAAACATCCATCCTCCAGCCAAAACATGCTGTCCCGATTGACTGCTTCTAGTCCAGCCCTTCCTTTCAAGCCGGCAATTGGCCTCCTGCTCTCACCCCTTATCTCCAGGCTGCTCGTCAGAAGCCAAGTGCAACATCCCTTGGAGCTGCATCCCAAAGCAAACTGGGAATTCAAGCCTTGCCGCGGAGGCAGAGCAAATCCCCATAAAACCCCTGAATGGAAACAGAAGTGCGTGTTATTAAAAAAAAAAAAAAAAAAAAAGCAAGCAGAGAGAAAATGAAAGAAAGAAAGAGAGGGAGGAACCTGCCTCCCCATCCGCACTCAGAGCCCTGTCCCTCCTACACAGCAAAGGCCCTTTGCACCTGTGGGATGGCCACGTTGCAGTGTGAGGACAGGTGTCCCAGACATGTCCCTGTGCCCAATGCCCAGTTCCCCCCTCGAGTGTGGCCACGCTCTGTCCAGGCTCCCCCTCTTCCTGCTCAGCTTGCCCGCGGCAGGCAAGGGGTTAACCCCCAGCAGCTGCTCCCCAGATGCCGGTTCTGGAATTCACATTTGTGTAATAATAAACCTCGGGGTAATCGGTGGTGCTGGGGAGGGGGGAAGGGGGGGGTGTCCATTCGTGTCCCCTCCCCTTGCTCTCCCCTTCAAGAAAGTGGGCGACTGCCAAGCGCACGGCCGGGCGGGGAGCGGGGCAACAGCCCAGGTGCTGCAGGATCCCTTCTGATGGACTCACAGGGAGATGAATTAGGACCCCGCCAGGAAAAACAGCTATTTTTCATATCTCATCACACTAGAGGAGGGCTGGGACATCCCTGGGGCAAACAGACCTCAGGAGGGTGATGGGGGGGGGCAACCTGAGTAGATCTCCCTGAATGGGGCAGGATCATCACATAATTTGTTTTAGGAGAGAGGGGTGAGGAGAGACAGACATAAATTTTATTTAGAGGCTTTCTTGGTAATGGCTCCCATCGCCTGGCAGGGCAGCACACCTGCTTCCAATAGTGTTCCTGAAATTCTGCTGCCTGAAAAGGGCTGCTTTGCTCTGCCCTTACCTCTGCCCAACCACAACCATCCCAACTGAGGTGGAGACAAGGGCTTTTGCCCGTGCTCCACAAGAGATGGCAATGCACGGTATCAGACCCTGCACTTTCCCTCTGCCTGGCACAGACAAGTTTTCTCCTTCATCTTAGCTCAGCGGCCCCTTTTCCAGGCACCTCAGGCTGGGTGAGCTCCCAGCTGCCCGCTCATCTCACTGCTCATCGAGCAAAGATGCTACAGAGCCACACAGCCTGATACGAATGGCTCACAGACCTCAGCCAGCAGGGAGCAGAGGTGGGCAGCAGCTTCCAAAGTCCTGTTGCCCCAGGGGATATCTCTGGCTTCATAGTTCTGGCTCAGACCCACCCGAGCTCCAGGAGCTACGCAGAGGGCTGGAGGGAGATCAGAGGTTTCGCTGCAAGGAATGGCAGTGGCAGGAAGGGGCTCAGAAGAGTCCAAACTGAGCTGATCTGTCCTTCCATTTGGCCTGAAACCCTAAACCAGGTCATTTTTCAATGAGGATTGCTGCTGCCGGCCACAATGCCTTTCTTCTTCTCCCGGTGCTGTATTTCACACGTGGGGAGGTGGGAGGAGTCACAAGAACCTTCTGCTGGCTGGGGCTTGAGAAGCTCATGCAAGTCCCTGGGTGAGGAATTGCTCCCAGCTCAGCCCCTGCCAACGCAGACCCTCTTGCAAGCCACCCAGTAAACACGTCTTCCCCCAAGATGGCAAGGACAGAACCATGGAGGAGAGAAGAGGGTGGGAGGATCTCACACCTCTCCCCAAGGGCTTTATTTGCTGTTGTGGTGGGGTCTCTTCCCCACCCAGGCTCATCCAGAGGATGGGCGTCAGCTGCAGTGGTCCCAGCGACGTGGGTGGGTTCGCAGCCCTGCTGTGGCCCTCTGATCTCTGAAGCATTTCTGCTTCCCCCGGGGGGGTTGTATGAGGGGTGGGAGGGCCGTCCTGCTTCTTCTGAGCTCCTCTCCGTGGCTGCCTCATCTGTTCCTGCTTGGCAGGCAACACTATCCCAGCCCATCCCAATGGAGCAGGGTGTTCGGGAAGCAGCTGGGGGAGCGATGGGAGTGGGAGAGCCTTTGAAACATGAAGAGCTGGGGTGGGGGTAGGGGTGGGGGACGTATGGAGGGGGGCAGTTGCTCTTTGATGCAGGAAACTGGCTCTCTGGGAGGGTGGACATGGAAAATATCCTGCTTTCTTTCCCAAAGAGCTGAGGGGGACAGAGATCCCTATCTGTGGCCAGCTGGCACCTGCTTCCCTCTCAAAAACCATCTTCCTGGCAAATTCTATAGATGGTCCCAAGTCACAGAGGATGGAAAAGTGCTCTCCCTATGGACAGCTTGTATGGCTCTGCCAGCCTAGCTTGTGCAGCAAAGCTCTGCCAACCTCACTGCCTATTTAAGAAATCACCATCCTTGTGGGATTTTGGTGCATCCCCAGGGAAACCCCTGGGAATTTTCCCAGGTCTGGGTGCAGCCAACCTGGGAGCACAGATCTCCATGCTCAGGCACTGTTGAAGGACTCCCAGATTGTTCTGGGAAAACAGCTGAGGCCAGGGCAGGGGCAGGAGGTAACCCACGCCTGAACCTGCACCCAAATCCACACCTCAACCCCCATCCAAACCCACCTCTGAACTGGGGGTGCAGCGTTCACCCAGCACCCACACTCCTCCTCGCCCCACAGTCCCAGCACACCACAAGCAGATGCAAACCTGGCTTGGTTGTGCCAAGCAGGGCAAAAGGCTCCTGCTTCTGCAGAACTTCAGAGTGTCATGCCAACCCACTAAACCCCCAGCCCCTACCCACCCCACAATGGGCAACCTCCTCGTTTTCCTTGGCTCACATCCCTCCTGTTATCAGCCAGCAGCACCGGCCGGCGGCAGCCCTGGACCCCCGTGGGGCCACGAGGCAAGGTCTGGGCAGGGCACTGGCACCCCAGCCTGGCACAGACCTGGCCAGGAGAGCAGGCAGCTCCAGGGGAGAACAGACACTTTGTGGTAAGCCCCATCGAGATGCTGCTGGGGAATCTTCTATGCTTCCCCTGAGTGAAGTGGTTTCTCTAACAGGAAAAAAAAAAAAAAAAATTAAAAAAGCAACCCAAGCCTCCAAACTTATCTCAAAAGGCCTCGTTATGACTATTTTATTCACTGGCTTCAGCCCAGCAGTTTGCTGGCCAAAGAGCCTTGATTTCTTCCTCGAGCTCCAGCTCTCCAGAGGGAGCAGCAGCCTGGCCAGGGGCCCGTGCTCGGGATTCAGAGGAGCCCGGGTTTCCTTTGGAAAGTACTGTTAATTGACATGAGAAAATAATCCAAGCCTCTTTCTCTCTCCTGAGCAGCAATGGTTCTCCTCACAGGGCGTCTTGAAAAGCAGCGCTGCTTTCTGGGGACTCTGCAAATGCATCAGTCAAAATAATGCTCTCTGGGCCAAAACTCTTCCCTGGGGCAAGGCTGTTGGCTTCAAAAGATTTGCTCCAGGGATGCCTGTGTCCACTTGTTTTTCAGGCTCGCTATGGACTGACTCCAGCCCATCGGCCATGTGTCCCTTTCCGCTTCCCTTCTTGGTTCCACTGGCACCCACATCCCCTCCATTCACTCACCCATCCCCCTGGGAGGGTGCAGGATTCCCCTGCCCTTCCAATCTGCCTCCAAAGCAGCTCCACGGTGAGCATTCCTGGCAAGCATCTCCGATGAGCATCCCAGTGAGCATCCCCAGTGAGCATCCCTGGCACACTGCTGGCAGATCCCTGCCCACCCATCATGCAGCATGCACAGAGGTGTCCAGACATTGTCCTGGGGACAATGAGCAGCTCACTATCACCTCCACCCTGTCATCCCACTCTGAAGATCACTGGGAAGAGCCCAAAGGAGAGGGAAAGAGTAAAAAATGCCATCAGGAGGGAGAACCGGCTAGTGGAGGGAAGACAGGAAGAACTGGGGGAGCCCAGGACCCCAGGAGTCCACCTGCAGGGGGTTTCACAAGGTGCTTGCTTGTTTGTTTGTTGAACAGAGTTTGTTATTCTTAGAAACAACCATATCTTACTGGTGCAAAAGCAAGAGAGGCATTTTACAGAAAAAATAAATCCTCTCTCTCCCTGCTGACACATCATTAGATCCTCAAAACTGTGTGGAAAGAGCATGAGCATCCCAAGAGGAGCAGGCACGGTCGGAAGTGCTCAGCATGGGCTTGTCTATGAGCCCATCACTGCTGCTGCAGTGGGGTCCATGAAGGGCAGGTCTCCCTCGTCCTGGGAGGAAGAGGATGGGTGAGGAAGCTGGAGGTTTCCCAGCAGCATGGACACCTGCCCCAGGGTATACGCAGGAGGGAAGGGCTGGAACCAGCCCCATGAGTCTCCACAGCCAAGAGCGGGAGCAAGAGCCACAGGGACAGCCTCTTCCATGTGGATTTGCTGCAGCGTAGACATTGACTCATCCCCCTTCCACCTCTCCTGACCTATCGTCCCCTTCTCCCTCTTTCCAACCTCCACGTATTTCTCATTAGGCTTCACTTGTAATTAAGTTGGTAGCACTTGGTGCGCCGGCGAGCCGCGAGCTGGCAGCCGCTTGCCTCAGGGGGTTATGAACACTCTGCAGGGACTTTTTTCCCAAAGGCCACTGGTTTAGCCCTGGTTTAGCACTGGTTTAGCACTGGGTTGTGTTGAAGGCTGGTGCTGTCAGAGCAATGCTTGGAAATCAGCACTGCTGAGTTCCTGCTTTCCTAAGCAAGTGTCCTTGGACTGGGAGCAGCCTGTAGTCCAGCAGGGACTCGAGTGATGCAGCAGGGATTGGGATGCACTGAAAGCTTTGCAGCTCAGGGTGGCTTCTGTGAGTTCTTCGTGGAGACAGAACTTGCTCCAACGAGCCACTCCAGTGCTGGAGACAAGAGAAAGGCTCTGCCAGTATTGCTTTGAGCTGGTAATTTCCACCAGCAGTAAAATTTGCTTTTGCATTTGTCTAAAACACACTTAAGTGCATGCTAAATGCAGAGCAAATGAGACAAGAATTGCAAATGGAGTGGATGCTGTATTGATTATTGAGGATTTATTCCCTGAGGTTTGGGAGGTCTGCCATAGACACAGATCTCTTTGCACATGGCTGTCGTTAAAGCTCACGAAACCAGTTATTAATAGTTAAAGGATAATTTAATAATTAATTAGTATTTAACAAACGGAGAGCAGAGGAGCAGCCTATCTGCCACCAAAATGGAATAATAAAGAGAAAAAGTTGGTGAATGTGCTGTCCAAGTGGTTTGTTTTGTTTCGTTTTGTTGGTCTCTGGAGCTGTGAGATAGGAATGACTGCAACAAGGGCCTTGGGAGCCTGTTGCCCCTGGCTCACCCCTGCCACCCCCCAGGCTGCTTTGGGACCCCTCCCAACCTGTCAGGCTCACACAGGGTGAGGGGACCAAAAGTGAGATGTCCCCGGTTACACTGAGATCCCTCCCCCCAACCCCCCTGCCAGCCCCGCTGCCGGCTGCCGAGCCCCCATGAATACTTTATGATGACAAATGGATACAGGCTCTGCTGCCGCACGCTTGCTAATTGCTTCAATTGTCTATTAAACAGGCACTAATCATTTCATAAATATTGATATTTGCAGGGTGGCGTTTGCAGGCAGGGGCTGGGAGGGGTACCTTCAGAGAAGTTGTGCCACCATGGAGAGGCCATGAAGTGCCACCACCAGCCAGGGACTGTCTAACCCTCCCTGCGCCCGGCAGGGCACTGAACTCCCAGGGCTGCATTCAGAGCATTGGGAAATGAAGGAGACAGCCCCTCCTGCATCCCCACTGCTTCCACTTCCCTGGGACAGGAGATGATGGGTGGTGGGGTGGTGGGGAGGGTGTCCCCTGTATGGGCACAGCACCATCCCCTCTGCCACAGGACATGGCGGCTCTGAGCCAGCCTTGGGCGTTTGTAAATTAAAGGCTTATTATTAGCAGTACTTGAGATGTACATGTTCTGTCTCCCTCGGGATGTTCATTTCGTGCTGATTATCATATTTTTAAAAATGTAATGAATTTATGGAGATAATTCAATCCCACTGACTAGGAATGTGTCTTACTTCTGCCACAAGTAAAGATGCTGCGTGTGTGAAAATGGAAATCGCTGCGGTGCTTTACATGTGTTTTGCCCATCTTCCCCTACCAAAGGATCCCAAAATGCTTTGCAGACTCTATCTGATGGTTAAATCGACCAGAATCACATCACTCTGCAGAAACGTAGTCACCTCTGGGCTGGAACACAGAAACCCTTTAACTAGAAGCAGAAATGTAATCAGATTAATTAAGTAAGTACAATTCCAAGGCGAAAAAGTCAATTAAAGGAATCATACGTCAATATGTAAATAAAAGGAGCTGGCTTTGAAGAAGGATTAGAGATAGGAATGAGAATAATTAGTGCTGCTTCTTACAGAGCTTGTTCAAATGTTCTCCAAGAGCCACTTCTCCAGGAGACAGGACCCAGCAGCAGTGCAGGGCTGTCAGTAGCCAAGAGTGGGCTCCAAACATGCACCAAGTGTGCACCAAGTGTGCACCAAGCATGAGAAGCAGCCCCTGCACATCTCTGAGACATGCCCACTGGGCCACTGGTGTTTGAGGGCACACTGGGGTGTCTGTGCTGCCTCCATGGATTCATTTCTGCCCATGTGCTGCTGGGACCAGAAGCTTTCCGTGCCCGTGCACGCATGTCCATACCCACGTGAGCACATGTGCTACCACGTAGAGGAACAAGGAGGTTTCCCAGCCAAATCCAGTCCTCTGTGGTGCTTCCCTGCTCTCCATTCACAACTCTGGGCATCCTTTGTTTTTCAATCACGTTTCCTTCCCTTTCCCTCCTTCCTGCCTTTCTGTCAGAGAAGACTCCCTGCCACGGATGTCTTCCTGCACCCATAAATCTTTTGCACGGGCTGAAATAGTGTCACAGAGGAAAGATCTTTTTTTGTGCAAATTTCAATAAATGCCACTGGAACAACGCGGTAAATGATCCTGAAAATATAAGAGCCAAAAGGAGAGAAAGAAATGGCAGCCGAGGGGGAAAGAGAGTGAAGTGCCTGGATTTAAGGCTGCCAAACAATGCATTTAAATAATTCAATTTGCAAAGGCATAGAAGAAAGGGAAGAGAAAAGAAAAGGGGAGAAAAAACCCAGTTTGTGTAGCAACTCAGTAAATAACTTCTGCGAGTGTGAGGCTGGGAATGCAGGGCCAAGAGAGGCCTTCTCCTGCATCCAGGAGTTTTCATTAACATGCCAGCAAAAAGAATAAATAATATTTTTATTGATTAAAGCTGTAATTTCACTTTTAATTCCTGAAATCCCCACGAAGACATGGTCGTGTTGCCTCGCCAACCCGCTCCTGCAGTGACAGAGGCTGAAGCCACGTTAGCTGGTGGTTACAAACCCTCCTGTGACAAGTAGCATTTTGTAGAAGTAGAGAGCACGTAAAGAACAGCAGTTTCAGTGGGTTTGAAACAAGGCACCTGAGGTGTGCAGGAATCTCATCCGCCCTCCCACAGTGCTGGAGCAAATGCTTCCGCCATGACTTTTGGTCTTTTTTGCTCTGCTCCCTGTTATTGCCCCTTAATTACTGTAGCTGGCAGCTGGTGTCATCATCAGGACTACTAGGATTTGCAAACATCTCTGGGGGAGAACCTTTCCGTCCGGCCAGTAACTGGCTATAAATTCTTATTTATGTCCATGGTGTTGGGAGAATGAGTCCAAATCGTGATCACTCATTGTCTTCAACCAGTGAAGCCCCAGTCAGGTCCTCTGCCAAGATGTCCAAGTGGAAAAATAATCAGGAACATCACAAAATGATTGTGCCTTCTCCCAAGGAACAAGTGGTAAAACAAGAGGAAATGGCCTCAAGTTTTTCCTGAGGAGAAACTTCTTCACTGAAAGGGTTGTGAGGCCCTGGCATGGGCTGCCCAGGGCAGTGGTGGAGTCACCATCCTGGAAGAGATTTAAAAGCCATGTAGATGTGATGCTGAGGGACACGGTTTAGTGGGGGCCTTGGCAGTGCTGGGTTACCAGTTGGACCTGATGATCTTAAAAAGTCTTTTCCAATCAAAATTATTCAAAACTATTGTATGTTTCTATGAAAATGGGAGAGGTCTGTGTCAGGATGGGGATCCCCCAGGTGCAGTTTTGACGTGGCTTCTCAGGCTCCTGGGTGGGACAGGCAACAACTGGCAGCTCCAGGCAGAAGCACCTTTGCTGCTTTGGGCAGTGGGGGAAGCCAGCCCCAGCCCCAGCCCTGCCCAACCTCCCTCAGAGCACTGCCTGAAGAGACCAAAAGGCTTTTAAAACTTCCAAAAGCCACATTTTATGTGAACACAGACGAGAGGCCTCCCTTTTCAAAGGGAGAAAACTCCAAGCAACCGGGAACAGAAGAGAAATGAACGGCTCTCCCCAGCCTGCCTCCTCAGCGAGGGCAGGGCCTTGCTTCCACACTTGGATCCAATTAGCTCCTGTATTGTGGAGCTGCAGCAAACCCAGCCAAAGCCCCTCTGGGGGCTCCTGGTCCCCCCACCCAGAGCACTTCTGTGCCCCCTTAGCCCCCACCTCAGTGTGGGCCCCAGCAGCACCTTGCACCTCACCCAGGATCCTTGAAAGCACATCAAAATGAAGCAGCTCGGTGTGCATCACGGCGTGGTGAGATACCCGTGGGGACGGCTGCAGAAATTGTTTAATTATCTGTTTAATTATGCTTAAAACATGCTGGAAACACTGCTGTGCAGAGGAGAGCAGTGCATGGCATCTCCTCCCAGCAGCAGCTCCTTTACCCCAGACAGTTTGGTGTTAGTCACAGAGTTTCTGGTTTTCTTTTTCTTCCTATTCACACCCCACTGGGGTCCCCAAGCTGGGAAAAGAGGCCCATCATCAGGGGCAGGAAAACTTCCTGGCAGCAAAGGGGTCCTGGCACCAGGATTCAGAGACTGGCTGCAGCCTGAGGTGTCCAGCAGCATCTCTGGTGCTGGGGCTCAGCTTTGGACCACCACAAAGTCCAGGCTCAGCTCCTAACAGCCCATATTAACCTTCTGAAAAAAACACCCAGGCTCTCCTCACCCTGAGATGGTGCTCCAGCCTGCCAGAGCCCAGCTCTGACCCCAGCAAGCCAAGCCTAGGTTTTGCTGATGGGATTAACATGGCAAGGACCTGCTGTGGGACTCTGGCTGTGTCCTTCAGAGTTCAGGATAGGGCACGTGTCCCATGGATCCCTGGGAGCCAAATACATGTCCCATGGGTCCATGAGAGCCAAACATATGTCCCATGGATCCTTGGGAGCCAAACGTGTCCCATGGGTTCCTGGGAGCCAAACAAAGCCTGGCTGCAGCAGGTTCTCCCCATAAGCAGATGCTGGGCTCAGATGACGGGTTCCAAGGGTAGAGGAGAGCCTATTTCTGGAGAGGACAAAGTGCCATTTCCTGATTTATTTGCGGTTGAAGTGGGCCTGCAAAGTCCCTTTTTGAGGTTAACGGGAAGGGCAGAGGGATTAGGCCACAAACAGCTGTGGTGTCTTCAGTCCTAAAATACTCTGTGAAAGGGGATCCCAGCCCTATGGCTGAGCTCCATGAAGAGCTTCCCACTTATTGTTCTTTTTTAAAGCACCTGTGCTCTAAAATGTCATTTGTCTCTGTCAAGGGGATGGAGTAGTACGATTTAGGTCCCCACTGCCAGGCAGAGAGGGGGCCCTGCATATCCCTTGATCCCTGCTGGCCACAGGTGCAGCTCAGCTGGCTTTCCCAGTGTCCATCCCACGCGGACCTGGGCTGGTGGGATACAGAAGAAAATGGCCAAGCTGGAGGGTAGGACCTATTGATGCTGTGAGCTGAGCTTCACAGTAGTGGAAGTGAAGGAGAAGAGACTTCAGATGCAATGGTTACATCATCCCCATCACACTGTCCTACAGAAACCAGACTGGAGGTGTGCCATCATGTCAGCCTCTACTCAAAGGGTGGTTAGTCTGGAGGTAAAAGTTCAGCAAATGTTGACCTGAGCATTTAGGTCCCAGATATCAATTAATGTCTTTTCTTCCCTCACATTTTTCTGAAGCTCTGGAGCAGGTCATTGTCACTGAAGGGAGAGGTATGAAAAGGGATGTATGAGCTCTTCAGGTTCTACAGAAAGGTTCTGCTTGAGTCTGCTTAGAAGAAACTTCTTCACTGAAAGGGTTGTCAAACACTGGAACAGGCTGCCCAGGGAGGTGGTTGAATCACCATCCCTGGAGGTGTTTAGAAGACAAGTAGATGTGTTGCTTAGGAATATGATTTAACACTGAACTCAGTAGAGTTGAGTTAATTGTTGGACTCAATGATATATAAGGTCTTTTCCAACCAGAACAATTCTCTGATTCAGTCACCAGTGAGGTGCCCATTCCCACAGCTACCCAAGAGGGGTCTTGCAGTTCAACTTTGCCCAAAGAACAAGATGACAACCCTGTGCTTTCCATGCAATTCGCTTTCCTCACACACAGAAGAGTAAGCATATGCTTGTTTTTCTTCCAAAAACCTCCAAAGCTTGGATTTCAGGATTAATTACTGCTTTTCCTTCAGCAGTAGCATTAATAGGGTTCCTCATGGGGCCAGGGCATGTTACAGCCCAACTCTCCTGAGAACCTCTCTCGAAGATCAAAGGCCTAATGGTTGGTTCTGCCGTTGCTTGCATCTGCATGACCACAGCCCTGACTGGTGGTTCTGAGGAAGGGTAGGAGTCAATGAGAACTTCACGGCAAGGCTGGTCTGGGCCAGGCTGGACAGGGCACAACTGCCTGGATCTGCTGTAGCATCTGGCCCACAGTTGGCAGACACCACACTCAGCAACTTTCTCTGAGCTGAGGAAAGAATAACGACGGAGTAAAAAATAGTCCTAATCCCCTGTGAGTCTCGTTCATGAAAAGACAACAGCATGTTTTATGGCTCACACGTTCTCCTCTCTGTGGTTTCCCCTGAACGGGACTCAGGCAGATAATGAGCATGGCTCCACCAGCCCTCTGAAAGCATCTACTAAGCTCCATGAGCTGTAACTCAGCCTCTGTCAGCGGCTCCATCAGTCCCACCCCAGGGCCACCCAAACTGCAGCTTTTACTGCTGACCCTCTCCTGCTGCAGCCATATATGAGCTCACAGATCAGAAATCAATAGAACTTCAGCTCACACCTGGGACATGAGCCCTGTGGAGGAGAGGCTGTTCCCTTCCCTGTTTGGCCTCCCAGCCGTGGCCACTCAGCAGGTTCCAGTGAATGTAGCTGCTGAGAAAGTGGACGTGACGAACGGCTCTCACTTGTAAGAGGAAAACCCGAGCAGCTTCATCCTGCCCTGCTGCAGCTGGAGATCAGCCCCCAGGGATGGCATCTTTCCATGTCTCCTCCATGGCTCATGGTCTGCTGAGCCCCCATGTCCCAGCAGAGATGGGCTGGTCCATCCTCAGGGTCCTTCCTCCACACCAGCCTTCAGACAGGACACAGTGACATGAGAAAAGGAGTAGGACCAGGGAAGAAGAGAGCTCTGTCATGTTGCACAAATGGGCAGGATCTCTGTCATGGGTCTGCATCCTGGGATGATGACAGCAACCACCAGATGGTACAGCTCGCCATACTCATCCTCCACTGCTCCCTTCAGAAAGGCTCCTCCAAATCTACAGTGATGCTGTTGGATGGACAACTGAGTAGATCTGTCCTCACCAGCCACCTTTCCTCCTTCTGCCACATGGGTAAGGATGGTCCTTCAGGACATCTGTACTGAGTGTGGTGGGCTGTGCCTCACTCCATGTGTCTGTGGAGGTGTTCCTGAGTCCCCAGAGCTGCCCTGTGCCAAGAACTCAGAACAATCTTCTGGTGCCACCCACCTTCCACCTCCCATCCCGAGAGTTTTGCACTCCAGCAGGAAAACCAGGGTGCTGGAAGACAACTTCAACAGAGAAACCAGTGCAATGGCAGATAACTGCAGCAGAGGAGCCAGCATTTTGTTAGTGCTGAGCTCTGTGAAGACCAAAATTATTCGTATTACCTCGTGCACTATTTTATACCCTCTGCCTTCTCCTCCAGCCCTCTCCATAGCTCTGAAGTACCATACTGCAGCTTGGAGGCCAAGGTGAAACATCAGGGCTAAACCCCCCAGCCCTCCAAGGGGGTTTTACCTGCCTCTGCATGTACCACGAAGGCAGCCAACAGCTTGGTCCCACTTCTCAGCTCCACCTGCTCAGCATCATCTTCACGTGTCCTCCTGCCCTTAGGATTCAGCACGGGAAGACCCTGCCTGATCATGGAAGTCCTTCACATCCAACAGGATTTGCATTCTAGGCTAATGATGTGCCAATTGCTTTTACAACAAATCCTTCCCCAGGTCTCCCAGATGGCTGGTTGATTCTTGTAGCCTGCTCTGTATGGAGCATCATGCAGCTGCTGCTAACCCCTCCATAATTATGTTTTTAATGTTTAGTTTGCATCTCACTCAAATTCAACAACTAGTCTGGGAAATCTAAAGTGCGTCTTAAAACCTGAGCCACCATCATTATTGAATATTAGATACCATCATTGGGGTATTAAAAACATATTTCTATGTAGAAATAGAGCTTGAATATGCAGTGTGGGGCTGCACCATACACGTGGTGTGCTGATCACCGAGAAAATGTCCAGCTTCCTACTGCAATAATAGCCACGCTCTGCATTTCTGCTGCATTCCAATCAGGAGGATCCCAAAGCACTTCAAGCTGCAGTCTCTGCTTCCCCACAGAAATGGAGCATCTCTTCTCCCAGACCCAGTATCTCTGCTGGCAGTGCAGGGAGGAGAGGGGTGCCAAGTGGGAGAAGGTTTTTGGAAGCAGGTGGCACCACTCAGCCATGTCCATCAGCTCCATCCCTGGGCATGGGGTCCAGGACTGCTATGGGATGGTCTAAGGCTCTTCCATCCAAGACCAAGCCATGGGAGCCCTAACCTTTTAGACCAAGTTGTGGGTAGCCACAAGATAAATTTGTAAGCCACTTGGGTGCATAAGTGGATTAAGGTGCACTTGAGAGGTTGCTGGGCCATGTTCACCCTCTGCTTTGCCTGGTGTCCTCACTCCATCACAGCCTCTGCACAAGCAAATGAGACCTGCAGCTGAGCAGAACCTTTTCAAAGCCAGCCCCAATTAGGCTTCCTCACAGGATTAGTGTACATATTTTAACAATGCAGATAATAACAAATATCAGGAGAACATGCATTAGTTCCACCTAGGGCCCTGCAAATACCCAGAATTAGTGAGTTAATGTAAGAATGGAGTATGTGCCTATTATTTCCCCATTCTCAAATTTTTCATCCTTTGATGGATGCACTCAAGGGAACCATTTGAGAGTGTCTCTGTAAGACACTTCTGTAGTAATTTGACTATAAGGTTTTTGCTCCTGTGCTCCCAAGCAATTGGAGGAGAATCAACACATCCCTTGATCATACCAAACTTTGATATTGCTGAGTAGGACTGAGGCACAGCTCCAAGACCTGCATGTTTTACGGTCGCAGAGGTGAAGATCCCAGCCCCCATCAAAAGAGGAGCATCACTAAACAGAGCAACACTGTGATCTGCCACTTTAGTCCCTTCAGACAGCGGGAATCAAATCCCCAGTACTTTAAAAACAAGCAGGCACTGAGGTTCTGAGCGAGCTCTCAGTCTGAATGGCTCTTCCTACGGCCAGAGCCAAATGCAGGGAGCTGATCCTGGCTTAGAGCTGAAACGTGAGTCTGGGCAATTTATTTCATTTTACTTTGACTCCATTCCATGTGGGGAACTGAAGAGGTCTGTTTCTACACTGGTATTTTTGTGGTTCCCTATAGAGAGCTGGTTAAGGGCAGGGGGGATCAAAACCTTCCAGGGTTAGAAGTGAGCTCGTTTTGCAGAGGAAGAAGCTGTGGTAGGAGGACAGTGAGGGACCTGCACAACACTCCCCTGTCAGGACAGAGCTGGAAGCCCCAGGTTTCCCCAGAGTCCATTGAGGTTAACAAATTGGCTTTTTTCACAAAGGCAAGATTAATCTTTGGGGTTTATTGCCACAGGGTTTAGCAGCAGCACAGCTATAGAGTGGCTCAAATGGGTGCCAGACAAAGTGAGGGGAGAGAAGTCCATCCCAGGCTGTCAGGTGTACCAACCTGGATACTTGCTCTACTCGGGGAGTCCCTAAATCAGGAGCTGAAAAAGCAAAATTCATCCTACTCTGCCTGATTTCTGGGTTAGCTCAGATTAGCCCTTGGGCCACGTGGCAGACAGGGGCAGATGAAGGGACCCAGGGACCAACCCAGCAACAGCATTTTCCTGGTCTTGTCATCCTGGAAAAAGCAAAAGCAAGAGATGACATTTCTGAGGCACCTCAGGGCTGGTTCCCAGCCACCCAGCAGGTGACATGGAGAGACCCACATCCTGCAATGTGCCAGTATTTTTATTCCCCAGCCCTCCCCACACCAGACACCAGGGTGGGTCTGGGAGCAGCTCAGCACAGAAGCTGGTCCCAGAGCTGCCTGGCAGCTCACAGAGCCAGGCTGGCAGTCAGAGGCAAAGCAGCAACTCTTGTGCTATTTCAGTCCCCGCAAGAGCTGCAAAATTCATGAAAAATAGAGATACTTGACAGCAAGAGGCAAAACTCCCATTCCTGCAAGCTGTTTCAAGCCTGGGTTTGATGCCAGTGGCTGGCTGCATTGCTCATCCCTTTCTACATCTCTTGGGAAGCTGGACATTTGTCCAGAGCATGCACAGTGTCCTGGCTGTGCCTGCAGCCCCACTGTTGGGGACATCCCCTGCCCTTTGCCTGTGCTGCTGCAGCAATATAACCCAGCGGAATTTAATAGCAAGCTGTCGGAGTCAGTCTGCAAAGCTGTCAGGGAATCTGAGAAATCCAAGTGTAAAATCAGCATGTTTTGTGGGACAGCGGGCACAGAGTGCCCATATGTTCCCCACGCCCATTCCCAGCCAGCTGGGAAATGCACACATCTTCAAGGCTTTCATTTCGCCGTCTCTCCCTGTTGGACTTGTCAGAGAAATTTTGTTGCCAGCCCATAGAGCTCTGTGGAAAAACGCAGGGCTCAATCCCTCACAGATGGACTTCCCTCATGTCTGGGCTTTGATCAAGGCAAGAAAACAGCAGGGGTGGGGGTGGAGATGATTACCTTGAAATGTGTCGGTGGAAGCATTTGTGCGTGCAGACATGCTCCCAGTACGTTCTGCCTGTTGGTTTCCCTGCCCATGTCCCTGTGCTACTGGGGCTGTGAGCCCACGCTCGTTCCCTGCCTGGGATACCCCAGCTGCATCCCACGGGATGTGCAGCGCCCAGCATCCCTCCAGGCAGCCCAGCAGCACAGGAGGATGCTCACCTGCTGCATGTGGTGCAAACCAGCCCCCAGCCTCTCAAGTGACTTTTTGCAGAACCATTCATTCCCCTTGAACGAATTGCCACCCCACCATCACCCACAATCACTTCCAGGTCTGAGTTTTCCCCACCAAATGTGAGCTGCAAGATTCAGGCTGCAGGGAGGAGAAAGAGGAGAGGGCTGGGGGGACCAAGGCTATGGGGGACCCAGACTTGGGGACAAGCCATGCTGCCAGCAACACTCGGTAACTTCTGCAGGTTTATTCTCCTCTCATCCATGCAAGGAAGGACAGCACGTTGAAAGGATTAGGGCCAGGACTTTGCTAGAAAAATAAAGGCAAGTTAGAAACACCGACCTTCTCTGGTGGTTTAGGAAGAACCCATTTCCCTTCTACTCCTCTCATCTTTTCATCAGGAGGTGGAGAGGGTGGAAATTTTCAGCAAGGTATTTTCACCGGGATCCTCCTGAATGCCTCATCTGGGCTCATCAGACTGGCTTTGTCTGGGTGCTCTGAATTAAAGGTGTAAAGGAAAACATTTTTCATCCCTTTCCCATAGGAAAAATACATCCCCTCTGGTCTGGGGGAGGTGAACCTGAAAACCAGGTGGCTCAGTTGGTACCTGGGGGTTAGAAAGGGAGATAAAGCTGAAAGAGATGGAAACATTCATGGGTCTAAATCACGGCACTCGGATGCAGACTGGTTGGTTAGATTTGGGAGGAGTCCTTGGAGGAGCTGCTTTGTTCTGTTGGTTGGAGAAGGGCATGTCATGGAAGGCAGGAAAGCTGCTAAAGGCAGCAGGGAGGGGAGCTTGTGTTTGCAAGAGGGGCGATTAGCTCACTGGGTACCAAAAAGTTTGTTTGAGCGGAGGCTGGAGCTGGTTATTTATTAGCGACCTCTTTAAAGGTGAGCCCTGCCTGGCTGCTGCCAGCTGAGTCTTGGCAGCAGTGACACTGATATGACACCCTGTGGCATGTATCTCATGTGACACGCCGTGGCACAAGGGCAGCCCAGGGTCAGCAGTAAGAGGGTGCAGGTCCCTGGGGTCTTTGGGGATGCACGTTCCTACGAGAGGGGACAGCCATGCTCCGGGGTCACCTCTGGCTGTGGGGACAGTCTCAGCAGAGGACGGAGGCTGGTGGGGAGCTGTGCTTGGCTGAGCAGTGCTGGTGCTGCCAGCTTGGCTGGTCTGGCACCTGCTGAAGGCAAAGGCAGAGCCAGCCTGTTCAAAGTGTAATGAACGGCAAATCAGCCGGAAACTGGTTTTGAGCCGGGACTATGTCCAGAAAAAGAACAACAACAAAAAACTCAGAGTAAGACAGAGCGGAAAAAAAAGTCCCGACAGCTGAATTTGCCCTTTCTGAAAAAACTCTGTTTCAGGAAACCTGGAAACTTCTGCCTTGCACAGGTAGAGTGAAGCCTCTGCCTCACAGGTTGCATCTTCCAAGCCAAAATTCAGGACACGTGTCAGAAGGCAGAAAAACAATTTAAAAGGATGAAATAACAGGAAACCACCAAACACAAAGAAAACAGAGATTTGAGATTAATCCAAACGTATTTAGTTTGTATTTGGCCCATAACCCCCCCAAGCTCTTCCAACCTTCCACAATGATGTGGCAGCCCTGTGCAGAGTGGCCCTTGTGGCCTTCCTGCTGACACGGCCACTCGTGTGATGCAGCTGACCAGGGACAATGGGTCACCTTCACGGCCCTGCTGCCAACCACAAAGCACATGCATCCTGCCCGAAAGCCATGTGCAGGGTGTACTCCATCTCTGACCAGGATGGGGTTGCATATCCCTGGCCAGTGGGGTCGTTTGAAGCATGTGGAGAGTGCTGAGGATCACTTCTTGACCTTTTGATTAAGATCAATTGTAGTATCTGTTCCTATCAGTTTAATATCTGGTACATCCTCGATCAGAGGACTTTATATAAAACTGACTTTGGGGCTTGCCCTCTGCTCTATGCATCATTCCTGTATTGCAGTGCCTCTGGGAACAGAATCCAGGACAGTGGTGGAGTCACCATCCCTGAAGGGATTTAAAAGCCATGTAGATGTGGTGCTTGGGGACATGGTTTAGTGGGGACTTGGCAGTGCTGGGTTAATGGTTGGACTTGACGACCTTAGAGGTAATTTCCAACCAAAACCGTTCAATGTGCTAGATGAGTATTTCAAATCTGTGTTCTGTTCCATCAGGATGGGTATTGGCAGCCTGGGCTGAAGGCTCCTTCACATAGCTGTACCCAGTGCCAGAAGGGGCAGCTGAAGCAGGATAGGGTGCTGCCAGTGAGGGGACATCACAGCAAGCCCCAGAGGTTGGGACAGGCTGTAGGAGAAGCATCTGAAGTGAAACCCAGTGGAAGCTGAGGAGCTGAGCTATTCCCTGCCTGCTCCGACCTCATGCTTCTTCTCATCTTCCACCCATGAGCAGGTTTGCAGCTTTGGCAGCCCCCTGCTTCACCCCTTCCCTGCCCAACTCAGACCACCCGTGGCAGCCAGGCAGATCAGAATGGACAGGGGGAAAAGGCAGAAGCCAAAAAAATGCCCCTGGCACCACACAGAGGGCTTGGCACAGATGGTATGTGTGCACCCCCATGTTCCTGATGTCTGCCTGTCTCTCAAAGGTAACCACAACTCATCATCTGTAGCAGCCAACGTTGTCAGGCCCCCGCCACACCCGTCTCCAAGTGTGACATTCCAGCTCATTTATTTACCCCATTAGAAGCTCCAGAGGGAGCTGAGCAACTTGGGTGCAATTTTTCTTCCTGGTTTTCAGGCCCTGAGCACATGTGAGAAGAAACATGTGCAGCCCCCCCCCTTGCTGCGTCCCTCATCGCTGGCGTTGGGCTCTGACCTCGTTGCTTTCTGACCTGATTTCTAAATAATGTTGAAAATTTGTCACTGCCCCCCTGTCATTCCTCAGCCATGATCCTCTTGAAAGGGATGGTTCACAAAGCCAAAGAAAACAGTGCATGGGACTTAGAGAAGAAACACCAGACCTGCTTTTGCCTCCAAAGAAATGTGCGCTGGAGACCATCCGTCCTGGCTGACAAGAGCAGCTCCAAAAGCAGCCTTGGGAGAAAAATGTCCTGGGAAATACCCCGAAAAATTAATTCTTACATCTTGCTGCCTCCAGAATAAATGAGAGAATGTCTTTAACTCTAATTGGGTAAACGGAAACTCTTTTCCACTGGGAGCTTTGGCTCTGTGTATGGAGCCATTAATCAGCGGGGGAGCAGGGAGCCCCAGAGCCATGCAGGTCCCACTGGGATGTGTCCCGGCATCCCTGGAAGTGGGATCCCCCCAGTGCTGGCAGCTGCCAGCCCACTCCGTGGTGTGGCCTCGTCCAGGACAAGCCGGGAGGAGAGCAGGTCTGGTTGGTGCTGAGATGTGCCTCTGCAGAGACCCCCAGGCTGGGGATGGGCTGGAGGGCACCAGGAAGGGCCAGAAGCAGGGACTGATCAGCAGTGGGATCACAGGCTGATGATGCCCTTTTTGTCCTTTTCCTTAGTCTTTAAGACAGAGATGGATTTGTATCCCCAGGACTGGCATCATCAGTAAATTTGGGTTTTTTTGATTTTTTTTTTTAGAGAAAGCTGCAGAGAGCCCCATGGAGGGCTGGCACGTTTGTCTGCCACCTGGCTCTGCTGTTCCTGTCCCCCCTCCCATCACTTGGCCTGTGTGGGCACCTTGAGGGCTGCAAATGGGTTCTCTGCCCAGCATGCCACCACCCTGCCACCACCCCACCTCCCCACCATCCCACTGTCCCACTGCCCCACCATCCTACCACCCCATCACTCCACTGTCCCACTATTGCATTGTCCCACCACCCCATCATCCCACCAACTCACCATTGCATTGTCCCACCATCCCTCCACCCCACTGTCCCTCTACCCCACTGTGCCACCACCCCACCATCCCACTGTCCCACCATTGCGTTGTTCCACCACTCCACCACCCCACCGTCCCACATCCCATTGTCGCACCACCTTACCCTCCCACCAACATCTGCCTGCCTGCAGCACCCCCCATCCACCATCCCAGCCCAGACTCCCTGCAGGCCCTGAAACCATCCTCAGCAATGGCCCCTCCCTGGCCCTGTCCCTCCCCTGGGTGAGGAGCAATAATTGGAGCCTGACATCCCATCTGGAGCCGATCGGCTCCCACTAACCAGAGATGTCGCTAATGGAAACTTCAGTGTTTTATTTCCAGGGGCTTCTGTCACTCCCTCCTTCCAGAAGTGAGAACCACTTTGCAGAAGGGCAAATCCCTCAGCTCTCCAAAGCCATCTGTGATACCTAAATGCAGGGATCCCCGAGATGTCCCTTGTCAATCGGCTGCAAGGGGTCACCATAGTGAATAAACCTATCGTTAAATGGACAGCTACAACAATTGGCAGCATTCTGCTGCTAAATATAAGAAACTACTTGTAGTATCTCTACAACGTTGTATAATTTAGTCATTTCCCATATTTGTAGCCTTAACTTTGGACACCTAGGGTGTCCAAACACCAAACATCATGATAAGAATATTAGTCTATTGTCAAGTGGATGAAGTGTATAAAGAGCTGCATGGGAACATTCAGGAAGAGATTTGCACAATAAGAAAACAAAAAGGCTACTAGTTTGGGTCCTTGTTGCTTCAGCATTGAATATCTATAAATGTTGATGATAAGGATTTTTTTTAAACTGCATATAAATCCAACTCACACCTTCAAGAAACACAGAAAATAGTCAAGCAATTTTTAAAAGCAAGCACTAAAATACAAAAAAACCCCAACCCTTCTGCAAGGCTGGGCTCTACAGCCTCAGTCCCCCTGTCCCTCCACTGCCCCTCCTGCAGCCTCCTGCCCCTCTGCTACCCATCCTGTCACCATCTGTCCCTTCTCCCCCCACCTGTAACTCAAACTCACTGTTTTGGGTGTGCACACACAGTCCTGAAGTATTGAGGTCTCAGAGATTAAAAAGTACCATTATGGGAGTCAAACATAAATTCACCTTTTATTAAGCAGAGTAAATGTCATCAGTGAAAAAAAGCAGAAGAGGATGGAGAGACGAGGAGGATTTCATTCCAGCTTCCCTCTGCTTTCATTCCTGTTCCTGGCCCTGGCTCTGTGCAGTCGTTTATTTAAAAGTCCAGTTGGAAAAGCTCATATCTTACCTGCTTTCTGGGGGGATTCTCTGCACCATTCACGTAAGGAGCAGCAGAGCCTCAGTTGTTGTCTCCATGTGGATGAGCACAGCCAAGAGGATCTGTGATGGGAGCACAGTGTCAGCACAGGTGCTGGGAGCAGGAGGGTGAGTCGCTGCCACCCGTGCCCAGGGTGGGCACCTGTGCCATCCCTCAACGGGTGTAAGGGGATACCATATCACCCCAAAGTGCCTCCTGACAGGTCCTGGGGCTTCAGGTCCCAGCAAAAGTGCTTCTCTGGATTATTTCACCATCCCCAGCTCCTCAGCAGCATCCCCAGGATCAGGAGAAGTGCTTTGGACTGGATCCCCTGCAGCTCCTGCTTCCTTTGCTGCGTCCCAAACATTTCCTGGCAGTGCCTCTGCCAGACTTACTGCCTGCAACAGGGAGAGAAAAGCCACCAGGTAAAGGCTGTGGTGGCCAAATTCCTCCTGGCTACCAGGGATGGGTAGAGAGCAGTGGCTCCCACAGCCAGACAAGTCCTGCCTGGCCACACTGCTGGGTGGTGGGTGGTGGGGAGAGCAGCCGTCAGCCCCATGGGGATGCAGGTATGGCTCCAGCTCCACTGCATCATTGCTATCCTGGGGCTGGGGCTCAAGGGAAGAGCTTTGGTTCAAAGGCCAAACCCCCAGCAGTTGAGCTGAAAAGTTTACCTTAACTTGATGAGACAGAACTGAATTTGTGTCACATACTCGCCTCACATAATTGCCCTAGTGCAGCAGCTTTCTGCAGACCCTGGAGCCAGCACAGGGCTGGGAGATCCTTGCAGGCATGACGTGCCTGGGCAGGATGGCTCTGCATCTCCTAACCCTCCCTTGGCCCCATCCAGAGAGGCAGGGACATGGGACATCGACGCTGTGACCACAGAGGGCTGCCTGAGAGCAGCCAGAGCACCAGAGCAGCCAGCACTTGGGTTACACAGAGCTAAACTGGGAGACTGAAAGCTCACAAGAAATGTTTTTTCTCCTTTCAGCTTTAATTCTTCTGTCAGGCACTCATCCGAAGTGTTTTTATTCACACATGGCAGCAGAGAAATGGCTGAAGACAGGGGCTACTTTTTTTATACTTCTTGTTATCTGTGTAGTCTCAGGAATGTGGCTGAATTTCCTGGCTGCATGGCCCAGCCGTGTGCGGGAAGGGGAGAGGGAGGCTGCGAGCTGGAGGGATGCTGGCCTGAGGAATACTGCACATGGTGGGAACCACTTCAGGCTTCAGGTGAAGTGTCTGCTCAAGTGGGCTTCACAATATGGGGGAGCACTCAGGACACATCATAAACAAATAACCACCCTGCCTTGCACAGTAAATCTGCAGGAGAGTGGCTTTAGTCCACTGCCAGGTGCTTCTTCCAAGAGATTTTCATCCTCCTGCATTTCATTTCAATGCCCTGTAGTTTGGGAGAGGCAGATTTATTGAAATGCTAAGGCTGCTAATCCCAGCATTCCCCTGGGATGGATGGAAGAGGAGGTTGTGCTGAGCCTGGGCTCCATGCAGGTGCTGGTCTGCTCCGTGACACCTCTGGGCATCACTGCTCCACACGCTGGGAAACCCTTCAGGTTCTAACCACAGCCTTCTTGAGTGAGCCTCAAGCCAGGGTGAGACCCTCTGCCCTTCTTGGAAGGAAACACAAATCTTGGTTTATGCTTTAATGAGCCACAGCTGTGAGGTGAGCAGAGTCCAGCTCCTCCTTACCTGCTTGGTCACCTGCCTCCTGGCCAGGACCTTAGATTTAGGTTAGACGTTCAGAAGAAAATATTTCCAGTGAGGGTGGTGAGATGCTGACCCAGGTTGCCCAGAGAAGCTGTGGCTGCCCTGTCCCTGGAAGGGTTCAAGAGCAGGTTGGATGGGGCTTGGAGCAACCTGGTCTAGTGGGAGGTGTCCCTGCCCATGCAGGGGGGTTAGAACTAGATGATCTTTAAGGTCCCTTCCAACCCAAACCCTTTTGTGAGTCTATGATTCTATGAAAGGTGATTGTTTCCAATGCCTCAGTCCCAGGCGAGGGGCTGATTTTCTCACTCCAAAGCAATCACAGCAAGTTTGTCCTTGGCCCCACAGCCCAGGGAAGCAAAGGCTCCTTCCTGCATCTTCCCCCAGTGAATTCCCCCAGCACTCCCCCCCTCTCCTTTCACACACCCCCTCCCCCATATTTCTCTCTCACCCCTGAACAGCTTCCTTCTGTTATCTGTGTCAGCAAAGAGAACCTGATCCAGTCCATTAGCTCAGCCCGACTCCCCCCATGTCCCCCCACTGCTGGGGAACCTGACACTGCACCACCCAGCACAGATGCAAGCTCTCCGTCCCCAAAAACACGTGCAGAGAAAGCATCTTGGACCAAGCTCCACATCCAGAGCTGGTATCAGACAGCAGCAGGGGAAGAAAAGCACCTCTTGGCTGGAGACGCTGAAGATAAGCAGTGACAGGAAGCCTGGAAGTGGAAAAGAAAAAAAAAATATGCTAGCCCCAGAAATTTTAGAGGGGAGACCAGCGACACAAAATAATTGCTGAAAGAATGCAGCTTGATTGCAGACAGCGGGGAGAGTCTCAAATCCTGCATGGAATGAAAAGCCAGGATGCTTAAGGGGAAGAAAAGTTATCAGGCTGGCAGGAGTGATTTATTCAATGGAGGGGGTTCAGAGTCCAAAAGTTAATGTACGTAATGTGAAACAGGATGACTGAGGACTCTGGAAGGAGGATGCAGGCAGGAGAGCTGCACGTGGCACCCAGGTTGCTGAGATCAGGTTGCTCAGAGCCCCATCCAACCTGACCTACAATGTTTCCAAGGATGGGGCATCTCCAGCCTCTCTGGGAAACCTATGCTAGTATTTCACCACCTTCATCGTCCCTTTAAGGGCAAGGGCTTTGTGTGCTGGTGGCTCCATGCCCGGGGTCCTGGCCCTGCATGGCCCTGAGGGATGCCAGGCACCATGGCCCATGAGATGAGGTGGTGTGTCACTGCTTGGTGGAGGCAGGATGGTTTCATCTCTCTCTTCCACATGTAGATGGAAACCAAGAGTGATGTCCTGGGTGCTGAAGGATACTCTTTCCCCAGCATCATGCTAAGAAGCCATGAAGTGGGATTGTGATTACGGAGGTGTCATGACACACACAGCATAGGACACTTTCCCCCAACAGGAGCTCCAGCTACCCTCCACGTTCTGCTCTGCTCCTTCATCTCCCTGCAGACTGTCAGCCATGGGCCAAATCCTGTTCTGGCTCAGCCCACTGGAGCCAGTGGAGCTGTGCCAATGGCGTGGGCCAGCATCCCCCATTGTTCATTTAGTCCTTCCTCTATTCATCCCTCCTCTCCTCCCAGGTGCCTTGCCAGAGAGGGAGGGAATCCTGTCAATCGCTAACAAAAATACTGTGCAAATCATATTAAAATAAAAGGCTCTTGTAATTTTTAGTGTTTATTGAAGTGGTTTCTCTCGATTTCTTTTTCTTTTGGCTCCTTGAGCATTTTGGAGCACAGCTGCCAAAAATGAAATGTTTGACCGGCCCCAGCGACGCTTCTGTTGGCCGCTTTCCCTTCCTTTCTCTCTCCCTCAGCTTCAAAGCCTCTCATTCATGCAGCACCTTTTTCACGTCATCTCCTGCTCATCCTTCCCCTTCAGCCCCCCCCATCCCTCCCAGGTCCTCTTGTCTTCTGCTGTGCCCCATTGCTCCCCAGTGCAACCACCCCAGCACCTCCATGCAGAGGCACTTCTTCCATTTCCCTCTTCCTACTTTTTTTCCATGCAATCCCACCTCTGCTCATGATATCTCCCATATGGTGCCTCACCCAAACTCCCTGCCTAGCCCCTGGTTTCTCCTCATCCTTCGCTCTGGCACAGGAGATGCTGGGGGCAGGGGCTGGGAGCCCTTTGCCACAGTGAGGTGAGAGAATGCCCCACACTTGGCTGGAGCTCCACAGAAGAAGGGGCCAGAAGGAAGCGAGTGGCTGCATTTTCCACCAGTGATGGGGGGGACCAGTGGTCACAAGGTTGAGTTCATCTTCAGAAGATGAACAATAAGTCTCAGTGAAGGCCGTGACTGCAGAGAAAAAGCTGCTTCCTACTGCCTGGGAGACACGCGGCACCTGGACAGGGCAGGATGGAGGGTCCTCTTGTTCCTTGCCAGTCCCCTCTTCCAGAGCATGGTTCCTGGGCCCATACAAACAACATCATTGGTCTCTTGCTCTCCTGGAGCAGTTCTCATCAGGAGGTTTCAGCAGATGCTGGACTGATGCCTTTGTGCCTATTTTACAGATGAGGAAACTGAGGCTGGGCAAAAGCAAAGTACTCAAAGCCATTTGTCCCAAGTGTCCATCCAGCCTCTGCCCCATGGCCACCCTGACAGGGCGCTGGCCAGCCCGTGCATGCTGGTCTGACCTTGTTCCTTGGCCACACACATCCTTGCATGACCCAGGGTTGTGAGAGAACACCAGACTCCATCATGCCACTGCATGACCATCACCCAGCCCAGTTTGTTCCCACTTTATTGTCAGCGTGGGGTAGATGTGCACACACCCGTCTGCTTCCCTGGAATGAATGCCGAGTGCTCGGGCTGCTGGCACGTTTCATCTGCTAATAGTATTAATCCCCTATTAAATTAAATAGTGCAAATATGTTGCTAGTTCAGTTTGGAGAGGAGGGCGTTGTGCCTCTCCCTCCCCCATCCTTTTATCCTGGGAAATACACTGGAGCGTTTGTTAGAGGAGAGAGGGAGAAAAAAAAAAAAAAAGAAATCCCACAAAGAATTGCAGCATTTATGCAGATATAGAACAAAAAAAAAAAAAAAAAAAAAAAAGGCAGATTATTTTTCCAAAAAAGCCAAAGAAAACTCCCCTTTTTCTTGCAAACAAGCTGCCTTCTCTCTGGGAAGCTGCTCTCGGTCGCTCAGCCCGGCGTGCTGGGAGGACAAAAGGCTTTCGCGGCGGGGGAATGCCGGGAGCTCGGCGAGGCCACTCGGCAGCAGCCTGCAGTGCCGTGCCCAAGCCTTGCTCACATTTCAAAGCTGTTGTTGTTAAATTGAATGTCCTTTTTTTTATTATTTTTTTTTTTTTTTTAATGCATATATGTATTCAAAGTGAAGTTATGATAAAAATCCGACACAGAGCTGAAAGCGAGGGGTTGAGTTACGTTTTGGCACAGACGGGGCTCATCCCTTCTGCGGGAGGCTCCTTGCCAGAAGACATCTTGGAGTGGAAGGAATTTGAGAAATCAGGGCTTTTGCATATTATTGGGCTTTATTTGTCCTGTTGAGGGAGGTGAGAGGAAGCGTGAAGGGTTTGAATGTAAAAAAATCTGGTTTGGGATTTACCTGCGACTGAGGCAGGTGAAAAGTGTTGGATGATGGATTCTTCCTGGTGAATGAAGAGACAAAGGGGAGTCTCTTCCCTGTCTGACACTTCAGTAGTAGCACATTTTCAGACAGGGCAGGTGAAGTAAAAAATCTGGTCTGGATCAGTTTGCTTCTATCTCCTCAATGGACTCCACGATGCCATTTTAGATAAAGGCAACTTACAAGCAGCACCTAGAGAAGACACGTGGTGGGGAACCTCTCCTCATCACTGGAGCTGTTCTTTGGAGATACCGGCTACATCTGACTCACTGCCTGGAAGAGGATTTTTGTCCTCCTGTTTGTTGCCTTAGTCTCCTTTTCTTATCCCTTGCTGCTCAAGACCAGCATGAATAGAATGCTTCCAAAACTTCTCCTTAGGATTTTGGATGCCATGCCCCTGCCCTCCCAGGGGAGGTGGGGGTCTGGTGAGCCCAAATTCACAACCCTCCTTCTTAGGAGTTTCCAGGAAATGGACAGGAATCCAAGCACGTGTGCCTGCACGGCTCAGCCAGCAAGGAAGGAGAGGGATACTGTTTTCTTTCGGCTGCCTGATTAAAATTAACCAACCCAAATCAGATTTTCAAATACTGAATGTTTAGAGGAAGTATGGACAAATGCATCCTGATGATTTGTTAATATTGTTCAGAGACTCATAGCCCCTTATGAATGTATTCATGAAAACCACACATAATGCAGGTTGCAGACAGAAGACCAGGTGGAACATGGCAATTTTATTATCCATAACTTTGTGGCTACAGTGTCCTCAAAGGCCTGAGGTCTCTGCCATCCCCACCTGACTCAGCTCCATTAAACCATCAGCAGTGGGAGATGAAGGGCTGTTGGGACAGTCTGGTGCTCCTCCCCTTGTCCATCCTCAAGCATCCTGGTGCTTGTGCCATCCTGGCTGTCCTAACTGTCCCAGAAATCCCAAACTCCCAAATGAGGTCCAGAAGAACTGCAGAGCCTCCCAGCCAAATGCAACAGCAGACCCTGGAGTGTTGGGGCCAGGGGGAAGAGTGGAAATTTGTTTCTATTAAACTGCTGAAGGATGAGGGCAGGAGGGGGAGAGCAGGAGCAGACATCTAAGTGACACTGCACTGGGTGTATATCCTGCATGGTTGAGTTATTGGCTGTGATTAAAGTCCCAGATCCTTTTCTGAAGACTTAATTGGGGTTCAGACAACCAACTTTGCCCTCAGTTTGCTGAGCAGGGAGGCAGGTGACTATCTGAGTTGAAGGGGAATCCCAAGGTACATATGACCAAAAGCCAGGGTGGCAAACAAAGGTCACAAACAAAGATGCTTTTCACTTCTTTATCCTGTAGAAACAGAGAAGAAACAAGGTGGTCATCTCAGAAACATTTGCAGGAAAATGGCTAATACAATACCTGAGAGGAAAGGACATGGGATAAGCCAGTCCCCAAATGACTTTTTTGGAGTCCATGCATAGGAACAAGCATAAAAAAAGCCACTTTCTTTTTGATTCTATCTGTATTTTATCTGGTGGACATTCATTTCACATGAAATGAAATTTTATGTCATTTCATGTCATGACACCAGGAAAGAAACTCATCTCACCTAACTTTAGAATAGCTATCTAACTTTTAGATGGCAGAGAGCGATCTTCCAAAGTCATATGCTCTGAAGGGTCACTCCTGAACTTGGTCATGAGCAGGTGATGTAAATGCCATTTCTTGAAGGCCATCACACAACAAACAGAACCAATGGCTTTGTGCACAAAAGCTTTTTGCAATGGTTTTTTTTGCAGATCCCAGCAATGGTGGAACTTGAAGTGAGTACCCAAAAGCAGAAGGTGCCATGACACATGATCTGGGGGGGGGGGGGGGTGTAGTTGTCCTCTTCTGAGTCCATGTAGCTGAGTCCATGGATTAAAGGACAATTTAATTAATGTGGTAGTAAATAGGATTGTAGAGGCATATTATAGGCATTTGTTTCACACGGTGACATAGTCAGTAAACACACTTTGCTCCACGTCTTGCTTCAGTTGTACTCATTAGCAGACTAAATTAACAGCTACCACAGCCACGGGGTGACTGGAGCATAACCCCCAAAACTGAAACAGCCAGAAACTTCCCTTGCACTTTCCCATTCCATTCTCCATCTCTGTAAAACATTCATGAGCAGCTTTAAAATAATGAAAAATTAAACAACCTTTGCTATAAGGTATGAAATATTTACCATGCTGCTGTAAGCTAATTGCATAGGGAAGCGACGTAGCGCCTGGGCTAAGGGGTACCACCAGCATCCCTTGGCCACAGCCCATCGCTGCTGCTTCCTCTGTCTTGTGGACGGGGAGAAGAGGGGTGGTGGCACCAGAGAAGCCACCAACCTTTGGGGTTTCCTTGTCACCTGCTCCCCGTGACAGCAGGAAGCAGAGAGGTGTGGCCACTGTGCATCCGATGGCGTTAGCCACAGCCACCTGCCCGCTCAGCAAATGCTCAGTGAGCTGGAGGCTCATCACACTTTGTCACTTCTCCTTCTCATCCCACTTGCAGCCCTGAAGTGCCTTAATGGAAAATAGCAGAGCCAGCTGAACAAGTTGGAGCAAATGCTGTATGTGACAAATCAAGCCTTCGTTTCTGGTCGCTTTAATCATTGCAATTTCCTCCAGTTTTTCTTGTTGTTTGGAAGTATTTAAACATCTTTGGGAGGGACGATTATTTTTTTTTTCTTTTCTTCATTGCAGACAGCTCACCATGGGGGTTTGGTATTCCAGCTGTGTTTTAGCTGGGATCCTGACTGATGGGATCTGTCCCCTGGTGCCGCCAGAGGAACCTCGGATCTTGCAAAGCCAAACACCAGCTCCAGCAGCTGTGTCGGTGCAGAGACCAAAACACCCTTTCTTTGAGATAGGCAGAGAGCAAACACACACACGTTTGCAAAAAGCAAGTAGTACATGAGTGGGGATGTGTCTGGAGATAAGGAATTGGCCTTTCCCACAATCCCTTTTCCTCTGAAAAGCCAGGTTACCTGTCCCTGCCAGTCCTCCTGCCTCCCCTCCTGCCAGGGCTGCACCTGAGACCCAGCACATCCAAAAAGCTCCATCTCACGCAGTGACCAGCAGTGAGGATGAAACCTCTCAGTCCTTCAGGGCTTTAAAAGGTCATTTTGCTCCCTGATGCCACAGCTGGGATCTGAGGTAGCAGAACCGCTGAGGAAGGAAGAAATAAACAGCAGGTGCAGAAAGAATCCCATCTTTCCATTATTATAGGATTTATCTTCCCGATATATGGGGAGTGTTGCCTGGCAACACCAGCTCTCCCGACCTCTGCCATCTCCCCCCAGTGAGCCCAAATGAGCTCCAACCACATGGAGCCTTCTCCAGCACCATCACCAGCTGATAGACGTGGACTCGGGGAGTCCTTCAAAAGCACTATGCTCATCTCTCCATCTCCAGCCCTTCCTTTCTTCTCTCTGGTGGGAAATGCCTCCAAGGGAGGGACATGGCTCAGGGGCATCTCAGAGCTTGGCCATGAGGCTGAGCTGCTCCCAGAGCTTACCAACAAGCTTCAAACACCATCTGTGCCTTCAAACACACCCATCGCTTTGTAAAAGTGCATAGACAATTTCAGCCTTAATCACACTGATGGTGCATTCACGGATGTGCATGCAGAGCTGCTCCAAGAACTTACCAACAAACTTCAAACAGCACCTGTGCCTTCAAACACATCCATCCCTTGCTCAAAACCTATAGACAACTTTGAAGCAGAAGCATGGTGCGTCCGTGGATGTTCATCTGGGTCCTACTTGTGATGCCTAAAGTTCCCCACAGCATTTAGCAGAGACGTTCCAGGACTTTGTCATGTAGAGCTGAGGAGCAGAGAGGAGGATTCTTCTTGCATTGGAGAACCTCCTGAAATGGGTGGGTTTTCCTCTGTGTGAGCATCCAGGATTTTCCACAACTGCAGCTGCTTCACCCACACCCCAACTCACCATCCCTAAACCCCTTCCTGCAGCTTCCTGATTGCTCCCAGCTCCCCAAAGCTATGCATGGCAGGGATACCCTGTGAGGATCGAGGATAGTGGACACCAGGATTCCTCTGGAATGCGAGCTCTCCCATTCCAGAGGACTCCTGGTGTCCACGATCCTCACCCAAGCAAGGCAGGATCTGGCTCAGCCACAGTACCCACTGGGAATTCAGCATTTCCACAGCCCTCAAGCCCTCTTCTGTCTTGGCTGATGCTCCCAAGCAGCCGGTTTTGTTCCACTGACATGTCACAAGTAAAGTGATAAGCTCAAAAAGTGGGAAAATCCCACGGGTATTGATTAGGAGGAAGAGAGAAATGAAAACATTCTGGTTGGGATATTTTACTGACTTTTGAAATTCCTCATGTCTCAGTAATGCAGTAACTTCCTCAGTGAGGAGATGGGCTTCAATGTGATTTACCCCCCCATCCCACTGTCCATCAGCCCATTGCTTCCACCGGGTTGTATTTGCTGAGCAGCAGGTGCCATGGTTACTATCAGTACAGCCAGGACGGGAACAGCTCCAGTTCCCCTGACAATAGCAGCCACTGAAACTTTATTCCTCACTGGGGATGGTATTAATCACTTCCACACCCCCGGAGCAAGTGGGGCTCTAGCAGAGGGGATGTTCACCCTCCCGCCCCAGGAGGAAAAAACCCCACTGCTGTTGCAGCCTGGGTTGTGGAAATGTTTGGCACTCGCCCTGATTGCATTGTCACTAACTCTGACATATACTCTTTTCACCCACTCCCACCATGGGATTTCAAACAAAGGGGAAAATGGATCATAGGATCATAGGATCATGAATGGTTTCAGCTGGAAGGGATCTTAAAGATCATCTTGTTCCAACCCACCTGCATTGGCGGGGACATCTTCCCCTAGACAAGATTGCTCAGAGCTCCATCCAACCTAGCCTTGAACCCTTCTAAGGATGGGGCAGCCACAGCTTCCCTGGGCAACCTGTTCCAGTGTCTCACCACCCTCCGAGTGAAGAATTTCCTCCTAATGTCTCACCTAAATTGCCCCTCTTCCAGTTTTAAGCATTACCCCTTGTCCTCTCACTACAAGCCCCTGTAAAAAGTCCCTCCCCAGCTTTCCTGTAGGAAATGCTCAGAACCACCATCCGAGGCACGTAGCCTGAGCATAGAGGTGCAAATATCACCTGAATAACTGCAAAGTCAAATCAAGCTCAAGTGTCACTGGCAAGGGTCAGCTAGGGGAGAAGTGGAAAAGCGGGAACAGCGATGGTTGGACCTGCGGGTTTTTTCCCAAACAGCTTCCAGCAGCAGAGTGCTGATTTTCACAGACCCCTGGTGTTGGATGGCAGCCTGGAGAGGCAGCAGGTCAGGGCTGTGTTAACAGGAGAGCAGTCCTCTCCAAACTCAACGGCTTCAGCTTTAGAAGAGCCACACTTCTCCACTTTTGCCTTCTTTAACACCACTGCGCAGCGAGGTACATAAAGAACCTCCCTCCCCTCCAACCCCCCGGCAGCCGCCAAGAGAGGAGGGGAGCAGGCGTGGAGCTCGGTGGAGAACAAGGAGCTTGCACAGACTCTATGGTGACCAGCATTGTGTAGAGACCTGAATAGACCAGAATAGAGAAAAAAACCCACAAACTTCAACAGTATCACAGCCAGCATCCAATGAGGCTCCAGGCGAGCCAAGTGACTGCCGGCACTTGTAAACTTGAGGGTGGGCTGCTATTGTGGAGCGGGGAGCTGGCGGGAGAGGTAGGGCCAGGCAGGGATGGAGAGAATTCAGGTGCAAAAAGGTTAAGTGCAGCCAGATATTTAAGTGAGACAGAGTCGCCCATGAGAGCAATGCAAACAGTTCATTGCAAGGAAACCTGATCCAAGGCCATTCACAGCAAAAACCCCCAGACAGGCAAGTGCCCCCTCCCCTTCCACTCCATGGGATCTGGCAAGGACAGCGCTGGCTCAGAGTTCATAAATTCTTCAGTAGAAAATACTTAGATACTTAATCAAGGGCTCCTCTGTTACTCCAGAACAAGTTTACATTATTAGAGAAAAAAAAAAAAACACTAAAACCCACAACACCAAACTCTCAACCAAACAAAAACGGTCCTAAATAAAGAGATAAAGTAGTATGACAGGACAGCAATAATGGCTTTCAGGTGTATGTTCTGCAGAAGATTTCCAGGCAGTTGGTTTAGTTAATGGATTCCCTTAATCTTTCAGCTGTCAGCGTGCAATCTATAGTCTACTGTTTCTTCCACACCATATTTATAGGGACAAATTCAAACTTGTATAAACAGACAGGAGTATCTATTGTTGTGCAAGAGCAGGACACAAAGGGAGCTTGTCACCGATACATCACAGCTGTCTGAGAGCGGCCCAGGGAAGCCGGGGGCAAACGTCAACCAGGAGCCTTGAAGGATCCCGAGGTGTTGGGGAGTGTGGGAATCAGGGCACGAAGGGCTGGATGGGGAGGGAAGGAGCAGGCGGAGAGGTGGGCAAGACCAGTGCATCTCTAAGGGAGTGCAGGGCTTTCAGCTGCTTCTCGAGGCTCTGTGGGATGCTGAGAGCATCAGCACGGCTCTGCCCTCCTGCTGCTGGGGAGAAAGGAGAAACTTTAAAAAATAGGAGCTGACTTGGAGCTGGAGTTTTCTAAGTTGGTTTGTAACCGAATTATGAAGGGGAAAGGTAGGAGTAAGATGGTGAAAGGATGATAAAACAAGACATGTTTGTGCAAGAGCATGTCCTGGGAGCAGTGGCAAGAGAAGGGGACACCCAGCAGACACGTCTCTCCCTCCTTTCAAGCCCAGATGTCCTGCTCTCAGAGCAAAAATCCCCTCACGTTGGTGGAATCAGGACATGTCTGTATGAACTGGCAGGGGTGAAAAGAGCCATGAAGCTGCAATAACCTGAGTCTGGCTGGCAGGACAGCCTTCCTGGATTGGGAAGCATTTCCCAGGCTTGGCAGCTGAGGTCCTGCCCCTCCACTCTTATCCTCTAACCCTCTGCCACAGTATCCCAGGCTGCTGAGAGAAAGGGGGGTTCCAGCCCAGCTTGTGACCAGCCACTGTTCCACGAGAAGACAGAGAAGGGATTTGGCTTCTCTGCCAGACAGTAGCTGAGAAGCAGAAGGAGTGGCAGAAGGGACCTGAATGTGGGACGTGGGGACAACACTTGCCAGTTGGGTATTGGGGTCATTGTCCATCGACACAAGATTCTTAGGACCCCCAGACTGAGAAAACATCACCCAGACCCAGGGACAGATGGCAGAGTCAAGTAATCCAGAGGTGGCAGTGAGGAGATAAGGAACAGGACTGGAGCAATGGGATGTCCAGGTAAGGAGGAGCAAGTAATAGAATAACAGAATTGTTTCAGTTGGGAAGACCTTTAAGATCATCAAGCCCGATCATTGCCCCGGCACTGCCAAGGCCACCACTTAACCATGTCCCTAAGTTGGTGAGTAAAATCCCAGTGATGCCCAGGAGAAGGAGAGGAGGAAAAGACGAAGTGTCCTAATCTTCCCCCAGGATGCACAGTCAGCAGATAGAGAGAGCAGGAGGAACTTACTGCACCAGCTCTGCTGCTGTGGGTATTGGAATCACCTGGCACAGCCCTGCATGGAAAAGCTTCTTTTTCCTTCGATAAGGCCTGTTGGAGGCAAGGAAGGCATCTCACCCTGCCTTGCAGCAAACCTGCTCCAGGCACCAGTGGGACACAAATAACCAAGAGCAACCAAAGAAAGGAAGTTTGTGCTGAAGAACTTTGACAGGGCCCTGCTGATGGATGCCACCCAGCACAGCTCTGGTTGATGAGTCTATTGGCAAAAGGCAGAACAAGATAGAGGCTCGTGGTGCTGCTTTCTGGATGCAAGAGCTCCCAGAAAATGCATCTGAAAGAGCTCCCCTCCAAAACCATCCCTGTTTGTCTGCTCCTTATTTATTTAAAAGCAAAGCTTCGCAGGGGCCTCCTGCCTCCCTGCTCTCCAGCTCTGCCCTTTCCCCTTCCTCCAAGCCTCCCTGGGTAGGCACAGGTCTTCTGCTGGGGCTGATCCAGTCTGTCCCGGTTCCAACTGGGAAGTCATTCTCACCAGTGCTGGGTACGTATGCTGCTGCTGCTGCTGCTGCTTTCTTGCTCTCCATCTAAAGGAGCAGCATCCTATCAGCAGCAATGCTGGCAAGTCCTCTTCCTGTCTGGGAGCACTGAGGGAACTGGGAGGAGCAAGGAGTGGATGGCAGCCTCCAGTTCCCACAGACCCACAGTGATTTGAATTTATATTGCAAAATTTCCCAGTGCGTTAAATCAGGAGGAGAGCAGCAGGGAGACAGCTCAGGAGGGCCAAGCACTGCAGCTGGGGCAGCAAGAAGGGTGACACTGGCTTAGCCCCGCTGTCACCTCTGCAGCAGAGGGACCATCCAGAAGATGCTGCTGCATTCCCTCAGATGGTGGGAGCAGCAGCCCAGCCAGCGGGAGGGAGCATCATGGAGGCACGGCGGGAAGTGGCCATGGAGAAGGAGGGGCTGGTGAAACAAGAGGAAAGAGGATGCCCATGGTCTGAGGGGCAGCTAATGGTTTACTAAATGGGAAGGGGTCAGGAAGGCGTCATCAAGCCCTGGTGCAATTATGCCACGTATCCAGTTCTGGATCTTCTGGACACAACTCATCTCTCTCCAGGGTAATGCGGGTGGCCTCCTGCACCTGATCCCTGCATTAACACTGTCACAGGCTGATGATGTTATCAAGTGAAGCATAGCCTCCAGGGGAGGCAGGCATTAACCCTTCCCATGCTGGCAGTGATGGGAGCATGGACCTCAGACCATGTCAAACAACAGCTGAAAAGGGAAACTTGGAGGGTCAGTTGAGAAATGTTTGGGAGAGGAGCAGGAGAAGCAGTGGGCCGGTGAGGCAGACCATGAAGAATGTCAGCTGCTGTCGAAGTTGAAAATATCGGTAATATTTGTGCCTGCATGCTGGCCCCCAGAGTTTTTCCAAAGGACCAGGATGGACAAGCCATTGCTCCCTAAATATATCATTCTTAGCAAAACCAAGTCTGCTGCCACCTCTTCTTCCTCCCTGGAGGTGTTTAAAAGACCTGTAGATGCGGTGCTGAGGGACATAGTTAAGCACTGGACTCTGCAATTAGGTTAATGGTTTGACTCGATCATCTTAAAGGTCTTTTCCAACCAGAATGATTCTGTGATTCTGTGATTCTGCAAACAGACATGAAACAACCACATTGATTCAACTGCATCTTTGTGGAGCCCCATAGCAATGTCACAAGCACCTGCAGCCACAGGGGACATGGCTATGTTTCCAGTCCTACATGTTCCCACCTCTTGCACTGGGTCTGGGCGCACAGATCCTGGGCAGGGCAGGACCTGCCAGAAACCAAGAAAATGTGTGTGCTGCTCTCTGTGGGCTCCCCTTTGGTGGATTTGGGGAACAGCAGTGCAAAAGGTCTCCAGCAGCTGAGCTTCCACTTTCCCTCCCTTCCCCTTGGCACCGTCTCCCAGGGCCACTCACCCATGTGGGTCCTGTCTTCCACTGATCCCTCAGCATCCCAACCCCCTGAATCCTTCTTTGCCACTTTGGGGATCAGCAACCTCCTGCACCCCCACACGGGACCTTGGGGGCCAAAAAAGGACTGTGCGTGTCTGCAGCAGAGTGGCCAGGATGCTGCAAAAAGCCTAAAGCAGCCTCAAAGAGCAAAAAGCTGAGCCCTCTTCCCACCCCTCCCACCCCATCTCTGCCTGGCATCCTCCATCTCCCTCCTCCCCAGGGAACCCTCGCCTCTTCCCAGATTTGCTGCGAAGGTTTAAATTGTGCTGTGGAGATCTCCAGGGTAAGAAAAGCAGGAGGAGGCAAGCACCTGTCTAGGGGAACCGAGCAGCTGATTTAATTCACCATTCCCACCGGAGTCGTTGTTGTATTTGAGGTAGGAACAGGTAACTACAACATAAAATTAAAGCAGGTGCCCACACGTGCCGGGGCCGTGTTCTGGAGGCAGCCTCGTGTTCCAGCCTGCTCATTCTTATTCATTACCAGCTCCAGAGGCAGCATCTCCAAATCCTTCTCAATTCCTGTTCTCTCTCTCCTTGATTTCCCTCTCGTCCTGCATGCTGAAGTCTGCAAACAACTCACTTAAATCCGTTCCTCCACCGTCCATTAAGCTTTTAACACTCACTGCGTTTCCCGACAATGACGCAGATTCGATTACAGCTCCTTAAATGTTAATTTTTATTGATCCTACGTAGTTACATAAAAATACACACACACACACAAACACACACGCATATATTGATACATATATTGATATCCAGCCAGTGGTTCCCGGAGGCAGAGGGTACTGGAGGCAGATTGCTGGTACCTCCAGGGAACAGGGGCATCCTTGCCAGCAGGAAAATAGAGGCCAAATGCAAGAGCAGTTTCATCAGCAATAAGTTGTAAAGCAAGAGGCTTTTCCTTGAGGTAGATCCAAGCTAAAGGACTAGAGGTTGGCTTGAATGTGAGATGATGGAGTGGTTTCTCTTAAAAATGCCCTATAATGAGAGGTTTGCAAGCGTTTTCATGGGCTTTGGAAACTCAGCAAAGCATGCTGGGTGGCTGGGCACTGGTTGGGACCTGCCTAGGGACCAGCTTGTCATTCCTGACTGGCAGATGATGTTTTGAAACCTCTCTCAAGGTTTCAGCAGAGGAGGAGGGGGCTGGAGGAAGTATCCAGGAGTTGGAAGCTCTATTCTGGCAAGACTGAATCCCTGCAATGGATTTGGGACTCCACATTTCAGATATGCCACATGACTGGGGTCCAGTTACTTAGCCTCAGTTTCTCCATTCCCCACCAATTTACTCCCATCTTCTTAGCTGGGTGGTGCAGTTTTATTCACAGCATTCTTTGCTCACCACGAGGGAGCTCACCCACACTTTCTTCCAGGACTGGTAGGTCAAAATCAGGCACTTCAGCTGGTGTTTTCACAGCAGCCTTGAAGACCTGTCCTTCTTTGTCATACAAAAGTAGGGTTTTTCAGAAGTCCTGGTCTCAGGGGCACTCAGCCAGTGTTTCTAGCCAGGTCTTTGTCACCAAAATAGTGTCATC
The DNA here is from genome assembly GCA_020745705.1 of Hemiprocne comata. Taxonomy (NCBI): domain Eukaryota; kingdom Metazoa; phylum Chordata; class Aves; order Apodiformes; family Apodidae; genus Hemiprocne; species Hemiprocne comata. The sequence goes on along the minus strand of CM036597.1, from coordinate 20,228,492 downwards.
TGTTTTGTTCTTGTTGGTTTCAGTATGAGAAAAACAAAGATGTTGTCCCCTCAGCTTGTTCCCTTCGGAAACCAAATTAACTTTTTCCATTGAAACTTCCAAAAATTTGAACAGCTGGAAGCAAACTATAGCCCAGAATAGTTCACCCTGGGTAGTGAAGCTGTGGTGAACGTTGCTTTAAGCCTTGAAAAACAGCCATGTGATGGGACACTGTGAGCTGTCACAACTGAAGAGCTAGCTGCTCACAGACCCTTTGCCACGTGTGAAAATCAGGTGGTTACAAAGTAAATCCCTCTGTTTATAGGAATTATTTTCATAAAGTAAAGGGAAAACAAGCTCTGGAGTAGTTGTCCATAGTTTTCCTTTAACTTGAAGTCAGTGCTGACAGCACAAAGCAGGACAGCTGAGAAGCTGGGAGATACCTCCAAGACTGATCTCCACATTGGATGGCACCAGGAAAGGAGGGAATTGCCAGGGGTTTCTGCTGGGGTTTTTGTCCAACAGCCACCAGCTCCAGCCCTATGCTAGTGGAGCTCCCCAAGCCAGGCATTCAGCAAGCATCCCACAAAGTCACAGAGTTGTCAGGATTGAAAGGGGCCTCTGAAGATCTAGTCCAACCCCCCTGCTAGAGCAGGGTCACCTACAGTAGATCCCACAGGAAAACATCCAGACAGGTTTGGAATGTCTCTAGGGATGGAGACTCCACAGCCTCTCTGGGCAGCCTGTCCCAGGCTCTGTTGCTCTCACAGTAAAGAAGTTTTTCCTTATGTTTAGGTTGAACCTCCTGTGCTCCAGCGTGTGCCCATTGCCCCTTGTCCTGTCACTGGACACGGCAGAAAAGACACTGGTCCCACCCTCCTGATCCTGATCCATCCTCCCACACCCGGCCTCCTGTGCATCCTCGGGAAGGAGGTGGAATTTCCCAGGAAAGGGGTTGGTTGGCATGAAGATTAGTGGAGTTGTCGGCCTGTGTGTTGTGGTCATGGCAGAGAAGCAGAACTGAGAAGCCAAGTGGTTTTGTTAATCCGCTTGCTTTGATTTAGCAGCACCAACCGTTTGCAAACAACAGCTTTAATCTCCATTGCTGATTTCCAGCATGCAGGGCCTGAGCTCGACTAAAGAGACCGGAAAATGAGGATGCTCAAAAATTGTTCAGCAGAAGCTCAGCTGAGGAAGACCCTGCTTTGCAAAAGCTGAGGGCCTTGGCAGAGACACTGGATTTTGTTAGCCAGACCTGCCCCCTCACAGCTGCTTGGCCAGTCCATGCAGTTGCCACTCAGCATTGGAGAAACTCTTTCCCATCCCATTTATCCAGATAAAAGACCTCAGAGCCGCTCCAGAAGAGCACCAGAGTCACCTGCCATAGGGCACAGGCTTCAGATGGGGATTTTTCAAGGAGGAGGAACCTGGTGCTTGTATTTATATAATAAATATATAAGTCATTTATATATAAGAGAGGGGACACAAAGGAGGCTGCCACAGTTTGACTCAGGATTGGCAACTGAACCAGCAACAATAATGCTCTCGATCCCCTCCCCCTCCCACCCAGGTAGGGAAGGAGAGAGAGAATGAAGGAGAGAGAGACTTTCCAGATTGAAAACTAAACTAGACAGCTTTAATTAAACACTAATAATAAGAAAGTATGTACAATTATATACAAATGTGTTCAGGAATGTGCAAACCCCTCTTGCCTCCCCCCACCCCCAGCAGCTCCCCGGGCATCTCCTGAGCCATGAGCAGTCCCAAAATGTCCTGGAGCTGCCAGAGAGAGGGGCAGAGCAGACAGGAGCTGAGGGGAGAGTGATGAGGGGCAGGAACACATGAGCCTGGGGATCAACAGGGATGAACAGATGGAGTTGTCCCCGGATGTCGGCCATGGACAGAAGAGAAGGAAAGAAGCAGGAAGGAAGTTGACTTTCGTGATCTCTGACCTTACACCAAGCTTACGTAGATACATGGAATGGAATAATTTGGTCAATTTTGCTGTCCATCTAGTCCACTCTCCTCCTTACAGGAGGGTTGCAGATACGACTCTTCTGCTCCTTCAGCATCTGAGGCCGCAGATTCAACAAGCAGAGCAAAGTGACCTTGGTGTCTCAGCAGTAACATAAACATTTCAGCAGTATCAGTTCACTAGCTGGAAAACTTGCTGCTACTTAAAAGAGAGAGCTCACTGAAGGAAAAGAAAATCAGTAAAAAGAAAATTGGCTTCTACCTGGCTCAAACCAGGACAGAGGCACGGGGTCGTACCTACTCTCTGGGGTTTTCAGAGCCAAGTCAGTTTTCTGCTGCGTGAACTTCATCCAAGCACTCTGTGCATCCATCCTCCTGGTGCTCAGGGGTCAGGATCCTAAATAACATTTTCAGGCTTGTTCTGAGGGACACAAGGTGCAGAGCACTGGCCCAGCACAGCTGCAGCTATCTCTACATCAGTGCCAGCAGGAGATGCTGCCGAGGGATGGGACCTCTCCTGGCTGCCTTGCTCCTCCAGCAGCAGGAGCAGTCATGTGGTGGGGAGCTGTGACCAGCCAGACATCTGCCAATACCTTGGGGAAAGCACCATGTTCTCTCTTGTCCCCCTCTAAAAGAGAGGAAGAGTGCAAGGCCATGAAAAATTCCCTCTCATTAATAAGCTCTTGCAGATTGTCTCTCAAGACGAGGCATCATGGACCTTGGTCCAACTCCTTAATTGACACGTGGATTTTGCAGCCTGGATGATGACCGGGGTGGTGGCAGGAGCAGATCACAGGCCCCTGGTAAAGGACCTTGACAATGGGAAGGGAAAAGTTCTCCTCACCCTTCCCTGCTTCTCTCCATCTCATTCATCACATCACAAGCGCATTAGCACTGGGTAATTATTAAAGATCAAAGGAAGACATTTGCAAAGGTTGCGCAGGCAATGAAGCCCAGAAATGTGCTTCGAGAGAGGCTGTGCCTTTGTGCTGGGATCTCAAGGAGATCATTGTCAAGGACTGATAAAACAGTTTGACTCTGCTTCAGAGTCAGTATTACTGCCATCCGTTTAAAACTTGACCCACTTTTATTTTCCATATTGGCATATTTTATCTTTTTATTTTTTTGAGAACGATTGAGCATACCCAGCAAAATCACACCAAATGGTTTGGTTGAGCCAAATCTGTATTTTTCAGGGGAAAAAGCAGTTGGCAAAGGTGTTTTGTTTTGGTTTGGTTTTTTTGTTTTGGTTTTTTTGTTGGTTTGGGTTTGTTTTTTTTCAGCCAGAATGAGAATGAGGGAGAAGGAGCATGTGCATGCCAACAGGTGAGCACATGCATATGTGTGTGCCCACAGGAGAGACCTGCCCAAACCCAGGGTACCAGCCAGCTGAAAAGAAAGGGCTCAGCCATGGCAGTTTGCTTCTGGTCTTCTTCAAGGAGCTCCTGAGAATGGTTTGTCGGTGTCCCTGCTGGGGATGTGGTCCTGGGACCAGAGCTTCCTCGGAAGCAAGGAACTCTAACAGGAGAAGGACACAGCTCCGTGGCAGTTTCCTTGCCCCCTGCTGCCACTGCTTTGTCCCCAGAAATGCCAGGGGACACCTCTCCATCCACTGCCTACCGAGCCCAGTGATGTCACACGCACAGGATGAGCTCCTGGAGCCGGGCAGGCTGGGCATGGCACCGTGATGCTCCATGGAAATGCCCCACCATGAAGCTGGAGCAATGGGAATTGAGTATGGCACGTGCTGGGTGCTACCAGCTTGGAGTCTGGACACATCAGCAGTGGAGAGGAGCAGGCCAGGGCTTGTCTCTGCTCCCCCTTCCCCGTGCAGCTACACACCCCCTGCAAGAAACAGAGCTGGCTGCTGCCACTGCTGCTGCTTTCCAGGGGATTTAGTCTTCTCTAAGTAAACATGGAGGCAGTTGATACACACCTTATAATTACATTGCTCCACTCTGCAATTATTACATTTTCCAAGCTACAGCTGCTTCCTACTCATTATCAGGTTAAGAAACTTCTCCTGATAGTAACATGGCATTAACCCTGTAATTAAGAGGCAGACCACCCATCGACCGGCTGAGAGGGGCTTCTCCAAGAAAGGAGCAGCCATGCCTGAGTGTGGAGGTGGCTTCCAGCAATGCTGAGTCCTCTTTCCATCACCCACACAGCTTCCCTTCCCCCTCCTTTATTTTTTAATTTAATGCCATGACAGGAGCATCCTCACAAATATGCCCCTGCGGAGGAGCTTAGCCGAGTGCCGGGTGAGGTGGATCTGCTGAGTCCTGCATTTTGTGGGCACGGATGCCAGAGCTCCCCGGGCGCCTCGCTGGCAGCTCCAGCAAATAATTTATCTGTCAAATTTTGCCTTTTCCATTTGCAAGCATGGATTTCTTTAAATCAAATTATTTGTTGTTGGAAATGCCTGTTTCCTGTGACCCTGAGGGCCAGGTCAGATGCTCCTGTTTCTGTCTCCCACAGGACAAGGGATTGTCTCTGAAAGGTGGGAATGTCACCTAAAGCAGCACGAAGAGATACTAGGAAGGCAGTGAGGATGCCCAGCCACAGCCCCATGTTTCCCACCCCAGGATGCAGCAGCTGTGCAGGCAGCATCTTGCTGCACCATTCCTGCAGAATGAAGAAATGTTGAGGCAGCTCAGGAGTTGTGGTTCAGCATCTGCTATTTAGGGGCATACCCAGAGAGGACAAGGCACAAGGCCTGCCGACGGCCCAGAGCCACAGATCAAGCAATTTTAACCCTGATCCTAACGAGTCTCCTCAGCCAGGTCACTTCTAATTTGTTTTGGTTCTGTTTATAAGAACAGAGCACTTCTCAGCCCAGGAGATTCAGAGAACCATCATACCCTCCTCGTGCGGAGGCTGCAACATCGTGATGCTCCAAGGTCTGCACAATTTAATGTACTTGGGAAGAACTTAGCTGCTTCTGCTGAATCCAGTTCATGGCATAACTTGACACCTTTAATTAGAGGAAGCAGAGCTGGGCTCCAGGTACAGCAGCCTGTCTGCCATGGGATGGTATCGGTGCAATCAAACCTGCTGGAGGAGCCCCAGGGCCGACTAGGCAGGGAGCAGCTCAGCTGGTTCCAGGGCTCGAGCTGCTGAACACATTTAGCCACCTCCTGCAGTCACTTTCTTTTGGCTCAAAGAATAAATCTGGGAACAGTTCTACCTGCTAGAGCAGTTTGGAAAAAATAAAAATAAAAAAAAAATAAAAAAGGCAAAAAACCCCAAACAAACAAAACAAAACACAAAACCACACATAACAAAAAAGGCACGGAGCAAACATACTTAAGCTTTTTATGTGCTAGCCAGGAGAAGCAGAATTTGCCTCTGCGAGCAGAGGGACATAAACCTTCTCAGGTGGAAGAGCCAGAAGGTCCCACTCCCAGCCTTGGCTGGCCTGGAGCCCTGGTTGAGGGGGACACTGACCTCCAGCACCCCTTCCCTTTCACCCTGGGCAGATGAGACACTCAGGCACTGCAGGGTCTAGCAAAGAGCATGGGGGGAGCTTGGGGCAGGGATGCAGCATCAATGGGTGGCATCTGGCCAGCCTCATGGACAAGGGAACAGCCAGCAGCAAAGAACCAGGGGCCCCGACCCAGACTGTGGGTGTGGGGGGCTTTGGTGGGGGGATGATGGCAGCACTGCTCCAGAAGCTCCCCTTCTAATGGGACATTTCCCTTGTTATCCTGACAGCTGTGGTTTCCAGGCAGTTCATCACCCACCTAAAAATCGATGACAAGCCAGAGTGAACCCCCATGACCTGGAAGTATAAATTGCCCCTAATTATCACAGCAGTTCGTCATGTGCTAGGTGCTGTGGCCGAGGCCCCGAGCTGGGAGCAGCCCTGCCCTCTGACCCCGCTGCATTTCTCTTGCTTTAAGGACTTTTCTCCCTATCCCAGTCCGTGATTCCTCTGCCTGGGGGATCCATGGCTGATCCCAGGTCCTTCCCACTCCCTCCAAGGCTCCTCAGCACATCTGGGGCTGCCGAGGATGGTGCCAGGCAGAGCAGAGGGCTGGGAGGAAGCCAGACCATTAAAGTAACATCTCCCCCCTCTGGGTTTTTATTCCCAGTCCTCAGAACTGCAGCTCATTTTCTTTGTCGCCAGCCAGTCCATCTTTTAAATAGGGGTAAAGGATACCCCAAGGAGGCATGTTTAATTAAAGTTTGCAAGATGCTTGAGGAGTGTCAATAAATAAAGAAGGGCCACAATGGCATGGCAGTATCCCTAGGAGTGGTGGGTGCCGGGGGAACCAAGGCAGGTTCCTGGGGGAGACCCAGGGGAATGCAGCAGTTTCTCCCCCATCTCCTTCCCAAGCCCTTGGCATTTGTTTAACCCCAGGCTCTATCCAAGGTAAACGGGGCCCTCTGACCCTGCCACCTCTTCCCACTCCAGTTACCAGGGGCTGCTGAGTGCCCTGGCAGTCAAGCAACCCTTGAAAGGCTCCTTTCATTGTAATTAGACATGTAAAAATGAAAAAAAAATGAAGGAAAAGAATTTATGCATCTTCTAATAGCCCTCAAGTGCCCATCCAGCCACAGCCTTTTTTTTCCTGGGCTTTTATTTGGAGAGGTCCTGTAATTTATGTCATGCAATCAGGCTTTTGTCTGCCTGTCAGGCCCTGGGAGATAGTGTGAGTGTGGAGCAGGGGTAGGAGCCCCGATCCTGGCAAATAGGTGGAGAAGGGGCAGCAGCTCCAGCATGTCCAGGAGAGTCAGCAGCCCTGCCCGTGGGATGGCAGAGCCAGGATGCATCCCAGCCCAGGACTGACTATCTGGCTGGGCAGCAAGGGGGTCTGAAGCAGCCCAAAAGTATGGACCAGAGGAATGATAAAACAGGGGAGAAAAATCTCCTCGTGGAGCCTGGCTCTGACGAGAGCTGCGCCCATTCCTGCAGAAAACTGGTGGTGGGTATGGGGTGGGGTTAAAGTCGCATCCTTCAGCAGTTGCTAAGTAACAGTGTCCTGTCCCCCGCATCACCCGTCTGCCTGCTTGGGGTGGGAACCGCTCCTGCCGGCTCAGCCGGGATCTGCAGCTCGTCTGCACGGATGGGGTGTGGAGGGTGGTGGACCCGTGGGGACAGAGCTGGTGAGAGTGTCTAGAGCCCAAAGCCGAGCCGTCGCTCAGGCCGGGAAGGCTGTCAGAAACACCCGTCACACAAGGGATTGCTCCCCTCCTCATTCCTCCAGACAGGCTCCTCCAAACACACCCAAGCTGTGCTGTGCAGAGAGCGCACCAGCCTGCCGGCAGCAGGAGAGCTGGCGGAGAGAGCCCAACACGGAGCAGAACACGCTTCCTGTGACTATTTGCTTAAAGTCGTGTGGATTTGGATTCAGAAAAACCCACGCCCCACTTGCCTCTTTCTTTCCACAGCAAAATCCTTGAACCTGAATCCTCAAAAGAGGGTTTTTAGTTCCATGTCCACTTTATTGCCCACGGCCTCGGCATTTTGCAGTGCCGCTTCCCCGGCCCCTCGCTGCCTGACATCTGCAATAAATCCCGGCGGCTGCAGGGAGCTGCCTGCTGGGGAGGCCAGAGGAGACTTAACAAGCAGGGGTGGGAAAAAAAAAAAAACAAAACAACCCACAGAAACAGTTAGAAACCGTGCTGCCAAAACATGCACATTCAGCAAATGCTGTATCTGGGGTATCAGCAAAAGTAATCACAGCCCCAGCTTGTGCCGGGCCAGGCAGATCCCAGGGTGCAGGAGGCCCCTTATCTCCCCTAGACCTGCTGAGTGACTGAACAAACACGGGCCCCCGCACCCCCCGGAGGAGCCGGTTCCTCCCCGCCGCACACGCAGGACTTTCTCCTCCGAAGGCGAGTCCCAGCCCCCGGCCCCGGCGCGGCGCAACCAGCTGTGCCGAGCCCCGGCAGATGTGGAAGCCAGATGATGCTCCCGGCTCCTGTCTCTCTCTCATTTCGCCATCAGAGGAAAAGCATCGTCTAATCCGACACGCAGATGGTGCAGGAGGGTGTCTATCCTGCTCGGCCTGGCACCTCCCCTGATCCCCACCTCATCACGGGTCACCAGCACCTGAGGGGAGGAGGGAGGGGCTGTACTGGAGACACGGGGGTCTAAACCCGAGGGGTCTAAACGCGAGGGGGTTTAAACGCTAACTGTGCATCCAAAGATCCTTCTGACAACAAGGGCAGGTGAGATAAATGCAGCTCCTGGGAACCGCGCTGCTGAGCACCTCCCAGGGGTCCAATCCTGGAGAGGAAAACATTTTAGTAAAGTAGAAATTGGGTCATATCCCCCGGATTGTCTGAGTAAATGGGACAGTGTGTACGGTTTATTTACCTTCCTACAGGGCAAATGTAGTGAGCATGTAATAAATCATTTCTGCAGCTGCTGGGCAAGCCTCCTGCTGCAAACCCAGCAAAATTCATGCATACTAAACCTGCCCTAATTACTGCTCCCTCTTCTCCTTGCTCACTCCTCCCAGCTCCTTCTGACACATCCACTTGTTCACTTGTCACTCTCGTTTTGCTCCTCCTTTTCCCCATCTGCTCCTTCCTTCCTCTTTGCTATTTCCAGAGGGGACTCCCTGGTCACCTCCAGCACTGCTCCTGCCCTCGGGAGCATGGGCTTTATGGATAATGCCAGTTGGGATGTACGTGACCACCAGCAACTGAAATCCAGAGGTTTGGAAACCTCTCAGGTCCCTTTGAGATCTCTCATCTCAGACTTGCTGACACATCCAAACCCTATTTTTGGCTGTTTGACCCAAGGTTTCCTCTTCCTCAAGGCCAAGCTGAAGAATCCCCCCTGTTTCTTTGGGATGGCAGTGGGATGGGGAAGGAGCTCTGCTCCTCGGAACCTCGCCTCCCATGGGTGCCCACAGCCAGATACTGCTCAGACCTGAGGTTTCTCTCAGCACTTCAGACATTAGGGCAAACAAGCTGTGTCTGCCTCGACGAGACAAATGACAATATTCTTAAATTGCAGCAAAAAAGATCCAGATTGGTGTTTACAAAAGCTTTTCTAAGGATGGGGAATGCTGGAGCAGATTGCCTGGGGCTGTGCCAGACTCCCTGGCACTCAGAGCTTGTGGGAGCTGCAGACAAATCACTGTTGGGAACCGACCAGGGGAAGCTGGTCCTGTCCTGGAGAGGGGAGTGGGACAGGAGAGGGGGACCCCCGTGGATGCCCAGAGCACGGCCCCAAGTCCCTGCCTCCAGGGAAGGCTGGTGAGATGGAGCCTGGGGCTGGTTCCCAAAATCAGCTTCCTGAGCAAAGGCAAGATGGAAGCAGAGGACCTCAGAGGGAGAACCCCAAAGATAGATGGGACAGGCAGAGGGGCCACCCCAGGGCATGCTGTTGGGCTCCATCAGGGGTTTCCAGCCCTTGGCTCTGGGGACCAGCACTGGGACACAGCCCAGAGCACCCAGGTCCTGGTAGCTGCGCCCACCAAGGGAGGCAGCCAGCATTAGTCTATCAGTGGTGCTTTCTCCCATGGAAATGAAGCCCAGGGATCCAGGAGACATGCTGAGGGCCCCTGCATTCCCAGGATGAAGGGAGCAGCACGTGTCCTTGCCAAGGAAAGCTGCCTTCACCCTGCAGGTAGTGGGGGAAAAGGGGAGATGAACTTCACCCATTTCTCTGTCCCCAGAGCCACCAGTGAGGGGAACAGCCGTGCAACACGTGTTGGGCCTGCCTTGTTAGCTGTGGGGATCTCGAGGTCCTTAAAATAATCCCAAAGAAATAAACAAACAAACAACCAAATTAATGCCAAAAGCAAATAGAGAACAGGCTTATTCCAGTCATTTTCTCCAGCGGAGTCTATTCAAAGACCGGAGAGAGGATGACACACTGGGCCAAGCTAAACACCCCTGCAACACATTGCAAACAATAGCTTCACAGAGCATGAAGCCAGAGGGAATCGTTGTGGTCATTTGCTCTGATTTTCTGCAGAACATATGCCATGGCACTTCCCAGAATTCATTGTTTAAACTAGGCAAGGCTTGCAGAAAAACACTCGCTCTTGACTTCAACTTTTCCAGGGAGGGTGGATGCGCTGCAGAACAGCACCAGGGAAGAGGGGGAAGTTTCTTCCTTTAACCAGTTTGAGGACTCTGTGTAACTGGAGGGAACACCACGTTGACTGGAAACAGCAGTTCCAGGGAGATGGAAACTATTTGCAGATTTGGGCTAAGACCAGACCTAACTGAGCTGGGCATTTTCAGCACAAAGTGTTTTTTGGACTTTTCATCCGGAGATTAATCCTTCTCCGGAGAGGGAAGGGGGCCAAAGCAAAAATGTCACCACCTAAACAAACAAACAAAAAAAAATCTGTTTGCATTTAGGGGGTGCCCCCTCCCTAAGCTTTGCTTTAGAATTTGCTAAGCTACCTTGATGTTAGCCTGGGGCAAGGGAAGGGCATTTGACTCATCAGAAATATTTGTCTTCTTTCTCCTTCTCACCTCAGCTGTGATGCCAACTAATCATTTTTGTTGCACTTTTCATTTCAACACCCCATTTTCTAAACCTCTTCCTTGATTGGCATCTCTGGTCAACAAATATGGCAATGCTGGAGAAGGGCACTTTAGCTGAAAGAAGTGTTCTCTGCCATGGAAATCAAGACATCATTTACCCTGAGTTACCTGAACCCAGCTTTGCCCTCGCTCCCAGCCCTTGGCACAATCCAAAGATCCAGCCAAAAAATTCCCCCAAATGAAGGGGTAGAGAATTTTTTCCTCAGGCATCTGGCCATTGCTCCACAGCACAGGATTTCTCCATGACTGAGCAAGACCCAGCATGACCAGGCAGCAGAGCTGACACCACTAAAGCCCTTTGGCATCAGGGCTGGGCAGTGCCCAAGCAGAGGCAGAGCCGCAGGCCATGGAGCAAGGGCTGAAGCTGTGTTTTGGACCTCCTCCTCCTCTTCCTCTGAGCTGCAACTCCAATGAGCAATGTGTTCATCCCCCACGTCTGCACAGCAGGGGCAGAGATGGGAAAGAAGCCAGTTTCCCTTCCAGGATGCCTGGTCACATGAAAAGCAAAGGAAACCAGAGAAGGAGAAAATAAAGGATATGGGGCAGCTCTGGCAAATGAAAGGGCAAAGAATGGGCAAGGGGAGGGAAGCTGGGGAACAAGGAGACTATAAACTGTTGCCAAACCACTGCAAACCCAGCATCGAGATTATACTTGGACGAGGCTCCTGGAAAAACCAGCTGAAGGAGGGAGGCAAATCTGGCCAGGGATTAGTGAGCACCAAAGTCCACTTCCCACTGACAGTGCCCAGTGGCTGCTGGACATGACAGCCCTGCCTGAGTCAAGGGACTGGGAGAGATGGAGCTACTAATTCAGCTGCACAGAGGCCTGGAGCAAAGCAGGCAGACAGACAGACGTTGTCCAAACCACGGGGCACTCCCCAAGCCCTTTCCCACCTCAGCTTGGGAACCTGCTGGCCCTCCTGCCCTGGGGCTTGGCTGACCCTGAGCCCAGTAGGAAGGGGAGCAGGGTGGTTTGAGGTTGGTAGGAACAGGGCCAAGGATCTTGCTTAGCCAGAATAATCATGGGCCTAATGCAGAATTTCATCTAAAAGCAGCTCAGGGTGTGTGTGCATCTGTGCATGGACAGGGAGAGGGCAAATAGTGCAGTCGAAGTGGGATGTAGGAACTTCTTCCTAAGGCTGGGAATGGAGCCTGGGATCCCACAGAGCATAGGGAGCACCCATAGGATGAGGTGTTCTCCTTTCCCCTGAAGCAGCAGCTCTAATGGGTTCAGGGAGCTGCTCAGAAAGTCCCTCTCCCCATCACCCCCAGACTCAGTGAGCCCCTGGGCCAACCCAGCTCTTGGGGATCCCCAGGAGTCAGCGAGGACCAGTGCCTTCAGAGGAGACAAACAGGAATCAGAAGCAGGTATTGGTGGAGGTGGGTGTTCAGCCAGGAGTCTGCTCTGGCAAGGGAAGGACCCACACAGGGAGAAGCTGCTGCTCAGCCCGGGGGAATCTTGGGCTCGGGAAGGACCCAGCTACTGTGGCTGCCCTGGAGAGGCTGAACTCCAGGCTCATGTAAACAGCCTTTGAGGACAGACAAGTTTTGAAAGATGGGAAGACCAAGCCCAGCAGTAATTCCTCAGCAATGACATCCTTGCAGCAGGAAAAACTCTTTTATTAAGGGAAAATGGCTAAACAGAAATGCTGGTTTCAGAGAAATAACCATTTAAAGCCCAGCACAGCCAGGGAAGCCAAAGGACTTCCTGCAAACCCCAAGCTGCTTCCAACGAGAGTCTTGGTGTCAGATGCCCATCCAGTTCACAAACACACTGGGATCTCATTTTTAAAGACAGCAATTCCTGAATCTTGGGTGAGAAATGTCAACATCAGAGCTGCCTTCCTCACCCTGATGAAAGGGAAACAGATCTATTACTATTTTTTCAGTAAATGTTTTTGCTGGCTACAGGACCTACTGGCTCTTCAAAGGCAAGTGAAAATTTGGTTCCAGCCAGCTGTTCTCATGCACAGGGAGGAGGGCAAGGTGGGAAAGCAGGGCTGCCGTGGATCAGAAGGCTAGGCTGGGGAGCAAAACCCATCCATCACTGTCCAGGACCTGCCCTGCCCCCAGGGCTCCCTGCTCCCAAGCTGGTGGCTGCAAACTCAGTGCTCTGGAGCAAAGAGCAGCAGCAAAGGAGATTCCACCACATCCCCTGCCAAAATCCACCATAGCCAAAGCCTCCCCTTGAAAAGATTCCGGGTGGATCCTGCCCTTTTTAACCCCTCTGGGGAACAAATACTATTGGTGATGGAAACTTGTCTGAACTCATTCCTACTACCAGTTTCCCTTGCTGGATGATGACCCACGGTATTCACCTGCAACTTCATGCACCTCTTTCACTCCCATCTCAGAAAACTCATCTTTCTAAGCATGGCCACAGCAAAAATATTTCCCACAAGCAGTCCTGACACAGACAAAGAGACCCTTAGGAGCCACAGTCTGTTTTGAGTTTCTTTTGGAACCCGTGTGGCTAGTATTAGCCATGTGTCACAGATGGGGTAGCAGAGATGGAGAGAGGTGAGCTTGGCCCAAGCAAAGTCAGCTTGAGAAAAATAAGTCTTGTACCCCTGCCAAGTCCTGAGCTGGTGCCCTGTGCACTGAGTTGCACAGAGCAGCAAGTCCTCAGCTCCCTCATCTGCCCAGTTTACTCACCTGGAGCCTGCAGTTTGGGGAATTAAATATTTGTCCAAGGATGCCAAAGGCAGAGCTGGTTTGCCCAAGAAACTGTAGGAAACCAATGGCAGAGCTAAGGTCCAAGTCCAGGTCCCCTGACTGCAAGAGCATCCTGGATGCTTCTCACATGCCTGAATATTCATGAGAAATCAGCATTAATCGCTCAGCCAGGGAACCTGACCACAGTCCACCCAGATTCTTTGCATTCTGGCCTGGGTATCCACCCCGGGCTGCTGTGAGTGAGAGAGATGAAGAAAATTAAATGAAACCTCAGCCAACAAACCTGACAATGGCCTAATTTGGCTAGGCAACCTGCCCTGGGCTGTGCCTGCGGGGCTGGGAGAGCAAACGCTTCTAAACGCTGGAAAAATCCCTCAGTTCTGCTTCCTGGCCTCAGGAGACTCAAAGCCCCGGGGAGTGTCTCCGAGTGCTTCCCCTGAGCCGCCTCATCCAGCCGGGGCGGTGCGACAGCCGGGGGACGGGTCAGGGGGAGCCAGCTCGGCTGTCGCTGGGAGCTGCACATCACTCCCAGCTAATTGCTGTTGATGAATCTGTGCACAGGGCTGCTGGATGGTACTGCAAAGATCCATCAGCCCCTCATTCTCGTGGGAACACGACGATCTGGAGTCACTCCACATACCTGGCACCAGCCTGGGACTGTCCTTAAGTGGGGTGAGAAGCCAGATCCACTTGTGACTTTTGCCCTTGGGTGATTTTGCTGGTACTGCCTCAGCCTCTGCAGCCCTTCGGGTCTCATCTAGTCGTTCTCCTAGCATCCATCCACGTGTGCCATGTCCTCCCTCTGCCTGGTAACCTTGTGCATATTTTTAAATGATGCAATTTCCTTTGGCTTGCACAGCATTTTATTTGTTCTTTATAGCACCGGTCTCACACAGAGTGGATGTTGGTTGGAGAGAAATAGATGCTGCTGGCTGCAGGGAGGAGAGGACAGGCTGTAACCCTCGCTTTAACATTGCCTCACACAGCTAACATTTGACATCTGCCAGTGAAATGGGGACAAGGATACTTACCTGGCTGCTGGAGGAGGGGAGAGGGGGCTTTTTCCACCTTGGACAAAAAAGGCATTTTTTAAGCAGGCGGTTCTGCAAGTGCAGTTGTCCCAGAAGAGAAGCGCATTAGGAATGTTCCTAAGATGGGCACATCTGGGGTGGGGATTGCCCCTGTGCCTTTAGGCACATCAACACCAACCCTGAAGCCCAAGGCAAGGAGGGGGGAGCTCCCCCACACCCATCCAGCAACCTCTGAGCACCTAGCAGGACAAGGCAGACCCCAGAAGAGCTGCCATGGTCAGTTGTGAAACAGTCATCACTCAAACAGCTCAGGACAAGCCCTGAACTCAGACCCAACACTGTAAAGCCTCTTGCCCCTTGAACCTTGCTTTGCATCACGGTGCTGGCTGGTAGGCAGCTTTTTACTACATTATTAATTCTATTTCTATAGAAATCTTTACATCTCTGCCTGCCAGTTGCCATGTTGGGAAACGTGGTGGGGCTTTTGTAATTCTGTCCTGATGGTTCCCCTCATGCCTCCCCCTCCAGCCAAAGCACAGGGTTATGGATTGGCCCGGGGGAAGGGAACACCACACACCACCTCCCAAGTGGAAAAGGGACAGATTTCTCCATGGTGGCAGACCCCAAAAAGTGTACCTAGAGCTGACCATAGCCAGCTGGCCAGCCAAGGAGGAAGAGGAGTTAATGAATCCCACCGGCTCTCACTCAGCAACAAACAACAGTGATTAAGTGTGAGAGACTAATTGGCCATTTAACCCAAGGCTGGCACAGGACGCTCGGTGCTGCAGCCTAAGAGAGGAAGAAAAGATTCACTCCTCAGCTGCAGGCTCCTCTAATAAGCCCTTTGTTGTAACCAGATCTGCACCCTGTCTTCATGCCATGGACAATCCTCACCCTGAGGGATACTCGCTGGGGCCAGCTTGAGGTGGGGAGGAAGGAACAGGAAGAGAGCAGAACTTCTTGAAAGTTGACATGAATAAAAACATTCCCTGACCTGGTTCTGTTTGTCTTTTTTCTTAGCTTTTCTCCTGGTTTGTTTTTGGGGTTGTTGGGTTTTTTTTCTTAATTCTCACAGAAAAAGAGGTTTTGAAAGATGTCAGTTTTCCCCGCAGTGCTGGAAACACAGATGTAGCTGCATCAATCATCTCCATGCAAATGAGCAGAAAACAAATGTGACCACTATTTCTGGGGTGCCCATGGGGTGTGCCCCAGAGCCAGCCCTGTCCCCCCCCTCCCCAGCCCAGCATGGTGGGCAGCACCCCACAGCCCCAGCTCCCCACGGGTTCCTCAGGAGTGAACACTCAAGGCATCACAACTGGAAATGCTGGCTGAACTCTCCCAGATAGGTATATTTAGTGCAGCAGACAGTTCACCTCGTGAATATAGTGTGCTTTTGGCTGCACCTAAATTATCTGCAAACTACTTGATTTCATGCCATTGCCCATCATTCAGAGTCAGTCAACAGCTGCAAACATGGGCAACCCATAGAAGCCATAGGGCCACGGAGCTCTTCCCACAGTAATCACACCAAATGCCATACCAACAGTCATGTGAACCTGATGGTCTTGGACTGGATCATTCTCAAATCCATGGACACCCTATGGATAACTGCTCCAGCATTCCCATCATAAATAAGCGTTCAGGAGAGGAGCATTCATGTCCTTCACTGTCAGTTGGCATTGACTGATGAATTTCTATTAGGACAAGCATCCACAGAGTGTTTAGCTCATCTTCCTCTTGTCCCCAAAGCATCCTCTGCCACATGCCACCTCCACAGCCCTTCCCTCCATTCTTTAATCTGAAACTGAGCTCTGCCTGTTGCCTTTGAGCCCTTGCACACACCAGGTAGCAGGACAGAAGTTCCCAGAGGAGCACCAGGAATATCTGGGGGTTTCCAGGGTTTCACCAGCAAAATTCCACAGGATCCAAAGCCAGCAATGTGGGCACAGATCCCAGGCTGCCAGCCAGGACTGCTGCAGCATCAAACAGCCCTCCAGCCCCAGCCGTGTGCTACGACAGGTCTCGGTCTCAACCTCTGTTGCAGAGCAAGACCTGGATTTTCTTCCAACTCAGCCTCAAATCAACCCGTGGGATGGGAGCAGCCTGTGTGCCTGTCCAGGTACACTGCAGTTTGGTAGCATTTGTTTTTCCAGGCTTCCAGATAAGCCAACAGGACTAAAAGTCAGAGACAACCCTCAGCTCTGGCGCTGGGAAATGCTCTCCAGACTGGTTACTCTGATGCCTTGGGCTCCTCAGAGGGATGTCTGCTCAGGCTCAGAGCCCTTCCCCTGTTTGAGGGCCACCACCTCAGGGTGGGTTCCCCTTCACTTCTGTTCATCATCTGAGAAGCCAGGCCAAAGCACAGCCTGGGGCTGGTTAAAAAATACCGAGTGGTTCAGGGCAGGAATAAAAAAACTTGCAGACAACAAAAAGAAGGGCCAGAAGGAGAATCCAGCCCTCTCTTGCCCAGATAAGGTGCTGGCACAGCAGGGACCCTCTGCTGCCCCAGGTATGCAGCCAGGATTTCTTAATGCTTTGCAGACTTTGTGGGTCCATATATCAGCACGCCTTGCCAAGGGAGCTTGGCTAATGAGGGTGATTTATGCAGCGGTCACTAATGGCTGACCTGGGCTTCCATCAATCTCTCCTGGAGGTTTCTGAGGATCGAGGGAGATTACAGCTTTACTGCCATAAATATGGGAAACTGTGCGGTGCCAGCATCACCACTCCAAGGAGGGGAAAGGAGCCACACCATGCCTGAGCAGCCAGCAGAAGAGCTGCAGGCAGGAGCATCCTAGCCCTGCACTAACCTCCCCAGCAGCCATGGTGCCTCTACATGGTGCCCAGCTCTGCCAAAGGTGGGGCAGGGGAGCAGGGCCCATCTTAAGCAGCAGCAAGAACCAGCCCTGAAGAGGTGTCAGGGCTCGAGCAGCAGCAAGAACCACCCCCTGAACCACCCTCTGGCCATCCACTGCTTGGATGTGTTGCTACAATGCCAGTATCCTGCTCTGTTTTGAAATTCAGACCCATCCACCCACTCTGCAGTGAGTTGAATCATTGGAAGTGAAACCTCTGGGCTGGGATGTCCCACATCAGCCTCCCGTGGGCACCCCACAGTGGCTCTCCTGGCAGAGATATGACACCATTTAACATTAAACAGCCAACCAGCATAGGCAGGTTCTGCTTTTAAAACAGAACATCCTGAGCATAGTTTTTACAAACTGCAAATAGCAAAGGAAGGGTTAACCCAACCACTGCCAATAAAAAAAAAAAGGTGGAAACAGAGATACAGGAGGATAAAAGGGCTCTCAGGAGAGGTCAGTTTGAGAGGAAGAGAAACAGAGAAGAGAAAAGGAATTTGCTTCCACAGAAACCCCAAAGGGTAGAAAGAATTTGTGAACTAAAGGGCCGAAAGGAAGGGGCACAACCTGACTGAGGTGGCATGTCCCCAGGAGGCACAGACGAAGCCCTGGAGGGGTGGGGGCGGCCTATCTCCTGGTAAAAGATGCTTAAACAGGAGGAGGAGGAGGCAGTGGCAGCCTGAGTGATGGGGCAGGGCAGGAGGCAGGCAGGCCTGCAGGAGGCAGGAGGTTCCAGCAACATCTGAGCAATCACAGCAGCAGGTTTCTCCTTGGCCCAGGGTCATTAGTCAGTATATTGGCTCAAAAAATGAAACTAGGGGCATTTACGATGCTCCTAGCTCCTGCCTTTTCCTCTCCACTTAAGGCTGACTCCTCAGCTTGTTGCTATGGGGAGGATATAAATGGTGCCCTAGAAGGATAGGGAGGAGATGTGCTCTGCTCAGAGACCACTGCTCCTCAAGGCAATGCTAAATTTGGCTTGATGGACTAGGAAAAGAAGAGTCTCCAGGGATGCAGAACCCTGCTTTCAAGGTGATGCCTCTACCCTTGAACAAAACAGATGCTAGAAACACCCTGCTAGGACAGAGGCTGCCCACGAGGGACCAGGTCCCCACCACATCGTTTGGAGCATCAGCAAGAAACAGTGAGGAAAAAAATGTGAGCACAAGCCCCAGGCAGCCGTGATGGACACAGCAGCTCTCTCCAAGCCTCTCTGCTCAACTGAGCACCATGGCACAGGCCACTGGCTCCCTTGGCATGGCTCCCTCCTCTTAGCATCATCACCCTTCCTGTAAAACACATTAAATACTGAGCAGAGCACTGAAGCTGTCCGCCTCCAAGCTGGGCAGGAGCAGCTGCCTTTGGGAAGCAATCCCTTCCCTGGCACCCAGAAGGGTGAAATATGGATCAAGGAGAGAAACGGCTCCAAAAGGAAAGGCAGAGAGACAACTTTGTTGGCCCAGCCAAATTCCAGCCTGCCAAATTCAGCTTCTCTAAAATTCCGCCTGCATTTTCAATAAATATCAAAAAAGAAAAACAATCCAAACAATTCCAAATCCCTGTCATCCCTGCCCGAGCTGCCTCTGCAGCAGGCACCTGCTGCCTCCACCCCGGCAGCGCCTGCCTGCCATTGTTGGGTGAATTGATCTTTGCACGTTTGTCTGTAAAGCTCATTAAGATCCTGCAAGATGAAAGGCTGTAGAGAAATGTAAGATCATTATCGTTATCAAAAGAAACACAGAAAACTGCTGCTCTAGAGCCAGATTTGTTTCCATATAGAAAGCTGTTCAAAGTTCTCCGAGAAGCTCTTTAATAAGACGGCTGTTATGTGAATAAACTTCAAGAGTTTCTCTCACGCTGGGGAAAACTTCCAAGGACCCCTTTGCCTCTCACGCCTCTTGCACAAATTTTTCTTGCCATTTTCTGACATATTGGAGATCATTTCAGTACAGGGAAGGGAATCCTGTTCCCCAGCCCTCCCAGTTCAGATGCTGGTGAGGTTGTAATGCAGTGGTGACGCTCCAGCTGGCAGAGGGATGGGATTGGTGGTCATGCCTTAATGCTCATCCAGTTCCAACTCCCTGCCATGGGCAGGGACACCTCCCACTAGACCAGGTTGCTCCAAGCCCCATCCAACCTGGTCTTCACCACTTCCAGGGATGGGGCAGCCACAGCTTCTCTGGGCAACCTGGGCCAGTGTCCCAACACCCTCACAGCAAAGACTTTCTTCCTAATATCTCATCTAAATCTCCCCTTGTTCAGTTTGAAACCATTGCCCTACATCTTATCACTCCCTGCTCTTGTATAAAGTCCCTCCCCGGCTTTCCTGGAGCCTCTCCAGGTACTAGAAGGTGCTCCTAAGGTCTCCCAGGAGCCTTCTCCAGACTGAACAACCCCAGCTCTCTCAGCCTGTCTCCAGAGCAGAGGTGCTCCAGCTCTTGGATCATCTCCGTGGCCTCCTCTGGACTCACTCCAACAGGTCCATGTCCTTCTTTTGTTGAGGACCTCAGAACTGGACCTAAGACTGCAGGGGCATCTTACCAGAGGGGAGCAGAGGAGGGAAATCCTCCCCCTGGCCCTGCTGGGCATGCTGCTGGGGATGCAGCCCAGAACACAGTTTCTGGGCTGCCAGTACATGTTGCTGGCTCATGGTGAGCTTCTCATCAACCAACAGCCTCAAGCCCTTCTCCTCAGGGCTGTTCTCAATCCATTCTCCAGCTGTGTTTGTGCTTGGGATTGCTCCAACCCATGTGCAGGACCTTGCACTTGGACTTGTTGAACTTCATGCAGTTTGCATGGGCCCACCTCTCCAGCCTGTCCAGGTCCTTCTGGGTGGCCTCCTTTCCCTCCATAGCCCGGTGGGCATCGCCTTCAGCCATGGGGGGGGCAGGTTCAGCCCCTCACCAACTGCCAATGCCAGATAGGCAACACCACCACCACCCACCAGTGCCTCCCAGTCACAGTGCCAGGGACCTTTGTGTGTGGAGACCCACTTGCCATGGATGCTCCAGGCACCACTGAGTGATTCTTCACTAGAGATGGCAGCTCCTGCACCTTCAGTCTGCAAAGAGGAATCATTTGTTTAAAATAGACTCTGGTTCCTGCACCAGGAGGTTGTTGGTGCCAAGACTCAGGCTTGGAGCTGGCTGACAAGAATTTGGATACAGCAAATCTGTTCCTGCCTCGAGGAAGCAGAAGAGTTAAACTTCCTCAAGGCACCATATTTTTTTTTCCAAGAAGAATCAGTTCTTCCCACACAGGGTCATTTCTTTTTTTGAAACCAGCCTCTCTTTTATCCACAAGAAAATCTGCTCATAATTATAAACCGAGGAAGAAGAGGTTTCTGGAAATATTCATTTGCAGCTGAGCCATTTTCACCCTGGCACAGGCAGAGCCAGCCTTGCTCACTCCCATCTGTCGCCTTCACGTGGTGGCAGTGCCAGCCCAGCTCTGCCACCCAGTGCAGGGGGCTCGGGCGGGAGAATGTGACACCGTGGTGGGATGGGGGAGAGGAGGGTGGGGGCCTGCCACAAACCCGGGCAGGGCTTGGAGCTCACATCCTGCCCAAGATGTTCACCTGACACATGAACAGCTTGGCACCACGAGGGGCAGGGGGAAGGAGGAGGAGCACAAGATCTGTCTGAGCTCTGTTTGGGAAGGGAGAAAACGGGGAAGTCTGATGGAGCTGAGCTCAGTAGGGTCTGTGGGCCCAGGGCCCCTCTGCAGGTGACACCAGCAGCTGTCACAGCAGTGAACCTCAGCACGAGATGCCACATGGGCCAAAGGTGGCAGTGAGCATTCCCCCTGCCTGCCCATCTCTCCACACCCATGGGGTCCCTGCTCCTTCTGCAGGGAAACGGCTACAGCTTCTCCCCAGCATGTCTCTCTCCCTCTTCCGTAGCTGCATCCCATTTACATTGCCACAAATAAATCAATCTGCTTCTTGGTGCCTACACCTTCAAATATTTATAGACTGTTATTACACTTTTCACTCCCTCCTTATACACATATGCCCTTTCCTTTAAACGTCTCCCCACCAAACCATGTAATTTTAGTTCTTTTAATCCCTCCCCATAAATCTACCTGGATCCACTCCCTGCACCAAATCCATTTATTTCTGTTAATGAGTGGCACAGCAAAGTGCACAGCAGTGGATGGTCACAGCAGAGCTGTCTGGGAAGGAGCTGTTGTCACCTCCCTCTGTGGCACTTGGGGATCACGGCTCAGAAGAGCATTAGACTGCTCAGAGCATCTCCTGGGCACCTACGTGCCCTACCTGGCTCTGGGCATCTGCCAGACTTTGGCTTTCTGCCCTCTTCGGCTTTTGCATTTTCTTCTTCTTTCTTTTTTTTTTTTTTTCCTCTCCCCCTTCTCCCAAAGGCAAATGACAAAACTGTGAGCAGCTCCCAGTCAACTTGCAAACCCAGAAATGAGCTGTTTCTGGTGAGCGAATTGAAACTTCCTTTCTGATTTGCAAATTGCCTGCAAGCAACTCGCGAGTACCAGGAAACCAGAAGTCAGGGAACAGTTGCAAGCTCAGGTTTGGATGCACACACCACGTGGGATCCTTCATCGATCTGGCAAGATCCGTGAGGAGCAGCAGCACCGTTCCCCCGGCCTCCACACTCAACATCTCTTCTTGGCAACTGGCCTCCAGCCAGAGTCTGGTTGTTGAATGGGAAAGCAAAGTTCATCTTTAAAAAGGGAATAAAAGGGGGAAGAAAGAGACTGCTGAGGGAAGCATGTTTGCTAGTGCCAGGCAGGCCACAAGCAGAGCTGCTAAATCTACTCGAGTTTATAATTTGCTGTAATGAAGCTGCTTCAGGCAACAACCCCCCAGTGGCCACAGCTGACGGAACCAGTTATGGAGCCAGTGACACGGAGCACCAGGATTACAGCCTGTCCCTCAAGTCCTACCCCCTGCCAGGATAACCCACGGGATAAGCACAAAAAACAAGCCGTTAAACAGCCGGCATGAGGCCACTGGAGACATCGGGAAAGTTGAGAGGATTTAATGGGCTCAGAGTGGTTTTGCCAGTCAAAGGATCAGCCAAGTGTACTTACCCACCCAAAAAACTGCTCTACCAGCAGCCAGGCTGTGGGGACAGAGCCGTGGTCAGGGCTGGAGGCAGAGATCAGCCAGCATGACCTCAGGAGGGTCAGCAAGGGGGACTGTGCCAGAATTTCAAAGGGAGTTAGCAGCAAAATTATTTGGGCCATCCCCTAGGCCACCACAGAGCATCCTCCTCTCCACCTTCACCTGCTTTTGTGCAGCTGGAAACCTCCCTGTGCGAGAGCATCTCAGACATCCCCATCCATCCCCACTGTCTGGATCATGGCTCCCCTCTGCCCTCAATCCCCCAGCCCTCACCTCTGCAAGCAGCTGTTGCCCCAAGCACATGCACAGGGGATCCTTGCTCCCCAAAAAGGTTGGAGGAGGAGATGATCACTCTGAAGTCACTGGGGGATGATGCCAGGCCACCCCATGCCCCCAGATGCCAACACCACAGATAGAGGTGCACAGC
This sequence comes from Hemiprocne comata, assembly GCA_020745705.1. Classification (NCBI taxonomy): domain Eukaryota; kingdom Metazoa; phylum Chordata; class Aves; order Apodiformes; family Apodidae; genus Hemiprocne; species Hemiprocne comata. The sequence continues at coordinate 20,205,923 of CM036597.1, read as the reverse complement.
CTGGCACAGCCTGCTCCCTGCCTGGCAGGCAGGGCACGTCACCCCAGTGCTGAGGCTCCTTGGACCATCAGCACCAGCACAGCACACAGGGGGCTGAGCTCTGCCTGAGGGCTGCTCCTAACTCAGCCTTCTCAGTATTTTCATTTTTGACCAGTCAAGCTCTTGCATCTTCTCCAGGTAAAAACATTTAACCCACGCTGCAGTGAATGCTTTTTCATCCCCTTATTTTGTGGCATCCTACATCTGAGAAAACCTTCCTCCTGGCTGCAGCTTGTCCTCTCGCCAGCCCCCTGGCCAGCCCCTAGAGCTTCTTCATCTTATTGGGTATGGCATCAGTCCCAGGCAGAGCTCTCTTCCAAAAACATCCCTTTTCTGTAAAGGCCCTCAACCCACCTGCAGCTCCTGACCTCCATCTCTCCCTGCAAAAAGGAAGAAACAAGCCTCCAGCCCTTTCCTTTCTGAGCCACAGTCTCTTCCCATCCAGCCTCCCAGTTCTGGGCCACTTCTCCATTTCCCACCCAGCTGCTTTATATTGTAGAGCAAAGCCCCGCTCAGGTAGGAGCCCTTGTGGGCTTAAAACAGCTTCACTCCCGTTGCAGAAGTTTCTCTGAACCTCTGCACATTCCGGGGCTCACAGCCATCCCAGCAGAGCCTGTCTCAAATGGAATGTTTGTTCACCTTCAAGGTGATGCTTGTGCTGGAGAACAAGTGCCATGTTTCTGTCTGTGGTGAACTGGGATCTCTCTTAGCTGGGTCCCAGTCTGGGGAAGGTGAGATGGACCAGTGTCCTTGAACAAAGGGTACACCTCCATCAGGACAAGAGCTGCTCCTGGGGTTCCCGACCTGCCAACGAGAGGGGCTGTAATTATCCTTTGGCCTTCACACAAATTGCTCATTTGACTTGGAGCACCGAGTGCTGACTCGCTGGCTCAGTCTGGAATTGGGGTTTAAATCAAAGAGCTTCCCTCAAGGGATGTGGGGGAGATGAAGACAATTAGATTTGAGCCCTGAAGTTTTACAAGTCTAATAAATTTCCTGCTAGCCTCCGGCTGCTGGGCTGCCGTGCAAGAGCCAGGCAAGAGACCTCGGTAAATGAAGCAAACATTTCTGGGGACAGGAAGCCACACTGCCACCACACAGCTCTGTCTGCCAGGGTGTCCCCTGTCCTGCTGCCAGGGACTGCTCAGCCCCCGGGATGGAGACATCACATCCCTCGCTCCGCACCAGCACCGTGTTGGCAGGACACGTGTGCAGCCAGGGGGGACTGTCCTGGTTGTCCTGCTTCCCTCTCCTTGCTCTGCCCATCCACAGCGGCTTCAGGGCTGGTGGATGACAGAGGAGAAGAGGAAGGTCAGAGTCAACAGTGTGGAGGGAAGCAGCTGGCTGCTCACTGCTGGAGAAGGTGAGGAAGGAGCATCTTCTGAATCGAGCTTCACACGGCTCTGCTAGAAAAAGAGTCATGGCAGAGAGATTACAGAGGTATTGACACCAAAGCAGTGACTGCCTTGGGGGGGAAGGGACAGAACAGGTCAGGGAGGAGAAGTTTCCCTCCCCAGCTGCCCCCCCAAGCTCCCTTTGGAAGGCTCAGCCTCGTTTGTGGCTGCTCGCTCTCCTGCCAGAGCTGCTCTTCTGCCCAGGGACCCAAACACATTCTACCTTTGCTTCCACAATGCTAATGGAGAAGGAAGCTCCTTTTCTCCAGGAAGAAGAGCCTGGGGCTCCCTGCGACATCTCATCTTGTGCCGCTTTGCCACAGATGTGGTGGCACTGACTGCCCCTGTCCTTGCCCTGGTATGGCCAGACATGCTGGTCCTGGTGCCAGCACCTCTCTGGAGAGGAGCAGCAGAAGTGTTGCTCTCAGCCCTGACCTTTCTCTATGCACTGAAGAAAAACTCACCTTTGCTGCTCAAAGGGAAGCTTCTCTGCTCTGTCCCTCGCTTTCCTGGCTGCCTACAGTGTTTGTTTAACATAATATTGCTGTAAATTACACATCCCTCTGACACAATGTAAAAGATGTTTTATGCTCCCATTTTCCCCCTGTCTTCTCACTAAACCTTTTTCTTTTTCCAATTTGAGCTGGATACACTGTGCCAGGGATTAGCAGAGACTTATTTAAGCAGCCAGTCAACTCTAAACCATTGCTCATAAAACCCCAAGGTCTCTCTGAGTCCTTTGCACTTGTCACTGGTGACCATAAATCCTCATTTCATGGGGGGCTTTCTCTCCCTTCCCCTTTTCTTTCCTCTCTCCCAAGGCAGCCTAGTGAGGGATATGGGAGTGACACAGTGACCTGCACCCAGCCCTGCACCTCCCCTGGGTTTGTGATTTGTCTTGTGGTTTTGGATGGAAACTGGAGTGCTGGTAAAGAACAGATATCCTGAACAAGCAGAGCCTGAGCTGGATCCAAATGCTCTGGCCAGGATGAGGGGAAGCACGGACAAGTCCTTAGGGGAGAGGATCTCCATCGCCTGGTGACCACCAAGGAAGGGTGATGTGGGGCTTACAGGGAAGCCAGTGGGTACCTGCCCTCCTTGAGGACAGCAAATGGGCCCTCTGAGGCTGTTCCTGAATGATATAGTGGAATACGAGGTGGTGGGAGCACACAGTCCCACCTGAAGACCTGGAAGAAGATGAAGGCAGGAGGAACTTCCAAGGGGGCACATGGGAACACCAGTGCCAGGAGCAGCTGCCAGTCAGGACCAGCACAGCATGTGGCAGTGGGGTGGGGGCCAGGACCTGAAGTCCCCTTCCCCCACGCCCAGCCCTGAGCTGTGCCGTGGGCTGCTGGTGCCCCAGCCAGACCAGCATGGACTCTGACACTTGGCTTGTACATCCTCATGGATGGAGGGACAGTAGCAGCACAATGGAGGTGCTGGATGGGTTTGATCCGAAGGTTTGTGGAAAGGAATATTCCAGAGTGAGTCAGAAGAAGTCCTGCAGGAGGGCAGGAGTGGATACAGCAGAAGTAAAGGTTGACTTTTGGGGAGCAGGGTCAGATCCTGGGGAAGGTAAGAGAAGAAAATGTAGGTGCCATCTATAGGAGCAGGACAGGACCAGATGGCTTCGGGTCCTTTTTTTTTTTGATTGGTTCCTTTTTTTTTTTTTTTCTTGTCTTGGTTTTGTTGTTGTTGTTTTCATTTTTTTCTCCCTCCTTTCCTTTCCGAAGGCTCGGTATAGATGTGGAAGGAGCAGGTTATGCAAATGCTCCTCGGGTGGCTTTACCTACCGTCGCCCTGGCAACGCGGTGCGGGCAGGGCGGGAGGGCAGCGGGGCACGGGCAGCGGGCAGCCCCCCCCTTGGGTTCGCCCCCTCGGGTTCCCCCCCTCGGGGACAAGCAGCCACTGAACATCGCACCGGCCCTCCAGGACCGCCCCCCCACTTCGTGCCCATCACCTCCCCAAGCCCCTCGGTGAGGACAGACGTCTCCGGAGTCCTGTCCTCTTGGCACAGACTGCTCCGCAGCGCTGGTGCCCGGCCAGACATCCTCGCAGGTCCCCTGTGTCCCCCGGCCCAAGGGGACAAACACCCAGCAGCAGCTCAGCAGGCAGAGCAGCAGGCAGTGAGGAAGCCTTATCACCATTTTCTTTTAATTTTCCAAGTGTACCACAAAAAAATTACAATCCTGGGGACATGTGTAACTAATTAAATGGTACAGGGAGAAGAAAAACATGGATTTTTTTAGAGACTTTGAATTATGGCTGGAGGTGAAGGAGTCAGCAGGCTCAGGGAATAATTAATCACCAAAGGTGAGGTGCCCCCAGCTCCCTGTGCTAGTGCGTGCTCCCAGCTGCTGGACCTGGCAGGGCACCAGCCACTGCCAGCACTGAGAGTGGCCCAGGGAGCTGGCATGGGGCTTTGGGGTGTCTGCAGAGCCCTGGGTAGGGCCACACACCAATGGGGCACAGGACACTGCACCCCCATGCCAGGTCCGCCACCTCATCCTCCTCAAGTGGTTCTGGGGTGGCTGGGCATGGAGTACATCCCTCCATTGCTAGGTGTTCCCTTCCACTCAGCTCCCCTGCCAGGGTCACCCAAATGCCCTCCACAGCCCCTCAGTAGTAGCCTGAAACCAACTCTGTGAGCCAAACACACGGATTTCCTGCTGCACCCCTCTCCTGGGGCACGGAATGTGAAACAACCTCTTAACATCCCCAAACCAGTCATGATAAGGGTCCAGGTAAAGAGGCTGAGGAGTCTCCAAATGGAATTGTTGGGTCATCTGTTCCAGGAAACCCTGAACTCATCCCAACAGGGAGCAGTGGAGGGGGGGCTAGAGAGGGACCACATCCTGTTCTCCAGGGGCTGCAGAGGGCTCTGGTGCAGTGCAGGGGTGAACAGCTCCTGATGCAGCTTCTCTCCAGCAGCAAGCGCTGCCCTCCTGGCCTCCTGGCAGCCAGAACAGCATCATGGAGATGTCATGTCATTCTTAGCCACTTAATTACTAGGTTGCCTGTCCTTCCCAGTCCCAGGAAAAAAAAAAAACAACCAAACAAACAAAAAACCCTTCCAGGAGCAGGGCTTGCAGGGGCCAGTCCCAGCTTTGCTGCTTGGAAATTTGACCATGATTCTGTTTCAGTGTGTTTTGTGTCCAAGATGTAAGAAGTTAGTGAGAGCTTTTTTTAACTCGAGAGGTGCAGTTGGTACAGCTCTGCTGGAGATGGCCATGGAGACACACTGCAACTCCTACATTAGCTCACAGCCTTTTCTCACCCTGTGCAAGCACTAAACCCACACAAACAGGCTGCCTGGCTACGGCAACCACAGCCCTTCCCAGGCCACCAAGGAAGAATACGATGCATTTGGGGCATATCATGGAGTAGCTCCCTCCTCCTGGTCGTGACGTTCAGGAGAGGTTGCATGGACCTACTCCCATCTCTTCTGCTGCTGCCCTCTGTGTGAAGCTGCCTCCAACCTTATCATCTGAGGAGCAAGGTGAGGACCAGCCCAGGCACAGCACACAGCCACCCATCCCTTTCTTGGTGGGTGCTGCCTGGGTGGGGGGCAGGGGGGTGAGCGTGGGCAGGCTGGGCATGTTCACCTCTGAGGAGCACAGACTTTTTTGAGAGGTGACAAAGAACTTTATGATGGAAAGCTGTGGTCAGGAAATGCTGATTCTACACATTTCTGTAAATATGTATCTCTCATCAATGTGTTTCATTTCAATTTCAACATTTTTCCTGTTAGTTGAAACATCAAAATCAAAACAAAATGGTCCAACTGCTTAAAAAAAAAAAACACTTCCAAACTTTGCAGGAGGAATTTTCAAAGATAATTTCTGTATTTATTAGATTATATTAAAAAAAATATTCAGGTAAAATTTTGATATTTGAACTTCCTCTCCCCAGGAGTGATTAAAGAGGTGTCAGGGCTTCCTGGCTTTGCAGTGAACCTGATCTTCAGGCCAGCATGATACGGGGATGCCGAGGAAGGACTTATGGTCTGATGCGTGTTTGAGCAGCAGCTGGGTCGTGGGCCACAGTGTCACATCCTGTGTTTATTGCTCCATCCCTCCTCCTGGGACTGCCCTGTCCCTCCCTGGCTTTAACCCCAGCTCTCAGTGGGGACGTGCCACCATGCTGCAGTAGCAGGTAGGGCCTTTCCCCAGCTTGACATTGAGTCCCGGGGGATGGTGACCTGCTGCAGCAGAGGCAACTTGGTGGCAGTCCCCAGTCCCCTCCCACCCCAGCAATTATTCTCAGCCACTCGTTTCCCAGCGAGCAGCTCGAGCACAGCAGTGAGTGGGGCTGGAACTTTGGGCCCTTTCAATTAGCATTTTGCTCTCCTGCGCCAACCGGCTATTAGAGGTGTGCCTAACTGGCACCCGGGGGCCCTCCCTGCCCGTCTGAAAAAACATTTCCATTTCTGACCGGAGTAACTGATGTCCTATTTTCCCTTCATTCATATGCAGGTGGCATGTGAAGACCAGAGAGACACGGGCTGGGTGAGGGATGGAGCAGTGGGCTGCCCCTGAGCCCCTCACTGCTGGCCACCAAGCTGAGCCCACCACACTGGCTTTACTGGGCCTTTACTGGCTTTCCTCTGCCCCACTAAACCTGCAGAGCTGGGGTCTGTGGTGCTGGGGACCAAGCCAGCAGCCTCTCCATCCCAGAGAGATGCCTGCTTTAACATTCAGCTCAGCCACAGTGAAAAATAAGTAGATGTCTGCCCATCTCCTGTGGTCTCTAGGGGGGGGATTTGTCTGTGTCACTGCTGGTACTTGTCACGAAGATTGTCAGGGTGTGAGTCCATGTGGCAGCCCCCTACCTGGCTCCCTAATGGGGGCAGGACAAGCAGAGCAGGGACCCCACTGCCAGGGCAGCCCCATGGGTGCACAGACCGCACAGCCCCACAGCATGGGTGCCCACCCATGGGTCCTCACTCGCTGCCAGTCACTGAGGCAGTTTGGGGAGCTCCCTAGCTTTGAGGGTGACACATCCAAGTGGACAAGGGCAGGGAGAGGGCAGGACTGAGTCCGGAAGTGACCTGATTCCTTAGATCCCTTAGCACATTTTTAATATCAAAGACTGCTAAGGAAAATCAGCGTCTTAACTCATTTTGTAAAAATGTTGAAGTTTTAAAACACAGCAGCAGTTCTCTAATCCTACTAATGCTAATGGTTTGTCAGTGACTAACAAGGGTGGAGGGTATCTTAAATCCAGCTGCCTTTGAAGAGCATTTAAACATTTCATCCTGGACAGGGGAGGAGAGTCTTACACTGGTCTGACACTCTTCTGCCTGCCTGTGCTCTTGAATCAAGTCTTGGACACAAGAAGAGCAGCAGGGTTTGGCTGCCTGCAGGTCCCAGCTCTGTGTCCCACCAACCCTTCCCTCACAACATGTCCAGGGCAGGGAGCCCAGCCAAGTGAGGTGGAGCAGGGCCCAGCCTCAGCATTGAAGCAGCAGCATGGGAGGACAGGGTCTCTGAGTCCCATCCCCTCCACTCCCAGTGGACAATGACTGACGGGTGTATTAGGTTTGAAAGAGAGCGGGTGACAAGGGAGAAACCCCCAGTTCAGTGACATGAGACGAGGAACACTGGTGACACTGGCAGCCCCAGAGCAGAGGGAGAGGGCAGGATGGGCAGTGCAGACGCTGCAGGGCCAGCCCAGGCAGGAGGGGGTGTATCTCCAGCAACTGTATTTCTGCTTGATTCTTGTCTGTGGACACATCCCCAGGCTGGCTTGGCAACGGGCGTGCGTGTGTGTGCTTGCCCGTCCCTGTCCCCTGCCCCGTGCAGCAGGGCCAGCCAGCCCCTGGGCTCCCTGGGCTGCCCTGCCTTGCTGCCTCTTGTTGGAGCTGAGTCACAGCCAGGAGCAGAGCAGGAAGGGCAGGGCTTGGCCTTACCTGCTTCCCCTCCAACATAAAAAGCTTTGCCAGATCCTGGAGAAGAAGGGTGTTTGCTGCTGAGGTGAAAGGGAGGCAGGGAAGCCTCCCAGTGCACGCACGGCCTCGTGCCAGCATGATCTGTGTCATGCAGGAGTGCACGTGCTTGCACGTGGAGCAAAGCATGTCTGCCATGGTCTCCTTCCCCCAGCTCTCACGAAGCAGAGGATCTCCTTCAGACCACTCTCCTTGTGACTGTGCCATAGCCAACCAAAGGAAGGCATCCTCAGTTCTACTCCTTCCTTCCCACCCCAGCCTCAGGAGCATAGATGAGACAGTGTGGAGGTGAAGAAAATGGAAGATGAGTGCTGAGACTCATGGCCACCTCCTGCCAAAGGCCCTGGAGCATCTCAGAGACATGGCCTATATTCCTTAATTTCCTGGAGCCACACTGCTTCTCAGAGCTCTCCTGGGAGCATGAACTTATTTGATGTAATTTCATTTTAGGGTGCTTTTTAAGTAATTAATAGAGATGAAGGAAAAAAAGGTGAAAAATTAAAGGAAGGATTACCAGGGCAGCGAGGGAATTCCCCAGGGAGAACACGGACACAGAGCAATAGGCTTGAAACTGGCTCTAAACAGAAGTGGCTGTTACACTGGTCTGCAAAACCTGAGCTTGCCTGAGGGACCAAGCACAAGGCATTGCCAGAGCTGCTTGTGCTTCTCCTTGCACAGGGAAAAGGATCAAATCCTGCCTGCAGGAAGGAAGCCAGGACCTGCCAGGACTCCCCCCAGAGCTGAGGAGCAAGGATGGAAACTGAGACAGCATTCCCAGCGGGTGGCAGACCACCGTGTACAGTGAGGTTGGCTGCTTTGGTGGAATTTGGCAGGATTGCCCTGGAACGGGGAAGTTGCCCTGCTTGGATGAGTGTCTGGGTTGTGTCTCGATGAAAAATCAGTGCCAGGATCGCTCAGACAAGTTGTGCTGCTGGGGTCACTGCACAGTCTACGGCCCGTCTCTTGCCTGGGGATGTGTGCTGAGGAAGCAGAAGTCCCTGGCCCCACTCCAGGAATAGATAAGCTGTTTAGTTATAGGATAACTAGATTAACCAGGCTGTGTGGGGCAACAGATCCCAGCTGCTAAGCCAGAGATGTGGCTCTGATATGCCCCTTGGCCTGTTAGGATAAAACAGCAGGTTTGACCTGGAGCAAAAAGGAAGGTGGGAAAACCTTGTTGCAATGTCAGGAGCAGCACGCATACCCAGGGACCTGACTGGCACCTTCTGGGGAAGCTCACCAAGACAGAGAGATGTTCTTGGCTACCTAACCCATCCCATCCTATCCCATCCCACCTCCCTTTCCCCGTCAAGCTGGTGGCTATAGCACAGCCCTCCTGATGATCCAGGAGTGCCCACCCTTTACACCAGAGGGTCCCAAGCAGCAACAGTGCTATGTGGGTGGGTGTAATGAGGCATCTGAGTTCATTCAGCTCTACCACATTAATTCAGCTGTACCCAGCTCAGCCACAGCAGCAGCCCACATTGAGCCCTTGCTGTGACTGGTCAAACCTCAGTCACTGGCTTTTGGAGACCCCAAGTATTTCAGACACCCCACGGATTCACTGACTGCTCCCCAGGTTTCACCTCACCTTGTGGCTGAAGGTTCCTCATTAGCTGAGCTGCTCCAGTCTTTGCAGGGAGAGCTGCCAGGGCTCCCTGGAGGAAGCTCAGGGCTGTGATTCGGTGGCCCAAGTGACCCACCTGGCTTTGCTGGTGGCCTTGGACAAGGCATTTAATGCCTTTCGGCTCTGAGCTTGTCCTCAGAGGCCTGGAAGTAGCACTACACATCTAATGGACATGACCTGATAGGTTAATGCTTGCTGTCTACCATTTGAGGTAGTTCCCTAAATGCCAAGGTTGGAAAAAGATGAGATTTTTCTGACTCATAATAAGTGAACCTGGGAAGAGAAGAGCATGCAAACCTTCCTCCAGCCATAAGAGCTTCCTTGGGATTAACTGGAGAAGAGAAAATCTACTCACCCTGGGGACAAGTGGCTCATTTGCTAAATTAAAGCACTAACAGAGAAACTCAAGTTTTGGGGTGTAATTTCTCACTTTGTTATACATGGTGCTTATCCTGCTAATTGCTTGTGCTCAGGGCAAGCCACGGGGGGTGTTTTCACAGCTCACCAGAACCCCCAAGCTGTGCTGCTGCCCCGGGGGGCATGTAGGAGCTGGCGAGCCCTCCTCTGTGGAGGGAGGGCTTGATGTCCTCTCCTTCCCTAGGCCAGAGGAGCATCCACAACGGGAGCATGACTGAGGAGTGAGGTTGGGCTGAAATCTGCAGCCAAATCGTTTCATAAAAAGAGCCAGCAACCTTTCAACATCCTTCAAAACTCCTCCTGAGGACACCATCAGCAGTGGGTCCTTTCTCCTGCCCTCAGGCTTTCAGATGTCCTTCAGCCTAGTGGATTTTGTCTCCCTACTGCCCCAGGCAAGCTGCACCCAGGGCCCAATGGATTTGTCTTAACATTTGCCAAGGTACAGCTCATTTTGGCATTGACAGCAAAGCAGCTCCTCATACCATGGGAGAAGCAGCCTCTTCCATCCTTCAGACCATGAGGTGGAGATGAATGGACTTGGTGGAGATGGAAGAGGTGTGAAGGGATGGGCAAAGACATGATGCTGGCTCAGCAAGTCCCTGCTCCATCACGTCCTCCTTGGTTTTCTCAGCAGGTTACCCCCTTCCAGCCTCCCAGCACCGCGAGGTGTTTTCTTTGCACCAAAGATGTCTCCACTTTCCCCACAACACGTAATAAGGCGACCACACAAACCAGAGGATGTGAGTCGGAGCGGCTCCCAGTCCATCGGGCAAATTTGATCCTGTCAGATTAGGGAAGGCATTAACGAGGCTTTGAGCCCTTGCCTGGGTCTTGGGTTTATATATGGCCACGGCCACCGCTCTGAGAGTGACATTGTAATACATCACGCCTGCCAGCCGCAGCCCGCGGCTCCCTGGCCCCCGGCCAGGCAAAGGTAATTTTGTGCTGAGTGATATCAGAAGGCAAAATGAGCCCCACATACTTCGGGTAATTCCCAGAGGCTGTAAAACACCTCGGCCGTCTCCCATCCAACATTTATGTGTTTTGCATTAAACTTCCTCAAATTAGTGCTAAGTGCATTAAAGTTGTAAAAATAGCCTGCGTAAAACCTCATTAAATGCTTAAATATACGGACCCAGTGCGTGGGGATCTATAATTTAGGTTTCAATTCAGGAGTCCCATAAAGCCCAGGTCCTGTGCCGGGAGCAGCCTGGGGAGCTCCGGAGTCCTCTGCTGCCCTGGAAGGGATGTGCCAGCCCCACCACCAGCCCCTGGAGCAGTTTTTTCCCCAACAGGGAATTCCTTTGAGATGTCACATGTTGCAACTCTATTAATACTCACTGGAGCATCGGATGCAGACAAGACAGGCTGAGGGGATGGGAGGGGAGGAGGGAGGAGAAGAGGAAACATCCAGGCTTGGATTCGTGTCCCATCAACCTAGCATGTCTGGGGAATAACGGGGTGGAAAAACACCCCAGGGGAGACAGGCTGGCATGGGCTCGGCTATTGTCAGGAAGCAGAAATCTTGCTGCTGCCCCGGGTGCTCCAGAGGAGGCGGCTGGCAGGGCTGGGATGCAGCCCAGGGCGCTGGCAGCACACTGGCAGGGAGCTGCACAGGGATCCTCTCAGCAGCATTCAGCTTGGAGGGTCTGGAGGGGACCCCCCACTCTGGCCAGGCAGTGGAAGCTGAGGAGGCCTGAGCAACCCAGGGCACACTTCCCAGTCTCCTCCAAACCCCCTAGACGCTTTCCTTGACCCAAACGCCCTGTGCCCCCAGGAACCTGGCACCCAGCCCGTGTTTTTAATGTCATCCCGTCTCTTCTGGCAACCCCACATGTGTTTGGTGTTTACATCCCGGGGTGCCTGGATACTCTCTCTCCTCGACCACACTAGTGGAGCTTCCCAGAGCTTCCCATCATCCGTGACATCTTCCTTCTGATGCTGTATCCACTGAAGCCTTTTCCCTGGAGCTCTCCTAGGAGCAGCAGGACAGCTCCTGTAGTTGATGCCAAGGCTCAGGTCTGTAAAGGAGGCTATTACTGGCCCCCTTGGTCCCAGCTAGCCCTGCTTCAAGCCTGGCCAAGCCCATGGGGCTGCCTCACGCCAGGCATGGGCTACTGGCACACAGGCTCAGGGCTCCCTGGGCTGCCAGGCTGGCTGCTGCATTTTCTATAGGAAATAGCTCTGCCTCCCTGGTGTCATTTCATAAGGGGCCAAACTACCAGCTCAGACTCCATCTCAAGAAAAGCAATCAGGGGCCCAGGGACAGAGGTTTGGCTCTTGATCCAGCTTCTCCAACTTGAAAGGCCCTGTCTCATTCCCTCCATCATGCTCCTGCCACCACCATGCATCCCACACGTCCTAGAACTCAGCCTGGTGGAGAAGGGGCTTCCCATCCCATTTCATCCCACCCCAACCCATGCAATTTTCTGGTTTGCTTGTTTGTTTGTTTTCCACCCTGCAGCATCTCTCCCCTGCTCTACTCCCGCAGCGAGAGGAGAAGCCTATCAGCAATGTCCAGGATGGAGCTTGGCCAGGTCTGGGAGGGCTCATGGCCATTAGATCCCACACTTGCTCTCAAAGGTACCTGTCCAGTTTTATCACTGTCACTTCCCAGCCCTTTGGAAACCTTCCCAAGATGTACTTACGGAATTACTGCTCCCTCTCTGAAGAGAAAACAGCTAAAGCCTTGTTATAACTCCTTAATGTTAACATCTGAATGGAAGGATTATCCTCCCTTACAAAAGGCTACGTGTTTGTTTAACGTTGTTTTCACAAGTTTGAAAGTGAATTTTATAAAGTCTGTTTCCCTCCCTGCATCTCCTCCTGGCTCCAGTCCTTTGAATTCCTACCAGGGAAGGGGCATGCCAGGGTCACCCCTACTTTTTCCTGCTGGAAACACGGGTGTCAAGTCCACACCTAGATGAGGATTTAATTTTGATTTTGATTTGATTTTGCGTAAGGTTCCCAGTTCATCTGCACCCCCTCCAGCCCATCAAGGGTAGCACTGGAAGGTCCTGTGATGAGTTGGGCATGGAGGGAGGCTGGCAGAGCTGCGGATCCTGCCAGAAAGAAATCCAGCATCAAAAGGAGCAGAATGTGTCCAGTCCCCAGGTTGGGGTCAGTGCAGAGAGGAGATTCAGTGTCCTCATGCTCTCCTGTGCCAAGCTGCATGCCCATCCCAGCCATGCCAGCAGGATCCAGCCCATAACTGAGCAGGAGAGGGATGGGAGCAAGTCCAGAGAAGATTTCCCCACAGACGGGAGCAGCTGCAACACAGTTTTCCCAAATTCAGCTCTAGTAAACAGAGAGACTAGGGAGAAACAGAAAAAAACCTCCCCCAGATCTAGGCTAGCAGTTGGACTTGGTGATCTTTTCCAACCAAAATGATTCAATGATTCTATGAAAACCTTCCAGCAGGTCTGAGTTGCCACTGCCACCTCCTACACCAGATCCCTCCATCCTGCTGGACGGCACTGCCTCCGGCACGGCTCGCACCAAGCACAAAGCCTCTGAAGATTTTTACCCAACTGTTGGGGTTTTTTTGCAGCCACGATATTTATAAATGGTTGGTAAAATATTTACATTATGAGCCAGTTTGCCTTGTTGGTTTAAAAAATTAATAGAACATTAACTCGGCTCAGAACATTTAGGTTTTTAAAAATTGAGCTGAAAATTAAACAATCGTTGAATTTGTGGTGGGAGTAACGTGGCAGCGGGAGTATTTATCACATGGAAAACAAATGGGACCACCACTTCTCTGCCAAAGACATCAGAATTCGGGGGTATTTTTATGCCCTGAGTAAATAGTCTCCATTTTTTGGGAATAGTTTAAAATACTACTAATAATAAAACCTGGTAGTTAAGAACAATCAAAACAAAGCCAAAGACATTGATGTCATGGTTAAAAAATACAGGAGACTTAAAGATAAACTTTTATGTTGGTCAAATATAGAAACTCATTATACCACTGGAGCTCCTACAAGGATTTCTCTGTAAAGTCCCTCTGGTTTTGTCCTCTTTAAAGAACTGCTGATGCCTCATGGAAAATACCGATAAACAAGTTGTTCTTGAGCACAGCCTGGCTCTTCCCTCTTGCTTTCTCTTTTGTCCTCTCCCACTGAGCTCTGTTACAGAAAACAGTGGCCAAACATCTTTTTGGTGTGGTTGCACTTCATGCCAGAACCATGCTGGTGGGAGGGGGCTGGTGGTCCCACCATGGCGACCCCCAGGCAGGTCCTCCATCCCCTCTGCTGCCACTGTCCCCAGGCAGGGCTCAGGCCAGAGTGGCAGCCACAATTTGTAAAACTTCAGGAAATGTTACTTTTTGCTTTCTTTCCTAGGACCTTTCCAAGTCATGGGAGGGTGGCGGTGCCAGAGGTCAGGTGGAGAAAGGGCAGAGTCAGAGGAGGAAGAGGAGGAGGTGACTTTTGGATGGTTTCTTCCTGCCCTAGAGACAAATCTTTCTCTTGAAGATGGTACATGCTGGGGCTTGAAATAAGCCCTTGATTTTTCTCTGACAAGAGACAGAAAAGGGTGAGCAAGGAGGAAGAGCTCTTCTCATGGGGATAAATATCTAGTTGAGTAACCCTAGCTTGAGCAACCCTACCTAATAACACTCTTCCACTAATGCTTAGTGCTAGTTGAGTCATCGGCAGAGGAATGACAGCCGACATTTTCAAGAACAACCAGTGATTTTGGGAGCCCAACTTGATGGCACTTAGAGAGCAATCAGCTCTTTGTGCTCATCCTCCTGCCATCAGGCAGCTTCAAAAGGTCTTGAGGTGGACACAGGGGGAACAGCCCTTCTGCTTTTCAAGTGCCAAGGAAATGCTTATTGCCAATCCAAGAAATGCTTTCACAGAGTAATTGTGCAAGAGCGGGCTTGTCCATTAAACTGTTAGCCCTACCCATGGTTATAAAACTGGAGGTGAAATGGCTGAGATGGAGCAGCTGAGGAAGAGGAGAGGAATCATAAGCCCAGCAGAGCAGCAGCAAGGAGAAAGGCTGCCGAGAATATCAGCTGGGGCTTGATCAGCTGAACCACCAAGGGAGCAAAACCTGCAGAGAAAGGCCATCATGTAGAAGGTTGGAGTGGATTGTCATGCCAGTGGATGTGCTAAGGTCAAGGAGAAGGAAAAACAAGGCAAAGCCAGGCGTGGCGGCAGGGAAGGAGTCGCTAACCTCTACTGCTCCTCGCATTCTTTGAATAGCTATAATCATAACAACAATAAAATCCAAACTAAACTTAAGACACTGATGTCATCTTAGGGAATATTTAAAAGACCTGCATTTTTTATACTAGTAAAATGAAGGCAGCAATTAATTATATCCCAGCAGTCCTTAAAAGGCATTTCTCTTGACAGCGTGTCTCCTTTCCATAAGGTGGTTTCTGTGCAACAGCAATGACACACCAGTGTGGGAACTGGCTATTCCTGAATGAGAAAGGAGGTCAGGGAGTGAGGAAGGGTGAGCTCTGAGAAAGGGAGATGAGGAACAGCAGGATGTGTGTCATGAAGGAGGAGGAAGGGGAGGGGGAGTGGAGCATCGGCCATCCCAGCATGCAGAGACAGTGGGCTCTGGAGATCAGGAACTCAAAGTGGTTTGGGAGAAGATCAGCAAGGGAGACCTTGTACTCCAGGTCTGCAAAACTAAGTAGGCAGTGATGGTGGCTCTTGCAGTCCTTTCGACCATCCAACACTAGTCATGGTCAGACAGAAGAGGTGAGCATAGGTGGGCCACCTCTCTGCCAGCCCAGGCCACCCAAGGAAGCCCAGGAGGAATGCGCTAGGGCCACCAGCAGTGCAAGGACCTCTTCTGTCCCTACAAGGGTGGCTCTTACAGTGGGCAGCACTTGCATCTGCCCATGGCCACTCTCCAAAGTAAGGTCCAGCCTGGTGGACGAGCAGCCCCATGGGCTGGGCAGCAGCAGAGAAGCCTCTGCTAAATTGCTTCATGTAATCTATTGTTCAGCAAACTACATTGAAAATGGAGCATGTAATTGTTTCCCCGAATAGAGTGGAACACCATTAAACGTTGGTCTGAAGTTTTGCCATCCAGCAAATATTCCAGCTGGCTGGGGATCCTCTGGGATTGGCTCTGCGTCACCATGGTTACGGACTGTCCACAGCTTTATTCCTACAGTTAATTAAAAAGCCTGTTTTACGAGGCGGCCGTGCCCAAGGCACACTGGCACGCCTGCCCTTCTGATGCCAGGCCACAGCCCTGGCATGACACTGCAGCCCCACCAGGCAGGAGATGCTGCCTGGGACAGGCATCCCACGCATGGGACTGTGGGCCTTCAGGGGGTATTTTGAGTTTGCAAACCAAAAGGCCAACCCAGGTAAGGTCTTGTGTAGGAGCTCTCTCGCTCCCTGGCTCCTTGTCCATCTCCCATGGATGTGCCAGAGGTGCTCCTCAAGCAGAAGCAGGTTTTCTTCAGCCATGGTGAGAGCTGCCAGTGGAATGAATAGGGGTGAGAGAGCAGGGTGGCTCTTGCAGGAGCTTTGTGCCCCTGGAGATCAGAGTTCAAAGCCCAGCCCAGCTGCCAGGTGGAGGTTTTGCTGTCCCAAGGCATGCAGAGCTGTGAGACCACCCTCCCAGGCAGGGAGGTAGGGTGGTTTTTGGGAGCCACAGCCTTGGCTAGGAGAGAAGGTGCAGCAGAGTAGGAGAAGTGAGCACAGAGCACGTGGACAATCATAGAATCATGGAATCGTTTGGAGTGGAAAAGACCTTTAAGATCAAGTCCAACTGTGAACCCAGCACTGCCAAGGCCACCACTAAACCATGTCCCTTCCAACGCTGTTACCTATGGCCCTTCCAGCACCTAGAGCTCTCCAAGATGAACCCCACCACACCATGGCCACCACCTCATGGGGAGATGCAGAGGTGGGAAGCTGGGAGGGGGACATCCCCCATCCTACCCAGAGACACCCTCAGCAGAGTGGGTGCTACTGGATAGACCCAGCGGGGAGTGGAGGCAGGGGGAGACAAGCCAGGTTATGGGGGAAATTACCTAATTAGTGCACAAAATGAGCACACCACGGGGAAATGCAAACAAACAATGCTCCAAAATGGCCAGGCATAGATTACTGGAATAAGCTCAATTAAGAGAAACGAGCCCAAAAGACTCGGCAGCAAGAGGCCCCAGCGTTCTCACTGTGGGGACCTGCTGCCCTTGATCTCCAGGAGCTGGGGGATGTGTTCAGGGCCCCCTGGAGCCCTTTGGGGAGGTGGACCCTGCACTCTGAGCTGGCAGCCACCTCCCCACCAGGAGGAAACAAGGAAACAAGGAAGGAAATAAGAAAACAAGGAAGGAAGGAAACAAGGAAGGAAGGAAGGAAACAAGGAAGGAAACAGAAACAATGAAGAAAACAGAAGGAAACAGGAAGCAAAAATGGAAGGAAACAAGGAAATAAGGCAGGAAACAAGAAACAAAGAAGGAAACAGGGAAGGAAACCAGAAAACAAGGAAGGAAACAAGAAAGAGCCAAGCAAAGCAGAGAGAATAAAGAAGGAAAGCCTGCACACAAATGAGGCTTAATTATAATAATGTATGTAGCTGATTATCAAAGCTAACATTTAGGGCTGGATATCAGATACCATCTGGTGCTTTGCAGCAGGCAGGGAAGGGCCAGGAGAAAACAAACTCAGGTTAAGTCACTGCAAGTGTTGGCTGAGGGGGGTGTGGGGGGGGACTCAGCTCTCCCTGAGCCACTTCATCACATCCTCTGCCCCTCCTGCCTTGGGAACCTACCCCTCCAGGGCTGAACCCTTGAGTGCTGAGGCCCCCCAGTTCTCCTCTGAACCACCAGCCTCAGCTCTGGATGCTGTGTTTCACATTCAGGTTGTTCCACAAGCAGAAGCTGTATTGCATGAGGAATTCCACGCTCGGGAACGATCTGGCTGCTTTATGAAAGAGAATTTTTGAATCTTTTGTCAACAGCAAAATGTTTCAGTTGACACAGTCAATGCATGATGTGATACTATAAATATTAGATTAATTGTATTGTATAGAATTTATATCACATAAAGATCCAAGGAGATATTTTTACCCCTGTGAAAAATAAAGCAAGAGAGTTAAAGTGATTTGTTCAGGCTCATTTCCCTCAAAAACTTTGTCAAAATCCACTCATTCCCTGGGAACACTTTGATTTCAATAAAACTACATTTCTCAGTAGAAAAACCAGTCTGTCACCAATTTCAGGCAGCTCTGCTGAACATAGCCTGAGCGCCCACAAAGAAAGAGACTGGCTCCAGAGAGGCACTTCCCTGACTGCTGAGGCTGGATTCCCTGCCAGGGGCTGGAATGTGTGCAAGGAAGGGCAATAGAGTTGGGGAAGGGTCTGGAGCACAAGTCTACCCAGGAGCAGCTGAGGGAACTGGGGGTGTTCAGCCTGGACAAAAGGAGGCTGAGGAGAGACCTTCTCACTCTCTGCAACTGCCTGAGAGGAGGTTGGAGTGGGAGGTGGGGGGGGGGAGTGTCAGTCTCTCTTCCCAGGGAACAAGTGATAGAATAAGAGGAAATGGCCTCAAGTTGTGCCAGGAGAGATTTAGATTTTGTATTAAGAACAATTTCTTCCCCCAAAGGGTTGTCAGGCCCTGGCCCAGTTTGCCCAGGGCAGTGGTGGAGTCCCCATCCCTGGAGGGATTTCAAAGCCGTGTAGATGTGGTGCTGAGGGACATGGGTTAGTGGTGCCCTTGGCAGTGCTGCGTTAACAGTTGGCCTTGATGGCCTTAAAGGTCTTTTCCAACCAAAACCATTCCATGAGTCTGTGGTTCTCTCTCTTCCAACTGATGGATTCACTTTGGAGCAAAGATGATTGCTTGTTTATTTGCCCTATTTCCTAGCAACCACTTTGCTCTCTGTGCCAAGGCAGCACCATAGAGGGAACACCCATCCGAGCACTGCTCCCCTCCCACCTCACCTGTGATTCCCACAGCCCCTTCCCAACTGCTTCCCCCCTGGTCTCAGCTCCAGCAGCTGCTGCTAAATTTAGTGACGAGCTTCTGTCCATTCTAATACTAATAGGTCCATTTTTAATAATGATGTTTTTGTAGCAATTTCAACCCATCATGGTGTCACGGGGGTATTGATGAAAAAAAGCATCTAATCCCTTTTAATAGATTCCATTTGACAGCGAACGTGTCTCAATGCTCATTCCCAAAGGCCCCAGCGTTTTCAGTGTCACTTATGGCTGACCTCGAAGGGGAACAAGACTTTCTCCAGAAGAATGTCCCAGTGTCCATCTGGGACCAGGCTCCTGACCCCCTGCTACCCCTCCCCACTTCTCCAATGTTGGTGCTTTCTCTGCTGCTGCTGAGGGACCCAGGGAAGGGCTGTTTTGGGAGGTCCCACAGGGCTGGTGTTTCATTTGCTCCTTCTCTGCTGGACAGCACCTGGATACAAGAATGGGTTCTCCTTCCTTTGCAGCTCAGGAGATAGAGATTTTCTCCCCAGCCTCCTCCACGCCTAGAAGATGGGCAGAGAAGAGACAAGGAAGAATAGCCATTTGCCAAGAGGTTCCTGCTCCAGGGAGCCAATGGGAACACCAGGCTGCTGGTCCCTGTGATGGCCCCTGGATGGGACGAGGGGATGGCCACACTGAGAAAAGAAGCCTGCAGCCTGGCAGGCTCTCCCGAGCCCTCCTGCCTGACCTGTATCCATAAATATCCCAGCAAGCACCTGCTGAAAGGTGCCAGACAGCACGTAACAAAGCTGCAGGTCCAGAAATCATTAAACATAGAAAAATAATTGGCAGCTCCTATCCAGCATGGCTGGGGTTGGGAGCTAAGGCAGGAAGCATGTCCTGCCCATCATCCCACTGCAGGCAGTGAGGTGCTGGGAGCTGCAGGATCCATCTCTCACAAGGTGGGACAAATGGGAGGAAAAGGGGAGGTGGTATGATGGAAGTGCCCTATAGAATCATGGAATTGTTTTGGTTGGAAAAGACCTTTAAGATCAAATCCAACCATTAACCCAGTCCTGCCAAGGCCACCACCATGGCTAGACATACCCCTGCCTGGGCTCTGCTGAGCTGCAACCAGCTGGGAAGGTGCCAGAACCACCCCTTAACCTGGTGCTGCCCCATTGCCTCTGGTGAGGCTCCCCCAGCCCTGTGGTAGTCTGGAACTGGGCAAGTCATGCCTGCTTGGCTGCCAGTCCTGACCCCTGCAAGCCCCCCACCCCTGACCCCTGCTCCCCCTTGCTCTCTGCTTTTCCCCCATGCCTGCCCCAGCCCAGTCTGGTTTCTTCCCCTCCTCTCCCCTCCTTTCATCCTCTCCCCTCCTTTCATCCTTCTCCGGTGGAGAAGGGGGCTCTGTGTGTGTTCAGGGGTGAACCATGGCTTGGAGGGGTTCCAGGGGGGCCGGAGGGCAGGAGGAAGGGCAGAGCCCTGTTGTAGCTCACAACTAAATGCTGCCTTTCACTCCAGCATTCCCAAGGAAAGTAATGAGAATAATTAAAGGTAATTTCATTTCTTTCAGCTTCAGCGTGTAAAGCAGACAGAGGAGGGGGGGGGTTCCAGTTTCTCTCTGAAGGATGGGAGGGAAGAAAGCAGAGCACTGAAGCTGTGTTGCCCATCAGCAGCAGGACCTGACAGCAGCCCCCTTTTCTCTCCAGACCCTGCTCTTTGTGGGGCTCACCAGGAAAACAAGTCCTACAAGGGCATGGGGCCACTTGGAGAGGGGCCCTGGAGAGGGGAGGTGGTCCCTGCCCTTTGAGTGCCCTGTGCTGAGCACCTTGCATGAGAATTACCTTTGGAGAGGTGCAGGGCAGGGGAAACATCCCTGAGCTGTGCTTTGTCCCCATCCCTTGTCAAGGGAACCCAGGGTGATACTCGCTGGAGCAGTGCTCACTTGAGAGGGTCCTTGTGAGGTGGAGCTGTGCCTGCAGCCCATCCATGGGCTCACATGAGAGTGGGGACTGTGGTCCCAGGGAGCAAGCCCCCCCAAAGCAGTGTCCAGAGCTCATCAGGCATTGCCACCACCCCACATCACTGCCTCACCCCAAGGAAAGCAGCCTGGGGAGCTGAGAAGTAGGGACTTCAATCGGGGGTTGGTTAGACAAATACCCCAGGCTGAAGGGACCTAATTAGATGGCGAGGATGCTGGGCTGGGTAATTAGGAGCCCATGAAGCACGCAGGTCACAGCTCCTCCAGTGGGACATTCACTCACTGCTCCACCAGCACACCCATCCTCCCCCAGCCCTCCTGCTTCTGTGTCACACACAGACACTTCTTAGGATTAAAGGAACTCCCCCTTTGGCTAAGACTTCATCTCCATCCTCGGCACCATGACAGTGGCCCTGGCAGGCTGCCTGCTAATGGCAGAGCCCAGGAGACCCTACTTTCCAACATTTGGTCATTTTCTAATTCTTCGAGTGCAGGAGACTGTGTCCCAGACCATCCCCAAGCACCTCTCAGCAACATTGGGACAGGTGGGAACAGGGTGGCAGCAGAGAAAACCACATCCCAAGGGTGGGGGGAGCACTTTGAGTCACCTGTGCTCTTGACCCCATTGTGTCTCCTCTGCATGAATAATGCTGGTGCTCAAAATTTCCCAGCACAGGAGCTCATGAAATATAAATTTCCCTCTCAAATATTCAACAGCAGCATTTCGAACAGTGTGTTTGGGTGCACTGGAAATGCTCCCCATGCCAGTAAGCTACCAGACCCATCCACCCACAGGAGAAGAGAGATGCCGGGTGATCCCATGGCCTGCCAAGACAAGCAGGAGTTGCAGGATGAGCTTCTGAGCTTGTGGTCTACCAGCAGATTCACAGACAGGGAGAAATTTGGAAATTATTCATCACAGTAAATATGATTCAGAGAAGACACCTTCTCACTGAAGTGCCACTAAAAAAAAAAAAAAAAAAAAAAAAAGAAAAAAAAAGGGGAAAAGGGCAAATATCTCAGAAATAACGTTGTCACCACAGTTTCCCCATCTTCACATCACCATAACTTAACTACATTGGTGATTTTCCAGCCTGAAGGCATCTAAATGGCTCATGGGTGGATCCAGTTCAAGAAAAGGGTCTATCCACTGTTCAATACACATCACTGCTTGTCCCAGGGGCCATGAGGATGCCCTGAGGGCTCAGAGCCGTGTGTCCAGGGGCACCACCTCACCTATCAAGACCACAGAGCACCTGGGGCTGCCCACTCACCCTTCCCTCTGCTCCTGGTTCCCAAGGCAGATGTGAGAACATGCTGCCCTTTCCTGGTGCCCCCCAGTCCAAGGGAAGGGTCTGCAGGGGCTGAAGGCTGGCGGGGAGCCCATGGGTCCCTCCATCCCAATCAGCTGTGATTGAATGCAGCCCTGAGCCCCCGGTACCTCCTTGCGTTTGACGGCGAGCATCCGTGGAATCTGCAAGCCATTAGCTCTCTGTTATCTTTCTGGAGATGCTGAGGTGAGCCATATGGAAGCACTTACTCGTCAACAGCCTGGGACAGAGTTTGGTGGGGTGGCCAGGACTCAGCCCTTTGTGAACTGCAGAGAAGCTGGAACGCATCCATTGACCCATTTAATGAGCTCCGGCAAGGGGAATTTCACACTGTGCCTGGAGCGGCAGTAACCTTATATGTAGAGAGAGGGGGAGATAATTTCTAATCTTGTCAATCATGTCGTTGTGAAATCCACAGCAGGATTTCTTATAGCATGAGGGCCAAGGAGAAGGAGGAGGGCCTGATCCAGGTTCTTGCAGAGCAGGGCTGCACAAGAAAGGCCTTTCATTATTTTTCTTCACAGTCTCCTCATTTCCTCACTGAAAAAAACAACAATATATTTATTAACTAGACAAATATTTGACTGGGACAACATGCTGAAATGACCTGCAAACGCCTCCTGGTTCCCACCAAGAGGGGCTCCTGCTCCCGCTCACAGCCACTCTCACACATGGCGTCAGGAGCTGCTGAGAGCCCCAAACCCTGCTGAGCCTCCAGCAGCTTCCTCCAGAGGAGAAGGGAGAGAGGAAAATATCTCCCCCAGGTACCCCGCTGGCTCGGTTCTGCTTGCCTGCATGCCAAAGTTACTCAGATGATCTCGCACACATTATTCAAGGTGACCTACAGCTTCTACACCCCTACTATGGGGACCACAGATGGTCCAAGCATGGTGGCGCAAGGAAGGAGGATGTGCTCACACACCCATGTTACCAGCCATCCTTACACAGTTGTCCCTCCATGCCACCATGCCAGTGGCCATATGGGTTGTTCAAAGCTAGAGAACAGGCTGCTTTGGTTTGGAGGTGTGTCCCTTGCAGAGCTGCTCCCCCCACAGCCACCCTTCAGGGCCCACCGCTTCGTGCTCAGCTCTTTCTGCCCCCTAAAAACAAACAGCGTGCCCAAAGTATCTGTAAAAAACTATTTAGAACCTGAACACAGACGTGGGCTTTGCTGGCCTCATATCTCTGAAGACCCGCGTGCCCACCAGGTTTGACAGGGGAAGCTCTTTCTGCTGCTCTGTGTCCCTTTTAAGGGAGAAGCAGCTGCAGCAACTGGTATTTCTCAACATCCCTACGAGGTCACCCATCTTTGGGGGACAGCAGCGTTACCCCAGAACAGCCCTTTGCACCTCAGCAGGACCCTCTGCTGCCATGGTGCTGCCTGCACTGTTGTTTCCACCGTGGGGAACCACTCCAAGACCCAGCTCCAAGCTAAAGAAACAAATAGGGCCTTTTTTCCCTGTTGTTATTCCTGTTTGCCTAAGAAACATAATCTTCCCTCAAAATGAAAAAAATAATAATAACTTACAGGAAGGCCCCAAGCATGAGCCGGTTTGTGTGCTATTTCAATCAAAACAGGCTTTAAAAAACAAATTCCTTCGATATTCATCACATGTGTAAAACACATTAAAGGGGACGGTGGACTGGGCAGGAGGAGCAGAGCCCTGCTTGCACCAGGAGATATGGCCAAGCATCAGTGAGAACTTCTTCCACCTCGTGAGAAGCTAAATCCCCACTGGAACTGGGTGAGGACAAGGCACGTTACTTGGCAGGGACCCAGAGCTCCCTAAGAGAAAGGACCTGACCGTCCTAAAAACCTGCTCCGGTTTGATAGCAAAGCCAACAGGAACATAATCAATCACTATGGTCTAAATCAAGCCTCTGAAACGAAATATTTCAGATCTTCATATTTGGGTTCCCACTGTAGAATCAGTTTTATAAACCCCACTTTGTTATCCTAGTTTGGGCCTAATACGACAACAAAGAACCAGCCCCGTGGCCGCTCACTCAGCTCCCCCCCCCACACACACCGTGGGATGAGGAGGACAAACCCAACTGGAAGCTCATGGGTCCAGACAAAGGACAAGGAAGGTTCTTCACCGATTAAGGTCCCGGGCAACACAGACTCAACTTGGGGAAAAATAATAATTTGATTTCATACTAATCCAATGCCCACAGGACACAGACACCACACAGAGCAGGGCTCACATACGTTACCCCCCCCCCCTCCCTTCTTCCCGGGCCCAAATCACTTTGTTCCCCATTTCTCTCCCTCCTTCCCCCCAGCGGCACAGGGGGATGGGGACGGGGTTTAGAGGCAGTTCACAGGCTGGTGGTTCCTGCTGCTCCCTCCTCCTCAGGAAGAAGGATTCCTCACAGCCCTCCCCTGCTTCCCCACGGGTCCCTCCCATGGCAGAGAGGCCTCCACGAACCTCTCCTCCATGAGTCCTTCCCACGAGGTCCGGAGTAGCTGCTCCAGCGCGGGCTGCCCACAGAGTCAGGGGCTGCTCCGGGAACAGGCACCTCCCCTGGCGCGGGGGCTTCCACAGCTGCATCAGCCGAGTCCACTGGCCAAGTTCACCCCTCCTGGCGCCCCCAGGGAATGTTCCACCACGTTCCTCCATGAATGCAGGGGCACAGCTGCCATCTCGGCATAGGTTGCAGGGAAACTTCTGCTTGGGCACCTTCTTCCTCGTCTTCCTCATCAACCGCGGGTACTGCTCTGCCTCTCCAGCTCAGCTCTTCTTAACTACCTGCCCTGCTCAACTCTTATCTCAGTTCTTTCGTATGTTAATGGCAGAGGCGCATCCATTGTCCCTCTAATGGCTCCTTGCCTGCTTTTGGAGCAGGGGGAGCTTCTCAGCTTCTTACCGGAGCCACCCCTGGCCCCCTTCCCCCACTACCAAAAAATTCGGCCAAACTAAACCAGCACACTTGTATTCTCCCCTGAATCCCTGACATCCAACGCCCTTGCTGTACAGAGGATTGCCATATTCCCAGATTCGGTCCTGGCAGCGAGGGCAGGCAGGCCAGAAACCGCAGTGATGGGCTCTCCCTGCTCCTGCAGCCCTCAGCAGCAAAGTCTTTGCAGGGTCCAGCTCTGTCCCCCCTCTGCCCTGCGCAGCTTACACCTCTAGCGCACGGCCTCGGCCACACGGGCATGTTTGCTAATCTCCCTTTTTATTTTTTTCTTTCCCTCCCCCACCCCCTCATTATGGTGGATTACTACTTATTTGCACATATGCCAATGTAAATGGACTGATGCAGAAAGGAGCCCCCCCTCCCTCTGCCCCTCCCTGGGTCGCACTTTCCCTGGCAGGGTCTCTGCTCTCAGCCGGAGCCGCAGCCCTCGCTGAGCCGTGCCGGGATCATTATCCTCGGTGTAGCACAGCCCGTTTTCCGTGGGCTCCTTGTTTTTACGAGGTGCGATGGGGAAGGAATGCTGTGTACAGTTTAATTAGGGACTAAGTGCCTTGAGGGGAGTGGAAAGCAGCAGATACCCCCGGCTCTCGCCCCCATTAAAGTAGCCCTTTTGATGTCTGCAGTCCCGGTGTCCCACCGAGAGCGGCCAAGGGCAAGGGCAGGAGATGAGGATGCAGGAGGCTGCACAGCTTCGTGTCCTGCATCCCAGTCCCCAGGGCACCCCTGGAGCATCCCTGGCACAGCTGGAGCTGGACACCTCTGTGCTGGGGGGTCTGGCAAACCCAGGAGTCTGGGCAGGCAATGGGAGAGAAATAGGAAAACTTGGCAGCAAAGGGAGGCAAAGGGAATGAAATCAGGACTGTGGGTTTCTGAAGGGCTGAGCTGGGCTCAGAGCTGGGGGGGAAGCTCCAGAGCAAAGCCTCTGGTACGGCAGCCTTGGGGGACCTGTGCCCTGTGGAGCCGTGGTGGGGACAGGACCGTGGTTTGGGGGATGAAGCTCTACTTGTCATGCTCCTTTTCTTCTTTGCTATTCCATCCAAACACCTCGGAGTGGGAAGCCAGGGTGAGGGTGGCCAAGCCACTGGGACCCCCGCCAGGCCAGGAACCCCGCCAGGCTGGGTGCCCTGATCCTCATCTCCGAGGCAGGCCCCTGCTCCTCACCCCGTGAGTCACAGTGGAGCTGGAGCTGGGCACCCTGTCCCTGGAGTCTGAATCAGCACCTCCAGGGCAGGAGGGGAGGCCCTTCCCTCCCCCTGCAGCCTGGGAGATGTCAGGACCTACCCCTGCTCCATCTCCCAACACGTCGCAGGCTGCAGGCACATGCTGTGGGGATGAGCCGTGTCTCAGTGTTTGCTCATCCTGCCCGCCACATGACAAGCCACAGGGCTTGGGGGGGGTGGGGGGGTGGGGATACCGGGGCGGTCCCAGCTCGGAGATAGGCTGGAACCAGCCAGCACATCTCCCATGCCAAGAAGCCAAGACCAGAGGCATGCACTGACCTGCCCCATCGGGGCAGGGATACACAAAACCCCTTGGCACCATTCAGGGACCCAGGTCTCAGGGTGCTCCAGAGGCTGGGGACACATCTGGGGATGGGATGGAGGTAACCCTGTCTGCCCGACTCCTTCACCCCAAAGTGGATTTTCCCCACAGTAGCCCTCCAGCTCAGCAGGATGCTCTGCAAGGAGCAGCTTTTCCAGGCTGGACTTGAGGTGTATGGAGAAGCCAGCAGCATCTTCCCAGCCACCATACCTTTCCCTTTCGGGGTTGATTTGAATTACAGTGCCAAAGCCTCATTTCTCTTCTTCCCGGGCTGGCGGGGGGAAGGGGAGGGGTGTTTCTGCTGGCAGCGTTGCCAACTATCAGAGGAGTCACAGGCACTTCATAAATAGTCCGTGTTCCAGGGCTGCAGATGGCCATGGCAGAGGAGGACAGGGAAATTCAATCCCCCCATGGCACAATTGCTCCCACAGAAAATACTCCTGGCAGCCAGCACCCACTGCCACACCAATCTACATCCTGTGTGGAGCAGCATGGGCAGCCTGTGGGGTGTCACAGAGTGTCAGGGCCACCCTGGGGACACCAGCCTAGGAGCTGTGACCGTGCAGTGAGATGAAGCCCAAGGGTGGTCCACTTTTTATGTTCCTGCTTGGTGCAGCTCCTGCAGGATTGGAAGCTCTCGGTTATCAGTGGGGAGCAGCACCCAGGTCATCCCACTTGGAATTTGTGGCAGAAAATGGGAGTAAAGCCAAGAGCCCTGCCTCTGTGGGAGTGCTAGCATCCCTCCTCCTCCTCCTCTGGGAGCAGCCTCCATTGCACCCCACATTTACAGATGTCTCCAGTGTTGCAAAAAATGGGGCAGAAAGAATTGGGGGCCTCTCTCAAGGCTGGCCAAGATCCCCTTCCCCATCTCGGCTGCTTCCCAGCCCCAGGAGGCTGTCATCAGACAGGGCAGGACACCACCCTGCCCACCGCCCTGCCCACCCTGCCTGCACAGCACTCCGCTCCTGCCTCTTCCCCACTCCTCCTCTCAGTAAATAATTTCCATTTTCATTTCTTCGCACCAGGGTGGCATGTGGAAGTGGAGATGTGAACTCAGCATACACGCACATGCCTCCCCTGATTAGGACAACTTTTAAGTAGGTCAGAGCCTGGATTTGAGCTGCTTGACAGTTCCCCTATAAAACATACCTAGTTTAGTGCCCTGTATATTTTTTGTGATGTGAAATGGGAGCGGTTTATAGGGGCAATGTGGGGCAGCAGATGTTATTCCCATGCTGGGGGAGGCCAGTAGTGGGGAAAGTGACTGCTGTAAATAAACTGGTGATTAAAGTCATTAAAGAATCGTAACCCAGGGCACTGGGGGGACAGGAAGGGGGTGGCCGGGCTCACCGGCGCTAACGAGCCATCCTGTCCCATCCCCGAGGGGATGCTGCTGCTTCTCAAGGATGCTAGAGTAGTCTCCCCACACATCACAATTTAGGCAGTTCAATTACACCACTGGGCACCTTGTCTCTATAGTTATATTCCTTAAATCTCCAGCTCCTAGAGTCCAGTGATTCTAGGAGAAAGGTCACTTTTGGCATCACCTTTGCCTTTTTCTTTTTTTTGGAGTGGAAGTTGCAGGTCACTGATGTTTGTGGCTACGGGAGAAAAGCACAATTCAAAACGAGCTCTACAGACCTGCATACCACAAGAGAAAAGCACTCACAGCCACAAAACCCCACAGTCTCCTGGTGCTCCGGAGTCTCTCAGTGCACCACAGATGCTGCCCATGCCCGGGAGTCCCCAGACCTCCCTCTCTGTCAAGGAGGGGCTGATTGGACCCCGGCTCCTCCCGCACATCTCCAGCCCCTCAGCCACATGCTTTCTGATGAGAAAGGAAAGAGGCATGATTTAAACCTGACCTCTCACCCCAAGCTGTGGCTGTAATCAGACAAGCAAACGTTAATAGGCCGAGCCAGGCAGCGGAGCCCAAAGCCCAGATAAAACCCAGCCCCGACGACAATTCAATTTCCTTCCATGAGATCAACTTGCAGCTTTAGCAAAGCCACTTGTGAGGTCGCTGGGCTGAAACAATCTGGGCTGGCAGGCACAGCCGTGCTGCCTGAACTGCTCCTGCATGGCAGCCCCCACGACCAGCACCTTCCCAGGGGCTGCCCACTGTCTCAGCACCCTGTCTGAGGACAGACCACCATCTCAGCACCTTTCCAGTTGCTGCCTAGCATCCCAGCACCCTCCCAGAGGGCTGCCCAGCACCCTCCAGCACCTCACCACAGTCCAAAAATGTTGAGCTCATGCATCCCTTTGGCCAGGGGTAGGGAGCACATGGGACTTGGTGCCCTTGCAGGGGAGTTTTTATTTCCAGGGAGGTCTCTTCCATGCCCATAAAAACCCAGCAAGGGGGGGGGGGCTTGTGGGTTGCCCTGGGAGAGCCAGGCATCAGGCTCATCATGCCCAGAGCACCCATAGGCATGGTGAGCAGGGGTGGCCAAGGTCGTGGGAGGTCTGCAGCATGCTCCCAGGACTGGGAGAGTCCTGCCTGCAGGCTGGCCGTGCTGACCCCTCCAGAGGCACTTAACCTTCCTCCTCCTCTTCCTCCTCCTTCTCCTCCTCCTTTTCAGAACTGCCATGTACAGGGAGGTGGGGATGTATTTTCCATTGCAAGCAGCAAATAATGTCCGCATGAAAGGCTTGATGCTGGCTTTTGCTTTCTCTTACATCTTTTTTTATTGCTAATCTTTGACCTAGATAGCAAAGGAACCCAACAGGAGAGGAGGGGGGCTGGCTGGGGAGCTGGGGCAGGCAGCCTCCTGCCAGAGCACATCGCAGGGGGTAGGGAAGGGCAGGCCCCAAAAATGGAGCCCTTCGTGGGAGCAGTGACAGAAAATTTTGAGGAAAAAAAGCAAATAATAAAACATATTAACCCAGATTTTCTTGAAGAGCATTCACATGGATGGAGTCCACGTTGTATTGTTGTGTTATATCGTTATAATGCCAAGTTTTCAATGAGGTTTGGAGTTTCTTCATGTCTTTGTGTGTGTACACTGATGTAAGCACACATTTATGTTTACTTCCATTTCACATTCCCACGCAGAGGAGCAATGCAGGCAGGGAGGCAAACCTCACTCCCAGGAGCCCAAACCCCACATGAGGTCAAGGGCAGGAGAGCAGAGCATCACCTACCATCCTGGTGCTCCTTTTCTGGACCAGCCACCTCCATCCACTTCCAGTTCCCCCACTGCCAAGCAGGAATTGCTTTTATTACAGGCATACGAGCCCTACTAGATGCCTCCAGTTTGTAACCCACTGCCACTGATTTCCAACCCACCGTCACCAATTTGTAACCTATTTCTCTTGGTCGAGTACACACAAGGATCCTTATAAAAAGAGGATCTGAAGGAGGAGGATTTCACTTTAAACGGACACCTCAGTAACCACAGAAAGACCAAATGTGAAAATAATCATCTGAAGTCTCCCTCCTGCATCTCCTGCATCGGCACTCACTGGTGGTGGTCACTGACTCCCCTGTGAGCTGCATGCACAGCTCTAGCAAGCCCAGTCTCAGGGAAAAGATTAGCTCTTAATTCCCTGAAGCCAAATCAGGACATGACACAGCCCATATTGTTCCAATTTACACCTCCTTATGAATTTTCTCAGCTCCCTTTATAGTCTCAATCTTGGTGCTGTGAGTCTTCCCCATTTCCAATCTCTCCAGTCTGGGGGCCCAGCAGCCCCGGGCTCCCATGGCCCCATGGTGGGGGGCCATTTGGGAGCCCAACAGCTTCATCTGCATGGACAGGACCCCCCAACAACCCCTGACTACCCCCCCATCCACAGCCTGCCCCATCCACTTGCACAAGAGCCTGGGAGATGCTGGAGATTGGTGAGAGGGTGGCTGTGCCACAGCCCCCATGGGGGACACACCTGGTGTCCTTTGGGCATCCCTCTGCAGTTAGGTACCTGGAGCTGTGCAGCTGAGCTGCATTTGGAAGTGCCTCAGCTAAGATCTAGGGTTTCAGCCTTGCACAGGGTGCTCCACACTGGATATCAGAGCTTCATGCATGGAGGGTTTTTCCCAGAAGACGTTGCAGGCTGTTAGCTATTCCGATTTGGAGGATTTTACTTCATTATTTATTTTTTTAATGGAACATGAGGATTTGATGAACAAGACAGCAGCCTCAAATAACCTCTAGCTTGGCGTGAAAGCAAGTCCCGGCTGTTTGGGATAAACACAAGCCATCAGGAAGCTGCCCCTTCCCAAGCCCAAAACAGGGGTGCTCTGGGAGGGGACGCAGGGGTGGTTGGGAGGGGAACCATCCTGCTGTGAGCTGGGGACCCCTGAGCACCTATCTCTGCTCTCACCCAGCTTTCCCACTTCCGTACCCATCAGGAGGTGAGCTCTCTGCTCCCCTGCACTTCCCTGGTCCCCAGACACAGGGCTTGCACTGCCGTGGGTGCTCCCTGTGTGGAGCAGGGTGCAGCCCCAGCACCAGTCCCCCATGCTGGAAACTCTCCCAGCCAAACCAGCCAAACCCACAGGCTGGGGCTTGATGTGGCTGCAGTGGAGTTTCACCCTCTCTGGTGCATGAAGGAGTTAAGGCGCTGAAAACCCCACATCCTCCTCTGAGGGGTTTCCAGGGACATGGACCAAATCCTATTACAGCAACACTTACCTGGGGAGCCGTGGGGAGGTCAGCCATGCAGCAAACCTCCGTGGTTTGCTGCTTCATTTGTTCCCCAGGAGCCGAGAGCTGATGGCGGAGCAGCCCAAGAGCAGCTGGAGAAAACCCTTGAAGCTCAGGGTCTGCTTTTCTGCTCTAAATACCATAATGGGGGCCTTGGAGATGGCCCCTCTGAGCTTGATCAGGGTGCTGTGGACAATGAGGAGCTTGTCATACCCACGACCACCCTTCTGCCTGAATTTTGGAGAGCTCTGGACCATTCAATTCATGGTTCTGGCTGGCAACCTCCTTGGAGAGCTACATCTCACCCCATCCAAGCAGGGAGGAGAGAAAAAAAAAAAAAAAAGGCAAAAATAAGAAAAATGAGAATGATTGCCCCCAGCACAGGAAGGGAAAGGCAAAAGCAGCCATTTGCCATGTCCTCAACCTGGAGAGAGCAGCCGACAGCCAGCACGTGGGAAAGAGCCTCAACAAGGACACGTCTGCTTGGCTGTCAGAGCACTGGATGGGGAGCCTTGTTCTGTGCAGGGTAATAGAGACCTAGCGGGATAATTGGCATGAGTGAGGGAATGACACAGGCCTCTTCTGGAGACAGGAGCCCTCCTAATGGGAGCCAGGTGGCAATGTCCCCCAGCCCTGACCCCGGGGCTGTCAGAGCTGAGCTGCCAGCACGACGCTGTCTGGGGGATGAAAGCAGCCGTCCCTCACCCAGCCACTTTGAACAGGTGGGGGATGGCTCTGGCACAAGGAGCAGCTGTGTCCCCAGGCAGTGACACGTTTCCTCATGGGCTGCAGGACAAGGGAAATTGCCAGTGGGTCACAGCCCGAGAGAGGCTCTGCTGGAATGTCAAGGACAGAGGGGACAGATGGCCTGTGTCCATCAGGGGACGGAGCAGTCCTTGGCCCTTTTCCCCCGTGTGGATTTGCTATCTGCTCAGGGGCAGCTGCAAACGGATCTGGGGACGAGCCACCCATTGGGGCCACTGTCACCTCCTCTCTGGTGCAGCTTCCCAAAGCGGCTGCAGCCAGCGGGGTCTTTTGTTTGGAAATGAGGGGTCTTGGGATCAGGTTTGTTGTCTGGAAAGCAGAATCAACCCCACCAGGCTGTGGAGCCGCAGGAGCTGCCTCCTGACACCGAAGCCTTTGAGATGGCACCAAACCAGACCCCATTCCGCTTCCCAGCTCTGGGAACAGTGGATGACTGGAAAGTGCTGCTTTTTTTTTTTTTTTAAACCACTATTTCTGGAGGTTCAGTGATCCAAGAATAGAGTTTATGCATAAAATTGGACTCCTCAGTCAGGGTATGTAACACCAGCACAGCAACCAGCCCCATAAATCATGGCTCATAAATCTCCGATAATGCATAACCTGCGCGTTGGCTGCGGAGCAGCTCCAGGTAACTCAGCTTCAAGAGAAACCAAATTTGGCAGTGATGTGGAAATCAGAGACAAGCCAGCCCTAAGCAGCCCACCCTTCTGCCCAGCAGTGTCCCATCCCCCATGCTGCTCTTCTCTGAGCTTCCCAACCACAGCATTCGGGGAGGGGGACAGCAGAGGGGGTGACCACGCCACAGACTGCATGGTGTCAGCAACAAATGCACCATCACTTGCCCTTGATGCCCATGAAGTAATTGGGAATTTCTGATTGTATCTCTCCTCTTTCTCTTCTCCCCACAGATTTCAATTCCAGCCTGGCTGCCTTGAGCAGAAACCTACTTGGACCCCATCCTCCTGAGATCCTGAGATCTTCACCTGGAGGTTGGCATTGCCATCTGTCCTTGCTCCATGCAAGACTCAGACCTTTTCCCCGCTCCTCCTTGCTCCGTGACCTTTTCCCCACATGCTTCAAAGCAGTTGCTGTTCCTCGCTGGCCGGCGAACCCAACAGGGGGTACGTGAAGGGCAGGAGGAGGCTGATGGAGGGTTGTGTTTTATTATGTCCAGGCAGTGCCTGGAAAGCAGGGGAGAGCAGGACTCTCTGCCCTGGGCAGGCAGCTCCTGGCTCTGGGAGTAGCTGGTGGGGCAGTGGGGCTGCCTGCAGATACGGTGCCATGAGGCAGTGGGAAGAGACATGTTTCTGGGCAGAAAAGGTACATTTATAGTCCCTTGTCCAGGGCCACTATTGCCTTGTTGTTCACATGTTCTGTGAGCAACAGAGCCCTGGGTCAAGGGAGTCCATGGATGTTTGGTTAAAGCATCCAAACACAGCAGTTTTCATCCAAAGCTTCTCCTAAGCCCATTTAAGCTTTCCAGCTGAGCTGGAAATCTTGTGAGATTCCCATTACCACAGATTCCCAGGAGTATACTCTCCCCCACAGACATTTCCAGCTCTGCCCGTGCTGCCGTGCTGCTCACTGCTCAGAAAAGAAAGAAGCCAGTTTATCCCTCCATTCTCAGGGTCCATCTCCTTGGATGCACCTTCCCCCATGGTCTGTCACGCACGGGAAGGTTTCCTGCCCGGAGCTGCTTGGACAGACACATGCAGGACGAGGAGGGTTTGTACCAGCACCAATTGTTACTTAGGTTCAGTTTTCAGTAGCTCAGCAGAGCACTTCCCAGAGCAAAATGCCCAAATGCCCTCCCTGGCCCTGCACCAAGAGGAAGGGCATCCCCATTTTCCAGCCTTAGCTGCTTAATGTATTCCTCTGAAAAATGGATGAACCTCTCACGACCTGAGGTGAGCAGGGATTGTCAGTTCCTCTTGGTGGGGTGCACCATGCCCAAAACAAGCCTGACATCCCACTGGCTCTAAGGAGGAGGATGATCCCAGACATTTCCCTCTTTCTCCGTGGTGTAAGAGGAATCACCCTTAAGCAGCTGTGTAATGCCAGGCTGTCACAGGCCCGTGCATCCATACTGCAAAGCTGGATAGAGGAGCTGAAATCCCAGACAGAATTTCCTTGCCCTGCCACCTTGCCCATATTGGTTGTTCTTTATAAGATGAGGTAAGACTGTTTCCATCCTGGCTTCCAAAAAAAAAATAAATCCCATTATATCAGTCACGTCACAGCAGGGTTGGGTGGAGCAGAGCAGCCAGTGAGCGGCTCAGCTGAAGCTTCCCAAAGCCAGAGCACCTGCAAACAGGCACTGGGCTGCTGGCACTGCCGCTGGCATGGCACTGCTCTTCCACGTCTCAGAGCAGGATTGTGCCAACCAGGCATCATTTGAGATGCCACGTGGTACAGCCAGCACCCTGTGGTGGGAACCTGCCACCCCAGGGGGCTCCGGCAGCGCCCGAGGTGACGGTTGTTCTTCTTCTGTCCGGCAAATAAATCGACACGGGTAGTGCAAAAATCACGGCTCCTTTGCCAGATGTGCCCTGTTGCTGTTATCATGGAATATTAATCAGAAAGACCTGCGTGTAATTTTGGAGTTTTGATTAGAGAAATCTCCCTTACAATAATAATCACACTGGGGCCTGTATAAATACCAACGGCTCCAGGTTTGTTGGCTGGATGAAGTGGCATGTTGATTGCTGGGTTCGCCTGCTCATCAATCATTCAGCATTGCCTCCACGTTTGCCGTCCTCCTGGACAGCCCCCTGCTCCCCCAGTGCCTGTTCATTCATTAATAGCCACCTTCCTCCTCCCCTCCCACCTCTGTCCCTGCCGCCGTCCCTTGTGCTCACTCTCAGCCCCCTTCCTCCTCGCCTGCTCCCTGATCCCTGCATTCATCTCAGATTATATAAAGTTTGGCTGCCTTGAGTAAAATAAATTGCAGGCTTTTGAAGGGCTGGGGCTCTGTATATTTTTACGGTTAATGAATCTTCCTGTTTGAGTTTGGAAGATGGGAACTTTGCTTTCCAGCTGCCATGTGCAGCTCTGGCCAATGAAATCAATGGGGGCTGGAAACATCACCCCGGCATGGGAGAGCATTGGGCAGGAGAGCATGGGGTGGGAGCGGATGGGGTAGGAGAGCATCAGGTGGAAGAATGGCAGGTGGGAGAGCATCAGATGGGACACAACTGGGTGGGAGAATGGTGGGCGAGAGGGCATTGGGTGCATCCTCTGTCTCCCTCCCCTTGACCAGCTCTCCCCCAGCACTGCTTATCCCAGAGCCACTCAAACCCATCATCCCAAGTTGCACTAGGATAAAATGGGATCAGCCAAGAGAAGAGGTGGGGAAAGGGCAAGAGCAGTGTCGCTTGTGATGCCCAAGCCCCAGATGGCTCTGTGTGGGGTGCAGCAGGTCCTACTGACTTGACACCACTTGAGCACAAACTCCTTTTTTCTCACTCCTCCAAAGCCCTGAAGAGGAAGTATGCAGCCTGCCCCAGCCTTGGGGGCCACGAGGGAGAAGTTTTATTAGGAGGAAAAGTGAGCTCTGGGCAAATAACTGGTAGTGAGTCGTGTGTGTGCTGGGTTTTTCCTCCCCATCGTCTCCGAGCCGCCTATGGGCAAACCATTACAGCCCCTAATTTATTCATCATCGCAACTGATTCATCATCTACTTTTTATGTCTGGTTTCTTGGCCTGTAGATTATCCGCCAGCAGTTTGTTGAGCAGATTTGACATGTGAAACTCAAGCTGTGTTTACTTGTAGTTCATGTACCATGGCGTTTGGGTTGGCCGCCTGCCACCGGCCACGTGGTGCCTGCGCCATGCCCGGCGTGGGGGACCGTGCTCGGCGCCGATGCTCGCACGCACCCGCTCAGCTTTTCCCCGCCTGCCGGGAGTTCCCGCTGCCGGGAGCCCTCGCCTCGCTCCTCCTGCCTCTCCTCTGAGCACAGCGAGCAAGGAAACCGTATTTCTGGGAACATTCACATGCATGAAACCCCATAAAACCTGGGGGCAGTGCTGGAAGAGGAGCCAGGGAGGACTTGCCAACCCTGCACACTTTCTTCCTCCCAAATTTTCCGAGCTATACTGAGCACAAGGGAGTCTCCGAATGAGAATTTCCACTCTCACTGCATGACCTCCAGTAAAAGCAAGGAAACCTTTCCCAGTACTGGGTCCCACAGAGTGCCGGAGGGGTGCCTTGCCCTGGTTGTGAACCTGCAAGTGACTCCGTGATGTGGGGGAATGGGGGGACCCCAGCCCTGGACATGGGGTCAAGGGCTTGGCCAGGGCAGGGATGACCCAGCTTGATGTCCTGGTGTCCCACCCTCCTCACAATGACCCCATTAACACGCATACATCAGAGACACACACACGCCGAGGGAGAAGGGGGGGAAAGAGCCCTTTCTGTCTGATAGGCTTCAAAAATATGTATTTAATTTTCAGATGTGAAGCCAGAATTGCATCCAGATGGACTAGGGGTCACACTCCCTGACACCGGCTCCCCATTACACTGATATTGGATGCAGATATGGTTTATATGGATAGCTTACAAATACAGCACCGTGTTGGTTAGAGTGAGTTTTTTTAAGCCATTTCCCCCACCGGTCCCTGTGGTGCTGCAATTCCCATGTCTCCGGTTCCTGGCTGGTCCCGAATCCATCCCGTGAGGACAAGGAACAATCCTTTTCACTCCCAATGCCATGGCAGCTCTCTTGATCTGGTGGTTTTCAGTATTCCCCTCCATCACTGCCAGAGGTGGGACACAGTTTTTGGAGGCAAAACAAACTTCCCCCACCACCAGTATCATCCCCTCATCATCCTGAACAACAAACAAAAGCAAACAAAACTGAAGCAGGATAAAAAGCAGCATTTAATAGTATGGCAAGATTTGTGGGACTTAATGTGTAGTATTAAATATGGCAATAAAAATATACAGCTATTAATTGTGCATTCTGGCACTGAGGGCCTCAAGCAGTTTCAAGCCTCTCTCTTCTGTTTTATGGTGTCACCATGATCTGTTGATGGAATTACTGCCACGTTATAATAGGAATAGTAATAATAATAATAACAACGAGAAAAATAATAATATATTTTGCTGCCATACTGTTCCTCCTGACTTTCCCAGGGTACTTTGCAACTAGATACTTGGCCATTCCATCCTGATTTACACTGGCAGGGATGAGCTGTGTGTCAAGAAGAGCAGCAAGCATGCAGGATTGGGTGTTACCCTCTTGATTTCCATGACCTCCCATTCTCAGCAATCCCATGGAAAGGGATCCGTGGAGCCAAGTCAGCGTTGTCCCTGCATGAGATGTCCTGTGCTGGTCCCTGTCCCCATGAGAGCTGCCACCATGGAGAAAGGGATGCTGTGCATCCTCCAGCTCCTCATACATCTGCCACAGTTGGGGAGGAGCAGATGCAGCTCAGACAGTTATTTACAGCCAGTAACTTTGTTCGGTGAAGTTTGCTTCTTTTTTTTCCTGCTTGTTGAGTTATCCAGGAAAGGATCACTGTTTTCTCAAATGTATTCATTATCCAAAATTATTTGGGGCCTAACATAGGGGGGGAATCTTTCCACTGACTTAGCTGGGTTTTGGATTAGGCCCTTAATGAATAATTTCTGCAAATAATTCTTGGCCTGTGTCTTGTTCACAGGCAGTTTACTGCAAGAATTCAAAAGTCAAGCTGCTTTATTGGCCGTATAGGTCATATGGGATTATTTCCGTTCCCTGAGTAGATGACTCTTAGCACTGGGTCTTCAGTGCACACATTTTGTATTAATTCAAAATTTGCTTTCTATGAATATTTTACAAGAGTGCCTTAAAATTCACTGTTTCCATGGACATTCCTCCTCATAACTCATTCTGTTTGCTTGAATATTAACTGAAGGCAAACAGAGCCGGGGCGTGCGGGGAGCCTGGCTGAGTGTGCTGGAGGAACAGGCACGGCAAGCAGGGGGAAATTCCACCGAGGAGCATTTCAGAAATGTCAGTGCAGATGAAATAAATAACCGTGCCCACTCCAGGCCTTCATCTCAGCTCTCTCCTGCCTCTACTCCAGAAGAAAGGAAAGCAATCCTCGTTGACCCAGTGCTCTGGGCTGTCCTTCCTCACCAGAGCGGAAGAAGTCGTAGTTTGAAATGCTAATAAAGTGTGGAAAATGGGTTCCCAGGGAGCAGTGGCTGCATTGATCTTGTGAAACATCTAGGAGCAATCCTGTGTCCCCTGCGTGCTCTCAAGGACCCTCATTCCTGGGACACATCTGCTGGCAGGGGATGCCTGGGGCAGGATGGTCATTCCCACCCCTCTCCAGGTCCAGCAGGTTGCCCAGAGAGATGGGAGATGTCCCGTCCCTGGAATCATTCCAGGTCAGGTTAGATGGGGCTCTGAGCAACCTGATCTAGTTGAAAGGGGGTGGACTAGAAGACCATGAAAGGTCTCTTCCCACCCAAACCATTTCATGATTCCATGATTCCGTGATGTGGGAGACAGTGGGGGGGAGGAACCCCTGTCAAAGACATTGACACTCCTGGCTTGGCCTCACCTCCCCTTTGAGCTGTTTCTGCTACCTCAGAAGCAGCATCCCAGGGTCCCAATCCCTGCACCAAGCACTGACAAAGGAAAACCAATGGAAAAGGAGTCTGCTGGTGCAGGCTGGAGGGGACAGGCAGTACTTGAGAAAGGCAGTTGGTCTTCCTCCAGATCCAGAGGGATCTCTGGAACACACTGTGGGGTGGGAAAGTCTGCACCATCCCTTCCCCTCCAGAGCTGAAGGTTTGGGTTCAGCTCCCAGTTAGAGCAAGGGAAAACCAGAATACCCCAGTTGACCCCAGTCCCTTCCTTGCCTGGTTCCACCAGCGCACACCAGAGGGGAATCTGGCCTGTAGCTTCCCGGCTGTCAAACCCATCACCTTCCCAGGAAGCCCAGAGAAGAAAGCACATGTTTCCTGCCTGTCATGTAGCAAGGAGCTGAGGAGCGGGGCGGTCTCTGCCTGGTGAAATGTGCATTGCATTTGGGCTCAGATTCTAATAGATTCTGATGCAATTTTTTTTTTTTTCCTGATTTGTACCAGGCCATCTGGATTTGTTTCTGTGAGATGCTGGTTTAATACACTTAAAATTTCCCATTGAGTCTCATGCACCAAAGAGAGGGGGAGGGGGCGAATGAAAAGCAAATTTAATAACAGAAAGACCTGAAATCTATTAAATATACATTAAAATACATTTGGTTTCCCAGTGGGTGCAAAGTGCCATAACATTTTACTGGGTTTATGACGCTGGCAGAGGCTCTGAATGAAAATGGAGGAGAGAGTCCAGGGTCCCTGCTCAGTAGTTCATGGTGGAGGGAAAGAGTCGTCTGCAGTTTGCTAACGCAGCAAAAACGGAAAAGGCTTCTCGGGTAGATCCGCAGAGAGCAAGTTTCACATGTGTTTCCGTTAAGGATGTTCACAAAACCTGAACAGCAAGAGACCTTCAGGTTCTCAAATTATGTGGGACTCTCGTTTTCCCTCCTGTGCTCCAACTTTGGCAGGGCCCCTCCACCCAGCCTCCCCCGGCTCCTTCCCATCTGCATGGATCCAGAGAGCTGCACGGAAAGGCTCTGTGGATCTGGGCTACTGCTTTGCCCCAGGGCCATGTCCAGAGGCAGAGCTGGCTCCATGTGCTCAGGTTTCCCCATCCTCTCCTCAAGCAGGGCACAGGCTGATGCTGGCAGCACAGGGAGAAACACGGGGGCTGCTGCAGCCCAGCCCCACTCCATAACACAGGGAAAGGAGTGCCTGGCATCCCTGCAAGGTGACATCCGTGTGAAGTGGCATCACTGCAAGGTGGCAACCCTGCGAGGTGGCATCCCTGCAAGGTGGCATTCCTGCAATGTGACATCCCTGCAAGATGGCACCCCTACAAAGTGGCATCCTGAGCCCTGGGAGTTGTGCAGCCATGTGCAGCATCTTCTGTTATTGTCAGACATAGCCCCCTCATGCATTGCAGCCAGGAGCTACCCCAGGAAGCCAGGGTCCATCAGTCTGGTTCCTGCAGTTTCCTGCTCCCACCTGCTCAGCCCTATTGGCATTGCTGTTTTATTCAGACCTGCAGGTCTGGGTGCTCCATGTCCCACCCACGACACAGCTCATTAGTCAACACCAGCTCAAGGGCTTAATTCCTCCCTTCCCTGATCCAGGCCCTGGCACTGTCACCCAGACAGCACCCATCCTTACTGAGCAGGCTCCTGCCTGGGGGCTGAGAGAAACTCCTGGGTCCTTCCAGGCAGGAGGAGGGAGGATATCCCAGGTGAATTACCTTCCCCTTGGCAAAGGCCACCTTGCTTGCTGTGCACAGACACTTTCCAGGCATCTGCATTGGCAGAAAGGGCTTTTCTTGGCATTCCACTGTGCTCAGCCTGGGCCCAGTTCACACATGGGGAAGCAAGTCATGAGAAAGTAACAGGAGGAAATTCATGTACCAGCAACCAACAAGGGCTTCAAAATAAAAGGAATTTTTTGTGCTTATCTGAGGCTTCAGCTGTTCCTGCTTCGATGTAGAGCAGTTCATGTACCCAGAGACCAATCCTGCTCTGCAGCAGCCCGTGTGTGGTCAGCAAAGGGTGTGCACATGTGTGTGCACATGTGTGTGTGCACGTGCAGCAGGAGGTTAACAGAAATGGACGTGTGGTGGGAATGCACAGAAATCAGGGTGTGTGCTGGGGCAGGTGCTGGGGGTGGGTTTCCTGGGGGCTGGGGGAGCTGGATTCCGTTGCCCCTGGCTCCAGTGGGGTTGGAGCTGGGAAAAGGTTGGTTGCAGGGAAAGGGTGGTGGCACAGTGTGGCATGGCACCACATGGCATGGCATGGCAGGGCAGGGCATGGCAGGGGATGGTGGGGCTGTGTGTGTCCCTGCACCAATGCACAGCCCTGCTCCCCACCAAGCCAGCAGCAGATGTTCAGGGCAGAGTGATCCATAACCCGGCCAACTTTCCATGCTGGGGGGAGACTCCTTCCTCTGCCAAAGTCAGGCCAAAGCCTCCCCCCAGCCGGGGTTAGCCAGCAGCACAGAGATAATGGGAAGATGTTGAGGCAGGACAGCTGGCAGCCATCAGTGCGCTGCTCCGGCAGCCCAGTGTTCCAGTGTGCTGAGGGGAAGAGCGATTTCAGCCTCTGACCAGCATCAGAGCCAAGGCTGCTTGGTGGGTAGGGGAAGGACCAGGATGAGCTTCAGAAAGGAGACCACAACACAGTCCCAGTGGGTAACAGGTGATTCATCTCGCAGGGAGCTGCTCTCATTGCTCCAACAGCTCTGAGACCCAGCACTAATGAGCAAAGGGTGAATCCCACCATGCTGGCTTTTAACAAGAAGCTGGAGCCCAGCCAGTCCTTCCTCTCTCTGTTCCCAGGGCCAACCCTACCCAACCCCACCAAGCTCTGTTAAATCCCACCTCGTTTCAGCACCAAACTTGGGAAACTAGGTGCAAGAGAGGGTTAGGAGAGAGCTGCAGAGGTGGACATAGGCAACAGGGTCCCATCTCCTTCCCCCCTCTTGAGCATCCTTCCACACAGCCAAGCCTTAAGCAGAGCTGGTGGTGCAGCTCAGCCTGTAATGAGCATCCCTCCCTCCGGCTCAGTGGATCCAAAATAGTCAGGTCCTGCAAACCTGACAGATGCATATGCATCCACAGACCAGCCCCAGAAGCATGCAGAGGGGCTCAGGAAATGAGCCTCGTCCTTGGCTGCATCCTCAAAAGGAGGGAGATGCAGTGTTCCATGGCACGAGGAGCCTGCAGCAAGGATCCTGCCTTCAGCGCTCTCATCTGCACTTCCAGCCAGAGCAGAACTTGGAAAGGGTTCAGAAAAGAGCTGGGAGTGAGTCAAGGCAGTGGAAAATATGCATTACAGTGACAGAGTGAAGAAGCTCCGGCTGTTTAGTTTATTGAGGAGACCAAGAGGTGGCTTGCTCACGGTCTACAAGCATATGCATGGGGAAGAGATTTCTGATAGCAGACGGCTCTTTAATCTAGCAGGAAAAGGCATTACAACATCCCTAGTTGGAAGCTGAAACAAGACAAATCCAGATTAGAAATAAGAAGCACATTTTTAGCAGTCAGAGCAATTAAGCGTTGGAAAGAATCCCCAGGGACAGAGTGGGATCTCCATCACTCCAAGTCTTCTAATGGAGACTGAGTATCTTTGTAAAAAATACATTTCAGCTTGAGCGTAAGTGAGGAGTTTTCTGCCAAGGCAGCAGGCTGTGGAATGCAGGAAAGTCAGTCTGGCTGGTCAACATGGTCCCTTCTGGCCTGGAAATCCATCCGTTGTGCTGTAATTTTCTGAAATGGGCAAAAAATTACCCAGGACCAGGCTGGCACATTTTTCACCCTATGCATTGGGTTTCCATGCAGAACCTCCAAGCTTGAGTTGGGCCTTGCTGCCTGCAGTGGGATGGCAAGGATGAGCCAGGGCTGGAGCAACTGGTGCTTCCAGCTGGTGAGATGTTCCCAGGCCACCATGGTTGATCGCTTCTGCTGTCATGCCTCCGTGGCCACGAGAAGTGCTCATGTTGGGGGATAGACACTGTACCCCCAGGCAGACCTCCCTGTTCTCTGCAGAGGGGGCAAAGAAACCTTCCCTGGGCAAGTCAGAGAGATGTGGGCTCATTCCCAGCCTGCCGAAGGTGAGGCAAACCCAGATGGAAAGCCTGTTAGGGCTAGAGGAAAGCCAGTTTTGAATGGCTCCCTTTGAAATTAATTTAATTCCATTTTTAATGATTTTAAGGCTGCTTTTAGTCCCAAACAAAAGGAGCTTTAAAGCTTCTAGAAGCGGTGGCTGTTACAAAAGGGGGCAGGGAAGGTGGGAAGCCCCCAGAACTTCGTTAGGAATGCTAATGCTGATGGCAAGCCCAGCATGCCAGTGGCAGCAGAGTAGGGCAGTTAACACGGGCCCACCCCAAGCCCCTCCTGCCCCTCCTTGCCCCCCCCAAGGCTTGG
This sequence comes from Hemiprocne comata, assembly GCA_020745705.1. Taxonomy (NCBI): domain Eukaryota; kingdom Metazoa; phylum Chordata; class Aves; order Apodiformes; family Apodidae; genus Hemiprocne; species Hemiprocne comata. The sequence goes on along the minus strand of CM036597.1, from coordinate 20,163,419 downwards.
AGAGCAGATACAGGCAACACAACGTGGGCAGACACAGAGGCACCAGTGGGATCCAGCAAATGTCGAGTGCCCAAACCCCTGGCTGTTGGACCCTGCCTGTGATATCCTACACAGTGCTGCCACTGGCCCAGCCTTGGCTCTTCTAGCCCTCTGGAAGTGTGTTTGGCCATTGATCCCACCATAGCCCTGGGGATGGATGGAGATGATCTATTATATTGAGAATCTGTAGCCTTTGGAGGACGGGGCAGGCCACTCACAGGGACTACAAAACTGCTGTGAGGCTATGCAGGGAGGGAATTAGAAGGTCCAAAGCCCAGTTAGAAATTAATCTGGCCTCCATGGTAAAGGACAACAAGAAAAGCTTCTATAAATATATTAACAACAAAAGGCATATCAAGGACTCTAGGCATATCAAGGACATGGGGGTCATCAAGAGCAGTCAGCATGGTTTTATCAAGGGTAAATCATGTTTGACTAACCTCATAGCCTTCTATGAGGAAATTACTAGGTGGATAGATGATGGTAGAGCGGTAGATGTGGTTTATCTGGATTTCAGTAAGGCATTTGACACCGTCTCCCACAGCATCCTTGTAGATAAGTTGATCAGGTATGGGTTTGGTGATCAGGTAGTGAGGTGGATCAGGAACTGGTTGATGGGAAGGAGTCAGAAAGTTGTAGTCAATGGGGCAGAATCTGGTTGGAGGTCTGTGACTAGTGGAGTCCCTCAGGGGTCGGTACTGGGACCGATGTTGTTCAACATCTTCATCAATGACCTGGATGAGGGTATAGAATGTACCCTCAGCAAGTTTGCTGATGATACTAAGCTGGGAGGAGTGGCTGACACACCAGAAGGCTGTGCTGCCATTCAGAGAGACTTAGACAGGCTGGAGAGTTGGGCGGGGAGAAACATGATGAAATTCAACAAGGGGAAGTGTAGAGTTTTGCATTTGGGGAAGAACAACACGATGTCCCAGTATAGGTTGGGGGCTGACCTGCTGGAGAGTAGTGTAGGTGAAAGAGACCTGAGGGTCCTGGTAGACAGGAGGATGACCATGAGCCAGCAATGTGCCCTTGTGGCCAAGAAGGCCAATGGCATCCTGGGGTGCATTAGGAAGGGTGTGGTTAGTAGGTCAAGAGAAGTTCTCCTCCCCCTCTATTCTGCATTGGTGAGGCCGCATCTGGAGTATTGTGTCCAGTTCTGGGCCCCTCAGTTCAAGAAGGACAGGGAACTGCTTGAAAGAGTCCAGTGCAGAGCCACAAAGATGATTAAGGGAGTGGAACATCTCCCTTATGAGGAAAGGCTGAGGGAGCTGGGTCTCTTTAGCTTGGAAAAAAGGAGGCTGAGGGGTGACCTCATCAATGTTTACAAATATGTAAGGGGTGAGTGTCAGGGAGATGGAGTTAGGCTCTTCTCAGTGATGACCAGTGACAGGACAAGGGGTAATGGGTGCAAATTGGAGCATAGGAGGTTCAAGGTGAATATCAGAAAAAACTTTTTTACTGTGAGAGTGACAGAGCACTGGAACAGGCTGCCCAGGGAGGTTGTGGAGTCTCCTTCACTGGAGACATTCCAAACCCACCTGGATGCGTTCCTGTGTGATGTGCTCTAGGTGACCCTGCTCTGGCAGGGGGGGTTGGACTAGATGATCTTTCGAGGTCCCTTCCAACCCCTAGGATTCTATGATTCTATGAAAAGAAAGACCAGGGACACCCTCCATCCCCTATTAGATGCAGGAGGAAACATGGTGATGAATTATAAAGAAAAGGCTGAGGTGCTTAATGACTTCTTTGCCTCAGTCTTTAGTAACAGGTCCAGTTATGTTGAGGGAATCCAACTCCCTAAGCTAGGGGACAGGGACCGGGAGCAGAACAATCCCCCCCCACAATCCAGGTGGAGATGGTCAGTGACCTGCTACACCACATAGATGTGCACATATCTCTGGGACAGGACGGGATGCACCCAAGACTGCCGAAAGAGCTGGCAGGGGTGCTCACCAAGCCACTTTCCATCATTTATCAGCAGTCCTGGCTGTCTGGGGAGGTACCAGCAGACTGGAAATCAGCCAACATAACCCTCACATATAAGAAGCGATGGAAGGATGATGCAGGAAATTACAGGCCTGTTAGTTTGACTTCAGTACCAGGGAAGCTGATGAAACAGATCATCCTGAGTACCATTACACAGTACATGCAGAACAACCAGGTGATCAGGCCCAGTCAGCGTAAGTCCATGAAGGGCAGGTCCTGTTTGACTAACCTCATCTCCTTCTACGGCAGGGGGACTTGCTTATTGGACAAGGGAAGGCCTGTGGATGTTGTCTACCTTGGCTTTAGCAAGGCCTTTGGCAAGGTTTCCCACAGCATTCTCCTAGAGGAGCTGGCTGCTCGTGGCTTGGATGTGCACACGCTTTGCTGGATAAAGAATTGGTTGGATGGCCGAGTCCAAAGAGTTGTGTCCAATGGAGTTAAATCCAGTTGGTGGCCGTTCACAAGTGGGAAGGACATTGAGGTGCTGGAGAGAGTTCAGAGAAGGGCAACTAAACTGATTAGGGGTCTGAAGAACCAGCCTTATGAGGAGAGGCTGAGGGAGCTGGAGCTGTTCAGCTGGGAGAAGAGGAGGCTGAGGGGAGACCTCATTGCTCTCTACAACTACCTGAGAGGAGGTTGTGGTGAGGTGGGTGTTGGCCTCTTCTCCTTAGTGACCAGTGATAGGACAAGAGGAAATGGGGTCAGGTTGCACCAGGGACATTCATATTGGATAATAGAAAAATTTCTTCACAGAAGGAGTGAGACCTTGGAACAGGCTGCTCAGGGAGGTGGTGGAGGCACTGTTCCAGAGGTGTTCAAAAAATAGGTGGATGTTGTGTTTCAGGAGATGGTTTAGTGGTTAGGAGTTGTAGGGCAGATGGTTGGACTTGATGATCTTGAAGGTCTTTTCCAACCTTGACAATTATATGATTCTATGATTGAGGCCCCATCCATTGCCTCACTGGAGCTTCCCAGTTATGGGACGATGCCTGCAGCCAGTTACTGGACGTCCCACCACCAGCTGGGACAAGACTCAGTCCGGTGGGGACAGCAGTGAGGCAGGACACCCAGAATAATAGGATGGAATTCTGGGGGGTTGGAGTTACCTGGTGCTATGCCACAAGATCAAGATCAAGCGATATACACCCCAGCCAGGCAGGAGGACAGGGTGACAACCCATATGGGTGGAAGGCAAGCCAGCAACACCTGCCACTTGCCCACGGGTACCCAAGAGATGGTTATGACCCCATCAGCTAAGAATCTTTTGATACTTTATTTAATTTAATGCTCTTCTCTCTCATTCTTAATTGCATTTATCGTCATTAAAATACCAGAAGAACCTGGCTTCAGCCCAGGCTTACTGGTTCTTGCAGGAAATTTCCCATTTATTTGATGGATTTAGCCAGTGCTCTGCCACCTGCTCTTGGCTCTGCCTGGCTCTGCTTGCAGAGGGCAGAACTTGCTCAGAGGTGAAGCAATAGCCAAAAAAAAAAAAAAAAAATAGAAGCAAATCCCCACAGTTACAGAAATTCAACCAGTCTGGACCAGTGGGAGCAGTGGTGGGGCAGAACGCAATGGGGCATCCTCAAAGCCCATCCTCACCAGCCAAGGGGTTTCTGGTGTCATCAGCATCTCACACTCAGAAATTTTCCTCCTGCAAAAGCAGTAATAAATACAAATTAAGCCTCACGGCCATTTTGGCACGACTCAGATGTTGCAAATGGCAGAAATTAAGGGCAGAGCAGAAAGCAGCTGATCAAGGCAAGGGCTGGAGGAGAGGTAGCTGCCCCTCTCTGGAGACTGACAACCAGGCAGCAAGGACCTTCCCAAACCCAGGAGAAATGGAAGAAGGGAAATGGCCACCTCGCTCTACCTCTGGGACCAAGGTGCTACATTGGTGTCTTTATGTGTGTCTTCATGGTCCAGGGACTCTATCTCATAGACTGTCCCACCTACACTGGGGGGGGAAGAAGGTGCTGAATAATTAGCAAAGCACCAACCAGCTGTGGGGTAGAGGAGGAGGAACTGAGAGGAATGGTAACTAATATACAATATTAAATTATTATGCAATAAGGCGTGGATGCAACTTCAGGTTTCCTTTATTCCCTTAGCAGAAGTATTGGAGAAGGTGCAGGTGACTCTCTGAGCACCCTCAACCCTGAGGGACATCCCAGGTGGATGGAGCATGCTGCTGAGAGTGGGATGGCATGGCCTACTGTGAGAGATGGAGAAGAGCAGCAAGGGAGGGATCCCATGGATTCATGATGATGGGATAAGGAAGGGCCTGGGAAGTTTGGAAAGGTTGATGTGAATCTGCCAGAGTGTCCATCAGCAGGAGGATAAGGGGTGGCTCTGCCTGTCCCAGGATATGCTGTGTTATGCCACTAAATTTACACTGAAAGACTCTTTCTCAAGATCTCCAACGACATGGAGTATAAAATCAGCCAGCCCATGTGTGCCTTGCTGGGGGGAGACTGGCAGTGGTGGTGGAAAAATCCCGTGTCTCATCTGGGGATGTCCCCAGGGCCTCTGATCCAGGGGATAAGAGAGGCAGAGATAATGCAGAGATTGATAGAAAGATGGCAGAGCTTGCCCTGTCCCTTCGGGTAGGGCTTTGATTTCCTCCAAATTACAAGTCAGCTGCTCCCTTGTTTTCTTCCCAGAAGAAAGACAATACAATACACAGCTTCAGATTTCAAGCTTCTGCCCAGGGCTGCTCTCTTAACCAGAAAACAGGAGGCACGAAGCAGCTTTGGGCTCCAAAATGGAAGAAAAACCAGACACATTTGCATGTGAGCATTCTTGCTGTCTCTGGAGAAGCAGCAATGCCTCTCCATGGACTTCTGTGGTTTCATTCCGGGTTTGTGATGAAATGCGTGGCACAAGGAGGGGTTCATTAGCAAAACCCTGGGAAGGTCTTGTAAAGCCCTCATGTTCACCAGTGTGCTCTCACCACTGGGAGAGCCAAAGAATACTCCCTGGCCCCAGTTCAGGAGGGATGCTCCCCACCCATGAAACCAGGCAGGGAGGACCGGAACCGAGTGGCTTTGCCAGCAACTAGTCCTGACCCTGCAGCTAAGACATCCAGGGAGGATGAGCCAACCGTAGCAAGACCTCTCCAACATCTACCAAGGCTGGGGAAGGAGAAACTGCTGCTCTTAGTATCCTGTCTCTGAAAGACAGAGCCCCCTGGGTGGATGACCGTTTCCCTAAGCCCTCAGCCTTGCTCCCCAGCTGGGGGTAACACCCCTCCTGCCCCACCAGCCCTGCTCCTGGGTCCCACCTCCAACCTCACTGCTGGAGGGTGAGACACTGGCTGCACCCCATCACTCACAGACCCTCTGAACACTTGCAGATGGTGTTTGTCTTCATTGTGTCTTCACAATTTCATTGTGATTTCAGGTTTTTGTACTGGTGGTATTTGTCCCCCCCCAGAGGAGACCTCGAAGGCAACTCAGCCCTGGTGTGTCTGGCTCCCCTCCCTGCTCCCCAGGTTCTCTCAGGGAAAAACTGTCAGTGTGTGTGGAAACACCACTGCCCATAGCAGAGGCCAACCCAGCATCCCCTGGAGACTGTGGGGATGTGGGACCCTGGGCCAGCCCCCAGAGAGGGAACAGAGGGGCTGGGGATGGGCATGCCACATGCCTGGTGGCATTTCTGGAGCTCAGAGAGGAGAAAGATCCCATTTGTAGAAATTATCACATCCCAAATACACGTCAGGAGAGCAGAGGAGCTCACAGCTCTGGCCTGAGCCCAGCAACCATCACACAGCATGGGGAGGTCCCTGCCTAGGTGTCTCTTTCTTCCAGCCACCCCACCTGATAAATAAAGAGCATGACTGGTTCAAGCAGAGAAAAATGAAAATACAAAACGCTGGCTCAGGCACAGCTGAGCATTTCTCTGGGGAAGAGGCTGAGCATTGGCTTCAAGCAGAAGACAAGCACGTGCTCTTTGGTACCTCAGGCCACTCTGCCCCAAGGATGGCCCCATGAGCTCTCCCTTCTGGTAGGATGAAGAGCTCCAGCAGCAAGTAGGTGCCTCCGTGATTCCTCCTGCAACCAGGAGAGTGAGAGGTGCCCAGAGCGGAGATGCAGGCTCCAGCAAGGGCCTCCCACCAGCAGCACAGGACAGGAGAGCCATGGGGACAGCACTGGGGACACTCAGCAGGCAGCTCCTCAACTCACAAGCAGATTCAGCCCTCCAGATGGCAGAGAGATAACTAATTACCCGCTAATTGTTAATCAATTCTCTGTGATTTTATCTTAATTGGCCTCTTTCCCACCCAGCCTTCTACAGCATCTTCCTGGTTTCGACTGGGCAGAGCTGAGCCCTGGTCCCTTCTCTGGGGGTCACCCCATGTCTCACCTGTGCACCCCGATGTGAAGGGACAAGGAGGGAGCCCTGGAAAGCTCTGGAGCTGTCAGAGTAATTTATAGGAGCACAGCACCTTGGGGCATCACCTGCAGGCTTTGTTTATCTGTAAAACAACCTGAGCTCTTCTGGTGTAATGTGGCTAATAAATAGCTAAAAATCATTGATAACAGGTCAGGGCTACCAGGGGCATGTGGCACCATCCTGCCTCTCCTCACCATGCCTGTCCCTGCCTCTCCTCCTCTGCGTGCCTCTCTCTTGCCATGGCAAGGCAGGACATTGCAAACTCCCTGTGTCTGTTTGACCCTCATCAGATCCCAGACCCCTGACAGGTTCTCTCTGTCTCCCAGGATCACAACAGCCCTTCACCAGCCCGGCATGCAGTGGCCATCCCAGTGGATCTGCTGCCCTCTCACCAGCTCCAGCCATCCCAGTGGATCTGCTGCTCTCCTTCCAGCTCCAGCCATCCCTGGTGGGAGCTGAAAGCCTAAGCCTGGCAAGCAGCATCACTCCCAGGAAAGCTCAACCATATCCACACTGACCATGCAGGGAAAAGAAACAAACCACAGACTATTGCTCCAATTTCCTCCCAGGACAGGAACTATCACTGCAATTAAAACACATAGACTCTAATGATCCCTCACGGTAATTATAGGTGGGAAAGAGGTGTGTGAAGTTGGTGCTGAGGTCACCGGGCTGAGGGGCTGACCTGTTCTGGAGGGGTTTGTCCCATCAGGGGTTGGCAGGGCTGGGAAGGGGAACATTGGCTTCCAGAAAACACAGGTTGTGTTCAGCCCTGTTGCCACTTCTGGGCACAACCGAGCAGCAAAAGAAGGTAAAGCATTACCCTGTGGTGTTTCTGGGCTGGCAAAATATGGAAAGTCTTCCCCTAGATCTTCTCTCCTGGAATCCATGGAGAGAGGCTATGGAGCCCCAGGGAAGCGCCTGGCTCTGCCCAGCCCTGCCTCCAGCTGCTGGGATCTGCCCAGCCCTGCCTCCAGCTGCCAGGATCTGCCCAACCTTGGTTCTGGCTGCCAGGATCTGCCCAGCCTTGGCTCTGGTTGGCATCTGCCCAGCCTTGGCTCCAGCTTATGGGCAAAATCTCCATGGCAGTACCAAGATGTGCAGGGAGCCAGGGGGCTGGGCTCGGGTCCCCACCGGGAACCCCATGTGTGGTGGCAAGGTGATGAGAGCTCAGGAACAGTGGGAATCCCTGGGAAAATCTTGTACATGATTTATTCATGTTACAGGTATTTCAGTGCGTTGGCTGTAATTAAAGTTCAACATCTAAGGCAAAATAAGAGCAAAAATCTTCCAACCACTTTAAAGAGAGACTTAGAGAGAGGAAAGCAATAAAACATGCCGTGCTTAAACAAATCCTTTCTACCTTTCATCATTTCCCTTCGCAGTCCTGGCTAATTATCAAAGCTATCTGTGTTTTTGGGAATGAGCCCCACTCCTGGGCCCCTTCCCCAGCTCCACCCTGCCTTCCAGTCCCAGTCCTCCTCCAGTGTCTTCCAGTCCTTCCCAGTAAGGCAAAGCCAAGCCCTGGCTGGCAGGAGCCTCTGGGAAGCCAAGCCTGGGGGACAGTCAGACCTGCCAGGGTCCCAGCCCCGAGGGCACAGCCTGGGCTCCCCCAGGTGACAGCACACCCCGGGGGGGTGACAAACCTTTCCCCACAAGTCTTGTCCCACTTCCAGGGCAGGGTGGGATGCTCAGCATCCCAGGGAACTGCTTTGCCTGCAGCTGGGTTTCAGCTGTGAATAATAGAGCCCTTATAGTCCCTGGCAGGACTGGCATTCAATGGCACAAAATTCACCCCAAAAATGATTTATTTTTAAAAATGCAAACAAAGGCGGGGTTCTGACTTGGCTGCAGGGCACAGTGAGAAGGGAGGAAGGACAGACTGAAAGCTCCCATTGAGGGGCTGATTCTGGGATACTGCTTGGCTGTTGGGAAGCACCAGCATGTCCAGGCACTTTGTCCCCATCCCTGTCCCCGTGGTTTCCAGGCTGGGGGGCTGCTGCCACCCAAATCATCTGCTTTTTCCCAGGAGAGTAGTGGCCAAACCATGTAGCATCTCACAGCAACCCTCCGGGCAGATACCACCACTCCCACCCCACCACAGGACCACCACAATTCCACTGTGGATCCCACCAGCCCTACAGTAGGAGCTCAGCCCCATCCCTGCCCCATGGCAAGATGGATGCAGCAGTGGAGCAGAGCATGGTGACTGCAGGGCAGAGCTGCAGGAAAACAGCTCTCAGGGTGACCAAGGTGGCAGAGGAAATTCCCAGCCTTCTAAGGATCTGTGTAGGTGTTTCTGGATCCAGTGGTCCAGGCTTCGAAGCATCACACCAGCTACCAGCAGCACGGGAAGGCCCGTCTCCCACCTTGGCTGGAAACACTGATTTATCTCCTTAGGTTTCCCTTCAAGCCTGGCAGGAAAACAAAGAGGGGTGGAGATATGAGCATGAGCAGTAAAATCACAATCACTTTAATGCATTATCAAGCAAAATTATTTCCTAGTGGCAAAAGGATGATGGAGTGAAGTCATCAAGGCTTGTGGGAAGGCAGCAAGTGGCACTTCCTGAGAGCCAGAGCAGCCCTGGGATTCTGGGAGCTGCTTTGGGAAGACCCGTGGGGACAGGTGCTGCAGGAGGGGCTGGGACAGCTTTTTGGAAGGAAACACCAGGAGAGGCAGTGGAGTGAATGAAGTCTTCCCTTTGGGAAGGGGGGATGCAAGCTGGGGAGACCTGCTCTCTTGGTGGAAATAGCTTTCCTCTTAAGGCAGGCAGGTTCCTGGAGCCAGCTGCGTCCTCTGGAGCAGTGGCTGCTCACCACCAGATGAAGGGCAAAAACATGGAAAGAAGATAAAACTATCCAAAAGCCCTGGAGTGCAGAGTTCAGAGCATTCCGGCAGCATCTGCAGTAGTCTGCCAAACTCTGGGGATTTCCCTTCCCATTTCCAAGCCAGCTGATCCCTGCCGGAACGGCTGCTCCCCCAGGAAAGCTGGATGTGCTCCACTGAAGTGCTTCTTGGCAAGAGGGATGCACAGCATGGCAAGGGCCGTCAGCTCTCTTCCCCCTCATTACTGGGACCAGCAGGACAAAAAGGAGGGATGCTGGGATGGAGCCATCAGAGCTGCCAGCACCTGCATATGAACGGTGTCTGCCCCGATCCTGCTGGCTCATCCAGCCTCTGGAGGCCCTTGGACCTGTCAGGAGCCAGGATGGGAGCTGGAGAGGTAAAAGAGGCAGAAGGGAGAGGAGTGAGGGCAGCTCCCGAGGTGGAGGACAGGCACTGGCAGGAGCACAGGGTGTGAGCAGCTTTGGGTGCTCAGGATGGGTGTGCGGGTGGGGCTCCACACTCCATCCCACCCCTGTCCATATGGCTCTGCAGGTGACAGGGGTCCCAGGAGCCCAGCTCTCCTCTGTAGCCTTGCCAGGGCCCTGTGGTGGGGCTGAGCAGCCAGCTTGCCCCTCTGCAGCACCCATCACCCACCCTGTGACCCCCACACAACACCCAGCACCTGCCCACCCCGAAACTCTCCCCCACCCCTGTCCCAGGGACACACACCCAACTCAGTCCCTCCAAGCAGGGCTCCCAGCCTCAAGGCCCCAGCACAGAGCAGAAAGAGGAGAGAGAGGCTGCTAGCCAAGCCAGCTTGGGTTTTGGTCTAGGTTCCTTTTTATAATTTTTTATACAGTACTGAGAGGCTTTTGGCAGGTCAGTTCTGTAGCCATGCAAGCACGGCAAGTCACTTGCCAGCTGCCTGCTTGCCACTGGCTGCCTTCTGGTTTGAGTTACCCGGGCTGGTCACATTCCAGTGTAAAATGCATTTTTTTCTCTCTCTTTCCCCTCCCTCCCGTCCCCTTGTCCCCCTTCCAGGAGCCCCCTTTGATTTAGTGCTTGTGAAACGCTGCAAGACATGGCCCTGAGCTGTGGTTCAGGTACGGAGCAGTGGAGCAGAGCACAGGTTGCTCTGGATTAACTTACCTGTGGAAACAGGATCGGAGCATCCCTGCCATGCCAAGGGCTGCTCGTGCCCTGGTACCTGATGCTGAGCCAGGTTGGGAGCAGCAGCACCCACTTCAACCCCCCTGGGGAGAGGTCAGACACTCCGAGCTGTGGGGGTAAGGGGTGTGGGCAAAGGCTGTGCCAGGGACCATTGAGGCTGGACCACAAGGGCTGGGGGATTTTCTTCCCAGTTTCACATCTGATCTTTTCAAGTTACCAAAGTTTTCTGATCATAGAGCCCGTGCGAATGCAGAAAGCCAATAAAAATAAAATCAGTAACACCTGCACTGAGGGAGGAGGGGAGTGACTACTGTACAACCGTAACACAACACCCCTCAGAACATATGCAAAGTGATATTAAACGGGATCTGTTCCGGATTTGTAACAAAACCCAGGAAAGCTGAAGTGTCAGGCTCAGAAATGCTGCTCTGAGTGTGTCTCCTGCCTCGGCAGGGCTGCAGCTGGCCTAGAAAGAGCCAAGTGCCCTGCAGCCAGGAGCTCCTGGACCCACTGGTGCCAGTGGCGTGGATGAGTGGCAGAGCAGGGAAGGATGCAGTGCAGGACCATCCCTGTCACCCTATCCTTGATGCTTAATCTTTGATGTTTCATCCTTGCCACTCCAGCCTTGCCATCCCAACCGTGTTGCTCCATGCTTGACGCTGCATCCTTGATGCTCCATCCCTGCCACCCCATCCCTGATGCTCCATCCCTGTCACCTCATCCCTGCCACCCCATCCCTGATGCTCCATCCCTGATGCTCCATCCTTGCCATCTTATCCCTGATGCTCTATGCCTGTCACCTCATCCTTGCCATCTCATCCCTGCCACCTCATCCTTGCCACCCCATCCCTGATGCTCTATCCCTGCCACCCCATCCCTGCCTCTCCCAAGAAAGCCAAGTCCTGCACAACTTCCAGCCCAGCTCTGCAGCTTGGAGGGGTCAGGATGCTCCTGAGATGCAGCCACCCATCAGGATGATGCTTCAGAGCGTTTGAAATTTGACCACCACTAAAGAAAAGATGAGGAAACTCAAAAAGAAAAAAAGGGCTAATGTGAAAATAATAAATTGCAAACATTCCTGTGGTGGAAGTGGATTCTCTGCCTCCTTTTATCCCTGCATATTGTCTTCGCAGCAGCCGTCTGTGAAATTGCACTGTTATTGAAGTAATTCTGGGGGTAATTAGAGTTAATAATTCAGTATTTTATTTCTATTCTCCAGTTACTGCAGGGGGAAAAACATACATGTATATAATCCAGGGAGCAAAGGCATAGTTTTCCTTTTTCGTGGCAAAAAATAGCTTTGTCTGGGTCCAATCCTTCCCTGTGCCCACCCACATCCTGCAGTGCCCACCTCCTGCCTGGGCCCTGCCTATGAGCATCACTGCCCATCCTGCTCCCCATCCCGTCTCCACTGCCACCACCCTCCCCGGGCAACCCCTTCCCACAGCTGCACAGAGGCCTTTGGACCATTTCTGGGTGGGATTTGGGTGACTGGAGCAGGGGGAGCTGGGTGCTGAGCCCACTCTGAGCACCCACAGTCCCTGCGAGGGGCTGCGTGAGCTGGTGGGTGCAGCCAGCAACATCCACAGGGTGCCAGGGACCGGTCGCCAGCTCATCACATTTACCCCTCTGGAACATTAAAGAACTTTTCTATTCAATTATTTGGAATGAAGTTTGGCAGTGGAGCCCTTTGGGAGGGATCAGATTGATTTCCTCAGTGAAATGAGTTTGGAGAGGACTCAGTCTGGTTCCTCGTGCTAATTATCCCGTGCAATAATTAAGCCGTCAGCAGTTTGGGGGCTGGAGGTTTATCTGGGGAGGGAAGGGGAAGGTGAGCCCCCCCAGGGGCTCTGCTCTGGCCCGGGGCTGGGCTCAGCCTTTCGAAACAGGATTAGGGCAAGAGGCAGACCAAGCGCAGGAGTTATTAGAGCAGGAAATTTCAAATGATATGGAAATAATCTTCTGAGTGAGAGTTTATTTTGGAACTTTAGACTTAATAATTCAGCACTTCTGGGATTTGGCATGTGAAGTGACAAAGATTAAAGGCGTATTGTCAGGTTCACAATTCGGCGTTTTCAAACAATGTGGTTCCTTACCTGGGTTACAAACACAGTGGGACTTGATCTGCTCCTCACTAATTCCCACGCTGGGGGCTCCACATCCATGGACTGTCCTTTGCTCCCTGCTGAGCCGTGGGGATTTAATAGCCCGGACAGCTCTGGAGAGAGATCTCAGATTACTAAGACTCAAATATTCTTCAGAACATGTGCTAGCACATTACGAAGTATAATCATAAATAATTAAAACTTAGCTACACTTGTCAAATAAATGAACAAAGTACATTTTGTGATGTATTATCCGAGCCTTCCCTTGACTGTGTTTGTCACTCGCTCTTCAAACTGGGCAAACTATTTATAGCAAACAACTTATTGAAAGTACTTTGCTCTTTTTTCTTTCTTCCTGCTTGTGAATTGTTCATGAACAGACTCTGATTCTTTGCTAATTTGTTCGCTCTCCATAATTGCTCAAAATACATTTCATGTGCATCTACTCCAGCGCCGGGGCTGATTGCAAACAGCTTCCATGACATCCAGTCACTATTTTTGTTGCTTCCAGTCTCAGGATTGCTGCTTCAGCCCTGCTTTACCCCAATGCCACGTGAAGGGACCAGAGCCCAGGCTCTTCCTCTGACAGCCTGAGAGTGCTGGAGGGGGGACAGGGCTCCATCATCCCACCAACAGAATGGCCAAGGACCCAACTTCAACCACAACTCCTCATTCTGGCTTCAGTAAGTTTGGCTTCTCCATGAGAAGGTGTGTTTTCACCACTTCCATGGACAGGAACCACTTGTCCACCAGCCAGGAGGTTGAAGGAACGAGGAGCCACAAAGATCCAGCTTCTCCAGCCCTCTCTCCATCCCTCCAGGCAGCCAGGTGGGCCCAGTCTGGAATGTGCCCCAGGAAGCTGAGGCATCTGGGGTAACGTTGCCCAGGGGCATTGCTGATTTGAGCTCTGGCCACCACTGCAGGATTTTACATGACCCAACAGTTCTTCTTTGTGGCTGGGTTCAGGGCAAATATGCAAAACAAGCTGCTCAGGATGGGGAAATAAAAAGAGTTCGGAGCAAGCTTTTAGCATTCAGGTGGTTCCTCATTCATCACTTGGGTTATTTTCATACAGAACTACCTTGCTTTGCTTGGGGTTTTTTTAATAAAAGAGAAATCACCTTCAAAATATCATTTCCTTTAACCCCTTGCTGCCCACAATCCCCAGCTCTGCGGGTGGTTCTAGCACCCAACAAGGCAGCAGGGCAGCAGCAGTGGCTTTTGGCAGGCAGAGGGAGGAGACCAGAAGCCTCCCACGCCCCAAAATTCAAGGGAACCCCCTGAGCCTCCACGCTGGCTTCTGCTACCAGGAGATGGCTGGAGTACCCAAGATGTAGATCAGGAGAGCCTTGACCACACCAGGTGAGATGGGTACCACAGGTCTGTCTGTGGGCAACTGCTGCAGCTTTATTACTAGCTTTAAGTTTTGCAATGCACATGTAAAAAGAAAAGCAATTTGAAACCTCAGCAAGGACATGTCTGGAAAGCCAGAGGAACCAAGAAAGCTGGTGGCCTTGGAAGAAACCTCTGCACAGGACAGCAGCCCCAGTTTCCTGCTGCTAATCACCTTCCCATTGGTGGACCAGCAGTGACAGTGCCAGCCATGGTGGCCATGCCAGGTTTGCCAGTCCCAGGGGCCTGGCAGCAGGGTGAGCACAGGGTGACTCGGGTGATGCAGGCCAGGGCTCATCTTGGCCCTGGGGACAGGCGGAAGGAATGTCTGGCATCTCACCTCCTCAGAGGGGCCAAGCCCATCAACCCACACCACTGGCCCTGAGGGTGCAGCTGGGGGTGGGGGGTATGGAAGCAAGTGGCAGAGGACAGACCAGATGGTAGAGAGCAGCCCAGATGATGATGGAGGGCACCCCAGATGACAGAAAGCACCCCAGATGATGATGGAGGGCACCCCAGATGGCAGAAAGCACCCCGGGTGATGGTGGAGGACACCCCAGATGGCGGGATGCTGGCACACCCCATACCTGGGTTTCCCACTCCAGTCCACACCCAGGTTGAGACATAGAGCCCAAGCAGGAATTTGTCTGCAGGCTGGTGTCTCATCAAGGCAACGTCATGCCAGCCTCGTCTGGGATGAGCACAGCTCCTGGGAGATTTCCAGCTGGAGGCACCCAGCATGCCACACCTTCCCAGCTGGGGGGCAGCTGCCCCACACCTCCCTTTCCCCCCACACCCCAGGATGTTCCAGGCTGGCGGCTGCATCCTCAACCGCTCCTACCCAGCAGCTTTCCCAACACCTTTCCCCTCTCCCATGCCCCAGACAGGCAGCTCCCGGTAATGCTCCTGGTATTTCTGATGTGTCTTTGCCCCGAGGGAGCTGGGGACCTTCCAGCTCTCCTGTTCCCGATGTGGTTAGTCAGGAAACGCAGCCCAGTCACCGGGAGCCACAAGTGCAGTCACGAACCAGCTCCCCAGGGAGCAGTGTGACCCAGTGCCTGGCCCATCTCTGCTCAGGACTGCAATAATGCTAAGGGATTTGGGAGGATTTTAGGCCTTTCTCTGTCTTTCCCAAACGCAGAAAATGAAGAGGTACTTAAGAATCTGCTGTTTATATTGAAAGTTAAATCCCTTTAGAATTTAATCTCCCGGTGATGGATTTAAAACTGTTACAGACAGTCGAGTTCTTTTTTTATCGCGGGAATTGTAACTCTTTGAAGCAGGATTTTATTGCAAACATGGCATTTGTCCCCAAGGCCCCATCCTGGCCATGTCCATATCTGGCTGCAGGCGACAGACCTGACTGGGGAAGGGACGTCCCGCAGGTGACATTCCTGTGCTGTGCGTGGTGACACCTGGGGATGTACAGCAGTGAGAGCTGCAGAGCTTTGCTCTGCCCGGGGCCTCATGCTGTACCTGCTCCCCAGGGAGCTGGGTGATGCTCCCAGCTCGGTGGGATGCAGCATCAGAGGCCATTCAGTACCCGCAGGGGATGCACTGGGTGCCCAGCTGCCACACTGGGACTCCACTCCCTATCCAACATGAAAGCAACCAGTTTGCTTTAAATGGGTACAATTACCAGAAACGAAAAAACAAACCCAAATCCAACAATAAATCTTTGTTTCTGAGGAAAAGGAATGGCCAAAAGACGGGGCCTGCAGCAGCACAGCACCCCTGAATCAGCCCTGGCTGGGTGGGAGCAACCAGCACCCTCTGAATCACCGTCCCGGTGCCCGCCAGCATCGGCTCCACGCCCCGGCTCCCATTGTGGCTCACCCACTTCCCGCTCCACAGGTGAAGGCTGGAGAGATTATCCACCCCAGTCATCGTGCGTGTGGTGCAGGGGAGGCACTGACATCATTTTGATGTAATGGGGAGGGAGGTGACATGAGAGGAACGGGGACAGACCCCAGGGGTGGGTCACAGCCCTTGCTCTACCCGTCACACCGCCCACATCAACCCGAAGGCAGGTGATGGGTGCTGCCTGCCCTGACCATGGTGTCCCCATGGGTGACCCCACTGCTGCAAGCAAGGCAGCAGCCAGCCAGGATTGAGAAAATCACAGGAAGATGGAGGGATGAAGGGGAGAAAACATGTATCCATCCCTCCATCACAAACCAGCCCCATCGTCCTGCACTGAAACACTGCTCCCCCTGTCCCACCAGCACCCCACAAGCTGGGGAGGTGCAGGCATCTTGAGGGAGCATCCCCACCAGCAAAGCCTGGAGCTCTCACCCCTTCTCAGCACTGAACTGCCGCAGGAGTCACTGACCTTGTCCCCATCTTTCAGCTGCTGTTTCAGGAGCCTGCGAGGGGAGACACAAGGTCACTGTCTCTCGCCCGGCAGTGGCTGAGTGGCTGTTTCATCACCGAGGAATAGGCTGGTGCTGAAGAACACCTTGGCTGGGGGAGAGGAGCTGACAGACGCTCAGGGGGCCAGGAAAGCCGGGGCTGCAGGGAAAGCTGAGACTCTTTGTCTTTATCCAAAGACCCTTTTTAAGCCCCTGCCCTATGGGGGGCCCAGAGCAGCCTGGCCATGGGGCGGAGGGGTCTGTCTCTATACAGTTCCTTCCCCCTACCTGCACTGCCAGGTCACACACCCCATGTTCATACGCCAAAGCCACTGTCCCAAAGCTGGGATGGGGACAATGAATTCTGCTCTGACACACAGCCCAGGGACAGTGTCTGCAAAAGAACTTTAATGTGGCTCTGCAGCCCAAAAGGCTTCCCCAGACTCCCACCTCTCACCTCCCACTCCCACTCAGAAGTTAACGCTTCATTTCCATCTGCCAGCTCCTTGATTTCTCCCAGCAAGGAGATGGGACACACTGTCCCCTGCACAATGCTATTTGCCCTTGGGAAACTGCAGAGATTCCTCCTTTGGTGAAAATCTCCAGACTCTTCAGCTCTGGTATCCACCTGCCTTGAAAAAGCAACTTCAGCCTCAAACCCCTCCTAACATTTCCCTGGACCTGGGCATTGGAGCTTCCCATGGGGTAGCAGCCTTGCTATTATGAATATGTCTCCCTGGAATGATGTGCTCGAAAGACCTGTCAGATTTGGTTAAAATTAACCAGAGGACTCCAAGTCATTACGGAGGGACAGATGGATGCTCCTGCACATGCTGAGCTTGTGGCTTGTGCCCGGCAGCTCCATAAAACCAGGCTCCAAAACCCACGGCTGCTCTGTGCTCGGTGAGGACGAGGGACTGGGGACACATCAGGGAGGGCTTGGCAGATGGTGTCTGTGGCAGAGAACCTGGAAATGGGGCTCAAACCTGTGCTGAGGGGAGCTGACCCTGAGCCAGCCCAGCCGAGTTGCTGCTTTCCCCAGCTGGAGGAGCTCCAGGTGAGCCCCACTGCAGGAGATGCTCCTGAAATCTTTCAGAAAGGAGCAGGAGAGGGAGAGTGGCCACAGCCCGGCCTGGCAGCCTTTTAGCAGCTGTCATCATGGAGAGAAAGAAACGCTCAGCAGAAAATCCTGTCATTTGATAACAGCCACCAGAGATGATAACCTCCTCCTGGTTCCCCACGGCCAGCCATGGGACTGAGAAGGACAAAAGCCTTCTGCCCCAACTGTCCTCCTCTCCAGGGGCTGAGAAAAGCTGCCTGGGAGGCACAAGGGAAAGAACAAGGAGCGAGATGGAGCAGACAACACACTCCAGGGCTGTAAGAGCTGGAAAAAGCTGCTTTGTGCAGAAAGCTGTGCTGGGGCTGCTGAAAATCCCAACTGTCCTCCCAGCACAAGCTGCAGGGGTTCAGTGCACTGAGAAACAGTCAGGCCCCAGTGTCAGATGGTGAATTTTCTCCCTCACCATTCCTTTGCAGTCCCACTCAGTGCTGGGCTGTCACTAAGCTTGTGTCCATCCCTGCCAGCATCCCTGCTCACTGGCGTGGGACCCGCTCGGCCAATAACATCACCAGAGCTCAGCAGGTCCAACACCCTGTTCCCTCGCAGGCAGATAATTAACCATCTCCCGAACTCCATCCTAATGAGCCCAGGTGCTCATTTCCCATCCAAGCAATTTAATGGGCAGATCCTCCAGCGAAAGCAGAGTCCCACCGATGGGCCTGGGAGAGTGGCTGTGCCTGTGATGGATGTGTAGTACATCCGAGGCAAATCACCTCCTGGAGGGGAGGGGGAGGTGGGAAGTGAAAGTGCAGATAAGGAAAAAGGCTGGGGAGTAAGGGGGAAGGAAGAGACAAAGAAAACAAAGGGGAAAATGCATCCTAGGTGGTGAAAGAAAGGGAAAGGAGGAGAGGCTCTGTCAGATGTTGTTCTGTGTGTTCCCTGTGCCCGAGCCCTCCAGCAAACATGGTCCAAAACAGCCTCCTCCTAAACACAGGCCATGCACCTCTGGGAGTACCAGCAAAAACAGTATCAGAACACCAAGACAGGAACTGAAAGGAAAACATCCTGCTCTGCAGCAGAAGGACAGGCTGGGTGAGGGGACAGCTGGGCACAGGGATGGGCTGCAGGGTGGGGAGCATTGCTGGCAGCTCTGGTAGAGGTAAAGGGGAGCCCAGGAGCTGCACCCAGCCACATTCCCTGCAAGGTTCTAGAGAAGAGAGAGGAGGGATGCACAGGTCCTGCTCTGCCCTGCTCAGGCTGACAGCCAAGTGCTGAGGTCAGGGGGATCAAGCTCAGCCAGGGCCCAGCTGAATGTTTTGCTTCTCAGGCTGGGCTGCTGTGGGGCAGGACCAGGGTATTGTCACCTGTGAGCTCTGCAGGATGCTGCAGGGTGCAGAGGCCCTGGCAGCAGCAGCATGCCTTGGAAGGTGAGAGGAGGGGAAATGTTTAATAGTGTCTGGCTTCACCTTGACACCATCCTAGTGTGGGTCTCAAAATGCTCTTCATGTGCCCCATCCTTCATCCGTGGCTGAAGGGAGGCAGGGAAGGAGATTTTCCCACTGTTTGCAGCAGTCCAGACCCTCAGGCTGCAAGTCACCAGTGGCGCTGGGCTTGGATCCTACAATCTAGCAGATCAGACACTCAAATTCCTGCTGAATGTCCCTGTGTTTGGTGGGCTTCATGCTCAGCAGCACAAACTCCTCCATGAACCCGCCAACCTCCCTCCTGGACCCAGGCAGGTTCCTTGTCCCTGGCCAGCATGTCCCCTCCCCAGACACTGCTTCAGACTTTCACTCCTCAGCTCTAAGATTTTTTTTTTTCCTGCTTTCCAGCCTGAATTAATTAATGACTAATTTACAACCATTTGATCTTGTGTTGATACTATCACTTCAGGTAAACGGTTTGTCTCCCTCCTTGGTGTTTGCTCCCCTAAATATGGTTATGAAGGGTCATTATACCCTCTCTCCACCTCCAAACTGTTCTCTCTTCATTTCTTGCCTCATGGCTGATCCAGCGTTTGAAATCAGCTGTTTCAGCCACAGGCAACTGCCTTTGGCAGCCCAGGCTGAGCAAGGTCAAGTCCAAAGCTGCTCTGAGCATCACGCTGCCCTAGTTCTCCTCTTCACATTTCTCTCATTCACAACTGAGCATCCAATTCAAATGCGAATATACCTGAAACAGCCAGTTCAGTGTCCCCCAAAATGGGTCTTTTCCTCGTGACTGTGTTGCAGAATGAGGGTCTCAGGTTAACAGGGGAGACAGAAGTAGCTGGGGAAGCCCAGGCAGAGATAAAACACTATTAAAAACTGAATGATCTAAATGTTAAGGGAGGAAAAACTCAATAAATTAAATGTAAATCTATTTTTGTTACATCTGTTCAGATCCTTTAAGGAGCTTTAGGACAGCTGTTTCCATATCCCATTTAATCTTGATGTTATTGTAATGAGCTAAGTCTTGGGGTCAGAGCTGATTGTCTCTCCAGGCAAATCCCTGAGCACGGGTGAAAATGCTGCTCCCGGCCCGGGATGGATTCCCCAGTTCCCACCTCAGCATGTGGGGGGAATGAGGGTCCCCCTGGCAGCCCTTGGTGTGGCACCTTGGCAAATACCAGCGCTGAGCATCACTGGGACTTGGGTTCACCTCTGGCAGGGGTGCTGGGGGGGTCCCAGGCATGCAGGGGGCTTCATACCTCCAGCAGAGCCCCCCAGATCAGGGTGCAGGGGGGGACATGCTGTGCCCAGCTGATGGAAACAGAGAGCAGAAGTGCAGCATGGGGGTCCAAGCCCAAAAGCACCCCAAAAGCAGCACCGACCCCCTCCCCCTCACCTCAGCCCCTCCCCAGGACCCGGGGATGAACTCCAGCCCCATCACCTGCTGATCTCCCACTCTGGAGGTGAAGGCACGGGCTGGACCCCAGCCTGCCCACCTGGCTCACTGCCCGGGGGGCCCTGGAGCTGAGCCTCCCCCACCCAGCCAGGCTTTCCTCCCACCTCATGCTCCTCCATCCCCCCTCCTAGGGCTGAGCAGTGGCTGCCCCTCTGATTTCCTCACCCCAAGTTGTCACACTCCCCTTTGCTCTTCATCCCTTCCCCCTCTTTGCTGGCATAGTTATTACTCTGACATTAGAGGCTTTGTTTTTAATTTCCTAAATTACAGCATAATTTAGGCTAATTATTGCTTTGTCCCTCTGATCTTATTAAACCTTTAATCCCTCGGTGATTCCCCACCCAGAGCAAAGTCTGCTTTTCTCACATTCGTTCCTGCACTGGGTCTGCTCTTGCCTCTTGCCTGGGGCAGCCTCACCTCCGAAACAGGCAGCAGACACCCTGGATCCTCACTCCCCAGCTCCCTTCCCTCCAGTGCTACAGGCAGCCCTTCTGTGGGCTGAGACAAGCTTAGCACAAACCCATGAGCACCTCAAGAAGGACGTGCCATCTTGCCAGGCTGGCCAATATTTCTGTCACTGTAGATAGAAACCTTCCTGGATTTATCTGGCATGATGTTGTGGCTTTTTGGAAGCCACATGTCCCACAGAGTATCCACACGATTCCCTACACAGTGTGGTGGCCCTGCTTCTCCTATCTCCAGCCAGGTCTGGTAATGATGGGCAACCACTAGCAAAGATCTGCCCCTCTCCTTCCTCGCCAAGCCTACTGATGGCTTTTAATTACTCCTTCCTGCCCCCTACCCAACTACTAATGACTTCCTGATTGCAGCCCCAAGGCCTGGAAGGCTGCTGGAGGCACCATCTCTCCAAGCAACCCAAGGCCTCTCCCTGCCATGGTGTGAGGAGTGTGTCAGGGGTCAGTACCTCACCTTGGAAGCTGGGACAATCTTCGCTCCCCCATACCAGCCCATCTCCTGGGTTCTCAGGTGCCTTCAGCATCCCCAGGGGCATTTAGCAGCAGGGATGTGCATGGAGCACGTTCCCTGGGAAACACAGCTGGAACTGGCACGGGGAGGACCGTATCCTCCCACCCCACTCAAAGTGTTTTCTCATGCCAGGTCTCCTGCCTGGCAGAGCAGGACTGAGTCAGGACAGAGGGAAGTCCCCAGGGACAGGGACATGGGGACATGACAGGACTGATCACTCAGGTGTTCCCCAGATCACTACAGCTGAGGTGCCCACCAAACGCTCACTTTCATTTGTTTGGGCAAACCAGATTATAGACACTTTTTATAGCTCCAAAGTTGAAGGATTTTCTGACCACAGGCTGCAAAAATCCCCTTAATGAAGCCCCACAGGTCTCCAGGGCTTTAGGAAGCGCTCTGGCCCTCTGCCCCCCTTCTCCACTTGAAGTATTGTTTCTGTCTTCGGTCTCCTGCCAAGAATCTCTTCAGCTCTGCAGCTGGATTTGATACAGGGGTGGGGAGAGGAGCTTAATCACAGCAATAAAGGGACTGGGAGAGAAGCTGTTCTGGGGGAGTCTTTCAAGAAGTGGGGTTTAAAGAGTCTCAGAGAGCAACTGCCCAAGCTGGGGGAAAAAACAAATACCAACCCAGAAAGGCCAAACAAAACCTTTCCGAGGCCTTTTCTGCTCTAATTTATCCCAGTCCCTGGATTAAAAGTAGGTCATTAAAGCTGCTGCAGGGAAGGGGTGAGGTAGCACTGCTCGGGTGGGTTAAGTGACAGTAAATCACTTGGAGCCTCGTGCCGTGCAGGACCGAGCTGAATCTGCAGCCGCCTGCCAGAGATGCCACAGCAGCACCAAGCCCCAGGAGAAGGGGCAGGAGGTGCAGGCAGAGCCACCGTCCCTCTGGGCAGAGCTGCCTGCTGCTGGCACCCACTGCCAGGATGAGCAGCAGGAGGATGAGCAGAAGCAGGACTCGGATGGCTTTGAGCGAGGGAAGCGGGATGCCAGGACCTGTTTTTTGGGGACTGAATTTGTGGCAGGGCTCCGGGGAGCCAGGGCTCCGCTGGCTTCCCAACTCCTGCTCCCCAGCCCTGCCGGCAGCCAGGGGACCTGTCACCGCAGCGGGCACAGGGACAGAGCGCTGCCACGCAGCACAGCACACCCTGCCCGCGAGCTTCGCTGCTCTTACTTCATTATTTCCCTGATTTCTGCAAATTAAAAGTGGGATGAATAAAACCTTCCACGCTGAGGTGTAAATAAGCAGAGGGAAGCAGCGGGGTGTGCAGGCAGCCCAGGCTCCCACTGCCGTCTGTACCGGAGCATTCCCGGGGACCAGCAGCATGCCGTGCCGGGGAGGGGGGGGGTGGCCGGAGTCCCGGAGAGTGGTTCCAATTCCCGTCTCCAGGGAGCTGGCGAGCGCGATCCACCTGCAATTACCAGGCACAGCAGCTCTGGGTGTGGGGGACAGCCGAGCTCATGTTGCTCCCCACTCAGCACAAAGAAGCTCTTACATGGACTCAGCAGCTAGCGTGTGCTACAGAGGGGAACAATTATATTTTTATTCTCTTGTTTCGACACTTATTAACATTCCTTCGCACGGCAGCCGAGGGCCGGGCCAGAACAGACAGGAGCCACAGAGAGGACAGGCAGGGAGGCAGATGTTGAGCTCAGTCCACGACAGCCTCTCTGCTGGCCAAGGTCTTCCCTGGCCACCACCAATATTCCCCTGGGCAGGGGGTCCTGCTGCCACCCACCCCCTGCATGCAACTGGGGGGAAACCTCCATACCAGGGCCAGAGAGATTCAGGGGTGGTCCTTTCTGTCCTCCCCCACCTCTGCTTCATGAGATCCTGCTTCTCCACATCCCTGCCTCCAGGGAGGAAGCGCTACCTGTGTCTCCTCTGCTCTCCTTTCAGTTCCCAGCACATCTTTCTCTGTGCTCTCCCACCCTGTGCACCATCATCTGTGATGGGCTTGGGGACAAGAATGTGACTCTCTGTGACTTGTGCTGCTGGGAGTCTAAACCACCTTGGGAAGTGCAGGACAGAAGATGCTCCACAGAATTGCAGGACAGGATGAGCTCAGCAAGGAGCTTGCAGCTCTGGCAGGGCTCCACAGGGCACCTGGCACTGCCTCTTAACGACTGCCATGCCAAATTAGCTCCTGCTCTCCAGCCTTGGTGCTGCTGGGCAGGCAGGTCATCACCCAGGGCCAGCAGCACCCAACCCCGAGGCAGCATCTTAACTGAAACCCTCTCTTCTGTCCCCAAAAGCACTGGAGGAGCAGGGCTCCCTCCCCACAGCCACCTGGAGGATCTGTCCCAGCTCGGTGCATCCTCTGCTGGGGTGTCCCTGTGTCCATCCTGCCCTGAGGGCACCCAGCTGCTGGGGAGGGACCCGTGCCAGCATCCTGCTCCAGACCCATCCACCTGCGTGCCTGGGGGGCAGGACATGAGGGCACTAAAGCAGCCACCGGAGCTTTTGTGCTCTGGGAAGGACTGTGACAGTTTTGCAGCTTGAAAAAGCCCAGAGGGAATATATTTCCCATGGCCTCTATGATGGGGAATAGCACTGTCCCCACAGGTGGCTGTCCCCAACCAGAATGCAGGGCCAGGGGCTTGGTGGCCACACACAGAGATTGCCATAGCTCCACTTCTCCTGAAACAAGCAGCCATGGCACAAAGCTCTGAAGGGAGAGGAGTGGGGAGGGGGGTGTCGGCCCCAGTACTCTGCTATAAATAATAATAAAAAACCTGTTTGCCTCAGTCTTAAAAGGAAGTGCAAGTTGGGAGCCATCAGCTGTGGATCACAGAGCCCGGACATGTTCCATGGAGCAGTGGGGAATGGAGGAGAGGTTGAAATCCCCAGTAACACTAATTACACCAAGCATGAAGCCACATGGGGCCTGGAGCTGTCACCATCTCCCAGGGGCTCCTCCAGGTCTCTCAGCCTCCTGGCCACATGCTCTCACCCCAGGCTCCCAATGAGCTTGGAGATCTGCTGCGGAAGCACCTGGCAGGGGCTGCTGGGTCTCTTCAGGGGCTTGGGGTCCTACAGGGGTGGTGGGCACAGCCTGGAAGCCAGCCCCACCAGCAGAAGCACTGACAGGGACAGTGTCATGAGACTTCTGTGTGGGAGCATCCTGCATAAAGGACATCAGTTGGGGCTGTCTCTGTGGTCACAGGCTCGCTGAGGTCCCAAGCTCCTGGCAACAGGGGACAGAAATGTCCCACCATCACCCACCCCCACCAGCTGCCAGAATCCTCTGCCAAGTGGGGAATGAGCAGGGCTGTGTCCTTTCTGAGCTGTATCCCCCTTCTCATTCTTTTTTGAGAGAGGGGTCTGAGCAGGGAGAAGAGGCTCAACCCCAAGGCAAAGGTGGGCTGACTCTGTTCAGGAGCGGGATTGCCCCCAACACCCCCCACCCCAGTGCAACTGCAAGAAGATGGACCAGGTGGGTAGAAGGGGTCCATCCTGCTCCAAACCCACCTGGCTCCCATCAGCTTCCAGGTGGCTAAGCCGCCAGCCAAGGGGGATGCTGGGAGCTGCAGGACCCTTCTGCTCTTCCCAGAAAGGAACCACCATTTCACATCAGGGGTGAGCATTTGGAGGCTGGGGAGGAGGTGAGCTGCAGGGGCACATTGTGCCTGCAGCACCTTGTGTCACCTCCTCATCCCTGCAGTGAGGGACCCAGCCCCCTTTCTGCCCCCTGCCAGCTGATGGCTTGTCCTTTGGCCAGCAGGGCAGGGCTGCGCTGCTGCCTCCAATGAATATTTTATGCCTGCAGCTTGGACAAGTCCCACCAGGCACTCGAGAGGGAGATCTTAAGCTGGCCACCAGCACCTCCCCACTGCTCCAGCTTCCTGCATCACCCATTCGGCTCCTGCCACCAGCCTGGGGAAGAGCAGGCGTGGGGCCAGGGAGGATAGAAAGGGCTGCAAATGCTCTCCTGCAGCTGGATAACTCCAAGGCATCTCTGCCCCCTGTGCCCCAGCACCCCAATCTGAGAGACTACTCTCTGTTTGGCTCCAGAGCCCCTCTGGATGCCGGGATCCAGCGCACTCTCAGTGCTAACAATAGAGAGGAAGAGCTGGCTCCCACTGGCGCCGCCAATCCTGGGCAGCAAGGCTCACCACCCACGGCACAAAAGCAATTAAAAGTTGTACACAGAGGCCACTGTGAAGAATGAGGGCATGCAGCCATGTCACTGCTGCGGCGTTCATGCCTGTCACACCAGCAGAGCTGGTCCTGGAGGATGCAGCTGGCCTGGAGATGCTGGGAGTGCCAGGGAGGTGCTGGTCCAGAAGGGATGAGACCTGAGCAGCCATCAGGAGAGGGTGCAAAGAGGCTCATGTAACCCAGGCACAGGCAGAGCTTCCTCCTCCACCATCCTCTCCATCAGCCATGGCTCCAAGCCCACGAGGGTGACCGGCAGAGCATCCTCAGCAACATCACAGCATCCCCATGGAAAACCCCACAGAAAGAGCAGAACACAAAGCAGCCGGCTGGGACGATGGACATCTCACATGCCCCCACCACGCAGCTTGGGCCCCGGTGCCACCCGTGCAGGGCTGTCTGTGGAGGGGGGGCCCAGCCCCCTGCCTCGCTGCAGCCCATTGTATAGCATGGCCGGGCTGTCAGGCCGCATCTCATCAGCCCGCGCGGCCGCTTGTCCCCCGGGAGCCGGCGGCAGCAGCTGCCAGCACGCATTAGGCAGCACTGCCTGTGCCCGCCAAGGTGGGCAGGGTGCAGGCAGGGGTAGAGCAGGGCAGAACGGGGAGAAGGGGTTCGGGCTTGACTCACATCAGAGCCCTTCGTTTCCTTCCCGTGGAGTATCACCCACTGCCCTTCTGGTCCCAGCGATGGGGACCGTCAGGATCCCCATCCCCGTGGCCTCTGCCACCTCCCCTGCTGGCTGCGCTCCTGCGGCATCTTCCCAGCCAGGAGGTTTCACAGGAGGTGGGGGATAAACACTGCTCACCCCCAGCCCTCTGGGCACTCTGGGGGGGGTGAAGCCAGGACCCCCTTCCAGGGGGGCTGAGCACTGCTGGCTGAGAGCTGCTCTGCCGCAGAGGACGGGCATCCCACCACCCTTCAAAAAACAACCAACTAACCCTAAAAGGAGCCCAGCTGACCCAAAAGGAGCCCAACACGCCCAAAAGGAGCTCAACCAACCCCAAAGGAGTCATCTGTGGGCAGCAATGCTCCCAAACCCTTTTCCTACTGGTTGATTAAACCAGGTTTAAGGCACCATTTTGGGCCAGCACAGGTGAAAAACCCACTGCAACAACAACTGTGAGAATTACTGATTTGGGTTTTCTTCAGCAAGCAAATAATAACAAAAAACAAATCATTTTGAGCAACCCGAAGCAAACATGAAACACTGCAAAAGCAAACGTCTTTGTCTCTGTCAAGGTAAACAAACAAACATGCATAAAATCCAGCCCAAGAAAAAGCAATGTTTATTTGGGGAAGGGAGAGTTACCTTTAAAAAAAAATGCTCCATATAGCTTGACCTGATCTCCCAGTTTTGACTCTAAAGGCAAAGCCAAAATTTTTTTTTTTTTAAATGTCAAAGTGAGACATTTTTATATTTTTAAAAATCCATTATTTTGGCTACGGACCCAGAATGTATGAATAGTTTAGGCCAGTCCAACACTGCATATTTTTGTGGAGCAAAGCATTCATCGGAAATGTTTCACCCGCTCTGCGAGAGACAAAAGCGGCCGCAGCGAAGCTGCTCCCATCGTTCCCTCGGGCAAGGACCAGGGCTGGTTACAGCCTCGTGTGGGTCCTGGACAGGGAGCTGGGCAGTGACACAGCCAAGGACCTGGGGGGAAATGTTAATATCTGTGATTGATACGGGAAAAGCATTTATTTATAAACCTGCTGGCAGGGCAGGAGGGTGGGAGGCAGAGGGATTTCTTCGCCGACGCTGGGTTGCTTTGCTGGTGCGGAGGGTGAGACCTGCAGAGACACCCCCCCCACTGCTGCTGCCCCAGCAGATCCCACCCATTGGGGTGATGCCAGGAGAAGTTCTGGTTGCCTGGTCCTGCTCTGGAGCTCTGGCAAGGCACAAGATCCCGCTCCCTTCCACCAGCATCCCTCCTGCAGCATTGTGGGGGATGGGACTCCTCAGGCTGCTGAGACCCACCGAATTGCCCAGCCTGGCCTTTGCAGTGGCCCTTCAGCACCAGCCAGAGGGAGACAGGGGCCGGGTGATGACCAGGATGTGGTGGTGCTGCAGGAGGACAGAGCAGAGCCACCTCAGCCGCAGCAGGAACAGCCTTGCTGCTGGGTCAGGATGCTGCAAAGCATTCAGCTAACCCGCACTGGCTGCAAGTCATGGGCTTCCATCTTCCCTCACCCCACAAATTCTCCTCGCACAAAATCCCCTCTGTGCCTCTAGTGGCAGTGGGTCAGGCTGGCAGGGACAGGGGCCAGTGCCCACCCCCTGCCCGCAGCACTCGGGGCCCCGGCCACGCAGCGTGCATGGCTGCACTCCCTGAAAGGCCCTTTCTCTCCCATTCACACCGGCCACCACAGGACTCGCCCTCCCTGCCATGCTTTGCATCCAAGCCAGCAGTGCCACGGGGAAGAGCGGGAGGAGCGCTGGGTGCCAGCAATGCCGGAGCATCTCGCCAAGGCAGCGCAAGCCGGGAACCCCACTGCCGCTCCTGGGAAACCTTTTTGGCTGCTTCTGAGCTCCCCACCCCATCTCGGGTGAAATGATGGGGCTGCCAACACCCCAGCTGCAATTCTGGGTGGGAGCAGAGCCCTGCAGCAGGGGTCCTGCTCCCACAAACCTACCTCCTGCAGCTGGGACAGCCTGGGAAGGTGCTTTGGGACATAGTTTAGTGACGGGCTTGGCAGTGCTGCGTTAATGGTTGGACTTGATGGTCTTAAAGGTCTTTTCCAACCAAAACCATTTGATGAGTCTAAACTCAACTCTGTCTGGGTGCTTCATTGGATGCAGGATGAGACCCGTGGCTCCCAGGCACTGCGCACCCCACAGACACCTATCCCTCATCCCCACCAAGGACGGCTGGGCTCCTCTCTCTTTTATTAAGAGCTAATTATCCCTCTATTAGTTTGGGAAAGGATAGTGGCGGTGTTTGTAAAATCAGCATTCATTAACCCTTTCACCCTGGCCTGGGATTAATTTCCTGCTGCCCCGGTGCGGGGCGCTGGGCGCCCGGGGGAGCAGGGCCAGCCTGCAGACACTGGGGCTTTGTTCGGCTGTGGCTGTTGATGGAGTATCGCCTTACGTGGCGAGAGCTCCAGCCCCGCTCCCGGCGTCCAAGAGCAGCAAAAGCCCAGCAGGCACCCGGATTATTGTTGGAAGTTTGGGGAGGATGAGGAGACGCATCAGGCTTTGGCAAGTGTGGGAGGTGGGAGCGGGCAGAGCCAGGGGGCAATGGCAGGACCCATGCACCCCCTGCCCATCCAGAGCTGCCTTCTCCCACTGGGATGAAGCTCAGCCCTTCCCATCCATCCCCTGGGAAATCTCTTCCTGGGAGCATGGCTCCCGCTTTATGGCTCAGCCCCCTTTGTGATCCCACCACTTGCCTCTCAAGGTTGGCCTGTTTAGCACATAATTAATGGCCGACACCTTATTACATTAAGCAGCAGGATGCCAAAGTTCGTCACGCGTCTTTCTCACGAGCTGCCTTCTCATTTAGAGCCAGTCCAAAGTGATTCAGGGATAGGAGCTGCCACCCTTGCCAGGTCCTGCACAGTGCCAGCACACGAAGCGAGGTGGGCATCGGACAAGGTCACAGGAAAGGTGAAATGTGGCTGCTGGCAGCTAACAGCTGAAAAACCCTGGCAGAGGCACAGCTGGCACAACTGAAGATGCCCCTTGGTTCCCTCCGCTGCCCTGCCCTGTGTCATGCCCTCCACTCTCCACCACCGCCTTGGGCCGTGGCAGCTGCCTGGTGGCCCCAGGGCAGTGAGGAAGGTTCCCCAGGGGGAAGCACCTGGGTTGAGGTGATGCACCACTTCCCTGCAGGCAGCTCAGAGGAGCAGCACTTCGGGATGCTGCAGGCATGGGGCTGGGTGCCACTGCCCAGGAGCTGCTGGTTTGGTGACAGGAAAGCACCAGTGACAGCTCCAGTACCCATAGCTGAGTGCCAGGACTACAGCTGCTCTTGCAAGAGCATTGTTCCCAGGGCAGCCAGGGAAATGGCACTTTCTTTCTTGGGATGAAACCTGTGCCCGGGTTTTCTCATCCTGGACAGAGGGAGCCTCTCTTTGCTTGTGGAGAGGGACCCACACTCACAGCCAGCAAAACCTCAGGGGGTCCCGAGGGAACAGAAGCCAGACCCAGCTCTGAAGGGCCAAGCCTGGGGCAGGGCATGGGCAGTGCTGGGCACAAGCCACACCTGCCAGCAGCCTGGGCAGCCCCACCATGGGCCAAGGGCAGCAAAAGCCTCCTGGCTCTTTCCTCTCATTAATGCAAAGGAAAATAAACCCACAGGCAGCTGCCTTTATGCTCCTTGCTTCAGCCAACATGCTGCCATTGTACCCCAGATTTTCCCTGCCTCTCCCACCTCCATCCACGCCACCATGGCTTTGCCTTGTGGTATGAAGAAAAAGACAAAGACCTTGTAGGAGCAGAGGAGAAGCCCACCTCCAGTGGGGCATGTCCTGGGGGCAGAGCTGGCACTCCACAGACACCCCCTCCCCTGCCCCACACCTCAGGGTCAGCCCTATCCCAGCCTCCTGGCAGGATCTGGGGCTTTTTCCACCCCATGCCAGACACCAGCTGGGCCACGTCCCCACCTGAGGTCCCCTGTCCCCATCCCCCCAACCTGGGTGGAGGAGAGCAGAGCTTCCCCAGTCCGGTTCCTTTTGAATCGCCTGCTCTCTTTTCTTTCTGGCTCAGCTACCTTACAAAGACCCCAGAGCCACAGCAAGAGCCAATTTCCAGCAGGAACCTGGCGCTGGGCTCACTTGGGAGGATTACACCAGGCTGCAGGAATTACAGGGGGGGAAGCCCAGCTGAAACCGAAGCCTCGCTCAGCTCTTCCCAGCCATGGCAGGGAGTGCAAGTCCAAGGCTAGAGGTGATGGGAGGGACGGGGGCTGCAGGAGACCCACTGGGCACGGCCCCAACGCACAGCTCCTTGTCACAGCTCTGCCCAAATCGTGTCCCTGGGCACTGGCCTTGGGGACACAGGAGGTGGCAGGAAAGGCTCACCCGCATCTCACCATGGGGCGGGATGAAGCAATGGGTGCATGGCTCATGCCACCCCTCCAGGACATGTCCAGCCTGCAGTCACAGTGCTCTTATCCCCCCCACCCTGGGGGACAGGTCCCTGCTATATAGAGAACCACATAAATGGGGTGACTCGCCCACCCACCCCGCCAGCAGGGTCCTGGGCTGGCTGAGAGGCAAGATCCCCCCCAGCTCACGGGGTGGCCACAGCAGTGACATTTCCCATTTACCTCTTATCCTCCGTCAAGACAAGAAAAAGGAAAAGCTCTGTGTTTCCTTCAGACCCTGTTCCAGCAGCTGGGGGACCCTCTCCAAGGGTTGTGTTTCAGTTACATTAAAACCTTGCACATAATTAATTGACATCTGCTGTAGAGCAACACTTGTATTCATTCCTTTTTCACGAACAAAACACTACTGGAAGCTCCCTGTTTCGCTAGGCCTCACCCTGCTGGAAGAAAACTCCCTCCTTCCTCCCTCCCCAGCTTTCCAGCATCCTCCTGATGATCCTTTGCCTCTCCCAGCCTTTTCCTTGGAGTTGCCCCACCGGGCTGCTGGAAACCCCCCCCTGCTCTCCGCTCTGCACGCCCAGGCTCCCCACCAGGATACATCCAGGGAAGAGCCGTTTTGGGACACTGGAAGCCCTGCCAGGGGAACAAGGCTGCAGCCATCACCCTGGCTTCAAGCCTGCCTGCAGAGAAGAAAACCTTGGCAGCACGTGACGCTTTTCTTCGAGCACTTGAGATCAGCTGGTTTTAGCTACAGAAAACTGCGAGTCCTTTGTGTGGAGCCTGCGCTGGGCTTGTTCAAGTCCCACATTCTCTCTGCCTCAGGGCACAGATGGCTTCGCTATCACCAAGGACGGTGCTGCTTGCTGGCTGCTGCACATAAACACAGCACAAAAGCTGGATCTCGACCTGCTACCTTGGCATCTCCAGCCATGTTTTCCTCCTCCTCTCCCCTTCAAGAGCAAGCCAGCAGCAGCACCCAGCCCCTGGACAGGGACAGCCACCCTGCACACTCTGTCCCCACTGCCTATGTGATGGGGCTGTGAGGAATGGCCCACCAGTGCATTCCAGTTATTGCTCTCATTATGGAGCCCACAGGACTTGTTGCATACCACGACAGCCTTAATGGATCTTCCAGGCTTCTCTCTCTCCATGCAAGCTGGGAAACCAGGTGCAGCTGAGCCGGTGGATGCGGCAGAAACCCTGGCTGTGGGAAAAGCCCATCGCCTCGACCAGGGGAATCTGTTCGTTATTTTGGATATACTTCAGGGAAAACATGGATAAACTTCCCAATCTTCTTTGCAGCAGCTGGTCCAGCCAAGGTTCATTAAAAGGGATTGCTGTTATACAGCCTCTTACAGGCTGGGGTTTTTCATGATGCTCCCCTTGGAGTGGGTGTGGAGATGCTGGAGGAGGAGGCTGGGCGGGCCGGGAAGGGCGTCTGTGTCCAGGAAAGTGTCAATGGGGAGTGATAACG
The DNA here is from genome assembly GCA_020745705.1 of Hemiprocne comata. Classification (NCBI taxonomy): domain Eukaryota; kingdom Metazoa; phylum Chordata; class Aves; order Apodiformes; family Apodidae; genus Hemiprocne; species Hemiprocne comata. Next base: position 20,131,538 of record CM036597.1, on the reverse strand, counting down.
AAGGGACAACTTGGAATAGCCATAAGAACTGCAGCTCCATTGCCCTGCTTACCCTCTGCCCAGCCAAGACCCAGGGAAGGATGAGCAGGGAGCTGGAGGCACAGCTACTCAGACTCCACCCTTGCTGCCTCCCCGGCCTAGCTGATCCCATGGATGTGCAGCAGCAGGGGAAGCTCCAGGGCAAGCAATGTCTCGGTGGTGCTGGAAATTGCATGGCAGCTGGGAGGGTGGGTGTAGTTGCAAGAGCACCTTGCAAAGCACCAGTGCCACCAGCACAGCACTGGTGAGTGGAGCTGCTGCTGTAGGCTCAGTCCCCCCGGTGCTTCTGCCTCCCCTGCTCGTACCCCCCGGCTTGCTGGGACAGGCTGGGCGATCCTCGAGAGGCGCCTACATAAACGGAGAGATCAGAATACACCAAAAACATCTGAAATGCATCAAGTCTCTCTCTGTGGTCTGCTTTCCATTCGGGGAGGTTGCTGCCAGGTTACATGGACCCGCTGGTATGCGAGTCTGTGGCCACAAGGCCAGAGGTGGCCCAGGAAGCCTTTGCTCTCATCTCCCCATCCAGAACTGCCTGACCCTCCCCTGCAGCACAGGGATGCTAGAAGTGATGCGGGAGAGGTGATGCTGCAGCCCCAGTGCAGGAGCTGTGCCCTGAGCACACATCCACCCCACATCTGGCAGCACCTCTGGCAGCCAGAGCACTGGCCATCCCAGGCCTGCAGGGTCTGTGCCTGCCCACGGTGCTCCCATTCTCTGCTCCCTGGGCCAGGGCAGCCCAATATCCCGTCTCCAGTCAAGACTCGTCCCAGCCTGAAGCTGGAAGAGCTGCAGATCTGTTATTTCCTGCTCACCCACCACTGAGGAGGTCAGAGCTTCCCATTGTTTAAACCAGATTATAGAGATGCTGCCCATGGGCCTCTCTCCTGCACACGTGGGGTGTCACCCTGGCCGTGCCACACAGTCACAGTGTCCCCCAGCATCCAGCCTCTGCAAATGCTCCAGCTCTGCTGACCTGGCAGCTGCTTCAGACTTGAGTGGGACCGAGCCAAGGGCAAGTTAATAAACTTGACAGAAAGCTTCTTTATGTTAAATAATTAAAATAACTGATCCAGTCCTGATGGGCGTTCAAAAACACCAGCAGCTTTGCAGCCTTAATGAACTTCCCAGATCTGGAGACTGTGGATCCTGCCTATCCCCAGCCAGGCCTTGGGAGCAGAGCTGCTGCTTGGCTCCCGTGTGCCCACGGGCACTGGCACTCACGGCTCCATGTCCTCTGCCAACACTGCTGGGGACAAGGATGCTCCCAAGCAAAGCCCTTCCCAGCCTGGGCATTTTTGCAGGACTTTGCATCAGGGTGTGAGCAGGAGGAGAGCGTGGTGGCTCCCCCAAGCCCTTTGCTACACCTGGGGACACCCCCCCAGGCCCTGCTGAGGGTGCCCCTGAGCCTGTCCTGAGCTAGGCCCATCTGGAGTAGCCCTGGAGCCAGGAGGAACCTGCTTTGCTTCCACTCCTCAGCTGGGTGCTGGGTTCCAGGAACCTGTTAAAGTGCTTTTCTCCTTCTCTGGCAGGTCCAAGCAAGTTTGGCACTTACAGTTTTACCCTTTGGGCATCAAGGACCAGCGAAGCTATTTAAAATTAAAAGCATTATTTAATTCACACTGGGATCAAAGCATGCAGAGAAGAAGGATTTTCAAACCAGCAAACCACATGTAAGCCCGTCTGTCACACCCAAAGGACCACTCCCCCCACCCTGACCCCACTCCCAAGCAGCCCCTGCTTGCTCCTACAGATGTCTTGGCATTGTCCCCATGGCTCAGGCTGTGCCCCAAGCACCTCGGAACCAGCCTGATGCTTTTGATCTCCTCGGCCCACCTTGTCTCTCACCTCTCGCACACTGGCCAAGTTCATACTCCACTCTCTCTTGGTGCCTTGGCCCCATTTTTCCTCTAAGACCCCATAAACCCGATGCATCCCTCCCTGCATCCCAGCAGCACCACATGCAGCCGTGCAATCCAGCATCCACAGCCTCTGATGGGACAACCTGGATGGATGCAGACATAGTTTACACCAGGCAGGCAGAGCTTCCACTCCTCTGTTCTCTCCTAGAGCTGAGCAAGCCAGGGGTTAATGCTGGCCCTGCTCCCCTCCTCCAGGCACCCTGCTGCACCCTGCTTTTCCCTTTGCCCAGTCCCTGGGATCTGCAGGGAGGGGGGAACTGGGGGTTGCAGCCTCTGCCCAGGACCTCAGCAGCCAACACTCACACTCCCACATCACCTCGAGCCCAACCTGGCTGGGAAGTGACCCCTTCCCCATCATCCTGCTCCATGCCCAGCCCACATCCCACCTCCCATATCCTGTATCCCACATACTGTATCCCACATCCCACGTTCTGCATCCCACATCCACACCAGCAACGAGGACATCACAGAACCACTCCACCACTGGCCTTCCCCTTTCTTCTTAAGCCATCCCAGACCCCCTGAGTTACCTCCATGCTATCCCACTATCCCGTGCTGCTGGACTGCTACTCTCCCAGGGAAGGGCAATCCTCAGACAAGGCATGAGCTGTAGCCACGGGGCTGCATTCCCCAGGGGAGAAGGCAGAGCGGGCAGGGAACCCTCCTGGCCCTGCAGCAAGGAGGTGCCCAAAGTCCAGCAAAATCAGAATTAGGGATTTGCTCCAGGCTGAGCAACATGGCTGAACAAAACTCAAAGAGCGTTTCCCATCCACACCCCACCTCTCATCCAGAATTTACTGCCTTGTGTGGTGCTTTATAGCGATGCAAAGTGCCGTATGAAAGCTGGCTATAAAGAGCAAGAGCAATGACTGTGGTGGAGCCCACTTTGGAGCCAGCTCAAGCACCATCTGTTAAGGATTTATTACCATCCCATTTCCTAAAATGACTTTTTAATAACTTATCAAATGAAGGTACATTGAGGAATGACTAAATCACTCTCAGTCACTCGATGGGATGAACATGGCTGTCCTGCAACATCCCCAAACAGTTCCCATGAGGCTCTGCCTGCTCCCCAGTGCAGGAGTAGGAGCCATTTCAAAAAATAACCTGGGGAAACAAAAAAAAAAAACAAACCACACAGGAGACAGCCGGGTTTCCATAGGAAAAAAACCCTTTTATTTAACAATATATCAGGTTCCATCACGGCTCCATGGAGTTCAGATGCCACAGAGCTGGTTACCGATGCTGATGATATGCTACTGGGCGGGAGAGCTGGGCAGAAGGTGAAAGGAATCAAAAAGAGGAACATGACACGAAGAAACAAAAGGCTGCAGTGCCAGGGAGCGTGGCCGACGGGACCCTGGCACCGGCACCGCCGGAGCCCCGCCAGGAGCTGAGGACGATCAACCAGTGCTGGATTGCCAAGCCCTGCTCTGGGATGCGCCGTGAGGGACCAGCTGTCCCCGAGGAGGGGCTGGCACAGAGGGTCCTCGCTCCCTCTGTGTCACAGCTGGAGCACCAGTGTCCCCCGCACAGCCACACTCCCACTGCTCGCCAGCAATTCCCAGCCCTTGGCCAAAGCTCCCATCCCACGTGCCCTGCACCAGCAGCGGGACAGGCTGCATCTGGGCTCCAGGTCCAAATCCACTTCTCGGCTAATAGCAGCAGAGGGTGGACATGGAAAATCTGGGAGCCCGGATGCTCCAGGGGTGCCAGCACGGTGGCAAAGGCAGGCGGGCAGGGGGCTGGGGTGGGAGCCTGGAGGCTGGTTGATCGTGGGACTTCCCCTCCTTGGGATGTGAGACCGTGGCGAGGGTGCGGATGCGACGCTGTGGGATGTGGACGTGGTCACAGCTCTGAAATGTGGGAGTGTATGGGGCGGGTGTGCTGGTGTGCAGGAGGCAGGCAGGCAGGGAGGACCAGCCCTGCACCAGCACCTCCAAACCCCCTGGGGCAGCCGGGACTGTGGCAGCACCCCCCTCATCCTGATATAATGCAGACCCACAGGCAACTGCCCGGCTCCTGTGAGCAACTGGGACAACACAGAGCTCTCAGCTGCCTTCCAGCTGCCCACAGGGAAGTGCCAGGCATGCCAGTGACACCGGAGGTGGTGACAGCAGAGATGGCTTGGGGGGGCACGGGCACCTCCCCGAGGGCAGGGATCCCTGGCACTGCCCTCCACAAACTGTGGGTGCTGCCAAAGAGGAACCAGCCACCCCCAGCCCAGGCACCAAGCAGAGAACAGGCTACACTGGCAAGTGGAAAACAAGGACAGTTGGGAAAAGGGATCTGCAACAAGAGCAGCTCCACAGGTCTGGAAAAGCAGATCAGGACCTTGGGATGCTGCATTGAGTCACACAACCCAAGGTCCATCTTTTTTGGTTCAAGACAAAAAAAGGAGATGAAGATCGGATGCTCCTTTGGTTCACCTCGTGTTACCAAGCCTCTTGCCTGTGCTCAGGCTGGGGCTGGAAGCTCTGCCTGGACCCAGGATGGCCAGAAATTGATTGGGAATGAGCCAGGTCTGCTCTCTGCTCGGGGCCTGGCAGATCCTGCATGGTATTGAGGGCACAGCCCCGTACCCATCTCAGCTCCCCCCAGCCATCCTGCACACCAGCACAGCCCCCGGGGCAGCTCTGGGGCTGAGCACAGTATGACAATGTTTTACACCCGTTCTTATGGTTAAAATTTCTTTTTTTTTTTTCTTGGTTTTTTGTTGTTGTTGGTTTTTTTTTGCTTTTTTTTTTTTTAAGTTCTCATTTGTTTTTCTAAGAAAAAGCAACCAGAAAATAATTCAGAGTTTATACAAAACATCTTTACATTATTTCTTCCAAAAAAGACTAGTATTTACACAAACAGAACGGAAAAAAAAAAAAAGGTAAAAAAAAGAAAAAAAAACAACCAAACTTCCAATGCTTTTCATGAAAACAACTGCAGGGACACACTCCATCTCAGGAGCCAGCAGACCGAGGTGCTCAGCAAAAAACAAGAGTTCCGATTTCACCCTTTCTTCACTTATTTACAAGGTTTCTCAGCCACCCCCAGCAACAGGAGTGGGGCTGATGGGAGCTGGCTAGGGACAGCCACCATGGGAAGCCACCCTGTGCCCTCAGTTTGCTTTTGGCATGACTCATGGCCAGATTCCTTCCTTTCCCCTTCAGAAACGAACCCAAACTAAATCATCCCCCACCTGCCTTCTCCACACCAGCTGCTGCTCCCCACCCATAAAGCACCCTCCACCAGCACTGTCACTGCTGCCACCACTGCCCAGCTGGGGCTCTGCCCTCTTGGAGTCATGGTTTTGAAGAATGAAGAGGGCACTGGTGAGGGAAAGAGGGATTTTAACTCTCAGACACCATTTTCTGTGATTTCTGAGAGCAGACCCCCATCCTCTGCAGGGATGGGGGGTCCTGGCCCTCCAGCAGCAGCCCTAGGTGGGCAGCGTTGGCACGGATGCCACAGAGAAGAGGCAGAAAGGTGCTATATGGGGCAGTCAGGGTGGTGGGGGCCGGGGGTGTGGGGAGGACTGGGCAGGGGGAGAAGCTGCGGTGGCTCTTCTCCCCCAAGTGCAGAAGCTGGTTTAAAGCCATCCCCACAGCAGGAGGAGAGCCAGGGCAGCCTACTCTGCTCCAGCCCCAACTCCTGCCTTTAAAAAAAAAACAACAAAAAACCCAAAAAAACCCACAAAACCAACACGGTGGCACTGAGGGATGGTCTTGTCCCGCTCAGGACCACAGCCAAACCCCCAGCACAGTACCCCAGCCCCCAGGATCCCCGGTCCCCTGCTCTCCCCCTCCTGCCTGCTCCTCATCAAGGCACTTTTTGCAGAGCAGCTCTCTCGCTCTTTGGGCACTTCCTAAGGTGGGTTTCAGGACGCTGGGGACAGGCGAGGACAAACCAGGCCAGGCAGCCCTGTGCCACCGCAAAGCCACTGCGGCGAGCAGCCCTGGTGGGGCAGCACCCCCTGCCCCATGCCTGCTCCCTGAGCAAAAGCAGCTACTTCTGGAAGGAAAAGAAAGCGAGGAAGGAAGGGACGGCTGCCGGTCCCCAGAGTGGGACAGCCCGAGGACAGACAGGCAGCAGGGCTTTGCCAGCCCCACCGTGCTAACGGCATCAGCCACAGTGCTGGCAGGTCCTCCCGGGGAGAGGAAGCTGGGGACAACCCCACCAGAAGAGCCCAAGGCTCAACCCCTTCCAGCTTTGGGCAGGAGAGGGGCAAGGCAAGGGCAAAGTGAGCCTGGGACCCCCGGGATGCGGCAGGGCTAGGCGATGCTCCTTTGGGCTGGTCCCCAAAGGCAGGTCCCACAGAGGTACACCATGTTGTCCTGGTAAACCAGGTGGGTGGAGAAGCCTTCGGCTCAGCTCCCAGCCAAGCCTAGCCTGGTGCTGAAGCTGGCCCAAGGCCTGCCACCCCTGAGTGCTGGCCACATCCTGCCACCTCCAGCTGCCCCTGCACAGCCTAGGCTTCGGCTATCTTGTTTTTCCAGTTCTCCTTTCCAAGGACAGCCACGCACAGCATTGCCAGGTGGGGAACAGCACCAGGGCTGCAGCTACCCCCCTGCCCACCCTCTGCCCCCCACTTTGCTTCCAGCAGGCTCAGCCCCACCCTGATGGAAACCCTCAGCAAAGGCTTTTCTCTCTGGTGGGGCACTCTTGGGGAGTCAGGGAGAGCTGCCGGGCTGAGGCTGCCGCTCCGCACCAGGAGCACCCGGACTCTCGCACACTGAATGCTTGAGACATGGTATAGATGTGGTTTTTTTTTCTTTCTTTCTTTTTATAAAGAGACTAAACCAAGAGTCAACAGCTACGAACACAAAGTTTAAAAGGGCAGCGGCGGGAGCAGGGGGGTGGGCCCCGCGGCCGGGACGGCGTGCTGGAAGGAGGCGACGGCGTGTGCCCGAGGGCGGCGGGCCGGAGTCCCGCCCGGAATTCACAAAAATAAAAATGTTACAAAAAATTAAAATAATTATAATAATAATAATAGTAGTAGTAGTAAATCGGGTTTGCCAGCTTCCTCCCTGCACAGTTGTCTGCGTCTTGGCACCTTGGCGAAGCATCCTCCTCCTCCCCCCACGGCTGCTTCCCCTCCTTGGACTGAAGCTCCTGCCTGCGGCCCCGGCATCGGTCCAGGCTCGGGGACCCAGCGGTGGCCGCGGTGGCGCCAGGCGCACGGGCACTTCACACAGGATGTGGAGGGCACACGGGGAAATCCCAAAACAAGAACCAGAAGTGGAGTCTGGGGGTTTGCCGGCGGTGTCTGAACGGCACCCACCCCTGGCCCCGGCCAGCCGCAGTCTGGAGAAGAAGAGGAGGAGGCTGAAGGCTCACCCTCGAGTCTTGGGATTACAAAAGCTGAGAACTACAAAACTAAATACAAAGGGGAGAGTCGTCACGCGAGCGAGTGAGCCATCCGCTCTGCGGCGCCGGACCCTGGCGCTCCCCGTGCCGTGGGGTTCGTTTTGCTTCCTCCCTCCTGGCGCCAGACCACCCGGGGGAGACCCGGGGGCAGCTGCCCCCTGCGCTCGGCGCTCCCGTGCTCCTGCATCGGCGGCTTGCCCAGGCTGCTCCTCACACCTTGTAGTAAATGTTGGCTGGGCTCTGGGGGGGCATCTCCTGGACAATGTAGACGGGGTGCCCGTAGTCCCCGCTCACCTTCTCGTAGTGCGGGCAGTAGTTGTTCTCTGTAGTCCGTAAGGGGATGATGATGTCGCTGGGCTCAGAGCCCGCGTTCCCGCTGCATTTCGGGCTGGCCAAGGTGCTGAGGGACAAGGCTGCAGCTCGCTGCTGCGTGTGCTTCCGGTGCCGCTTGCGGATCTTGATCAGGAGGACGACAAGGAAGATGATGATGAGGATGAAGATGACGCAGCCGGCGCCGATGGCTGCGAAGACGGCCACCTTGGAGCTCAAGAAGCCATCGCTGGGACCTTGGGTCTCCTGGCCATCCTGGTTGACGGAGCCTGTGAGGCAAAGGGAGAGGGGTCAGAGCTTTGCTCCATCTGTGCAGGGATCCGTGCACCCTGCAGGGTGAGCCAGCCCTCCATTGCAGCTGGCTCTGGGCAGGGCAGGCAAGAGCCCTGCAGACCACCTCTCCTCACTCCACATTGCTGCTCCCCCTTTCCATCCCCCAGCGGATGGGGCAGAGAGCTGCTTGTGTCCAGATGACAACCAGATCCCGGGAACCTTCACTCTCCAGGACAGACCTGGATGCTCTGGTGAAAGTGGGCTCTGCTACCTGGAGCCCTGTGATATCTGATTACTGACCCCCACCTGCTCCTGACCCCTGGGCCCGGGCAGCCCCTGCCCCCTGAGGGGAGAGTGCTTGGCTGGCTGTACTGGGAGAGAAGAAAAGAGCAACTTTTCCCTACTTCATCTGATTTCACTTTTCTCTCAGCAGGGTCAGGAACTCAGGAAACCACCTTCAAAGGGCTTTCACACTGGCTCAGCTCAAAAAGTCGAAGACCTCGCCTCCTCCAAGCCCTCTCAGATGTACTGTGAGGAACAGATGGGCAGCGAGGAGGAGGAGAGTGCTGAAACAGCACTTCCCTGTAAAGCTCCTGCCAGGACATACTGGAGCTGGGGAAACAAATGCGAGCCGCTTCGCATGGCAGCCTGGCTGGCTGTGCTGGGCCCCGAGCAGTCCCCAGCCAGAGGGTGCAGGGATGGGGTGAGGAGATGCTGCGAGCAGCGGGGATGGCAGAGCTTCTGGGAAACCCATCTGGATCCTCGCTCCAGAGCACCTGGTATCCTCAGGATCCACGCTCAGAGTTGCTTGGCCTGCCAACCTCCAGCCCACCAGCAGGCAGAGCCCCTGTCCATCCATCCCCGCTCCCTCCCGCTCCTGAGGTGTCCCTGGCAAAACCCACCTGGCTTGCCAGGCTCCTCCACTGGTGGGACCTTGCTGCGCGGGCTCTGCGTGACGATTTTCACGGTGTTGTCAGACTCCTTGCTCGGCCGACTCGTCGTCAGCTGCTCTGGGATCACAGCATTTGGATCTGGGGAGGAGAAGGAATGGATGGATGAGAAACCTCGACTCAACCTGGACAGCAGGAGCTTGTTCCCTCACCTAAATAACAAACTGCCGCCACAATCCCAGCTGACCACCCTCCACGGAGCACAAAGGAGATGCAAGAGCAATGGGAGATGCCAAGAGCATCAGAGCAAGGCTGAGCTGCTTCAGGGCCTGTGGGAAGCAGCTTCACCACCCTAATCCCCCCTGCTTTTATGTTTTCTGAGCTCCCGTGCGTGGGTTGGGGCGAGTTTCTCACACAGGCAGCGGGAGGAACGGGAAGGGAAGGGAAAGAAGCCTGCCAAGGCTGCAGCACTGCTTCTTCTGTTTATTATAAATATTGGCCCCAAAGTGAAAACACAATAATGAGAAGCAGCCACCAGGAGCTGTGCATCTGAGTCGGGGGCCAGAACGAGCCTGGGGCATCGCTGGGGCTGGCAGCTCAGGATGGGAGGTGTTGAGGAGCTCCCTCCAGAGCAGAGCCCGCTCTGCCACAGCATCACTGCCAGCAATGCCCTCAGTGTCCCACTGCCACCATCAGCCTGGCTTCTACCCACCCTAGTTCAGGGGCCAACGTTTTGATGGGAGACCCCAGGGTGCAGAAGGACTCACCCTGCCCAACTTTCATGACAATCTTCATGGAGCGTGTCTGGCACACCCCTCCTTCCCGGTTCTCCAGGCCATCCAGTGTCCCGTTGGAAGTGGCTGCAAGAAAGGAGAGGGAACGTTAGGGAGAGTTTTTGGGAGCTCAAAGAGCACCATCAAGCAGGTCCCCACCGTCCCCAGGCACCACCAGGGACTTGGCAGGAGCTCAGCACCTCCCGACATGGGGGCTTGCTCCTGACCCCACCCCCAGCCATTCTTTTCATGCCCCCACAAGTGTTCAATACACGGGGTTCTCATTTTCTTCACCTCCAAAAGATGTTTGCAGGGGTGAGGATGTGATCCCTCCAGCTTCCCCTCGCTGCCACAGCCACACAAGTGAGCCATTCTCCGTGCCTGCACCCTCCTCCCCCTTTAATTCCTGGATAATTTCCTTTGCTCCTTGGTGTATAATAGGAGCACATGCATATGCACAGTTTAAATTATACATATATAATTACACACTGTGCCTCAGTAAAGAATGTAAACTCAGAGCCCCAACGGGGTTGAGTGGCTTTAATTGCAGGGCAGAAGTCAGTTAAATTCACATTAACTTTTTGCTTGAGCCGGCACAGATTTTTAAGCCTTTCGATCCCGTGGGAGCCACATGTCTCCCACTGCCACCACGTAGGAACCTCTCCCAGCACGCAGCCACCAGCCCTCTGCCATGGCAGGGATGGCTCAGGGCAAGGGGGAACGTGGGAGGGAAAAAACCCAAACCTGAGGATTACAGGACTAAGGACCCAAAGAGCAGATCCTGCTAAGCAGACTGAAAAAAAAAAACAAATGCTGTGCTGAGATGGGTGGGTTTGGCAAGGGGGGATGGTTCTCAAGCTGGCACCTCCATCCATCACAGCAAACAAACTATCCTGATATTCCACCACATCCAGGCACTGGGATTTATTCACCCAGGGAAGCAACAAAACCTGGGAAGAGCATTTGGCATTTAGCACGAGTGGGGCTCAGGAAAGGCGATGCCATGGGAATCACAAAGCTCCAGGGATAATGTCACAGGGATGAGACAGTGAAGGGGAGAGCAGGATTTGGAGAGCAGCACAGCCAACACCCACCCCAAGTCTCAATGCCAAAACTCAGCCCTGGGGTTCCAGGTTGCCTCTGCAGCCCAACTTCTGCCTCCGACCCATGAAAACTGGGGTTTGGGGAAGGTGGGTGACTGATGGGGATGAATCCCTCAGACCCCACCAGGTGCCAGCAAGGAGGCGACAGAAAGAGGCTGGGTTACGGAGCAAGGTCTTTTCCCTCTGTGCTTCTTTTCCAGCTGCAAGACCTTCGGGTGCCTCCATGAGGACTCCAAGCTGGAAGGCGAGCCTGGATCACGCCGGGATGTGGACTCAAAGTCCATCAGCTCCGTCCAAGCGCTGCTGTGCAACCAAGGCTCTCGTGTGAAACACCAGCAAATGTTTTACTAATCAGAAAGCCGCTGGGCCGTCCGCTGAGTTATCGCCTCTCCCACAGCAGGTTTCTCCTGCCAGCAGCTCCCTGGATGGAGCTGTACATCCACGCATCTGGGATCTGCTGGCGGGCGTTTTGACAGGAGCACTGTCAGCACAAACCCTGATGCAAACGCCTGGGAAACCAGAGAAACGCTCCCTTAAAACCTGCACAAGCTCTTCCCAACATGAATCAGAGCCAGGGGCCTGAGCAAAAACTCCTCATAAAAACCTCTCAGGCAGCTAACTCCAGCAGAAGGCACGGCAGCACGGTTCTCCTGGGCCAGAGGCACTGGTTTGGGGATGAAATAAGCTGATAATGTCCCAAGTCACAGTCCTAAAGCAGTTCCACAAACAGCTTCCCAGCACAATGCCACGGATTATTCCAGCTCAAATAGACTTCACCCATTCATGCTGCAACACAGCAGGGAAGAAGGAGAACAGAGCAGTCTGTAAAAACCAGCCCCTGCAAGACCTCAGAAGGTCTTATTTAAAAGGTAATAACATAATTATATCAAAACAATCTACAGAGTTAAGTATGGCTTGAGTGTGGGGAACCAGGAGATCCTGCAAAGGTAGAGCACGCAGCGGTAATGGGAGACAGCAGTTCCTCCAGAATAACTAAGGAGACGTTGTATTTGGATATGACAAAAATATTCCAGGTCCAAACAAGACAGTGGAACGGCAGCTGGAGCACAGGGGATGGAGGAGGGGACACAACTGAGCATCCTTCCCCCTGTGCCTCACACAGGACTCTACTCAAGAAGCCTCTTCTTGTTCTGATCATAATAATGATGAGGAGAGAAAATAGCTTTGAAAGCGAACTGCATGAAAAAAAAATGAAGCAGCTACTAGAGAGAACATTAAAAAGGGCAGCTGAAAGGGTAAAACACTTCCAAAAACCAAGGTCTCCGGTGCAGCCTCTTGAAACCAGGACACATGGTGCCATGTTCTGTATAAATCCAAAATGGGCCAAGCCAAATCCAAGCAGGATGCTCCACACAGCTGTTTGGGCTTCCAAAAGTCAAAATGCCATCCAAATGGCTAAAATAGTACAACCTCTGGTGGGTTTTATATAAATACACAGGACAGACTGATGTGTTGCTGAGCAGAAGGTCCAGAAGCAGGAGGTGGGCTGTGGCCAGAAAGTCCCCACCAATGCAGAGGCAGTGGCACTGCAGGCTCCTCCATCACACTTCAGTGCGAAGCTCAGAGACGGAGCTGATCCTTCCACTCCGTTTCTTGCTTTCACAGTGGAAGATGTACCAGCTGAAGGCCACAGATCAGGCTGGTGCTGCTCCAGCAGAGATGTGCGATGCAGGAGGCACCTGGTGAGCAGCAAGATGAAAGCCCAAAGCACCCATGATACTCGCTGCTGGGAGAGCAGGGGCACCACCCACCATCCATAGCAGAGGCACCACTGAACATCCACGGCAGATGAAACTCAACGTCGGCAAATGCAGGTTAACACAGGGGAGGAAAAGGTCAGACACACAGGCAGAACAGCAGGCTGCAGGAGGAGGCAGCCTGGGGACATCTTGGGGAACAGGGAATGGCAGGTCTCAAACCTCGGCCGTGCTTTCCGCACGCCCCGCTGGCTCCAGGCAGCTCTGTCACATCAGCAAAGGCTCGATCCAGCCAGCCCCAGCAACACGGAGTGTACCAGAGTGTTTCCCTGCCCCACTTCCATTTTCAAAGGACTTGCAGTTTGGATGTAGAACCAGGAGAGCAAAACCAGCCTCTGGACAGATGACTTCTACTTGGGCTTAAAGAAAAGGCAGGTCCCAGCCCCAAGAGCTATTAGATGCCTTTGCCTTAATGAAGCATTAAGCCTCAGGCTGCTGAGTGATGAGGATTTAACACTGATACCATTAACCATGTAATTGCTTGTCAATTTAGAAGAGATGCTCAGCCTGCATGGAAGCACAGGCAGGACCTCTGCTTGCTAGCATGGCTCACCCCGGTCCTTGGACACAGCAGTGAAACGCTGTGTCCCAGCCTGGTGACAGACACCAGCTCACTGTGACAGACACCTCTCAGGGAGGAGAGCCCCAACAACCCCCATGTTTCCACCTGCAGCAGCAAGCGGTGCCATGTGCACCATGCTCTGCCTCCCCACCACCAGCACTCCCAGTGTCACCAGAGCTTTGCTTCCTCCCCTAAAAATATTTCAAACGAGAACTTGGCAGCTGGGAGACTCTGGAAGTCATACCTGGCAGCAGATGAAGGCAAGGGTCTCTTAAATGGTCAGCTCTGGACAGAGTGAGACATTTGGTTTCTCTTCTGGATTCCCTCTAGCAGGACTCCGTTATGATTTGGGCCCCAAAGCACAATTAATGTGCTGAGACTGTAGCAAATCCAAGTCTCTTTCCTTTTATTATTCTTAATTACTCTTCCATCTGCACACAGCAGCCCTGCTCCAGGCCCAGCCACTGCCTGGATGCAGCCTGGACGCCCACCCCACGATCCTCCCCTCGCTCCCAGCCCTGTCTGAGATCCACGTTTCCATCACACAGCTCGAAGCGGAGCATCCCAGCAGCACCGCTCCCCACCAGGGCTTCAGGATGCCCTGACCCAATCCCTCCGGAGCAGACAGGGAGGTTGGGAAGGCATCAATGGACCATGCCAGGGGCCAGCTGGTGCAGAGCAGCCACAGCTCAGCCAGGACAGCCACACCAGGCTGAGAGGCCCTCTTGGCAGGGATGAAGACCCTATAGGTGGCCTTGAAGATGTACCCCATGCATTGCCACCGTGCTCCGACACTGTGCCAGCAGGCCCTGCACAAATCTGCAAGCAGGCTATTTCTAATAAAAATCTAGCACATGCTACCTTCCCAATCCTCCAAGTCTCTCAAGTTGTTTTATGCACCCTCGGTACCGAGGTGCAGGTGTTGCACTGGTAGAGCTGTTGCATCGGTGCCCAGCTCCATCATGGGCTCCTTCCTTCCCCCATCCCAGCCAGGGCTGGCACCCCAAGGTACCTGCAGAGCCACTTCCAGGTCACCAAGGAGAGGCAGTCACCTGCTCCACTGCACACCAGGGCCCTGGGGCTGCCCACAGAGCCTGGCTTGGTTGCAGCCCCTTCTCCCCAGCCAAGCTGGGGGGACACACAGCCTGCATTCATGGTATCACCATTGTTATTATTTTCTTGCTGGGCCTCGCTGAGGGAGGCAGGGCCGCCCATCCCCTCCCCACACGTCACCCCAAAGCCCTTTCCATCAGCTCCAGCACATCGGCCGGGTCGGCTGCCAGAGCTGGGGCAGGGGCTGTGCGGGGGGGCCGAGCCCCTCGCTGTCACGCTGCCAGCAGCAGCCTTCCAGCCCAGAGGCAGCTGCACCGGGAAGGGGCCCTCAAGCCCCAGAAATCCGTCTGCAAGCCAGCCCAGCCCTGGCCCGTCCCTAAACGGCTACAGGAGGTGCAAAGCTAAGGTTTCACACACTCTCCTGGCAGCTCAAGAGCTGCTCCAGCCTCCTGGTCTGGAATGGAAGGAGAAGAGCTGAGTAGGCACTGGGAGACAATGACTGTGGGCAGGGATCCTCAGCCTGCCCAGCCAGCAGCTGCCACTATCACCCCATTACCCCAAAAATGCCTTCTGACAGGAAAAAGTTCTTGCTCAGGCTGCTCCAAGCATGGTAATGGCTGTTGCTATGGGGTGGGAAACACATGGAGATTATCAGAGCTGGGGCATCCACCATGACCTTCCCGCTCTGCCCTGTCAGCTTCCAAAGTCTCAAACCCAAGTTTCACAAGCAACACTCCCTGTGTCCATTATCTGCATCCCCCTCTTTGCTCCTCAGGGTTTACAGTCTCAGGGTCCCACAAACACAAACAGCTAAGAAACACAGGGATGTTTCCTAGAAAACAGCTCCCACCAGGACTGCCAGAGCTGGGAATTTAAACCCTCCCCAGGCCTCAGCCATGGGTCTCAGGTTCTCCCTGCCCCCAGCGCAGCAACTTTTGGGGTCAGGGAAACCCCACTGAAGAAATGCAGAGCTCCTGTCCTCCCCTCTGCCTCCAGAAGGGATGAACAGTGGTCCTGGCAGGTTCCACCCACCAAACCAAGAGCTGGCTGCTGCTGGCGGCTAGAGAAGAGACACATCCGCCTGTGCTGGGTGATGGTGGGCCACGATTCAGAGAATCCCAGAAGGGTTTGGGTTGGAAGGGACTTAAAAGCTTCAAACCCCCCTGCATGGGCAGGGACACTTCCCACTAGATCAGATTGCTCCGAGCCCCATCCAACCCGCCCTTGAACACTTCCAGGGATGGGGCAGCCACAGCTTCTCTGGGCAACCTGCGCTGCTTCACAGGAAAGAATTTCTTTCTAACATTTAATCTAAATCTCCCTTCTTTCAGCTTTAAACCATTCCCCCTTGACCCATCACTCCATGCCCTTGTAAAAAGTTCCTCTCCAGCTTTCTTGTTGTCCCTTCTCCCCCAGCAGAGACATGAAGTTTCCCTTCACCAGCTCTCCACATGCAGAACCAGGTGCAGGTGCACACTTTGCCTCCACAGCTCCCTCCAGCCTGTGTCTCTGGTTTTCCTGATGGCACCAACCCCCTGGAGCAGTCAGAAGCAGAGGTGGCTCTGGGCTCAGCTGCAGCAGAGCCCACGCTCCCAGCCCAGCTCCCAGCACATGCCCAATCCAAGCCAGGCATGGAGCTGGAGTGGCACAAGGCAAACCCAACAGCTGGCCAACACAAAGGTCCCATTTATGGCTGTGGTGTTTGCCAGGGGTTTTGGCTCTCTGAAGTGCTGCATCCTCCTGGGAAGCCCTGGAGCACCCAAGTGTGGCTGGAGGGGAGAGGGATGCTAACGCCCAGCAGCACCACACAGCCAGCCCTGGATTAAATAAATAAATAGATTTTATATATAAAAACATATGACTCCCTGTACTAACGAGGGAAATGCCAGCCTGCTGCAACTTTGGACCGAGTCCTTCCATGAAGAGGGAGCAAGCAGGCATGGCCAAGGACTGGGGGGGTCTCCAAGCAAGTCATGAGGAAACAACCTAAGGGTGCTGATTCAGGCTGAATTGGCTGTAGCAATCATTTTGTTTTGTCGCAAAACCCTGCAAATTTTTGCCACTGGAGGGAAAGCTGCTTTGGTCGGCTCCCACTAGCCAGGGCCAGGGCTTCACCTCCATGGCAAGGGGACAGCTGGGGTGACTGCAGAGGATGGACCACTTGCTGC
Source organism: Hemiprocne comata (assembly GCA_020745705.1). Lineage (NCBI taxonomy): Eukaryota > Metazoa > Chordata > Aves > Apodiformes > Apodidae > Hemiprocne > Hemiprocne comata. The sequence continues at coordinate 20,115,289 of CM036597.1, read as the reverse complement.
ACACCTGGAGAGCCCAGACATCCCAGCCCATACTTCCTGCTTCAGCAAACACACCACCATGTGGAAATCACCAGGTTCAAACACACTTCTGGAAATGGGAATGAAAACGACAGCCCTGGGTCTAGCTGGGATGGAGCTCACCTCCTCCTGGCCAGGGCCAGCCCCCCACTTAGATAAATAAAAATGGCAAATTAGCCCCGTTCCTTCCAAAAAGAACTCACCCCGTGTGCCACAGCACTATTCCCAGACCAAAGCACTGGTTTGGGACTGTCTAGGGTGCTTTCCTGGGGGAAAGGGAGAACAACAGGCAAACACTCAGGTGGTGCATAGAAAAAGACACTCCAACACAAGCAACACTTAAGTGAAAACCTAATTTCCCGTTAATACAGCTTTCTGATGGAAAAACGATCACCGACCCTAATTAGCATCACAAGTAAGAGTCACAGCTACATCAAGGCCAGAAAGCATTCATTGGGTGCAAGATCACTGCTTGCTTACCCACTCACAAGCCCTTTTGCTGCTGAGATGTCCATGTAGACCAGCTGTACAAGGTCCCACCATCCTCATCCCAGGGAACACATGTTGCCTCACTCCCTGCACAGCTCAGAGGGACCAGGACACTAAATAAAGCCTTTGTCTTCAGGTCTATTCACCCCCTTCCAAAAAAAAAAAAAAAAGAGAGCATCAGTGGAAGGGAAAGGTTATTTGGACAGTCTCTGTGGTAGCCCCAAGCAGCTGGTTACAGGTCAGGGAAGAAGTGCCATGTAATTCTCTACCTGATGCTCTGCCAGAGTCATTTGTGGGCCCCACTGGGAGCAGGACAGGAGGAAAGCACTTACTGCATTTTAACAGGGTGTAAATCTCCTCAGTTAGGTAGCAAAACATCTGCAACTGACTGAGAAATCTGTGGTGAAGGGGATGGAGAGGAACTCAGGAGGGGGACAGGACACATGACAGTGCCAACATCCCCCAGCAGGATGGATGCAGACACCAAGAGGTGCTGCAAGGAGGGATGTGGGGACATGGAGCCAGTGCTGAGCTGGGGCTATGCCATCACTGCCCAGGTGCCGGGCTGGAGCTGGCTCAGAGAAAAACCAGTTATCAGGGACCAGAGAGGCTGATTCACCTGCAAATCTTCAGGATGTTTAATCTGCCAGGGAGAGCGTGGGGAGATGAGGAGGTGCAGGGCAGCAGGGAGGGACAGGAGCTCAGGGCGAGCTGTGGGACAGCCAGAAGGAAACCCCACTGCAATTAAAGGTAAAATTTGCATAAGCATCAGGAATCTGCTGGCAGCAGGGAAGTTTACAGTGGTGCAACTCCTGGCCCAGAGTTGCAAATAACCCCATGGCTGGGACAGGAGCCAGCCCTGCTTCCATCAGGGAGCAGCTGCTGCTGCCGCCGTGCACCCGCTAGTGTTGCACCCGCACGGGGACCGGAGCAGCATCACCCTCAGCTCAGTGGCTCATCCCACAGGAGCTGAAGCAGGAGTTTGCTGACACCTCTGCAGAGCAGCACCTGCAATGCCAGAGGCTGCAGAGCTGACACATCACCCTCAGGTCCCAGCAGGACCCCAGGAGCTGGCCTCAGCCCTCTGCTCCAGGAGGACACCAGCACACAGAGCTAATGACTCCAGCACCACCCCAAGTTACAGGATTTGGAGATTTCCTAAGCTAAATGAGCCCCTGAGTATCCAGATGAGGACTTGCCCGCTCACTTAGGGAAAGATGGAGGAAGGGGACTGTCTGCCCCCAATCTAGGGCTGACCCCTCTGCAGAGGGGCGAGCAGCTGCCCCCCACCACCCCATGGCAGGTGGCTCCCAATTAGCTGTGCTAACACCCCCTCCACATGGCCAGCCAGGATCAAAGAGCACAGCCATTACACAGCAGCAGCAGAAAAACCATCGCTCCTCAGCAAAGAAACTTCAAATGGCAAGTAAAACCAATTCTCCCCAGAAAGGTAAGCTTTTAAAGGTGCCACACACAACCTGGGTGGCCCTCCCCAGCACAGCCAGCATGGGTGGGAGCCCTTCAAAACACAAAGTATGAGATATTAAAGAGGTGGAGAAGGGCTGAGAGTTGCGACTCGGCAACAGCCAACCTGTTTCCACCCTGCATGTCTCACGGTTTGAGTGCAGTGGTGATTTTTGGAGACCCCAACATGCTCTTGGTCCAACAGCCAGCACCCCTGGCATGCTCCCCAGCACCCACCTTCGCACACCCCAGATGACTGCCCAGCGTCCCAGCTTGCAGCTGAAGCTACAAGACACAGCCCTTCACACCAGGTCAGAACTGGGGTGGTGCCTGCAAGTCTCTTCCAGCAAGAAAACATCACAGGTACAGGAGTGTTGCAGGATCCCAGGAGAAAAGCTGGGGAGAGGGTCCCAGTGAAGAAGTGGTTATTGGAAAAAAAAAACAAAAACAAAACAAGCCAAGGAAGTAGTTGCCTGCACTTATCTGCTGCACACCCTTCCCAGCTGTTCCTGTATGCTGGGATGTTTTTTCAAGTCCTCGTCAAGCTGAAGGCTTTTTTTTGCCTTTCAACTCTCTTACTGGAAGTTTAATCCAAACAGAGCCAAGTTTTAATCTCTTCCATTGTTACGGAGGAAGCTGTTGGAGGTGACCATCACTGAAGAGCAGGGTCCGTCGGGGCCTGTGCACCTGCAGCTCCAGGAGATTCCCTGGGGTCCCAGCTGCTGCAAACCAGCAGGGGCTGGAAGAGGAGAACAAGGAAGGGGGCAGAGGCACCACAAAACCCAAGGGGTTGCTTTAGTGTTGGCTCTTTCCCGCAGCTGCAAAGGGAACACCTCTTGGGTGGGGAGACAGGCAGAGTTGTGCTGCCCCAGCAGTGTTAAGAGCAGGATCAGGCAGGCAATGCATGGGTGCCAGCTGGATGTCACCTCCTTGCTGCCATCACGTGGGCTGCAACATCACCTCTGCACACCACCTCGGTTTTCTGGAGCACTGAGGAGTTGAACACATTTTGTTTTTCACTGAAGAGTCACGCCAGTGTTAGAGAGACGCTCTTGGAAATGGTTTCTCCCAGGGAAGACCATCCTTGGAGTCAGGACGCATGACTCCCCAGGCAGACACAACCTGGTGTGGTGGGGAGAGCCCATGGCTGTGCCAGAGCTGTGGGCAGCTGCCTGCTGGGTGCAGGCAGGGGCTGAGTTTAGCGGGCACCAGCACCCCTGGCCAGGGTCTTTGTTGCAGGCAGGGCCCCTGCTCCTCTCCCGGCCCAGGAGCAGATCAAAGCGCTGGGTATTTACCTCCTGGCTGGGTGCAGGACACTGGCCCTTTCTGATCGGGCTTTTCATCCCTATTAGGGCCGTGAAAGGCTGAGCTATGAGATCAGCTGCCAGGGGCTGTCCGGGGACAGCGCTGAGCCGAAAAGGTCAGGAGGGAGGAGGAGAAGAGAAAAGAGGCAGAGGCTTAAGGGACAGGGCTCAACAAAATCGCATTTTCTGTGGTCACGGTCTTCAGACAAGCCTCCAAGACAAGGAACCGCGTGTTGTCTAAGGGCCATTATTTGGGTTTGACATGTCCAGCACCCGGGCTTTGAAGTTGTGAGCGGGACACCGTTAGAGACCCGTTTGTCTCCGGTGCAAGCCCATCGGCTCCCACGCAGCATCTCCCGCCAGGAGAGGGTCTCACCCACCCTCCACCACCAGCTCCCAGTGGGACAGGCATGGGGGAGGAAAGCCAGCCCCCAAAACCAGACGGTTGTTTGTGCCACCAGGATAGCTTTGCCTCACCCAGGCTTTCTGCAGGTATGTCACAAGGCGGTGGGACGAGGACAGCGTCGGCCCATTTGGGTGAAGAATGAGGAAGCTGGCTAATTGGGGTTTTATCAGCAGAAGTTCATAGCTCTCATCACGGCATCAAACGGCACTTCTGCTTTCAACTCATCTTCACCAAACAAGTTGTGGGACGGAAGATGAGGAGCACATGAAAGTGGCCACATTCAAATGCAATCAGCAAAGAAAGCCAGCAAAGAGCTGGCGGGCTGACAAACCGCCCCGGGGGGCTGCACCCAGGCCCCCCCCCAGCACAGTACCCATCGCCAGCACAGCACTTGCCAGGGCAGAAGGAACCAGAGAGGAAATTATTAAATACCAAGGGCTGCGGGAATAAGTTCCAGCAGCTCCACAGACACTCTCACACATGGGCTAAAGGCTTCCCAACCCAACGGCAGCTATTTCGGAAGCTAGAGGAGTAGAGCCAGAAAAGCAAGTATGGCAACCTGTCCGAGAAAAAAGAAAGAAGGATAATTCTGGCAGTTGGCAGTATATAGGTGACCCCCTTCTCCATGCTGAAGCACAAGCTATAGAAAAACGCTGATGCAGAAAGGCCCAGGGACGAAGCCCACGTCACAGAGGCAGCAATGGTTTACAACAAATAATTCTTGCCAGGTTAAGTCTAATTGCATCTAAAAACAGAAATGCAAGACAAGGGGTTTAAAGAAACACTCAGGGTAATATATCTGGTCCCGCTGAATCCTGCTGCCAAAAAGCGTTAGATTGGATTACGAACATTATTACATCAAAAATGGATTGAAGGGCTTAAAGACTAACAATAAACAGCAAATGTACTAGATTTATGGGGCAAACATCTATTGGGGCCTCACTTTTGCTTTAGTGTTTTTATCAAACGAGGTCTCCTTGCTTTAATCACCCCTCATCCAGGAGGACTGGCTCAAAAGAGAGCTGGGACACCAGGGAAAACCTGAAAGAACACCGCAGTGTCAGTTGGCCAAGGTGCTGCCCATCACAGCTGCAAACAGCTGCCTGGAGAGCATGAAAAGGCTGAGCCAGGCTTAGCCTGGAGGTCTTGGCTCTCCCACACACCACAGAATGCAGAAAGGGCTGCAGAGACCACCACCACCCTGCCCAAGGGTGGAAGCGAGCACCAGGCTGAAGAACACGTCACCCAAGACACCTCTCTGCCAGGGCACCACTGGGCCACATCCAGAGGATCCTGAGCTCCTCCTCATGCTGTCCCATTGCCGGGACACAGGGATTAATGCATCTCTATCTAGGCACCTCATTACCAGAGATAGGCAAACTGGAGCAAGTTCAAAGAGTAGCAGCAAACACAATTAAGAGCTGGAGTGAGTTAGGAAGGGAGGTGGAGAGCAATGAACCGGCAGGGCTGGCTATGCCGGGGGGAGCAGAGCTGCCCACGAGAGTCCCAGGAGCACAGACACAGAGGGGAGGAAGGCTGTTTGAGTGGGACATGGAGAGCCAAGGAAGCAGAGCAAAATAATCAGAAACTGGTAAAAAAACAGGCTGAAGAGAAACGTTGGTATGGTCAGGCTCTCACACCTGGGACAGCTGACCCACAGGCACAAAGCAGGACCTCCACCCCACCTACCCAACAGCACCTTCACAAAACAGCCCTCAGTTTCCATCTTTCTACCACCTTTTGCTCCAGGTAGCCCCAAAAGCCATCAGATGGATTATTTTTAAGCACTCGGACACATCCTTCCCTCCCATTTCAGCCATTCACAAGCAACCAGCTTCTCTACCAAGCTCAGCAGGGATGAAGACAGAAGTAACCACAAGCCTGCTATAATGAGCCAGGAGCACCTTCCACCTTGACCGAGCTGCTGTGAAAGTTCCAAACCTCACTGCTTGCCCTGGGAACAGCATCCCGCCACACACAGGTCTGCAAGTACAAGCTACCCTGGAGTCCCCACTGACCTGTTGAGCAGCCTGCCCAGGGCTTTGTGCTTGGCTGAGAAACCCCCAAAAGGACCTTCTTTTGGAGCAAAACGCAAGAATTCGTCCCTGTTGGACCTCACCTTCCTACCTCCCATGCAGCACAGCAGGAGGAACCGCCCAGGAGAGCCATGACAGGATGCTTCCCTCCAGCTGCCCACGGAGTACGATGCCTTTGCAGGGAGGGGACAGGACACTGGGGACAGGAGATCCCCACCCAGACACCAAGTGCAGGGACAGAGGCAGCTGCAGGAGACCAAGGACAAAAGAAACCATGGGCTGCTCAGAGCCCAAATTCCCAGCTTCCCTGCTTTCTCAGGGCCTTATCCTGGGGACAGTGCCCCATGTCCTGCTGCAGCCCCACGTCCTGCCAGCACCCCGCATCCTCCAGTGAGCTTCTGTCTGCAGCATGAACCCACAGGCAGGAGCTGCCACATCTTGTTCTTTATGAAAAGGCTTAGGAAGAGGCATCAGCCCTGGGAGAAAAGATGCTTTTAACGCCAGTCTGAGGCTGGTGCGGAGGGGCTCGGTGCAAGGCTTGGGAGAGGTGACACTGGCTTTCAAAAGCCTTTTTCATTGCTAAGCCGAGGGCTGGGGCCGTGTCCCTCCGTGATAAAAGTGGCCCTAAACAAGGCTTGGCATATCCAAGGCGAGGGGAGGGGGGGAAGCAGCCCTGAATGGGGAGGGACCCCAGGAAGCCCCCTGGCTCTGGCAGGGAGGTTTTCCAGCCCCCTGGCTCTGGTGGGGGCCAAGCGGCACACGTCCTGCCGCCATCCCGCTCCTCTCCACTTCAGCATCGCTCCCCCCAGCTCTAGGGCCGTCGGGAAATGAAAAGGAAGGGAAAAAAACCCTTTTGTATGTTCAAGGCAAAGCTTGGGGAGAGGGGAGGGGAAAGGGAAAAGAAAGAAAAAAAAAAAAGAGGGGGCTAGGGGGAAGCAAAAAAAAAAAAAAAAAAAAAAAGACAACATGTGGGTGGTCTGCTCGGGAGACTTTTGACTTTGTTTTTTTGGCTATTTTATTTCTTGGCAGAAAGAGCTCCTGGGGCTGCTCGGCAGAGGGTACGGGCAGATCACAGGAGCATCCCCGGCCCACCCAGGGGCCAAAGTTCAGCCGGCAGCGGCCGCTGGCTCCCAGCGCCGAGGGGGCTCGCTTCAAAGCGCAGACGAGTCAAGAGAAATTAAAGTCAGAAACGGTCTGAGGAGGGGGCAGAGGGCACTGCCGGCCCCCTGCGGAGAAGGGGGGGACCCAGCAGGGATGCTCTGAGCACCCCGCTCCCTACTCCAGCCCTGTACAGGCTCTGAGATGCTGCAACAGGAGACTGGGAATGGAAACAGGATTTTCTGTGAGATCACCCCACCTTGGGATGAAAGCAGGACTGCATTACAAACACAGAAAAAACTTGTAGATACAGGAGAAGATTCCCATTGCTGGAAGCAGAATCAGGACTCCACTTTCAGCCCTCATTAGCTGATGACCATGCTGCTGCTTGAACTTGACCCCCATGCACGGAGTAGTTGCTGACCAAGCACTTCAAGATGTTTGCCTGAGATACAAAAGGCAGACTAACAGAACCACAGAATGTTAGGGGTTGGAAGGAACCTCCAAAGAAGACTCATGGCTGCACATTCAGCCCGTCTCTCTCCCTGCTCTCTGCTGGCTGCAGGAAAAGCTTGCTGAGGGACAGCAGAAGGACTGATCTTTGCAGGGGTCCTAGAGCCACCAGGCTGGTGCCAGCCCCAGGTACTCGTGTTAAAGGAGATGGCAGCACAGAGAGGAACTGTGCCAGGGCTTGTGGCATCCCCAGCCACTCCCTGGAGCATCTGGGCTGGTAGCCAGGGTCACCTGCACCCCTGATGGCTGCAAAGCTGGTGACCCCACCTGTGCCACCAAGCAGATGGTCCCAGAACCAGCCAGTGAGGGTGACAGAGCCTCACTCAGGGAGAGCAGCCACACCAAACAGTGACTCAGCCCTGTGCAGACCTTGGTCTGTCTCTGCTGGCACTGAGCAGGCTTGGCAGGTTGTTGCACCAGGTCCTCCTCACTATTACCCCTCCTACAGCCACATGGAGCTGAGCACAAGTGACCAGAAACCCCCACCAGCCTCTTTGCCACCACCCCATGCTCAAGCCACACATTAGGAAGCACTAACCATAATTCACTGTGAAGGACACAGGGGTGGGCTGGGGGCTGACCTGCCAGAGCCTCCCCCAGCTGCTCTCTCAGCACCAGCTTTACCCAAATTATTCCACAGCAAAACCAGAGGCAGCCCCAGCCCTGGGGGAGGGCTCACTGGGGCTGGCAGCACGGCCGTGGCACTGCGCCACAGCACGGCACCTCCAACCCCAGCTGCCTGCAAACATCTTCGCCACCCCCTCCGAGGACAAGGATTTCAGGCTAAAAATACATTTGTTGACTGACTACAAAGCACCAGCACCCACTGCTCAGTGCTGGCCTCCCACACTGGGGCTGGCCCCTGCACTGGGACGCTGGCCGGCGAGGCCAGAGACGAGCCACGAGGCCACCATGCCCTTCACCAGCTGCTCCCCGGAACACTTAGCTCCAAGAAAATTCAGCCCTCCTTCTCCCTCCCCTCCATAAAGCCACGAGAAAGTTCATGAGAAACAGCGTGAACAAGCCAGTCTGGAGAATTATCATAGAATAGAATCAAACGGTTTTGGTTGGGAAAGACCTTTAAGATCACCCAGTGCGACCATTACCCCAGCACTGCCAAGGGCACCACTAACCCATGTCCCTCAGCACCAAATCTACACAGCTTTGAAATCCCTCCAGGGATGGGGACTCCACCACTGCCCTGGGCAGCCTGTGCCAGGGCCTGACAACCCTTTTGGGGAAGAAATTTCTCCCAATATCCAACCTAAAGTTGTGCCTCCCCTGGCACAACTTGAAGCCATTTCCCCTTGTCCTTTCACTTACTCCTTAGGAGAAGAGACCTTCAACCTCCTCTCAGGCAGCTGCAGAGCAAGAAGGTCTCTCCTCAGCCTCCTTTTCTCCAGGCTGAACACCCCCAGCTCCCTCAGCTGCTCCTCATCAGACTTGTGCTCCAGACCCTTCCCCAGCTCTGTTGCCCATTTCTATGGACATTCTCCAGCCCCCCAGTGTCCTTGTGGTGAGGAGCCCAGAACTGTGCCCAGGATTCAAGATGTGACCTCACCAGTGCCAAAAACAGCAGGACAATCCCTGCCCTGGTCCTTTTTCACAGTCATTTAGACAACAGCAAGGACTGGCCACCACTGGTGGCTTCCCACTGCTGGGGCTGCTCTCAGAGCCAGCTTCTGGGCAGGAAGGACAAGCACCTCCTCACTCTCCCTCCCCATCCCAACTGCCCCACTGGGAGCTCCCCAGGGCCAAGCCCTACAAGAAACCTCTTGCGATATCTCCAGCCTCAGAGGAAGATGGCAGCAAAACATAAGCTCCAGACACATGCTGACCCTGGCTGAGGAACATGCTCCTGCTCCTGGCCGTGGGCAGGGCAGGGGGCACAGCAAACAGGTAAGAGCCGGTGGCCCACTCAGCCAGCAGCACATTCATCCCCTTTGTCCCATCCAGCGGGATATATTTTCCATACGTGTCAGCTCTTTGCACCAGGCAAGTCGTGAACAAGCGCCTGGTGACAGTCTCCAGGCCCTAGCGGCCCCACCACGCTGCAGACAGCGGCAAGGAAGAGGAGGGCGACTCACATGTGATGAAGTAATCCTGCTGCCGCTTGAACTCCAGGCCCATGTAGTTGGGGCTGAACTCCTGAAACTTGATGGTGAAGCGGATCTCCTGCTCGGGCCGGTTGCACGTCACCAGCACGTTGGGGTCCATGACAGTGCTGCAGGCATCGGCCTGGTCCTTCTTCACCAGGTACAGCTTGTAGTACTCGTAAGGCTTGGATGGCTCTGCTTTGGGGCAGATAATGTCCAGTTTATCCCCAATCTCTGGGTAGATGACCAGCCCCTTCCCAGTCATGAACCTGAAAGAGAGGAAGGACAGAGGTCAGCCACATGCTCGAGCGCAGCAGGGACCATGCCAGCGCATCCCACCCTGTGCAGAGCCCTGCTTTCACACAGTTTATTTCATGCTTTAATTCTGATGCTTTCTCTCCACAGGACTTTTTTGGACACCAAAATAAAGTTCCCCTCCTCCTTCCCCATCACTGCATGTGGAAGGAGCTGGTGCAGGCTCCCACAGACCAAACCAGGGGCTGGTTTGGTTCAGCCCCACTCCCCAGCCCTCCTGCAGCCACGAGGACGAGCATCCTTCCCAAACCCAAGCCTGGCATCCCAAAGGGAATGGAGCCTTCCCACAAAGGGCTGTGGAGCAGGCCTGCTGGCGATGCCGCAGCTCTGCCCGACGGCCAGGCAAGGAGCTTCCTGCAGGGACAGGTGATAATTAGGCATGGGGAGAAGTCCTGACAATGGGGTGCAGGGAGAGAACCCTTCCACGCCCTGGCTCCTTGAGGAATTCCTGTCCTTAAATGGAAAGGAGGGAAGCATCCTGCAGGACAACTTCTACCAAGCCAGGCTCAATGGCGTGCCCAGGAGCGTGGGAGGACCGGATGGAGAGCAGCAAGGAGGGAGGAAAGCTATTTGAGGCTGGAAGGCAGGGCATTGCAAAGGGAAGGAAGGCAATATGCTGATAATTAGCATTCAGATTTCATTATTGTGGAGCAATACTCTGATTTTTGTAATGTATTTTTTTTAAAGTGTGAAGTAGAGGATTAGGGCAATAAAGAGGGAAGCAGCAGATCATCTACTTTGATGTAGGCAACGTAACATGTTCTTGATGGCAGATAAGGTGGGAATGGATGTTCCCACAAAGTTATCTCTGCTACAACTCCCTGTGTCGTTTGGGCACAGCAAAAACTGAAGCGTGTGCCCTGACAGGCTGCATGTCTGAGCCCTCCCTTCCCACTCCCAGACATGTGGGTCCTTGCCCCATCCCACCCCAGCGGTCCAACGAGGGGACAGGGCCGTAAAGACACCTTCTCCCCCCAGACTGCAGCTGAGGCTGCAGGCACCACGGGAGGAAGATCAAACACACAAGACCAACCTGCTCCGTGGCTCTGGTACAAGTCTTAGCAAGAAGGCACGGAGCAGAAGGCAGCCCCCGAGCAGCCCCAGCAGATCTGCACGCCAACCCACTGGGCTGGGAGGAGCCTGAGCCCACCCACTCCCCAATGCCCTTGGCAAGGGCTCTGGAGCTCGGTGCCAACTCCAACAGCAGGAGGGACAGTCAGGACAGACAGACATCAGCTGCACCTCTCCACCAGCTCAGAGGGTGCAGCTCCGATACCCACCCTCACCCAGCCCCACAAGTGGAGGCAAGGGACAGGGACACTGGTATGGTCACTGTCACCCACACTGCTCCAGAAGTGGCAGCAGGTTACCTACCCCATCCTCCCTGCCTGGCTGTGGCTCTGCTTCCACCACACTGGCTCCAGCAGTACCTGGGGAAGCACCGTGGCCACCACGGGGGATGATCCCCAACCCGGCAGCACTGGCACCGTGGCTGCGCTTGCAGGGAGCAGTTGGGTTTTGGGGAAGTCCTGACTTCTGGAGGAAGGCACTGCAGCCGCCTGGGGGCTGTGCAGGTGGGACACTGCTGGAGCCCGGCTCCATCCCTGCTGCTGCCAGCAGGCGAGCCACGCTTCACCCAAATGTCACCAAGGTCAGGCGGCCCTTGGCCACCACACTGCTCCCAAAGCCTGGGGAGCGATGGAGGCTTCCCCCACCCACGGCCAGGACCCTGGCGCAATCCCGGGAGCTAAGCAGCAGGAGCTGGGGAGCAGCCCCTGCCCCTCCCTCCCCTTGCTCACCCTCCCCGGCCGCAGACACGCAGCACAAGTGAACACTTGCACACTCGCTCATGGGTTCCCACCCTGAGAGGCAGCTGGATCCCACACTCGTTTCTCCATGGCTGGGCTGAGTCAGAGCCTTTCTGGCACAGGACTCCCAAGTGACTCAAATTCCCTTCTCCGGCCCCTGCCAGCTCCCTCCTGCCCAGAAGATGCCAAAGAGGAAGCCACAAACAAGTAAAGCAGATGTCTTGCAATGCCAGAGCTGGGGAAGGCTCCTATCCAGCCCCCATCTCCATACCAGGAGGATCTATCACACCTCCTTGGCCAACACTTGCAAACCAACCGATCTACGTGACAGCAGCCTGCGCCAACGGCACAGCAGTCTGGGATCAGGTTGAGCTGATTTTTAAGCAAGGGAGAGGCCATAAAGCAATAAAGAGAGCTGAGAACATCCCAGCACCACATCCTGCTGGCACTTCTTCATCCTAGAACATCCAGCAAGAAGGCCTGTGTTTGGTTTATTTGTTATGAGTCATATTTCTTCCATGAACACTCAGTCTCAGCTTCAGAAGCACACAGCTTCTGCTTGGGAATTAGCCCAGGAACATCTTCCAGATCTCCTACATGAACATCGAGCAAGACTGAGCTACCAGCCAAAGCAGGTGGCACTTGATGGCATGCAGAGGCAACACTGCACAGGGTTTTCAGGGTGCTCCCTCCAACAAAGCTGCATTCCTGCCCACACACACACGTTTTACCCTTTGTCCTCCAATTTCCCTGATTTTTTCTCCTTCATTCCCCCCTTACTGTCCTCCCTCTCTTCTTTAAAGCAGAGCTGTTTCCCAGCCAAGAGGTGATGAGAAACCCCTGAAGTTTCTCATTGCTCTTGGAGCTCTTAACCGTACATTGAGATTTTTTTTTTCCCCCAAAACATGTCATTTTGTCACCAGCAACAGCTTGTGACGGCCATCCTAGGGAAGCCCAGCAACAGTTCCCATCACACGAGAGGCCACTTCTCCAGGAAATTCTCATTTAAAACACAGAAGGTGAAAAGAAACATTTGTCACAAGAACAGCAGAGAAAAAAGGGTCCAGGAATTGTCACCCAAACGCAGGATTACAGCAAGTTCTGGGTATGAGAAATTTGCCTTCAGAAGGACGGTTGAAGGCAAAAAAGAATTACACTCTTTACTTGTCTTTACAAGGACATGTCTTCAAATTTATCTTAACAGGGAAGAATGAACAGATCTTCTTTTAAATTAACAAGGAAATTCACTGTGCCCTCAGAGCACGTGCTGTAATTGGGGGGTGGATCTGCTGTATTCCCCACAGATCACAGTCTGATTTCCCTGTTTTAAGGCGAGGAGGTGAAAAAAAAAGAAAAATCAAAATTCAATTCAACCTTAACACTGAAATGAAGATCAACACCAGCACAGTAACACGCTCTGGGACACAGCCCTGGACACACACTCTACCAGACAACTCAAATTTGAGCCCGGCAGAGCAGGAGGAGGGATGGATCCCATCCTGCAATGGGATGGAGATGGACCCACCAGCAGTGCCCAGTGCCTTTGGGGCTAATCCTGCACAGCACGTGCTGCCATGGAAGCATGCCATGGAAGCCCATGAGCAGGCACCCAGAACCCCAACCCAGCACCCAGTGGGGTCCATGCCCCTCCCACACACCTTTCCCCCCCTCTCCCAGCACCTGGAAGGAAGGTGGCAGCTCCAGCTTTATTAATTTAGCACTGGTGCTACCAGCAAGTAGCAGCTCACAGATAACATCTCAGCATCCTTTCTCCTGGTGTCGAAGGTGGTGGGAAAGATTTAAGTACAGCCATTAAAGCTTAAAAGAAAATTTTTTGCCCGTGCTGCAAACTGCACCCAGGTTATCGGCAGCTTCATCACTTACAGCCCCTAAAGGTGACTTTTGGGTGGCACCTGCAGCTGCCCACCCGCAGAGCTGTGCTGGCCACCAAGGAGCATCCCAGCCAGACATCCCCAGCCCTGTGGCCCCCAGCTCCTGGCCCCCAGCTCCCAGCCCTGCAGGTTCCTCGGGAGCGATCAGGTGGCAGCATCCAATTTCCTCATTGTTTTGGGAGGTGTTTTCTGATGGGAAAGGTGAAAAGGGTATTTGTGAGCCTTGTAAAATGATTCCTCTGAGTTGGGTAAACAAGGGGAGCTCTGTTGGCAGCGGGATGCCGGGATGCCGGAGCAGAGAGATGGGATTAAAGAGCAGCCTCTCCCCTGCCCTGAGCTGGGGGGGGCTGCTGGTGGAGACCCCCAACCCCCTGTGGATGGGGTAGCCCCACCTCTCACCAGCACAGAGGGTTAGTCCTTGCTCTGGGTCCAAAAAACTGTGGTGGGGCATAGTGGAGTGAGCTGGGGGCTACAAGTGGAACCAGCTGAAAGGGCCATGGGCTTGGCAGAGGCATCCACCCTGGAGGACACACCAAGGATGACAGGGAGCCCTGGTGCAACCACGGGCAGGGAGATGTTGTCTTTCCACAAGCAGCTGAGAAGTTCACACCTTGGCTTCGAGGAGGAGCAGCTGTGTGGGAGGGTAGTGGGGCTCTGGGCAAACTGCTTGACAGATCACAAGCCACGCTGAGGAGCTCCAGCAGCACCGGGGTTCCTGCAACCAGCGGGCCCCGATGAGCATCACACAGGGATGACCTGCTCCATCCCACTGCTGCTAGAGGCTCTACAAGCCCAGGAACACGGGGGTGAGATGGAAAACCATGGAAGTTTGGCCAGAACAAGCTCACAGCTCACGCTGGGCATGAGACCTTCCTCCTCCACACACACACACAACACCATGCAGGCTCCTCTTCTCCACATGGGCATGCACAGGCTGGCAGACTGGGTCATGGTTAAACATGGACAAGCCAGCAGGTTCACAGCAATAGCTGCAAACACAACTGTCATGCATGGCACCTTCACAAACACCCCAGCAGTCCCTTCAGCTCTTCCTGACCAGAAAACTGCTTGAAATTGTAGTTTTTTAAAATAATGGGTTGACAGACTATCAAACGGCTGCTCTCCCACCCAGCCCAGGCACTCCCTGCACCATGTGAGCTACAAAACCTTTAGGGAAGCATCACCTTGGTGCACATCTGAGAAACACAATGCACCTCACCTTCTTTCAGGCTTTGCAGAAAACAGAACGACACTTAACAACAATCTCCTCCTTGGAGAAGATGCTCTGAAGCATTAATGCTGACATACATACAAGATGACATATGCTAGATGCTGTTTTCTTCAAAGAAATCAAAAAATAACTAGCTCTTTCAAGAAGGACATCTACTTCTGGCAGTGAAGGCTGCAGGAAGGCTGCTGATGCCCAGCAGAGCATCGTCTGGGCAGCTGAAGACCACGCTGGCACAACTCTTCATACAAACAGAGCATATGGGTCCTCTTCAGCAGGACCACAGCTCCCACAAGCCACCACAGCTCACCCCAGCTGGGAACCACCTCAGAAAAGGGATGGGAAATAGCTCAGCAAACCAAACGGATCCAGTAAAAAAGCCAAAACTCTGTGTATAAACTAGGTGTGTTCTCCTGGAAAACACTCTAAAACCTGCAGGAGCTTCACCAATGCCCAAGTGCACACAAAATTAAATGCGTTCCTCTCTCCGTTTCTTTCTTCCTGGGACACAACACCCCTGTTTCACAGCAGCTTCCCAGGCACAGGGGATTGTCTCTGCCCAGGACACTTGGCCACAGGCTAGAAGAAATGAGTCCTGCCCTCAGAGCAGTCCTCCAGACACCCTGATGCCACAGGGCCAGGTCACACTCCAGCCACTGCAGGGCCCCTCCAGAGCTCCCACTCCAGCCATCACTCCAGAGCTCCTCTGATGACACCCAGCCACCTCTACATTTGCTAAAACCTGTATTTTCACCAAGCAAAAGGCACCAAGGGGTTGGCAGCAAATACCAGCCTCTTACTTGGGCAGTACCTTCACAGCACCATGGCTGAAGTCAAAGAGCTTCATCAGACATGGACAACCGCATGGTCCCTGCAAGCCTGAACCCAGAGCGTCAAGACATCCCATTTCATAGGGACAGGGGCAACACCCCAGGCAGGGCTGGACTGCCCACAGACCCTGGCACAGCACTTCGAGCCCCTGGCCAGCCCCACAGGGCATCACAGCCCATCACTCAACTCACTTCACCTCTCCAGAGCCAAGGACAATTAAAACACAGAAATTACATACTTAACCCAACAGCCCACCTCATCCCAGGCCACCAGCAGAATCCACAGCCCTTTCCCAGAGTGGTGCTGGTGCCCAGAGGCACAGGACCCTTTCTCCTTTTTGACTCCCATTAAGTTCTTGGGAACAAAGACATCCACGAAAGGAAGTTAATTACAACTTGAATAAAAATGTTCCCTGCTCTCCTCTGCCTCCCATCTGTATCTGTCGCCTTCTCGCTTCTTCAGTCGGGTTATTCGTCATCGCCACAGAGGGTAAATAGGAGCAAGCGAATGCCCACACTTTTAGATCCCACTTCTTTTATGTTCTCTTCTATTATTAGTCTCCTTTAAAAGAGCCTTCGATCTTTTTTTTTTTTTCCCCCCTGCTAATCCATGTATAATTATTTTCATTGCCCTTCTGCAGACCTCTTCTATTTCTGCTGCATCCTCTTGGAGCCGAGGTGGTCAGCAGAGAGCCCAGCAATTTCAGGTGACTCTGGAAACAGCCTCACATCTCTTCTGCTCAAAGAGAGATTTTTTGGCTATTCACAAGGGCACCTTCCAGCCCCCCCAGCTCCTTGCCGTCCCCACGGCCACCCCACGGGGCCGTCCCATCCTGTCCCCCTCCTCCTAGACTCACTCTAAGGCCCTTTTCTCCACATCTCGGGTTTAATGAGGCCCATTCAACCCTCCCAAAGACAAAAGGCCCTTCTCGTTTCCAAACGGATTTACACGACGCATCAGTGAGGCATAAACGAGTTCCCATGGCAACCCGCACCCCCAGCCCCCCTGCACGGGGATGCCATTTTCTAACTCCACTGCTCCCCAAAACCCCCCTGTTGCTTTACTACCAGGTGTAAGGCTCATCACAGGAGGGCAAGAACACCCACCCCGCCCCAAAGTGACCCCCCCAGCTGCCATTTTCTGGATGCCATTTTCTGAGGTGAACTTAAAAGATGCTCGAGCCAGTGCCCCCACCAGCACAGGTACCCTGATAAGCTCTGCACCATGACCGACTCAAGGTCATGGTCAAGCCAGGGTTCAAATTAAGCAGAAGGCAAGGAAACACCAGCTGCAGGAGGAAAAAGAAACCAAAATACCTCCATCTGCCCCAAAATACACAATGTGTATTTTGTGTATTTTAGTCAGTGCAACCAAGTCCATGTTCAGGAGCCAGCCTAGCCCCATCTTGGCTCCCAGCACCTCTCTGCAGGGAAGCCAGTGGCTTTGGCGATGCCAGGAGGCCACTCCAACACAGGGTTAATAACCATCAGCCTTGTATTTGATGCCTTGTATCGTAACTCTCCCTATCCAGCTCCAATCACTGAAGGCCAAGAGGGCATCTCACTTGTCTTGCACAGAGCTGCCCACCCGGGTGGGAAGCAGGAGAGATCCCATCACGGCTCCTGGGCCTTTGTTCAGAAGCTGCACAGTCACTACTGGAACTCTGAAGACATTTACAAAATGTAAAGGGGGTTGGCCCAGTTGTACCTGATTAGCAAACAGAGAAAGACCACAAAGAACCTGTTTCACCATGAAAAAACACAAATGCAGTGTCTTTCTGCAAGGGGAAGCAGGTGGTTCCAGCCACGGTTACACCACGGCCATCACCTGCAGAAGAAACTGAGCAGAAGAGGGCTCCAGTCACCGAGGACGCTGCAGAAAAACGGGTCAGCAGCCAGGCTTCAGGCATGGGTGCCACAGGGTGCCAGCCACACCTCAGTGGCCACAGCCGGCGGCTGCCACCACAGCCGGCGACGTCCCTGTCCCCGTGGCCGGCAGCAGCCGGGGCTGGCCCTGGTGACGCAGGGACAGGGCTGCAGGAAGGGCTTTCTCCCCGAGCCGCCCCGGTCATTAGAGCGTGGTGAAGGTCCGTGCCAGCATCCCAGTCCCAGACTCCCCACCAGCCCCAAGGAGGAAGAGTGATGGAGACACACAACACTGGCTCACCAGGGCTGACACCAAAGCACCCAGCTGGGCAGGGAGCCCAAGGAGAAAGCTCTGCCATCCCCCCCCATGGCACGGAAGTGTTTCCAGACGCCTCTCCTCCTGCCCCATCCCAACCACGGCCCGTCAGCCACCCACAAACACCCAGCAGAGGTTGGGTGGCTTTGGGCTTGGTCCCACAGAGGCCAGAGCGTGCACCAGCGATAGCAGAGCCACCACAGAATCCACTGGCACAGGAACCTGCTGCAGAGGGATCCCTGTGCCAGCCCCCCAGCTGCCCAGTGCCCCCTGCTCGGGATGGGGATCTCAGGGCTTTCATCACCCCCAGCACCCTGCCTAGGTGCTCGCTGCCTTCCCCACAGCTGGAGAAGATGCCTATGGGTGGCGGGGTATAAGGGTGGACCCCCAGCCCACCACCACACTGGGGCTGCCAAAGGAGGGTGGCTGCACAAAAAGGCCAACATTTTCCTTTGTCCCCCTCATTTTCCTTTGTCCCCTCAGGGGCTCAGCCAGGATGCCTCCCAGGGCTCTTCTACCACTTAAGGGGACGGCTGCTAACCACTCCAGCACCCCAACAAGGAGGAAGAAGAGGAGGAAGGCTCATGGCTTTCGTGGGAGCCAGACACAAACGCGAGTAGCCATGTGCTGCTCCACCTTCCCACCTCCACACAGCACCCCGTGCCTTCAGACGCCGCACCCAAACCACACAAACAAATGAGATTAATCCAAACCCAGCGAGGGAGGGGTTAAAAAAAAAAAAAAACAAAAAGCTGGTAATTGAGGGATTTTGGAGGATATTTAATTGGGGCCAGTGCACTGGCACAGGCTGCTGCTGCCACCTGCAGCGCTCTCAGCAGCCAGTGGCCCGCAGCTCTGGGGACCCCGGGCTGCAGCCAGCACCGGCTTGGGGTGCAGATGCTATTTGGGCAGGAAAACAAGCATTGGGGGTCCCCCCGGCTCGTTCCCCACCCCACACACCCCCCTGCAAACTCATTATTTTTCAGCACAACAAGCAACTCCACGAACGACGGAACCAAGGGCTTGGCCAGAAAAAATTTTAAAAAGCCATTTTTTCTCCCCTGAGTAATATCATCCCACATCTCCCCTTGGAGAAATAAAGACGAGCAGAGTTATCTAATTAATGCTGTCAAGAAGCAGGGAGGCTGGGGGGGGCCCACAAAGGCGGCGTGGGGAGCGGTCTCCCTGCCGCCGGCATCTCCCGTCAATGGGGCCCCATGCTGGGAGTGAGGTAAGAGGGGATTCAAAGGGGGGTTTGTCAGGGGTTTTGTTTTTGAAAACGGGGGAGGGGAAGGGGACAGGGCTTGACAAGAGCTGACAGACAACTGAACAAAACCATAAGGGCCATGAATGGCAACACGGCTCTTTAATTGGCGCAGGAATGGAGAGAGAAGTGAGACAATGAGGCGCGGGCAGCAGCGGTGGGGGCTGAGAGGGTGGGCAGCGAGCACCCACCTTCTGCCTGCCCGCACTCCAGGCCCCCCACCCTGGCTGCCCTTCCAGAGGTTGGCAGCTGGATGCTGCAGCTATGACCACCATCCCCCCAAAAAAAACCCAACAAGGAAAGAGGAAAGCACTGAGAAGCAGAGCCCAGCACCCTGGCAGCCACTGCAGAAACCCCAGAAGTGTCCCAGACCCCAACCCCAATGCTGCAGTTTTAAAGGATCCAGCAGAAGTGGATCAGGTTCCCCGCTCAGCCCCCTGTGTCTTTTCAGCTTTGCTTCGGTTTGGACACCAGTGCCCTGGCTGCAGCCCCGCTCATCCAGAGTACAGGGGGGCCGGGAGGGGGAGAGAGGGATATGCAGGTTAAAAGGGAACAAGGTTGGATCAGCAGGGTTCCCACTCCTTCCCTGACCCCTCCAAAAGACGACAGAGGAGATTTCGTCTCCTGGTTCCAAAGCAAAGAATTACTTTGGCAGGGGCCACGGCGGCGGCTGGGCGCCCATTTGGAAGGGAAAGCGGCAGGAATATGCCCAAGGAACCCATGAGCAAAACCTCCCCGCCAAGCCCCGCTAATTGTAATGCAGATGAATCCCCAGGCGGGACAGAAAGGAGCAAACTGCAGCTCCCCCCCCCAACGCAGGCTTGGGGTGCACAGGGGAAGGCTCAGCCCACCAGACACCCCAGTGTTTTCCAAAGACCCCGACCCCCTTCCCGCTTTTCACTTCTCCAACTCCGCTGGAAAAACAGAATAACTGAAAGCAAACAGCCAAGAGATGGAGTTACAGCCTGTGGTTAGCCCTTCGGTGAGAGGAAGCCCCTTCCTTCCTGCACCCCAGGACCTGACACCACAGCTAACCACGCCCCCCCACAAACCCAGTCTGCAGCTGGGAGCACCAAAACCAGCCACCTCCCCATGGGACCGTGGCCGGCCATGCTCCCACACCCTGACCCAGCCAACACCAAGTGCTGCAAGTTATTGCTGCTGCACCCCCAGGGGTACAGGAGGGGTTCCCAAACCCTTCAGCTTCACACCACGCCAGCCACACATGGCCATACAGCCATCTCCAAAGGGAGAAGAGTAACCAGCCTCAGCCATTTTTCCAAGAACTTCCACAAAAATAATGCTCGTGCCTGCCCTGGTGAGCAGCAGCAGTGGGGGCGTCCTTGCTTTAGCCAGCTCCCTGGAAAGCCCCTTCCTATGGCACCCAGGACTCCCCCAGGCACGCCAGGGCTTGCATCTCCATCCCAGGGGACCCCACCAAAGGCTGGGTGACAGACCCTGTGCACCAACCCCACCTGCGAGCAGGTCCCCGGGAGGGCCAGGGCTCAGGCTGGCCCTGGGGAACCGATGCTGTGGTTTGAAGGATTAATCCCAACATTAGGCATTGGGCAGGGAGAGGAGAAAACCCTGCAGATGGTTACCCACAGCTCAGCTACGGGCTGCCCTGCCCTGCCCCGACAGGTCTCCCGGGTTTCGCCAGCCCTGCCAGCCCCTGTCCCCGGGGAGCAGCGTCACCCTTGGCCACGCCGCCCTGACTCACCACCCAGCCCTTTGATCTCTGGGCTCCCAGAGGTGGCCAAACGGGTTCTGTCCTTCTGGCTCGGCCTGGAAGTGCCATCTTCCCAAGGAGGCTGCAAATCCCCATCCCTCAGCCCTTGTGTCATTACCAGGAACTCGCTCGACTGCAGCCCGCCTTATAACTTATTAAGACCTTCTTAACCACCCCATAATAACGAAGTGCATGCATATAGCAACCCCAACAGCTGTCCTTCATGGCAGAACCTGCCCCAGGAACCAGGTCACACCGTATTCCTCACCCCTGAGTCAGCCCCATCACCATCACGCTGCACTCGGCCGAGCAGGACCTTCAGCCCCACACCGCGGGGGCGGATGGGTCTGGTTTGGGTCGAGGAGAAAAAGCTAAAGATGAGTCATAGGACCACAAAAGATTATTTTTTTCCCCCCTCCCTCCTTTTCCTCCTGCACACACATTGTGAGCGATCGCCAGAGCCTGATGAGCAAGCTCCACAAGAAAGTGTGAATCACAGAATCCAGCCTCTACCTCAGGCCGTGCTTCTGGATGTCACTCAGCGGGGAAGAAAACTGCCCCTTTCTCCCCTGAACCTCTGCCTAGCACTGCCCACATTCCCTCTTTACCAAGAGGTCCTGTTCAGGCACAGAAGCCCCCACTTTCTACAAGCCTGAGACAAAGAGAATTACCATCCTGAAGGCCTCACCACTGCAAGGGGCTGGGTCCCTGTGCTCGTCCCTGCCTGCCCCTCCACTGCTCCCAGTTTACCCAGTTCAGGGCTGGTTGGCAGAGCAGCAGCTGCAAGAGGGGCCGGGAGAGCAGCCAGCACAACATGAGTGTCAGGTTCAAACCTCTCCTCCTGCCGAAGCAGATCTGGCTCGTACTTGCTTTTATTTTTAGGCCAGATACACATACAGCTGAACTTTAATAAAATGCACAACCTCCTGCTGGGAACAGGAGAAGGGGAGGAACCAGAAAGCCCATCAGCGTCACGGATGCTGCCAGACCTGGAGATCTCAGCACTGGTGATCCTCTCCTTCCCCAGGGATGTCCCCAGACCCTGCTCCCAGCCAGAGCTTTAACAAGGCACTAAGGAAAGCTCAGATTTTAAACCTAAAAATAAACCAGCCCTGGGGCCCAGGGAGGAGAAGGAGGGCAGAGCACCCAGCCTGTTGCCCCGCTGCTCCAGTACCAGGCCAACACACAGCAGTTTCCAATTGCCTGCGGATGGGGAGTGTTCCCAGTCCTCTCCCCCCGAGACGAAAACCTCTGACTTGCCACCCACGCGCATGGAAGAAAGCTGACAGGATGCCACAGGGGAGACCAAAGTCTGCCCCCAACCACTTCCTCCTCCCCCCCCACTTTGCTGGCAGATGCGATTCCCCAGAGCCTTGTCCCAAAATCCCACTAGCTCAGGCATTCCCGGCTGCAGACCTTGCCCCACCACAGGCTGTGCCAGCGGGCTGGGGACACGTCCCCACCATGCCCAGGAGCCAGGGAGGGCTGATGCTGCCAATCCTTTTACTGCAAAAAGGAGTTTGTTGCCAAGTGCCCACTGCACGCATGGGGTCTGTCCCGCTCCAGGTGTGGCCCCCAGCGTCCCCCTGATCAACCCCCATGAAGAGCTGGGGCTGGTTGGTGGTGCTGGGAGGACACACGCTGCCAGCAGATGTTTGTGGAGGGAGGGCTGCAGCCTGGGTGGCACGGTGGCTTCAACCTGCTCCCCAACGCCAAGCACTGGAAGCAACCAGAGCTGTGAAAGCAAATGAAGCCAAAGCACCCACCTGGCACACGTGGGCAGCAAAGATTTTTGGAGCATCTACCAGGAAAGGGGGTTTATTTACCCTGCTGTAAAAAAGTCCCAAGCAAGCACGGGTACTGCTGCAGAACCACCCCAGTCCTGCCCTGCAGCTCCCAGGTAGGACTCATCCCCTTCCACACAAACCCCACAGCCTGCCCTCAGTCATCAGACTCCAAATCACCCCCCCAGCACCCCCGTCCCTTTCCGCCTCCCTCATGGAAGTCCCTTCTGAAGGGCTCCGGCCTCTCACCATCCCACTTTACCCCAACAAGCTAAACGCATTTTTGTCTTGCTTTGCATCTAAGATGCTTTTTCTTTTTTTTTTAACTTATTAAGGAGAAAGTTCACACCATTTGCAGTGACTGCGACGCACTAATTTGGAACTTACTGTGGTGTCGACACTGTATTAAGTATTTCTGTCAACCGTGAGGACACACCATGTCTATGTAAGAAATTACACTAGCAATTACAGCTAAAGAGGCATGTAAAATTTCAAAAAAAATTTTAATGTATTCAGAAATGATAACTGACAGTCTTATTAGGATTAATCTAATTTTAGTAGAGTCATTTATACCCTGCCTCTGGATAAAAAATGAATTTCAATTTTAAAACCTGGGTAAAAACTGGCATTTTAAAAAGTACTTTTAGAAGCCACCCTGCATGATTAAGCATGATGATAATATGAGAAAGCTTAACCAAAAAGCTTTGCCATTAAAGAAAATATTTGTTAAACAAAATGGAAACAGGTATTTATCAACTCAAGCAGACTATTTCGGGCTAACGTAGGACCTGGCACTGTCAGGTGTGGCTTATGCTTAGTGGAGAGCAAAAGGATTGGAGATCATGGGGATGGGCCAGGAAGATGCCCAGGGCCAGAGCAAAGTTTTGGCTCTGGATGCCAGGAGCATGGGATGTATCCTGCACCCTGGAGCAGGGAAATGCTGGGCACCAGTGAGAGCGTTACTGTGCATCCGTAGCATGGACAAACCCCATCAGACTGGGAACAACTGCAAAGCACGGAAGTGATTCAAAGAGTGGAAAAAAGTGGAGGAAAAAAAAAACACCACACCAGTTGTGTTGGTTTAGCTTATCCAAAAAAGCAAAACCAAGAGATTTAACACCAAGGTCCTTTGCAAGGAGAAGCCACGGGGCACTGAGGCTTGCTGCGAGCAGAATGTTGCAGGGAGGGAAGGGGAGGCTCAGCATCCCCCCCACCATGTGGTGAGAGCACGGGCTCCTCTGTGGCTCTGGCACACACCACTTGTCTTGCAGAAAAATGTGTTGTTGGCCTTGCACACTGGTCTCAGCACTGTTGTAACTCGATGGAAATTGATAGTTTGAGTGACAAAGGTCCTGGCAGCCTCCATTTCCCAGAAGCGGACACAAGGAGCCTCTTTGCTCCCTTTCCTGACCAACCCAAGGAGGACGCCTTTCCACAGCACACATAGCTTCCTGTTCCACAGATCTTCACCATCAACAAAATAAGCCCAAAAAGCACGTGTCGTTCATAAGACCCAGCTACCTCAGGCGAGAAACCAGCTGAGATGCCTCCTCCAGGCACGCACGTTGCTCCACGTCCCCCACGTCCACATCCTCCACGGCAGTGGTGCTGCCATGGACATGCCCACGAAAACCACGTGCTGTGGCACTAGAATCAGGAGACACTGTGCCTGACCAGGACGGGGAGGACGGGGAGGCAGGAGAGCCTGCAGGGACAGGACAGGACCGAGGAGCCTGCTCCTGGCCAGGGACAGAAGACAGGACATCCAGCACTGTGGGTGAGAGCCCCCTCCTCTCACCTGCAGCCCTCCGGTTCAAAAGGCACTAAGTACCTGTGCAAAATGATTTAAGAATATGTGAAGGAGTCAAATGCCAAAGAGGAAAAAAAATATATATATATCCTGGGCTGATTATTTTATTTTCTACTGACAGTTTCAGCCACAATGGCCAATAAATCCAGATTACGGATTTTAAAAATGCTTCCTGCAGACACTTGGACCATCAAGGCAATTCTGGGCTCCCATAACTCCTGGTTTATGATGGTCATACATGTCAACTCTTCACAGCGCCCAGCATTTCAATACAGATGACCGTAAACCTACATTAGAGATTAAAGGACTGACTCAGAAGTTTGTCACGGGAAGAAACAAGTTTCCCTGCAGTTGCTTTGCCATTTTTACTCCCTCTTACTAACAGTTCAGTTTTTGATGGTTTTATACCAGCAGTAAATTTCCGGACTGCTGACAGCTCGGTGCGCAACGACAACAAACCAAGGAAGGCGAAGGCAGCGCAGGGAGGACACCAGCCCAGCCAGGGGTTCAGCTGGCAACACGCTGATGAGAAGTGACAGGTCTCCTCTTGGGCTAACCATCGCCTGTGACAGCACGGGGATGCAGGCGCCAGCTCTGACCGACCTTCCCGGCTCTCCCCTCCCAGCCCCCCAACCTGTCAGATTTCTCTCCAGGAAGCAGCACTGTCCTCATTCCTCCTCCTCTCGCCTTGTCAGGGTCAGCAGCTGCCAAGCAGAGGCATGAGGATGCAGGAAGGTGGCAGGAGACCACAGGTGACCCCCCGAGGGCTCCCCCACTGCTGGGCAGGACCAGGGACCCTGGCGACGTGCACAGGGAGCATCCCCTGCAGCCACCTCTCATCCTCAGCAGCCACCTCTCATCTCCAGCTTGTCAAAGCAGCAGTGACAACCATGACAGAGACGTCTTTTTAACTATAAATGCCGTGCACTTATTGTGCTCTTGTTTCCTGGAGGAATGTGCTGCTTCCTTTTCATAAGTGCTCTCTTAGGAGAGGGAAAGAGGAAAAATAAAAAAGCAGCAGAAAGGAAGAAGGATGACTCACGGCAAGGCCACATCTCCACGAACACAGAGAGCTGTCGGGACGGTGCCAAGGACGAGGGCCGGGATCAAAAGGATGGGAGCAGATCAAACGCACCCTCCCCAGGGAAGGAAGGTGGGATGCAGCCGTGCCCTCCCGCCCGCCCATGCTTTGCCATCTCCCTTTCCTGAACGTTCAGCCACTACTTTCACATTTGGAGCAGGACTCTCCAGTTGTTTGATCCCATAAGACATGCACATTGGGCTGCCCCACACCAGGACATGTGTGGGGATGGGGAGGACCAGTAGGAACTGTGGGTGCACCCAACAGGAGATGGAAAAATGCCCCCTTCCCCAGCAAATGAAAAAGCTGAGCCAAGAGCTCAGCACCCTGAGGGGGGCCAGTGCCCTTTCTGCCGGTGTCTCTCAAAGTCGATCAAAAAGTCCCATTTACATCAAAATGCCTTTCCAGACATGCTTCAATTTTACTTTTCCCCTTTCATCTCCTTCCACCCTCCCGCCCCACCTCGCGGCCCCATTGTACTGGTGGTGGTGGAGAGGACCGAGCAGGCTGCCAGGGTGAAAGAAACAGGAGAAAAAGGAAGAAAAGCCTTAAACTAAGGGAGAAGCCGGAATCGCTCCTGGTCCTGCTCCAGCAGGAGCTGTGACCTCCTCTCCTTGGCAGCTGCCCCGGGGGGACAGTGTTGGCTGTGTCCCCATGGCAGGGACAGGGACCCAGGCTGCCCCAGCCTCCACTGCCATCCAGGCTTTCTGGTCAGGCTCTGGTGACCACAGATGGTTTTAATGAGCTTTAGCAAAAGCCTCGGGCGAGGGTTGCAGAATTCATGGTCCTGCACTGCTCAGCACCCTCTGCCTCAGCCCTGCCGAGAAGCACCCTGCACTCCCTGCTCCCAGGAAGATGGCTACTGGTGGCACTGGGACAGCTCAACAAAATGCTCTGGGCACAACTGCACACCCAGATCCCTCCTAAAAAATGTTAGGAAGCTGGAACATTGCCCCCCTGTACCAGGCTCTCCCGTGGCACAGCCGTGGCCCACCTGCCCTGGCGGGCACAGCATCCTCACAACATGCAGAGCACAGCACTCACTATTTTTGCAAGACCCTTAAAACCAGAGGCACTTTTCCCTGGCTGACGGAGCGAAATCCACTCCAGGCTATTTACGACAAGCACCAACGAGGTTTAATTCCGGTCTAACCCATTAAAGCCCAGCTCCAGCAGTGCAGCACAACCCTGATGCCTTTCGCCAGGCTCCGTCCACCTCCTCTGACACGGAGCCTTTCCAGTTCTCCCTTCCTATTGTCACCATCTATTTTTAACCCCCAGCATTATGTCTCCCTGCGTGACTTCAGACATTCCAGGGACAAGGCGGAATTGCTGAGCTGGTACCAGGCAAAGTGACTCAACTCTCACCTTCAGAAGCAC
The DNA here is from genome assembly GCA_020745705.1 of Hemiprocne comata. Taxonomy (NCBI): domain Eukaryota; kingdom Metazoa; phylum Chordata; class Aves; order Apodiformes; family Apodidae; genus Hemiprocne; species Hemiprocne comata. Next base: position 20,088,562 of record CM036597.1, on the reverse strand, counting down.
TACAGAAATCAGAAATCACAGGAGTAGCAAATTTTCCTCCATTCATACTTTCCTTTCTCCTTCCCACTAAGTAAAAGTCTGGGGCTAAAAGCAGGGGAAATTACAGGGAAGTAAAATCCAAGTCCATCAGCAAGCAACATGATGGCGAGACATTCTGCTCCCTTTTCTTCCCCAGCACCTTTACCATCAACTAGATTTGCCTCTATTGCAGTTACCTCAGGAAAAATCCTGCATCGACCCCCATTGCCGGAGTAAATCAAGGTCAGAACCGTATGTAACCTTAAAATAGGTCTTACGAGTCCCATCTACCAGGCACGGGGAAGCAGCTCAAGAAACATGCAGAGAGAGGCACACAGCCCGGCGCAGGAGGGAGGAGGCATTTTCCTTGCGGGGCCCCAGCCGGGCTGAGCGCGCCGGATGACAACGCTTCATTACTCCCTTTCAGCTGGTCCTCCCGGCGCTGTAGAGCAGTAATTAACAAGAAGGTCAGCAGCGAAGCCCGTCAAGAATCTCTACCTTCAGGGGAGTTTATCAAAACAACCCCCCATTTGTCTTCTTCCAGTTCCTAAAGCATGGAAACCCAATGCTGAGCACTCAGAGATGTCCCACTGCACGAGCAACATGTGTGCTGCGTTAGCCAGATGTCTACATTATTTGGCATTAAGAACCAATAAATAATCATAAATACTACTGCTAGCAACAATGCTCTCTATGAGAAAGCCCGGATGCCAAAACATGTGGTGTTTATGGCACAAGCATCCCGAGGAGGCGCGGAGGCAGCCTGCTCCGGTGCGGATCCGGCAGAGCCGCCTGGCACGCACACGGAGGCCGGCGCTGCCAACGCCAGATTGCACCCCCAGTCCCGCAGCCCTCGGCTGTTCCCATAAAGGCTGGTGGAACCAGGGAAGCCCCAGCCACAGCTCTCGAGCCGGCCCGCTCCCACTTCCACACAGGACCACCCTGGTCGCCAGAAGATGCGGTGAAATCAAGACCATGGTTGGTTGAGCTGTGTGAAACCACTTGGGCCAGCCCCGTTTTTTGGGCTGACTCCCTGGTTTTGCTCGCCGGAGCTGCCAGGGTGCTGGAACACCCACAGCCCCTGTGACCAGAGGAGACAGCATCTGGAAGCAATTATCCCACCACTCTTCTATCTGTCACCCGCCATCCTTGTCTAAGGAAACCATTCGCGCTATCAACAAATCTCTTTATCTTTCATAAACTAGGGAAAGGATTCTCGTCTTGCTTCCTGACAAGAAGTAGGCAGCAGAGGCTTTCCCAATGCAGGGTACAGGGCAGGCAAGGTCCCTCCTGCCAGGTCTCAGTCACATGGGATGACCTGGGTACACCGGGGACAGGGACCTGTCGGTACCTTGAGGACAAAGTGTTTTAGGATTAGAAACACAAAAAAATTTTCTCTGCTCCATCTGTGCACTGGTACAAAGCCACAGAACATTCATGCTTCACTTCCAAGTTTGATGTCCCACAAGCCTCCAAATGCTTTACAGGCATGGAGGAACTCCTGGGAGCTCTGCAGGATGGGCCACGTGCCTCCATCCTCAACACATCCATCTTCGTCCTCAACATGCACATCACCATCCTCAAAGAGCAAAAACAAAAAGGAAAGGGTCTTGCCTGGGAGAGCAGCAGGAGCCAGAAGGACCCTACAGACCTCGCCCACCCCTTGATGCCCCCTGCCCCAGGCTGGGGAGAGCAGAAGTCCCTGCACTCTTGCTGCCACTGCTCCTGTCCCACAGCATGCCCGGGGGCACAACAAGCAGCCTGCACCCCAAAAGGAGTAAAACACAGCCCAGAAGGGATGACGGGTGGGCACGGGTGCACTCTCAGCCAGCAAACCCCCAGCCCCAGGCCAGCACCCCTAAGGGGACACCCTACCCACCTTCCCCAGCCCACGGGCTCCACGCGCATTGAAGGGAGGTGGTTTTGGAAGACTTCCGTGCCTCTCCTGGCTGTTATGAAACCAGCCGAGGAGCATGAAACTGCCTGTTGTGGGTGGGAGCACCCAGGGCTATCCGAAGAGCTGCAGGATTCCTGCGTGGTATGGGAAAGCACGCTGCGCTCCCCGCCCCGCACACACCCTTCCAGGGCATTTTTTTTCTTTTTACCTTGGGAGAGAGTCCGGGTGCACACAAACAACCAGCACAGCCCCACATGAAGGAGGTAATTAGGGAAGCAGCACCCATCACTAACCAAGTCAGGGCAGAGATCAAAAGCACCATCAAGTGTTAAACCTCCCTAGGATCAGGAACTGCTCCTGGGAAGGGACTGGCGTGGCACCCCGCCCCCCCCTCCACCACAGTCACACAGGATCATCACTGGAGGACACGGGCTGCTTCCCACCACTACCCCAGATGCCATCCTGCCCCCAAGTTTTTGGGAAGAAAGTTTAATTCCACAAAAGAACACAGGTGGGAAAACCCAAGATACGAAGATGTCTGGCTGCCATGGACACTACCACATGCCCACTGATCCCAGCCGGGGCTGTGCCCCTCTCCTCACCTTCACTGGGGTGCCCCAGCACCATTGCTTGCAGGGAGGGAGCACCAAGCCAAGCTGGTGTCATCACCCCCTGCATCCCACAAGCATGCTTTCCTCCATCAGTAAGTTTTCCCGTAGCTCAGGCAAGTGAAAATAGGGAAAAGTTCTACAGCAGCAACACCAGCAACAGGCACAAAGCTGTGGCGGCGCAGGACAGGGGTGGGGAGGGCTGCAGGGTCTGAGAGGCAGAGCCAAAAGAGGGACTCTCCTCCCTCTCCACCAACCCCGGCCTTGCCGTACTGTCCTGCCCCGCTGTTGTTGCCCCAATTATTTCAGCAATTAGCTCCAGTGGCTAAGGGGGGCGCAGGGGAGGGAGCTGTGCCACCGGAGGGCACACGCTGGCACGGGTGCGCAGGCCGTGTCCTCGCAGAATTGACACGAGAGAAGAATAATACACATTTAAAACCAAACACAGCTGAAGGGGAAATTCCAGCTGCCTCCTTCCCTTCACACCTCCAAGCACCCTCCTGAGACCCCAACCTGGCTGTGTGCCCCACTCCCAGGGTGGTGTGGACCATGGGGCACCATGGCACTGCCCAGCAAAAGGGAAGGAGGGGGGCTCTGCACCCCCCCACGGCACTGGGACAGCCTTTCCCACCTCCTGGGGAAGCATCTCCTCCTCCAAGCTGGGAACAATGGGATGCACCAGTGCCAGCTCTGGAGGGGATGCTTCATGGATCACCCGCCTGACTGAATGGGGACAAGGAACAGGCTGGGGGGGAACAGGGGGTGCAGGGGACATAGGCAGCTGCCAAGACCCCAACCCTTGCTTGGTGCAAGGGGCAACACCCCATTTTGCCAACAAAAGGGGGGACACACCAGAGCTCAGCAGCTGCAGGCAGAGGTGACAATGGCAGGGGCTGCATGGAGCCCCTCTAGCTGCTGGATCAGCCAGACCTTCCCCTAAAAAAACAAAGAATTTCTTCTTCTAAAATAATTGACTAATTGGCCGAGCCCCAGTTCCGTGCTGGGAGTGGATCCCAGGTTTGCTCTTGCATGAAGCGTTCATCAGAGGCATCGGAGGAGCACAGCAGGGCACGGCAGCGGGGAGCGGGGCGGTGCCCACAGCCAGCTGCAAATTTCCCATCGCACCCAGAGGGAGGAAGCCCAAAAATTAATCCCAGCCATCCCCCGCAGTGCACCTCTGCCCCGGGCAAGGCCTGAGTCAGCCAGGGCGAGCATCCCGGCCCTCAGGAGCACGCCGGAGGGAGCAGGAGCACACGGGGCTGCCAGCACGTGCTGGGCGGGGGTCCACAGCCCCCATCCCCACACTGCCCCCTCTTCTTCCTCTTTAATCCCCAGCCCCAAAGCAGAGCCATTTTAGGGGAAAGTGTAACGCAATACCTGGAAAATTTCTCCCACCCGCTCTCCGCTGCCGGCTGCCAAATTTAAAACATATTTGCTGCTCAGCCTTAAAGAAATGTAACCTGCTGCTTAATTCCAACACGTTTAATCTTTGGGGGCAACAAAAAAATTTGCGTTGCCACTGGTGGCTCCTCTCCTTACACCCCGCAGCCCTCAGGGCTGGGAGCTGCCAAAAAGCTGCCTGGGAGCCATCCACCACCACCACGCAAGCACCCAAATGCCAGGGAAGCTTGGTCTGCCCATCCTGCCCCTGCTTGCAGCCCCCAGTCAGAGGTTTTAACTGGTGCCCCCAAGCATCCACTGCGGGGTGGGGGGAACTGGCCTGAAAGCCCTTGGGATGCACAAAGTCCAGGGCAATGCAACACTCCGGAGGAAAAGAGGCAGGGACCACCAGCCCTCCTCAGACGGGATGACCCCATCCACCCCTGCCTCATGGAACCCCCAGGGGGTCCCCAGACAGCCCCTATTCCTCCCCCCACCAGCCACGCTCTGTGGCAGGAGGAATTTTCCAGTGGGGCTGGGCTGGCAAGGGGAGGCTGGAGCAGTGGAAAGGGGCTGGGGGAGGGCACAATGTGTTTAGCAGACTCGACCGATCCGACAGGGCCCATTAAAGGAAACAATTTGTAATACAATAATTATTATGTCGTTTCTCTGGACTCTTTCCTAAGCCCTCCTTTAAACTGTTGGAGGCTTGACGTGCCTGTGGAAATCAGACACGATGTGTAGGGCTGAGGATGCTCAAGTGCCCACATGTGCCAAGGGCACACAACACATGCCCAGTGCTCTCGCCTAGAGGGACAGGAGCTCATCCCAGTTTGCCACAGCCCTCAAGGGATGGCAGAGGGAGCCAATGCTCCCCAATTACAAGGGGAGATGCAGGTGTACCCCCAGCATCATCCCAAGGATTCCTCTCCCTACATGCTGCTGGGTCTGGAGCCATGGTCACTCAGGACCATGGCAGCAGCCGTGTCCTGGTGGGACCCACTTTTATGCTCCGAAGTTCTCGGCCGCTCATCTGAGGAAAGCGGTGAACAACAGGGCGAGAGCGCGCGAGAGCCAGCAACACAAATCCCCAGGATAATGAGCCTGGAGGAGGGAGACGGTGGGCTCTGTCTGAGGAGGGAGCCGTGCTTTTATTGGAGAGGCCTAAAAGGGCTATAAATCCTCAGATTCAAAGGCGAGCTCGAGCTCTTTCAAGTCTGAGGAAGGCCTGGGATGTGTCAGCTGGGAGGACTAACCACGCCGCGTCCCCTGCTGAAGTGGCCTCTTCAGCAAAGCCGCGCTGCAGCCCGGGATATTACACCCAGATCCTTTCCATATGCCGCCCGCCTGGCTGCAGGCAGGGAACACCAGCATCCCTGCCGGCAGGGGGGGACCCCGCCCTCACCCCCTACCAGGACAAAACCCGCCCACCCCCCATATTAATGGGGGGGGAAGCGCCTTCACACCCATTCCCCCTTCATCCACAATTTGCCCCCCAAAATCCCAGCAGGAGCTGGGGGGCCATGGGCCTCCCCCTCGCGTTCAGCCGCGATAACACAGCCAGCCCAGACAAAGAACACCGGAGCACCAGCCCCATCACGTCCCTGAGCTCCACTGCACCCCCCAGCATCGAGGCCGCCCCCCCTGCCTGCAAACCCACCCCCCCCAACAGAGCTCACCATTTCAGAAACCCATTAAAAACATTAAAATTGGCTGCAAAGAGAAGAAAGGCTGGGCCTCGCCACTAATGCATGTGCAACCGCAGCCTTAATGAGGAGGAAAACATGCAACCCCTCGGTGATCAGTATTGATGGTGTGAAGGTATTTATAGCTGATAAGCCATGAAAATGCACTTTGCTCCTTCAGCAGCACCTACCCAAGAAGCCGTTGTACACCAAAAGCCAGACGGTCCCTAAGGCTGGGCTCATGCTGCAAGTCAGGGAGCCACCAGCCGCTGCCGGGAAAGGGACTGTCTGGAAACGGGACACTCGCATCCCACGGACATGGAGTGGTGAGGGACGTGAGTCACCAAACCAGCCAGGATCCCCCTCCCAGGGTGGGCACCCACCCCAGCTCTTTGCAGGGGTGGGAGACACAGGCATCACGAAGAAGGGAATTTTGAAACTCCAGCCTGAAGGGACAGGGACAGAGAGCTCGTGCAGCATCCCGAGCATCCCGCTCCCGGCGTCTCCATGTCAGCACCAGCAAGAGCCAACCCACGTCAAACTGGGTCAACAGGAGGCCTTTCTCCACAGCCCAACCCCGCCGACAACCGGGCCAGCAGACACAGCACACGTGGCCGCATGCGCGCACACACAGCCTCACGGAGCCCTTGGGAAACGCCGAGGGATATTCAGGGTTGGACACTACCAACCCCCCTGCTCCAGCTCTCCCCATGGCAGCCCCGCTGGCAAAGCTGGGTCCCACGGCTTGGGAACAGGGAAGAAGCCCACCTGGGAAGGGCTGGCTGTGGGGAGGAGAAGGTTATTCCACAGCGGCTGAGCCAGGGTTATAAATAGCTGGCATTTTTGAAGTGCAGCTGCTCAGCTCGGCCGGGGCGGCACTGCCACGCCGGCACCTGAGCCGGGCCGGATCCATCCGGAGGCACCGGCAGGGAGAGCTCGAGGAGAAGCTGTCACTTGCTGAAACACCCCGAGTAACCCCCCAAACCTGTCCCCCACCCTTCCCAGGGAGGAGGGAGCAGGAGGCCCCTCAAGCTCCCCTTCTTCTCCAGGCACCACAACACAGCTCCAGCTCCATGGGAATAATCCCAGTCCCGAAAGCACAGGGTCCATTCAAACCCCAGCCCGTGGACAAACCCAGCCTAACCAAGCAGGATGTTTAGCCCTGGCTTGTCCAACTCATCTGGGACAGAGCCCAGACAGGCTGGCGGAGCCGGGAGTGCCAGGATCCTGAGACTCCAGCACAGCCATGAGCCCAGCACTGGTGCTCCAACCGGGGTCAACACACAAGGGGCAAGAAAAACCTCCTCGAAGGACACCAGCTGCCACCGATGGGTGCCAAAGCTCTCCACAAGCAGGCAAAACACCACCACACCCCTCTTTGCCATGCCACCCACTCCAGAGAGAGGGATCAAGGGATGGGAAGGAAGGAGAAAAGCGTCAAAAGCAGGAGAAAGGACCCCGGCTCTTTCCAGGCGAGCCCAACAAAAGCCCCGCAGCACCGCCGGCACATTCCTGCCCAGATGTGACGCCGAGATAGCGCCGAGCCTTGAGTCCTCCTCCTGCTCTCCTGATACAAGCAATCATTAATTAGACACAGAATGGATTTCAGCTTTGTTTCTCCCCACCCTGTTTCAGCTGCCAGACTCCAAGTAGCATGTGCTACTGATCGGTACAAGATGTTTTCCCACCGGAGTCCAGGCCGGCTTCCCAGCAGCTCTGCCGACCATGGGGTGTCAGTGGAGCATGGAACCAGAGCCATGAGGACACTGTGGGGCAGGTGGGACCCAGAAATCCTACACAGAAAGAAGGGGCCATCCTGACCACTAAACCCCCCAGCTTCCAGGGGACAACCCAAACACCACCAGACATGTCATGCAAGGGGCTGCACTGCCATGGTGGGTCTTGGCAACCCCTGTGATCCATACAAACACATGCAGGGCTCAGGGGGACCCCTGCCCATCCAGGAAAGCTGCTCAGAAGGGACCCCTGCCCACACAAGAAAGCTGGGACCCCTGCCCCCCTGGCCCCAGCCACACTGTGTGAGGGCATGGGCACTTCCCATCCAGCCTCTTCAGCACCAGCCTCAAACCAAAGCAATGAAGACACACAGTGGGGCAGAGGGGGGACACAGCCCCCCATCAGCTGCCCCCCAACCCTCCAAGGCCAGCAATGGCCCCACTGTCCCATCCCATCACCATGCAGCTCCCAGGAGCTGCAGCAGCTGTTTTGCTCTGGAGAAAGCTACAGCTCCTTTTACAATCAATCAGCCACCCCATCACAACTCTTTTTTTTTTTTCTTCTAAAGGAAGCAGTTAAATCCATTTTATAGAATCCAGTGGTATTTACCCAGCTACTGCAATAGCCACAGCCCTGCCTTCACTTTTTTTTTTTAATTTAAGTTAATGAAGTCATTCCAGAAGAACATGCAAGGAGCCCTGGGTGCTCCTTTCCCCCAGGCACAGCAGGACGGGTAACTTCACCGTTGAAACGTGGGCCGGGCACAGGGGTTTTGGCAAGAGCAAGAGCCCTTTGTGCTAGGAGGGCACCCAAGAGCCCCACACCAAGCGCCCTCCACCAGCACAACCCTCAGCACCCACAAAGGATCCCCCCCAGCACCCTTGGAAAGGGCTCCTCCAACCCAGAGAGAAACTCCAACCAGGATACAGACTGTCCAGGCTCACTTAATCCCAACCAGCCTTTGGAGATTAGACAAAATCCCCACGGTGGGCACAGGGGCCACCAGATCGTTGATGGGACCCTCCGTGCCCCCTACTCCACGGTAGCTCCCACCTCCTGGCCCCATGCACTCCTTGGGAAGAGAGAATCTCCAAAGACTCCACGAGCCAAATGCAGCTTTTAATTAAAAATAAGCGGCGTCTTTTCACTATTTCCCAACTCCTTATACTGCAAAATGCCTCACTGGTATGGTAATTAAATTACATCTGCTCTGACAAGTGTGAGCCCACCGATGCAGAGCTCCAGGCTGCCCATTCCCCTCAGAAACAGCCTTCCCACGAGCACTTTGTCCCTCATAAAAAGCATTTAAAGAAGGCAAAGATACGTCAGGCTTCAAACTCAGCCCTTACAGAACTCAACAGGACACCATCATGTCATTAAAAGAGAATAAAATACCACAAAGGATTAGACTTTTGTCTGGGGTTTGTGTTTTTTTTTTCCCCCTCCTTCATGCTTATTTTAAAAAAAAAATAATAAAAAAAATACATTTGCCTTGATTTTAGAAAGTTGCTGAGCTGCTCCACAGAGCTAGGGAGTGATTGGAGCAGGGTAAAACTTTGTTTAAGGGAAAGAGAGAAAAGCAGAGCTGAAACAACCCGTTCCTCAGAGCCGCACGGATGATGTGTCCCATTTCCCCCATCTCCTTATTAAAATACTTTCTGGAGAGGTGAATTCCAGCCTGAAATGAATTTTCCAAACCATCTTTTATTAGGAACGCTTCCTTTTAAACGGTCGGCACAGGAGCCCACCAGGGTCAATATTTCTCAAAAATTACAGCCAAGGGAGTTCAGGAAGGATTTAGCCAGAATTTCTCCTGCAATTCCCGGCTGTCCAACAAGAGCACACTCCCACCAAGCCCCATCTGAGCAGCAAAAGGGCCAACAAAATCCCAAAAGCACCCTCTGACCCCCCCATGAAACCCCGTTTGGACACAATGGGATAAAATTAAAACCATACTAGGTCCCCGAGGCCCATTCCAAGGGGCTCGGCAGACATCTCACTCACAGGGGAGCTGATTTAGCCTGAGCTTGTCCCAAGTGCACGTTTGTGACAATTATCCCCTATTATCCAGCAAAAGTGTTTCAAGGCCCTTTTTTCCTCCTTTAAAGACACGGAACTGTTCACAATAAGATGGTGATGGTTTCACTGCTGGCCTTTGAACACACACCCAGAAGCCGAAGGGAAACGTCTCCCCAACACAGCACACGGTGCTTCAGCTTAAGCTAGTCCTAACTCCAGGAGGACATCGTTCCTTCTATCAGACAAGGGTCACTCCAGGAACCTGCTGGTAACATCCCAGCCAAGGCAGAAGCCCAGCCCAGGGGAGGAAAGGGCAGAAAAAAAATTTTCACTATTTACAGTGACACCGCCAAGGCCAGACAAGCCCAACACACAACGCTTTCTCCTTCTATCTGTTGGAAAATTCCACTTAGGGATGTTATTTTTGAAGGCTTTAGCTCTCTTTACTCTAAAAACAAGAGTTAAAGCTTGGTGGAGCGGGGCGGAGGGCTGGCACAGACATGCCATTGCCCACGGAGAGCTGGAAGAAGGGGCTGGAAAGGCCAAAAAATGGCGGTGAGTGCGCGTGGGGGATTTTAAGGCATCTCTCCAGGACTCGGCCCTGTCTCACAAAGAGCACAGCTTCTCCCCAAGCTGGAGCAGGACTTGGCCAAGCAGGCAGTTCCTGCAAACATCATGGGCTGGAGTGTTCAGGGATAAAAGAAAGTGAGAAACCCCAAAGATGGACCCCAAAGATGAGGGGCCAGGGTCAGGTCACATGGACACACACCGAGCAGGACCACGGCTGGGCACCCACAGACCCCAGCAGCCCTCCCCAGCGCCCATCCCGCCCTGGCAGAGCCATTTCTGGGTGGGAATGCCAACGTTTCAGACACATCCTACCTTCTCCCATCCCAGCAGGGACCAGGGGCTGGAGAAGCCACCCCTAAGCCCTCCAGGCTGCTGCCCCACACCAGGCACTCACCACAGCAAATACCACACAATCAGAAAGCCACACCAAGGGTAGACAACCACCGAGATCCAAATTTGGGGGAGATCCAAGAAACACCTCGAGCCACCTCCAGATGTCCCGGTTGGGAGGGTCACCTCTGGGCCCCCCGCACCCAGGGCTCAGTGCCAGCAACCCCCTGGGAGATGGGGAGGCCAGTGGAAAACCCACCACTGTGCCCACCACATCGCCACCGCCTCCACCCAGGCCTTGATGATTTTATGAGAGCCAACACTAACGAAGAGGGCTGGGGCAACATGGTGGCCCCCACCACCACCAAGCCAAAGCCCTTTCTACCCCCAGCTGCCCTTTTTTCAACTAGAACAGGTATTTTTCTGGACCCGATTTGCCACCACCTCACCAACCCAGCAGAGTCACAACCACAACAGATCAGTCCTGAGGATGAAGGCTCTTTCTGCTCCCAGCCAAGGGACACGGCTCCAAAGGAAGGAAAAACACACCGAGCAAGAGAATTACCCGATGGGAGCCCTTGACCCAGCATCTCCAAAACTCTGGAGAACATGTGTGGACACACGTGTGCCTGCAAAGTTGCTTTTTCCCCCCAGAAAAAAATAAATAAATGTTTGGTTGGAATAGAAGTCTCCAAGCAGGAACATTGTCCAAATTATTTCAGTCCTCTCCAACCCTCAAAAACTCTTTTTTTTTTGTTTTTCTTTTTCGAGAAATGGGGGGGATATGAGGGTAAAAGCAGGATTATTTTTTTTTTAAACCAAGAAAGGGCGAAGATAAACAAACACTCTGTGATCGACAAGATAAAGCCCAGTCAGAGGGCTACCAAAACCATCCCCGGCCAAGCACCTTCCACTCCTCCTCCTCGCCCTTCATCCCAGCGCGCTGGAAAAGCCCCTTTGCATTGTTTCTGCACCTCGGGGACACGTACGCACACATCCAACGTTTATGTATATATATATATAAAAAAATTTAACTGCATATTCAGCCGGAGCAGGGCAGTGGAGAAGCACCACAGCCCCACTACCGGCTTTGTTCGGACCCGTGCTGGGGTTTGGGGGGGGTCCCACCGTCGGCCGACTCCCCCCCCCGCTGCCCCCGCCTTCCTCCGCGGCTTGCTTAGAGATGAGAAAAGCCATTAAAAAAAATTAAAAATGGTAATAAATCCAACTCTAGCGTCGGCGTGCTACAGGGGAGCGGTGATCCGGGCGGGCGGGGGGCGGCGGCGCCCGCGGAGCCTCCCCCCAAATTCCGGAGAGGAGGGAGAGGCGGGGGGAAATATAAAAAATCATAGGTGAAAAAATGTGAAGAAAATACTTCAAAAATAAAACATGTTAAAAAAAAGAAAAAAAATGAGAAGAAAATCTTTAGAAGCCAAAAGATTTTTTTTTTTCTTTTAAATTGGGGAAAAATTAAAAGTATATTAAAAAAAAAAATCAAAGCCCGGGCGCAGCCGCCGGGGCTCGGCGAGGGTCCGTACTCCAGCCGGGGGTCGCTCCTCTCCGTCCGTCGACCGCAGCCTCCAGCCGCTCTTCGCGGTGCCCGCTCCGCTTCCCGAGCGGGGATTTTTCCTTAAAAATCCTGCGGTTTTGCTTAAACATTTTTTTTTTAAGATTTCCCAGGTTTAAGCTTTTTTTTTTTTTTTCCGCCGGGGGGTTTCAAGCGGCTTACCCCCCCTCCCCCCGTTCCCCTCCAAACCGCACGTACTTGGGGTTACCGGAGCTCCAGGAGACCGGTTCCAGGCTCTTGGCGAGCGGCGCGGCCAAGCGGCACAGGGCGAGGAGGACGCCCAGCAACCACCGCCCGCCGCGGGGCCGCGCCATCGTCCCTCGGCGGCGGGACGGGACGGGCGTCAGGCGCCCATGCCGCTTCCCCGCCGCCTTCCTCCGTCTCCCGTCCCGCCGCCGCCGCCGCCGTCCCCGTCCCCTCCCTCACAGCGGCGCCGCCCGCCGCGACGACTGCTCTACTCCTCGGCGCAGGCAGCGCCACGGGCAGCCCTGAGCCGGGCAGCCAATGGCTGAGCGAGGCGGGGGGGCCTTGAGGCACGGGGACACGCCCACTCCCTCTTCTTAAAGGGCGCCCGTCGCTTTTTTTCACCACCCGCCCCCCCGTTTTTTCCCCGCGGGGACCGGGCGAGGCGGGAGGGGACAGGAACAGGGACGAGGACGGGGGTGGGGACCGGCCGTCGGGGCGCCGGGGACCCGGCGCCCCGACGGCCGGTCCCCACCCCCGGCTTCGTCATTCAGCCGCGATCCAACAGCGCCCCCCAGCGGACACCGGTGGCCCCGCCACTTCCATCGCCGTGGAGGTACCGGTTGGTCGGGCTTTGGGGGAACGGCTCCGGTTCGGGGAGGTTTTTGGAAGTTTTTTTGAGGTTTCTTGACCTTTTTTTGAGGTTGTGGGGGTTTTTTTTAAGTTTGTTGTTTTTCTTTAAGGTTTGTGGGGTTTTTTTTGCTTTTTAAATTTTTTTCCAAGTATTTTTTTTTGTTTTTTGGTGGTTTTTTTTTTTTTTGGAAGCTTTGGGGGTTTTTTATGTTCTTTGACTTTTTTGAATTTAACTTTATTTTTAAGGCGGTTTTTTTAAAGTTTTTTGGAGGTTTTTGGGGTTTTTTGGAGGTGTTTTTTTTTGGGAGGGGAAGACAAAGTCCAGAATCAGTTCACTTTCTATTATGAATAAAAAGCCCTCTGGAGTTAGTTCAGTTTCTATTAATAAAATTTTTAAAAATAACCAGGTGGCAATTTGCTTTTTTTAGAAAAACCAAAAGAACACCACAACCTCGAGTACAGTTTGCTTTATATTACAAAAATAAAAATGAAAACAAAACAACAAACCTGTGGAGTCAGTTTTATTCATATTAAGAAAATGTAAATACAAACAACCCTGGGGTCACTTCACTTTCTGTTAAAAAAGTAAACACAAAAACGCCAGAGTCAATTTCTATTAAGAAAATGTAAATTAAAGCTGGAGTCAGTTCACTTTCTATTCCAAAAGATTAAAAAAAAAAACACAAAACACCACCTCCTTTGAGTCAGTTCAATTTCTAGTAAGAAAATTAAAAAAACCCCTCCAGAGCCAGTTCACTCTATATTATGAAAATTAAACAGTAAAACCACTCCGGAGTCAGTTCGCTTTTTATTAAGAAAATTTAAAAATAACTCGATTCAGCTTGCTTCCTATTATGAAAATTATGAAAAAAGCCTCAGAAGTTGATTCACTTTCAAGTAAGAAAATGCCAAATGCCTCAGAGCAGCCCCCAGTGTGGGGGCCCCGGCATGGACAGGCTGCAGGGGAGGGTCCTGGTGACCCCCCCAGGTCAAAGGAGATGAAAATATTGAAGGAAGAAGGGGGAAAGAAACCACATTCTTTTCAGTTTTTGAAGGAAGGATTGAGAGTGCCACACGGCTGAGACCTGGGGAAGCGGTGCCCTGCCTGCCCTGCCTGCCCTGCCTGCTGCCTGCCCATGTCTCCCTCTCCCTGCCCCATCATCTCTGCCGATGATGTCAAGCTCGGTTGCCATGGCGATGGCACAGGTTCTCCCGGCACAGGCTCAGGTGGGGATCCTTCAGGAGGAGGATGCTGTGCCCGGGTGTCCCCTGTCCCCAGACCACCCCAATGGATAGAGGGAGACAGAGGCAGGATCACTTTGGGATCACGTTGGGATCACATCAGGACGGTGTCAGGATGACATGGAGATCACATCAAGATTGAGTCAGGATCACACTGGGATCAAATTGGGATCACATTGAGATCATGTCAGGATCGCTTCAGGATCAAGTCAGGATCACATCAGGATCGCATCAGGATCACATTGGGACTGGATCCCTTTGCCTCAAACCCGTAGAGACCAGTTTGGTGCTGGCAGGTGCTGGTGGGGGCACCGGGGCGTGCTGCAGATGGGCAGAGTCCCCAGGGAGCATCCCAAGGTCACCCAGTGCCACCACACGGTGGGTCCAAAGGGCACGGTCACGCCCAGCATGCCAGGACAGCTGCGTTGGGCAAACACCAGTTTTATGGCTCTGCCCACACCAGAATGTCTTCACGGCTACCAAACCAGGCAGTCTGAAGGTGGGAAAGGCAGCACAGGGCGGGGAGAGGCCTCATCCACAGCAGTATGTGCTCTGGAGAGGTGGGCACGGCTCCGGGAGAATGTGAAAGCCACTTCCCAACACTTCCCAGGGTTGCCTCAGTTCCCTGCTCCCTGGCTTGGCCAGGCTCCGCCGTGCCAGGCAGAGAGCTGAGGGCTCCGTCGCTCGCCCTGCCCGCAGATGGCACACCATGCATCCCCACCCCATGCCAAGGGCACAGGTGGGGGCAAGGGGCAATCAGAGCCCCACTGTGGGGCCTTCCCCACTCACAGGCACCCAGACCCCAGAGCAGAGCCCGAGCCCAACCATGGATGCAGAACAGGCCGTGGGAGACATGGCCTCCATGCCCCACTCCAGTGGCTCTGGCTGCCTTTGATGTCCAGAGCAGGGACAGCTGCCCCACATATTAAGTGACAGTGGGTGTCACGAGTTCCAGGGGACTCGGACCCCATGCAAGATCCCTCTCGACTCCCTGGAGGGTCCTGCTGACCCTGGTTTGCTTTACAGGGTGGGGGGCTTCAGCACACCCCACAGACCTGGCACTCCTCACCCGTACACCCCACCATCCCCTTCCCACCACCAGTACACACCAACTCCAGTCTCTTGGCTTCCTCCTCCACATCCCTTGAAACCAGATTTAAACTGATAATGCAATTTCTTGGGTAAATCCCCCAGATTTCCCACCTGGTTCTTTATTATTCCTGAAATGTTCCATTTTAAAGGGACAAGGTGAGAAAGATGCTCTTGTACCCCCTTTGGTAGAGCCAGCACCCCCAATCTCTGCGGCTCCCCAGCAGCTCACCCTCACCTCCCTGGGGTTTGCAGCTTCTTACCCTGCACAATCACACCCTCACCAAGTGATGATCCACATCCCAAAAACAAATTCCACAGCCACTTCGTACTTAAATTACCTGAGATGTTTTCTAGCCAAAGAGGAACGGGGTAAAGCAGAGCAAAAGGAAATTCAGGCTGAACGCTGGGAAAAACTGCTTAGTGTTGAAATCTGGTCAGCTCTGGGATGGCTCCTCCAGGGAAGCACTTGAGTTATTTAAAACTCACCTACATAAAAATCGGTGGGGAATAAACTTCGTTCATCCCAAAGGCGCCATGGGACCTGGTAGATTTTCCCCCTAACTATTTTTCTGGGATGAAACGGATGAGATCTCAGCGGGCTGAACCCACACAGCACTCATGTCCCTGATGGCTTTGTGGAGAGGAGCAGCCCCTTGCCCTGAGCTGAACCTTGCTAGGGACACTGGGGCCAAAACTCGTGATTCATCCAATCCCCTTTCCAAAAAAAAAAAAACAACCAAACAAATCAAAAAAGCACAGGGGTTTTTGAAACGCCACGACATGGGATCCGTGAAGATGTCTGACAAGCCTGGAGCCTATTAAATAGCAAAGAGCCAGGCAAAAAGGGTGCCAGAAAAGCCAGCTCGGCTCTGCTACATCAGAGGATCAAATTCCGGAATGAAGGTGATGTCAAGGATGTGCCTTCACCCTGATTTATACCATCATTCTTGTGCTCCGACTCCGGGAAACTTGCACCTTCTGCAGATGTGCTGCCTGATTAAAATGTTGCAACGTGTTCGTTAGCTGTGTAATACGAGTGAAATTAAAAAGCCCATATTCCAACTGAAAATCTGCTCCCGCCGCCTCCGGCGCTTCCCACCTGCCCAGGGTGCTGGGGAGGAGCAGAGGGAGAGGTGAGGGGGAAACTTGGGCCACTGGGACCATCGGGGCAAGGACCAGGCAGGGAAATGCAGCAGCACAAGGCAGTTGGGTTCCAGAAGGCACAGTTTATGGGGCTGAGAAGTCTACTGCATAATGGTTCAGGGAAGGAAGTATTAAAATCTTTAACCAGTTTTCAGAGACGCGATAATTAAGGTGTTGCAAGTTACAATTGCCTGGAAAAAAACCAAAGGCAAGGAATGAGATTTTTATCACTTCAGAAGTGGCCACTCATGGATTTGAGGTTTCAAAAAAAAAAGAAGAAGGAAAAAAAAACAAAAACCCAACCCTGCAAGAATAAGAAAAGGTAAGAGGCAACTGAAGAAGGGTCCAGCCAGGGGCTGTGGGGAAGAAGAGAGGCAGAAAGTGGGAGCTCAGTGCGGAGCCGCAGGCGCTGGGAAGTCAGGGATCCTGATCCAGGAAAGCACTTAGCATTGTCCAGAGTTCAGCCCTTCCAGCTTTAATCAGGCATTTTAATGGAACTTGAGTATGGGCTTAATGCCTAAGCATCTTCAGTGGAGCTGCTCTCTTTCATCAGGATCTCTGGGGAGGAGACAATATTGGCTTAAATTAATGAGGCCTCAGAAATGGGTGAGAGAGGCTGAACTCACTGCCTGCTTCTGCCTTCTGCGAGGAAGGAGTGGAGGAGGCAGGGAAGGGGCTGCTGCCTGGCCCGCACATCCCTCACCCTCCTCCCGAGGGCAGGACAAATCATTTCCCCATCCCACTGTGTGAATTTTTGGAGCAAATTTTTGCTGCACCCTGGGCAAGGGGGAGAGCAGAGGAGCAGAGCTGGGAAGTGCCAAAGGGTCGAGGGAAGCGATGCTGAAAACTGCATCCCAGGCATCGCCCTAAAACACGAAGGGAGAGGAAACAGGAATTAAAAGGCCCTGAGCATCCACAAGTTCCCAAAACCCAAGCTATGCATGCTAAAAGCCCCTGTCAGAAGTAGATCTTGCTCTTCCAGAGGGTCATGGCAATGGGTGAGAAGCACCAGGCAGCAATTTTTAGCTCTCTGAATGATATGGTAGAAAACATAATGAAAATTACTTAAATTGGCTGGAGTGTGAGCGACCCAAAATTGCACAGGACTATATCCCGACTGCAATATGCTGGGAATATATAGAATCAGAGATTGGTTTGGGTTGGAAGGGACCTTAAAGATCACCTAGATCCAAACCCCTTGCATGGGCAGGGACACCTCCCACTAGACTGGGTTGCTCCAAGCCCCATCCAACCTACCCTTAAACACTTCCAGGGATGGGGCAGCCACAGCTTCCCTGGGCAACCTGGGCCAGTGTCTCACCACCCTAAGAGTGAAGAATTTCCTCCTAGTGTCTAATCTCTATATATACATATGGGAATATATATATGGATATCTATTTATACATAAAAGGTAGCAACCTACCCACTTGTGCAGAGCTTGCTGGAGGAGGCAGGAGGTGGAGTGGGGAGTATCTAACAGGGATACAGAGGAGGTCATTCGTTAACATCGTCCTTAATGACCTGGCAGAACGTGTAAACAGCGTGTTAATGACCTGGCAGAGAAGATAAGCAGCTTGTCAATGAAATTCCCGTGGATGCCCCCATGCGCGGGGCTAGTGCATTTCCACAGGCAGGGAAACATGAAAGGGGCTTAAAGGGCTGGAAATATGCACCGGAAGCTTCATGATTTTGTTAGGGGAGGAAAAAAAGAAATCTAATCAGAAGTATCTGGGGTGAGTGATTAAAACTGTGTCGGGGGGGAGAGGGGCAGCCAGCAGCTCGGCACAGGCTGCTGGGGACGGCAGCGGTGGCAGGTCAGGTTTAATATGCAGCTATGCCAGAGCTCTTCTCATCTACCTCTCCTAGGGAAAACACAAAGTGCATTTTCAGGTCACTGATCCACCGAAAGAAAGGAAAAGCCCCAAAAAGGAGCAGAAGCTGGAGGAATGGTATGTAAGCCGAGATTTTAAAACACATGGATCTGTTTTCTTTGGAGCGGTAGCGGCTAGGGGAAGTCACAACTGCATGCAAATATCCCAGAAGGTTTTAACACCAAAGGAAAAATGATTGAGGGCAGCAGGAGAACAGAAGATGACCTCAGGCCATATCCTGCCCAAGGGGGAAGTGCCAGGAGCCTGGAGGACAGGCTTCACACCACACTGGTGTCATGCTGGGGCATGTGGCTGCCAGCAGAGAAGCCCGGGGCATCACACCTTGGTTCCCCTGAGGGCTGCTACCTGGTTTGCCACAGCCTCTGCCCCTCTGCTGATAAAAGAATTGTGGTCCCCAGGTTTGGATCTGCTGTCCCCAGGGTCAGGCCTGGCACCCCCAGGGTCAGATCTGTTGTCACTAGTGTTGGATCTGCCATCCCCAGGATCATATCTGCTGTCCCCAGGGGCAGAGCCCATGGCCCAGCAGGATGGTGGGTGTCTTCTAGCTGGCTGGACAAGGCTGGGGGATATAGCCACCTAGTCATGGTTCTGCTGCAGAAGGGACCTGGAGGGAGCTGGGCTGGACTCTTCTCCCGGCTCCCACCTCATGGGCAGCCCCCAGGGCAGGGTCCCCGCAGAAATCCCAGCACGTACAGACCCGCAATGCCCCAAATGAGTCAGTGATCTCACGTGAATGAGCTAAGAGCTGGCTGGGTCCTGCCAGGATTTACATGGGAGGCTCCAGAGAGTCTGTGTGTGCTCCCAACCCTCCCGCCGAGAGCCACAGCTCTCCCCGAGGGGAGGAGGAGCGGGGCTCCCTTTCCTGCTTCCCCACCCTGCCCTGCCAGCTCCGGCTCGCTGCCAGTCGGCCTGTGCTGGGCGGCCCACGCTGCCTCCCCGGGTGCCTGCACTGCCTCCCCAGCACCGACCCCCTGCCTCAGGACAGCGAGCTCCAGCATCCCTCACCCCTGCACCCCTGCATCCTGCACCCCTGCATCCCCATGCCCTGGCATCCCTGCACCCCCACATCCCCACACCTCAGCACCCCTGCATCTATGCATCCCACAGCCCAACCCCACCCACCCCTGGCATCAGGAACGGACCCCAGTTTCCCACAGGGCACCAAGGCTATAAAATCCTCCCATTTAGGCAGATCGTGGTGTTGTGCCAACTGCTTCGACCATCCATGCCCCATACGCCATGCCATCCATGCCCCATGCTCCATCCATGGACCGTCCATGCTCCATGGCATCCATGCCACCCAAGCCATTCATGCCACCAATGCTCCATGCCACCCAATCTATCCATGCTCCATGGTTTCCATGTCATCCAAGCCATCCAAGTCATCCATGCCACCTGTGCCATCCAAGCCAACCATGCCACCCATGCCATCAATGTTCCATGTCATCCATGCCATCCAAGCCACCCATGCCCTATGCCCTGCAGCAGGTTTTGCAGATGCAGCCTGGGGAGCCCAGGGCAGTGGTGTTGCTATTCCAGCCACACTGAGCTGTTGGCTCCTGGAGCAGAGCAGGATGGGGCAAAAGGCAGAAGAGGAAAGAAGAGAAATAATGCTTTATCTTATTCATCACAGAAGGGATAAACTGACATCATGAGTAGTTGCACAGCAGCGTTTCTTTTGTGGAGCTGGTAATTTGTGACAGTGAACATCACTGAAAATATCTTAATTAATGTTTATTTTGATGGCTGTGTAGGTTTGGGGTGACGTGTCCCTGAGTTTGGAACGGGGAAAGGGGCAGGGTGGAGGGAAAAAAAAGCAGATTTTTTTTGACTTGCTGCCCAGAACCACAAAAATGTCTTTTAAAGACTCCCTCCCTCGTCCTAACAGGCTCATCAGGAGTGGAGAAGGGCTCATGGAAAGAAGAGAGATAGAGAGATAGAAACTCAGAGGAAAGGGGTGAGGGGCAAAGACATGGGAAGGAGACAGACAAACACACACAGAGCAATTTGCATGTTTTATGAGTCTTTGATTTCAGTGTATTTACAACCTCAGTGCTAACACCCTGGTGGGAAGTTCTGGAGATTACTGTATTTACCCTCTATTTCTCTTTACATCTTTATCAAGTGATCTGTCTGTCTCGCCTCCAGCCACTCGTTTAACGAGCTGCATCCCTGGCAGGTCCCAGCAACGGGTTCAGAGAAGCCCCTTCCCCTCTGGCAGCCGTTCACATCACCAGCACCCCACTGGGAGCTGAGGGACACCTCTGGGGGCTCAGCTCCCCCCCCAGTCCAGCCTCAAGCTGCTGGGTGCCATGAGGGGCCTGGGAATCCAGGAGGTTTTGCTGGAAACGCAAAGCTAACCTTAGGAAACAGCAAAGCTGTTGATATCTTGGTTTTTACTGTTTGTTTTTCTCGAGGAATCTCATCTCTTTGTTGCTGTTGTTGTTTTTCCCCAGCTTCAGAGATGGGCAATGACATTCCTGGGGTCAGGCTGGGCAGTTCCTGGTTCAGCACCGGGGGAAGGGAGCCCGAGCCAAGAGCATTGAGTTCCCAAATGGGAATGATGCAGAGGGTGCAGGAGTTCCTGTCCCACTCATCCCATTCTTCTCCCATTTCTTTCCCTTTTTCCTCCTCTTTGAGCCATTTTCTTCCTGTGTTTCCCCCCAAAAGTATTGAGTTCCCTGCTTTAATATCAACAGAGATGGGACAGTGGATACAGCGGGCAGAAGCACGTGGCCAACTGCTTTGTGTTCATTTGATATTTAAAATATTGATGTCCAACCCCAGAGCAACTTCTAGAAACCCCGCTGTGGGAAACGCCTCCTCTACCAAGTCCCTTTGTGCCGGGAGAGCTGATTTTTCAGCAGGAATTTCAAGCCCTGGGTGAATCTGTCACCTTGTGGAGAGCCCACGACACCCAGACACAACTGTTGGCTTTGCAAAGAGCTATTGGCTCGTGCTGGGTTTCACAGCACCAGCCTTCCAAAAATCCCACCGTGACCCCAATTAGCACTTCGGAGCAGCGGCTAATGAGGGCTTCATCTAATGCCCTTTTCAGCAGGTTTGCGTTGTATGACTCTTTATGATCTGCCTCCACCTGTAAAGGAGCACCCGTAATTCAGCCCTTCTTCTCCAACCCTCCGAGCTGGGATCAAGGGATGTTTTTCTGAAGGATTTTGGCTTCTCTTTGCTCTTGGATTTTCCCCAGATAATGATGATTTTTATTTTTTTTAATATATTTTCCCCTCAGATCTAGACACCCCCATGCTCACAAGAAGAAGGGATGTGCCAGGAGGGCAGCCCTGCACCCAACAGCAGTTTCTCCCAGCGTGACAGGGTGTTTGCTTCCTGGGATATGCCCTTGGGACCACAGGAGCCTGCTTCAGTTGGCTGTGAACTCCCCCCCCCGGATCATTTCCACTCCATAATTGGGCAAACACTGCTCTTCCTATCAGATCTCCAGTGCAAGCACTAACTAGTGTCTACAAGTCTTCAGCAAAATAATAAGGAATATTCAAGGAAAATCTTGTACTTTTTCTCATCTGCTTTCTGCCAGTAAGCTCATTTTTCAGGATACCTGTGGGAAGAGAAAACAGCCGATGCCCAGGCAGCTCACAAGCACAGGCAGCTCTTGCATGACTATTCATGGGCAACCTCCGGAGTATTTGCCTAAATGTGAAGAAGATTTGGAGGAAAAACGGGAAAGCTGCACCCCTCAGAAAGGCAATGACTTCTCACCATAACTTTGCAGCTTCTGAGACTCATTCCAGCACTGCAGGAAGCTTCTCTCCCAGCTTCTTCAGCTCATTTATATTGAGCTTTTTTTTCCCCCCCCTCCCGACATTATTTAAATCTTGTTCCTTAATAACTCTACAACTAAAAGCAATTAAGGAGTTCAGTGAGCAGCATCAGTTTCAGCAGAGCCTCTAAAGCGTGTCCAGCCCAGATAAGACCTTCCTGGATGGTAGCAGGAGGGAAAAGGGAGCCTGAGGAGTGTGAAGGACACAGGGGGTCCCTGCTGCCCTCACCACTAGCCTTCCCAGGTGCTCCCAAGCCTTTAGGTCTGAGGTTGGATGACTGGTGGAGGGCCTGGCCCCAGCCCTGGTCCCCTGCCCACACCCCCAGAGGATGCTGCTCTGCCAAGAAATTATGCTTAAAACAAAGAGAGTGCAAGATGGGTTTTGCTTTGCCAAGAAAGCAACAGATCAAAAGCAACTGCATCTGCAAGGCAGACGATAATTATTGGCAATAACCAACCCACAGCCAGTGCTGGGGAAGCTGAGCCGAGCGAGACGCGGGGGGGCAAAGGGTTCCTCGGGGACACCAGCTCAGGGACACGAGTGACAGACACAGAGAGGGGCTCAGCCATAGCACGAGACCTTCAGCTTGGCAGATGGGGCAGCTCATGTCAGAGCTAGGCTGTCCAAAAGCCAAACCAGAAGAAAGGGGGACGAAGGACAGATGTCAGGGATGGGGGACAAAAGGGGGACAAAAGCCTTTGTATCACCCTGGGCATCCCATCCAGACATATTGGAATGCCCAAGTGCCCTCACTGGCACACCACCAGCCCTTCCAGCCAACACTACTCTATATTCTCTCTAACAAAGAGCTTCTGCTTCCATCTCAGCAGTAATAAACACTGAGGCAGGAGAGGTAACCTCTTCCCACAGCATTTTAATGAAGAAAACACCCACTGAGATGCAAACGGCAGCCACAGCTCACTGCCTGACTATCTTCCTTCCCCCTTGCCTCACGCAGGGATGCTGCAGAAAGGGCACTGCCAATCCCACCTCGTGGGTCTTTTGACCCCAGAGAGCAAAGCATCCCCAAAACAGGGCACTGCCACCTGTGGGAAGAGGGGTGGAGGGGCAGTAGGCACGGCCAGGAGGGGAGCGGGCAGCAGAATCCAGAAAGAGGGGAGGAAATCTGCATAAATTAGCAGGAGGCAATTTTACACTCAGCTTCTAATCACCCGCTGCACGCGCCGCTCAGCAAAGCTAATAACCAAGCGGGGAGGTTTCAGTCCACCAGCGTGCTCCAACAGCATAGAGACACCAGGCTTCCAATGTCAACACATCCTTCCCTACCAGGGAGCAGGTCCTGGATCCAGACAAGCCAATGCCAGCTTCCTAGGAACAGGGGTGCCCACCGGAGCAGCCCCAGAGCAGCCTGCCCTCCCATGGTGCCCACAGTCCTTGGCCTGGTTTCTTCAGCTGCCCCTCGCTGATGGGTACAGCTGACTTTGCCCCAAAGCCAGCCAGCAGCTCTGATGCCATCCTTGAGGCTTGTCTGCCACAGAATTAAACAAAACCAGGATTATTTATTGAAATGTTCCCATTTCCACTGAAAACACAACAGATTTTTTTTCCTCCCAGAAATGTAGTTTGCAGCTGGAGGTTTCTTTAACTGAAAAAAAACAAACAAACAAACAAACAAAAAAGTATGAAACTTGTGCAAGGACAAATTTTGGGAAAGAAACCCCAAATGGGAGGCCCAAATATCTGTTGGAAAGTCGTTGTGGGAAGTTGGGAAAACCCCTGTAACAACAAGCACAAAGGCTGCTGAACTCTTTGGTTAGAGCAGGCACATCCACTGCTGGCAGAGGGTCCAGGGGAGCACCATCCTGCCCGTGCCCCCTCCCCAGGGTCCCAGCACCCAAGGTGGGCTCACCCTGACATGGAGCTGTTGCACCTAGGATACCTGGGTCCATTCTGTGCCTTCCCCACATCACTCAATCCTGTTAATCTCAGTCATCCCATCACCAGTAAGACCAAGAAGAAGCAAAACTGACCCAAATGCAGATATTGGGCACCAGCCTTGTGCTCCCTCAGCTCTTCCACACGAGCAAGGAGGGGAAGCAAAGAACCACAACCAAATCAAGTCCCCCCTGGTGAACACAGACCCAGTTCAGCATCACCAGGGCTGGCATCCTCTGCCCAGTGACTCCCTCTGCATTATCCCTGTTTTTAGGGACACGCCGGGCTGCCAGGGCCCTGTCCCATCCTGGGGGATGCAGCTCCTGCAGAGGAGCCCAGACGGGTGAGGCTGACTCCTGTCAAAACATTTCAGAATAATCATCATAAAGCACAGCCAGATCAAAACAAGTTAAAACAGAGCCGCCAAGGTCTGGTCACCTCATAAAGCACAGATAAAGCCAGAAAGGCCTCGCTAAGGCAGGTTTGATCTTCCTCCCTTCCTGTATCTCTTTCATAAACATCTTTGGAGGCTGCAGGAGAAGAGCCTTATTGATGAAGTCCAAAAACTAACATCCTATGGATGTTGGGAGAGCCCAGCCAACTATCCCACGCTTGATCCTCCCTGTCCACGGCAGCACCAACCTCCACAAATTCTGCCAGCTCTGCAGAGCCGCCGGCCATCCTGCCCCAGGGACTCCTCTGTTTACTTTAAGCCGATTCCTGTCAAGCTTCTCACTCAAGAAGAGAGAAAAATTGGATACAACGAGGCCCTTGCACTGCCCCTTTCCTCCCAGCTGTCCAACCTTGGCAGGGTGTTGGCCGAAGGAGGAGGTACCACTGACGGAGCTTTTGTCAAGCCTGAAGAGCTTTTCCAAATGCCTCCTCTACCATCCTCTACCTTCTGCATTTCTTGTACTGCTGTTCCTGGAAGCTCTTGAAGACAGAGCATCCCTCCTGGCCAGCCCTGCTTCTCTTTGGCCAGGCTGAAGCTGTAGAGCCCTGAGGAGCAGAGCACCATCTCTGAATGTCAAGGCCACTTAGCCCAGGGCCTGCAAAGTCTCCAGCTTTAGATGTTCTAGGAGGAAAACCACCGAGTCTTGGCAGGGATGGAGTTGTCCCTGGGCAGGTCCGTGGCTTGCTGGGGCTGGGGCAGGTCCGTCCACCCCTGGCCATGCTGTAGTGCCAGTGCAATTAGAGTAACTGGGCTCACCTCTTGGAAGACGTTTTGAGCAGAGAGGTTGCTCTGCAACCATTGGGTTTCCTAAAAGCTCTCTACAAGGTTGCTCAGCAAAGGCTGGTGAGGAAAGAGGGCTGCCCCAGGTTAAATGAGAAGGTCTTGCAGATTAATCACTGATTCAAGGCAGTAAGCAAGGATTCGGCATGAACAGCCTATTTTGGCCGTGGAGAAGACTTTCAGCAAGGTCCTGCAGGAGCACAGCCAGGGACCTCCACTGGTCCTCTCCCAGAAGTGATTGGGGAGAGCACAGAGAAGCAGCGAGCTTGTCTGAGGCACCAAATCATAGAATCATAGAATGGTTTGGGTTTGGAAAGGACCTTAAGACCATCTAGATCCAACCCCCCTGCATGGGCAGGGACACCTCCCACCAGACCAGGTTGCTCCAAGCCCCATCCAACCTGCCCTTGAACACTTCCAGGGATGGGGCAGCCACAACTTCCCTGGGCAACCTGGTCCAGTGTCTCACCACCCTCACACTCAAGAATTTCCCCCTAATATGTAACCTAAATCTCTTCTCTTCCAGTTTTAATCCATCCCCCTTGTCCTTTCACTCCCTGCCCTTGTCCAAAGTCCTTCCCCAGCTTTCCTGGAGCCCCTTCAGGCACTGGGAGGTGCTCTAAGGTCTCCCCGGAGCCTTCTCCTCTCCAGGCTGAACAACCTCAACTCTCTCAGCCTGGCAGCTAAATCTAATGCTGACACTGGATTGCAGGAAATCATAATGACCATGTGGAACAGGGCAATGAAATGGCAGATGAACTTCACTGTTTATCACTGCCCAGTAATGAACATGCAAAGCATCAGCCCCACCACACACACAGAGCAATGGGCCTGTAGCAGCAATTACTGCTCTTTAGAGAGGTCTTGGAGACATTGCAGAGAGCTCTTTGAAGCCATCCTTTCAACAATCAGTGAGAGTCAAAAAAGGCAAGTGGAATGTTAAGAACTCTTAGAGCCAGAAGAGAGAACAAGAGAAAATGTCATTTTTCCTTCACTGGGAGCTGTAGAGCTTCTGCAGCTCAGCTCCAGCTGACCCACTCCATTAAAAGGGGAGACAACAGAGAAAGGCACCTCAACGTGGACCAAAGGTTTGGGATGGCACCTGGACAGAGAGCGTTAAAATGGACAAAGACCCTAAAACCTGGAAAAAGAGGATGAGGAGATAAATAGCTGAAAATTATAGAGGTTTGCAAAAGAGTGGGTGGGAAAACTGATAACACAATCCTTAAACAGCAGCTTTAGAGCAAAGGAGTAGAAACACCTTCCCCACAAAGTGGCTTCATGGAATTGAGGGGCTGGTCCTCAGCGAAGATGAATATTCAAGGGCTTCAGAGGACCACCCCAATAGTAAACACTTTGGAAAACACCCTAGAGCTTCACTGATCTTCCTCCATCTAGAAACTTGCCAGGAATTTTCCAGCTTTACAGGGAGTTTTCCATCTTTCAGGAGTTTTCTGGTATTTCCTTATCTACAGCCAGTCTAGGAGCATCCCAATGCATTTCAAGAATCCCACAAGAGCTCTCAAGAAATTCCTCAGTCTAGAATCTTTTTGTTAAATTCTCCAACTGCTTTTCAGAAACGTCCCCATCTGGAAACCCTCAGACTAGGACATTTCTCAGACTTTTCCACTGCTTTCTAGAAATTCCCTACACAAGGACCTTTCTGGCAATTTTCCTGGTGTTTTCTAATAATTTTCTTTGTGTTTTCCTAGAGGTTTTCACCTGCACTTCAGAAACACCTCCACTGTTCCAAGGGATTTTCCAAATGTTTTTTCTGGAATTGCCCCCTTGTTTGTGGGAGTTTTGCCAAGCCCTCTGATTCCTGTCCACTGGGGTACCAACCTTCCTCTGCAGCCCAGATCAGCACAGAGGATGGAACGTCCCCCTTTGCTATCCCACCCCCTTGAGCCATCCTGATGTCTGGATGGAGCATGAAGGATCCCAGGACCCAGCTGTGGTGGAGCAGACTCACTCCATGGATGTGGGTGCAGCCTCACCAGCCTGCACCAGCTCTGGCACATGGAGGGGTCAAGCCCACCAGCCCTTGGAGCTGGGAGGGAGTGTGGGAAGCATCTCTGCAGCATCCACAATCACTGTGGTGTTCAGATTCATCCCTCCCCTGCCCTGAGCAGGGCCATGGGGCAGGTCAGTGCTCTCCTGGGACCTCCTCTGCCAGTCCCCAGAGGCTGTGCTGGAGCCAGGGGCCCAGCCTGAGCTCCTCATTGGCTCCAAGGAGACCGATCTGTCACTGTCACCCTGAGAGCCCTATTCTGGGATGGGAGCCACGCTTCCACCCCCTCCCTCGTTCCTCACCACCAATTAGCGGGGCACAGATGGGCGGAAGGCACACGTGACCAGATGTGAGGAGAGGGGGAAAAAGTGAAGTTGTGAGCAAGGCAAGATAAATCCTGATGCTAAGCACCCCGATTACTGAAGAACATCTCCCAGCCGGGCCCATGTCAGGCTGCTCCCAATGCCATCTGCCAGGCCACCACGGTCAGCCACTGCTGAGGTCCCTGCAGCTGCTTAGGACTCTTCACAAACCCCTCCTGAGACCCTGGGAACTGGTCTCTGGTTCAGCAAAGTCAGCAACCACTGAGCCAAGCATCCCCTTGCTTTGCAGCTTTGCACTGGGGGCTTCAGAACAAGC
Organism: Hemiprocne comata; assembly: GCA_020745705.1. Classification (NCBI taxonomy): domain Eukaryota; kingdom Metazoa; phylum Chordata; class Aves; order Apodiformes; family Apodidae; genus Hemiprocne; species Hemiprocne comata. Next base: position 20,060,986 of record CM036597.1, on the reverse strand, counting down.
ACCTCCCAGGGAACCCTCAAGGAACTGGGGGCCACCCAAGGGTCCTGACACCCACCTCAGAGAGGAGGAGCAGGTTCTGCAGGAGCAAACCTCAAGACTTGTGGGTGGCCACCACCTATCCCTGCCCAAGGGCTTTGGTGCAAGTACCTGGGGGTGTTGATCAGCTGAATACGAGCCAGTGTCCTGGCTTGTGTCAGAAACAGTGTGGCCAGCAGGACCAGGGCAGGGATGGAGCAAGGAGGGGATCAATCTCTGCTTCCAAGGAACAAGTAATAGATCAAGTGGAAACAGCCTCAATTTGTGCCAGGGGAGGTTTAGGTCAGATATTATCAACAATTTCTTCCCTCAAAGGGTTGTGAGGCCCTGGCCCAGGCTGCCCAGGGCAGTGGTGGAGTCCCCATCCCTGGAGGGATTTCAAAGCAAAGTTGTGGTTCTGAGGGCCATGGTTTAGTGGTGGCCTTGGCAGTGCTGGGTTAACAGTTGACTTGATGATCTTAAAGGTCTTTCCCAACCCAAATGATTCAGTGATTCTAAATGTACATCCCATGGGGCAGAAAGCAGCGGGTGCCCCTTTCTGGAAGAGGTGCTGGGGAAAGGTGGGTGCTGCACCCCCAGTGCCAGCTTCAGGGACCCCCTGCAGGGTCCTGCCACTGTCCCGTCCCCCCCCAGCCACTCCCTGCCAGGCCGCTGACTCACAGGACGGACGCACCTCTTCTGCAAATATTGTCTGAAACGAAATAGCCCAGACCATGTTTACTCTGTTTATCTTCCTGACATTATTTATTTCCTCCCTGTCGACTGGGGGCTGGGGGCTGTCAGTGCCGGGCCGGGCTCAGCGCCGGGCTGGGGCTGTGTTGACTTTGGCAGAGGGAAGGAGAGCACGAGCCAGCCAGCACAGGGCGGGATGCAAAAGGCTGGGTAGTGAGGAAGAGGAGGGGAGGAAGGAGCAAGCAGAGCTGCTGCATGGAGGGGAGGGAGAGTTGGCTCAGGGTTATAGAATCATCATAGAGTCACTGAATGGTTTTGGTTGGAAGGGACCCTAAAGATCATCTAGATCCAAACCCTTTGCATGGGCAGGGACACCTCCCACTAGACCAGGTTGCTCCAAGCCCCATCCAACCTGCCCTTCAACACTTCCAGGGATGAGGCAGCCACAGCTTCCCTGGGCAACCTGTTCCAGTGTCTCACCACCCTCACACTAAATAATTTTTTCCTAATATCTTATATAAATCTCCCCTCTTTCAGCTTCAAACCATTCTCCCTCATCCCGTCACTCCATGCCCTCATAAAAAGTTCCTCTCCAGCTTTCCTGTAGCCCTTTCAGGTACTGGGTCTCCTGGGAGAGGAGCTGCTGGGCTGCTGGGGGGGGACACAAGGGTGAGGCAAGATGGGGAAATGGGTCCTGCAGCCCCATTTTGCAGGAATTTGGGTCATGATGTCCCAGGGAACACAGGCAAGAGCAAGGGCTGGGGCAGCAAAACTGCTAATTCTACAGCCCAGTGGCTCCCAGCCATCACCAAAGGGCAGTGGGGCAGGATGGGGGCCAAACGTGGGGCTTCCCCTGGGCAAAGAAGCTCCAGCACCAACTTCCTCCTCCTGCTCTCCCACTGCTGAGCCTGCGCTCTGGGCTTCCTACTGACGACAACCCCCCTGATGGCAAAATAGCCCAAAGGACCCCAAAAAGCAGCTCCAGCCCTGTGAGCCCCCATCAGAGCCACCCTCCCACACCCGAGCACTTTGCACGAGCTTGTGTAAGGGGCAGCTTAGAGAGGAACTGGAGGATTTGGATCCTGTTTCTTGATTAATTCCCCTGATACCTGATCCCTGGGGAGGAAGAGAGGATTCCTCTGCCCC